>BSQW01000004.1:38093711-39494711 GCA_030161315.1 Eutrema japonicum | reverse complement strand
TCTCGGATTTGAACACCGAAAAAGGTAATGATAACCCGAAGAAGAAGATTCATGGCTCGGAAGTCGAACCTTGTGGATAGGACACATGCGTATCCATGTAGTTGCGTACACGTATACCATATTCAAGTGGATACGCATGCGTATCCATGTAGTTTCGTATACGTGTACAATATTCGAGTAGATACACATGCATATTCATGTAGTTGCGTACATGTGTACCATATGCGCGTGGATATGCATGTGTTCACTACAAGAAAACATGTTTTTTACTACTGCAAAAACAGTAGGAAATCAGTAGAAAAACACCATGTTACGACTGATTACCGACTGATTTCTGCAATAGGTAAAGGTCTCGTCGCTAAAAAAATCAGTAGAAAAATTGCAACTGATTTACGACTGATATTAGGTGGTCACTATTCAGTCGCTAATCTGTAGCAAAATTTTACGACTGATTAATGACTGAATTTTGCTACTACAGCCGTAGTCGGTAATCAGTCGTAAAATTTAGCTACTAAATTGCGACTGATTACCTACTACTTTAGCTACTGATTTGCTACTGGTTTGTGATTTTTTTAACAACTGATTTGCTACTACTTTGTGATTTTTTTACGACTGATTTTAGCTATTCAGTAGCAAAATATAGCTACTGATTAGCGACTTATATATTGTTTAAATTAAAAAAAAATTCAATTTATTAATAAAAATGTAGACTAATTACATATAAAACATTCAAGTTTACAAAAGTAAAGTAAAACAAATGAAACACAAATCCATACACCAAAAAACCAAAATTACAGTTAAACAAAAGTTGATCTGTATTGCAAACAATGTGAAGCAAAGAACAAGTCTTAACTCTCTGTTCTTGTAAGACAAAGTGAAATAAGAGAAGAGTGTATAAGAAGCCATACGGGGATGATGAGATGTTCTCAAACTTGTAGTTTACAAAGTATGCCGTAATTCCCAAAATACTGGCGATATCCAGACGTACCTAACAAAGATTCAAAGTATTGGTTCAACAGATATAAGATCAGTAATATTTAGTGCACAATGAAACCACGCTTACTGTATCAATGATGCGAAAGTAAAGCTTCATGTGAGGGAAAATTACCTGCATAAAATAGAAAAATTGTGGTGAAAACTTCAGCGAAAAGCTTACTGGCAGAAAAGAAACACGAGGAGACACTCATGATGCAGATGTAATATTCTTACAGGTAAATCTGGAATTGGAATTCTTTCAAATATCTCCAATTGTAATGATGATCGGGTTTCATCTTTATTCTTATCGCCCTTTTCACTCGCATCCTTCGTGTAAAGCAAAATTAACTATTCAAATGCAGGCTCCTATTCACCAGAGCAAAAACAAACACTAAGAAATGTGATCATGTGGCGACAGCTTATGATTCATTCAAATGAGAAAGACAGACTGAAACAAATTACATTATTTGCATAGGAAAACAATACCTGCAGAGTTGACGGTGATAAAAGAATGGAAATCAAAGTTTTTATCCTTTTCCAGATATCATTTCCGCAAGCTTTCTTTGAAGCTGGTTTCCATATATCACCTAGTGTCATCCTTGATAAGAAAGTCGGCCTGAGTGAAGACGAGATTTCTAATCAGGTCGAAGGTTAAGAAAACATGACAATGGGTTTTAGTGTTCTGATTTTGAAAATCTCTCTTGCATTTGATCAATAAATTCTTACATTTCTATCAAAGTCACAAACCCAGAAAAAAGAACGGATCGACTTGAAATAAGAACGGATCGAGTCACAAACCCAGAAAAAAACGAGTTGAATCCGAAATCCGAAATCTGAAACCGACTAACCTTCTCCTAGCTCTCGTCGCCGTCCTCAAGCACTTCGGAGCACCGTCACGCTGCCGCGCCGAAAGATCCCGCCACCGCACCGCACGCTGCAGATACATGCTGCTTCTCTACTCCCTGAGACGACGCGAAACGGAGCTCCGATGAACCCTACGGCCAAAACGCCGACCTCAGTCGAAGCCAAAACGCCGACACATATCGCTGAGACAGTAAAATAAAAGGGATAAATCCTAATCTAGGGATTCACTGCGAATCCTAAGAAAAGGCAAATCAAAGTCTAGAAGGTGGCTAAGAAGGAAGAAGAGACACCTCGAAGAACAAAGATTCAATGGTGAATTGATGAAGATGATGATCAGAGTTTAGAGGAAGAAGATGATTTTGATATTTGATTGAGTATCCCAAATGGTGGAGAAGACCTACATATATTGTTTGCTGGAAATAGCTAACGGTTTAAACACATTAAACCATAAATAAGAGAAATCAAGATAACCAAATTAATAATCCCATAATCCTATAACAATACTTCCCTCTTCAACACATCCTTGTCCTCAAGGATGAGAAGCTCGATAACTCATTAATTTCAGCAGCAACTGTTGTTATCCACAAGCTTAATGCCATAGTCAGACCTATCAACGAATCCAATTTAGCAACAGAAGAGTTCAACTCAAACCATTTGTGATGTGATGATGGTAGATGCACGGCTTGAGGGATGTTCCTCAAGCGTAACCAAACGAAGCTCCCCTAAGGATATAAAGAGTGAATGAAGTTTAAGTGACATTGCCTCTGCTACATGATGTGTTGAGATCTTTACCACACGTAAATCTGCAAATAACCCTATGTCCTCAAGATTTTTCTGGGTATTCAAGTAGCCACACAGTCCTCTACAATTGTCATGCTTTAAAAGGTTCGAACTGCAGCTAAAACGAACTTCAATCCAAAGAGCAGTAGTTACTATCTCTTGGTACCAAGCGTCCATATCTCCAATAGGCCTTGAGAACATCGTGTCGTCGTTCTTATCTCTGCTGGTTCTGATCTCGTGTCGTCGTTGCTGCACCACCTGCAAATTCTTATTCATATCGATTCCTAGTCCTGAAAATAATTGCGATATTCTAGATCTCCATTTGTGTTTCAAGTGGAACTTCACATCACCACATATTAGTTGTGGATTCATCATCCTCACACCTGCAAGTTTCTGATCATAATCTCCATTAAGAGAAATTGTCAAACTCTTATTCATGTACTTCTTAATGAGACATCTTTTCCGAGTTAACAAACTCGGCATTACTGCAGGAAACAACAAACTCTGACATTTCTCTGGCCATTTTTCCGTTATTACTTTGACATCCTTGTCAATTCCAGCCAGAATATGATCTGCATTTGGATCAGTCTCAGGGATTAATTCCTTCTCTAACAGAATTTCTGGTGGAGAAGAACTCTTGTCCATACCAAATCGAGCCATCAATTTGCGCTTGAAGTAAGTCCAATCTGTGAACTCCCTTTTCTCCTTCTTAAACCATTTCAACGCATTTCCCTCTAGGCTCAAAGATACGAGGTCTAACTTTTCTTCATCTCCATACTGACCAAGCCGAAAGAAATTCTCCACTTCCACAATCCAACAATCGAGCAATGTTCCATCAAATATAGACAAGTGATATGTGGATACCTGAGGTGGAAACTTTGATGAATCATATGCTTCAGCAGGAATAGTTTCTTTTTCGAAAACCAAATCTGTTTCATGCGTCGAGTTCTCCTCCGAAGATGATTCTTCTTCCACCATCAGAATATGTTCAGGTTGGTTGTGATCAGACATCGCGATGATGTAATCGTCCAGCATAAACCCAACGCCATAATCAGAATCTGGAGCATCACTTTCCTTCCCGGATTCAGTTTCATATGTTTTAATCGCAAAATTCAGGTCCAGTTGGCTGAGATATGGAGGATCGGGAGGTCGTAATGGTTGTGGATTCAAAGCTTGAGGATAGAACTCTTCGAAGTAACTTTTGAGATCGCTTCTCAGAGCCTCGAGGCACTGTTTATGCTCCTCCGCTTGCTTTAACTCCCGCAGCCTCTGCATCTCGATCAACAGAGTTGCAGCTTGTTCCCTTGAGGGCAGGAACGACATCATCCTGTCAAATCGCTGGTACATTTTGAACATGGCTTCCGGTTCCGAGAAACTTAAAGCTCTGATACCAATGAGACAGTAAAATAAAAGGGATAAATCCTAATCTAGGGATTCACTACGAATCCTAAAAAAATGCAAATCAAAGTCTATAAGGTGGCTAAGAAGGAAGAAGAGACACCTCCAAGAACAAAGATTCAATGGTGAATTGATGAAGATGATGATCAGAGTTTAGAAGAAGAAGATGATTTTTATATTTGATTGATTATCCCCAAATGGTCGAGAAGACCTACATATATTGTTTGCTGGAAATAGCTAACGGTTTAAACACATTAAACCGGTTTACATAATTGAAATATTGAACCAGAAATAAGAGAAATCAAGATAACCAAATTAATAATCCCATAATCCTATAACAATCGCTCAACCTAAAGACGCGTGACTGGGAAGAGACTTGATCGGGAGATAGATCAAAGCCTTGAAGGGAGATGAAGGAAGAGGAGAAGAAGGGGACAAGAAGCGAAAAAAACAAATTAGATATTGTCTGTTGGATTTATTATATCAACGGTAGATGATAAATCAAAGTGCAATTCTTGTCTGAATGGATTATCCAATGAGAAAGAAACTTTCATTATATTGTCATTTGGTTAGATTTATGCTTAAAAATAATTATAAGTACATAGTTTAAGATTGGTTTTATGTAAAGTATATATGTAAATGGTGTAAAATATTGGTTTTATGTATATATAATGATTATATTTTGATTTTATGGTTTATAATTTAACTTCTATGATTAAAAGTTTAAATTTTTAAGGTTTAGAGTTATGATTTAGGGTTTGGAGTATAGGATTAAAGTTTAGGGTATGGGGTTTGGGGTTTAGGTTTAAGAGTTAAGGTTTGAAAAAAGATTTATAAAACTTGCCTTTTTGTATAAGTGTTGGATCTTAGTTTATGATTTAGGGTTTGGACTTTGGAGTTTAAGTTTAAAGTTTAGGGTATGGGGTTTGAGTTTTAGGCTTAAGAATTAAAGTTTGAAAAAGATTTATACGAGAAATTTCTACTAGTATAAGATCTAGTTTACAATTTAATATTTAGAGTTTATGATTAAGGGTTATAGGTTTAGGATTTAGGGTTAAGGGTTTGTGTTTGGGGTTTAGAATTTATGATTTATAAGATGATTATATTTATAAAAATTGTAAGTGTTGAATTTTTTGATATTTATCTGTATGATCTAGTTTATAAATTAAGATTTATAGTTTATGATTAAGGGTTAGAGGTTTACGGCTTAGGGTTAATGGTTTGTGTTTGGGTTTTATAATTTATGATTTATAAGATGATTATATTTAAAAAAATTGTAAGTGTTGAATTTTTTGTATATTATTTGATATGCATGTGTAAGATCTAGTTTACAATTTAAGATTTATAGTTTATGATTAAGGTTTAGGGTTTAGGGTATGTGTTTGGGTTTTAGAATTTAATATTTATAAAGTGATTATATTTAAAAAATTTGTATGTGTTAATTTTTTTGTATATTATTTGATATTTATGTGTAAGATCTAGTTTACAATTTGATATTTAGAGTTTATGATTAAGGGTTAGAGGTTTAGGGTTTAGGGTTAAGGGTATATAAACTGTTGTTGTTATTCATTAACAAATATCCCACTTGGCTCAGATGTTAAACTCCCTTGTTTCTACTTCGAGTGTGAGGGTTTGAAACCCATAATTGATTTTTTTCAAAAAAAACACATTATATCAAAACGGCGTCCACTACAAGAAAACACACGATTTGCGATGGCAAAATTCGTTGCAAATCCGTCGCAAATCAAAATTCCTCGCAAATCCGTCGCAAATTTGCGAGGGACTGTTTCCGTCGCAAATTTGCAACAGACAGCGTCCGTCGCAAATTTACAAGGGACAGTTTCCGTCGCAAATTTGCAAGGGACAGTTTCCGTCGCAAATTTGCAAGGGAATTGCTACGGATCCTTTTTTTTTTTTTTTGTCAACAGCCTTGATACCTAACCCTATTCGGTGAACCAAATCGGGGGTATCGAGTTTACATAAGTGACTTCCGATGGGTAGACTCGAGCACCTCGTGCTAACTTGTCTGCCACTGTGTTACTCGTGCGTGGGATTTGTGTGATAGAGAAATAGGTGAAAACCTCCCTGCTCCTCATGAACTCCTCCAACTGTAGCGTAAATGCCGGCCACTCGTTCGGTGTAGACACCATCTCCACCAACTCTGAGCAGTCTGTAGCAAAGGCTATCGCCGTCTTGTTGTTTGCAATCATGCAATGCATCGCCCAGATGAGTGCTTCCAACTCCACGTGTAGCGGGGATAGGCTTCTTCGTAGATTACGGGCCCCCATAATCTTTCCTTCAATTCCTTCCTGAAAGCAAAACCAACCTAAACCAGAAAATTTATCTCCTTCCTTCCATGACCCGTCAATATAGCTACGGATCCTTTTATGATTATAATTATAATCCTCGCAATTCCATTGCAATTTTGTGAGGGAATTGCTATGGATTCTAATTATAATAAAATAAAATAAAAATTATGAAATTTTATAATAATATAATTTAATTTTAAAATAAAATGAAATCCAAAATTTAAATGTTATGATTAAATTAAAAAAAAATTATATTCAAAAAAAAAAAAATACATAATTGCTCTAAAATAAAACAAAAAAATTAAAATACCTAATTATTCTAACACAATCTACATTCAATCTAAAATTAAACACAAACACTAAAATACTAACACAAACAATAAAATCAAACAACTAATCTAATCTAATCTCCTCTAAGTTTAATCTTTACATTTTACCACAAAAAAAAAAAAAATAATCAACATTTACATTCATCAACCAAAATTTAGAGGAGGAGAAGGAGGAGGGGTCGCCGGAGGAGGAGGAGGAGGAGGGGGAGGATGAGTCGCGGAAGGAGGAGGAGGAGGAGTCGTAGGGGTTGCTGAAGGAGGAGGAGGAGTTGCCGGGCTCACGGAAGGAGGAGGAGGAGGGAACGCCGGAGTTTATCCCTGAAGTCGCCGGAGGAGGAGGAGGCATCACCGGATTTTGTAAATATTTTGCACATTTTAGTGAGGGAAGAAGAAAGGAAGTCGATACTATAAAGAAGAATAAGCAATGGATTTGCAACGGAATTGCAAGGGATCCGTCGCAAATCCATCCCAATTTGGGAGGCCCACTAAAAATTGGCGGTTTAATTTTGGCCAAATTTCGTGAAAATTCAAAACAATTCATTTTGCGATGGATTTGCAAGGGATTTGCGACGGCTCCCTCGCAAATTCATTGCAAATCGTGGATATATTGTTTAATTTTTTTTTAGAATTTAGGGTTTAAAAAATATTAAGATTTTAGGGTTTAAAAAATATTCCGAATCAACACTTTTACGGGAATGAGAATTGGAAAAATTATTTTAGAACAATTATCTATTTTAATTTATTTTTTGTTTTATTTTAGACCAATCATGTATTTTAGTTTTCTTTGAATATCTAATATTTAATTTAATCATAAATTTTAAATTTCCATTTAAATTTTGTATTTTCGTTTTATTTTAAAATTAAATTATATATTATAAATCATAATCATAATATTATCAAATCTCAGATTTGTTTTTATTTTAATATAATTAGGGTCCGTCACAAATCCCTCGCAAATTTGCAACGGATTTGCGATGGATCCTTGATTTGTGATGGATTTGCGACGGATCCATCGCAAATCCATAGCAAATTTGCAACTGATTTGCGATGGTCCCTTGATTTGCGATGGATTTGCGACGGATCCATCGCAAATCAGTTGAAAATTCATGAGATTTAGTTTTTAAGGTTTAGGGTTTAGGGTATACGTTTTATTATCATAATAAAGTTTACGTTTTATAATCTAATGGTTTATAATCTCATAAGAGTCATGATCATAAGCATATTTTCCGAAAATATAATAATTTTGATGGTACGAGTAATGTTGAACTTATATATATATTCATAAATAACATATACGGATATATGACGTTTTATCATACGGAGACATTTCTAAATATTCGCGGTTTATGAATGCACATCATTAAATAACTTTAGAAATCTGATTTTTTGAGATTCACTTTTAAAACCGTTAGACACGTGTCACGATTTTTCCCTTGCCGGAATTAAGGAATGAATCCCTAGCAATTCCATTGCAAATTTGCAACGGATTTGCGATGGATCCTTGATTTGCGATGGATTTGCGACGGATCCATCACAAATCCATAGCAGATTTGCAATGGATTTGCGATGGACCCTTGATTTGCGACGGATCCATCGCAAATCCGTTGCAAATTCATGAGATTTAGTTTTTAAGGTTTAGGGTTTAGGGTATACGTTTTATTATCGTAATAAAATTAACTGTTTATAATCTCATGGTTTATAATCTCATAAGAGTCATGATCATAAGCATATTTTCCGAAAATATAATAATTTTGATGGTACGAGCAATGTTGAACTTCTATATATATATTCATAAACAACATATACGGATATATGACGTTTTATCATACGGAGACATTTCTAAATATTCACGGTTTATGAATGCACATCATTAAATAACTTTAGAAATCTGATTTTTTGAGATTCACTTTTAAAACCGTTAGACACGTGTCACGATTTTTCCCTTGCCGGAATTAAGGAATGAATCCCTAGCAATTCCATTGCAAATTTGCAACGAATTTGCGATGGATACTTGATTTGCGATGGATTTGCGATGGACCCTTGATTTGCGATGGATTTGTGACGGATCCATCGCAAATCCGTTGCAAATTCATGAGATTTAGTTTTAAAGGTTTAGGGTTTAGGGTATACGTTTTATTATCATAATAAAGTTTACGGTTTATAATCTCATGGTTTATAATCTCATAAGAGTCATGATCATAAGCATATTTTCCGAAAATATAATAATTTTGATGGTTTGAGCAATGTTGAACTTCTATATATATTCATAAACAATATATACAGATACATGACGTTTTATCATACGGAGACATTTCCAAATATTCGCGGTTTATGAATGCACATCATTAAATAACTTTAGAAATCTGATTTTTTTAGATTCACTTTTAAAACCATTAGACACGTGTCACGATTTTTCCCTTGCCGGAATTAAGGAATGAATCCCTAGCAATTCCAATGCAAATTTGCAACGGATTTGCGACGACTTATTGTCCCTCGCAAATCCCTCGCATTTCCGTCGCAAATTTGCGATGAATTTGCGACTCTAGCCTGTCCCTCGCACATTCGTCGCAAAGGCGTCGCAAATTCGCAATTTGCGACGACACTTTCCCTCGCAAATTAGCGATGTATTTACGACGACTAGTCAAGCACTCGCAAATCCCTCGCAAATTACTCGCAAATCCGTCGCAAATTTGCAACGGATATTATCCATCGCAAATTCCATTGCAAATCGATTGTTTTATTGTAGTGTTCGTTCTTGTTTCATTTCGATAAACTGTGTAATTTCGGGATATAAATTGTTGTTTTTAAACAATAACGTATATCCCACTTGGCTAAGATGGTTAAACACGTTGGTCTTGCTTCGAGTATGCGAGTTCGAATCCCAGAGGGGGTTTCTATAAAAACAAAACCAATCCATCAAAACGACTACTAATCCAACAAAACATACTTTCAGGGTTTGAAGTGTCAGTTTTTTAAAAACAATCAGTAGCAAATTAGTCGCTCAAATTACTACTAATTAGCTACTGCATGTTTCCGACTACAATTCAGTCACTAATCCGTCGTAAAAATGCTACTAATTAATTTGAAATTTTTAGTCACTACATACCTACTGATTTGCGACTGTTTGAAAATAGTCGCACATCAGTCGGAAATCAGTAGCGAAACAGTCAGTAAATTTATCGACTGCCTAATCAGTAGCAACAATCAGTAGCAAAAACCCTATTTTGGTGTAGTGGTTCTATCCATGCACATGTGGTACACGTGTACGCATCCATATGGATACGCATGCATTCGACCCATGTGTTCAAACCAAATGTAAGTAAAATATTGTGAAATGGGTATCAAAGTATAGAGAAAAAGAAATATAGTTTATACTGCAAAAAAATTGTGAAAATTGTTTTATGACAAGAAAATATGCAAAACAAAATATGTGGGGTGTGGAAAAGAATAAGGGAAAATGCATTTTAAACCTTCAAAGTTGAACTCACTAACACTTTAAACCCTGAGACTTTACCACTCTCACTTTGAGCCTTGAAGGTAATAAAACTGACACTTCAAACCCTGAAAGTATTTTTTTTTTTTGCACCGTCAAAATTTTAAACGGAACAGTTAACCCCGTTCATTTAATTAAAACCATCGTTAAATGAAATCGAAAAATAAAAATCCCTTTTAGTTTACTCTGACCCCGACCCGACGACAAAAAATTCAAAAAAAAACAAGAAATCCCCAAATCGATTTGGGGATTTAGGGTTCCTTAGAGAGTAAATTCGAGAAGAGGCAAGTTCGAGAAGGGGCAAGTGATATGGGTTACGATTCGAGGTCTAGGAAGCGAAGTAGAATGAATCATGGGCATAAACGGTTCGAGAAGAGAGAAATTGTAAGTCTTTCACTTTGCCATGATTCAAATTGATATGGGTTACGATTCGAATTCATTGGTTTCGATTTGAGAAGAGACAAATTGATCTGGGTTATGATTGGAATTCACATGTTAAATTCTAAGTAAGATGAAAACTTAATTGAAAATAAAAAAAAACTTTCACTTTCACATGATTCGTAGGTGAATAATGGTATGTAGATTATCATAGTTGAGATTGGATAAATGCAACTGTGAATATTGGGGTTCTGTGTGATTATTGGCATATGGCAACTGTTGTGTGCGAATGTAATCGGCCAGCAAAAATTGTAAAAGCTTAAACTGATGCAAATCCTTGACGTAGGTTCTACAGCTCTCCAACACGTAAAATGGGTAACGGGAGATACAATTCTTGAAAATTTTTACGTTGGTTTGATGAAGAGAAACCACACGGATGGCAACATTTAGCATTGTTGGAGGCAAGAGATGTCATTCGAGAGCAAAGAGAAAAGATTATGAATTTGAAGGAACAAATGGCATTCATGGATGAGCTGAGGCAAACCTGTGAGGAATGTGAAGCACTTAAGCGGGAAATGTTGATCCTTAAGGAGAAGAGTACGATACAATACCTAATGTATTTGGCGTCGAATCACCGGTCTTGTAGGATTTTCTTGTTGACATTTAGTCTTTATGCTATTGTGTTGTAGTATCTTAATTATGTAGACATTTGTATCGTATCTATTGCATTTGAAATTTTTCAATTATTCATCAATGTGCTTGTCAGGACTTCTTTGATGATTACGAGTAGCACCCTAACATTAGCAAGTATGAGTATTGGCATAGATTTGTGTCGTGATGATGATTTTGTTTTATTGGCATTAGTTATTGAATGATGACAGGTATGCGTTGACGCTTATCATGCTATGACTTCAAATAATGGAAATCGTTTAGTACAATTTTTGTTGGATATGATGATGCATAACTCAAGATTATTGCAGTGTTTATTTTACCAGGCAACATTTATACATCAGGGTGATTGAGAAAGTAAAACAATGAGAAGCTTAAATTAAAAGAACATTGAAAGATTAAAACAAAAAAGCTAAACCATAAACGATGAAGTTGTTACATAATGTGTAAGCCAAAAGCAAACATGTTCCTAGTTTTCATCTTTGGTAAAACCAAAAGGAATTGCTGTTACACAATGCTTAAAAAAGAAAGTCTTAACCAAATCTTACATATGAAAAAGAGAGTCGAAAACAATGACGATATTGGGTCTAAAACTCAGTTACTCTCGTGGGTCTTGTGGAGGATGTGGATTAATGTGAGACCTATCGTAAACACGGTCTCCAAACACTTGAAAAGACATGTCCGTAAATGGACTCCAATATGTTCCAATACCTGCTGGAATGTTACCTTGTTTTCCAGTTTTTCTGATCTTTAGTGGTCGTCCTCGTGGAGTTTGTTTTACATGTGGCAATGGCTGAGGAGCACTGGAAATGATTTGAGGCTGTGAACTTGATTCACCAGCTGGTAAAGGTTGGGAGCTAGTTGCATTAGTCGATTTCTTCTTTCTCGGTTTTGGTTGACTCTTTAGCTGACTCTGAAAAAAAGACAGAAGAGTCAGCAGAATGTAAATACAAGGACACTAAAAGCAGAAAGAACAAACATTTCAATTCTATAACGAGTCATGCCAGAAGATATGCACACAACAATCATCATTTCATATTTGATGGGTTCACATTTTATATTTCAATTCTATAACGTTTTTGGTTAAGTGAATGTACCTCAGCCGGATTTTTCCTTGGTCTACCTCGCTTGTTCTTTAGTCCCTCCTTCACGATATGTTCATTCTTACATCCCCTATTGATATGACCTGCTTGACCACAACAACTACAATGTGGGATCCTTCCATGTCTTGTTGCCTTTCCCGCATTTTGTAAATCTTCAAATGGCTCTTTTATCCTGTCTCAGTTTTTTAGTTTTCCTCTTGGCTTCCGCCTCTCAGGTATTACTATTGAAGGCTTATGTAGAACCTTGTAACTTCTCACCGTTTATAGGTTTGATATTTTCACTATATGTGCTTTCAATTTATGTGTGTAGTAGTACTCAGCCACATAAGTAACCGGGTCAACATGGTTGTCATCTAGCACACATACATCATGCTTGCATGGTATGCCTGCCATAAAAACCCAAAAATTATTAGAAAATAACCACCTGTAAAGAGATACCATAAAGCATAAATTACTACAATCAGAGCTTCTATCACCTGTGAGATCCCATTTTCTACATGCACACTGATGCGTGGCCAAGTTGACTGTATAACTACAACCAAATTCCTCAACTTCACAAAGGCTTGAATTACTGCGGTTTGTTGAGCGATTCCTCTTTTCCACCCTTGTTTTTTCCAGTAATGCCATTGTGATTGGAGTCAAAATGGTGTCACACTTTTCTGCCTTAAGAAACCTTCTGGATATCCTTCTCATAGCATGTCTTCTTACATCTTCCAGTAAGTTAATCACCAGTTTTGATCTTGCCATTTTTCATTGTCCTATTAAAACTTTCTGACATATTATTGTGGAAATCAGGACAATGTGAATCAATGCTGAAATATGCTATACACCACCTATGAGGTTCTGTGGATAGCAAAGCTTGATGTGCACTTGGATCATATTCCTTTACAAGATTCATCTTCTCTTCATACTCTCCTTCAGTGTAGCTATAAGCTACTCCCCAAAAAAAATTCTTGTATTCTGACCTTGAGAAACTTTGCTTCTTCCAATTGGCATATATATGCCTTGCACACATGCGATACTCAGCTCTTGGAAGTCCAGCCTTTGTGGCAAGCACTAACCCCTACAAAAGAGACAAAATCAAATTTAAATCAAAATGAATTTTCAGAAATCAAACTGAATTTTTAGAAAGGTTACCTTTTGCTTATCAGATATTATGGTCAAATTTTCTCCATTCATCAAGTCTAAACTTGCCTTAAGCTTCATAACAAACCAGCCCCGAGTATCTTTGTTTTCCCCACGCACCACAGCCCATGCAATTGGGTACATTTTGTTATCTGCATCTCTACCCACAGCTGCAAGGAAATCACCATTCAACTCCCATTTCAAAAAACAACCATCTAGACCAATAACTGGCATGCAACAACTCTTCCAAGTATTTCGAAGTTCCTCAAAGCAAATGTAGAAGCAGTCAAACTTATGTCCATTATTGACTGGTATAATGTTAAGTTATGTTGTGATGTCTTCATGCGATCTATGAATCTCAGCCTCATAATCCCATAACTTCTCAAACAGAATAGCCTGAGTAGACAGAATGTTGTCTAAGACAATACGCTTTCCTCTATAATACTTAGAGACAGGCACAACAATGTTATACATTTCTTTGACTGAGTCTTTAATCTCATTTTCTTGTAAACTGATATTCTTTCTCAACTCTTCCCTAAACAGTCATGCGATAACTCTTTGCTTAAGCATAGACCCTCTACATGATTTTCCATGGTTGTGATGCAACCGACACACTTTCACCATCCACTTGTTAACAGAGATCTCATAAGAACAATATACCCTAAATGGACATTCTTCACCGCAGCAAATGACAGCAATCCTGTTTTTTTTCAGACTTAGCCATCTTGACATCATGTTGAGTCTTTAGTGAGTACCTTAGGTTCTTAAACTCTAACCCACTATTAAACTTCTGAAACAACCATAAGTATGGCTCCTTATCCAAAGATCCATGAAACTGTGTTTTCCCTTTAGATTTTTTTTTTTTGCCCATTGATCCCATTCTTCATCAGACTCTAACGGTGTATTTAGGTAAGCTTTATCACCTAACCCAAACTCCTGCTCACTTTCTTCTGCTTCCTTTGCTGCTTGATCTTGTTCTTCACGATTAACATAAGCTTCCTTTTCTGGTCTTACAGTCGTCTCTTCATCAAACAGGTCCTTGAACCTTTGATCATTAGCACCATCTCCTTCATCTAATATGACCTCATCTCCTTCATCCACCTTATTCAAAACAGGAACATCTCTTTGATGATCATTCTCCTCTTCATTGTTTTCATTTCTCCGAACTTCCTCACTCTGAACATTCATATTCTGATCATTCTCATCTCTGTCAACAACTTCATTTTCATCCTCATTCTGATCATTCTCATTTTCATCCTCAGAATCTGCAGGTTCTTCATCTTCTCTCGGCCTATTCACATCATCATCACTACACTCATTGTCACCGACCTCTTCATTTTCATCATCATCTCCATCTTCCCGACCAGCCTCATATCCACCAATAGTCTCATTTTTAGCACATTGAAGATCCTCACACTAGCTGCTTGGCATGTGGTAGATAATGTCCTCAGGAACATTATCTGAAGACTCGTGTTCGATAAGCACATCCAGTTCACCTGCTTCTTTTCCTGCCCAACATAGCATATATGTATCATCTAATTAATGTTTTAATCTTTTCACTCTTCCTAAATTCTTCAAACTTTTCCCATGTCATCTCAGACAATTTCCAATAAACAGTCTTACAACCCATCAATCTAATGTACTTGTAATCTTCATTTTCTTTGACCATTGACCCACCATAATTGATTATGAGGTTTACACTCCTATCATCACTGTAAAACGAAAAAATAAGGTTACAAACTCTGTCATTCTGTTAATACTACTCATTCATTCGAAAATCCAGAAGGTAACAAAGAGGAATCAAAATCTAAAACAAAGCAAATAATCTTACAAATCCAACATTA
Source organism: Eutrema japonicum (assembly GCA_030161315.1). Lineage (NCBI taxonomy): Eukaryota > Viridiplantae > Streptophyta > Magnoliopsida > Brassicales > Brassicaceae > Eutrema > Eutrema japonicum. The sequence continues at coordinate 39,479,444 of BSQW01000004.1, read as the reverse complement.
TTTCGAAAATCCAGAAACTCGAAATCCATAAATTCAAAATCAGAATGCAAGAAAGAGGAATCAAAATCCAACATCTACTCGAAATCATTCATCTGATACTCAAAATCACCATCAAAACAATGAGGCTTATTAACCTCTAGAAATCGCAAACCCAGAAAAGAAGTTAAACGAACGACAAACATAAATTACTCTTACCCCATCTCGAATCTTCTCTTGTCAAACAAAAACGAGCTCCAATGAGCTTGACTCAGCTCGAAACAAGCTCGATTTACTCTTTCTGGGTTTCAGTCACTTAAGAACCCTAAATCCCCAAATCGATTTGGGGATTTCTTTCTTTTTTTTTTGAATTTTTTGTCGTCGAGTCGTGGTCAGGATAAACTAAAAAGGATTTTTTTTCTTTTCGATTTCATTTAACGATGGTTTTAATTAAATGAACGAGGTTAACTGTTCTGTTAATGGGTTAACTGTTCCGCTAACAGGGTTTGCTGTTCCGTTTAAAATTTTGACGGTGCAAAAAAAAAACATACTTTCATGGTTTGAAGTGTCAGTTTTATTACCTTCAAGGTTCAAAGTGAGAGTTGTAAAGTCCCAGGGTTTAAAGTGCTAATGAGTTAAACTTTGAAGTTTTAAAATGCATTTTTCCCAAAAGAATAATAAGAAAAACATGTTTTGTTTTTGGAAAGAATGATATAATCGTATTTAGGTCATTTTACAACTAATAAAGTAACTAAAGTGTGTATAAAGTTCAAAAGTGTCTATTTTGTAAATCAAATTCACATAAGTGTCTTTGAATGTAAATCACTCTTTAATCAATATGAATGGTTGACCAATATATTAGAAAAGTGGTAATGGTTAATTCAAAGTTAGTTTCCATAATTTTGCGTTTGTCAATTGTAGATAAATATACCCCTATATGAGATATAAGAGCGAAGATGCAGTGCATTTAATGCTGAGGAGGTGGAAGAATTTTTTTTTAAATCTCAAAGATCTCATGCGTTCATTTGCTTAATTTGGACCTTACATTATTAATTAAATGAGGGTTATTAGTTCTTGCATTTTAATGGATTTCTCAGATTTAGAAATCCAAATGAATCCATTGATTTTAAAATCAGAGAAGTGGATTTCAAATTTAAATAATTGGATTTTAAAATCAAATAAATGGATTATTGTAAATCAACCAAATAGATTTACAAGAATTTTAGTATTATAAGGAAATAAAAAAAAACAAACCAACAATTTTTTTCGTTCTTTTTCTTTCACTAATCATCTACTATTCTCCTAAAGTATAGAATATGTCCATATATTTGTTGCTATTATTGCTCTCAATTGATTTCCATGTTCTATTTCTTGATCCTGCGTTCCAAGAATTTCTTCATCATTGTTATTAACTTCTTCAAGATCTTCTTCTTCTTCTTCATTAGAATTTGTTTCTTCAGGAAAACTATCTGTTCAACAATACTTACGAAGAAAGTTATGTAAACCAGCACATTTAAGTACGAATTCTGTATGTGTCTTATAAGGAAAAGGAGGAGCAGACTTAAAAATTAGGAATCGAGATTTGAAGATACCAAAGATTCTTTCAACAACATTTCTTAATGAGGCATGTCGATGGTTAAACAACTTTTTTCATTTCTTGGAGTAGAATCTTGACCAGAAAACTCTTGTAGATGATATCGAACGCCATGATATGGAGCTAAAAAATTTCGACGATTTACATATCCACAATCGACTACATAAAATTTTCCTGAAATTAGATAATAAAATAGTTACTTATCTATTTAAAAAGTCAATAATTTACAAAACAAAATATGAATACGTACCTTCTGGAGCTGGTAGTCGATTTATTCCTTGTTAAAACATCATTTAATATTTTTGAGTCATGAGCTAAACCTTCCCATCCACTAAGTATGTATATGAACTCAAGATCAAAATTACATGCAGCCAACACATTTTGCGATATATCACCTTTTCTGTTGCTGAAAGGGACTACTTCTTTCTTTGGTACCATTGCAAGGATACGTGTACCATCGATAGCTCCGATACAATCCCAAACATATAGTAAATTTATGCTCCATAAAAATATAATTTAATGGACAAAAAAATAAAAATGATGTACCTTAAAATAAGGATAAAATCTTGTATTGTCTCTAATCTTTTGAGGCACCGCGGTTCCAGCCATAGCCATAACACTTGGTGAAATTTGGTTTAAAGCTCGCAAAACTTTGTGAAAATTCTCGCTTATGGCAAACTTTGATCTCTTAAAAGTGTCGCTTGTATAACAATACCTCGAATTTTGGCCAACTATTAGGAGGAAGGATGAAACCATTTCTTCAAGGCTAATATATCTTGTATCACATAAACTTGTCTTCTCTCGGATGAGATTGCATAACATTAAAAAAATATTTTGATACATCCGATATGGCTCTCGAAAATGGAGAGGATCTTCCTTTAGCACATTTTCTTTATAGTCCTGGCCAGCTCTTGTGATTGCACGTCGAATAGGACGTTCAATTGCAATTTGCAATTGAAGTTCTCGTTGTAGTCATTTCCTCAAAGATATCATCCGACAGAAAATTAAGAACACCAATAAATTAATATCGGCATCTAACTCATAATATTTTTCTCTCTCTTCAAGGGTTTCTTGTTCTTCTAGAAGAATTGAATCCATGTTTGATAAAGTATATCTTCGACAAAACAAAAAACGTAACCCATCAAAAACAAGCAAAAACATAGTTAAGTTTGACAAACACATCTATAGATAATTCTACCATCCCTACATTCTTTAAAACGAACTTAACTCCCACGAAGAGTAGCAAAACCAACAATTATGTGTAGAAGAAGAGACAATTATGTGTAGAAGAAGAGACAAGAGTAGCACAAATTCTTTATTATTTTTGTTCGGTGGTGTGATAGGTGTCTTTTTCTGCCTCTTCAGAGAAACTTAACTATCATGGCGAAGAACATTTTACAATTATTGTTATGTAAATTTCAAAATGCAAAGATCACATTTTACAATCATTGTTTTATGAAAATTTTACAAAATTTTATCATGGTGGGAAAGTAAAGTTGTCTTTAAATACACGGCATGGAAACTCTTACAATATTTTTTTGGCATCAACTACACGGCATGGTCCGTATCAAATATATGGCATGAAAGCAATTTTTACAATTTTTTTTACATTTAACAGAATACGAAATGGAAAATGTTTCGAACCAGTTTTCCATTTTTATAAAAAATATTTTTTATATAATAGGTGTGTGTTATAATTGTAATCTCCGACACTAAACCCTATCAATGGAAGAATCACAACATGAACCACCACAAGAACGAAGGAAAAGTTCAAATCATCAATGGAGTCCCCAAGAAACAAGGACTTTTATAGATTTACTTTTAGATGGTATTGCTTCGGGTTTGCGTGATAATGGTGGTGCATTTAGCAAATTTACGGTGGAGAGACGAATACTATCTGCTCTCAATAAAATACATGGGTGTACCAAAACTTATCAAAAATACTTGAGCAGAATAAAGATTTTGAAGGGGAAATATATAAGTGGTGCTGACCTTCTGCTCTTCAGTTCTGGGTTTGGATGGGATCCAACCACAAAACGGTTTACAGCTCCAGATGATGTGCGGGCTGAATACATAAAGGTAAATTTTATTTTTTTAAACGATTTACGGCTTCTTTGATATATGCATAGATTTTTCATTATGTTGGTTTTTTTAATCGTATTTTAGGCACATCCGAACTATAAAAAAATTCGTGACGAAACTTTTGAAGAGTTTGATGATCTCAAAGTGATATTTGAAAAGAATGTAGCGTCGGGTAGGAGTGCGATTGGATTGGGCGATACTACTGATGCTCGAACAAGTGGGTTTATGGAAACGAAAAAGGAGCAAAAAAATTATGGTGAAGAGTTTTCCATGGATGTCGAGGAAAATTATGAAACACAATCATCTTTTTTGCAGCGGTTCAAATAATACTTTGGAAAAACTCCTTTTAAGAAAAAGACGGAGAACTAATCCTCTTAACAATGTTGATGATCCAATCATTCAAAAAAAAGGTGCAGAAGAAGCTTGTACCGAAATGAACTCCTTGACAATAATCACTGAAAAACTCTTTACTTTGATATAAGAAAGAGAAGCAAGGCAACAACAAAAAGATAATCAAAGAGAAGCTGAGAAAAAGAAGAATAACTTATGGAAAGCTATCAAAGAAGTTTCTACTTTGGAGGAACATGTTCGTTACGATGCGGTTAAAGTGATTCACCAATTAGGGATGAAAGATGTGTTCCTTAGCATGTACATTGATGAGCGTTATGGTTGGATTAAGCGTAACGTCGTTGAGTGATGAATTTATTATTATCTATTGTTGGATTGATTATTTTATGTGTTCGATTAGACTATGAGTTTTTATAATGAAATTGGCTTTTTCTATCTATTTTTTTTACCATTTCTAACATTTGTAAATCCAAATCCAATCAAATAACAATGTTTCACTCGATATTTGCTCCTTTGTATTTTACTCTTAAAAACACTTGTAAATCCATTCAAATCCAAATAAAAATCAAATCCTTATGAAAATCCTTACTATTGAATAAGACTTGATTTTAACATGGATTTTAAAATCATAAAACCAATAACACAAGATTTGAATATAGATTTCAAAATTATAGAACCAATAACACTTGATTTGGTTTGGATTTCCAAATCCATTAAAATGCAAGAACCAATAACCCTTTAAGAGTGAAGTGGATCAATATTAACAATTGACCCAAAAATAAAGAAAATGGTAACAAATAATTATAAATTAGATAACTACAATCACGTTAGTCCATTGTTGTCCATATTACCTCTATAAGAAAGAGAGTGAGGTGAGGCAAAGAACATTAAGGGGGGTGTATTGAACTGTGGATTTTAAGAGATTTTTAGATTTTCTTAAAATCCCTTGTTATTCAACTAAGGATTTTAAAATATCTTCCCAAATCCAGTGTTATTGAACATGAGATTTATGTAAAGTCACTCAAAATCATCTACAATCATCTGTTATTCAAACACGAATTTGTTAAAATCATATCAAATCCACTGTTATTGAAAATTCTCTACTGGGAGAATATACAATTAAAATTTGTAGTTGATTTGGAGAAACCGTATGCTCCCAACTGCATCATCTCAACCATTCATTAACAGATAATTATTGATATTATTAAAAAAAATATTAGCATCTCGATTGGTGTTGAATTTCAAACTACAACAGTAGAGGTAACTGATAATGATGTTAACATTTCTATAATATTATTTAAGAAGATATTTTTCAAAATGAACTTTGTTTTGTAAGTTATTACATGAAATACCATTACAAATAACAAAGAATAATTGATATAGGAAATGATATAATTATCTTTTATAATTAGCGATAAACATATGGAAAGTATTTAATTTGTCTTAAAGATGTTATATACTATATATTATCAATCCATATATTTTCAAAGAAAAAAAAATATTCAAAATCTTGATATATTTTTCACTATAATTTATTATATTTTATTTAAATTTATATCAAAATAAAAGTTGAAAAATATTTTACTAATTTTATAAAAAGTTAGACATAAGAAAATGGATTTTTTTAAAGAGTTCGTGAACTAACCACAAATTTAGAGTCATTAAATGGTGCATAATATAGTTATGTTTTCCAGATGATAGGTTTTACGGGGTAGCCCGAACAACTTTATCTATAATCATGAGTTAGACATATTATAAAATTTAAATAAAAACAATTTTTCTTAAATTTCAAAACAATTTTGTTTTAAAAAGCGTGTGTTAAGTCCTAGTTGTATTCATTATTACATTGATCTCACATAATTGATAACGATGTTAACTTCAGATGAGCAAAATGCAAACTTATTACAAAACAATGGTGAGACACATACACATCGTAACAGGATAACAACGCAATGCCCTTCCATCATTTGAAACTACAACATAGTTAAATGATAACTAATAGATGACAACGATGTAAACATTTAACTCACATAAATGATAATGATGTTCTTTTTAGTGGACTAACCTCAAACTTATTCCAAAAATGGTGAGATACTTACACATCGTAACGAAACAACAACACAATGCTTTTCCATCATTTGAATCTACAACAATATATTTAACTGATAACTAATGACTGATAACAATGTTAACATTTAAATTATTTTTACCTAAAACTTATTTTAAAGTTAGAAATAATTGCTAAAAGTCATTACTTCAAAACATGGTTTAATTTACATTTTGATTTAGATCGGTATACATGTTAACAATAATTTACTGCTTGGAATTTGGAGGTTTAACGGATATATATTATAGTACTCTATAGATAATGATGATATTAAAGCGTTGGTCATTAAGACTACATAACGAGATAAAGTAGTTAACACAGTCGTAAAAAGGTTGAAACACAAAAACATAAAGCAATATACAATGTTTTAGTAAAACGAGAGATTTGTAAATTGGCTTTGCTGTGTTGAGGAGCACTACATAGCGTAAATCTCAACTAACAAATAGTTTAGTTTTTTCGTCTGAGTCTAATAAGGCTACCTCAAACTCTCAACATGTTTCTACGCCACCAAACACATATCGCAACTTTTTCTCCGGCATCAAGGTGCTTATCGGCACACTCTTCGATGGACTCATATGGTTCCCCCTAGTAGATAAATAATTAATATTACTGGTACAACTACTATAAAATTGTAACTGATAACAACAAAGAATACATGTTATCAATGTTATCGGTGTAACTGAGTTGTATGCTGGAAATTGAAGGCGATAACTCTATTATCGAAAAAAATTAAAATTGTACTTCTACATGCTCTTCTGCTGTGTTTTCGTTTGGCATGCGAGCACTATCAACAATCTAAAGATCTTTTTGGAATTATTGACGCCTCTCAAGGTTTGTATCTATTAACTATATTATTCAGAAAATGAATTGTGCAATCAATCTTGTTATTTGTGCCTAGTTAACGAGAAACTAAGATAAAGTAGTTAACGGATAACTAGTCTCGGATGGTTATTGCTGCTCTCCAATGTAAGCTACAACTTCCTCACCACCTTCCTCCAAAACCTCTTCATCCCAAACCTGATTTGAGAATAAATATGTTACATCGACACATGTTTGCCTCCATGTTTTTATATGTTAGCGATATAATTAGTTGTATCTTACCAGTTTACGCACATTTTGTTTCATAGCTTGAGATTAGTCGTTTGTTTCCTTGGTACGTTTTCTTCATCTTCAACCACAGATCCTCATTCGTTCTGGTTAGACATAATATTGTTAGCTATACTTCCCCTAAATCCATACATGATTGCCTTCATCCTCCAATCGGCCTCATCACCACCACCATTCCTCCGCTGTAACCGCTTTGTTCACAACGTAGCTCCTCCGCATAATGTCGACTAACGGTGGATACTGCACTTGCAAATTTCTCATCCCCCTCTGATTGTTATTTCCATGTTTAGCTTTTTGCGCTTCGTTCTCGCTCGCGTAAGCTTTATCGACAGAAACCAGAGAATTCACAGATGAATCTAACCGCCTTCTCCGTCTTGGAGGGAATATATATCATGTTGTTCCTTTACCGGAATCTGAAAATTCTAGATGCTCCGTCAATTTCTCTCCATCGAGAAGTTTATTGTCGGTTCTGAAGACATAATTTTTCTTTGTGGTTTGCTCTTTTTCTTCTTGTTTTACTTCCAAAGAGATGCGAGGTTCTAACTCACGACCTTTCATTTTCTCTCCAAAAATTTATTAATTATTTTATATTAATAAAAAATCCACATATTGGATTTCGCTGTCAATTTTTGTACATGGACCCTGCCAGTAGAGATACACTAAGATGATTGTAGGGTATGGGCTGAAGAGTCAATTACATGACAACAATATCTTCTAAATAGTGTAAGAAAGTGTCCAACTAATTTTGACATTAACCGTTACCATAAATTGGTATTTCTCTATTAATTAATTACTCTAGTAATTTCGAGTATCAGTAACCGTAATGTGTAAATATCTTGATAGGAGACTTCTTTTATAAGGTTGTAACATCATAGGTCAGCTTTTTATCCCCACCAACCTTTCTTGTTTTAGTTTCATTTTTATCCACCTACACACTCCCATGAAAACATCAGCTCGGAAAAAGTAATCAGATAACAAGTTAACTGAAGTGTCAAAAAGTTAACAAGGCAAGTTGACTAGTTAAGTTATCTCGTAGAGATAATAAGTGAAGTTAACAAGTGAAGTTAACAAGTAAAGTTAACAAACAAGGATGGTGTAAGATGAAAATTGATCTTCAAACTAAGTAGGACATAGTTAGCAAGATAACAAGCTATCAAGCCTAGTTATATTCGAGAGGAAAGACAAAGCTATCATCGAGAGATTAAGCAGACCACGACCGCAAAAAGACAATCCAATCCATAAACAGCAATTCAAGACAAAGGCAAAGCCGAAGCTACTGCATCTAGAGCTCATGATGTTAAGTGTTTCAAATATCAAGGAAGAGGATATTATGCAAATGAATGTTCCAACATAAGGGTCATGATCTTTCTAGACAATGGAGATATAGAATTTGAAGATGAGAAACCAACTTCACTTTCGTCCTCAGAAGAGTACGAAGAGATACCAGCTAAAGGGGAATTGTTGGTGACGAGGAGATCATTAAGCCTACAAACTAAAACCGAAGAACAAGAGCAGAGAGAGAATCTGTTCCCCACAAGATGCAATGTCCAGGGGAGAGTTTGCAGCCTCATTATTGATGGAGGATATTGTACCAATGTGGCGAGTGATTCTATGGTTAAGAAGCTTGGGTTGAAAGTGAGAAAGCACCCAAAGCCATACCAGCTTCAATGGCTTAATGACAGTGGAGAAATGAAAGTAAACAGCCAAGTAGTAGTTCCTCTAGTCATTGGAAAGTATGAAGATGAGATCCAGTGTGATGTGTTACCAATGGAGGCTGGACATATTCTGCTTGGAAGGTTGTGGCAATCAGATCGAAAGATAATTCATGATGGTTTCACTAATCGTCATTCATTTGAATTCAAAGGCACGAAGACTGTTCTGGTTCCCATGACACCACAAGAAGTTTATCAAGACCAGATGCATCTAAAACACAAAGAAGAAAGGAAACCAAAGCAATCAAACTTCTTTGCAAGAGCTGGTGAGGTTAAGAAAGCGTTAATTTCAAAACAGCAATTGCTATTGTTTGTTTATAAAGAAGCTCTCTTGAGCTTAACTGACCTTTCACTGGTCCTGACGAGCGAAATGATCTCTCTTTTGCAGGATTATGAGGACGTGTTCCCTGAAGATAATCCAATAGGACTGCCGCCAATACGAGGCATTGAGCATCAAATCAATTTTGTGCCAGGAGCTTCACTTCCAAATCGTCCTGCATATAGAACCAATCATGTTGAGACCAAAGAGCTGTAGAAACAAGTAAATGAACTCATGGAAATGGACACATTCGGGAGAGCATAAGCCCTTGTGTTGTGCCGGTTCTGATTGTGGCAAAGAAGGATGGCAGCTAGCGCATGTGTGTTGATTGTAGAGCTATCAACAACTTTACTGTGAAGTATCGACATCCTATTCCTAGATTAGATAATATGCTTGATGAGTTACATGGTTCTAGCATCTTTTCTAAAATTGATCTTAAAAGTGGATATAACCAAATTAGGATGAACGAAAGTAATGAATGGAAACCGGCATTTAAAACTAAGCAGGGGTTATATGAATGGTTAGTTATGTCATTGGGCTAACAAATGCACCTAGTACTTTCATGAGGTTAATGAACCATGTTCGGAGAGCATTCATAGGGGTTTTTGCTGTAGTTTACTTTGATGATATCTTAGTCTACAGCAATAGTTTAGAAAAGCATGTAGAGCATCTGAATTTGGTTCTAAGTGTTCTTAGAAAAGAAAAGCTCTATGCTAATCTTAAGAAATCTACTTTTTGTACAGATAACCTTGTGTTTTTAGGATTTTTTGTGGGTGCAGATGGAATTAAAGTAGATGAGGAGAAAATTAAAGCTATTCGAGACTGGCCTAGTCCAAAAACAGTTGGTGAAGTAAGAAGTTTTCATGGGCTAGCCGGCTTCTATAGGCGTTTTGTGAAGGATTTTAGCACCATAGATGCCCCACTCATTGAAGTTATCAAGAAGGACTTTGAATTTAAATGGAACAAGCACAGGAAGAAGCTTTCCAAGCCTTGAAAGAGAAGCTCACACACGCACCTCTTTTATCTTTACTAAATTTTCTTAAAACATTTGAAATTGAGTGCGACGCTTCTGGTGTAGGGATTGGAGCTGTCTTAATGCAGGATAAGAAGCACATTGCATATTTCAGTGAAAAGATTGGAGGAGCTACTCTAAACTATCCAACATATGACAATGAGCTATATGCCTTAGTCCGAGCTTTGTAGACGTGGCAACATTATTTGTTGCCTAAGGAGTTCGTTATAAACATTGATCATGAATCCCTCAAACGCTTGTAAGGACAATATAAGCTCAAAAAGAGGCATGCCGGGTGGGTCGAATTCATTGAGATATTTCGTTACGTCATTAAATACAAACAAGGTAAGAAAAATGTTGTTGCCGATGCATTGTCCCGAATGTACGTCCTACTCTTGATGCTAAGTTGTTGGGTTTTGAGCAGCTTAAAGACATGTATGACACTGATCCTGATTTTCAAGAAGTTTACAAAGCATGTTTGAAGTTTGCTTCTGGTCATTACTATAGGCACACTGGTTTTTTTTTCTTTGATAACCGATTGTGTGTGCCTAATTGCTATCTTCAAAATTTATTTGTTAGAGAAGCCCATAGAGGAGCTTTGATGGGACATTTTGGTGTTGCCAAGACACTTGTGATGCAAGATCATTTTCATTGGCCACGTATGAAGAAAGATGTTGAAAGCATATGTGGCAGATGTGTTACGTGCAAACAAGCTAAGTCAAAGGTTCAATTTCACGGTTTGTATACTCCTTTACCCATTCCTACTCATCCATGGAATGATATTTCTATGGACTTCGTTCATGGTTTGCCTAGGACTATAACTGGAAAGGATTCTATCTCTGTTGTGGTAGATAGATTTTCAAAAATGGCACACTTCATTGCATGTAATAAGAATGATGATGCATTGCATATAACAGAGTTGTTCTTTAAAGAAATAGTTCGTTTGCATGGGATGCCTATATCTATAATTTCTGATAGAGAGACCAAGTTTCTAAGCTATCTATGGAAAACTCGTTGGTCTAAGTTGGGAACTAAGCTAATGTTTTCAACTACATGTCACCCCCAAACTGATGGTCAAACATAAGTAGTTAATAGAACTTTGGAAACTCTTATGCGTGCATTAATTAAAAAGAATTTGAGAACTTGGGAAGATTGCTTACCACACATTGATTTTGCATACAATCATTCTGCTTCTAAGTATTCTCCATTTTATATTGTTTATGGGTTTAACCCAATATTTTATTTGGATATAATCCATTTGCCGTTGAGTGAAAGAACTAGCATAGATGGGAAAAAGAAAGTTGATCTTGTCAAACAGATCCATGAGAAAGCCAAGATGAACATAGAAGAAAAGACTAGGCATTATGCTAAGCATGCAAACAAGGGCAAGCGTAAGCTGGTATTTGAAGTTGGAAATCAAGTGTGGTTACACTTGAGAAAGGATTGATTTCCAGCTGAGAGGAAGTCCAAACTAATGCCCATAATCGATGGACCCTTCAAAGTAACAAGGAGAATCAGTGACAATGCTTAACAACTTGATCTTCAAGGTAAGTATAATGTAAGTGCTAGTTTTAATGTTTCTGACTTGATCGCTTTTATTGCAGATGATCCAGATTTGAGGTCAAATCCTTTTCAAAAAGAGGGAGATGATGTGATCATGGACAACACCAAGGATAAGTAACTTAAATCGCAGCTTGAACCTGATCAAGATGAGCTCATAACTGAGGATGAACTTGTAGCTGAGGAAGCTCTAGTTGCACCAGTTGGACCCATGACTTGTTCTAGAGCCAAGAAATTCAAAGAAACAATTGGAGGAATACTTAACCATATTTGGAGTCGACCAGATCAGTTGGGCCAATATTGAGAAGATGTTATTCAAACATCATTGGTTTTAATACTCATTGGTTTCAATACAGGCTCAAGGAGATCAACAAATGGGCATGTGATTTATTTGTGCTTTTCCCCTCTTCTTTGGTTTCGTGCCAATGGGTTTTCCAAAAAAAGGATTTTAATGAGACAAATGGATCACATTCTAGTAACCCATTTGTTGATCAAAGCCCATGAACCAGCAAGTGTAAATCTCGACCAATGAAGGGCAATAGTCATTTTTCAAAATTTAAACTTAGTTTTATTTCTTTGCTAGTTTGCGAGATGAGTTAAGACTGTGTTTTGTTTTCTTTTTTAACCCTTTGTATCCCATTGTCGAAAATTATCTATCTTTTTATCAAAATTGTTTCTCAAGTTAGATCACTTTGGTGGTATGTAATATCCAGCAAGTTTTCGATATCTTTGGTGTGTAATATCCAAAGAATCGAACTGGTATATCAAGAGTCATTACGCAACTCTTGTGTGACCTCTCAATCCATATCCCTTGTCAACTGAGCTTCCTGGTTCGGTGCAGCAAGGCTTATCCTTACCCATATACAAGAGTGACAATTCTAGGGAATTCTTATCATAGTTCTAAGTTGTTTACGATTTAGTTAAGTAAAACAAAAAAAAGAACTAGTTATATCCGCTTTAGTCTGTGTTATTTGCTTATGATTCATTAAGAGAAGCCATTAAAAGTTATGTGTTGCGTTCGTGCTTAGGTTGTTTTAGTTTCATATTAAGAAAAACAAAAACATTTCCTTGCATCCGCTTGACTAAGTTATTATATTCTTAAAGGAAAAAAAATTAGTTATGATCTGTTTGCGAGTTGTTTTAAGAGCATACTAGATTATAACCCATCCATGTGTGGGCGGTGTTATTGTTTTATTTAGGCTGTTTAATGGGTATGTTTGGCAAACAAATTAATGTGTTTGGAGTTTTAGATATAGATGTTGATAACTTATCTATTAGACACATTACTTTTGATACTATGATTTGTTTGATACACTACAAGAAAACAGAATTTTGGCGAGTGCAACAGGAGTCGCCAAATAGTCGCTAAAAAGGGGATTACGACTACATAGCGACTAATCCATGTAGTCGCTAAAGTACATAATCGTAAAAATAATCCCCAAATGGCGACTACTTTAAGACTACTCTGTGTAGACGTGCAATAGTCGTAACGTAATCGCAAAACTTGCGACTAATCTGAGACTACATTTGCCACTAGTGAACGACTATAGAATGGATCTAGATGAATGACTATAGAATGAGTCTAGATGAACGACTAAATAATGGGTCTAGATGCAGTCGGATAGTTTTAGCCACTAAATAGTCGTAAGATTTAGTTACTATTTACCGACTATTCTATGACTAATTAAACGTCTATTTGGTGACTAATATGAACATCAAGCTTCGACGATGTATTGATTTTGCAACTACTTAGCTATTCTTCTGTGACTATTTGGTGACTATTTGGTGACTATTTGGAGATTGTTTAGTGACTATATTCATTGTGTAAATAAGAATTTGGTATGCGACATATTGGTGTTTGTTTTGTTTCTCAAAAAGACGATTTGGTTAGCTGTGTTTCAAAATTATAGAAATTTGATTCAAAATAACATTTGATTAAAAACATTAACTAAATTATTCAAACTCCAAAATAGACTATAACAAATGCCAAAACATAAAAAAAAATTACAAGGTCATGAGTTCATGAGTAACCTAAGAAGCATATGGTCTTGTACTTGCATCTGGTCGAGGAAGATTGGTTGATGCAAGCATATTGTTTGTTGCTGGAGCTGAATGAGAAGCCACAAAGTCTATAAACTGCGGATCAGTTTTTAGGACGTACTTTTCCACCAAGGACAAGTGTTCGAGCTTGTTATTTTGCTCAGCCACAGCTCGGGAGTGCTCTGCTTCACGGGCAGCAATCTCAGCATCACGCCATTCATTATATGCAGCCTGCTCTTCGATTTTCTGTTCAGCTTTCTTCAGTTGCTCTTGCAGTACAACAAACGATGAAGAATCTCCTGGTTGCTTGCGCTTTCCATTGAGAAGAGTCTCCTTCAGGCTTCCAACTCCATAAGGAGTTCCTCGTGAATCCATCTTAGTGGACTGTGAAAAGTAAGATAAAAAACTTAATTAAAGACCATGACTTAATCCAAGACTCTATAAATGTGCACTGTGACAAATTTTACTTTACCTGCAGAAAGATGCTCGTATAGTCATTTGTTGTTAGCTCTCGAAGTTGTGAAGCACCATCTGAAACATCTGAAGTCTCTATCCCGAGCTCAGACAACTTCTCTTGCACCTTCTTCTCATATGTGTGAGCTATTTTCTCTGCCTTCCTATCGACATACGTACAATCAGGCTTTGTATGTGTCTTAATGAAAACCTCACCAAGACTAACCGGTTTTCCCAATTCATCTTCCTGCAATGTTACAAAATAAACAAGGATTATGGCAGAATTTAAAGTTGTTAAGGTGTAAGAAAAAGTAAAAGTTACTAACCATTTCTTGTTGGATTTGTTGATACGACTTGGGCCCTGATAAGTGAATGTGAGGACCGAGACCTTTATAGTCAGACATACGAGCATTGGAATAGGTGAGACTCATTTGCTTTGCTTCTTCACTGTCCAAGTAGTCGGTCATCGTTTTCCAGAGAGTGTCGCCGATCCAATTAGGTTGCTCTCGATTACTCCTCGCATTGCTAACCATGCCTTTCATCCGCCACTGACAGATCTCCTCAAAATACTCTTGAACTGTCCCTTTTATCAAGGAATCCTAGGTGTGGGTTTTCTACAATACCAAGAGAATAGAATGATATTAGTGAAAATATCACAAGTAAACCTATATGTGAAGGCTATAAGACAAAAAACTATACCGCGAACTCGAGGAAGTATCTTTCTTGTCTATCCCGAGGCACACATGTCCAGCTATAGTAGGGAGCATCAAATTTGTTTGTAAACACTTTAGTAATGGTCCTAACCAGTTTTGATCCCTTGTCGCGAGTAAACCTGCAAACCAGAAATATGAAACCAGAAGCATGTAAGAGATATCTTACATGCCGTGTGATAAATATTATACATTACAGTTTCGGACAAGACAAGTAAAGAAATAATACATTCAAACATGAAACGATTATGCAGTAAACAAATTTATTTTGTACTTGAAACATGAATAAGTACATGAAACGATTAAACAAATGCTCAAACAAGAACATCAACAATACATGAAACGATAAGTAATCAAACATGTTCAAACAAATTTATTCTGTACTTGAAACATGAAACGATGTTCAAACAACAACAACAACAATGCAATGAGAACAATCACTACACCAAAACAGGGTTTTTGCTACTGATTGTTGCTATAGACTAGGCAGTCGGTAAATTTACCGACTGTTTCGCTACTTATTTCCGACTGATTTGCGACTATTTTCAAACAGTCGCAAATCGGTAGGTATTTAGTGACTAAAAATTTTAGTCTTTAATTAGTAGCCGTTTTACGACTGATTAGTGACTGAATTGTAGTCGGAAACATGCAGTAGCTAATCAGTAGTAATTTTAGCGACTGATTTACTACTGAATTCGGTGGGTCGTAGAACAGTAGCAAATCAGTAGCAAAACAGTAGCAAAAAGTAGTTATAAATCACGTGGATTTTATTTGGTGGTTGGTGTACCTAATTTGGTTTGCAGTCGGGAATCAGTCGGGAAATTTTCTATATATTTTCTAACTAAATCTTACACATAATATAGCCGAGGAACTCTCCGGATGTTACTCCAAACGTGTATTTGGTAGGGTTAAGTTTCATGTCGTACTCGTTGAGTATATCAAAACACGTGATGAGATGACCGATGTGGTCCTTGGCGATGAGAGATTTTGCGAGCATATCGTTGATGTATACTTCCATGGTTTTTCCAAGCTGACTGGCAAACATGCGATTCACAAATCGTTGCTAAGTCGCGCCGGCGTTTTTTAAGCCAAACGACATAACTTTGTAGCAATAAATGCCACTGTCGGTAATAAAATATCTATTTTCGCAGTCGTTTGGATGAATGAGTATCTGGTTAAAACCCAAAAAAGCATCCATGAAAGAAATGAGTTTGTTTCCATATGTAGCTTCGAACAACCTATCGATATGGGGTAGTGAAAAACTATCATTTGGGCAGGCTTTGTTGAGATATGTGAAGTCGACAAAAATTCTCCATTTATCTTTCTTCTTTTTTACAACGAATGGGTTGGCTAACCAATCTGGGTACCAGACTTTGGTTATTGACACTGTGCTGAGTGGTCGTTCGACTTCGTCATTGACGGCTTGAGCCTTCTCGGACCGAGCTTACGTCGGTTTTTCTTAATCGGTTTGAAGGTCGGGTTTATATTGAGTTCATGACACGTTATTTTCGGGTTGATTATGGGCATGTATTTTATAGACCAGGAGTAAGTCGAGACATTTCTTTTGAGGAAGCGGATAATAATGCTCTTGATTTCCTTGTCCAGCTCGGCTCCTATCCCTACGCTACTCTCGGGATTGAGTTCATCGATGTTAATTTGGAAGATGGTTTCTCGTCTTGGTATGTCAGGGTCGATATTTTGGTTTAGCGGATCCTTTGAGCTTTTGGCCGCGTTGATAACACATATGCAGGATGCCGTCCTCAGTTTGCATTTGTTGATATAGCATGTTTGGGACATTATCTGATCGCCTTTTAGTGTAAACATTATAGACGGTGTCGGGAACTTTAAGCATTGGTGGTAGGTTGAGACAACAACATTCATAGCGTAAATCTAGGGAGTCCCTAGTATGACATTGTAGATCGCTGGTCTATCGAGGACCAAAAATTTGACCATTCTTATAAGTCTGCCGACGTAGATGGGTATATTGACAGTTCCTACGGTCATGATCTGTTCTCCTGTGAACCCTGTGAGCGGTTCGACATTTGCTTTGATCTCGGAATCCGTGAAATCTATGTTTCTTAGTGTTTGTCAAAATATTACGTTCACCGAACTGCCTGTGTCTATCAGGATTCTTCCGACTGCAACGTTTCCGATGAGTAAATTAACAACTAAAGGGCCATTGTGCGGCATATGGAGCCCCTCCGTGTCGGCTTCAGAGAAAGTTATTGCTATTCCGCCTGTTACGACTATGTTCTGTCGTCGTGCCGCGATTACCTCTCTGTTGTGTTCTTTGATTGCCCGAACTGATTATTTGCAAGTCTCTAATGCTCCCATGATCATGTTGACTCGCTTCTGAACTTGCGGAACATGCTGAATTTGGTTTTGGTCCTCCCGGCCTCGCTTTGGTTGTTCGATGGCAGCATTTGTGTTTGTTTGTTAGGGATTTCCGATGGAGTTTGGCCGACGAACTCCTTGGTTATCGTTACAACGAAACCTGTTGCCTGGGCGGAGCGCTCCTTTGACAGGGATTTCGCCTTTCCTGAATTTCAGCAAAAGGAAACCTTTGAGATGTCGGCATTCTTCGGTGATGTGCCCCTCTTTGTTGTGGAATTGACAGAAAGGTCCATTGTCACTAGCCGGCTCATTGGAATTCTCGGGTCGGACCCAAGTGTTCCATGATTGTTGCGGTTGGATGTTGCTAACTTGCTGAGCCGCATGTCGTTTTTCATAGTGATTACGGGTGTCGCGATATTCTTCCTTCGGTTTGTCTCTAGGAGTGATCGGCTTGGAAAGTGTGAGAGCTGAATCTGACAACCTCAATTCTCAGCTTGTGTTAGGTTGAATGTACTAAGAAAAACTTAGAGGAATTTGAGAGAAGAGTTGTATATTATTTTGTTCGCCAAGAATTCAATCCTTACAATGAGGCTGATCTTCAAAACTTATACCAGCTCAAAAATGTAACTGCCTAATTATCATACATATTAACTACGGAATTAAATTTGTAATCTTTTGTCTTTAATATGAAACAAATGTGTTTGACAAGGTTTTAATTCGGTCAACTGCATTCTCCTGTCTTATTGCGAGCTTGCTTCCTTTCCTCGTGCTCGATTCTTCCGGCTTGTTGATTTGCTCTACCTTGCGACCTCGCCTACTTCAGCTAGTAAACGGTCTCATGAGACCTCGTCATGGGCCAAGCATTCCTTGTCAAGCATGTTTACTCGGGGTGGGCCTTGAGTGCAGAATTTGGGCCCAACAGTTGCCCCCCCAGCATCCTTATTGACTTATCATTAAGGATGCGATATGCTGCAATCTCGGGTCCTAATTGGTCTCTTAGTCAAGGCAATCTCGGTCTCTGATTGGTTTTTCGCTTGCTCAATGCCGAAATTGCAGGGATCTTGTATTAAGTGTGTGATATCTAAGAGAAGTGACAGGGCGAGTGGGCGAGTGTGCGGTTGGTATAAATGAACGGTTTACGCTGCTTCAGCTTCCCACGTCGCCTTAACTTCCCATTCCCCAAGGTAATGATGCCCTCTTTACTCGTTTTTTTTTTTAACTGAGTTGTCTTTATTCGAGTGTTTACGATTTATCCTTCACCGCTTGTCTTCCTCTGCGAAAAGTTCTTCCCTCATTATTTCCGACAAACTCACTCCTTTCATCCTCCATTTTTCTTGCTTTTCTACTATGGCCTCCCCTTCACAACCGAGTGCTTCACTCACCCTCGCCGATCAGTTCGGGCCTCACTCGGGGAGCACGATCTCGCTTGAGGAGCTTAAGAATATTTCTTCCTTGTGCGGACTCGATTTCTGTGATTTCCTTATTCCTTCAGATGGTGATTCTCTGGAAAATCCTCTGGAGGGTTACGCCGTGTTTTTCATGAAGTGCCGCCTCACCTTTTACTACAAAAAAACAGTTTTTTTACTACTGTAAAAACAGTCAAAAATCAGTAGCAAAAGACCATGTTACGACTGATATATGTTGTAGGTAAAGGTCTGGTCGTAAATACAACCAGTCACAAAATTGTTACTGATTTACGACTCATTTACGACTGATCTATGCGGTCACAATTCAATCGCTAATCAATCGCAAAAATTTACGACTGATTAGTGATTGAATAGCAACTGAAAGCTGCTACTACACTACAAGAATAATAACAAAAATATTTTAAAAAAAATATTCAAAAAAATTATTAAAAAAAATTATTATTAATTTCGTCCCAAACCGAGAATTGGAGTTGGTTTACAAAAAGATAACCAAAGCAAAATTAAACCGGTTACATCAAACCCTAATACAATTTGAGTTGAAATTTTTTTTTTTACGTAGAGCAAATATGGAGCAGCCGCCGCCACCGCCGATTCTTCTCCGACCCCCGTTCAACGATCAAAGGTGGATCAGCCGCCGCCACCGCCGCTTCTTTCTTTGAAGCAGAGCAACCGTCACGCCGAAAACTCCCGCCTCGCCGCCGCGATTCCACCACGCCTCAGCGTCGTTAGATCCCGCCTCGCTGCCGCGATTGCCTGGTTCACGCCGAAAGGATCCCGCCTCGCCGCCGCCATTGACTGGTTCACGCCTCAGCCATCGCACCGGGTCATCTCCACCGCCGAAGCTCCAGCCACCGCACCGCGTGGTCATCACTCTCCCTCAGCTACGACAAAACGAGTTTCATAAGCTCCACCGCCTCCATTTCCTTCTCTCTCCGGCGAGATCTGAAAAAAAAAGTGTTAGATCTAAAGAAAGAGACGAAGAGGAGAAGAGGATGAAGGAGACGAAGAGGAGAAGATAACTTACCATGGACTGCAATTTTTTTTAGCATAGGCGTTGGAGCCTTGGAGGCGATGAAGAGAAGCAAAGGAAAAAAAAAGAATTAAAAAACAAAAGATTTTTGACCTTTGGATTTAGTATTATCAACGATGTATGTATGCAAACCTAATTTGGTTTGTAATTTGGTTTATCAACGATGTATGTATTATCAAAGATTTTTATTCCTCCTCCAAAGCTCCAACCACCAAATGAAATCCACGTGATTTGTAACTACTTTTTGTTACTGTTTTGCTATTATTTTACGATCCACCGAATTCAGTAGCAAATCAGTCGCTAAAATTATTACTGATTAGCTACTGCATGTTTCCGAATACAATTAAATCACTAATCAGTCGTAAAATGGCTACTAATTAACGACTGAAATTTTTAGTCACTAAATACCTACTGATTTGCGACTGTTTGAAAATAATCGCAAATCAGTCGGAAATCAGTAGCGAAACAGTCTGTAAATTTACCGACTGCCTAATCAGTAGCAACAATCAGTAGCAAAAACCTTATTTTGGTGTAGTGTTTCCTATCTCGGCGGCCATCTCTGACATTGTCGGCGACCTCGGGCTCGCCCTTCCCCAGCTTATGCCCAGAACGATGAGAAACTTAGTCGCACTATGGGTGCGCTCTATAGAAACCAGAGTTGCGTTTAACACCGAGGAGTTCCGCCAGCTCTTTAATGTCAAAGCGAACTCGAATCTTTGCGAAACCTATTATTTTCCGGCAAAGGTTAACCGGTCTGTCTTCAGGTTCAACGCAAGGGAGGATAAATGGTGGGAGCAATGTTTCTATTTCAGAATCTCCGAGAAGTCTATTGAGAGCAAGTCGATACTTCGGTGTTCATGGGCTCAAATTACCGGTCAGCATGAACCCTAGGAAACCGGCTCGTGTGCCCTTTTCAGGAATTCCTTAATTGCTTTCTTTTCTGTTCTGATTTGGCTTTCCTTTTGCACAGCCTATTGATTCTTCGAAGATTGTGTCGGCTGAGGTTCGACAGCTCATCGATCTTCTTAAAAAAGAGAAGTCTGACTGGAAGCAGTTTACTCTTGCCAAGATTCTGCAGGCTCGCGATCATCCATCTCCAAGACTGTCCGTTGCGGCTGTTCTCCGGCTCGCAGGATTGTATCCCTTTTTCCTTTTCTTTTCTCTCTCTCTTTAAAAAAAAAAAGATCATAGGCTTTTTTTTTTTTAATCGACGTCACCTGGCTTTGCAGGTCCTCCATCTCCCTCAACTCAAGCTCAAATCCTAACTCACGCTCAAGCTTCGACTCCAGCTCCATCTCTCATTCCAAAACTTGAAACTGTTGCCAAGGATTTATCTCTCGCTGTGGTTGGTCCTCTGGTCAAATCCCAAGTGCAAGATACTGCTCCTGCCTCTTCTCTGGTTAACCTGGTTCCTGACGACAGCTCCACCGAATCCAACAAGATGGTCTATCCTAGGAAACCAGAGTGTCTTTCGTACAGGGAGAGGATGCGGCTGAGTCCCGTTCCGACGCCAGCTAGTGCTCTTGACCAGAAGGTCAAGGAGGCTCTTGGTAAATCTGCCCATGCTGATACCTCGCTTCGCGAGGACTCCAAAAAGGATGACCATCCACTACAAGAAAATAACATTTTGGCGATTGCAGAAGTAGTCGCCAATTAGTGGCTAAAAGGTGGATTACGACTAATGAGCGACTAAACCATGTAGTCGTTAATATTTAGTCGCTAAAGTATGTAGTCGTAACATTTGTTGCCAAATGGCAACAACATTACGACTACATCACATGAACAGTGTGTAGCCGTTCAATCGTCGTAAAGTAGTCGCAAAACTTTACGACTAATCGGTGACTACCTTTGCGACTAGTTAACGACTATAGAATGGTTCTAGATGCAGTCGGATAGTTTTAGTCACTAAATAGTCGTAAATTTTAGTTACTATTTACCGACTGTTCTATGACTAATTGAACGACTATTTGGTGACTAATAGGAACATCAAGTTTCGAAGATGTAAATATTTTGCGACTACTTAGCTATTCTTCTGCGACTAATTGGCGACTAATCGGCGACTACCTTTGCGACTAGTTAACGACTATAGAATGGGTCTAGATGCAGTCGGATAGTTTTAATCACTAAATAGTCGTAAATTTTAGTTACTATTTACCGACTATTCTATGACTAATTGAATGACTATTTGGTGATTAATAGGAGCATCAAGTTTCGAAGATGTAAATATTTTGCGACTACTTAGCTATTCTTCTGCGACTAATAGGCTACTGTTTAATGACTAAAATTGTAATCAAAATAAGAATATGGTATGGTAGATTGGTGTTCGTTTTATTTCTCAAATGGTAATCTGTGTTACAAAATTAAAGAAATTTGATTCAAACTAACATTTGATTAAAAATATTAACTAAAGTATTCAAACTCCATAACAAATGCACATACATAAACAAAAATAACAAATTCATGAGTTCACAAGTAACAAAGTTCAAAAAAAGTAAGCACAAAACCTAAGAAGCATAACCAGATGGCGTTGTACTTGGATTTGATCGAGGAAGATTGGTTGATGGAAGCGAAGCAGTTGTTGCTGGAGCTTAATGAGAAGCCACGAAGTCTAGAAACCGCGGATCAGTTTGTCGCAGGTACTTTTCCAGCAAGGAGAAGTGCTCAAGCTTGTCCTTTTGCTCAACCGCAGCTCGGGAATGCTCTGCTTCACGGACAGCAATCTTAGCATCACGCCGTTCATTATAAGCAACAGGCTCTTCGATTTTCTATTGAGCTTCCTTCAGTTGCTCTTGCAGTGCAACAAACGATGAAGAGTCTCCCGGTTTCTTGCTCTTGCCATTGAGAAGAGTCTCCTTGAGGCTTCAAACTCCATAAGGACTTCCTCGTGAATCCATCTCAGTTGACTGTGAAAAGTAAGAGAAAAACCTTAATGACAAAATCCAGGACTCTATAAATGTGGACTGTGATAAATGTTACATTACCTTAAGAAAGATGTTCGTATATTCATCTGTTGTTAGCTCTCGAGGTCGCGAAGCACCGTCCGAAACTTCTGAAGTCTCTCACACGAGCTTAGACAACTTCTCTTGCACCTTCTTCTCATATGTTTGAACGATTTTCTCCGCCTTCCTATCGACATACGTACCATCTGGCCTTGTATGTGTCTTAATGAAAACCTCACCAAGACTAACCGGTCTTCCCTATTCCTCTTTCTGCAATGTTACAAAACAAACAAGGATAGCAAGTAAACCAGAAACATGAAACCAATCAAACATGAAACATGAAACCAGAAACATAATTTAAAGTTGTTAAGGAGTAAGAAAAAAGTAAAAGTTACTAACCATTTCTTGTTGGATTTGTTGATACGACTTTGGCCATGATAAGTGGATGTGAGGACCGAGACCTTTACGGTCAGACATACGAGCATTGGAATAGGTGAGACTCATTTTCTTTGCTTCTTCAGTGTCCCAGTAGTCGGTCATCGTTTTCCAGAGTGTGTCGATGATCCAATTAGGTCGCTCTCGACTAGTCCTCGCGCTGCTAACCATGTCTTTCATCCGGCGTTGATAGATCTCCTCGAAAAACCCTTGAACTGTCCCTGTTATCAAGGGATCCCAGGTATGGGTTTTCTACAATACAAAAAGAATATAATGATGTTAGTGAAAACATCACAAGCAAACCTATATGTGAAGGCTATAGGACATAAAACTGTATCGTGAACTCGAGGAAGTATCTTTCTTGTCTGTTCTGAGGCACACATGTCCAGCTATAGTAGGGAGCATCGAATTTGTTTGTAAACACTTTAGTAATTGCCCGAACCATTTTCGATCCCTTGTTGCGAGTAAACCTGCAAACACACATGAAATAAAGAATAACATAATACAAACCAGAAACATAAAACCAATCTAACATGAAACATGGAACCAGAAACATGAAACATAATTAACCCGCAAACCAGAAACATGAAGCCACAAGCATGTAAGAGATCTTACATGCCTTGTGATCAATACTATACATTACAAGTTCTGACTAGACAAGTAAAGAATGAATACAATCAAACATGAAACCAGAAGCATGTTTCTACACTTAGACATCAAAATGGCCCTAAGATTAACCAACTGCAACATAAAGACAATGACTGGAAGCTAAGCCAATAACTAAAGGCAACAGAAAGAGAAGCATTTTCCCCCATTAAAAAAAAACCAAGAAATAAACACTTAGAATCCAACACTTAGTTAGAATCTAACACTTAGAATGTAACACTTAGCAGAAATCAACATTGAGAATCTAACACTTAGCATAATCTAATACTTAGCAGAATCCAACACTTAGCTATAATCCAACACTTAGCTAGAATCTAACACTTAGCGGCGTGAAATTGTATTGCGGCGGTAGATGATTCGGTGTTCGCGACGAAGACGTGGAGCGATTTGACCCTCCGGCTCTCTGAGAAACGTTGGGAACATTTTTTCTCTTCCGTCCTCGACTGCACTTCTCTGTAGGCATCGTGTGCTCTTCTCTAAGAGATTCGCCGGAAATATTGTGAGGCTAGAGTTTTTGCGACCTTGAAAGGTGAAATGGAACTTCAAAGGAAAAGAGATTCGAATATGAAGAAGAGGAATCGAAGAAGAGGAATTGAAGAAGTGGAATCGAAGCAGAATCAAAGAAGTTTAGAGCAAAAAGGGAATCGAAGGAGAGGAATGGAAGAGGAATCAAAGACGAAGGGGAAGAACAAAACTCATGACTTAGGGTTTCGTAGTTAGGTTCACGGGCCTTAGGGGAAATTAGGTTATGTTTTTGCGAAATTGGTTTGGGCCTCAACCTAATTTTTTTTTTTTTGTGTTTAGTAGTCGTAACTTATTCGGCAAACCCGAGATATTTGTTGTCTCACGCATCCACAATTTTTCCCTACACAAAAAAAATAAAATAATAAGAGATAGGAAGTGAGATCGGCTTTCAATCGTGGTTTCATAGATCAATCTGTAGAGGTAAAATCTAACCCGAAATTAGAATATATCTTGTTCTTTTGTTTTAGAGAGCTTGTATTTTTCTGTGATTTTGTTTTTTTTCTAAACTTCTATTGTTCTTTTGTTGTTGTTGGAAAAGAGGCACGAATTCACGGCTACGAAAACCAGAACAAACAGATGCTTAGACTGTTCATTCATGTGGATCTAGAGCTCAATAGAAGATCTTAAGGTAAAATCCCGACCGCAATCTATGTTTCCATGTCTACTTTGCTCAACAAATAATAACCAAAACACTTCATTCAGCAAAATGGAACAATTTAAGATCTAGATAAGATATATTGAAAAATGAATTACTTGAAAACAGAATTATATTTTTGTTGCTAATGTTGGCAAATAAATGAAACTAACCAAAAATACTTTGCTTCGAAAGAGTTTCATAAAATATTAACAAAATATTTTTGAAACATAGATTCCATGACAAAATATCCGAAATAAAGAGTTATGGACCAACTACAACCACAACCAAAATATCCGAATATCCGAGACAATAAACAAAATGAAGCAAGATTTAAATTTTGAAAACAAAGAGAATCATGTCTTAGAATGGCTTAAATCCAATCTTGTGTTCATTTTTGTAACTTGCTGGTAGAGGATATGGGTACCTGTCAACATTTAAAGGTTTACAAAATTAAACAACATCTAATATGAAAATACAGAATACTTAGTAAACGTTTTACAACTGTGTTATACATTTATCTTACCCGTTCATAAACGTGTAGAGTTCTGGAAAACTATAATCTTCAAACTCTATATTGGAAAGGCCTTCTTCTGTTGTTATTCATGTATTACCTATAGTTCAAAGAGTTTTTTGTTGTTAGTAAGGTGTGGGATATAACATAATCTAGACAATGATTAAAAAGATAAACTCACCTCCAAATTTTTGGACACGGAAACATTTTAAAATACATAAAATGTGTCATTCATGAGCACTTGTAAAACTTGAGGATAATTGCTCAGCCAATTCTCTATAAGCCAAACACTCTAACCCTTTAAACCTGTCATATAGGAATATTCATTTAGAAACGTATTCCAGTTTGTAAATTCTATCAAATAATTAGATTTCACTTACTCTTTGTCTCGGATAGTAAACTGAATAGTTGACTTCATCCTTGGAATCTCATAAGAAGATTCATCTGACCATCTTCTTTCTATCTTTCGAACCCAAGTGATTACTCTTATAACATCTATAACAACAAAAATATTACTATATAAACAATACAAAATATTAGGATCTAAATGAATACCTTCTGAATCTAAACGAAGATACCTATAGGATAGCGTACTGTAACAAGGCCTCGGATGATGTCAATGATGGGAGTGAAAACCAAGAAATGATTGTGGTTTGGATAATCTTTGAGTAAGGTGAATTATGTGTCATCCTTGAAATATATGTGGATTGGTTTGGCCAAGAATATCGCTAAACAGCACAAAAAAATCCCTTGAGTGAGAACCAGTAACGTTCAAAGTTCTTAACCCAAGAATACAATCTCAATGTTTCTCCGGAAACATTGGCTTCTATTCTTGTTCCTTGAAGATCACAAAATAGAATATTTTTAGAATCAATATAACAGAATAGAAGATGATAGATATTACCTCTTCATCGCAAAGAAGTAGATTCATCTTTGGGCCAGACAAATCCGAATCTCTTGTCCAAACACGTAAGATCTTGACTTTGAGATTCCAAACTATTTTAGATGTGTTGATTTCTGATAGTAAGTGAAAAGCTTCGTTTGCCATGGGCAATTATGTTGAGTTCTCTTAACTTTTTTCTTTTTTTGCAGGACAAAATGTGAGCAGTTGTTACCCTGGTTACGATATATATATATAACATAGCATGTTACTTAGTTCTCAATCTCTAGTTTTGATTATTTTGTTTGGATATTGTCACAGAGTTTGTATTGTAGAGTTGCAAAGAGAACTTACCCCTTTGTTTGTGTAGATATCACGGTATTTGTGGAGGCTATCGTATGAAGTTTTCAGTTCTGATTCTTGGATTGCATTGCTGAAAATGCACCAACCACAAGACTTTTGTAAGATGCGCCTGTATTTAAGCTTGTGTCATCTGCCCTATTTCTTGTACTAGGTGCAGTTTTAGTTCTCTTGTTTTAGAGATGTTGTAATTGTTTCATTGGTATCGTTGTTTCATTGGTACAAAGGTTCATTGGTACAAAGGTTTCATTGGTATCGTTGTTTCATTGGTACAATGCATCTGATGAACCGTTGTTTCATTGGTACAAAGGTTCATTGGTACAAAGGTTATGTTGACAATAATGTAAACAACAATATTCTAATCAATTTCATAATATAAGGTTATGTTGAGAATAAAAAATAAAAAGTTCATTGGTACAAAGGTTCAGCCAAAAATTAATGGTTGACAATGAAAACGTTTTTTTTTTATTTTATTAGAATGTTATGTTAAATTAATTTGAAAACTTTATTTTTTATTAGAATAATGTAAACGACAAATTTTTAGACTTTTTGTTTTCAAATTTGACATAAATAACATAATTAACATTGTGATATAAGTAACATAGTTAATTAGTATGGTTCTTCGTCATCTGGTTCTTCATCAGAAGACGACAAATTACAATGAAATTCATCTTCTGGTTCTGCATCTCCAACATCGTAATCGAGGTTTATTGGGTTTACTCCCTGTACGAAATTGTCAAGTTCGAGATCTACAATTGTAGTCATCAATACAGCATCATCATTTTCTGTTTGCAGAAGAGTCGGTTCTTTTTTCTTTCATATTCCCCTGAAATGTTTCCCCTCGGATTCACTTTTTGAACATTGAGCCACAACTGCTTCGGTTTCTTTGTGTATGGGTACGGAATATAACAAACTTGCTCCGCTTGCGAGGCTGTTTTCAATATAAGTTATACATATGTATATATATGATATCGACATTAATAAAATGCTATATAATATATATATATATATATATATATATATATATATATATATATATATATATATATATATATATATATACGTACCTAGAATAAATGGTTCGTATTTATTATATTTTTTTGATGAAAGAACGTCTACAACGCCACCATTGCTCCTCCGAGTGCCTCTACCGATAACAGGGTCATACCAATTACACTTAAAAAGTGTCATTCTCAAATTGACCATCCCCTCGTACTCGAGTTCTATGATATCAATTAAGGTCCCGTAGAAATCCGCTTCATTAGATGCATCAGTGTAATTTTCACCTTTAACACATATCCCATAGTTACATGTCTTTCGTCCAGCGCCGTGATTCTGCATATGAAACAAATAGACTCTTGTAAAATACATTGGCCAAGTTTTGGCCTTATTCAAAGGTCCATGTTCTATCTCTTGAACCCAAGTAGGAAATTGATTTGTGGCGTTCCAGTAAGCAACCTGCATATATATAAACAATAGCATCAATATTTATAAGTCTAAATGTATGCATAGTTATGAATATTATTTAGACATACTTATTCTTTCACCCATATATGATATTCGTCAGTTCTTTTCGCGGAGAGTTCTTTTTCGGATAATGCTCGGTATTTTGCAGAAATATACTCCTCAAACATACTATACAAGACCAACACAAAAATGAAAAAATATAGTGGATTATATATTAAAACGCATGGTGCGAGAGATGACAACTTATATACCTCTCAATTGGCTGAAAATAGTCATAATTTCGTAAAACATATGCATGTGTGCATTGATAATCTCTCTTTGAGAGCAATATTTCATGTATTTCTCCACTTGGACGGCCTACGTGCGTAAATATAGAAGGTACTCCAGGGACATGATATACGTGGACTTCACCTTCATCGAATCTTGTTAACCTGGCCGAATGAGTGAAAAGCAATTCACATTAAAATACATAGCATGTGTATACAATATAAATGGCATAGTGGACATGATGTGATTGAATTTATCATTTAACTTGATTTCGTTTGTATATTCGCGGCAAAGTAGTGCTCTGAGAAATAAGCAATCTCGTCATTGATATATGATTCAACAATCGATCATGCCACATATCTTTTGTTCTTTGCTTTCCCTTTCAACTTTTTTGAAAAACCTTTCAAAAGGATACATCCACCTATATTGGATAGGGCCTCCTAATTCAGCTTCATAGGGGAGATGTATATGCAGGTGCTCCATCACATCGAAAAATAAAGGTGGAAAGATCTTTTCCAAATTGCATAGGATCAAAACTATGTTCTGTTTTAGAATTTGAACGCGAGTTTTATGAAAAGTTCTCGAACATAAGTCCCGGAAAAATGCTCAAACCCCTACAATATACGTGAAAATTGCATGAGATTACTAAATAAATTACTATAATTATATTTAAAGAAATAGTCGTAATTAGTACATGATAACGCAAGGTGGACATTCCGGTCTATGAGGTCTGCAAAGATAAATGGAAGTAACCGCTCCATAAAAAATGGAAGTAACCGCTCCATAACCGCTCCATAAAGTCATGACTCTTCATGCCTGAAAACTTTTGATTGTTCATATCAGCACAAGTCGCTAAGTCTGAGGAATAACCATCTGGGAATTTAAATGCATGTTTCACACATTTCAGTAAACTTTTTCTGGCTTCTTCTGTCAATGTGAAGGCTGGGAAAGGAGCTTTACCCTCACTATCAATATGTAAGTGTGGCCGAGAACAAAATTGTTCTATATCAAATCTTGACATGATGTTGTCTTTCGATTTACCCTTCACACTCATAAGCGTATCCATGATGTTGTCAAAAAAAAACTTCTCTATATGCAAGACTGCCTTTGATTGAGACAATGTCGGAGATTGAGGTCCCTCCAGTACGGTAGCTCCCAGAATATGCTTTCATTGTGCCATTTATGTTGCTTCCCATAGCCCGACTTTTTCTTTTCGTGACCGTTTCCACTAACGTCCTTTGTTTTTGATGGATTTACACCAGCCGACCGCTCGCAATAAACTTGCTCACCGGTCAAAGACTGAGGTGGATACTCTCTTGAAGCGTCTTTTCCCTTCAGGAAGTCTTTTTATTCCTCCTCAGTGGATGACCATGAGGAAGAAATCTTCGGTGACAATCAAACCAACACGTCTTCCTTCCATTAGGTAGATAAAAAGACTTTGTATTTTCCATGCAAACTAGACAAGACAATTTACCATGGGTTGTCCATCCGGATAACATGCTATACGCCGGAAAGTCGCTTATCGTCCACATCAGCACTGCTTTTAGATTAAAAATTTTATTCAAGGACATATCGTATGCATCGACGCCATTAGACCTCAATAAGAGGTCGGAGGAAGATCGAGACTAGCTCACGGATGATTTGGCCCATAATTCAGAATTGTAAGAAATAAATACTCTGTATTCATGCACATACTATGGGTACATTATATGGAGTCAATATCACATGCCACAACGAATGATTACGAGACATGTCCAATGGATTGAACCCATCGGTACATAAACCAAGATAAACGTTACCAGGTTCTTCGGCAATCTGGCGATTTTGATCTTGAAAATATCTCCACTCCGCCGCATCAGAAGGATGACACATTTCTCCCTCCTTCGATTGGTGCTCGGCATGCCATCTCATTGCCGCTAAAGTCTTCTCGCTCTGATACATTCTCTTCAATCTATCAGCAATAGGTAGATACCACATACAACTGTATGGTACTTTTGTTCTACGTCGGTCGTTCTTAGGCTTCCATCTTTGTGCACCACAAAACAGATATTTATCTTCCTTCTCGTCATCTTTCCAGAAGATCATACAATTGTTAATACAAACATCAATTGTATGATATGGAGGCCTAAATTGCGCATCAATTTTCTGTCTCGTAATGTGATCCGGTTGACTTGTTTCCTTCTGGTAAATAGTCTGTCAACGTTTCGCAAACCGAATCCACTAACTTTTCACTCATATAATATTCTGCCTTATTTTGCATGACTCGAGCAGCTAAGGATAACTGCGAGTGACCTTCACGACAACCATCGTATAATAGATTTTTTGCACTTTCTACCAAGTCGTAGAATTTCTTTGAATGGTTACGTACCGGGTCTTCTACATTCTGATAACTACCATCCTGATGATAGTTATCAAAACTCACGTTATGAAGAAATGCATCATTCACCATATCCACATATCTATCTTCTACTACATTAGCCACATCTTCACTTCCACTTATATATGTCGTATCAACATAACTCGATCCTAAATCCATATTGATTTCTTCTCCATGCTTATACCAAACATAATAATATGGCTTAAATCCTCTGCTATAAAGATGATTCCAAATTCTTGTCCCAGGGATAAATTTCTCGTTCTTGCAAACACTACAAGGGCAGAAAAACTTACCGCCATTACTCTGTGTTAGAG
This sequence comes from Eutrema japonicum, assembly GCA_030161315.1. Taxonomy (NCBI): domain Eukaryota; kingdom Viridiplantae; phylum Streptophyta; class Magnoliopsida; order Brassicales; family Brassicaceae; genus Eutrema; species Eutrema japonicum. Next base: position 39,448,255 of record BSQW01000004.1, on the reverse strand, counting down.
GCTGGCTATATGCCAATGTCATGAATCCCTCCACCCCCGTTCTGAACTCTGCCGAGAAATTTCTCGTCTTTTCATCGAACCTCTTATACATCCACTCCCAGAAATTGTTATAATTGTAATTTCCCGACATTATATAGAAAAATCGAATCAGGAGAAGAAATATGTTTGATTTTGTGTTTAAGATCGAATGAGGAGAAGAAATAGGATGAATTGAGCTTATATAGACATTTATGCCGACTAAATAGCGACTACACGGCGTCTAAAAGGCGACTACATCTTTTAGTCGCATAAAATCGTTACACCAACCCCAAAAACAAGAACACGTATTTTACACCGGTTTTTTACGACGGATTACTAACTGATGTGCGACCCGCCGAAATAGTCGTATATTGATCTCCAAATGGCGACTATTATGCGACTCTTGTTTTCCGTCGGCAAATTAGTCGTAACTTAGTCGTAAATCAGCGACCCGCCGAAGGAGTCGCATATTAGTAGCTCAATTAGCGACTATTAGGCGACTATTATTTCCCATCTGAAATGTAGTCGTACATTAGTCGTCAAATAGCGACTACTATAGCGACTATATTGTTCGGTCATAAAACAGCGACTCAATTATGACTAAATTGTATTAGTCGCCAAATAGTCGGCAAATAGTGGCAAAGTAGTCGTAATTTTTGCGACTAATTATTTAGTCGCCATTTGTAGTCGTTAAAACACAGTTTTCTTGTAGTGATCGTGAGTCCGATGCTGACCGCGGTGATGGTGGCGACCTTCCTATGGAAGATGAAACTAAGGTCGCTCAGCATGATACGCGAGCTGGGAAATCCCAAAGGTCAATCTCCAGGGTGTCCCCTAAGGAGCCTAGCCAATCTGCCGAGTACCAATCTCGCCTTAAGTGATCTCACGGTGATGGATTTGAGGGTGAGGAGGTAGCGAGGAGGCAAGTGGCACCTCGCTCGCAGGGTGGTGGAAGCAACTCTCCGAACGCTTTCAGGTTCGACTTTTACTGGCCTGAAGCGATTCTCGAGAACAGCTCTCAGCTTGCAAATCTCTTCAGGCGTGTTAGGCCTTCTTCCTGTTTCTTGTCATCCCTTAGAAATATGAAGAAACCTGAGGGCTACACAAAAGTTGCGAGCACGATGGGCCAGGTAACTTCAATTCCCTTTTTTGTTTTATTTTTTTATTTCCTTGCTGAATTTTTGAATTTCTTTTTAGGCTATCTCTGCTGCGAATGAGCTGGTTAACTCGTTCAAGCAGGATCTCCCCTCCATCACACAGCCTGAGGAAGTCGAGGGGGCGGCTAAAACTATTACCGACCTCCTCACTCCGAAGCTTGCTCGGAGTGAGGAGAAGATGGCTAACGTCGCCCTCCTGGAGGGCCAAGTCAAAGATCAAGCCGATTTGGTCAAGAAGTGGGAAGACTCTGCTCAGGAAGCTCATGCTCGCTCAGACACCCTCCAAGTTCAGATCTCCCTACTGGAGAAATCCAATGAAGATTTGATGGTGAACCTCCGAGTTGTCGAGGGTCGTGTTGGAACTGCTGAAGATGGTCTATGCTCTGCCAGCGAGAGTATCGTCGGCCTCAGGGTCTAGGTTGAAAAAGTCAAGGAGGACTCGAGGAATCTTGTCAAGAGGCAGAAGGAGATGGTGAAGAAGGGAGAGAAGGCTGTGAGGAAGGAGATGTCCAAGCAATACCACGCCATCATGCTAAGGATAAAGGAGAAATTCGAGAAGAAGAAGGTTGAGGTTGACACCGAGACCCAGATCATGGAGTGCAAGTCCAACATCATTCTTCTTGACGACATTATTAATCACACCATCAATGACTTCGAGGTTGAAAAGAAGAGTATCGAGGCTGAGAAGCTGAGATTGGATGTGGAGCTCGCCATCGTCCAGGTATCCGATCTTTCCTTGGTAAACTCGATCTTCCGCAGGTATCCGAGGATTCAGTTACTTTACCTGCTGGGTCGAGCATGCAACTGCTAAGTGACCAACTGGACCTTGGTTCTCAGAAGCTTAAGAGGGAATTTATGTTGCCCCCGGACCAGCCTGTCTCAGCGAGCAAGCCGGCTGACCCTACTAGCTAGTGACTTTTTCCTCTCTTTATCTCTTTTTGGATTATATTTTGAACACAGTGCATAGGGAGGCCTTTAAACCCATTTTCGATTGTTTTTGAACTAATTATGCATGAGGGGGTCTTTTTCTTTTTATGTTGAACTCATGCTCCTTTTGTGGAGGCTTTAATTTCATTTACTTTTTGATCTTTAAAAATATTTCATCTTTAGAATTATTTATCATTTCCACCATTTAGAGGCTGACACTTTTCAATGGATCAAAGGCAGTCTTTCAACTAAAGATCCGGGTCGTTTAGACACCTCGGGAGCTGACCAGGCGATTTTAAGACGCATGGTCAAAGCCGTTTAGAGGCGGGCATGCAACCTAAACATTTTAGACATAAAGGTTGTTGTCATTCAGAGAGTAGAAAGGTTGTAACCTTGCAATTTAGACGCAACGTCGAGTCATGCTAGTGGGTAGCATGCTCTAGCTCGTAAGGCTATTCGTTTATGGAGTAAAGCTTTAGCTTGTGGATAGAAGTTGAGAAACTTCAGGCTGCTTTTAGCAGACTTAAGAGAAGATTTTTTTTATTTTAATAGTTGTAACCTTGTGAGGTTGCCTACATACCCTGAGGAGGGATCAAGCCTTTCGTAGTTCGATTTTACAAGTGTCTTTCGTTTTAATGGTAGTATTTCTTCAAGTTCCTGGCATTCCATGAGTTCCTTTCAAGTGTGTTGTCGTGCACCCTGACAAGTTTATACACGCCGTTCTTTACGACTTTGGAGATCCGGTATGGACCTTCCCAGTTGGTGGCCAGTTTTCCAGCATTCTTTTCCTTAGTATTTTTCATATACTCTTCGTAGGACGAGCTCGCCAACTTGAAACTTCGTTGTTTGACCTTTGAATTATAATAACGCGCTGCTGCGTGTTGATAATTATAACGCCCCGACCGCCCCTACCTGTGGGCCCCAACGACATCTCCCGGCCCGTGGGCCCCACCCTCGTCCGACGGCCGGTGCGTTAGTCCGGGAGGCTTGTAATACTTGTTTACTGACCCTGCAATCACCACGTGACCTTTCCCCGTGTTTTGTCCTCACTCACACGCTACCGCGAATCACTTCCCGGAAGGTCACCCATCCTTAGACTACTCCAGCCCAAGCACCCTTAACTCTGAAGTTCTTTCGGGCAAGTGATCGGAAAAGGTAAGTGCACTTTGGTGATTGCAGGGTCAGTAAACAAGTATTACAAGCCTCCCGGACTAACGCACCGGCCGTCGGACGAGGGTGGGGCCCACGGGCCGGGAGATGTCGTTGGGGCCCACAGGTAGGGGCGGTCGGGGCGTTATAAGTGGTATCAGAGCCGAACCCAAACACGTGTGTGGAGTCAGGTGGGCCCACACCGTCTAGGGTGACGATCCTGGTGCGCAACGAGGACGTTGCGCTCTATGAGTGGGGGTGATTGTAACATCCCGATTTCTTGTATATGCGGAGAGGCTTATAAGAATTGATTTGGCTACCTATGTCACCAAAGTGCACTTATCTTTTCGGGAACTTGTCCAGAGAGAACTCCAGAGTTAAGGGTGCTTGAGCTGGAGCAATCTAAGGAAGGGTGACCTTCCGGGAAGTGATTCGCGGTAGCGTGTGAGTGAGGACAAAACACGGGGAAAGGTCACGTGGTGATTGCAGGGTTAGTAAACAAGTCTTACGAGCCTCCCGGACTAACGCACCGGCCGTCGGACGAGGGTGGGCCCACGGGCCGGGAGATGTCGTTGGGGCCCACAGGTAGGGGCGGTCGGGGCGTTATAAGTGGTATCAGAGCCGAACCCAAACACGTGTGTGGAGTCAGGTGGGCCCACACCGTCTAGGGTGACGATCCTGGTGCGCAACGAGGACGTTGCGCTCTATGAGTGGGGGTGATTGTAACATCCCGATTTCTTGTATATGCGGAGAGGCTTATAAGAATTGATTTGGCTACCTATGTCACCAAAGTGCACTTACCTTTTCCGATCACTTGCCCGAAAGAACTCCAGAGTTAAGCGTGCTTGGGCATATACAAGAAATCGGGATGTTACAATCACCCCCACTCATAGAGCGTAACGTCCTCGTTGCGCACCAGGATCGTCACCCTAGACGGTGTGGGCCCACCTGACTCCACACACGTGTTTGGGTTCGGCTCTGATACCACTTATAACGCCCCGACCGCCCCTACCTGTGGGCCCCAACGACATCTCCCGGCCCGTGGGCCCCACCCTCGTCCGACGGCCGGTGCGTTAGTCCGGGAGGCTTGTAATACTTGTTTACTGACCCTGCAATCACCACGTGACCTTTCCCCGTGTTTTGTCCTCACTCACACGCTACCGCGAATCACTTCCCGGAAGGTCACCCATCCTTAGACTACTCCAGCCCAAGCACCCTTAACTCTGGAGTTCTTTCGGGCAAGTGATCGGAAAAGGTAAGTGCACTTTGGTGACATAGGTAGCCAAATCAATTCTTATAAGCCTCTCCGCATATACAAGAAATCGGGATGTTACAATCACCCCCACTCACAGAGCGCAACGTCCTCGTTGCGCACCAGGATCGTCACCCTAGACGGTGTGGGCCCACCTGACTCCACACACGTGTTTGGGTTCGGCTCTGATACCACTTATAACGCCCCGACCGCCCCTACCTGTGGGCCCCAACGACATCTCCCGGCCCGTGGGCCCACCCTCGTCCGACGGCCGGTGCGTTAGTCCGGGAGGCTCGTAAGACTTGTTTACTGACCCTGCAATCACCACGTGACATTTCCCCGTGTTTTGTCCTCACTCACACGCTACCGCGAATCACTTCCCGGAAGGTCACCCATCCTTAGATTGCTCCAGCTCAAGCACCCTTAACTCTGGAGTTCTCTCTGGACAAGTTCCCGAAAAGATAAGTGCACTTTGGTGACATAGGTAGCCAAATCAATTCTTATAAGCCTCTCCGCATATACAAGAAATCGGGATGTTACAATAATTTTGAAGATTAACGAGTGCTCGATCTCGACGCTCGTCGATAACATCGAGCTGGTCGAGAAGGATTTCGTTATTCAGTTCCTCATTTATGGGACACACATCTACCCTCAAGCTGGGGACTGTGACCTCGGCAGGGACCATGGCCTCAATCACATAAGCCAAGGAGAATGGTGTTTATGAGGTTGCTTTACGAGGTGAGGTCCGACAGGCCCATAGCACTCATGGGAGTTCATCAGACCATTTTTCCTTTTTAGCGTCCAATCGTTTTTTGAGATTACTCAATATCAGTTTGTTTGCTGCCTCGGCCTGCCCGTTGCCCTGAGGGTAACGAGGAGTCGAAGTTGTCAGCCTGATTCTATGACCTTCACAAAATTCGAGGAACAGATTTGAGATGAACTGTGAACCATTATCGGTTACGATTTCATACGGGATTCCGTGCCGGCAAACTACATTCTGCCATACGAATTCTTCCACGTGATTTGCCTTAACCTACTGGAAGGCCCCTGCTTCTATCCATTTGCTGAAGTAGTCAGTAAGGACGAGCAGGAAGTGACACCTCCTTTTTCCGAGGTTACCAGAGGCCATACTATATCCATAGACCATCTCATAAAAGGGTATGGATATGAGATGGAAGACAAATTTCAGTATGCTGATGTAACGTGGGAGCATGCCATTAGAATTTGTCGCATGCTTTAGAGTGTTCTTCGCAATCAGCAACCAGGGTGGGCCAAAAATATCCTTGCCTTTTGATTCTGATGGCTAACGCCCTTCCTCCTGAATGACTGCCACACGAGCACCCGTGAACTTCCAGCATAACCGTGAAAGCTTCGGGTCCGTGGACGCCCACCAGGTAGGGGCCATTCACGCTTCGTTTGTAGAGGCGAGAACCGATTATACAATATCTTGAAGTTATGGTTTTGATTTTACGAGCTTCCCACTTGCTGGCGGGGAGCCTCACCCCCCCCCCCCCTCAATGTATTGTATAATCGCTGCTCGCCAATCAATTCTCGCAACCATTTTTCGTGGAGGGAAACATGCCAGGCGCCAAGCGGAGCTTGGTTCGGGTCCTCAGCTTCCCCTATTTCAGGAGGAGGGTCGTCCTCTATTGGGGCCAGCACTACATCCAACTCTATATTGTCGACATCGATTTCCATTAAATCTTCAACATATTTTTCGACGTTAATGCTAGGATTTTCGGATCCTTCCACTTGAATCACTCTTTTCACAAAAAGATTCGAGGTCGAGGCGAGAGCTGCCAACGCATTTGTGATTGTGTTCACACCTCGCAGGATCCGCGTCAGGCTGAAGACTTCGAACTGCTTGACTAGCTCGTGGACTATAGCCAGATAAGATTTCATTCTGCTATCTCTGGCTTCATATTCTCCATGGAACTGACTTGTAATGAGTTGAGAATCGCTGAATGCACTTAAGTTGCGTATTCCTATTCCAACTGTGAGTCAGAGACCTGCTATTAAAGCCTCATACTCGGCTTTGTTATTTGATGCTGAAAAACCGAGCCTCCAAGACTGCTCCACTGCCTCATTGGTCGGGGATACGAGGTGGATTCCAACACATGCCCCCTGTTTCGAGGAAGCTCCATCAACGTAGAGCAGCCAGGTTCCAGAGCTTGATTCAGCCATCTCGTTACTCGCTGCAAGCTCGATTACGAAGTCAGCTAATACTTGTGACTTGGCGCTAGTTCGAGGTCGATACTCAATATTGTACTCGCTCAGCTCAATAACCCACTTGGCTAGCCTACCGGACTGGCTGGGGCTATGTAGCACTGTGCGCAATGGTTGTGTTTTCATTACTATGATAAAGTATGACTGGAAGTACGGCCTGACTTTGCGAGCTGACATTACTACCTCCAAAGCCCATTTTCCATTCTTGGATACCTGGTTTCAGCATCCACCAGGGACTTGCTCACGTAGTAGATCGGTCTCTGCTCAGCTCGCTCCTCTCTTACGAGGACGCCACTTACCGCATCCTACGAGATTGCTACGTACAGGTAAAGGGGTTCTCCCTTAACTGGTTTTGAAAGAATGGGGGGCTCGGAGAGGTATGCTTTTAGTTGTTTAAAGTCTTCCCCACACTTGTCATCCCAAATGAATTTTTTGTTTCCCTTTAACAATTGATAAAAAGGGAGACACTTATCAGTCGACCTGGAAATAAACCGGTTTAGAGCAGCAATGCGGCCTGTCAGCCTCTGCACCTCCTTTGCCGAGCTCGGAGGTTGCATTTCCAAGAACGCTCTAATGTGTTTAGGGTTTGCTTCTATTCCTCCATTGACGACATGTTGGTTAAGTCGTTGAAAGAAGAGGATCACATAAATCAATTAGGGAAATGTTTCGACTTACTGACTTGCCCAGGAGGCTAGCGAACATCTTGTTCATAAGTCTTTGGTAGGTCGTTCCTGCGTTTTTGAGGCCGAATGGCATTACTTTGTAACAATACGTTACTCGTTCTGTTATGAAGGCTATCTTATCCTGGTCCTCAATGTTCATTTGTATTTGATTATACCTCGAGAACGCATCCATGAAGCTGAGGAGCTAGTGCCATGCGGTAGCTTCCATGAACTGGTCAATGTGAGGTAGGAGAAAGCTATCTTTAGGACACGCTTTATTCAAATCCGTAAAATCCACACATACTTGCCAGGTGCCATTTTTCTTTTTCACCACGACTGGATTTTCTAGTCAGTCGGGGTACTTAACCTCCTTGATACCAACACTTAGCAGCCTGGTAACCTCGCTATTAACAACCTCGGTCTTGTTATGTCCGAACTTTCGACGCTTTTGACGCACTGGCTTAAGATTCGGATCGACATTGAGTTCGTGTGAGATGATGCACAGATCAATGCCAGGCATATCGGACATTTTCCATGCAAATGAACCGACATTTTCCTTGAGGAAGGATATCAATTGGTCCTTCTGGACCCTGGAGAGCTCGGATCTGATTCCTACCTTCTGGTTAGGATGAGACTCGTTGACCACGACTTTTTCAGTAAAGTTCTTACGAGGTCTGATGGCACCATGACCACTCTTCTTTCCGGCCAGGCGATCTGCGAGCTCATCCTTACGTTGTAATTGCTATAATGCGCTTTCCTTTGCTATTTGGAAACCTTCCATATAGCATATTTTGGATGCCTTTTGACTCCCCTTCACTATTTCAATTCTGTGTTGGGTAGGGAATTTTATACATTGATGGTAGGTTGAGGATACAGCCCTCATTGAATGTATCCACGTTCTACCCATGATGGAATTGAATGGGATTGGCTTATCTATCATAGCGAATTCAACCATCCTCCTTACTCCAGCTGCTATTACAGGCAGTTTTATTGTTCTGAGGGATAATTTAGTTTCTCCGGAGAAGCCGGTTAACATCATCTTATCCCCCTCGATTTCATGGTCTTGTATGCCCATTTTCCTAAGAACACTTAGGAGGATGAGTTCTACAAAGCTCCCAATGTACACGAGCATCTTGGTGAGCTCGCATCCACCCACTTCCAGCATGATTAGGAGAACATCATCGTGTGGAGAATCTAGTTCAACGGCCTAGTTTTCTCAGAACGAGATTTGCTTGTCAGGTCCCTTGAATGGGATTCTGTCATGTATGTCAGTGTTTCCGCTTCATTGATGTTTCTTTATCTAATTCATGGAGTTGCGATACAACTGGGATCCTCCATGAATAAAATCAATTCTTTTCTTCGTGTTGGGAGGAGGTAGATCCGCCTCCCTATCCTTGGGGGCGATCTCGCCTAGTTGCGTCATCGGATGAGCGCTCTCGCTTACGGTCATCCTCAGATGGGCGATCTCGCCTTTCGTCATCTCGATATGGGTAGTAGTTCCTCCTTGGGGGAGGGGGGCGGTTTCTCAAGCTCGACGTTGCCCAGCTCTCCTGCTGTGAATTTCACAGCGAGCTGCGTCTTCACCTCGTAGCACTCCTCAGTCGAATGACCCTTGATCTTATGAAAATCACACCACTTGCTGGGGTCATAAGGCTAGAATCTGTTATGAGGTGGGCTTCCTACTGAGTACGAATGTAAGCCCTGACCTTTTCTTTGGTCTTGGGATTCTTTCTTCTAAATTTTTTAGGTCCCTGGGAGTTTGTCGTCTGAGCTTGCTTACCCGAGGTTGCGGATGCCTGCTGCCTTGATTGGGATGCACCTGCTTCCTCGAGAATAATCCAGCGCGAAACACGGTGTAGCACATCTTCTAGCGACACCGGCTCCCAGACTGTGAGCTCCTCGAAGAATTTTGAGGATTTTAACATTCCGTTTTGAAGAGCTTTCAGGGTCGTTGGGTTATTTACATTGGAAATTTTTGCCTTAACGGCCTTAAAACTGTCAATGTACTTCTGCAACGAGTAACCTGACTTTTGAGTAAGTACCCAGAGATCAGCCTCCAAGATCTCGTTCTGGATAAATACCGAATATTGCTTCAGTAATGCTGCTTGAAGCTGGGTGAAGTTATCAATCGAATTCGGCTTCAGGGAGGTGAACCACTCCAGGGCCGAATCCGTTAGATTTTCGGCAAAGAAACGATAGCGTGCTGCCTTGAGGTCGCCCCCCGAGTAGTCGCACCCTTGAAAAGGCGAATTTGAAACTTCTCATAAATACCTTGGGGTCGGTTTCTCCGTTATATCGGGAAATCATATGTTCCTGACATCTCCGAGCTGGGGGCTTGCAACCCACGAGGTAAATGGGGTCTGATTGACTTCATCAATCACCTGATCTATTTCAGGTACTGAGCTCAGAACGGCGTGGACTTGCGATCTCATCCGCTGAAGCTCGGTACTAGTATATGCATTGTATTTCTTAATTGACTCAAACCCATGCAAGGCGCCGGGTCCCAAACCGTTCTCGTTATTGCCCGGAGACCGGAGAAGGGATCCTCCAGTGAGCTGGGCAAGGTTTCCGACCTCATTTTTAAGTCGCGTTTCAATCTCGGGATTGTCCCGAGTTTTAACTTCAATGGCGCTCCCAGAACGATCCTGACTGGCTAATCGGTCTGAGGTCCGACCTACTCCCGGAGATGTCGCAATTAATGGAATCCCTCCTTCCGCGGTTTGGATCGTGGAAGGAGTAAATATAGGGTCCGATATTACCGAGTTGAATTGTGAGGTGGTGGTTGAGCCGACCATTCTGCTGGTCGAGGCATCGATACCGGAAAAGTTTAGCCTCGTTACTAATGGAGGTGAAAACATTAGCCATCCTTGTACTAGTGCAAACGAGACTGGTGTCCCAAGTTGGGGAGTTGATCGCCCGATCGTGCCTGTCCGAGCTGTTCTTTCAAGATCGTCTTGGCGAGCAGCGATTAGGCGATTTTGTTCTATGAGAGTCGATATCAAGTTCCGGATCTCAGCTATTTGATCCGGAGCCGACTGGTTTAAGACTGCAGGTCTCGAGGGATCAACAGTTTTGTTGGTCCTAGTCGTGACATTCGTTTCTGAGGTGGTAATGAGAACGGTTGTTGTTTCATTCGAGCTCGCTGGAGCGATGGTGTCAGGCTGGGATGGTGGAATGGAGGTATTTATAGCTCCGGATGAAGTAGTGACGGTTGCGCTTGTTGTGCCCGACATTATTCTCTTTCGAATGATCAGTTGCGTAGGTTACAAGAAGGAAATTGATTTGCTCCTTCCCCACAGACGGCGCCAAATTATGAGATCTGAATCTCACAACCTCAATTCTCAGCTTGCGTTAGGTTGAATGTACTAAGAAAAACTTAGAGGAATTTGAGAGAAAAGTTGTATATTATTATGTTCGCCAAGAATTCGGTCCTTACAATGAGGCTGATCTTCAAAACTTATACCAGTTCAAAAACGTAACTGCCTAATTATCATACATATTAACTACGGAATTAAATTTGTAATCTTTTGTCATTAATATGAAGTAAATGTGTTTGACCAGATTTGAATTCGGTCAAGTGCATGCTCCTATCTTCCTGCGAGCTTGCTTCCTTTCCTCATGCTCGGTTCTTCCGGCTTGTTGACTTGCTCTACCTTGCGACCTCGCCTGCTTCAGCTAGTGAACAGTCTCATGAGACCTCATCATGGGCCGAGCCTTCCTTGTCAAGCATGTTTACTCGGGCTGGGCCTTGAGTGCAGAATTTGGGCCCAACAGAAAGGGCGTATTGCTTATCTTTTGCGGCTTATTCTTCTTCCTCGAGGATATAGATATGGGATTTGTGTAAGATTTCCTCCAGGGTATTGGGCCAATTTCGTTTGATTTTTTTTGTGGAAATCAGACTTGTGCCATGTTATCTTGTAGAGGGCTTCGATCTCGGCATCGTCGTCGATGGTGCAGTGAGACACCACTGCTTTAAATCGGTTCATGAAGTCACGTAGTGGTTTTTTTTTCGAGGGACCAAAGATCGGTGTTCCGAGTTTTTTGCTTGATGAACATTGTGAAGCGTTTGAGAACTTTAGTTGAGAGTTCGGTATAGTTATCTATCGAGTGTTCATCTAACTGAGAGAACCAATCGAGTGATGTCCCATTGAGATTTTCCACGAAGAGCTGGCATGTGGCAGCGTCTTTTTCCTCCATGGTGTGGAATCGGAAACGGTTCATCATTATGCCGAATGAGGTCATGAAATGGCAAGGATCGGCATGTCCGTCATACGATGTGATTTTTATTTTGTCCAAACGCCGAACTGAAGTATTGATGATCTGATGTGTGAACGGTGTTTTCTGTGTTTCTTGGATTCCGTGATCGATCTATGGTGCCGAGCTTGTAGCTAGATGAAATTTTTTATTTCATATCCTGCAATTGATTTTTTACGTTCTCGAACTCCTGATCCAAAGATGCCTGATCGACGATGTGTGTTCCGTGACTACCGGCAGATCGTATGATAGGGGGTTGGTTTGTCGTGCTTCGAGTTTGATTCATTCCGGTGAAAAGATTGCGGTGAAGAGGGGGTGTTGCGTCCTCGAATCGGGGGGATCTTGGATTTTGTATGATCTCACCGATTTGGTCACGAATCTCTATTTGATTTGCAAGTAAGGAGTCGAACCTTTCATTGTTCTTCTTAGCGAGGTCGGCGAGTTGTGCTTCCATGGCTTGCATGAGCGCGTATTGATCGAACCGATCTGTCGTGGTTGTTTCGGCATCTACCGAAGCCGGAGGTGGTATGTCGTCGTGTCCGTTGGTTGGGTTGCGATCTTCGTGGTCGTTGTTTTGTTCGAGGTTACGGTTATCCATCTGATTGTCTTGTAGTTCAACCATTACAGAGCTACTCACTAAGATCTGAATAAGTTATAATCTCTCCCCACAGACGGCGCCAATTGTTGGTTGTGAAGATCACACAAGGGGTAAAACAGTAAACTTATGTTCGGAATCTCGTTTTATTCGATCTCCTCTCATCCCTCGTGAAGGTTGTGAATGAATTCGAATGAGGTGCGAGTATCCCTATTTATAAGATTTGAAGTCGGTTTCGGAAGAGAAAACTTTCTTTTCCTAGTTCCTTCAGAAAAATGAAAGTTTCCCGAAAATCCCTCCGAGAGCAGGAAGAGATCCCTAAATCTCGGAAGTCGTTCCTTATTGTGACGAGTTGGGGCCTTTTGGGCTTTCAGGTCGGTCTGTGACGAGATGGGCTTTGAGGTCGGTTTTCTGATCACGGGCTTTTCCTCTCGGTCCTGAACAATCCTGACCGGGATGACTCGATCCGGTATCCGTTTTAAATAGAGCTAAATCGGGGAGTGCTAAACTCACCACTAACAGAATCTGATGTAAGATGGAATCCACTAAACTTACGAACACGTGAAAATCAAGATATTATAGGCTTTGTTGCGGAAGTGGGGACGATGGTGAGATGGAAGGTGATGGTTTTGATTGACTCTCTCAATCGAGTGTTGATTGACTCTCTCAATCTAGTGATCGAACCAACTTATTTGAATCACACAAATAAGTTAAATCCGAGGTTTCTTAAGAACAAGGTGTATCGCACACAATATTCAAAAGAAATGGACAATTCTTCAAAAAGACACTCTTTGGAAGAAAACGAAATACTTTGTATTAATTTGATTGAAAGTTGATTACAAATGAAAGTTAAGCTGAGCTTATATAAGCTCTAAACAAAATGCTAAACAAGAAACAAATCGAAAGATAATAAAAAAACTATCTGTTAGGCCTTTATGATCAAATCGACCCAAATATGGAAACGTCGTAAAGCACTTGTATCTTGTCAACTTGGGGAGGTAATGGCGTGCCTTAGGAACATTCTGGAAGGTGTTGAAGGCATCCAAAATACAACAGCCTTGATGAGGAAAGAGCCGTTGGATATTAAAGTCGCGAGTCTCTAAATAAGGCAAGTGGAGCTCGAACTTGATCCTCCTGATCAAGTGAGGTTTGGTGCACCTTGGGATGTGTAGAATATCTTCAAGATGACCTCCAAGCTTCCAAGTAAAGTGTGGTGTTCCATATAAACAAGTGAAAGGGTAACTTTCCTTATATGGCACCAAGCTGACCCGTTTCAGTAATTTGGGTGTAACTTGTGGGTCCGATGGGCATTTCGTCGGATCTTTGGCTTGTTGGATCCAGGAGAGGCCCAATAATATTCTCCAAGTAGTCCTGGGTCTAGATCGTTGATGAGTTGGGCTGTGTAGCACGATCTTGGGCCTAGTCGATGGATTGAGTCCAAAGCACGTCCATCGATTTGTAAAATCGATAACTCCCAAGTCTGAATCGAGTTTGAGATGAATCCAATTCTCGGTTCGTCTCTGATGGATCAAGATTCTAAAACAAGTCGGTTTGTAGCTTAATTCATCTTGGTTTGGCTAGAAACCTCCAATCAGTGCGTGTATGTCCAAATCGGGTAAGTTGGGAATCACCTGATTTGTATTTATTATGTGTATATGGGTATCCAATTCAGAAGAATAGACATGAGCTTTGGGATAGGATTGAAAGAATTGAAAATCTCTGTATAGGTCCTTGGATTTTAGTTGGAGATTTTAATGAGATTCTTTGTAATGAGGAGAAAGTTGGTGGTCCTTTGAGAGATGAATGGAGTTTTCAAGATTTTAGAAATATGTATAGTTCGTGTGATTTATCTGATATACGATTCAGAGGAGATAAATTCTCGTGGGTTGGAAAGAGACACACTCATACAATCAAAGAGTGTATGGATCATGTAGCTGTAAATTTGGAATGGTTAGCTAGTTTTTATGCATCTGATGCGGAGTTTCTGGGTTTATATGCTTATGATCACAGTCCAGTGATTACTACTATTGCTATGTTTCAAGAGTTGAAACATAAGAGATTTCATTTTGATAAGCGTCTTGTTGCAACATCCAGAGTTCGAGGATTATGTGAAGGATTATGTGAAACATGGTTGGAATTGTAGAAGTATGCTTCAGAACTTCAGTAGTACGGATCAGATTCGTGAGTGCCGTAATTCTTTGGCGTTATGTCGCCGAAATTCAAAACTTAATCATTACGTATTGAAGAGTTGCAGAAAAATATGGAGACGGCTCTCACAGCATTGAATAGACATCGGGATCAAATTTCATTGTTGCAAAAACAATTGCTTACTGCTTATCGTGATGAGGAGATGTATTGGAAACTAAAAAATCGAAATTTGTGGCTGGTGGAAGGTGATAGGAATACAAAGTTTTATCAAGCTTGCACCAAAACTTGGTATGCAAAAAACAGAATCCATTCAATTCAAGATGATTTGGGTCATGTTTATAGAGGAGACATGGAGATTGGTATTCATGCTGAAGGTTTCTTCAAAGCAATTTATACAAGTAATGGAAATATTCTTCATCGAAACATTTTCTCAGGTTTTAAAAAAACAGTGACTGCGTCAATAAATGAATCTCTTACCAGAGATTTTTCAGAAAAAGAGATTTTCGAAGCAGTTTTCTCTATTGGTGCAGACAAAGGGCCGGGCCCATATGGTTTCACAACAAGATTTTATCAGAAATATTGGCATATTGTTGGAGTGGATGTCATTAAGCAAGTCAGACGTTTCTTTACTTCAAAAGTAATGAAACGAGGAATAAATCATACAAACATCTATATGATTCCAAAGATTGATAAGCCTAACTATGTCAGATTATCGACCAATTGGACTTTGTAATGTCAACTACAAAATCATATCAAAGTTATTAGTAAGGCGATTAAAAGGGTCTTTAAATCAAATTGTATCTGAAGAGCAGGTTGTGTTTATACCAGGAATGATGGCCTCATATAATATTTTGGTAGCTAATGAATTGATGCATTCTCGAAAAGTGAGAAAGCGAGTGTTTCATATTTACATGGCGATCAAAACTGACATCTGATGTGGTCATCATGAGCAGCAAGGAGGATCAAGAGAATGCATTGCTTGTACCTATTAGACTAGTCACGAGAGTGAAGGCTAAGCAAATCAAGGAATCACTTAGCGAGATGTTTCATGAAGTTTTGGACAAGGAGAATATTCAGAAGTCCATTGGGGATGATATATATCAAGTCTAGCCCACTTTGAACCTAATAGAAGTTCAAGAATGCCCAAAATAATTCACTTTATTTGTTACCCAAATAAAATGACGAAAATGAAGCTTAAGAGTCACATTGGAAAATGAAGCTTAAGAGTCACTAGTCTTTACTTTCTTTGATTTCCAAGACAATTAATTATCTAGCTTTGTCACAAGTTTCTTTTCCTTTATATACTCACTAGGTAGTGATCCGTGCTTACCGCGAGATTTTGTTTTTGTTTAATACTCTTTCTTTGTTTTTTTGTTTTACCTCTTTTTTTGAGAGACCAATATTTTAAGAGTTTTTTGGTTTCCTCTCCTTATTGTATGATACTTTAATTTCCTTTTTTTTAAAGCATACCAATTTTTTTCTCAATATTTTAATTTCATGCTTCATTCCTGCCATTTTTTGCCTTTCAGATTCCTTCATATTTTTCCTTTAGACTTAGCAAACAATGCATATAAATGATGAGTTGCCTTTGAGAAATGAATTGAAATTGGTGACTTTAATTTTTGTAGCCGTAGCTTTAAATTGGTGAATGTAATTTTCCTCATGGCATTAGTTATGGAAAGATGGTCAGTGTATTTTCAGTGTTAGATTATTTTTGTCAATGGATATAGAATGGCTTTTAGGATATGATTTTTGCCTTTTTCAATAGGGTTTGTGAATTCCCAATGAAATTTGATGGTTTATGACTATTAATAATTAAGAAATTATTTGAAGGGGGTGGGGGGGGGTGTCAAAAAGAAAAGATTTTATAAGGTATTTATTAGTTTAAAGTTGATCATCGGAGTTTGAAACAACAACAAAAAATTAGATCATTCTATGGAATTATGGTTAAATTGATAGAAAGACATTTGAATGAATAAATTATGAAAATGCTTTGTAAATTAAATATATGAAGTTATTGGGATAGACATTTTAAAAGTTGAAATTTTTTCCTTTCTTGCAAATAGAATTTGGAATAAAAGAAAGTTTCCAAATCGTAAAAAAATTAATTGGATTGATTTTTTTTTTTAATTAGCAAAATTAATCTAGGTTTTCAAATCAATTTTTCGTTTTTAACTTTTTGGTTAAAAGGAATCAATGGGTCGTATGGGTCTCGAGCCCAATCTCGAACAGAGATTTCAGTCAATTTCATCGAAATAATTAATCTAGCAGATTATCGGAGAAGACCACAACAAAAGTTCCGAAAAAGAAGAAGATGAAAAAGAAGATGATATACCAAAAGTGGAGTCTGCTTTCCGGTCCTCCAGTTATCCTCGGTGGAGCCGTAGTTGTCGCCGTCGATGTCGGCATCTTCTTACAGAACGTATGTTCCTTCTCCATCTCTGGTTTGGATCGCTTTTAAATGACAAATCCATGTTTTTAAATTTGCCTTTATATCATAACCATTTTTTGTAGGAGATGCTGTCTTCGTTTTGGATTCTTCTCTTCGGGAGCCGTCTACCGGAAATTTATGGAAATTAGATGATGTTCAGCTCTATCCGTGTCTACTGGTTAGTATTTGTTTAGTAATCTTTTAGATGCTGCAATCTTGTGTTTGTGTAGGTGCTTTCAAATGAAGAAAACAAACTTCACCATCTGCTTGTAGTAGTAACAATTGTTGCATGTGATGGTGAGGTTTTTCAGGTCACATAGACTGGGTTTATTGGCTTGGAGTGTTGTCATGTTACTCATGTAGCGTTTTTTCCTCAGCACTCTCATTCCATGTAAGGCTCTTTTGTTACATTTCCAACATTGTTCTGCCTTGCCTTTGTTTTCTTTTCATCCCAGTTTGTCCAAGTTTTTTCCTCGTCTATTTTTCGTTTGCATAACATGATTATACCGTAGATATACGTATTGTTTTCATATAAGCCTTATGCTGCCACTTTTAGATGCTGCAATCTTGTGTTTGTGTGGTTGCTGTGAAAGTATTCTTCTATGCCTTTAATGTAATGGGCCTCCGCATTTCTGTTTTCTAGATATATCTCCATTAGTTGCTTATATTTGTTCCTTGCATGTAATGGATGCATGGCCATTGGCTTTAGATTCATGTTTTTGTAAACGCGCTTGTCGTCAACTACTTTTGCTAGCTCTAGAGATGCTTCCATGGTATGGCGGATGGTTGTGCGTGAAAATCAAACCACTCGTGAGATAATGTCACCTATGATATCATTTGAAAGATTTTCAATGAGTGACAATGGGGCATTTGGAGGCCTTTTCTATGTATTTTGGTAATGCTGTTTTTTTTTTTGCTTATTTGGGTGGGTTTATATAGTTGAGTTTGTTTTTGTTTCTTCTCTATCTTAATTCTCTATAAAATTGAGATTTAATTTTCATTATATTGGTAGTGGTTTTTAATTTCTCCTAATTTAGTGAGGCCGTTATGATGGGAATCTTTTGTTTTGTTTGTAACTATTATCTGATATATATTTAATATTTTGGATATTGATATTCGCATATTTTAACTCTTTTTATCATGCATCTCATCTAGTTTTTGTACATTAATGTGTAGTTTCATAGAGTTTTTCTCTAGTTTTGCATTCTTAAGTAGAAGTTAATAGAATTTTAGATAGGTCCTAGAGAGTTTTGGTACAATTGGAGTGTTTCAGGTACTTATTGGAGTCTTGGGGAAGATCATGGACTAGGAGGAACGTACCCGCAGCGAACGGAAATGATCAAGTGATGAAGGAGAAAAGCAGGAAGCGCAGCGGTCAGCATGCAGCGGTCTAGGGAGACCGCTGCACTTTCAAGTCTCGCAGCGGTCGGAGCACAGCGGTATGAGCAGACCGCTGCGGATCCAGCCGGAGCAAAAACCAGAAGTCTCGCAGCGGTCTCGCAGCGGTCAAACCAGACCGCTGCACCTTCAAGTCTCGCAGCGGTCAGGTGCAGCGGTACGAGCAGACCGCTGCGGATCCATCCGGAGCAAGCAGCAGGCATTTCACAGCGGTCATGCAGCGGTATGAGCTGACCGCTGTGAAACTTCTCGGACCAAAAAAATTGTCGGGTCAAACCCGGTTTGTCCCGGGCTGACCCGACCCGATCTGTATTGACTTAAGCAAAATTAAACCTAATTAGAAAAACTTTTTGTTTTCTTTGAGTTTTTAAGCAAAAACCCTTTTGAGAGCTTGTAAGGAGATTGTAAGAGATTCTTGAGTGATTTATGCAAGTTCTTATTGGATTATTTCTTCCACCTATTTTCCCATCATCTTTTATGATTCTCAACACTTCCTTTATGGGATTTGTGGAGAAAACCATGTGTTGTGAGTAGTTTTCTAGGGTTCTTGGGTGAAGTAGATTTAGGTAATTTTAGAATGAATCAATGATGTTAGGGTTTTAATTGTTAATGATCCTTCCTTGTTTAGTGAGTTTAATGCTAAATCATCCATGATCAAGTTGATTTAGACCATAGGGAATTTCTCGCCCGGAAGGTGTTCGATGAAATTCCCCAAAGAACTAATCAAGGGATATTTCATTCTTAACCTATGGAAATAGTTGTTTAAGGTGTTTATTGATTAAATGATCTTGTTTCTAATGCTTGAAAGTTATTGAATCACAAATGGGAATTTGTTCTTGATTTAGTAAATTCCAAAGGGACTAGTTCCAAGGGATTGGATTAGTCTTGTTAAATGATCATAGTCTAAGGATTAGCATTGCTTGAGTTTATTGGCATCATTGTGAACCTCTAGAGTTACCAACAATCGTATACTTCACCCTTGGATTCGTTTGTTTTAGAACTTTCTTTAAACCGTAATTTACATTCTCGTCTAAATTCCTATCTTTGCTTTAGCTGGAAGTAGTTTGCTTTTAAAATCCTTTAGGTTGCTACAAAACCAATTCTTGAACCGCTTAGATTAAGAAGTTTTATGCATTCTTAGTTTTTAATCCCAACCCATTATGGATTGACATCTCAAGTACTACAATGACATGAGTATACTTGGGATAATTGACACGAAAAATATCCTGTATCAATTTGGCGCCGTTGCCATTTGGGTTTTGCATTAATCATTAGGATTTTAAATCTTCTTGAGCCTAAGTTTTATTTTTAATTTGTTACTAATCTCTTTCACTTGTTTTTCCCCTTCTCACAGGTGTATGAACACGAGATCACAAGGCACATCAAATCTTATACACCGTGTTGACAACATCCGTGCTCTAGAACGAGCAAACACAAGGGCAAGACAAGAAAGCGCGAGACACCTTCAACAGTTAGAAATGGAGGGTGAACAAATTCCTCCGGTTGCGCACCAAAATGCACCCGTGCAAGGTGCTGGTCACCAAGGTGCTGGTCACCAAGGTGCTGGTCACCAAGGTGTTGGTCACCAAGGTGTTGGTGTGAACCGAATACCAAATCATCCACCACGACCTGCAAGACTAATTGGAGCCGGTGATGCACCAAACACACATGCTAACCGCCAAGGAATTGCACCACCAGCAGTTGACCACAACAACTTTGAGATCAAATCTGGTATTATCTCTATGGTGCAAAACAACAAGTTTCATGGGCTGGCCATGGAGGACCCACTGGATCACCTGGATCAATTCGACCAAGTGTGTGGTTTGGTGAAGATCAATGGCATCTCTGAAGATGCATTTAAGCTGCGGTTATTCCCTTTCTCTCTAGGGGATAAAGCTCGGCAATGGGCAAAGAATTTATCTCAAGGTTCCATTACTTCATGGGACCAATGCAAGCATGCATTCCTGTCAAAATTCTTCTCTACAACAAGGACAGCTCGACTAAGGAATGACATCTCAAGCTTCACACAAAAGAATAATGAAGGCTTTAGTGAGGCATGGGAGAGGTTCAAAAGCTACACCATGCAATGCCCACACCACGGGTTTTCAGATGAATCTCTCTTAAGCACTTTGTATCGTGGTGTTCTGCCCAAGTACCGGTTGCTCCTCGACACAGCGAGCAACGGGAACTTTCTGGGTAAGGAAGTTAATGATGGAATGGCGCTTGTAGAAAACTTAGCTCAAAGCGACGGCAACTATGGTGAAGACTATGACAGATTTTCACGAGGAGGTGGAGACTTTGATAACCAAAAGACGAGACAGGATATTAAAGCTCTTAATGACAAGCTTGACAAGCTTATCCAAGTCTCACAATCAACCGTGAACTTTGTTGGTGAGTTCGATGAACACCAAGGCCATCAAGAGGGAATTGCGCATGATGATAAGCAAGAAGAAGTCAATTATGTGGGTGGTCAAGGTGGCTACCAAGGTGGCTTCAACACAAACTATAGGAATCATCCCAATTTTTCCTATAGAAGCAACAATGTCGCAAACCCTCAAGACCAAGTGTATCCCCAACAAAACACTCAAGGTCAAGGATTTCAACAAAAAAACTTCATCTCTACAAACCAACAAAGACCATATGTCCCAAGGAACAATTTTCAAGGAAACCAAGGTGGGTTTCAACCAAAGCAACAATCTAACCTACCCGGTTTTGCACAGCAAGGACAACCAAGCAACACAACGCCTCAAGACACCGAGATGAAGAACATGCTTCAACAGATATTACAAGGCCAAGCTCAAGGAACCATGGAATTGAGTAAGAAAATGGCGGAAATCCACAACAAGGTGGACTGTTCTTACAATGACCTCAACTCCAAATTTGAGTCATTGTCGTCTAGGGTCAAACAATTCGAAGGACGAGGAGTTGCTTCATCGTCACGCCCTCAAGGTACCTTCCCGGGAAAACCAGAGGCTAATCCGAAGGAGTTTTGCAACGCTATCACATTGCGTAGCGGAAAAGAGCTTCCCCCACGGGAGATTCCATCTAATCTCAACGAGGACATTGAGAACCAAAGCGGGGAGGTGATCATTGAGAATGAAGCAAATATCGATGAAGAAGATGCTGTTTCGGGGAAAGCTAAAGGAGCAAGGACAATCGAAGACGAAACTGTGGTAGCACCTACAAAGAAGAAATCTTTTGTCCCACCGCCTTATGAACCCAAGCTTCCTTTCCCGGGCCGCTTTAAGAAGCAACTCATGGAAAAATACAGAGCGATCTTCGATGAGCAAATCAACAAAGTCCAAGTGACTATGCCTTTGGTTGATGCTTTCTTGCTAGTCCCACAATACACTAAGTTCCTTAAAGATGCAATCAAGGATAGAACCAAGGACCTAGAAGTAATGGTTGTGCTTTCCCATGAGTGTAGTGCAATAATTCAACGGAAAGTCATACCAAAGAAGTTGGGAGATCCAGGAAGCTTTACTCTTCCATGTGCTCTTGGACCACTTGGTTTTGATCATTGCTTATGCGACCTTGGAGCAAGTGTAAGCTTGATGCCTTTCACAGTGGCAAAACGTCTAGGCTTCACTACCTACAAAGCCTGCAAAATCTCTCTCGTGCTAGCGGACAGGTCGGTGAGACACCCAGTTGGAATGCTTGAAGATCTACCGGTGAAAATTGGCGATTTTGAGGTACCCACCGATTTTGTTGTTCTTGAGATGGATGAAGAACCCAAAGATCCTCTCATCTTTGGAAGACCTTTTTTAGCCACCGCCGGGGCTATCATAGATGTGCGAAAAGGGAAGATTGATCTTCATTTGGGCAAAGACGATGTGCTTAACTTTGACATCAATGCAATGATGAAGAAGCCCACGATAGATGGTCAAGCCTTCTACATTGAAACTATGGAAGAGCTAGCGGATGAGCTTCTAGAAGAGTTGAACTTGGAGGATCATCTTCAAATTGCTTTGACTAAAGAGCATGGAGAGAATGGGTATCTTCATGAAGAAAGTGTTGGTTACATGAAGTTGCTAAACTCGCACAAAGCGCTAGTTGGAGAGAACCCGTTTTTGGGACTAGAGCTCAAAGAAACTGTTGAAGACGGAGTGGAAAACAATGTAAGCTCCTTGGAAATTGACTACGTGAGTGCTTTGGATGTCGACTTGGAGGACGAGCAAGGAACTAGCAATGGTGAGACTAGTTTCGATGAAGATTGGAGCGAACTCAAAGCCCCAAAAGTCGACCTCAAACCACTCCCAAGTGGACTAAGGTATGCGTTCTTAGGTCCAAATGAGTCTTATCCGGTCATAGTCAATGAGAGTTTAGATGAGAATGAGTTGACCGCCCTTTTGAGAGAGTTGAGGAAATTTAGAAGAGCAATAGGCTACTCTTTAGATGATATAAAAGGAATTTCCTCTTCTCTATGTGCACACCGAATCCATCTAGAAGATGAGTCTATGAGCTCTATTGAACATCAAAGACGGTTAAACCCGAATTTGAAAGAAGTGGTTAAGAAGGAGATTCTTAAACTTCTAGATGCGGGGATAATATATCCCATTTCGGATAGTACATGGGTCTCACCGGTTCATGTGGTTCCCAAAAAGGGTGGGATAACGGTTGTACGGAATGATAAAGACGAATTGATTCCCACTAGAACTATAACCGGACATAGGATGTGCATAGATTATAGAAAGCTGAACTCGTCCACTCGAAAAGATCATTTCCCTTTGCCTTTTATTGATCAAATGTTAGAAAGATTGGCAAATCACCCTTATTATTGTTTCCTCGATGGATATTCGGGATTCTTTCAAATCCCAATCCACCCCAATGATCAAGAGAAAACGACCTTTACATGTCCTTATGGTACCTTCGCATATCGAAGAATGCCATTTGGACTTTGTAATGCACCCGCGACTTTTCAACGGTGTGTAATGTCTATTTTCTCGGACTTAATTGAGGACATGGTAGAGGTGTTTATGGATGATTTTTCTGTATATGGTGCCTCGTTTGCTTCTTGTTTGTCAAATCTTTGCAGGGTACTCACTAGGTGCGAAGAAGCAAATCTCGTCTTGAATTGGGAGAAATGTCATTTCATGGTGCGAGAAGGCATTGTCTTGGGGCATAAGATCTCGGAAAAGGGCATTGAGGTTGACAGGGCTAAGATCGAAGTGATGATGGGTTTGGAACCGCCAACAACGGTGAAGGGCATTCGAAGTTTTTTGGGCCATGCTGGGTTTTATAGACGGTTCATCAAGGATTTCTCGAGGATAGCGAGACCTCTAACAAGACTTCTTTGCAAAGAGGTGGAGTTCAATTTCGATGGAGAATGCCTTGAGGCATTTCTGGAAATCAAGAAAGCTCTTGTGAGTGCTCCAATTGTGCAAGCACCGGATTGGGATCTTCCGTTCGAAATCATGTGTGATGCTAGTGACTTTGCGGTTGGCGCAGTTTTGGGTCAAAAGAAAGACAAGAAGATTCATGTCATCTACTATGCTAGTAGAACCTTGGATGATGCTCAGACGAGATATGCAACCACGGAAAAGGAGCTCTTAGCGGTGGTCTATGCTTTCGAAAAATTTCGCTCCTACTTGGTGGGATCCAAGATCGTGGTATACACGGATCATGCTGCCTTGAGACACTTGATAGCAAAGAAAGATGCCAAACCAAGGCTTCTACGGTGGATCCTTCTTCTCCAAGAGTTCGATATGGAGATTAAAGACAAGAAAGGCATTGAAAACGGCGTTGCGGACCACTTGTCTAGATTAAGAGTCGAAGAGACAATTCCCATAGATGATTCTCTTCCCGAAGAACATCTTATGATTGTTGGGATGTTGAAGGAAAGTTATCATGCGGGGTTGAGACTAGACGAAGTCATGAGTTTGAGTGATCTCGGTTTGCCGTGGTATGCTGATTTTGTGAACTATTTAGCTTGCGGGAAGGAACCACCAAACTTGGACAGTTACAACAAGAAGAAGTTCTTTAGAGATGTAAACCATTTCTATTGGGACGAACCTTATCTATACAAGAGATGCTCGGATAGTCTGTACCGGAGGTGCATCCCGGAGGAAGAAGTGAATGGAGTGCTGTATCATTGTCATGGTTCGGTATATGGAGGGCACTTCGCATCCTTCAAAACTGCGACAAAAGTGCTTAATTCCGGGTTATGGTGGCCAAGCTTGTTCAAAGACGCTCACACCTACGTTTCGTCATGTGATGCTTGCCAAAGAAAAGGCAACATAAGTAGAAGGGATGAGATGCCTCAAAATCCCATCTTGGAGGTCGAGGTGTTTGATGTGTGGGGAATAGATTTCATGGGACCATTTCCCTCATCTTATGGAAACCAGTACATATTAGTGGCGGTGGACTATGTTTCTAAGTGGGTGGAAGCCGTTGCAAGTCCAACTAATGACGCCAAGGTGGTCATTAAGCTTTTCAAGACGATCATTTTCCCGAGGTTTGGAATCCCTAGAGTGGTGATTAGTGA
Organism: Eutrema japonicum; assembly: GCA_030161315.1. Classification (NCBI taxonomy): domain Eukaryota; kingdom Viridiplantae; phylum Streptophyta; class Magnoliopsida; order Brassicales; family Brassicaceae; genus Eutrema; species Eutrema japonicum. The sequence goes on along the minus strand of BSQW01000004.1, from coordinate 39,423,554 downwards.
TGGTGGAAGTCATTTCATTAACAAGGTGTTTGAGAGCCTGCTCAAGAAGCATGGAGTCAAACACAAGGTTGCCACACCCTATCACCCTCAAACAAGTGGGCAAGTGGAAGTCTCTAACCGCCAAATCAAGGCAATATTGGAAAAGACGGTGAGTAACTCGAGGAAAGATTGGGCCAAGAAGCTAGACGATGCTTTGTGGGCATACCGAACCGCGTTCAAAACTCCCATTGGTACTACACCTTTCAACTTACTTTATGGGAAGTCATGTCATTTGCCCGTTGAGTTGGAGTACAAAGCATTGTGGGCAGTCAAGTTGCTGAACTTTGACATTAAGACAGCTTCGGAAAGACGTCTAATCCAGTTACATGAGCTAGATGAAATCCGTCTCGATGCCTATGACAGCTCAAAGATTTACAAGGAACGGACTAAGGCGTTCCATGACAAGAAGATTGTCAAGAAAGGTTTCAAAGCTGGAGACCAAGTGCTACTTTTCAATTCCCGGTTGAAGCTGTTTCCCGGAAAGTTGAAATCGAGGTGGTCGGGACCGTTCAAGATCAAAGAAGTACAGCCTTATGGAGCGGTGACGCTGTGGAACAACAGTGGTGGGGAATTTACGGTTAACGGGCACAGACTCAAACCGTACTCGGCATCAGCATTCATCGAGGAAGGGATCTCGGTTCCGCTCTCGAACCCGTCTCCCGCCTAAAAGGGTTTGCAAAGTCAAGCTTAGTGACTTTAAACAAGCGCTCTTGGGAGGCATTCCCATGACTATCCTTGTATATATTTCAATCTTTCTAGTTCCTTTTTATGTTTTTGTCTTTTATTTTCAGGTTTATTTGCTCGGGTCTGCACAAAGGGGAAGAAGCACTTCGAAAAGGAAATCTGGAAATTTTCAAGACCCGCAGCGGTCAACATGCAGCGGTGTAGCCAGACCGCTGCGAATTCACCCGTCGAAAACCAGGACATCCGCAGCGGTCTCGCAGCGGTCAAACCAGACCGCTGCACTTTCAAGTCTCGCAGCGGTCAGGTGCAGCGGTACGAGCAGACCGCTGCACAATCGTCCGTCGAAAATCCGAGGTTCCACAGCGGTCATGCAGCGGTTGGAGGAGACCGCTGTGGAACTCTTCCAGGTAAGTCAACTTTGATTTTTGAGCGTTGACCCGGTTTAAAACCATTTGATTCGGTTTTGCTTCAATTTTAACCATTAAACCGGATTGAATTTGATTTATCAAAGGTTTTCTCCTTCTCTCTCCTTCTCTCACGATATTTTTTTTTTTCTCTCTTCTTCTCTCCTTCTCTGTCGCGATTACCTTCTTCCTCTTTACTCAAAATTTTTCAAATTCCTTCAAGCTCGAATTTGTGTGCTTCTTGTGATTCCAACAGCAATTTCGACACACTCTCTCTTATTACCCAAGGTAAAATCCTTCATATCCCTCTTTCTCCATGAAAATCAAAGAAATTTTCAAAAATAAAAAAAATTTATGGAATTGTTGGATTGAGGATGGAAATTGCTTGCCTATGCTTGGGTGATGTTTGTTTATGCTAGGAATGTTAGATTCACAAGCTAATTTGTTGATTTAATGGTGAAATTTTGAGTTTTGAAAAGTTAGGGTTCATGATTTTAAAAGGGGCCGAAAATTGCAAAAATGTGGGAAAAATTCGTTGAAATTTGGGGCTTTCACTTGCAACTGCTTGCTTCACCTTGATTGATTACCCACACAAGTTAACCGGGTTAACTTTGCAAAAATTTGTTGAACTTGGTGATTGTTGTTCTTGAAAATGTGAATTATTGCAAAATCTTCATAAACACATTGGCCTTTGAGGTGAAGATGACTATGGTTTCCTGCTTGAATTAGCTAGATTGCTAGTTATAGAATGGTTATAACTTGCTTGATTCCTCAACTTCGAACTAACTTTACAAGAGTATTTCGTTTTTGAAGGATTACAAAATGCCGGGAGGAAACAAAGGCGCTTCTGCTTCTAGAAAAGGAAAAGAAATCGTTTCACCATCGAGTGATCATGAAAACAGAAGTGGAAGTGAAGAGGATGTCCCAATAATGACAAAAAGGAAAACCAAGAAGCAAGCGACGAAAAATGCGACAACAAAGACAAAGCCCTCAACTGCTGTGCTGATGAGAATGTTCAAGGAGACGGAATTCACCCAAACAAGGTGGGCAGATCATGAACTCCTCGAAGAGCTGGGTATTCGCGAAGATGTTCAAGAAATCTTCAAGAACATGGGCCTAGGTACCTTCTTTGAAATGGCGCATCCAGCTTTTCAGTCGCCAACCCACCAATTCCTCTCTTCTCTATCCTTCTACAATGACACTTCGAAGGAATTGTCGGATAGAGAACGTGCCCACATTACCTTCAAGATCGGTGGGAGAACGCACAAGATGTCTTTGCATCAATTAAGCGAAGTCTTTGGATTCTCGGAAGGAGATAGATGTGCATTGAGTTTGGACCGATGGGAGGCAACCGCCGTGTGGAACACCATAAGCGAAGGGCAATACACAAAAGGGACGAGCAAGGCAAGTAACATTCGACATCCCGCGATTCGCTACGCTCACAAGCTGCTCGCGCACACTTGGTTTGCACGAAGGGAAAATGGAAATGTGAAAGAAGATGAGATGGCGCTTCTAATCGAAGGAATCAAACCGCATTTGAGGACTTGCTCAAATGGAGAAGAAATTATTGGTCAAAACGGGCATCGTCTCAACTTCGCTCACTACCTAGTGAACCGGTTCCTCTACCACCAAGAATGGGTCCATACCACAAAAGACACAACACCTCAATTGAGTGTTGGCGGGCTCATCACTCCGATACTGCTAGCGTGTGGAGTCGACTTGGAACCCGTCTCGGAGAGAATAGAGCGCATCGATGCCGCCTACCTCGTTAGGTCGGATTTTCTAGTGGGTCGCCTTGGAAGAAGCTATGGGTACCGTTTTCATGTTACGAAGACGGAGAAGAAGAAGATTGTTCTTCCACATCGCCAAGTCACCACCGTCATCATGAGAGAGAACTTGATCTTTCGACCCAAGCCTTGGCTACTCTACGATCAAGCAACTCATGGAAAATTCACCACCATCCAAAGCAAAAAGAGTAGCAGCGTAGGCCCGCCCACCGATCAACCAACACCACCATCTCCCGACAGAGTCTTCGGAAGCGAAAGGTATCATTTCCAACCTTATGACGAGCCTGCCTCGGGCACGGCACTTCGCGAGGCGCATAGCCACATCCGTCTCCTACAAAGGTGGAACAAGTGGCAAGACAAAACCGTTAAAAAATTGGTGAAAACGGTTAAGGGGATGAAAAGCCAAATCAAAGAGCTAAAGGCCAAAATTGGAGGAGAGGGCTCATCGCGCGAACACGGTGAACGTGTTGAAGAAGAACGAACCGGTGAAAACGTCATGGAGGATGAGAGGCGCCATTCTTTCGATACAACAATGGCAACCCATGGCAACGTCGAGCCACCTCGAGCTTCCTCCCATGAGAGGATTAGGAGGAAGAGAAGAGCCACACGATCACCATCAACGAGCGGTTCAGGGAACCCAGCACTCTCCATTGACACGTCCCCTTCCGTCGAATTCTAAAGGTAACACTCCAATTTTGTAAATATTTTTCGAGTCTTCAGTACTTTCTCCAAATTTTCTTATACACCGAGACGGTGTTAAGTAAGTTGGGGGGAGGTACCCGTTGCTAATAGCGTGTTTTGTTTTGTTTTATTTTCCTTGAGTCTCATGCATTCATGTATTGCATTGATATAAAAAAAAAAAAAAAAAAAAAATGATCATATAGTTTTGCATTGCATTCTTTTCTTTTTAGGATTGAGTCTAGAAGCATTTAGGAGTGCATTGCATATGCATAGGGAGCAATGATAGTAACTAAAGCTTAGCATTTCATTCAATGTGATGCCCTTGTTAATCATACCATGTTGCTTGAACATCTCTTGAAAAAACTCGCAAACTTCGTGCTTTGATCTCTCCACTTGAAACTTGTCGTCTTGTTGATGTTTGCTTGAATTGAAACCAACTCCTTAACTATTGGACTTAATTGAATTTAATTTTCTCACTTATGGGCTTGTGTATGCTTAACCATGGTCACCTAAAAACATCCAAGTCATCTTTGCATTAATTTTTACCACTCTTGTTGACTTGGGTGGCCATTTCCATTTATAAATGGTTTCCCCACCTTTAAACCCAACCATTTCCTTCCACCCTTGATGATTTTGTGAGTGAGGCCTCGTTTCTTGATAGTACTACACTTGTAAAATCTTGTAAGTATCGAGGACGACAAGGGATAGCTTCCATTAGCTAGGTTTGTTGTTCTTGGGAAATTGGCTAGTGATTAGAAAGGAGATTGAGAATGGTGTTAAGAGTTGCCAATGTTTGGGGAATAGTAAAAAAAAAAAAAAAAAAAAAAAAAAAAAAAAAAAAAAAAAAAAAAAGAGACTCCCCCTAGAGATGAAAGAAAAGAAAAGACGTGTGAAAAAGAAAGGGAAAGGAGTAGTGATGAAAGATAAGAAAAGGAATCGAAAGAGCGAATGGAAATTTTCAAGGAACGATTTGAAAAGAGAAATGACCAAAAGGGTAGAGATTTAGTTTGGCAAAGAGCAAAAAGAAAAACACTTGGGTAGAAATAGTGAATTGGATACTCAAAGCTTAGGGAAGGGTAGAACAATGGAAGTGAATACTTTGTATGCGTAAATTGTTCCGATCTTCCTTGCTTTTGCGAAGTGTTTGTACTCCGTTTTTCATAGAGTTAACCACTAAATTGATCTCTTGTTTATATTGATAAATCTTTCTCTTGTTCAACCGATTGGTATATAGATCACCTGCCCATTTGTGAGACCGCACCTTGAAACGATTAATTGAATGTGAGAGTTGGTCGATATGACGGTAGTCGGATGCTTGACTTTGAGTGTAGAGAAAAATATTTGGAGTTGCGATAAGCCTAGAGAAGCTAGAGTGGATTAAGAAGTTTGTTCTTGCAACATGTTATAATTTCCTAAGGACATCATGGTGAATGCTTTGCTAGCTTCTTTTGATTTGAGCTCCCGCTTTCAATCATTTTCTCCAACTTGTTTATGTTTGTTTGCTTGAGGACAAGCAAAAGGCAAGTCCGGGGGAATTGATATTCGCATATTTTAACTCTTTTTATCATGCATCTCATCTAGTTTTTGTACATTAATGTGTAGTTTCATAGAGTTTTTCTCTAGTTTTGCATTCTTAAGTAGAAGTTAATAGAATTTTAGATAGGTCCTAGAGAGTTTTGGTACAATTGGAGTGTTTCAGGTACTTATTGGAGTCTTGGGGAAGATCATGGACTAGGAGGAACGTACCCGCAGCGAACGGAAATGATCAAGTGATGAAGGAGAAAAGCAGGAAGCGCAGCGGTCAGCATGCAGCGGTCTAGGGAGACCGCTGCACTTTCAAGTCTCGCAGCGGTCGGAGCACAGCGGTATGAGCAGACCGCTGCGGATCCAGCCGGAGCAAAAACCAGAAGTCTCGCAGCGGTCTCGCAGCGGTCAAACCAGACCGCTGCACCTTCAAGTCTCGCAGCGGTCAGGTGCAGCGGTACGAGCAGACCGCTGCGGATCCATCCGGAGCAAGCAGCAGGCATTTCACAGCGGTCATGCAGCGGTATGAGCTGACCGCTGTGAAACTTCTCGGACCAAAAAAATTGTCGGGTCAAACCCGGTTTGTCCCGGGCTGACCCGACCCGATCTGTATTGACTTAAGCAAAATTAAACCTAATTAGAAAAACTTTTTGTTTTCTTTGAGTTTTTAAGCAAAAACCCTTTTGAGAGCTTGTAAGGAGATTGTAAGAGATTCTTGAGTGATTTATGCAAGTTCTTATTGGATTATTTCTTCCACCTATTTTCCCATCATCTTTTATGATTCTCAACACTTCCTTTATGGGATTTGTGGAGAAAACCATGTGTTGTGAGTAGTTTTCTAGGGTTCTTGGGTGAAGTAGATTTAGGTAATTTTAGAATGAATCAATGATGTTAGGGTTTTAATTGTTAATGATCCTTCCTTGTTTAGTGAGTTTAATGCTAAATCATCCATGATCAAGTTGATTTAGACCATAGGGAATTTCTCGCCCGGAAGGTGTTCGATGAAATTCCCCAAAGAACTAATCAAGGGATATTTCATTCTTAACCTATGGAAATAGTTGTTTAAGGTGTTTATTGATTAAATGATCTTGTTTCTAATGCTTGAAAGTTATTGAATCACAAATGGGAATTTGTTCTTGATTTAGTAAATTCCAAAGGGACTAGTTCCAAGGGATTGGATTAGTCTTGTTAAATGATCATAGTCTAAGGATTAGCATTGCTTGAGTTTATTGGCATCATTGTGAACCTCTAGAGTTACCAACAATCGTATACTTCACCCTTGGATTCGTTTGTTTTAGAACTTTCTTTAAACCGTAATTTACATTCTCGTCTAAATTCCTATCTTTGCTTTAGCTGGAAGTAGTTTGCTTTTAAAATCCTTTAGGTTGCTACAAAACCAATTCTTGAACCGCTTAGATTAAGAAGTTTTATGCATTCTTAGTTTTTAATCCCAACCCATTATGGATTGACATCTCAAGTACTACAATGACATGAGTATACTTGGGATAATTGACACGAAAAATATCCTGTATCAGATATATAATTATATTTTGGGTATTCGGGTACCCGAAATATTTGCGGTTCAGTTCCGGGTATTACCCGATACCCATAGATATCAATGAGTGAGATCCAATAGATATTTTGGCAATTTCGATTTGGGTATTTCAATTCGGTTCTGGTTCGGGTATTTCGGTTCCGCTTATTTTGCCCAGCCCTATGGCTAGCTAAACTTTTATATTTAAAATATCTTATCACTATTTTACACTTTAAAATTCTAGATAAAAAATAGAAGTGTTTATAAACATGGCTATGCAATTTCAAACTAATAAGGTCATCCCTCGATTGTGGTATAAGATTTACCATTACTTTAAATATATTTATATGAATTTGTGTGTTACGTTGGAATCGAATACAATCCACCAATTTGTCTCCAAAATTTCTTTTCTGCGTTATTTGGTTATTGTTGGGCCTTTTTTGTTTAATTTGTTGTTAATTATTGGCCCATTGTTTTGAGTTATTGTTTGGCATTTTTTTGTTTATTTTGTTGTTAATTATTAGCCCATTTTTTTACCCAATTTAAGAAGATAATTTGTCTCATGTCTGTTTTAGCATCATTTCATTAGAGAATAGAATGAAACAAAATGAGTGCTGAGGTGTCAAGATTATAGAGTATAAGAAATGAGGTGGCAGCCTAAGAAGAGAAGAAATTATCTTTTATATATATAGATGTAATCTCATTTGAGAAAAATAGATTTTTAATTAATATTTTTGGAAAAACCTTTGAGAGTGATTATCTTCTTTCGATCATGGTGTGTAATATACATTGATCATTTTCTATTGTTGGTGTGTAATATCCACAATCACGCCCGATCCGTCTTGGTGCATCATATCCAAGGGATCACCAGTATATCAAAGGTCTTCCACAGCCTTTGTGTGACCATTCGTTTCACATTCTTGTTCATTGAGACTTCACCGTTTCTTTCAGACAAGCCTGACCAACTTCTAAACGCCAATTTTCGGAAAGATCTCATATTAATTGGTATCAGAGCACACTCTAAAGTTCAGTATTCTATCTAAATCATCTTCTCATCTTTTCATCTTCTTATCTTTTTCATCTTCTATCTTTCTATATTTTGATCTTCTTTTCTTCCATTTTTCTTATTTATGTGTTTTAATTATTTATTTTCATCATCAAAGAGAAAAAAGTTGAAAAAAAAAGATTTCTTTTGATGTACGTAAACCAGATTTGAAGACAAATATTTTTCAAGAGAAGGCGTATGATGTCATCATCATTAGCAGCAAGGAGGATCAAGAGAATGCATTGTTTATACCCGTTGAACTAGTCACGAGAGCGAAGACTAAGAAAATCAAGGAATCACTTAACATGATGTTTCATGAAGTTTTTGACAAGGAGAATATTCAGAAGTCTATTGGGGATGATATATATCAAGTCTAGCCCACTTTGAACCTAATAGAAGTCCAAAAAGGCCTAAAATAATTCACTTTATTTGCTGCCCAAATAAAATAACGAAAATGAAGCTTAAGAGTAACATTGGAAGATCAAAGGTCCATTTGAAGTCCAAGGGTTGAATTCTCATTCAACTAGTCTTTACTTTCTTTGATTTTCAAGACAATTAATTATCTAGGTTTGTTTACAAGTTTATTTTTCTTTATATAATCATGTAATCTCATTTGAGAAAAATAAGTTTTCATCAATATTTTAGAAAAATTTTGAGAGTGATTCTGGTGTGTAATATCCATTGATCACAATCGATCCGTCATGGTGTGTCATATCCAAGGGATCAACCTGTAAATTAGAAGCCTTCCGCAACTTCTGTACGACCAATCATTCCACCACTTGTTTTTTTGAGACTTCACGGTTTCATCGATTCAATCTATCCCTTCTACCGCCTTTGAGTGCTGATTCCTTTGGGAGAATCACATTACCATCAGTAAGGCATACAATCGCGTTGAATGGAGTTTTTTGGAGACGACTTTAGGAGCTTTTGGATTCTCAAGTTTATGGGTTGACTGGGTAATGGCTACAGTAAGGAAAATAAGTTACTCGAAGTTAATAAATGGACATCCTCAGGGCTATATTATCTCGGAATGAGGTTTACGACAAGGTGATCCGCTCTCACCTTATCTATTTATACTATGTGCGGATGTATTGAGTCACTTGATCAAGATCAATGCGCAGAAAGGGAAAATCCGAGGCATTAAAGTTGGAAATGGAGTTCCAGCCATTACACATTTTCTCTTTGCAGATGATTCGCTTTTCTTCTATCATGCTAATAATTGAAATTGTCGTGCCGTCAAAGAGATCTTCAAATTCTATGAAGACTACTCAGGTCATATGATAAATTCAACTAAATCTATGATTACTTTTGGATCCCGGATCCCTGGATATTTGCAAAATCGTCTGAAAGGAATTTTGGGAATATCCAATCAAGGAAGTAGGGGAAAATATCTAGGTTTACCTGAACGCTTTGGCCGGAAGAAGACTGAGATGTTTAATTACATTATCGATGGAGTTAAGAAAATAGCCTCTTCTTGGAGCTGCAAATTCTTGTCACCTGCGGGAAAATAAATTTTATTAAAATCAGTTGCAATGTCCATGCCTGTTTTTACGATGTCTTGCTTCAAATTACCAACTCAGGTTGTTAATGACATTACAAGTTTGATATCTAGGTTATGGTGGGAGAAAAATCAGGATCAAAGAGGTATACATTGGGTAGCTTGGAAGAAACTACAAAGAACTTAAAAATAGGGTGGCCTTGGATTTCGAAATTTGGGATCTTTCAATGATGCTTTGTTAGCAAAGCAAGCCTGGCGTCTTTTGACTCAACCTACGTCCTTGTTTGCAAGACTCTTTAAAGCTAAATACTATAGTCAAGGTTTTGTGGTAAATGCTAAGGAGCAAAAGAAACAGTCCTATGGATGGTCTTCTTTATTGGTGGGTATGGAGCTACTTAAAAAGGGTATGCGTTTTAATGTTGGTGCTGGAGACAATATACGAGTTTTAAAGATAACTGGATTCTTTCCGATCCCTCTAAACTAGTTGTTGGTTCTGATAATGAATCATTAAAGGTCTGTGATTTGTTGCACCAGACCAGAAATCTTTGATGCTGGAATGAAGACGCTTTCACTATAAACTTACAAGAAGAAGACAGAAGTTTGGTTAAATCTATCTATCTGGCACATCAAAAAGAAGACGATAAGATCTTGTGGAATTATAATAAGACTGGTATTTACACATTACGGTCAGGTTATTATTTGGCTCGAAACCTTTCTCATCCGACATGTGCAGCTACTATTCCTCATGGAGACCATGTTCTAAAAAGGATAATCTGAAAGTTACCAATTTTGCCGAAACTAAAACATTTCTTATGGAGAATAGTTTCTAAGGCTCTTCCTACGGCAACAAGGCTTCGAACTAGGGGAGTTGGAATTGATCCCACTTGTCAGAGATGTGGTTTGCAGGTAGACACAATAAATCTTATGCTTTTTGAATGTCATGTCTCTACTATGGTTTGTCGGCTCTCAAATCTACCAATACAGTGCTGGAATTCTCCGTCATCAAGTGTGGAAGATAAATTACGATACATCATTGATTTACAAGTTCAACAGAATATCTCAAATCAACAACAATTTCTTCCTTTCTGGATATTGTGGCGTGTATGGAAGTCTAGAAATGACTTGATTTTCAAAACACATGTACCAATTCCTTCTAAAGATATACTAAAGTCCATTGTTGAGGTAAAAGAATGGTTGGAATCAACAAAAAAAAGAGATTGGAAATATCCAAGTTAATCACGATAGTGTTTCACAAGTGCATGTTTTGAATGGTGGATCATGGACTAGACTGATATATCATGGTTTTTACCCTATTTAGGCCATGATATAAGTCCTTTTATAGAGTCTTTTCTTGTGTTTTGGAGTCTTTTAGAGTCTTTCACAGGTTATAGCACGTCTGGAGCTTAATTGGAATTATTGGAGCTTTTCTGGAGCATTCTGGAGCGAGACTGAAGTCTGATGACTAAGAGCCCGATCTGAGCACCGAGCATCGATCGATACCCCCTGGTATCGATCGACACTCATCGAGATTTCATGGGCCGCGACTAATTATGAAGTCTTGGAGAATTGCAAAAGCACCCAGAAGACTTTGATAATTACAAGAAGACCCCAAATCGTGATTTAGGTTATAAATAGGATTTTACAGCCATTGTTTAGGCTATGCTTTTATTTTCTGTGTTTGATTTTACTTTGGTTTTAGAGAGACAAGTCTGAATCTCCCTTCGTCCGAGATCAGATCTCTAAACCCTTCTTTCTATTCTATTGATGATTTATTCAAACATGTTGATTGTTTCATTCTCCATGTCTGAGTAGATCCACCTTAGGTTTAGGGTTTTCTCATAAGGGTTTTCTTTGAATGCTAGGTTAAATATCTTTTAGGATTCACCATCTGAATTATAGTTCTTCGCTTAGGTTGTGTTCATATCTTGTTCTAGATTAGCTACCTAGAATATAAATCTTAGGATAATTGATTAGGTACGAGAGTGCAATTAATTACCTGATAGAACCTAGGTGAGCAAATTGATTATTCGCAAAGAGATTTGGTTTAATTGATTTGTGAACATATCAAACCTGTTGTTAAAGCTGATTTAGACTTTAGGATTCGCAAAGAGATTTGGAATTCCTAGGATTTAGATTTAGATAATTTTCGCAACGAGAGTTGGTTAGCTATATTTTAGTGATTTGAGTTCAAGAACTGCGCTAAATCTGAATCCTGTTAGTTAGTTAGTCTGCATTCACTGATTTCCTGAGAAAAACCCTGAGCCTATATTTCCCAATTGATTTACATCTCGTTTAATTTCTGCACTGTTTTTAATTACATCTATCTGGCTTAGCGTAATTCGACACTTCATAATTTATTGTGTGATCTCTGTGAGTCTTTGTGGTTCGACCCCTACACTTACTACAACAACTGCTTTAGTATCTTAGGGTATTAAATTGAGCATATCAATTTTGGCGCCGTTGCCGGGGACTCAATTTCGCCATTAGATTTTAGTTTAGAATTTCGACTAAGTTCGTCGGTATCGATCGATACTCACTAGTATCGGTCGATACTCCGGCGACTTCTTTTTTGGTATCGATCGACACCACTTGGTATCGATCGATACTCAACGTATTTTTCTGGTTACTTACGTGCTTTGCCTAGTGTTTTCCTTGCAGGTGTATGCCTGTTCGTGAAACCAGGAGCAACAAGAGCACTCAGCTAGTTGGACTATCACTGGAACAGCTAGCGCTTGTGGAACGCACAAACAGAAAGACCAAGCAAACATCAGGGATGAACAACCCAGTGGTTTTAAGAGCTGATGAAGCTGGAATTCTGAGAGACCAAGAGGGTCATGTGTGTAATGAGAGAGGGCAACGACTTGATGAAGCTGGAAACATCGTTGTCCCTGCTCCTGTTATTGAGATTGTTGTGCCAGCTGGGCGCGGCAACGTTGGCAATGCTGCAGGTGTTCGAGCTCAGACAATTGGTGAGTACAACAGGCCAGAGCAGTTTTTCGCCAATCGGTCAGCGATTCGTCCTCCTGCTTATGAGAGGAATGACTTCGAGCTGAAACCTGCTTACTACACTCTAGTAGGACAGCATCTCTTCCATGGTCTTCCTCATGAACATCCAATGGACCATGTAGAGAAATTCGAGGACTTGGTCACTAGCATCAAGAGCAATGGAGTGTCCTACGACTATCTCTTCTGCAAGCTCTTCCCCTACTCTCTGGGTGGAGAAGCTACTTACTGGCTGAGGCAGCTATCTCCTGGATCGCTAACTAATTGGGAGGACACCAAGAGAGCCTTCCTGATTAACTTCTATGATGACGGGCGATCTGAAGATCTGAGAAATAAGATATCCACTTTTTCTCAAGGACCTACTGAGGCGTTCAAGGCTGCTTGGACACGATTCAGATCGTATCAGAGAGATTGTCCACATCATGGATACTCTGATGTGCAGCTGCTGGGTATCTTCTTCAGAGGAGTAGATTGGAGATATCAGATGGGTCTGGACTCTTCGAGCAATGGTAATTTCAACACCAGATATCCTGAGGATGCTATTGTGTTGATTGAGAACTTTGCATCTAGTAGTAGCACCAAGAGCGCAGACTTCGAGCGCAAGAAGCTGGCTGGTAACATGGATGGGTCACAGATCGCTGAAGTGAAAGCTCAGCTGGATTCTATGCACAGTCTTCTGCTGGGAAGGACAACAAAGGCCGTCCACTTTGCTACTGAGAATGAGGTGGAAGATGTTAACTACATAGGTGGTTCTGGTTTTCAGGGTCAGCGATTCGGATACAACTCCAATCGAAACTTCACCAACAATGCTCAGCAAGGAGGGTACCAATCCCCACCACCCAAAGCTCCTGAGAGTAAGATTGAGGCTATGCTTGAACACCTGGTTCAAGGGCAGGAGAAGATGACAGCCACCTTCAATGGTAAGATGGACACCATGTACACCGATTTGAGTGGAAGGATCGAGGCACTAAATACGAGTCACAGGATGCTGGAAACTCAAGTAGCTCAGACTGCAGCAAATTCCAAGGGAAAATCGGTTCATGCACACGTCAATGCGATCTCCTCAAGTGCAGAGAATTACGAAGAGGATTCTGAAATCGCCAGAGCATCGATCGATACCCCCAGGTGTCGATCGATGCCGGTTACAATTCTGAAACGGGACACTTCCAAAACCCGTGTATCGATCGATACCCCACTGGTATCGGTCGATACCAAGGCAATTTCTGAGGAGACACATGATATTTCGACCAAGGAGCCTCAAGTAGCAGCAGCACGGTTCAATATCGCCCAATTTTGGGAAGACTATGAAACGAAGTGTCAGGCAGCGATAGCTAAGGAACGAGCTGAGAAAAGAGCTCGCAAGCCCAAGAAGGAAAATCCTGTACCTAAACACCTCAGAGATCCCATCTCTCCAAAGCAGCTGCGTGGCTTTGAGAAGATGGTAAGAAGGATTTCCCCTGATTCAACCTTTGAAGAAGCCCTAGAGTGCCGTCCTCTGCTAAGTCACTTCAAGGATTGCAGAGAAACTGAGGAAGAGATTAAGGCACTCTTCATTAAGGCTAGAGGTCCACCTCCACTGAGACAGTTGACCCCAAGGGAGGATCCAGGGAAATTTGTAGTTCCATGCTCTATCTCTGGAGTTGAGTTCAAAGAGTCTCTTGTCGACTCAGGGGCTAGTGTCAATGTCATCTCAAGGGCAATTGCAGAGCGGTTAGGAGCTGATATTCGATCACCAGAGGCATCTATCACATTCGCGAACAACTCCACCTCGCTTCCACACGGTACTATCCATGGTTTGCTGGTCAAAGTAGGAGACTGTCTAGTTCCTACTAATTTTCAGGTTGTAGAGATGGGTGCAATATCTCGTATGCCTATCCTTTTGGGACGACCGTTCATGGCTACTGCAGGCGCGATCATAGACACACCTAATAAGAGAATCTCTTTCTCTTACATTGACAGAGGGGTCTATTATGGTGTCATTCCCCCTAGGAGTGCTCCCACACATGTGTCTAGCATCGAAGTTGTCACAGGAGAGTCGCTAGCGATCGATATTTTGGAAGAGCCTCCTGATGAGCCTACTGTCGCAGATGTTCCAGGTGAACCGCCCAGCACCCCCAAAGAAGTTGCCAAGAAAACTAAGGCAACAAAGAAGAAGGCCAAGAGCAACAAAGTTGAGAATCCCCATGTCACTTTGATACCTCAGAAGTGTAATGGAGATTCGATTGAGTACAAGGTCAAATGCAAAGGAGCCTTGAAGCCATTCTCTAAGGCAAGAGTCCTTCTTACTTCTGAGCTGAAAGAGAAAGGGCAGGAGTTTGTGGACAGCATGCTAAGCAGAACTTTGAAGCTAGTAATGTCAAGTGATGGAGCCTGTTTTGGTGCAAGCTCTCACTCTTATCCAGCCTGAAGGGCGTTACAGTCAAGCTATTGACGTTAAACGAGCGCTTGGTGGGAGGCAACCCACTGGTGAGTCTGTTTTTGATTCGTTTTTATTTTTATTTTCGTTTGTTTTGAGTCTGTGTCAGGATGAACAAGGAGCAACTCGAAATCGCCTAAGCATCGATCGATACCCCTATGGTATCGATCGACACCAATCGCGGATGAAAATTCACAAAGTCGATCTAAGCATGGTATCGATCGATACCATGCCGTGTGTCGATCGACACCGACTGTTCCAGAATGGTAATTTCTTGTTTCTCTTCGTTCTATCCTTTTTCTTTGTTTCTTTCACTGACTCTAGGCTAGATAACACTGAGGACAGTGTTGTTCAAGTCTGGGGGAGGTGTCTGCTGACATTGTTTTCGTTTTTCTTAGAGTCAGTCGTTTTATCGAGTCAAAACTGTTTTATTGAGTCAAAATTTGTTGGAGATGATGATCCTGTGCTTGAACCTATTGATTTGATTTTGTTTTTGAGTGCACAGTGTTACAGGATCAGTTCTAGATCGACTAATGAAAAATCCAAAGGCTGACCAGTTGACTAGAAAACATCCATGTCTCCAGCAGAGTTCTTCTGAAGCCTGAGCCAAATTTTTGCACTTCATCAATGTGGTTAGTGTTCATAGAGCTTGATTCATCATTCATATCTGATAAAGGAACCCGTGTGTTTAGAATTATGGTATCTCTCTCCCCTGAAATAAGTTGATAGATTAAGAGCATAAAAGATTGAAATGATTTTCTTCTGAGTAGAGGGTTAGGAAAATTTCCAGCGATCCCATTATTCTACTTAAGAGGGGATGATCACACAAAGGATTGGAAGCGAGGCTAGGATTTTCCTATGATGCCATTATTCGCCTACATCCTTTGATACATAGAGAGGGAAGAACCGGGGATTTGGTGGCAAACACCATCAATACTCGCGTCTCCTACCTTGATATGTATATGCTAAGCTGAAAATAAAAAAATAATAATAATAATAAGGATATAATAAGTGATAAGTCTGGGGGAGAGAAATTGATACAAGAAGTGTGAAAAATGGTGGTTCCTTTGTCAAGATATTGTCTGGTAAAGAGTCTAGAAGGTTCTTAAATATTAGCTGCAGAGATGAAACTGGCGATGAGGGCTTTACTTGAACAATGCTGTGGGATTTTGTGTGGAGTCTGGAAAAGCTGCAAATGTCTACGGAGAAGTACATGGTGGTTAGATCGAAAGCTGATCAGGTGACATTTGGGTACTTGGGAAAAGAGTCTTTTCGATGGTTCAGGAACAGGTGAGTCTCTACGTTTTCAAACCTCTTTTTCTGGTTTAGTCTTCTATTTGCTTGAGGGCAAGCAAAAGGCTAAGTCTGGGGGAGTTGATATATCATGGTTTTTACCCTATTTAGGCCATGATATAAGTCCTTTTATAGAGTCTTTTCTTGTGTTTTGGAGTCTTTTAGAGTCTTTCACAGGTTATAGCACGTCTGGAGCTTAATTGGAATTATTGGAGCTTTTCTGGAGCATTCTGGAGCGAGACTGAAGTCTGATGACTAAGAGCCCGATCTGAGCACCGAGCATCGATCGATACCCCCTGGTATCGATCGACACTCATCGAGATTTCATGGGCCGCGACTAATTATGAAGTCTTGGAGAATTGCAAAAGCACCCAGAAGACTTTGATAATTACAAGAAGACCCCAAATCGTGATTTAGGTTATAAATAGGATTTTACAGCCATTGTTTAGGCTATGCTTTTATTTTCTGTGTTTGATTTTACTTTGGTTTTAGAGAGACAAGTCTGAATCTCCCTTCGTCCGAGATCAGATCTCTAAACCCTTCTTTCTATTCTATTGATGATTTATTCAAACATGTTGATTGTTTCATTCTCCATGTCTGAGTAGATCCACCTTAGGTTTAGGGTTTTCTCATAAGGGTTTTCTTTGAATGCTAGGTTAAATATCTTTTAGGATTCACCATCTGAATTATAGTTCTTCGCTTAGGTTGTGTTCATATCTTGTTCTAGATTAGCTACCTAGAATATAAATCTTAGGATAATTGATTAGGTACGAGAGTGCAATTAATTACCTGATAGAACCTAGGTGAGCAAATTGATTATTCGCAAAGAGATTTGGTTTAATTGATTTGTGAACATATCAAACCTGTTGTTAAAGCTGATTTAGACTTTAGGATTCGCAAAGAGATTTGGAATTCCTAGGATTTAGATTTAGATAATTTTCGCAACGAGAGTTGGTTAGCTATATTTTAGTGATTTGAGTTCAAGAACTGCGCTAAATCTGAATCCTGTTAGTTAGTTAGTCTGCATTCACTGATTTCCTGAGAAAAACCCTGAGCCTATATTTCCCAATTGATTTACATCTCGTTTAATTTCTGCACTGTTTTTAATTACATCTATCTGGCTTAGCGTAATTCGACACTTCATAATTTATTGTGTGATCTCTGTGAGTCTTTGTGGTTCGACCCCTACACTTACTACAACAACTGCTTTAGTATCTTAGGGTATTAAATTGAGCATATCAATTTTGGCGCCGTTGCCGGGGACTCAATTTCGCCATTAGATTTTAGTTTAGAATTTCGACTAAGTTCGTCGGTATCGATCGATACTCACTAGTATCGGTCGATACTCCGGCGACTTCTTTTTTGGTATCGATCGACACCACTTGGTATCGATCGATACTCAACGTATTTTTCTGGTTACTTACGTGCTTTGCCTAGTGTTTTCCTTGCAGGTGTATGCCTGTTCGTGAAACCAGGAGCAACAAGAGCACTCAGCTAGTTGGACTATCACTGGAACAGCTAGCGCTTGTGGAACGCACAAACAGAAAGACCAAGCAAACATCAGGGATGAACAACCCAGTGGTTTTAAGAGCTGATGAAGCTGGAATTCTGAGAGACCAAGAGGGTCATGTGTGTAATGAGAGAGGGCAACGACTTGATGAAGCTGGAAACATCGTTGTCCCTGCTCCTGTTATTGAGATTGTTGTGCCAGCTGGGCGCGGCAACGTTGGCAATGCTGCAGGTGTTCGAGCTCAGACAATTGGTGAGTACAACAGGCCAGAGCAGTTTTTCGCCAATCGGTCAGCGATTCGTCCTCCTGCTTATGAGAGGAATGACTTCGAGCTGAAACCTGCTTACTACACTCTAGTAGGACAGCATCTCTTCCATGGTCTTCCTCATGAACATCCAATGGACCATGTAGAGAAATTCGAGGACTTGGTCACTAGCATCAAGAGCAATGGAGTGTCCTACGACTATCTCTTCTGCAAGCTCTTCCCCTACTCTCTGGGTGGAGAAGCTACTTACTGGCTGAGGCAGCTATCTCCTGGATCGCTAACTAATTGGGAGGACACCAAGAGAGCCTTCCTGATTAACTTCTATGATGACGGGCGATCTGAAGATCTGAGAAATAAGATATCCACTTTTTCTCAAGGACCTACTGAAGCGTTCAAGGCTGCTTGGACAAGATTCAGATCGTATCAGAGAGATTGTCCACATCATGGATACTCTGATGTGCAGCTGCTGGGTATCTTCTTCAGAGGAGTAGATTGGAGATATCAGATGGGTCTGGACTCTTCGAGCAATGGTAATTTCAACACCAGATATCCTGAGGATGCTATTGTGTTGATTGAGAACTTTGCATCTAGTAGTAGCACCAAGAGCGCAGACTTCGAGCGCAAGAAGCTGGCTGGTAACATGGATGGGTCACAGATCGCTGAAGTGAAAGCTCAGCTGGATTCTATGCACAGTCTTCTGCTGGGAAGGACAACAAATGCCGTCCACTTTGCTACTGAGAATGAGGTGGAAGATGTTAACTACATAGGTGGTTCTGGTTTTCAGGGTCAGCGATTCGGATACAACTCCAATCGAAACTTCACCAACAATGCTCAGCAAGGAGGGTACCAATCCCCACCACCCAAAGCTCCTGAGAGTAAGATTGAGGCTATGCTTGAACACCTGGTTCAAGGGCAGGAGAAGATGACAGCCACCTTCAATGGTAAGATGGACACCATGTACACCGATTTGAGTGGAAGGATCGAGGCACTAAATACGAGTCACAGGATGCTGGAAACTCAAGTAGCTCAGACTGCAGCAAATTCCAAGGGAAAATCGGTTCATGCACACGTCAATGCGATCTCCTCAAGTGCAGAGAATTACGAAGAGGATTCTGAAATCGCCAGAGCATCGATCGATACCCCCAGGTGTCGATCGATGCCGGTTACAATTCTGAAACGGGACACTTCCAAAACCCGTGTATCGATCGATACCCCACTGGTATCGGTCGATACCAAGGCAATTTCTGAGGAGACACATGATATTTCGACCAAGGAGCCTCAAGTAGCAGCAGCACGGTTCAATATCGCCCAATTTTGGGAAGACTATGAAACGAAGTGTCAGGCAGCGATAGCTAAGGAACGAGCTGAGAAAAGAGCTCGCAAGCCCAAGAAGGAGAATCCTGTATCTAAACACCTCAGAGATCCCATCTCTCCAAAGCAGCTGCGTGGCTTTGAGAAGATGGTAAGAAGGATTTCCCCTGATTCAACCTTTGAAGAAGCCCTAGAGTGCCGTCCTCTGCTAAGTCACTTCAAGGATTGCAGAGAAACTGAGGAAGAGATTAAGGCACTCTTCATTAAGGCTAGAGGTCCACCTCGACTGAGACAGTTGACCCCAAGGGAGGATCCAGGGAAATTTGTAGTTCCATGCTCTATCTCTGGAGTTGAGTTCAAAGAGTCTCTTGTCGACTCAGGGGCTAGTGTCAATGTCATCTCAAGGGCAATTGCAGAGCGGTTAGGAGCTGATATTCGATCACCAGAGGCATCTATCACATTCGCGAACAACTCCACCTCGCTTCCACACGGTACTATCCATGGTTTGCTGGTCAAAGTAGGAGACTGTCTAGTTCCTACTAATTTTCAGGTTGTAGAGATGGGTGAAATATCTCGTATGCCTATCCTTTTGGGACGACCGTTCATGGCTACTGCAGGCGCGATCATAGACACACCTAATAAGAGAATCTCTTTCTCTTACATTGACAGAGGGGTCTATTATGGTGTCATTCCCCCTAGGAGTGCTCCCACACATGTGTCTAGCATCGAGGTTGTCACAGGAGAGTCGCTAGCGATTGATATTTTGGAAGAGCCTCCTGATGAGCCTACTGTCGCAGATGTTCCAGGTGAACCGCCCAGCACCCCCAAAGAAGTTGCCAAGAAAACTAAGGCAACAAAGAAGAAGGCCAAGAGCAACAAAGTTGAGAATCCCCATGTCACTTTGATACCTCAGAAGTGTAATGGAGATTCGATTGAGTACAAGGTCAAATGCAAAGGAGCCTTGAAGCCATTCTCTAAGGCAAGAGTCCTTCTTACTTCTGAGCTGAAAGAGAAAGGGCAGGAGTTTGTGGACAGCATGCTAAGCAGAACTTTGAAGCTAGTAATGTCAAGTGATGGAGCCTGTTTTGGTGCAAGCTCTCACTCTTATCCAGCCTGAAGGGCGTTACAGTCAAGCTATTGACGTTAAACGAGCGCTTGGTGGGAGGCAACCCACTTGTGAGTCTGTTTTTGATTCGTTTTTATTTTTATTTTCGTTTGTTTTGAGTCTGTGTCAGGATGAACAAGGAGCAACTCGAAATCGCCTAAGCATCGATCGATACCCCTATGGTATCGATCGACACCAATCGCGGATGAAAATTCACAAAGTCGATCTAAGCATGGTATCGATCGATACCATGCCGTGTGTCGATCGACACCGACTGTTCCAGAATGGTAATTTCTTGTTTCTCTTCGTTCTATCCTTTTTCTTTGTTTCTTTCACTGACTCTAGGCTAGATAACACTGAGGACAGTGTTGTTCAAGTCTGGGGGAGGTGTCTGCTGACATTGTTTTCGTTTTTCTTAGAGTCAGTCGTTTTATCGAGTCAAAACTGTTTTATTGAGTCAAAATTTGTTGGAGATGATGATCTTGTGCTTGAACCTATTGATTTGATTTTGTTTTTGAGTGCACAGTGTTACAGGATCAGTTCTAGATCGACTAATGAAAATCCAAAGGCTGACCAGTTGACTAGAAAACATCCATGTCTCCAGCAGAGTTCTTCTGAAGCCTGAGCCAAATTTTTGCACTTCATCAATGTGGTTAGTGTTCATAGAGCTTGATTCATCATTCATATCTGATAAAGGAATCCGTGTGTTTAGAATTATGGTATCTCTCTCCCCTGAAATAAGTTGATAGATTAAGAGCATAAAAGATTGAAATGATTTTCTTCTGAGTAGAGGGTTAGGAAAATTTCCAGCGATCCCATTATTCTACTTAAGAGGGGATGATCACACAAAGGATTGGAAGCGAGGCTAGGATTTTCCTATGATGCCATTATTCGCCTACATCCTTTGATACATAGAGAGGGAAGAACCGGGGATTTGGTGGCAAACACCATCAATACTCGCGTCTCCTACCTTGATATGTATATGCTAAGCTGAAAATAATAAAAATAACAAGAACATAATAAGTGATAAGTCTGGGGGAGAGAAATTGATACAAGAAGTGTGAAAAATGGTGGTTCCTTTGTCAAGATATTGTCTGGTAAAGAGTCTAGAAGGTTCTTAAATATTAGCTGCAGAGATGAAACTGGCGATGAGGGCTTTACTTGAACAATGCTGTGGGATTTTGTGTGGAGTCTGGAAAAGCTGCAAATGTCTACGGAGAAGTACATGGTGGTTAGATCGAAAGCTGATCAGGTGACATTTGGGTACTTGGAAAGAAGGTCATTTCGATGGTTCAGGAACTGGTGAGTCTCTACGTTTTCAAACCTCTTTTTCTGGTTTAGTCTTCTATTTGCTTGAGGGCAAGCAAAAGGCTAAGTCTGGGGGAGTTGATATATCATGGTTTTTACCCTATTTAGGCCATGATATAAGTCCTTTTATAGAGTCTTTTCTTGTGTTTTGGAGTCTTTTAGAGTCTTTCACAGGTTATAGCACGTCTGGAGCTTAATTGGAATTATTGGAGCTTTTCTGGAGCATTCGGGAGCGAGACTGAAGTCTGATGACTAAGAGCCCGATCTGAGCACCGAGCATCGATCGATACCCCCTGGTATCGATCGACACTCATCGAGATTTCATGGGCCGCGACTAATTATGAAGTCTTGGAGAATTGCAAAAGCACCCAGAAGACTTTGATAATTACAAGAAGACCCCAAATCGTGATTTAGGTTATAAATAGGATTTTACAGCCATTGTTTAGGCTATGCTTTTATTTTCTGTGTTTGATTTTACTTTGGTTTTAGAGAGACAAGTCTGAATCTCCCTTCGTCCGAGATCAGATCTCTAAACCCTTCTTTCTATTCTATTGATGATTTATTCAAACATGTTGATTGTTTCATTCTCCATGTCTGAGTAGATCCACCTTAGGTTTAGGGTTTTCTCATAAGGGTTTTCTTTGAATGCTAGGTTAAATATCTTTTAGGATTCACCATCTGAATTATAGTTCTTCGCTTAGGTTGTGTTCATAGCTTGTTCTAGATTAGCTACCTAGAATATAAATCTTAGGATAATTGATTAGGTAAGAGAGTGCAATTAATTACCTGATAGAACCTAGGTGAGCAAATTGATTATTCGCAAAGAGATTTGGTTTAATTGATTTGTGAACATATCAAACCTGTTGTTAAAGCTGATTTAGACTTTAGGATTCGCAAAGAGATTTGGAATTCCTAGGATTTAGATTTAGATAGTTTTCGCAACGAGAGTTGGTTAGCTATATTTTAGTGATTTGAGTTCAAGAACTGCGCTAAATCTGAATCCTGTTAGTTAGTTAGTCTGCATTCACTGATTTCCTGAGAAAAACCCTGAGCCTATATTTCCCAATTGATTTACATCTCGTTTAATTTCTGCACTGTTTTTAATTACATCTATCTGGCTTAGCGTAATTCGACACTTCATAATTTATTGTGTGATCTCTGTGAGTCTTTGTGGTTCGACCCCTACACTTACTACAACAACTGCTTTAGTATCTTAGGGTATTAAATTGAGCATATCAATTTTACTCCCCCAGACTTAGCCTTTTGCTTGCCCTCAAGCAAATAGAAGACTAAACCAGAAAAAGAGGTTTGAAAACGTAGAGACTCACCTGTTCCTGAACCATCGAAAAGACTCTTTTCCCAAGTACCCAAATGTCACCTGATCAGCTTTTGATCTAACCACCATGTACTTCTCCGTAGATATTCGCAGCTTTTCCAGACTCCACACAAAATCCCACAGCATTGTTCAAGTAAAGCCCTCATCGCCAGTTTCATCTCTGCAGCTAATATTTAAGAACCTTCTAGACTCTTTACCAGACAATATCTTGACAAAGGAACCACCATTTTTCACACTTCTTGTATCAATTTCTCTCCCCCAGACTTATCACTTATTATGTTCTTATTATTTTTTTTTTTTTTTCAGCTTAGCATATACATATCAAGGTAGGAGACGCGAGTATTGATGGTGTTTGCCACCAAATCCCCGGTTCTTCCCTCTCTATGTATCAAAGGATGTAGGCGAATAATGGCATCATAGGAAAATCCTAGCCTCGTTTCCAATCCTTTGTGTGATCATCCCCTCTTAAGTAGAATAATGGGATCGCTGGAAATTTTCCTAACCCTCTACTCAGAAGAAAATCATTTCAATCTTTTATGCTCTTAATCTATCAACTTATTTCAGGGGAGAGAGATACCATAATTCTAAACACACGGGTTCCTTTATCAGATATGAATGATGAATCAAGCTCTATGAACACTAACCACATTGATGAAGTGCAAAAATTTGGCTCAGGCTTCAGAAGAACTCTGCTGGAGACATGGATGTTTTCTAGTCAACTGGTCAGCCTTTGGATTTTTCATTAGTCGATCTAGAACTGATCCTGTAACACTGTGCACTCAAAAACAAAATCAAATCAATAGGTTCAAGCACAGGATCATCATCTCCAACAAATTTTGACTCAATAAAACAGTTTTGACTCGATAAAACGACTGACTCTAAGAAAAACGAAAACAATGTCAGCAGACACCTCCCCCAGACTTGAACAACACTGTCCTCAGTGTTATCTAGCCTAGAGTCAGTGAAAGAAACAAAGAAAAAGGATAGAACGAAGAGAAACAAGAAATTACCATTCTGGAACAGTCGGTGTCGATCGACACACGGCATGGTATCGATCGATACCATGCTTAGATCGACTTTGTGAATTTTCATCCGCGATTGGTGTCGATCGATACCATAGGGGTATCGATCGATGCTTAGGCGATTTCGAGTTGCTCCTTGTTCATCCTGACACAGACTCAAAACAAACGAAAATAAAAATAAAAACGAATCAAAAACAGACTCACAAGTGGGTTGCCTCCCACCAAGCGCTCGTTTAACGTCAATAGCTTGACTGTAACGCCCTTCAGGCTGGATAAGAGTGAGAGCTTGCACCAAAACAGGCTCCATCACTTGACATTACTAGCTTCAAAGTTCTGCTTAGCATGCTGTCCACAAACTCCTGCCCTTTCTCTTTCAGCTCAGAAGTAAGAAGGACTCTTGCCTTAGAGAATGGCTTCAAGGCTCCTTTGCATTTGACCTTGTACTCAATCGAATCTCCATTACACTTCTGAGGTATCAAAGTGACATGGGGATTCTCAACTTTGTTGCTCTTGGCCTTCTTCTTTGTTGCCTTAGTTTTCTTGGCAACTTCTTTGGGGGTGCTGGGCGGTTCACCTGGAACATCTGCGACAGTAGGCTCTTCCAAAATATCAATCGCTAGCGACTCTCCTGTGACAACCTCGATGCTAGACACATGTGTGGGAGCACTCCTAGGGGGAATGACACCATAATAGACCCCTCTGTCAATGTAAGAGAAAGAGATTCTCTTATTAGGTGTGTCTATGATCGCGCCTGCAGTAGCCATGAACGGTCGTCCCAAAAGGATAGGCATACGAGATATTGCACCCATCTCTACAACCTGAAAATTAGTAGGAACTAGACAGTCTCCTACTTTGACCAGCAAACCATGGATAGTACCGTGTGGAAGCGAGGTGGAGTTGTTCGCGAATGTGATAGATGCCTCTGGTGATCGAATATCAGCTCCTAACCGCTCTGCAATTGCCCTTGAGATGACATTGACACTAGCCCCTGAGTCGACAAGAGACTCTTTGAACTCAACTCCAGAGATAGAGCATGGAACTACAAATTTCCCTGGATCCTCCCTTGGGGTCAACTGTCTCAGTGGAGGTGGACCTCTAGCCTTAATGAAGAGTGCCTTAATCTCTTCCTCAGTTTCTCTGCAATCCTTGAAGTGACTTAGCAGAGGACGGCACTCTAGGGCTTCTTCAAAGGTTGAATCAGGGGAAATCCTTCTTACCATCCTCTCAAAGCCACGCAGCTGCTTTGGAGAGATGGGATCTCTGAGGTGTTTAGGTACAGGATTCTCCTTCTTGGGCTTGCGAGCTCTTTTCTCAGCTCGTTCCTTAGCTATCGCTGCCTGACACTTCGTTTCATAGTCTTCCCAAAATTGGGCGATATTGAACCGTGCTGCTGCTACTTGAGGCTCCTTGGTCGAAATATCATGTGTCTCCTCAGAAATTGCCTTGGTATCGACCGATACCAGTGGGGTATCGATCGATACACGGGTTTTGGAAGTGTCCCGTTTCAGAATTGTAACCGGCATCGATCGACACCTGGGGGTATCGATCGATGCTCTGGCGATTTCAGAATCCTCTTCGTAATTCTCTGCACTTGAGGAGATCGCATTGACGTGTGCATGAACCGATTTTCCCTTGGAATTTGCTGCAGTCTGAGCTACTTGAGTTTCCAGCATCCTGTGACTCGTATTTAGTGCCTCGATCCTTCCACTCAAATCGGTGTACATGGTGTCCATCTTACCATTGAAGGTGGCTGTCATCTTCTCCTGCCCTTGAACCAGGTGTTCAAGCATAGCCTCAATCTTACTCTCAGGAGCTTTGGGTGGTGGGGATTGGTACCCTCCTTGCTGAGCATTGTTGGTGAAGTTTCGATTGGAGTTGTATCCGAATCGCTGACCCTGAAAACCAGAACCACCTATGTAGTTAACATCTTCCACCTCATTCTCAGTAGCAAAGTGGACGGCCTTTGTTGTCCTTCCCAGCAGAAGACTGTGCATAGAATCCAGCTGAGCTTTCACTTCAGCGATCTGTGACCCATCCATGTTACCAGCCAGCTTCTTGCGCTCGAAGTCTGCGCTCTTGGTGCTACTACTAGATGCAAAGTTCTCAATCAACACAATAGCATCCTCAGGATATCTGGTGTTGAAATTACCATTGCTCGAAGAGTCCAGACCCATCTGATATCTCCAATCTACTCCTCTGAAGAAGATACCCAGCAGCTGCACATCAGCTACCTAGAATATAAATCTTAGGATAATTGATTAGGTACGAGAGTGCAATTAATTACCTGATAGAACCTAGGTGAGCAAATTGATTATTCGCAAAGAGATTTGGTTTAATTGATTTGTGAACATATCAAACCTGTTGTTAAAGCTGATTTAGACTTTAGGATTCGCAAAGAGATTTGGAATTCCTAGGATTTAGATTTAGATAGTTTTCGCAACGAGAGTTGGTTAGCTATATTTTAGTGATTTGAGTTCAAGAACTGCGCTAAATCTGAATCCTGTTAGTTAGTTAGTCTGCATTCACTGATTTCCTGAGAAAAACCCTGAGCCTATATTTCCCAATTGATTTACATCTCGTTTAATTTCTGCACTGTTTTTAATTACATCTATCTGGCTTAGCGTAATTCGACACTTCATAATTTATTGTGTGATCTCTGTGAGTCTTTGTGGTTCGACCCCTACACTTACTACAACAACTGCTTTAGTATCTTAGGGTATTAAATTGAGCATATCAATTTTGGCGCCGTTGCCGGGGACTCAATTTCGCCATTAGATTTTAGTTTAGAATTTCGACTAAGTTCGTCGGTATCGATCGATACTCACTAGTATCGGTCGATACTCCGGCGACTTCTTTTTTGGTATCGATCGACACCACTTGGTATCGATCGATACTCAACGTATTTTTCTGGTTACTTACGTGCTTTGCCTAGTGTTTTCCTTGCAGGTGTATGCATGTTCGCGAAACCAGGAGCAACAAGAGCACTCAGCTAGTTGGACTATCACTGGAACAGCTAGCGCTTGTGGAACGCACAAACAGAAAGACCAAGCAAACATCAGGGATGAACAACCCAGTGGTTTTAAGAGCTGATGAAGCTGGAATTCTGAGAGACCAAGAGGGTCATGTGTGTAACGAGAGAGGGCAACGACTTGATGAAGCTGGAAACATCGTTGTCCCTGCTCCTGTTATTGAGATTGTTGTGCCAGCTGGGCGCGGCAACGTTGGCAATGCTGCAGGTGTTCGAACTCAGACAATTGGTGAGTACAACAGGCCAGAGCAGTTTTTCGCCAATCGGTCAGCGATTCGTCCTCCTGCTTATGAGAGGAATGACTTCGAGCTGAAACCTGCTTACTACACTCTAGTAGGACAGCATCTCTTCCATGGTCTTCCTCATGAACATCCAATGGACCATGTCGAGAAATTCGAGGACTTGGTCACTAGCATCAAGAGCAATGGAGTGTCCTACGACTATCTCTTCTGCAAGCTTTTCCCCTACTCTCTGGGTGGAGAAGCTACTTACTGGCTGAGGCAGCTATCTCCTGGATCGCTAACTAATTGGGAGGACACCAAGAGAGCCTTCCTGATTAACTTCTATGATGACGGGCGATCTGAAGATCTGAGAAATAAGATATCCACTTTTTCTCAAGGACCTACTGAGGCGTTCAAGGCTGCTTGGACAAGATTCAGATCGTATCAGAGAGATTGTCCACATCATGGACTAGAGATCGTATCAGAGGGTTTTTGCTTTTCGATGGATCATGGACTAGACCATCTTCAGGTTTTTTTCAAGTGTAATTTTGATACTGCTTTCAACGCGTCGAGTGATAAGGCTACGAGAGGTTGGATTTTAATAGATGAGTTGGGAGTAGCTAAATATTGGGGCTCGGTTTGTTTGGGCAACGCTATTTCTCCTCTTGAAGCGGAAGGTAAAGCACTGGCTATTCAGTGCACAAAGATGATGGGTTATCAATCAGTTATTTTCGAAGGAGATTGTCAAGCTCTTATCAGGAATTTGAATGGGAGCGATATTCATAATCTCTGCAAGGATACTGTGAATTGGTCTTCTTCTTTTCAACATTGTCTTTTCAAAATATTTAAAAAGGAGTTCAATGAATATGATCATTGGTTAGCTAAAGTGGATCCTCCAAATAATATTTTTTACTCAAGTTGTATTCACCATCCTCCCTGGTTAACCCCTCATGTGTAAAAATATTATGTAATTTCACGTTTATCTTAATGAAAGCTTTGTTTTGTTTTGTCAACTTATATTATATTAATCAGTAAACGTACGAATGATACAAATAGAATAAATTACATAAACAAACATAATACATAATATAGAAACTTACAAGCAATAAAACAACGAAAGTGAAATTTGGTGATTCTTTTATCCGAGAAGTTTTACTCGCTGAAAGAGTGTCCATACCTCCCTTCCTCATATTCGCATTTGATCTGATGCGATATTTGGCTGTTATCTAATATTTCTCATGTTGTATTACATTGACACATCCCCAAGTAAGAACTAATAATATTCTTCGAATAAGAACCCAATTTATTGATTCTTTCGATAGAAATAATACCTGAGATTGCCAATTTTCAACGACTGTACGAATGTCTTCATACAACAAAGAAATTACGTCTTCCGCTCCAAACCCTCATACACTCCATGGCGTTTTCCATGGTGGTTGATTCCATAGAAATGCCATATATAGCAAAGTAAAAACACCGATAAGAATCGACCTAGAATCATCCGATCCAAAAGATTCTTCCGTTGATGGAGTGCACTCATTAATT
Source organism: Eutrema japonicum (assembly GCA_030161315.1). NCBI lineage: Eukaryota > Viridiplantae > Streptophyta > Magnoliopsida > Brassicales > Brassicaceae > Eutrema > Eutrema japonicum. Next base: position 39,394,995 of record BSQW01000004.1, on the reverse strand, counting down.
CCCCATATTCCAGTGATGCTTGGGTCGAATACCCAAATTACATCTCCAAACCAAATGGTGGAGATGAATAGAATCTGAGGAATACTCAAATCTAGCATACAAGGATCTTTTGTACTCAAATTGATGTCATCGTGCAATGGGAGGAAGCCCACGCCAGAGATGTCTAGTGGATAGTAGAAAGAAACTGCTCCACACCGCCATATAAGGAAACCTCCGTCAAAAGGGGTAGAAGAAATCGGACTAGTACCCGATAGAAAATCACCCAGAAAATACAATAAATGTGATTTAGATGTCCTCCCACTACAAGAAAACAAAGTTTTTGTAACTAAATTTTGCAACTACTTTTTTAGTCGCAAATCTGAGTGATCCTTTTATGACTTATTTTCGACTAATAAGCGACTACTTAAATCGCAGAGGCATAGTTAGGGTTGGGAAAAATACCCGGAACCGAAGAACCAAAACGAACCCGACCCGAAAAAAGGGAACCGGACCGAACCCGGAACCGACAAAATACCCAAACAGATCCTAGACTCCTATACCCGAAGAACCGAAACCGAACCCGAACCGAACCGAGAGCCAAATGGGTACCCGAAATACCCGAAATATAATTATATACCCAAAATATTAATTATATTTAGACTTGATATAACCCAATTACCCAAAATTATAATTATAAAACCCGAAGATATCAATTATTGTTAGATCGAAATAAGCGAAATATCTAAAATAATAAAAAAAAATCTGAAAATTCTTAGTTATATTTGTCAAAATTTAACCAAATTTTATTCAAATTTAGCATTTTTTTAGTTTTTTCCTATATTTCGGGTACCTGGAACCGACCCGAACCCAAAAAGACCCGAACCGAACCCGAACCGGATTTTATAAATACCCGAATGGGTCCTTCAACCCTATACCCGAAAGACCCGATACCCGAAAGAACCGACCCGAAACCCAAACGGGTACCCGAATGCCCACGCCTAGGCATAGTGGTCGCAAATTAACGACCAAAGTTATTCGTAGGGAATCGGTCGCTAATAAGGGACTGATATCCGACTAATAGACGACTACATTTATTTAGTCGCAAAATGGTCTGACTTTGAGACTAATTTGCGACTGTTATTTTTGTCGGGAAACGTAGTCGCAACTATAGTCTCTAATTTGCGACTATTATATTTAGTCGGGAAATATAGTCTAAAATTTGCGACTGATTTGCAACTTAAATTAATCGTCTCAAATTTGCAACTAATTTGGACATTAGTCGGTAAAGGTAGGTAGAAAACGTGGAAATGTAGAAGTTGGTTGGTACACCTACCATTTGCGACTACTTATAGTAGTCCCTAAATAATCGGAAAATAGTGGCAAAATAGTGGTACATTTGCGACTATTTTGTTGGATTCGCAAATCAATGACAAACGTTTTGCCTATATAAGGCTCGTAGCCCTCTCCCCCCATTAACACAATTCATTCATTCAAAAACCAGAGTCTAAAAAAAAAACCAGAGTCAAAAAATATAAACCATATCCAAAAAAAAAAACCAAATCCAAAAAAAAAAAACGAGAGTCAAAAAAATACAATGTGGAATTCACCAAGAGAGTGGATGTATAATAGAATCGATCCACACACAAATCATATCTCTAGTGAATTCTTGGCGGGGGTGGAGCAGTTCATGAATTTTGCTAATAGCCAACCACTAGCGCAAAGCAGTGGAGGTATGTTTCATTGTCCTTGTGTAAAATGTGAAAATTCTAAATTTTTGCAAGGAAATACAATTTCGAAGCATTTGCATAGTAGATGATTTATGTCAGGTTATTATGTATGGTCTGAACATGGTGAAGATTATGATGTGGTTGGGAGCGAATAGTCATTATGCTATTGTAGATTATACTAGTGGTAATTATCAACCAACAACATATGATGGGGGAAATGTATATGTTGGGATGGTGAATGATGCATTTCATGGTACTACGCCATTTAATCATCATGATCAAAGTGGATATGATCATGTTCATGAAGAACCTACCCAAGAGGCAAAACAGTTTTACGACATGTTAGATGCTGCAAATACTTCACTTTATGATGGTTGTTGTAAAGGTTATTCAAAGCTATCTTTGGCTGCTCAATTCATGAAAATTAAGGCAGACCATAATATGGCTGAAAGCTGCACGGACTCATGTTCTGAATTATTTACGGAATATTTACCAGAGGGTAATCAAGCACTTAGTTCGTACTATGAGACAGAAACTTTGATGCGAAAACTATGATTGCCGTATCATAAATTTGATGTATGTATAGATAACTGTATGCTCTTCTGGAAAGAAGATGAGAAGTTAGAGCATTGCAATTTCTGTGCAAAACCAAGATATAAGGCTAGTGAGGGACGAACTAAAATCCCGTTCAGTCATATGTGGTATTTACCTATTATTGACAGATTGAAGAGAATGTACCAATCAGAGAAGACTGCATCATCGATGAGATGGCATGATGAGCATGATTCAAAAGATGGAGTAATGTGTCATCCATCTGAAGCGGCAGAGTGGAAGAATTTCCAACATTTGCATCCTACGTTCGCATAAGAAACGCGAAACGTATATCTTGGGTTATGTACTGACGGTTTTAATCCTTTTGGTATGTCAAAAAATCACTCGTTGTGGCCTGTGATCATGACTCCATACAACTTACCGCCAGATATGTGCATGAATAATGAGTATTTGTTCCTTACGATTTTAAATTCGGGGCCAAATCATCCACGAGACAGTCTTGATGTTTTCCTCCAACCACTGATCGACGAGTTAAAGGAGTTATGGTATAACGGAGTTGAGGCATATGATGTGTCATTAGATCAAAATTTCAACATGAAAGATGTTCTTTTGTGGACTATAAGCGATTTTCCAGCATATGGTTTGTTGTCGGGATGGACGACACATGGAAGACTATTGTGTCCTATTTGTATGGATGATACAAATGCTTTTTATCTTCCGACTGGTAGGAAGACATGTTGGTTTGACTGTCACAGAAGATTTCTTCCTGTAAGTCATTCGTTACGAAAGAATAAAATAAACTTTTTGAAGGGAAAACACGCATTGAACGACTACCCACCACAATCTTTAACTGGCGAACAAGTTTTATTTGAGCGTATAAGGCATGCAGAACCACCCAAAACATCTGACGTCGGTGGAAATGGTCATGAAAATAAAGTGGACGGCTATGGGGAGTGGCATAATTGGCATAAAGAAAGCATATTTTGGGAGCTACCGTACTGGACCGATCTGACGCTACGACACAATCTTGATGTGATGCATATCCAGAAGAATTTTTTCGATAACATCATGTATACTGTTATGAATGTTAAAGATAGATCAAAAGATACTGTGAAGTCAAGATTAGATATTGCAAGATTTTGTTCTCGAAAAGATTTTCATGTAGATGATCGAGGGAGAGCTCTATTTTCTATTTGGCGATTGACTTCAAAAGAAAAAGAAAGCTTACTACAATGGGTCAAACATGAGGTTAGATTCCCCGATGGCTATGTATCAGATTTAGGTAGTTGTGCAGACATCAACGGTGGGAAACTCTCGGGAATGAAAAGTCACGACGGCCATGTATTTATGGAACGATTGCTTTCGTTTGTCTTTGCTGAACTTCTACCGCGTAATGTGCACCTTGCATTATCAGGTATGTCTATATATATATTATAATCATATATGTTTCGTTTATATATATATAACTTATATGATTTTAATATTGTTGTAGGGATTGGAGTATTTTTCGTGATTTAAGTAGTAGAGCATTGGATCAAACCCGACTCAAAGTTTTGAAGGATAACATTGTTATGATTTTGTGTAATTTGGAATAAATCTTCCCACCTTATTTCTTTGATGTGATGGAGCACCTACCAATATACCTACCTTATGAAGCGGAGCTTGGTGGTCCTGTGCAATATAGGTGGATGTATCCCTTCGAAATGTTTTTTAAATGTTTAAAAGGGAAGGCGGAGAATAAAGGATATCCAGCGGGATCAATAGTTCAATCAAACTATAAATGATGAGATATCTTATTTTTCAGAACACTACTCTGCTTCGCACATTTCTACAGCTCGCAGAAGAAGGTATGATGGTGATCCTATTTCTCAGAACATTAATTATACGAGCTAAAATGATCTTCATGACTATTTGTGGAAGTTAATATTGATATTATTATTTCGCAGGTCAAGTCGGTATGACGAACGTGAAGTACCGGTATAGGATATTCTCCTATACCGGTACCGGATATATTCACTGAAGTAGGTCTTCCAAGTGGCCAAAGTAGTGAATTTTGGTTAACTGAGAAAGATTATAAATACGCACATGCATATGTCTTGCGCAATTGTGACTATTTTCAGCCGCTTGAGAGGTAATATATGGTTCATTAACGTAATTGTTATATTTTAATTAACTTTAATATTTAATTTAATTAGTTAACTATTTCTTATAGATTGTTGGAGGCGCAAATTCGATTTGAATATCTAGAACTCTCTGATGACGAGGTCAACTTGAAAAGAGATGAAGATTTTCATATATGGGTTCGCCAATATGTACGTATTTAATATCCATCTATTGCTTATTAAAGAATATTTATGAATTTATTTTTTAATATATTTACATATATATAAATGTATACGTGAATACAATGAAAAGTCAAGAAGATTTTTCTCCTTGGGTTCTTGAAATAGTGGAAGGTCCCGAAAATAAAGTGAAGTCATGGCCCATGTATTTTACTAGAGGGTATTTGTTTCACAAGCGAGAACACGGACTCACAAAAAGAACAATGAATTATGGGCTATGTGTGTGAGGACAAAATTATTCTGAAGCATCTGATCAAGAGGATGATTTTTATGGGACTATGGAAAAGATCATAGAGCTCGAGTATCCAAGATTTCTGAATTTGAAGATCACACTTTTCTACTGTTAATGGTATGACCCTACGATTGGCAAAGGCACCCGAATGCAAGAAGGAGGAATTGTTGATGTGCTATCATCAAGGAGATATCAAAATTACGAACCTTTTATTTTAGGTAATTTTTGTTTTAATAAGTATGTATATATATATATATATATATACATGTGTGTGTATGTGTACTTCTAATTTTACGCCTACTTTATGTACAGGATCTCAAGCTGATCAAGTTTGTTATCTTTCATACCATACATTAAACGACCTCAGAAGGTGTGGCTCACAGTTCTCAAAATAAATCCAAAGCAAGGTGTTCAGGGAAAATTTAACGAAAAAGAGCTGCTTATATTGCAGCAAACAATTGATGATAGCACGGATACGATTGATGAAATCATAATTGATACTTTAGTTGAGGGAAATCAGCCTTACAAAGAAATTGATTTTGAGATCGAAGACGCAGAAGCAGAGGACAAATTTCTTTGTAATTTATCATCTTCAAATGATGAAGATGAGGAATTTTAATAATATTTTAATTTATATCTTTGTAATAATATAATTATATATCATGTAATAATATAATTATATATCTTTGTTAGAATTAGGTTAAGAATGATTGTATAGTCTTAGTTTTATTAAAAATGAATGAAAATTTAGGGTTTAGGGTATAGGGTATAGGGTAATGAATTATTAAATACAATCACAAAACAGTCGCACTTTGTGACTATTTTATGACCAATTTGCGACCATTTCAAACTATTTTGCTGAATTAACACGCGGTAACATTATCCCTCCTATTTTTTTATTTGCGACCAGTTTTGCGACTTTTTTTTTTGAGACTGATTTGCGACTATTTAGAGACACCTTCGTTAATTACAGAGTGAAACTCGTCGTCTCCCCTTCTATTGTAGAGAAAACCAATCTCTTTCTCTTTCACTCTCCGAACCCAATCTCTTTCTATCTCAATCCCTAAATTGGGATTCTCTTCCTCTCAATCTCGGAAATTCCATTCACGATAATGGGTCCGAAGCCAAGACCAAGTAGTTCCCGCGGTGGTGGCCGAAAGTCTAGTTCCCGCGGTGGTGGCCGGTTATCCGCCGGTGGGAGATCAGACGGAGGTGTCAACTTGTCTTCCTTCGCCTCCAACCGGTCCTCTTCTGCGACAGAATCGGTTTCCCCTTCATCATCTCTTCCAGCCCAATGTCCTCCGACGACACAACCGCCGCAAGTCGCTAATCCACAGTCTGAAGTGTCTAATGTGATTATTCTGACAACACAACCTCCGCATTATCAGATTCCCCTGCATCCTGATCCGCCTTATCAGATTCCCCAGCAACAACAACCTCTTTATCATATTCCCCAACATCAACCGCAGCCGGTTCAGATTCTAGAGCATCAATCTCCTGCTCATAATGCTCCAGAGGCAGAAGTGGACTTCGAACGGTTGTTAGATGATTTGTTGGCTCTTCCTGGCCGAGAACATCTACCAATCTTGAGTCCACAACCGATTCTCCACGTTCAGAACACATGGTAAGGATCGATTCTAGCTTTGATTTTGCATCCATTAGTAGTTAGTTTGAATATCCAGTTTGATTTTGCTTTGCTTCTATTAATTGTTTGCTCCTGATTCAGTTTGATGTTGCTTTGCTTCTATTAGTAGTTTGCTCTTGTTTTGGTCCTGTTTCAGTTTGATTTTTCTTTGCTCCTGTTTCAATTTCATTAATACAAATTGATGCATATGTAAGAACATAGTCTTACATATGGATGTCGATGGTTATGAAATTTCTGAGCATTCATTCTAGTGAGTTTCATTGTTATGTAAAAGTGATTTTACATCCATCTAGTGAGTTTCATTGTTCTGTAAAAGTGATTTACATCATTCATTCATGTAAACAGGTTCTGAAAGTGTAGTCAGTTTCATTCATTTGCAGTTTCATTCATTCAGTTTCGTTTTTCATTACTAGGTAGTGAGTTTCATTGTTCTGGAAATCGGATTATCATTTGCAGTTTCATTGTTCAGTTTTATTTTTCATTGCTAGTGTAGTTAGTTTCATTCATTTGCAGTTTCATTCATTCAGTCTAATTAACCTCTTTTGATTATCATGTTACAGGTTTAATCGGGACAAAGGCAAATTGTCTCGAGTCATTGCTGGCATATTTCGGAGGAAGTTTGATGGTCCTTACTATAGCTGGGGCAAAACGTCTATAGACATCCAAGAAATATATTTCAAAATATTTGCGGTAATTGTTATTTTTTCATTGTATAGTAGGCACATAGTAATGATTTAGTTACTGAGTGATACTTACCATTATTGTGTTGTGTAGCGGAAGTACAATTGGGAAAGGGGGATTACCGACCATGTGAAAGCAGGATTCTTGAGAAGAGCCAAAAAACGGATGAAAAGAATTGTAAGTCAAGCTAAACACAGTGGTGAGAGACCACTTTGGATAGGTGAAACGCTTTGGGCAGAAATGGTGGCTCATTGGGACACCCCAGAAGCAATAGAGAGGAGCTCTACTTACTCATAATGACGTAACTCTGACCGTGGTGGTCTTGGTCCCCACAACCACGTATCCGGGCAGAAATCATACTTGCAAGTTCAACAAAAAATGGTAACGTTTTAATTCATTGGTTTTATATATTGCATTTCAGAAAATTAATATGTTTTTGTATCATTATAGAAGGAAGAATTAGGACGTCCTATCTCGTTTGGAGAAGTGTTTATGCGAACACATACAAGGGCAGATGGATCTTTTATTGATCAAAAGGCCAAAAGGGTAACTGAGACTTATGAGAACAACATACAAGAGATGATGTCAGAAATGGTTGTTGATGGTGCATCACCTTGAGAGCAATCAACTCAGCATAACCTCACCATTGAACAAAAGAATGAGATCTTTCTTAAGGTAAGTCTTCCTCTTCTTAGAATTAGTTTAATAAGTCTTGAGTTGCTGTAATCTGATTGAATCTCATGAGTTGATTGTTGAGGTAAGTTTTCAGTTTTTAGTTTCTTGTCTTAAGGTAATCTGATTGAATCAGATCGTGGTTCTTTTGTTGCTGTTTGATGCAGTCATTTTTCTGTTTCTTAAGGAAATCTGATTGATGCAGTCAGTTTTCAGTTTCTTGTCTTAAGGTAATATGTCATCTTTCTTTTGTTGCTGTTTGATGCAGTCATTTTTCTGATGAGTTGATCGTGGTTCTTCTGGTTCTTTTGTTGCTGTTTATGAAGTCATTTTTCACTTTCTTTGCTGGTCATTTTCTGTTTCTTTCCTGGTCAGTTTGTTTTACGTTTCTAGTTCCTTTGTTGCTGGTCAGTTTCTTCTCTTTCAGTTTTCACTATCTTTTGTCTGATTGCTGTACAATTGGTTCTCTTTCAGTTTTCAGCTGCTGTTGTCTTCGTTTTGATGAGAAGTTTGTTAGCATAGGTTGGTTCAACATTGACTGATAGTCTGATCCTTCTAAATAACAGTTAGGTCTTATGAATCATTTTGTTTTTTTGTTGTTGTTTTAGTTTACTGAAACAGATAACAAGGGACTGCCTTTTGGACTTGGGGAACTTGGAGAGATGGTCAACAACAAAAGTAAGGAAAGTAGTAGCTATGCAACCTCCTCAAACACAATTTTTGAGATACAAGAACAACTTCAAGCTGCTCACCAAAAGATCGCTGAACAAGAAGCGGAAAATGCTCGACGTGATGAGGAACAACGACTTTCTCAATCTCGGATCTCAAGCTTGGAGTCGTTCCTCTCCTTCTTCAAAGATAAGGATCTTGCGTTTGCATCGTATGTGGCGGTTTCTCAAGCAGCCACCGCACCAGCCACCATATCCACGCACCAGCCACCGCATCCACCGCACCAGCCACCGTACCGGCCAACATACCGGCCACAAACCATTCACTTCCAGTTTAAAACTTTTAGATTTTGTATATATAAATGTTTAGGATATATAAATGTAATATAAATGTTTTGTATAATGTTTTCTGTTATTGAAAACTTAAATTTAAACTTTTATTTTCATTTTAGGTTTTTTTTTTAATTTTGAAAATTAAATTTAAATTTAATTTCTGATTTGAGAAGAGGAAATTGCAAAATAGTGGCAAATTAGTTGCTAATAGGTGACTCTTTTGCGACTAATTTACTGATTTACGACCAGGACAAGAACAAAATAGTGGCAAAGTAGTTGCCAATATGTGACTCTTTTGCGAATACTTTTAAAACAGTCCTAAAAATAACAGTACCAAAGTAGTCTCGATAATACGACTCCTCACAGAGTCTGATAATAATCTCTAATAAACGACTATATAATCGTCTTAACGTTGTCTCTATAGTACGACTCAACAAACTGTCTACAAATAGTCGCCAATAAACGACTTTAAATGTCAGTGTCAACATAGTCGCTTATATACGACGAAAATATATCGTCACACAATAGTCGTAAATTTGCGACTATTATGCGATTACTGTATTTTGCGACCAAATATTTGCGATTATTTTTTATAGTCCCAAAATAGTTGCAAATCAGTCATTTGCGACTATTTTGGGACTCTTTTGGTAGTCGCAAAAGCTGTGTTTTCTTGTAGTGTCCGGTTAAAAACATCATGAATATCATGATTCTAATCATCTGCAAGAGATCTAAACCTTTGCTTCACAATTAATGACAAAACCCTCACCGTTTTGATCGCCCATCACTTGAGCAGCAGTTCTCCAATCAGTAACGTTTGATTGGATCTCAAGAGATGAAGGCCTTCACTGCGATTTGATCTCACTTTCTCCAACGAATTGATTTCAAGAGACAAAGACCTTCGAATTCGCTTGTTTGATCTACAACTCCTTCGATCTAAACTCAACGAAAATCGAGTCAAATAGATCGTTCGTGACGCGGTCGAGATCGAGAGAGAGTTTGTGTGCGACGCTTTGTCGTATAATCTGAGATTATTGTATGAATATAGTGTGTATTATATAGGCGGGGTTTTTTTTGTCATCTAATCTTTATTTATATAAAAATCAAGGTACATCAATAATACATAAAATAGTAACAATACAAAGTGATAAAACAACTAAAATAAAATTTGACGATTCTTTTCTCTGAGAAATTTTACTCGCAAAGAGAGTGTCCATCCTTCCTTTCCTCAAATTCGCATTCAATCTGATGCGATCTTCATATGTGGCTATTATCCATGTTTTCTCATGTTGTTTTACATTGACTCATTCCCAATAAGGATCTAAAAAAGTTCGTCGAAAAAGAACCCAATTTACTGATTCTTTCGATCGAAATAATATTTGAGACTGCCAATTTTCAACAACTGTACGAATGTCGCCATACAACAAGAGTGTTTCTTCCGCTCCAAACCATCCTACTCTCCATGGTGGTTTCCATGGTGTTAATGCCATATTCAGCAAAGTAAAATCCCCCGTTAAAAAAGAACTGAAAATAACATAAATATACGATTTTCCGGATCCCAGATTTTTCGACCCAAGCACCATTTGCAAGGAAAAGTCGATACCCTTGCCGCTTTCAAACAAAACTCCATCGGTAAGGCGACCAGCGCATCATCAGCCCCTAAGTTGATGTCTTGAATCGTCCGCCATAGCGCATGATTCCGACGGTTTATCACTCCTAACACATCGCAATGGAAATTACTTCCCACTACGGAGATTGAGGATACACGGATGAAACCGTCGAGAAACTGCTCCACTCCGGTATTGATTATTAAGGAAATCGCTCCAAAATTCTGGATCGATTTGATGAAAAAGAGCAACTGGAAAATCGCTCTAAGAAATGCCTTCATCGAGAGAAAGTTACCCCTCGCATGAAGAGAAACATGTCTATGTGACGTGAATGTTTCTTAAATTCACATAGACAAATTAATCAGTTTCGTGTGTTTCATAATAAGTAGAAGAAGAACAGATCGATACGAAGAAGATCTCCAAAGAGATTTATCATCTCAAGTTGACAAAATCTCTGTTAAGAAATCGAAAAAGTTGAGAAAAAAAAATCGTCATTGGAATTGCCCTCAGAAAGAGAGAAACCGACTTCAATCTCTAATTTCTTTACGTTTTTAGGCGGGTCTAATGAAAGCTTTGTTTTCGTCGAAAAACACAAATAATATTTTTGATTACCAAAAAAAATAAAAAAATAAAGAATTGATATTTCTCTCTCTCTCTCCTTATTTCTGTCTCGACAACAACACCCAACAAATCTAAAAGCTTTTGTTCGATTTGGTTCTGTGGGAATGTTGTCGGATTAGAGAAATCTACGAAACGATCTTTAGAGCCTTCGCTGATTCGAACAGGAAATCTCTCACCATCTCTGAAACCCCTGTTCTCTTCGTGTAATCATTCTTCTTCTTCTCTTTCAAATTTAATCCTCGATGATATTTGTATGGATCTCGTCTCTCACACCGCACCTTGCCTCTTTTTGATTATTGTTGTACTTTTCTCTTCCTTCTCCCTCTTATTCAATTTGGTAGAGCTGATTGTGATTTTGAATGATTTTATACATGTGAGGGTTTCTTAACTGTTCGTTAACTCGTATGATCAACTCTCTGTCTGGATTTTTTAATTGTTGATTCTCCAAATTCCTTGACAGAAAGAAAAATCTCCATGGTTAAACATTCTGATTTTATCTTCTTGTTCATGTTCTCCTATGATGTTCACAGAGAGAGTAGCATAATTGCTATTTCTGTTCTTTGCTCTGCCTTTGTTCAAAGGGAAAAAGATGTTAACTATTCGTATCAATTTTTTGCTTGTATGATCATTCTGTCTGGAATTTTGATTCTTCATGTTCTCCTATGATGTTCACAGAGAGACAAGCGTAATTGTGACGAATCTATAACCGTGTATCATTTATTACAGGTATTTTGTATCGAGTATGTCGCAGCCGTGCTATGGAAATGATTCCAACAATGTAATGAAGGAAAGAAAGGTTGCCTCTTTCTCCGGTGCCATGGATTTTCGAGCTGTACAACCTTCCTGGGGATCAGGATCGTCCTCACCTGTTGAGGATAACATCGACAATCAGTTGGTTCTTTATGGCTCTAAGGGAAATGATACTGAAGAAGAAGTCCAACCAATCCAATCTCAGCCTCCTGCATACAAAACACAGTGTCCTTCCATTGGGGCTTTTACGGTCCAGTGTGCAAGTTGTTTCAAATGGAGGCTCATGCCTTCGATGCAGAAATATGAAGAGATAAGGGAACAGCTTCTTGAAAATCCGTTTTTCTGCGAAACAGCATGTGAATGGAAACCAAATATGTCTTGTGATGTTCCTGAAGATATCTCTCAAGATGGAACCCGTCTCTGGGCTATCGATAAGCCTAGCATCGCTCGTCCACCCACTGGCTGGCAACGTCTACTGCGGATTAGAGGTGAAGGAGGTACCAGATTTGCTGATGTGTACGTTCCTCTGGTCTCTTTACTCTTCTCTCATTTATGTCAATTCACTCTTTCCTCTTAAATCTGTAGTGTATGACAAAGCTTTCCTTATAATTTATTTTTCGTCTTTCAGCTATTATGTTTCACCGTCAGGAAAGAAGCTTCGATCAACTGTGGAGGTCCAAAAGTTAGTTTTCTAGCCTTCCATTTCCACTTTTTTCCTTTTCTCACACAACATTTTCGTTTTCACAACAACAGTACATTGATCGATTCGTACTTTTTTCCATTTTCTGATTTAGTATAATATCTAGGAATTCCATATCTGTATTTCCGTTTCCAAGAGTGCTTCGCTTTTACGTTTGCGTATATAAGAGGATGAGGTCTCAGTGTATCAGTGCCTTACCATTTTTGCCAACCTATATATAGAATCCGCAAGAACATATAGTCCGAATCTCAGGTGTTATCTCCAAAATACATAAACCCTTGCCTATGTTTTGTTTACGAACAAAAATGTGCAATGCCAAGGAATTAGTTAAAATATCATATTTTCATAATACATCCCTGAGTTATTTGAGGAATGGTAGAAGAAAAGCTTAGTGATTATCTATTTGTGTTCAGCAACATATAGATTGCTTCTTTACGCCCTAATAAACCTAATTGCTGGCTTGCAGGTACTTGAATGACCACCCGCAATACATAAGAGAAGGGGTGAAGCTTTCACAGTTCTCGTTCCAAATCCCGAAACCTCTGCAGAACGACTATGTAAGGAAGCGCCCTGCTCGACTAATGGAATCCACTGATAATACAAACACCCCTGTAGCTGCAGAAGGTACGTTGTTTTATTTCCCACCTTACTTCTTCTATATCAACAGTTGGGTAAAATTTGTTTGAGTTTTATTATTGGGAAATATCCGAAAACGACATTCTTGGCTAAATATTATTAAGAGTCACTTGAAAAAAACTACTTATCGAAACTAGTACTTGTCTACACACGGATTTGCATAAATATATTTTCTCCTTTTTTTGTTTACCTTCACAGAAAAGACATTCTTTTCATTTAGCCATACAAATCTCAATACTTGTGTGAGTTGGAAACTCGTACGACAACTTTGTTCCCTTCAGCAGCTTAATCTTGGTTTTGTGATCGTCTCAGGCAATGTGCCTAATGTGTATTTAAACAGATAACATAGGTGTTTAAGGGAACTTATCAACAAGAAAACACCTTTGTTTCACGGCGATTTGGATATCATTTTCCATCAAATCCAGCTCTTAAAATCTTCTAACATTTAGGTCGTTTTGTTTTCATCAGCTAATCCATTGGCTTCGATATCCCCAGAGGATCAGATAGCATTGCAGCTACGTAAGCCAGCCGAGCCTGGACTTAACGATTCGCCCTTGAAAAGGATAAGAACATCAGAGCTGCCAACCTCTGGCTCCTATTGATGATCTAGACTGAACTATCTACCGATAGTTTTTGATCTTCTCTGGTATATAACCCGTCTTCTTTCTTCGTCGGAAATAGAGAATATAATTGTTTTTTGGGTCAGGTATATCGAAGAAACTGAGGACATGTGGGTTAGCTTGTTTTGTGTGTATCATCTATTTTATTTTGCAGTTTAAGCTATTTTATAGGTACTTCTATGAAGAAGATGGGTCTTTTGTTACCTTTTTTTGTTTCCAAATTACTGGATTTTCATGGAACTTGAAGTTGATGTTTTTAAATCTTAAATTTGATGGAATGCCAAAGGTATCTTTTAAAAAAAACGCTGAATGGTTCGAATATATTACAAGGAAGAAAGACAGAGTCTAGCTCTAAAAACAGAGCACGATCGTTTGGAACAGAGGCCAAAACAAATCATAAAACTTAAGAAAAACTAGGATCGATACACAGAGGTAATCGGTTTCTCCAAATGGACCAAATCTTTCAGCAAATTCGGCTCCCCAGCTGCGACATAAGATTGTCGTCTATCCTCAATCCTGACGCTCCTTGCAATGTTAGTTTTCGAAACCTCCACTTCCCATTTCCACTTTGCAATTCCCCTCGGAGCCTGCATCCGACTTTTCTAAGGCCACAATCCAAAAACAAAAAAATGGCCGAAATTAAATTTTTTTTTTTTTTTTTGGGGCCACAAGCTGATGTTTTGCTGGCTTGGCCCCAGGGCCGGCTCTGCCTGCATATACTTTCAACCGTCCATAAGTGACCTTTTGCTTTGGCTTTGTTCAAACTCTCAATATTGCTAAAGGCTCTGCGGTTATGAACGATAACCACTCTCATGATTTCTAATAATCCATGCCGCTCCACCCATCTTTTTCTTCTTTGATCATGCCACACCGATGTTGCATTTTAACATTCTGGGATAAGGTGTCGACCATTTTTTCACCAGGACATTAACCTCATCAGCTTCTCTCTCCTCATGTTTACAAGCATTTTAGACGGAAAACCATTGATTTGAATCTTCCCAAATCTTATGTGCGGTTTCCAAGGGGGATAAGCTTTTATCTTCAATGTTGGAGGTGGGCTACGCACCCTTCTTAAAATCATTCCCGAATCTAGATCGGTTCACTAAACGATCGGCCCATTAGAAGACCGGCCCATCTCGTGACCAAGCATGTCGAGCGATAAAGCCCATCTCGCGACCGCGCCCTTTAAGCGAACTGTCTACTCTGATCGTGCGACATGTCCAATCCATACGTACGATATGTTCGCTTCGATCGTGCGACCTATCCACTCCGTACGTGCGGTTTAAAATATATGCAATCCATCGTCTTAATCTTCCTATAAATAGTGATGTATCTCCGTTATGAATGTGGTTCGTAATTCGGGAATTAGAGCTCTGAAACAGTAATCACAACTAATAAACACTGACCTCTAATCACTGATCATATCACAGTTCATTTAGGTTACCGAACTCAAATACTTCTTTGTAGTTTGTTGTCTAATCGACCTATTTAATCCTTGTAATTACCGAGCTATAACTTTATATATAAACGAAAGTCTCTGAGCCTCTCTCTGACATTTACCAATTTACCCCTTGTTACATAACATATACAACAATTGGCGCCTACCGTGGGGCAAAAAAACATTTTGATATGGTCATCGACCCAACAGATCACTACAAGGCGACCTCAACAAACTGGCAGGCATTGTAGTCGGAATTTCTCCGTCGGACACGGGTCGTAACTTTTTTGATAGATTTTTTTACGGCTTTTCCGACGGATTTTCAACAAACAGTCCACGTCGGAGGGATTTTCGATGATTTTCCGGCGAAATTTTAGTTGGAATGCCTCGTCGGAAAGTTGTCGATATCCGTCAGTCATTGTAGTCGGAATCCCCTGTTAAAAAGTTGTTGGATATCCTTCGGAAAAATTTATGGCGTCGTATTTTATGCCCGTTGTGAATATATATCCCTTTGGCTAAGTCTCTCGATCTCAGATTTGAACTCCAAAGAAGGGTAACGATAACCCGAACAAGAAAATTCATGGCTCGAAAGTCGAACCGTGTGGATAGGACGCCTGTGTATCCATGTAGTTGCGTACCCGTTTACTATATTCGCGTGGATACGCATGCATATCCATATAGTTGTGTACACGTGGACGATATTCGAGTGGATACACATGCATATCCATGTAGGTGCGTCCATGTGGACGATATGCGCGTGGATACGAACATGTCTATCCATTTAAATGCGTAACTATGTGGATACGCATGCGTCAGCCAATGTGTTCGAACCACATGTAAGCAGAGCCGGCCCTGACTTTTCGATGGCCACAATCCAAAATCAAAAAAAATGGCCGAAATCCAAATTTTTTTTTCCCCTAAAATATATTTATATATATATATTTTTTAAAAGGGCCGAAATTAAAAAAAAAAGCCACATGCTGATGCTTCGCTAGCTTGGCCCCAGCGCCGGCACTGCATGTAAGTAAAATATTATGAAATGAGTATCAAAGTATAGAGAAAAAACAAATATAGTTTATAGTGCAAACAAAATAGCGAAATTATTTTTTTGTGAGAAGAAATAAGCAAAATAAAATCATTGGGATGTGAAAAACAATAATAATAAAAAAAATATTTTGTATTTTATAAATAAAGATAGAAGGTTATTTTGATATTTTTTTACATTAAAAAGCACACAAAGTGTGTCTAAACTCACAAAGTGTCTTTTTGTAATGTGAAAATCAAAAAGTGCCCCAGAGTGTAAACCACTCTTTTTTCTTAAGTAGATATCTGATATGTGTCGAGATCTGAATCAATTCTTGGTGTGTCCAGATCTGAATCAATTTTTGATGCGTGGAGTTCTACTGTGAGGCACATCTAACTTTTTTTTTTTTTAACAACTATCTTTATTTATATAAAATTCAACTTACATAAACATACATAAAATAGTAAAATACAAAACTATAAAACAACAAGGGTGAATTTTGACAATTCTTCTCTCCGAGAAGTTTTATTCGCTGAAAGAGTGTCCACACTTCCCTTCCTCATATTCGTATTCGATCTTATGCGATATTTATCTTTGGTTATTATCCATAATTTCTCATGTTGTATTACATTGACGCATTCCCAAGTAAGAACTATATATATTCTTCGAATAACAACCCAATTTACTGATTCTTTGGATAGAAATAAGACTTGAGATTTGCCAGTTTTCAACGACTGTACGAATGATACAACAAAGAGGTTGCATCTTCCGTTCCAAATCCTCGTCCCCTCCATGGCGGTTTCCATGGTTGTTGTTTCCATAGTAACGCCATATCTAGTAAAGTAAAATCACTGAAAAAATCGAACTAAAATCCCAAATTTATGGCCTATCACTCAGATCTGTACTAATATCAAACTCCTTGAAAATCTGAATTTGAATCCGTGGATGACACTGAAACATGTTTCGCAAGTCTCCATTTTGCACAGATCTATTGACGATTTCACCATTGCATCATCGCACATCAGTCGTCGCTTCCGCATCATCTTCATTTCTTTATTTTCCATGAGTAAGAGGAATAGAGGAAAGATTATTCCAAATTATTTTGTAGATCTGGAATTGTTGAAGATTATTCCACCACAATTGATTGTCGGGATCAACCCAATCAACCAAAGCATGCAAACTTCTACATCGGAGGCAAAATCGTCTCCGGAGAAGACACTCGACGTTGAGAGAAGACACGGTTACAAATAACCAACATGATTATGGTGACAATGGTTATCGTTATCACCAACTGCAGATCAGGCACATCTAACTTTATAAACATCAAATCCGGCATTAATTCCATTTCGGATCTTTTATTCACAAACATCAATTGTTCTAGCAATGTTAAAAATTAGAGAGTGATCGTAATACGAAACTGTTTCTTTGCATTACATATGGGGGTTTATTGGTTCTTGCATTTTAATGGATTTGGAAATCCAAACCAAATCAAGTGTTATTGGTTCTATAATTTTGAAATCCATATTCAAATCTTGTGTTATTGGTTCTATGATTTTAAAATCTATGTTAAAATCAAGTGTTATTCAATAGTAAGGATTTTCATAAGGATTTGATTTTAATTTGGATTTGAATGGATTTACAAGTGTTTTTAAGAGTAAAATACAAATGAGCAAATATCGAGCGAAGCCTTGTTATTTGGTTGGATTTGGATTTACAAGTGTTTTTTTTTTCAAGATGAAACTACTACGTAGAATTAAAAATAGAAAGATACATATCAATTAATGTGTAGAAGAAGAGACAAGAAATAACTACACGTAACATTAAGCTACTACATGTTACAAGGCTAGTTTCTTGAAGAAGTTAATAACAATGATGAAGAAATTCTTGGAACTCAGGATCAAGAAAGAGAACATGCCAATCAATTGAGAGCAATAATTGCAACAAATATGTGGACATATTCTATACTTTAGGAGAATACTCGATGATTAGTGAAAGAAAATGAACGAAATTTTTGTTTGGTTTGTTTTTTTTATTTTCTTATAATATTAACACGGGTTATTGGTTCTTGCATTTTAATGAATTTGGAAATCCAAACTAAATCAAGTGTTATTAGTTCTATAATTTTGAAATCCATATTCAAATCTTGTGTTATTGGTTCTATGATTTTAAAATCCATGTTAAAATCAAGTGTTATTTAATAGTAAGGATTTTCATAAAGATTTGATTTTAATTTGGATTTGAATGGATTTACAAGTGTTTTTAAGAGTAAAATACAAATGAGCAAATATCGAGCGAAGCCTTGTTATTTGGTTGGATTTGGATTTACAAGTGTTTTTTTTTTCAAGATGAAACTACTACGTAGAATTAAAAATAGAAAGATACATATCAATTAATGTGTAGAAGAAGAGACAAGAAATAACTACACGTAACATTAAGCTACTACATGTTACAAGGCTAGTTTCTTGAAGAAGTTAATAACAATGATGAAGAAATTCTTGGAACTCAGGATCAAGAAAGAGAACATGCCAATCAATTGAGAGCAATAATTGCAACAAATATGTGGACATATTCTATACTTTAGGAGAATACTCGATGATTAGTGAAAGAAAATGAACGAAATTTTTGTTTGGTTTGTTTTTTTTATTTTCTTATAATATTAACACGGGTTATTGGTTCTTGCATTTTAATGAATTTGGAAATCCAAACTAAATCAAGTGTTATTAGTTCTATAATTTTGAAATCCATATTCAAATCTTGTGTTATTGGTTCTATGATTTTAAAATCTATGTTAAAATCAAGTGTTATTTAATAGTAAGGATTTTCATAAAGATTTGATTTTAATTTGGATTTGAATGGATTTACAAGTGTTTTTAAGAGTAAAATACAAATGAGCAAATATCGAGCGAAGCCTTGTTATTTGGTTGGATTTGGATTTACAAGTGTTTTTTTTTTCAAGATGAAACTACTACGTAGAATTAAAAATAGAAAGACACATATCAATTAATGTGTAGAAGAAGAGACAAGAAATAACTACACGTAACATTAAGCTACTACATGTTACAAGGCTAGTTTCTTGAAGAAGTTAATAACAATGATGAAGAAATTCTTGGAACTCAGGATCAAGAAAGAGAACATGCCAATCAATTGAGAGCAATAATTGCAACAAATATGTGGACATATTCTATACTTTAGGAGAATACTCGATGATTAGTGAAAGAAAATGAACGAAATTTTTGTTTGGTTTGGTTTGTTTTTTTATTTTCTTATAATATTAACACGGGTTATTGGTTCTTGCATTTTAATGAATTTGGAAATCCAAACTAAATCAAGTGTTATTGGTTCTATAATTTTGAAATCCATATTCAAATCTTGTGTTATTGGTTCTATGATTTTAAAATCCATGTTAAAATCAAGTGTTATTTAATAGTAAGGATTTTCATAAAGATTTGATTTTAATTTGGATTTGAATGGATTTACAAGTGTTTTTAAGAGTAAAATACAAAAGAGCAAATATCGAGTGAAACCTTGTTATTTGGTTGGATTTGGATTTACAAGTGTTTTTTTTTCAAGATGAAACTACTACGTAGAATCAAAAATAGAAAGACACCTATCAATTAATGTGTAGAAGAAGAGACAAGAAATAACTACACGTAACATTTAAGCTTCTACTCCACAAATAAGTGTTCAATATCATCTACAAGAGTTTTCTGGTCAAGATTCTACTCCACGAAATGAAAAATAGCTATTTAACTATCGACATGCCTCATTAAGAAACGTTGTTGAAAGAATATTTGGTATCTTCAAATCTCGATTCCTAATTTTTAAGCCTGCTCCTCCTTTTCCTTATAAGACACAGACAGAAATCGTATTTGCATGTGTTGGTTTACATAACTTTCTTTGAAAGTACTATCGAACATATAGTTTTCCTGAAAAAACAAATTCTGATGAAGAAGAAGAAGATCTTGAAGAAGTTAAGAACAATAATGAAAAAATTCTTGGAACCCAGGATCAAGAAAGAGAACATGCCAATCAATTGAGACCAATAATTGCAACAAATATGTGGACATATTATATCCTTTAATAGAATACTAGATGATTAGTGAAATAAAAAGAACGAACAAAATTTTTGGTTTGTTTTTTTTTAATTTTCTTATAATACTAAAATTCTTATAAATCTATTTGGTTGATTTACAATAATCAATTTATTTCATTTTGAAGTCCAATTATTTAACTTTGAAATCCACTTCTCTGATTTTAAAATGATTTTAAAATCAATGGATTCATTGAGATTTCTAAATCTGAAAAATCCATTAAAATGCAAGAACCAATAAACCCCACTAAAGTGGTTGATTTACAATAATCAATTTATTTGATTTTGAAATCCAATTATTTAATTTTGAAATCCACTTCTCTGATTTGAAAATCAATGGATTCATTAGGATTTCTAAATCTGAAATATCCATTTATTTGGAAAATAAGAAACCATCAAATATTTTTGACCACACAGTTGCAACTTGCAGGTGAAGCCTAGTTCGAAGTCGCAAGCTTTGGATTTCACTTAGATACGCACTGGAAATGCCAAACTGATAGATCCTGGAAACTTGAAAGCAACTTATTTGGACTCTGTTAGCTTTGTATTTCTTTTGTAGGAACCAATAGTCAGCGCAGAATCATATCATCATGTGGAATTAGAGGCTCCCACTTTGGGCTATGGGTTGGACCGTAAAAATCTTTCAGGCTATTTTAATTACATCCAAAAGATAAGATCCCACACCAACAAAAGGGCAGAAGAAATCTAAACAATAAAGCTGCTTCTACTTTTGCTTCATGCATTCCCCATTCGCTGACGGCTAAGCTCCTGTCTCCCCCGGCTTAACCCATTCATCGGAACCAAGTGATGGGAGTAGTGCTGACCTGTTGAAGCTGCGGAATCATACAGTGTTGATGCAAGCCAAAACCATAGGCGGACTCTTCTTGTCCTTGCTGCTGCTGCCCTTGTTGAGGACTATCCTCTTCCATTACCGCATCCTCACCTGTCTCATCCAACTCGATTATCTCTAGTGCACGCGGTTGTTGGAAAGTCCCTATGGACTGTGAGTACGGAGACTGAGACGGATACCAGCAAACAACGGCTTGGCATTTTTCGGATGCCTGGTCTTCATTGTGGTTGTCCTGAGCTATTGATGCATCACGAAGGAATCTATCTGCACAAGAAATGAAAGACATTCAGTATTTTGTCCAGATCCTTGGGCTTTCAAACATCAAAAAACAAACTAAACGAAGCATAACTAAATCTGACGCCTTCCTGTAGGCGGATAAACTACACAACAAAGCAAAGTCCTGGTAATGTTTATGGACCAAGCTCCCCCAAAATACGAATATCGACTCAACGTATAAACTACATGGCCTCGTATCCCTACCACAATTGAATCATGAATGTCTGCTTATGATACACCTTCTGAGTTTCTAAGGTCTTCCTACAAGTTTTTTTCACAATCTTATAAGATTGTTTTGCTGAAACTTACTTCAAAACAATTTCTAAGCATATTATTGGTTCCAATCATAACATCAATCCCAAATAACTTCAAACATCATCACCAAAGATAACAAAAATCTTACTCTTAAAGCCAGAAATCAAGTCTCTATCAACAAAGAGTTGTCCAGAAGGGGGCTGATGATAATGGAGAGGCTTGAATAGAACAATTGCTCTTTCTTCGTTTACTGGTACAGGCTCGTGTTCTTCTTCCGCACACGTCTCTTGCATCGCCACATCTATTTCCTCTTCCTCGATTATCGGTGGAAATCCCACATCCTGATGCAATCCCAAACAGAATCTATAAGGATAACGAGAGCTAGGGATTTTGAAAATCAGAGAGAGAGAAAGAGAAAAAAGATTAAGACGAATTACCAGACGACGAATCTTTCGAGCCGGAGAAGAGAGGGAAAAATCAGAAAATTCCTCGTTCGCTCGGTCAATACCTTTCCTCTTCATCAGCAAGCGATCTTCGTTTACCATTTTTCGTTTCGATGAAAGTAAAGCTTCCAGCAGAAATACTCAAATCTACTAAAATTGGAAAGAATGGAGCGATAGAGAGATAGAGAGAGAGGAAGGGTCTTTCTCTGATTCTCTAGAGGACTCCAGAAGGTTGGAGAAAGCAGTAACCGTATAATTCATGAAATTCCCGGTTTATCTTATACCAAACCAATATCTGCATTTTTTTTTATAAAACTAAATTCATAAAACTAAATTCATAAAAGCATATTAATTTTTTAATGATTTATATGTGTTATTTTTATTTGTTAAAACTAGTTGAACTACAATTTATATAAATTTAGTGTTAATACTTTTATTTGAAAAATATATAAAATACTAATAAGTTAATATTTATCTGAAGAAAAAAATAAAATAATAAGTTTATAGTTTTTTTGGACAACTAATAAGATTATATCTAATGATACACATATATCAAACATCATGGCCAAAAAAACATATTTAGCACACAATAAACATAATAAACACAATGCATTAAATCATTGTGGGCCACCAAATGCACATAATATTTAAAAAAAAAGATGCAATCAATGGTATCGAACTTGAAACACCCAAAAGTTCAAAACAACACATAACTAATTTGACTAACAAAGCATCAAATATGTGGCCTTCAAAACTAATATATATTTTGTGGCTTAAAGCATATGCTTCATCCGTTTTAAGCAAGGGACGGGCATGTACATTATGCTTCTTCTGAAGTGTTTCGCCCTTGAAATTTACCTATTTCACAATCTAGGAAAGTCTCATTGCTATTTCTAATAATTCATCCAAGGCTCGAGCTTTGATTACCTTTGTGATGGGATGCATCATAATTACATTTAACCCACTATTTATTTGGTTTAATCCACCTGCTTGGTGGATCTTGGATTCGACCACCAACATGTTCTTTCAAATGTAATTTTGATGCAGCTTTTAATACGTCGAGCAAGGAGACAACCGGGGGTTGGATATTACGAGATGAGTTGGGAATAGCTAAATTTTGGGGATCGGTTTGTTTAGGCATCTCTAACTCTCCTCTTGAAGCGGAAGGTAAAGCTCTACTTATGGCTATTCAGTGGACAAAGATGATGGGGTTTTCAATCAGTTATCTTCGAAGGAGATTGTCAAGCGCTTATCAGGAATTTGAATGGGAGTGAGAAGGACTATAGTATTCATAAACTCTGCAATGACATTGTGAAATGGTCTCTTTCGTTTCACCTTTGTCTTTTCCAGAGCACTAAGAGGGAGTTCAATGAACCAGCTCATTGGTTAGCAAAAGTAGGCTCTCTGGATACTAGATTTTACTCAAGTTGTATTCATCCTCCTAGCTGGTTAACTCCATATTTGTATAAGGATTATGTATCTTCACGTTGATCTTAATATAATATTTAGTTTCGTCAAAACAAAAAAAATCCACCTGCTTTTATTTATCTTGTCCCATGGAATATTCAATGATTAGCATCTGAAGAAGGATAATTGTTGATTCATTATTTTGCATCCTCATTTGCTCTCTTCATAGTTTATATTGCAGATATATTATTCTGATTAAACAAGAGATCATTTCGACTTTTCCATAATCTCAATAGCACCCAAAAAGGAATTTTTGGCTTGTATCGGAGACATAGCTATTCTGATGTAAAGAGAACAAATATCTTAATTTATCTTCCAGTGAAATTTGATCATTGCTCAGCATGTGCAATGGCATTCCTGTTAAACGCCAGACTTCTTTGGCATATTGACATGAGAAGAAAGTGTGCTCGCTTGTTTTCACATAGTCACAACAACGAACACAAAAACGGTCTACGCTAATTCTTATATGTCTGTGATTGGCATTGATCCTAATGGCACGTGATGCAACCCTCCATAGGAAATGCTTTATCTTTGGAGTTAGATCTGAAACCCATATGTCTTTTGCGATATCCAGGTGATCTGCTAAAGGCGCTCTATGATGCTCCTCTGGATCAGTATTCAAAGTCAGTATGTATCCGATTTTTACTATATAGTTTTCGTCCTTAGTATATTGCCAAATTAGATTATTTGGTGTAGGATTTGTTGGAAGAAAGATTTTATGGATGAGATAGTGATTTTGAGCATCAATCATCTCCTCCATCTTACTATCATTCCATTGCATTGTAACCAAATCTATTAACTCTCGAACCAAAATGTTTGGATCCACATTTTTCCGTATGACCGGAGCTCGTGGTGGCATTGTTGGAATCCATGATTCACTTTCAATCATGGTATTTGCGCCATCCCCAATGCTGAAATAAGTTATATGCTTTAGTAATTCACTGCCAAACAACAAAGATTGCCATCCATAAGAAGGTTTTGTTCCTCTGGTTGCTACAAATATATGGATGTCGCGAAAATATCTCGCTTTCAAGACACGATAGAGTAGACAGTTAGATTGTCTTAGTAGTTTCCAAACTTGGTTAGCGAGTAAGGCCTGATTGAATTTATTTAATTCTCTAAAACCCATTATGCCATCTCTCTTTGATGTTGTTAGGTTTTTCCAGGAGACCCATGACATTTTACGTTTTTCTGGTGTTGTTCCCCACCAAAATCTGGCAATCATACTGTCTATATCGGAGCAAAGCTCTTTGAAAGTTGGAAGCAGTTTATGGAGTACACTGGCATAGCGAAATCCACCAATTTGATGAGAGTCTCTTTTCATGCTTGTGGCAAGAATCTGGTTTGCCATTCTGTAATTTTGCGGAGAACATTCTCTTTCACGTATTGGAACATTTGTTTTTCTCGCCCAAACTGTTTTGGGAGGCCTAAATATTTTTCCCCACCACCAATAATTGGTACTATAGTATTCGCTGAACACCTTCTCTAGTATGTTGATAGACTCTTTCTCCAAAAGTAATGGAAGATCATCGAGATTTACGACTTGCCCCGAAGCTCTACCGTATTGTTCAAATACCTTAAATAAGTTCCTACTCTTCTTGTAATCAGCCTTCACGAAAAACAATGAATCATCTGTGAACAACAAATGAGATATATGCGGTCCATCGTTGCTTAATCTTATTGCCTGGAGACGACATTCCACTATAGCATTTGTTATTAAAAAGCTTAGAAGATCAGCGCAGAGTATGAATATGTAAGGAGACAGCGAATCACCTTGTCGTATTCCTCTCGTTACCTCAAAATTCCCATAAGGACTTCTATTGATTAATATCGAGAAAGAAACTGAGGAAACACATGCCATGATCCATTTGATCCAAATTTCCGAGAATCCTTTCTTCTGCATGACCTCTTCCAAAAAATTACATTCGATACAACATATGCTTTACTAATGTATGTTTTAACAGCCATGAATGAGTTAGCACAACGTCTTCTAACTTTCAACGAATGGAAAGCTTCATGAGCAATAATAGCATTATCGGTGATGTATCTTTCCGGAATAAAAGCTGCTTGGTTTTTTGAAACCACTTTAGAGAGAACTCATTTCAATATTCGAGATGACTTTATAAATCACGTTGCATAATGCAATAGATCTGAAATCCTTCATATTTTTGGATTCATAATCTTTGGTATGAGATAGAGATTTGTATGATTAAGATCATGATGCATCTCTCCTGTATTAAAAAGGAGTCTAGCTTCATCAACAATGCCAAGTCCAATCGTATCCCAATATTGTTGATAGAAAGAAGCGGTGAATCCATATGGCATTGGTGCTCGTATCGCTCCAATTGAGAACATTGTAGTACATATCTCCTCTGTTGAAATCTCTCTTGTCAAAAGCGAATTCATTTCTGGTGTTACTACTCTGTCCATATTTCTCAAAATGGATTGTAGATATGAGGAATTTATCGTAGTAAAGAGATTGGAGAAGTATCTATGCGCATATAATCCTATTGCTATGTTTCCATAAATGTCGATACCATCAGGTCCTTGAATATATACAATACGATTACGAGCCATTCTGTTTTTTGTCGAAGCATGGTAGAACTTTGTGTTGCAATCCCCATATTGTAACCATTTATTTTAACTCTTAAGTTGCCAATACTTCTCTTCATCGGAATTGGAGTCTATGCCTTATGTTTCTTCTGTGAAGATTCAGAAGAATCTTTGATATATTCTCCTTCCTTTGTTTTCTCTGTTTCATGTCCTGAAGTGCCCTGCTTTTTAGGAAATCCTGGAGGATGATCAGAATCATCATCATTATCATCATCATCTCTCAGTGGAACGTCTGGCCCCAGATTGTTGTTTGGACAATCAACTGCATCATGAGACAATAAACCACATTCAGAGTATAAACTTCGAAGCTTTTCGTATCGGAATTTCAGAACGCTCATCTCCTCACCAAACTAGAATAGCCTTTGAAAGCGCATTGGTGTCTCGATGTTCCAAAGGAGGCGAACATGGACATAATCCACATGTAGATCCCCATCTCCTTAGAAGTCAGTCTCGAGAAAGTGTAAAGTTAAATCGTTAACACAAAATGAAAAATATATAGTTCAAAGAATATTGTTTACTTATATATTTATATTAGAACTTTATGCAATTTCGATTCTAAATTTCTTAATATAAATAAGTCAAGCACAATTTTCTAATATAAATAAGTTAACATGGAAAGAATCAAGCATATTTCGGTTGCAAAATTTATGAATTTGAAAATAAAATTGAATACGGTAACCTAATAACTCGTAACATATATATATGCATAACGTGATTAGTAATTCGAAATATTACCATTTCTTTCCATTTTACAAGAATTTGGATAGTTATGAATATTTAATTATTTGAAACATCACATTAAATGAGATAAGTATCCTATTTACTCAAGATCTTTAGTATCTTTAAGGTTTTTTCCTTACCATAATAATCACAACAAATCAATTGTGTATCTTTACAAGATAATAACGATTTTTTAATTTAATTTAACTTAAACGAATAGGATAATTTCCTTTGATCACGCATATCACGAATATTCTCTGGAAACCCTAACTCGACAAAGTTTATTGTTATATAAGATCATGTTCCACTGAACAAACAAAAACATTTGTTTCTTCTAGTTTATGTATGTATATCTTTTGGTTTTAAGCTTTTGATGGACCAATTTTGGTTTTAAATTTTAAGTAATGAGTTTGTTTTATTTTTTTGGACAATACTAATGAGTTTGTTTTACTTACAGATCTGCTATTGGATTTTGGATCATGTTGCAAATGGGATGCACAGGTTTTGACATGGTCATTGCAACGCTGAAAATTTCCCATCAAAGCTCATCACCAATTTTCTGTTATCTTCTTATTTTATAAGTACCCTTTTTGCTACGTCTTTCTATTTTTTTTTTGGTTGCTAAATACGTCTTTCTATTCTTATGTTTGATGTTTGTATAGTTTGATTTCTCTGTTATGTTTGTAGGGTGTTAAGATTGAGGTGACTATGCATGCATGTTTTTTTACTTTATGTTTGTTCTATATATATGTATGTTAGTTTCTCAAAATATGTATGTTACTTCCTTCGTTTCACAAAGAGTGTCATTTTAAGATTTTGTTTTTGTTTCACAAAGAGTGTCGTTTTACATTTTCAATGCAAAATTTTGAATAAAATTCCAGTTTTAACCCTATTGTTTTAATGTATTAAATGGAGAGAGAACAATTATTTAGTGTTTTAATAAAGGGTAATATGAAACTTTTAATAGTTTTCTTAATGTGTGAAATGTGTCAAAATGACACTTTTTGTGAAACAGAGGGAATAGTTTTTAAGAATACTTAATAAGATTCATTTGATTTGCTGAAAGGATTGTTCTCTTTATTTTATTGTAAACATATTTTTTTTGATATCTCACAATTGCTTGATCTAGGAACAAATAACACGATATATTAATTTGATTTTTCTTATCTATTTTCAATGGTTTTGTGATCTTGCTATTAATTGTAGTAATCAAGTGATCATTTGGCATGCATGGGGTGAAACTGCTATTAAAATTGACGAACTTCATAACAAAGTTGGCGGTGGAGATGTCAGATGTTAGATTCTTGTGAATCTAAGAGTCTACAGTCGGTGGATCATCAGAGATCGCAGCTACAAGGTTATTTTAGAGGAAATGAAATGAGGTTGATGAGTCTGTAGCAATTGTTGATGCAGTTCTGTACTAGAACAGAAAAATGTATGTTACGACAGAAGGTGAACAACACTTATGGTGTAAGCCTGGGTGTGAGCTGGAAAGTGTCCAAGTTCTTGTTTCAGGGCATAAACTCTTGGAATGATGGCAGTAGCACATATTCATGGTTGTGCAAATTTGTGTTGAGTCTAACGCATGGAAATTATGCTGAAGTGAATCTGATAGAACAAGGAGTTCTTGTCTCAGGTGGAGCAATGTTTTTTACAGAAAATTCTCTGATAATACTTTGTATATGATTCAGATCTTCAAGTATTGAAGAATAATATATTGGTCTTAAAGCTAAAAGCATTGGAGTTGTCATGTTTCATGAAGAATATATCTCTTATGCAACGAGATATACTATGATCTAGTATCGGAAGTCTTCCTAGCTAAGGGAGTTAGACGGTGTGTTCTGATTATTTCAGCGGTACAAGATAAGTATGAGTTGTGTTTTGGCTGCAAGAGAATAAAATGTTAGATTTTTGAATTCTGTGATGGAAGCTTGGTTTGATGGTGGATCAATATAAGTTGTTACATTATCATATCATAAGTAGTGCTTCATATGGAGAGAGGACAAGGCTGCTGGAAAAGATTCATGGAAATTATGTGGGATACAAGAAAGGAAAGCCAAGAACAAGTGGTCAACAACTAGTTCAAAGTTATAATCTGAGTGTACAAGGAAATTTTTCAGATTTGTTTGAAGATGGTTGTTGATGAGGACACTTAGAAGGAGTTGTTGTTTTCGGGAAAAGGGTTGAAGATTTTCTAGAAATTTCATAGAAGGCATGTATATTGAGATGAAGTTATTGAAGTTGTTCACTGGGTTCTCTACAGAAGAAAAGGATAAGTGCAACTGTTGCAGGTTTTGTCTCAAGGTAATAAAGTCATCTCAAAGTTGGAAGATGCAACAAAAGGAGTCATGGAAATTATTCAAATGCAGAGAATTGAAATTGCATTTGGGAGAAAACAACTAAGGAGTATTAAGTTGTTTGTTTGCATCAAGAGGAGTTTATGTAAGTATCTTCTCAGGGAAAGACGGTTGCAGGTCATTCAAGTGAAGTATCTTCAAGTTTCATGTGATGGAAAAGGAAGAGAAAGACTTTGGTTTAAGTATGGAAATTGAATGATGCAGGTTCAAGTCGTCTGGTGGAGTTCTGTATATTGGTTGAAGTATTGCAGGGTATTATTTATAGCTAAAGGAGGCATCAAAAGTTCTATATTGGTGCGGGAGTAGCTGTACTGATCGTCTCAGGGTTATCACAAGTTTATGTTGATATGGATAAGTTTTAAGGTTGCTAGTAGTGCTTAAAATCTACAAAATCTACTGGTGGATGTTCTGTTTTAACAGAACGATTGGACAATGAAGGTGTTCAAGTGATGTTTGGTTTAAACATATTGTTGTAAAGGTAATCTCAGGATTTCAGTGGTTCGTAAGAGGATGTTGGGATTGCTTATAAGGTTGAATCAGAAGGGTTTCAGGTTCTGAAACAAACGTGGTTCAGTTTTTTCTGCGTTTTGATTCAAGAGTTTGGTTCTTATCTCAGTGCACATGAGTTTGAACTCAAAGGCTAGCAAAGGAATCTAGTATTGCAGAATGATAATTGTTTATACAGTCACTGTAGCAGGTCTATAGTTCGGACAAAAGCTGTAGAAGATACTGTGTGATTGGAGAAGTCATAAGTGGTGAAGCTTGTGGTGTTTTCTGTTGAGTTAACAGGTTGGAGGTATTTTCTGAACTTGTTAATGGAGTTTGCTGAGCGGTTGTATCAGGTATTCAGGTGCTGAATGCATCAAGAAGGGATCACAGAAGAGTTGAGCTTAATACGGGGTTGTATTGAAGCTGGTTTTCACAACTCAGGTGATCTAATGAAGCTTTGGTGGCTCAGGTTCAGCAATGCAAAACATTGACATCTGAAGTGCATTGAACATAAGTTAAATGCAGTATGGATTGAGAAAGTTAAACTCAGGAACCGAGTTTGGAATCCAAGAAGATATCTCTCTCAGAAAGTGCAGGTTATACAGCTTGATCATCATGTTCTTAGGTGAAGATTTGTGGACATAAGAACTTGATGAGCAAGTTTAATTCAAAGACACAAGGGTATTTGGACCACAAGGAAAGCAGACAACTACTGTGTTAGACAATAAAGAAATTTTGCAGGTTATGGCACAGGAGAAGGACAGTTTGTCTTGTTGTGTTAAAGGCTTGTTTGCCTAAAAAAGAAACGTGGTTAAAGTTGTTACTCTTGGCGTTATGAAAGTTGTGCAAGACCTAGGTGTGCTTTAGTCATGAGAGAGATGTGAGCACAACACAATGTAGATTAGGAGAGAGAACATCAAAGTGTAAACTTGGTGAGTGTTTTTGGAGAGATAGAGTAAAAGACTGAGAACCGAGAGAAACCTTTGTAAGAGGGCTTTTGGAGTTTGTGGATCTCTTTGTATACTCTATGATCTAGTGGATTCCGAGATGAAATCTCGGCGAGATGTAGCGACTCGAGTTTATGGGCGTGAACTCGTTAAATGCTTATGTGTGCTTCCTTTTCAATTTGTTGCTTAACTATGTTTTCTGTTTGTTCTGTCTAACACAGTTTTGAATCTGTGTTACACAAAGAGTCTCTCATTTTTGTTTGCTTGGTTTGCTGGTGATTCAAGCTTGAAAACTCACGTCTTTAAGCCTCTGAATATCAACAGATTCATTTGATCATGATTTGTTCTTCAATCACTCGACCATTCATTCGGATTTTTTAAACCGTTATCCAATTCATATCCGGTGAATCGTGAACTAAACCGATATTTGAATTTTGAAGCAATAGATAGTAAACCGAAACCGGTATATTGGACTCTATTATCCGTCTGAACAAAATCTATCTTAAAGCGCTCCCACATTTCCCTTATCATCTTTATCTCCTTCTCCACTCGATGGGGACTCTCACGAGCGTCGCTTTCGCAGCTGCGGTTAACATCAGATTCCGATCGTTTCATTGCAATCTCCGGGAGAATATTAAGACACCAATGACCAAGGTTACTACATCATCGAGAGAGAGATACTGTTTCACTTGCACAAAGGATTACCATAGGTTTATGGTTGTAAAGTGTTTAGGCAATGATCAAAACGGTAACAGAGACGGAGATGAAGGAGATACCAATTCTTCGGTTGTTATAGATTCAACTGTAAAAACGGCATCGCGTGAAGAAAAAGAAGAAGAAGAAGAAGAAGAAGAGAGAAGTAACAGTAGTAGTAGTAGTAACGAGTTTGGTTCCGACAAGACTTCTTCTGTTTCTTCAAGGGTACACACTCTTGTCCCTGATTTAATTTTCCCTTTTGTTCTGATTTCAATTGTAGGAGTGAGTCTACTATTCCTTAAATCTCAGTCTGTTATTGTCGCTTTTTAATGAATCATCATCTGCAAATTGGTTATAGCTTCTCTTACTTGTGGTTGAGGTTTTTTCCATTGTAACAGAATTTTTTTTCAAAATCTATTTCCTTGTTCAATGCAAAAACCAAATCTGTTTACTGGAAAAACTTGAACATTGGGGATTTTGTTAAAGAAATATGAAAATTTCAGTAATTGCCTAGAATACCATCTTAACAAAATTACGATTTGAAGCAAATCTATATTGGTATCCAAGCAACAAACAAACAAAAGAAAAAACGATTGCTTTTTGTTTGCTTGAATTCGTAGGTTGTATGTTTGTTGTTAGAATCACTATTACTAAGAGTAGAAGTTTGTGTCTTTTCTCAGCCGTCAACTGAATCACCTATTGATCCGACATACAGCAGCTTCCAAATAGACTCTTTTAAGCTGATGGAGCTTCTTGGACCTGAGAGAGTAGATCCTGCAGATGTCAAGTTGATAAAGGACAACATTTTCGGATATTCGACATTCTGGGTGACTAAAGAAGAGCCGTTTGGGGACCTCGGCGAGGGTATCCTCTTTCTTGGGAACTTGAGAGGTAAGAGGGAGGATGTTTTTGCAAAACTTCAGAGAAAACTAGCAGAGCTGGCTGGCGATAAATATAATTTGTTCATGATTGAGGAACCCAACTCGGAAGGACCAGATCCACGTGGCGGCGCCCGTGTTAGCTTTGGTTTGCTTCGTAAAGAGGTCTTGGAGCCAGGACCAACCACACTCTGGCAGTATGTGATTGCTTTAATATTGTTTCTTCTGACAATTGGTTCCTCTGTGGAGCTAGGAATTGCTTCGCAGGTACCCTTTTTGGCATAACCACTACATCATTATGTCATTGATCTTAAGTGCAATTACAAAAGTGCAGTAATGGAAGTTACTTGATTTAACAGATTAACCGTTTACCTCCTGAGGTGGTAAAGTATTTCACTGATCCAAATGCTGTTGAACCACCTGATATGGAGCTTCTGTATCCATTTGTAGACTCTGCATTGCCTTTGGCATATGGTGTCTTGGGAATTCTTTTGTTTCATGTAAGTTAAAACTTGTGTGTTTCGAGAGTAATGCGTTTCTTTATTATGAACGTTTGGTTATGTTGCTTTCAAATTCATATCGAGCAGGCATGATTTCTTGGTGGAATGATAAACTTTCCTATATTGGTGATATTTTGTTTTCTTATTTTGCTCTCAGTACTTCGTCTAGAGAGTTATATTTATGACTTGTTTATTTGCAGGAATTAGGGCACTTTCTTGCTGCAGTTCCAAAGAAAGTAAAGCTTAGCATTCCTTACTTCATTCCAAACATTACACTCGGCAGCTTTGGTGCAATCACACAGGTGATATTACTCATCATGTATGTTACAACTCTTTAAAGTTCAGGCCTCAGGGGACTTATCTCCTGTTGAACTCAAAGTTCTTTGAAGAATCAAGGAACCTACCATGGTCGAAAATGCTTCCATCTACTTCTCTTCTTAAATGCATCCATCTACTTTTCCGTTGATGACGAGCTGAACATTTTTGAAGTTTTTCAAAGACGAGACTATTGGGTATTAGCTAATGTAGTAATGCCGTTTACTTGATTTGTACAGTTCAAGTCAATTCTTCCCGACCGGAGTACCAAAGTTGACATTTCGCTTGCTGGTCCATTCGCTGGAGCTGCACTCTCAGTTTCCATGTTTGCTGCTGGTCTATTCCTATCTACTAACCCGGATGCAGCTAGCGATCTGGTGCAAGTCCCCAGCATGCTATTCCAAGGTTCATTACTTCTTGGACTCATCAGCAGAGCAACTCTGGGATACGCGTAAGCTCTCCACAGCTAGCGACTGTTCAACCTAGACGGAAAAATATTTTAACTCCAACATCCGTTACAATTTTCCTGTTGATTGCAGAGCTATGCATGCTGCAACAGTTTCAATCCACCCGCTTGTTATTGCTGGATGGTATCGTCTATTGCCTTTGCTCATGCCCTGTTATTCATCAGAAATTGTGACAATTTTTGCTTACTTTGAAGAATAATTGTTAGGTGTGGTTTAACAACAACGGCTTTTAATATGCTTCCTATTGGATGTTTGGATGGAGGAAGAGCTGTACAGGTACTTCTCTTATCTATGGAACGGTTTTAAAAAATCCAGAAGCCTTTATGTTGCCTAGTAGAAATTTTGGTTACAAAATGCGAAAACAATCTCGACTCGTATCAGGAAAATAGTTCTTCCAAGTGTATCTTTTCATTAGACCTTGCTACAGTTGATTCAAGTGTGCACTATTATATATCCTGAAAAATATTGTATACACGAATTGAAGAAAACTATGAACTGAAACATATATGGATATGGCTCCCTTGCAGGGCGCGTTTGGGAAAAATGCACTTGTTACATTTGGTTTGTCAACTTATGTAATGCTGGGACTCAGAGTGGTATGTTCAACTGTTCCGAGCCATGTTCTGGTGTTGATATAATTTGTGCTCTTGAAACTGCGAGGTTGACCCCTACGGTATTGCTATCATATTTTCAGCTCGGCGGCCCCTTGGCACTTCCTTGGGGACTCTATGTATTAATCTGCCAGGTACTCAGAATTTCTGAATTCTGCAACTTCCAACAATGCGAGTAAACCTTAAAAGCTGTTTCTAAAAAAGAGTACAATGTTTTTGAACAGAGAACACCTGAGAAACCGTGTCTGAATGATGTGACCGAGGTCGGAACATGGAGGAAGGCCCTTGTCGCGACTGCAATTATACTGGTGGTTTTGACACTCCTGCCTGTATGGGACGAACTCGCAGAAGAGGTAGGCATAGGGCTTGTAAACACATTTTGATGTTGATGTCTTATGTATGTGAGCAGATGTTGTAGTTAGGGCCAATCAGTTGCAAATTTTTGTTTTGGCATTATTTAGATTGCCAGATATAAGGAGAGCCATGTATGTACACGGTAATCTGATTAAGAAGAATTTTATACTTCTGACTTGTGCTTTTGATCCACATTATACATATGTCATTACTTTAATTCTTCAAATATTACACTTCCATTTGACTCCAAAATCTCATCCATTGTAAATGGAGATTACAGAGAAGCATTTAGTATCTTTAAAATTAGAATTCTCCTTCTAGAGTTTGCTTCTACTTGCACTTGCTACAATAAGATGAGATTGGTCTTGAAGAGAAGGTACCAAAGAAGATGTCATTGCCACCTATTAAAACCAATAGTCACAAGTTCATGCAAATCTCAATATTAGCTACACATGCATGAAAATTGTAGGAGACCTTAGTTTTCTGATGGCTGATGCTAAAACTAAGGGGTTTCGACCAAAAGCAATACCTTGTCACAGGTACAAATGATATTAATGCGACTGTGGGAGGAGTCTGCAGGTGGGGCAATACCATTTGCCTTTGAATCTGGTCTCCGGTGTGAGACCAACGCATGTATAGTGAAACCATTCACCTCCTTGACACTATCCAAACCGGAAAACGAATCACATGGTTTCGTAACAACTAAAAATGGAAAAATAGAAATTAAGATGCCAACAGAACAGACTCACATTCTTCTCATTGTCACAGGCAATCATGTCTCCAAAGGACACCTGAAAAAACAAAAATTAACAAGTTTTAATGACCTCAACATGATCAGCAACCAAAAGATTTTTGCAGAATTTATGTATTTAGGACCTGATGGCAGACACAGTAGGTCGGTTCGTTTGGATCGATTGGCTGCTCATCGATAGGGGTGAAGTCTTTCCGATTGCTTCCTGGAGGAGGCATGAGCTCAAAATCCCTGTCACGATCCCACTCTCTATCTCTGTAATCAATCTTCTTAGACTGAGGTGTGCCATAGAAGGACTTGCGCTTTTCCGGTTTAGGAACTATAGGTAGTGGAGGAAGAACAGAGGGCTCGTCTGGTGGAATTTTTCCCTCTGATATACACGAGTCATGAGAGAATAAACATATGAGAAATAGTTTCGCAAATATTGAACAGGTGAAAGAAATAGTTCCTTCAAAGCATCATCATTTCACACGAGAGAAGTGAAAGTAAGGCCAAATATACGATTTGACAAGATGCACGATGAGCATTTAAGTTTCTCTAAAGCTTGAAACTAATCGATATGCACTGAAGATCATGCAGGTGGAAAGCACTTTTTTTTTGGGTTAACCCTTAGAGAGTTGCTCTAGAAGAAGTTTACAAGAGATTTTAATAAAGGAAAGAGACCAAAGATATAAGCAAACTAATCGATGTGCACTGGTTAAAACAAGATGGATACAAAGATTCCCCGCAAGAGATTCGACTCTTGCCCCAAGTATCCTCCAACAAGATGGTCTAACTCCCTACCTCATATGCTTAGTTAGATAATCATCAAGGTAAGAAAAAGGAGATTATAATTACCAACGGACAAATCTCAATCAATGGCCAACCAAATCCATGTCAGATTGAGTCACATTATGTGGAACAAATCGAGTGAACAGCAATTAGAATATAAAAAAACAGTTCTAATCAAATCCCCTTGAGAAGGCAGTCATTAGGCATCACATACCTTGCTTTAAATCTTCAGAAAAATAATTCAGATCCTCATCAAGTCGTTTAACATGACTGTCTATCTGCAAGCGGGATAAACATCATAGTTATATAAAATTGGCTGATACATCCAATGGAGATGTATTTAAATCTCAGCTACAAGGTTGCAGCAAAAGGAAGACTGGGAGGAATATGCAGCTTACAAGATCATACGCTTGTCGGGCCAATAAGACCTTCTCCGTACACAAACTTAATGCATTTTCCTGGCTGTACTCAATCTCTTTACGCATTTTCTCAATCGTTTCGTCTTCATCAAGACCATTGTTGTAATGATTATTGCCACTGCCCTTCTTGGAACTCTGTGAGGCAAGCCCTAAGCAGTACTTAGTTTGCTGCCTCGTCTGGTTTATGAGCGCTTCAAAAAACGAAAATCATTAATTCACGAAGAAATGATAACAAAAATGTATCAATGAAAAGTTTATCTACACTGAGATCTCTCGTCTAGTTCGCGAACTGTATTGAGCAGTCTTTGTAGCTCCGCAGGGAAAGT
The DNA here is from genome assembly GCA_030161315.1 of Eutrema japonicum. Taxonomy (NCBI): domain Eukaryota; kingdom Viridiplantae; phylum Streptophyta; class Magnoliopsida; order Brassicales; family Brassicaceae; genus Eutrema; species Eutrema japonicum. The sequence goes on along the minus strand of BSQW01000004.1, from coordinate 39,358,176 downwards.
GCTGGCATCTACAAGAATTCAAATTGCGACAATTTTCTTGGAATTAGGCAAAAGTTTTTATCAAAAATTGAAACCTACAAGAGGGTTTCATGGAGCTTACACTCAAGGTAATCATCAACGTAAACTCCAGTTCGCGCTATTGCCATCTTTGATGAAAGTAGATTTGATTTTCTGGTGCTAGCTAGGGTTTCCAATCGGGAAATTAAACACACAAAATCTGATTCGGGTTTTTTCTCTTTCTGAGATATCGAGCACGACGAGGAAGGCTTTCGGTTTGAAACCTTCTACGCGAAAGAGAGTTTTTTTTTTTTTTCCAAACAGAATTCATTACATTTAGAATTTATTATATACAATGTTCACAAGAACCAAAACTGGTTGAAACGCTAGTGAACTAACATAAGAAAGTTTGTTACACGAAAAACTCGTTAAAGAAAAGATTTTGTTACTTCATTGATTATAAATGACTTCATTGATTATAAATGTTTACATGATTTCTCTTATATACGATAGGAATCTGCTTGAGTAATGTACATTCTAGGCATTTTCCCACTTTGCTCTTACATTAAAGACACTTGTTGAGTTTCAACACATTTTGCATGCTTTTTGAGAGGTAAAAATTCTATACTACCCTCAAGTAAAATTTCCTCTATGTTTGGTTAAAATTTATTTTCCTTATGGCGGACCAGTTAAAATTACTCTTTCTCCCGATCTACCGTCGCTTCGTTCACCGCCTAATTCCGGCGACCTAAAAACTCGGCTAACGCCAACTTCTTCAAACTTTCTACTTGATTCTAGATATCCTGGAAGTGTTGGGTCGGTTTTGGAGATGAAATGTATGTAATTTAATGGTTTCGGGTGATGTTAGTGATATCTCAGACTATTTTTAGGCTTTTCCGATAAGCGTTTAACCGAGAATTTGTTCTCAGGACAAGAATCGAAAGTGGAGGTGGACGAGAGGCTTCCGTGTAGGCTGTTTGCGACTGAGCGTTATCCAAGCTCGCGACTGAACGTCTATTCCAAATCGGATATACTGACGTTCATTCAAGATGTTCTTAGAGGGAGCCCTGAGTTCGACCATGTTCGGAATTCATGTTTTGGAAAGCTTTTCGATATACCGGTAAGGAGGGCCTCTATATCTGGTAAACTTGTCCACACATTGCTCATAAGGCAGTTATTAAGCAAACAAAAGTATGAGTTGCAGACGGTTTTTGGTGGACAACCTATGAGGTTTTCCCTTACTGAGTTTGAAAAATTTATTGGATTGCAGTGTGGGGAATTTAAAAAAGATTACGATCTGAATACTGTGTTTCAGAATGAACCTTTGGCGGCGGATGGATATTGGAGAGAGCTAATAGGAAATGATAAGAAGACAACTTGTGCAAATATTGCAGATATGCTTATAATTGATCCTAACATGGATAGTGGTAGGAAGGTTCGTTTGGCTATGATACTAATTGTGGAGTCTGTGTTGATTGCAAGGACCCAAATGATAAAGGATTTTTGTAAGGTTCATATCAATTCTTTTATGCTTGTCATTGTAGCATAAGAGGTGTCAATCCATAGGGGTTAAGATTAATGCACTAGGAATGCATGAGACTTCTTAAGCTAGAGCAAATGATTTGGGTTTTTATATTTTTATGATTTTAAACTAAGTAAAATGCAAGAAAGAAAACAAAGATAGAAATGTTGGATCATGAATTAAACAAGCAAATGAATGATTAACAATCAAATAATGATGACAAAGATTGCATTAAACACTATCCTAGAACATGGAATTCACAAATATGACTAATCCATTCTCATGGCACTAATCACTTCACTAATCACCTAATTGATAAAAACTCTTGTTTGCAATTAGATAATCAATGAGCATTAATCTCCAATTTCAATTAGTTCACTAATCACCCTAGACATCAACTCTCATTGGCTAGGATGTGAAAAGCTCACAAAAGGCTTGGTTCAAGCATTTAATCGAACACCTCTCGGGCGTGAAATGCTTAAGCTCTAATTTTGATCTCTCAATCTAAACTAGCCTTAAGATCAACCTATGTGAAGGATCTAACAAGATGCAATCCAAATCATCATCATTCATGACACTAATGCACACAATCTATGTCATTCCTTAGGCCTTGAACACTTAAACAAGACTAATCCACTCTCATGGTCTTAATCCCTTTGAATTGTAGATTGAATAACATCAAAAAAACACACTATAATGTGCAATTAATGGCTGGATTGCAGTGTGGGGAATTTAAAGAAAATTACAAACCGAATACTGTGTTTCAGAATGAACCTTTGGCGGCAGATGGATATTGGAGAGAGCTAATAGGAAATGATAAGAAGACAACTTCTGCAAATATTGCAGATATGCTTAGAACTGATCCTAACATGGATAGTGGTAGGAAGGTTCGTTTGGCTATGATACTAATTGTGGATGGTTGAAGATATTGATTCATTTTGTAATTTTTCATGGGGCCGAGAATCTTTCTCGATGACTTGCTTCAATGAGACCTGGGAAAAAATCATATAAGAAACCGAGGATCCTGTAGGTGTATATGTACAACAAATGAAGCAAGAAACGTATAGGATGCAAGGCTTTCCCCTTGCTTTACAGCTAGTAGCTTTCCGATGTATTCTGAAGCTCCTGAAAAGCCAGCCTGATCCTTGGGAAACACCCGCGCTCATTCACCTACATGTTGTTTGGCTGCCTAAACAATCAAGTCTAACGATTAGTGAAGTTCTGGATGTTGAGAATGCTAGTGACGTAAGTAATTTTCTATTTACATGTTTATTGGGATATTTGACTTTTATTAATTTTTTACTTTGTACTTACCTATATTACAGTTGATGGTTCAACCAAGGTTCGTGGATGAGGCAAAAGAAGATGCTTTGTGGGGTGAATGAGATGACGAAGTTAGAGACAATAAAATTGCATATATGGTGGACTTGATCAATAAGTCTCATATTTTCACTAAAGATGTTTTGCCTGGGGGAGACTCATCTTGTCAACCCACAAAATCCACCTGGTTCAAAGGAGGCAAGAGAAGAAGAGCAAGACGTTAGGGGTGAACAAGAAAATTGGTAAGTTCAAAAAGAAATTAGTTGATGAAGATGGTTTGGCAGAGGCCCTGATGGATCCCATAGAAAGGCAGAGATGGCTGGAAGAACAAATATTATGAGGAATCTGGAGAAGAGAATGAAAACACTTGGGAAAAGAGGAAGAAGAAAAAGCCCAAGACAGAAGCCTGTTTCTAAGACAGGTGGTGTAATTGGTCCGAATGAAAATGTTAATACCCCTAAGGAGGTAGAAACAACAAAATGAAGTTTAGGAGAGTGGCGCGGATATCGGAACTCCCAAACGTGATGTAAAAATGGTAATTATTATTGATTACAAAAAATCTAACTTGGGAGTAATAATTTTTTCATGATGGGCAATGTATCTTACCAAAAATACGTACATGGAGGAGGGGATAGATCATTAATCAATGATGGCTTGCTAAATGTAAGATTGAAAGTAAACATTAGTAATCGCTGTATGTGAGGTGTATCCATCTTCCTTGAAATAATAATTAGAGTGTTTTCAAAACAGATGGGAGGGCAAACAAATGGAGATTTCAAGGAGAATGATTTTGTGAGTATCTGTTTTTTGTTGATCAAGCTTGCTAATCTAATGACTTTAAACTCGTGTGTGATTTATTTCTTTCAGTCCCTGCAGCTCAACCAATTAGGTTCAATGCTTAAAAAAAGACATAACCATTGTAGGGCATCTAATTTACCATGTTAATTTTAAGAGAACAAGTTATATTTTTATTAATGGGATCCGTATGAAACAGGGTCCGGAGGAGGATCATGAGGAAGTGGGGAAGAAGCCCGGAGAGTCAAGCGCCTGCACCATCATGATATGTTGGTGGGTTCGAACTTTCAGTTGACTATAATGCTGATAGATTTATCAGTTCAGTTTGTAATACGATAGTGAAGGGACAAGATGGAGAAGACCCTATTAGTGAACCTACCAAAAGGGACAAGATATGTCGATGATATTGGGCTTTAGTTATAATAATAAAATGTCTTGCTTTCATCCACAAGGATATTTTTTTTGGCTGCGTGTTACTTATGCGGGGGAGTGCTTTTTCTCATAACCTGATTCGTCCACATATAATTATTTGTGTGGATACGCATGAATTAGGCTTATGTTCTGGGCTTGACATGTTCGGATAACTTGTAGGTTTAAAAATGTTTTGCACTAGAGGGAGAATTAAGAATCTTGAAAAGCGAGAGAAATAGTGTATAAAGTGTGAATAGAATTGCATGTTTATAGAGGTGATGGTGTAATACTATTGAATTGTTTTCCCAGGTTGAGGGGGCTGTTGACGATTTTGATGGGCAAACAAATACCGAGCTTGGCAACGAAGGGGTGAGAAAACAAAGGCGTATTAGTTAACTGTTTTGGTGTGCAATGAAGTTAGGTAATGCATAAACCTATAAACATGAGAGCTGATAGTTTAATCCATTTCAATTTGTCAGTTGATACTCAAAGAAGCACATGTACAAGACCCAGAAAATATCAATTTGCAACGACTTACGCACCTATGATATGGGATGACTCACATTGGATTGGATTGACAATTGATTTGGGAATGTGGAATGTTCAAATTTTGGATCCAAATCCACTTCTGACATCTGACAGAGATGTGGAAAAGTTCATGGAACATGTTTTCACTATGCTACCACACATATTGAAAGAGCTATGCCCACCACATCCATCCCGGTCTCGAGGTTTAAAGCCTTTCCGGTGGACACATGCACATACTCGTTGATTCGTAAATCACACAAGGGGTTTTAAACATAGAACTTTGATCGGAAACTCGTTTTATTGATTGAATTCGATGTTACAACAGAGTTTCGATAAGAAGAGATCAAGGAGACTAAAGAACTTTAAGATCGGCGCTTGATGAAGCTATTTCTCTGCTCTTAGGTCTCTCAGATGATTGTGGATGATCTTAAAATGAGGCGATGGCCTCCTTATTTATAGGTTTTGGAGTCGGTCGCTCGAGGAATATTTCCCTTTTCCCAATTCGTCAAGGAAATGAAATATTCTGGATCTTCTCCGAGATACAAGGGATTATCCCGTTTATCTCGGGGGTCGGTTTGTTTCGTAAGTCGGACCGGGCCGTTGCTGGGCCGTAGAGTTTGGTAACGAAAGCGAGCGGGTTTATCTTTTGGGCTTTTTGGAGTTCGGCCCGTTAACGTAAAGCCCGTCCTCCTCTTGTCCGAACCGTCATAAATCGGTGCTGGTCTTGGTTCGAACCGAGTTAAACCGGAGGGTGCTAAATCCTCCTCTAACAATTGGTCCCCCCCCCCCTCAGTTCGGCGAAGGAGCCTTTCTGAGTTCGGCGAAGTCTTTAGGAGTATTCTTTAGCTCGGTTAAAATTGAGATCGGTATTGTTCGTCTGATGATTCAGATTCAGCAGATTTTTGTCAGGATTCTTGAGTTCGGAATTTTCGAATCCGCAGATCTTATGTTGGTTCTTAACGTTTCAAGTTCGGTGGATTTTCTCGGGAAGAGGGTGTCGATTCGTCTTCTTTAGTCGTAGATTTCGAGGAGCCGTGTGTCGATTTGTCTTCTTTAGTTGCAGAATTCGAGGAGTCGTCATCATTGTTTTTTTCGTTATAAATAGCGCTCGATCTTTTGCTCATTTTTCACTTCCGTTCATTTCTTTCAAAAGATATTTCACTTTTTCTCTCTAACGCTCTCCCTTCTCTCTAGATTTTATTTATTTTTCGTTCTCCGATCACCTCCTCCGCCGTGATTTGTCCGATTTGCTCGAAGATTTTCGAGTTCTTCGTCTCGTTCTTCATCAATTCCTTCCTTTTGATCGATATGGATTCAAGGGCTTCTTCTTCTTCTGTTAACGACCGAACTTCTCCACCTACGTTCCCCGATCTAGAGTTATTTGTTAATAGTTCCAATTCGAGTTCGGATGGTCTGAGTGATGTTCAGCAGGAGTTGATCAGGCGTAACTCTCAACGTGCTGCTGCCGGGCCGAGCAACCCAAGGGTCGTTATCGAAGTCCCCCATCTCATCGATGAGGATCAGCCTGAAGAGGAGGTTGCCGAATCGAAAGATCAAGTCCGGGTAGATCGAGAATTTGCAGCTCGGCTCGCAGAGGGTGATGATGTAGCTCGTCCAGATGATCGCGTTCCCATGTCGGCTGCCAGACGGGTAGTTGAATGTTAACGAGCTGACGAAGGAGATAGCCGCATTAAAGGCTTCTTAAGCCGAGCTGGTCACTGAGAAGGATGCCCTTGCTCGTACCATGTTCCGGGAGATGACCCGTTTGAGGGCTGGCCGGACCCAACAGATTATGAAGAGGAAGGAAGTTACCGAAAGATGTCAGGTTCGGCTTCATAAGGTCAAAGATCATTTGGTGGCTTTGGATCGAGTGAAGAAACCATTCCTTTCTATTAATCAAGCTCAAGGGGTGCTCGGTTTCTGCGATAGCCTCCAAACGAAGCACGGTATTTTCGTTCCGCCGTCATGTATTGAGAAAATGAAAAAGCTCAAAGCTGTGAAGTTAGCCGAGTATGAAGCGCTTGATCTGTGTGAGCTTGCCGATGAGGACTTGGTTGTGTCGCCCTTCATCGAGCCGATTCATCCGGAGATTTCTCTTCGGATGGGCACCGAGGTCCTGCCGGGCATTGATATGTTTGGTTCCAATCAGGCTGCGATGTCCGGTGACCGAGCTGACGCAATGCGGAACCAGAATGTCTAATATTTTTACTTTGTAGTAGTTTTTTTTTTGGCCAACGAGGCTTACAACTCGACCCTTTGGACCGGAGGGTTTTTAAAGTCCGGTATCCACTTAATTTTTTGTACGAATCTTTTTATAATATTATGACTCTCCTTTGTCATTTTTTTTAATTTTGGGATTTTGCTTTATCGAAGCTCGGTTTGTTTGAAGTCGTAAATCTATACGAACTTCTCAAGTCTGTCATACACAAAATGGTGCCGTAAACAGTACGGTCTTAGCCGGGGTGAAGAGGACGGACTTGGTTCGATTTATTCGAAATCGGCGGTCTGTTTAATAAGATCGGCTTATACTTGCAATTGTTGAGGAATTGGCTTAGAATTTTGCGATTGTTGAGGAATCAGCTTAGGACTTTTGTGATTGTTGAGGAATCGGCTTATATTTTTACGAGAAATTGATACGGGATATTTTCGTGTTCAATTTCCCAAGTGTACTCATGTCATTGTAGTACTTGAGATGTCAATCCATATGGGGTTAAGATTGAAGCACTAAGAATGCAAGAAACTTCTTAAGCTAGAGCAAACATTGTTTTTGGTTTTTTTCGTGTATTTATAAGAAAGGAAACAAATGCAAGAAGGAAAACAAAACACAAGACTAAAATGTTGGATCATGAACTAAGCTATCAATTAGATGGGTGACAATCAAACAATGAATCTTTTGGAAGCATTAATCACTATCTTAGAACATGGAATTCACAAATATGACTAATCCATTTCCATGGCACTAATCACCTTGTTAATTATCTAATCAAGAACAAATTTCCATTTGTGATTAAATAATTAACAAGCATTAAGGAACAATTCCAATTAGTTCACTAAACACCCTAAACATCAACTTTCGTTGGCTAGGATATGTAAAGCTCACAAAATGTTCGGATCAAGCAATTCATTTAAACTCGAGTCATGAGTGAAATGCCTAAGATCTAGAAACGAATGAACATACCTAATCTAGTACTAACACCGCTTACTCGAATCTATCCCTAATGCATGGGATGAGACCAAAAATCTAACTAATCTAAGGTGTAGTACTAGGTTTCGGTTTATCATGTCAAATCTAGCATTACGAACCAACCTAAGTGAAAGACTCATCCAAGATCATCCTAAATCACCATCATCTAACCGTCAATCAACCATTGACTAATGATGCCTAAACATTCAATGCACATTCATTCTTATGACATGGATCACATAAGTAGATTAGTTCACTTCCATGATACTAATCCATTTACATATCATCTAGTTATCAAGAACTTCCGTTCACAACTAAATGATCCATAATCATTAAGCATTAGTCCATACAAGTCAACAATTCACCTTAATCATCAATTTCCATTGGCTAAGAATTGAATTGCATGCTTAGAAGTTTTCTAGACATTTCATCGAACACCTTCCGGGCGAGAAATGTCTTGAGTTCTAGAAATGAGTTGTCAATTCGATTCTAGCATTAAGATCCCTCCTAACATGAGAACAAATGATTATCTAAGCCTAAACATCAACAATCAACCATCAACCATCCAAATCAAACATTATCCAAAATCCAACAAAAAGTTAACTCACAAACCAAAATTAAACCATAGAAATGAAGAACAAGAATCAACAAGACATAATATGTATAAAGGGATGAAGAAATCTTCTCTTAAATGGCATGAAAATGATGATCCATCAGCTTTCCCAAGTTTAAGAAGAAGAATCTTCAAGAAAAAGAAAGAAGAAATCAAAGCATATATATAAGTGAAGAATCCTTCGAAAGTGTGGATTATACATGAAGAACAACCCAAGAAACTCTAGAGAGAGTTCCTGGGTTGAGCACACACAAAAAAATGAAGAAGAAAACTTAGAAAACAACAAATGGGTCTAATTGTATTTATGGGCAAAAGGGGTCGCGCAGGTCGCATCGGTCTCCTGCTCCCGATACATCGCATCGATGCGGATTTCTGTTTTTCAGAAGTTCCATCGGTCACCTGCATCGGGCATAGGTCGACCGATGGACTTCTTCATGCAGCTCATTCGCGCGCCAGACTGGACCGTCGTCACGGAAATTGGCATAACTTCTGATCGCACCGTTGGAATTGTCTCAAACCACTTCCAAATGAAAGCTAATCCATTGCTATATCTCGTGGTAAAATATGAGCTCAATCCATCGGTGGAAAGTCCTTCATCCAATGCCAAACGTATGTCGTCTCAACCTGATCCTGCATCTTTGTATTCCGAAATGAACTTTTTGATAGCTATCTTCGCTCCTCCAACTCCTATGACTCCAAGAACACCTAAAAATGGCTCAAGCAAGCCAAAAAGAATGCAAAGACAACCTAGAACATCTAAAATGCAATGCAATGCAAATGAGACTCAAATGCATGAAAATATCTCAAAACTATACAAAGTGAGATTAAAAACCTATGAAACTAAACCTTAAAAACATGTAAAATATGGTGTTATCAACTCCCCCGGACTTGCCTTTTGCTTGTCCGCAAGCAAACAAGAAAAGACAAACCGAAAGAGAGGTTTAAAAGAGTGGGAATTCACAACTAAAAGACATGTCAAAGCAATCAAAGTGGGAATTCTATGCCCAAGATAATACCAAGACATTGCAAAAACGTATCTCAATTATGACTCTAACTTCTCTAGACTTATCGCAACTCCTAATCTTTTCCATTAACAACAATGCCTCATGCCTACAAGTTCTCTTCTCAACCAACCCTCACATTCATTTGATCTTTCTAAAGGTGCGGTCTCACAAATGGGCAAGTGATCAAGTCCAATCGGTTTGGAAGAAAATGCATTTGGCACTAGTAAATGTGAGTGCAAGGAGGTTCATTCTCTTTTTGGGTGACTTACTCTCAAGAAAATGAATGCTATATGTTATGCAAAAGCAGGGAAGACTAGAAACAATTTATGCATACAAAGTTAAGCTCACATTGTTCTACCCTCCTAGCAAAGCATTCTACCCAAATGGTGATTCCATTTCCTCTTCTTATCTTATTTACTTGAAGCTCATTAAACTCCCAAAGCCCTTTTGGCTAAATCAAAACTCCCTTTTTAACCCCTTTTTCTTTTCCAAACACCAAACTCCTAGAGACATTTTTATTCGACCCATTTCTTTTCTTTTCACTCTCCCTAAACTTTTTATTCTTTCTCTTTTTTCAAACATGGAGAGTGTATTTTCTTTTCTTTTCCTAGGGTCTTTCTTTTAAGCTCTTCTCTAGAGTTTGCTTTTTTTTTTTTTTAACCATTTCTCATCTCAATTTTCATGAGTTCATGTTCCCCAAACTCAATACCATTGAATCCATTGATCCCCATCTTAATGCTAGCCTCTTTTCTTTGAACAACAATGACTAGCTAAAAATGAAAGCTAACCTTTGTCGTTTCCGATACTTACAAGATTTTACACACAATAGCATATCAAGAAAAGGCCTCACTCAATCAAACAACGAGGGGTGGAAAGAAAACGGTTAAGGTGAAAGGTAGGGAACCATTCTAAAAATGAGAATGGCCACTCGGGTTATTAGAGAGTGGTAAAAATGGATAAGATAACCCGAATGTTTTCTTTGAACCATGGTTATGTATCACAAGCCCATAAGCAAGAAGATTATATTCATTTAAGTCCAATTATCAAGGGGTTGATTTCAAATTAAACAAGTATTTACAAGACAAAGAGTTAAGAGTAGAGAGATCAAAGTACGAAGTTTTCAAGTCTTTTGAAATCGTTTAAGCAATATAAAACCATTATCGAGAGCATCACAATGAAAGCTTATCATACATGTTTCATGAACTCCCATGCACATGAATGCAACCAATATGATCTAGAAATGAGTGATCAAGTCAAGTCTAGAATGCACATGGACTAATGCAAACTACATGATGATTTTTTTGTTTTTCGTTTTTTTATGCAATTGAAAATATACAATGCAATGACTCAAGAAAATAAAAATAAGACAAAATACACAATGTCAAAACACAAGAACCTCTCCCCCGGACTTAAATCACACCGTCTCGGTGTGAATTAAGCCAAAGAGAGAGTAAAACAAACATAAACAAAAACAAAAACGAAATGGTATATACAAAGGGATAAGTTAGTGGTACCTTGGAGTGGAGTGGATTCACGAGGAGGAAGCATTGTGCGTTGAAGCTCACGGACGTTGACCATTCCATCCGTCCCATTTATTCACCCTTATTGCTCCTACAAAAACATGAAAACAAAATTTATCAAACAATAAAAGGCATAAAAACAAGAAGTAAAGGATAGGATTGCTTGTTTTATGTCTCTAGCATTGACGAGGGATAGGATTGGGGGAGTCCCCAATGGCGCGTTTAACGTCACTAGCTTGACGGTTGTGTCCTCTTACTCCTTCTCTCCTTGCATATTTCCTTTACTCCTAGTTACCTAAGAGATCAAGAGCACAAGAAAAGAGAAAAAAGATCAACATTTAGATGTTGAGGGTCTTGTGACTGATATGTGTATGAGAGAGTTCATGACTCAGAACATCTATAAGAGCAATACATTGGTGTCTTTGAAGCTTGTAACAGTAGGGATCGCGAATCCCGAGCTCGTTGTTTCTCTACCTTGTCTTAAGACGATGCATTTAGAAGACGTTTGGTATTTTGATGATCCTTTGATCATGGAGAAGGTTATCTCAGGTTGTCCTGCTCTTGAAGATCTTATATTGATTAGGCCTATTGATTTTTGTTATGTAGACGTTCTGCAGTTTCTTCGCGTGAGGTCTCAGACTCTTAAGAGCTTTCGTCTCACGTTTGAGCATAGTGTTTGTGGTACATCTTTTTCGGTTGAGATCGATGCTCCAAGACTCGAGTATTTGAGTTTTAATGATAACCAATCTGATATGATTGTAGTCAAGGGCATGAATTCTTTATTCATGATCGATATTGATACTGAATTTAATGTCAAGCTTGGTGGCAGTCCTTTGGTACCGGAGGATTTAAGCAAGAGAGATACTATCCGCGATTTTCTCGCCGCGATTTCAAGTGTACGACATATGATCATCTCTCAGCCTACTCTACAGGTATTCTCTTTGATGCATAATATATAGCAATTTAAATGTTCTTTAATTCTCTATGATTTATCCATTTTTTTCTTCTTGTAGGTCCTCTACCGATATTCTAAATTGGGACCGATCCCTGAATTCGTTAACTTATATCGTTTGGATGCTGCGTTCTCTAGCTCCACGTTACAATTGTTACCAGTCTTTCTTGAAAGCTGTCCGAATCTGAAAAAACTCATCGTGGTTAGGATTTGCTTAAACTTGTGATTTGGCTGAGTAAGAACATCGTTCATAGTATATTTTTAACTTTCATTGTTTTGTTTGCAGGTCTTTGCTGTTTCGGCGCAGACAGAGCAAATTGAACTTAGCTATGTGCCTCGGTGTTTAATATTGACTCTGGAGTGTGTTGAGATTAACAAATTGATTATGAATGAGGAAACTGGGATTAAACTAGTGAATTACTTTCTGGAAAATTCAGCAGTACTCAAGAAACTTACTGTGAGTTTCACAGATTCTTCTATGACCAACCAAGAGCTAAATATCTACAGGAACCTTTTAACATCCACTAAGCGTTCTGATATGTCATTGAAGATCAGTTTCATTGAAAATTGTATACATTAAACTTACTTTCAAAATCCTTGAATGCATCAGTATTTTATATCTGTCTGACCTTTCGTGCCTCTGGACATTTATGTAAAACATTGGTGTTCTTAAAACTCGTAAATGTACCAGGTTTGTTGTTTCTCTAACTTGTGTCAAAATCCTTTGATTCTGCGTGTGAACTCTAAGAAAAGAATGAATATTCTCCAGGACTCAAGTATATGTGTCTAAGAGATGATCATTCTGATATTGATTTAATGTTTAAGACATATGATCATCTCTCAAGAGAATTCTTGAGTACTTTTTTTTTTTTTGTGCAACTTTTCTTTCATTCACTTAAACTTCAACATTACAATAAGAGGGAATGATGCATCCTCGCTGATAACTAGCATACAAAATAAAGGAAATTAAGCTTAAAACAGATAGAGTTTGATAGATTGACAGCGAATTGGAGCTCAAGCTCGAATGCGTCGGTCGAAACTTCACGGCAAAGCCGGAGTGTCCAAGATTAGTCACTTTACAATGTGACTTTGAAGATGAACTCTTACCTCCGAAAGTCGTCGAAACGATCTCGGTTGTCTCTTCTGGTCCCGTGCAAACCGCTACGCAAGAGAACAAAACGGTGAAGGAGTTGAATTGTTTAACGGGCAATGAACCCGATAAAAACATACCTCTCATAAAGAGGGAAGGTGGTGGTAAGATTCTCTCTCCGAAAGAGGAGCAAGGTGAAAGCGATCTCTCCCAAAAGGAGGAAGTTGATCCAAATAGCTTATCCATAAAGGAAATTATTGGACTCGGTCTCTCCGTCGTAACGGAGGAAGGTACTCGGAAGTAAAAACCAGAGTTAGATTTGTCGATGACAAGCATTGAAGAACTTCTTCTTACTGGGCCTTTTAACAAGAAAAGGCCATTAGTGGTTGCATCTGGTGGGCTAGAGGTCATGAAGTTCCAATTAGGCCAGGCCCACAATGAAGACCATCGTTTGGAAAAGGAGACGAGAAGCCGTGGCAACGTAGTGGTAGGGAGAGTTCGGCGGCTACTCGCCGGAATTTTCAAACGCATCGGGATGGAATGAGATATGAGAGGCTCGATCCTCAGAACTTTCGCCGTTGAGGCATCACTTACAATCGAAGCAGAAATTTTACACGACTTCGAGGAGACGGAGGACAGTAGGAGAAGTCCGGTTAACGAATCGGTGAACGGACTTAGAGATTTTGAAAGAGGCGGCGGTTCTGGAGGCACTGGTGGCTCAGGAGGGTCCGGGGACACCGGAGGGTTCAACACCCGGAGGTGATAGAGACTCGAGCTTGGATATGTTGAAAACGGTGGCGAGAAATTTGGAAGTAGAGTTGCAGACGGTGGAGCACGCTCGGGAGCCATGGAGGAAAGGAGGAGTGCGAAATAGTTCTCACCGGCGACACGAGAGGTCCGGCGGAAAGCGAGGAACGGTTCTTTGGATCACGAGATGACCCAAGAGAGAGACGGTGTGTTGCTCAGGGGGAGAAACGGACTGAAGAAAGGCCGTGGAGAAGACTCATCCTTGCTCAGAGAAACGCAGCGGCGGCTGCCTCGGTTATCGGGCCTGGGAGGAAACTGAAAACCCTATTTTTTCTTGAGTACTTATGTTTGAATTCTTTGATAAACTTATATGAATAAAAGCCATTTTATGCATTTTTTTATTGCTTTGATCTCAATCTCACTTTCTTGGATAATAACAAAGACTCGACCTAATGGATTCATATACAATCATCTTCAGGCGAATAAAGAACAGATTGGGAACTTATCAAACCAGGTGAGTTACAAAACCTCTTAATTGATGACTTCGGTCACCTTTGAACCGTTCGACTTTTAATTTTATAATAAAGTTATTGCTACTGAAAATTCTGAAAATATTTTAAACATTTTGTGAATAAAAGAGAGAGGAAATTGTTATATCTTATTCCATGAATAATGAGAGGTATATATAGGTTTACAAAAACTTGGAGAACAAGCTAAACTTGGAGAATAAGTAAAGAGAGAATATTCTAAACCTCCTTATGATATGGGCCTTATAATGGGCATCCATATAATTAATTCATAACACTCCCCCTTGAATGACCATTATAAAAAAATGATCATAATGCGCATAAGATGTTGCCTCATTAAAAACCTTACTAGGAAAAACCATAGTTAAGGGAAAAAGAGTGCAACGCGCTATTACTCCCCCTCATGAGTACATCACCTGAAAAGTTTGAGATGACGCGATCCATTATGATGAACTAGCTTCTTGAAAGTAGCATATGAAGACGTCTTGGTAAATAAGTCCGTCAAATCTTCACTTGAACGAATTTGTAGTAGATGTACACCGCCATTCTTGTGCAATTAATGGGTATCCGGATGATCCATCTTGATCATTCTCTTTGCTTCTAATGATCTCAATAATCTTTGGAATTGTGATAGACTTTCATATTTATATTTCCTTAGATGTCTATCATTTGCGTGTTCTTTGCTGCCTCGTTAAAACCTTGTCATGAAAAAATCCAATGGGATAAAAACCATGATAAGGAAAAGAGTACAACCACGCACATCATCATATTTCTCCCCCTAGAAACATTTTCTTCAAGAAATGCATTCCAATCATATATATCATCTTTAGAGAATTGATATAAGCATAACCTTAGTTAATACACTCGTATGATTATCATAATTTCTCAGGTTATTGTACTTCTGGTCCATAACATTATTTCTCACATAAAAGATCATTCCTTTATCTATTTGGGCTTAATGCCAAATTTCCTTTTACATATAGTTTGCCAAACTTTTGTATTATATATACTTGTACATACAAGTTATCCATATTTTCTTTAATGTTTTGGATTTCTTTCTTTCATACAAAAACATATCTTTCAATCATGAAAGATATCATTAAACTACTCAAATAACATTTAAGTGTGGTACTTCAGGACCAACTAAATGCAAGCATTTTCTATGTTAAATCCTACAAGGATCTTTGAGATACCACCTCTTTCGCTAGATCTTTAATTTGTAATCTCAAAAGATTTCATTGGAAGATCTGATATGTGTAAAAATCGTGCAGAATTTGGGTATAATCTTACCCATACAGAATTCGTACAAAATTCAGTTCGTGCAAAACGAGCACAGTCCGACTCGTGCAAATCTCGGGCACATATGCTTTGATTGTTTCAATTCATAACGATATCGATTTAATCTCATATGTAATGTTCTCGAGAACTAGGGCTTGCTGTTTCTAGCAGTTTAAATCCTTCTAGGCTGCTTCTGGCAGTTTAAATCCTTTTGAGACTAAATCAAGTCTTTCTCTTATTTTCAGACTCATAAGGGATCTTAAAAATAGTTGCATCCACCACAAACAGTATATAATTTTCTTTCATCTTTCGCATAAAGATTCACTTATGTCTTACTAGTTTTACACTTTCAAGTGTACGAACTACTGGTCCAAATACTTCTCTGCAAGAGATTCTAACTTTGCCTTTACGGCTTTTTCCATGATTGGCCAATCACTTTACGTACTTTTTCAATACATCTTCTTCTACCACGGTTTATGATCCTCAATTCTCATCAACTGTTTCACTGCATGGAAAGTATTATCGACGTCGATTTGCTTTTGATTCCATTTTATTCCAGACATGACACAACTAGTTGAAATCTCTTATCATTACCAGGTACCTGGATTTCCTTCTTAGTCATGTCTAATGTCTCTTATGGAGATCCTCCATAATTCTTTGATTCCTCGATCTTGCCATTTCATAATCTGCTCCATTTCTTTTAGAGGATTCTAATATTTGGAACCAATAGGTCTATCACGATTCATGCGATCTCTAGACTCTATAGCAGTTGATATTGTCTCCCTGTGAAATCAATATTAATTAGAGCGCAGCTGGTATATGTGACTTCGTCACTCAATCAGGGTCATGAAATGCTTCCGGCATTAAATTTGCTAACTCTGCAAATGAATTATCTTTTAAATTTCTAGTGCACATTCTTTATGAGGATCAAGATAATTTCTTTCACTGATTTTATTTTCCAGCTGTTTATTTCTTCTTCCTCCTTAATTGTTGGAAATACTAACTCACTGGAGTTACAGTCTGTAAATTGAATCTTATCCCTTATTGATGGCTCAATAAATTTACTCATCAAGGGAGATTCATATCCAACAATTCCTAACCTCCTTTGAGGTCCCAACTTAGATCAATGTGGTGGAGCAACATTACATCCAAAATCTTTTAGTTGGGAAATATATGGTTCCTGACCAAAAACTAATCTTGGGGAGAACTCAAAATTATTCGTTGGCATAATGCGAATCAATGCGGTTTCACTCTAATCAATTAACCAAATACTTTCGCAAAAATACATAGTGGATGATCAGTCCAAAATATCTCCTTGTATATGTACCAGAAAACTAATATATTCCAAGTATATTGGATAGTGAAAACCGTATTATCAACTTCTTTTATGGATAACACATAAGAATCTTCTGGTTCTTTTTCGCATTATTATTGAACCGGAATGGCCTAACCGGTCATGCCAAAACAATGAGATTTTTAGTAAACTTCTGGTTTACTATTTTCCTTATCTTTATAATATAACCCAAATAATTCATGCGAAAATTGGGTTGATACGAAATTAAATATAGATAATTCAAAATCAACCACAAATAATCCATGCAAAAATCGTTTTAGGAACACAACCAGAATCAATAACAGATAATCTGTGCAAAATTCGTGAATCATAAAATAATTCTATAAATCAATAAGATAACTCAAATTTAACTATGATTGATAAAGCAAATAATATCATAATGCGAAGATAAAAACTAAATAAAGCCAAAACAACATGAATTCAAGAAAAACCAAAAACCAAACACCATAGCTAAATCAAAGATTCCCTTCAGGGGTTCGGGAATCATCAGCTTCCATTGGAGAGAGATCATCATAATCATCTTCATCATCGTACACGAGGTTCGTTTCTGCATTCATTCCTTTTTGTTTCAATGATTCTTGATAAAGGTCAATAAGGTGCTTTGGAATACGACAAGTACGAGACCAATGACCTTTTCCTCCACAACGATGACATACATTTGTGACCTTCTCTTCTTTGTTATCATCTTTCTTTTCCCACTTCTGGTAAGAGTATGAGTTCTTAAAAGAAACACCTCGGCCTCGACCTCGACCTCGACCAAAACCATATCCTCGTCCACGTCCACGTTGGTAACCACTTCCTTGATCATCGTGAGATACCACATTTGCTTCAGGCAATGGAGCAGAACCAGCTGGGCGTAATTGATTGTTTTTCATCAGTAGCTCATTGTTTTGCTCAGCCACAAGGAGAGAATATATAAGATCAGAGTACTTCTTATATCCTTTTTCACGATATTGTGTCTGCAAGACAACATTGTTTGCGTGAAAGGTAGAGTATGTCTTTTCAAGCATATCTGCATCTGTGACTTTCTCTCCACATAATTTCAATTTGGAAGTTATCCTGAACATTGCTGAGTTGTATTCACTTACAGACTTAAAGTCTTGTAGTCTCAGATGTGTCCATTCGTAGCGAGCTTTTGGTAATACCACAATTTTCTGGTGGTTAAACCTATCCTTTAGGCTACTCCAAAGAATTTCTGGTTCTTTTATAGTCAAGTATTCATTCTTGAGGTCCACATGGAGGTAATGACAAAGGAATATCATAGCCTTTGCTTTTGTTTGAGTGGTTGTTGTACTTCCCTCTTTGATTGCATCACCAAGATTTTCAGTCAAGGTACATCTCGACATCGAGCACCCAAGACAAATAATACTCTCCAGAGATGTCAAGGGCCTCAAATTCAAGGTTGGTAATGTTCGACATATTTTACTGAAATAATAAAAGGATGATCAATTTTCATAAAAATACAGCATCATATCTTATTTTATTCCTATCATTCCATTAAACTAAGTTCTCAATCAATCAATCAATTCATCAGACAAAATTATATGACAAAATTGTGCAAATTTCGTGATCAAACATGATTTTAATTTGTCTGTGCAAAATCCGTTTTAGAAATCCTTAAGAAAAAGTATGGTAAAATCCAGCCGTGCATAAATCGGGCATAAACGATGCTCTTATAATCTAGCCGTGCATAGATCGAACATAAACGAATTAGTGCACAAGCAGTATTCAAATTAATGAGCAATATTCAGTTTAATGACAGAAAATCACCGTGCAAAATCCGTTTTAGAAATAGTACAGGTTATAATATAAATTCGTGCAGATTCAGAGATCAATAAAATACAAAGATCAAACGATCGACAATCATTATTCTAGATAAGCATTGATAACCATCATTTGATCTGAGGAGACATAGTCTACCATATGATCATGATCGTGGAGGCATAGCCTACCATGACGATCGATTTGGAAAAAAGGGCATCGCTTTATATCATCCCGGAATAATATAAACATATAGAGAAATTAAATCTCACATCAATAATTATTCTAGATAAGTATCGTGAATCCATATTGCAAATCATGAGTCGATAATAAACATGATTTGGAGTAGGATTAGATTCATAACCATCCTCGCTATAATAATGATCTGAGGAGGCATAGCCTACCATAACGATCAGTTCGAGGAAGGCATATCTTATCATCACGGAATAATACATACACATAAATATAAATTAAATCTCACATTTTTGGTGTAAGAACAGATCGATAGACTATCGTGCTGATAACATGTTGTGAATAAAAGAGAGAGAGAAAATTGTTATATCTTATTCCATGAATAATAAGAGGTATATATAGGTTTACAAAGACTTGGAGAACAAGTTAAACTTGGAGAATAAGTAAAGAGATAATATTTTAAACCTCTTTATGATATGGGCCTTATAATGGACATCCATATAATTAATTCATAAAAAAACAAATGTTAATTGGTGGCCACATTTTTGGAAGAATGCCTTGTTCCTTTTTGTTCCTCAAAATTTATACCATTTACAAACAATTTTATTTTCCAACATTTGGACATGTGGGTTCTCTATATAATGCTTTGGTCCTAAAAATATATACCATTTAAGCATTAAAATAAACAATTTGTCAAAATTTAAATACATGAGTCCCACATCAACTCTCTCTACACCTCGTGTATTAAGGAATCAAAAATAAAATTCAAAATAATTTGAAAAATGGCGCAAGGAACTAAAAGAATATTACTCAACCTTTAAAAAGAAAGCAAAAAGAAAAAGTTTAAACCTCCGCCTCTTTCTTTTTTCTCAACCTTTTCCAAAGAGATTCCAAATATTGTTTGAATTTTAAACTCATTCTTTTTTTCTCAACCTTTTCCAAAGAGATTCCAAATATTGTTTGAATTTTAAACTCATCTCTTTTCTGTCACACTCTTATCCCAATATAATGAGGACCTCAAACTCATATTTTTTTCTTGTTTTTTTGTGTTAAAATTGGTATTTTTCTTTCTAATTAAAACAAAAAATTACATTTGTTTTTAATGTCATTTTCATCTTTGCATCATTCAAGTTATTATTTAAAAAGGTAAAACGGATTAGGATTATGATTATACAATTATGATTTTAATGTCATTTTCATCTTTGCATCATTCAAGTTATCATTGTTCAATAAAAATAAATTTGGTTTATACAATTATGATTATTTTTAGAAAAAATCTTGATTATTTTTAGAAAACGGATTTTACGTTTTTTGGGGAAAAACATGATTTTATGTTTTTGGCGGGAAACAAGATTTTAACTTTTTGGCGGAAAACCGAATTTTACGTATTTGGCGGGAAAACAAGATTTTATGTTTTTTGCGAAAAAACAAGATTTTACGTATTTGGTAGGAAAACAAGATTTTACGTTTTTAGCGGGAAAACGGGATTTTAACTTTTTGGTGGGAAAACAGGATTTCACGTTTTTGGCGGGAAAACGAGATTTTACGTTTTTGGCGGGAAAACATGATTTTAATTTTTTGATGGGAAAATTGAATTTTAACTTTTTGACGAGAAAACGGAATTTTACGTTTTTGGCGAGAAAACGAGATTTTACGTATTTGGCGGGAAAACATGATTTTACTTTTTGGCGGGAAAACGAGATTTTAACTTTTTGGCCGGAAATGACATTTTACGTTTTTTGGCGGGAAAACGGAATTTTACCTTTTTGGTGGGAAAACAAAATTTTACATTTTGGCGGGAAAACAGAATATACGTTTTGGCAGAAAAACGGATTTTACGTTTTTGGCGGGAAATTGTTTTTATATAGTTTTGACATAAAACGACATCGCCTTATTTAACGAGAAGGAAAACAAAACTTGAATAATATCATAGCCAATTGTTATAACCCTGGAATTTACTAACCCGACCCTTTATGAACCCTTGAATTTTAAATACAAAAAAACAAGACCAAAACTTTAATATATTAACAGGCCCTTCAC
Organism: Eutrema japonicum; assembly: GCA_030161315.1. Taxonomy (NCBI): domain Eukaryota; kingdom Viridiplantae; phylum Streptophyta; class Magnoliopsida; order Brassicales; family Brassicaceae; genus Eutrema; species Eutrema japonicum. The sequence continues at coordinate 39,337,341 of BSQW01000004.1, read as the reverse complement.
CACATCTCTACTTGCACCTGAACGCATGGAGGCCAATGGCCCATGTTACCATCAATTCCGGCCATTATTGGAGAAGTACAAAAAGCTTAAAAGTTAAAACGTTGGAAACCTCTTCAAAAACGGCACAACCCAGCGCATGAACGGTGAAAACTATAAACTGTTCATATCGAACTTACATCTGGATCCAGCCACTTATGCCCTACCAAGTACAATGTCCAAAGAGCCCAAACCACTAAAAATATCAAAGAGAAAAGCTCATCCCATTTCAGAATCAAGCTCACAAGTCCAATATTATTTAATTTTTTAAAAAGATTAGTAGTGTTTATTTACTTAAATGCGGAAGCGATTAAAAGGTAGATGATTAATAACACGACACACGATTTAACGAGATGTCGGTTGGTTCTTTCATGGTAAATATAAAATTTGTTAATCAACCATCTAGGGATTTAGGGTGTTGGGATCGATTTTCATCCACCCTAGGTCAACTACTAAAAACGATTAAGTAAAAGAAACGAGCCTAGTCGAACCGAGCCAGAGAAGACCAGTCTTGAACCGAGTCAGAGAAGACCAGCCTCGGGCCGAGCCAGAGAGAGCAAATTTCGGTCCGGCCCGACCGACCTGATTACTCAAAGACGGAGGAGAAAAACACCTTAACTCGAAGGATCACGATCCCGACTCAAAATGGAGTGATGAAAGATCTACCGAGGAGACCGAAAGGATATCGATCGAAAAAGACTTGTCAAAGGACAAGATTTTTCTGTGATTAAGCTCATCTCGCTACCAACATCGAGCTAACCGACTTTAAACAAAAACGCTCAATGGGGAGGCAACACATTTTTGGTACGTTTTTCTTTCTTTTTTATTGATGTTTTCTTTTTTTAGTTTCATGCTTTCATAAATATAAAAAAAACCCGAAAATAAATAAAAAAATCAAATAAAACGAAAAGGAAAAATATGAAATAAAGGTTCTACACTGCTCGACCCAGAATGAACCGCGAGAACACGTTTGGCCGCAAAAGAAGCCCCACCGCGGATGTAGCATCCCAAGCCACGGCCAGCCTATATCCTCGGCCGCAGTCACGACCAACCGACCCGCGACGAAGTACCTCTCGGTCACGGTCGCGTCCCTCCGACCCGCGGCCAAGCGCATGTCGATCCGCTATCGCGTTCCTTCGACCCGTGACCGATTTCTACCATTCCCGACCATTTCCAATCCCGACCACCACCATCCTGACAACCACCATACGACCAATTACCATCCCAATTCATCCCCAATCCATTCCCAATCACCCATCCAACAACATCATATCCCGACCACTTCTAGGTAAGTTTTCTTTTTCCCATAATTTTTCAATTTTTACATACTATATTTCTCATCCTTACTCAATTTATTTCACAACGGGGACAGCGTGATTTAAGTATTGGGAGAATTTCATCCCTTAATAACCACTTTTTCTCTCATGAGTCTTTTCATTTTTGCATTTTTTGCGTTTTCTTTTAAATTTTTCCAAAGTAGGGAAATTTTTTGAGGGAATATGATGACAAAAATCTGTGAAGACAACCGACTAGTGTGCTTCTACGCTATTTCTTAGTAACATGCTCTTTCGTAATTTAGTTCTAGATTAGGCGGTAGCTAGAGTTTATGTGAATGCAAAATCCCTATAGGAATTTAGACTGTAGAGATTCTTTAGGATGGAATATGCTGCTCTATTATACTTGGACTTTAACTTGACTTAATTTTCTCATCAAAAGTTTAGGCAAAGATAATGAATTATACATTTAATACGTCTTTTCCTCAAAACCACTATTTCTCGTACTTGAATGGCCAGCTCATTTTTAGTTGGTACCCTACCCGAGACTTAACAATTTTTCAAACCTCATGCATTCTCTCTTTGTGTCTCATGTGCAAATATATGCAAAACGCCGGAGAGGGAGGAATGACATGGTTTTCAGTCACTAAAGACGGAGACTATACGCGATTGGTGGAGGAGAAATAAACAAAGACGAGAGCTTGGTTATGCCTTCGAAAACTAAAAAAACATGGTATATTTTCAGGCCCCTAAGACTCTATCTCGAGAAAAGGCGTTTCACCATTCATAAAAAATAAAATAAAATAAAATCTGAAGGGAAAGAAAACGAGAACCTAAAAGAGAGTCTTAGTTGGTCGAATTTCTTATGAGGCATCCATGATTCGTTTATTCGAAGATCGAGAAGTCTGTCATTCCAAACCCACATACAACTCTAAGTATGGGGGGGGATGACAAGAAAGTTCTGTTTCTAGAAAAGGAGGAAAGTGCAACTAATTTTACGCAAGAAGAAGTGACTGGAAGCTGTGGTTTTCGACAGGTCCATCCTCTCTTTCTGTTTTGCATAATATCTTGCATCCTCTGCGAAAACTACGGTAACCCGAAACACCTTTAACCTCACCTTAAAAGCCTTGAATTCCTAGCATATATTATCTTGGTTTGATCCTTTTGATGAGAAGTTCACGCATATACTTAATGAATTTAGAGAGTTATTTGACCGGAATTTGGATCTTGAAAGTGTGGATTTCGTATGACATATATCGTGGACTAGTGTTACAGAAATTTATGGTGAGAATTTTCTAGGCTAGGTTGCGTTTGATGTAGTTCGATGGTTATGGTTTAGAAGGATGGTCACTGAGATTTCGAGTTCCCTATGATTTTTATTTGATCTTTCTGAGCTTTGATTCTATTTTGTTTGAGGACAAACAAAGTTTAAGTCTGGGGGAGTTGATAACACCATATACCCATTTTACCTATGATTTTAAGGCACTTTAATAAGTGTTTTACTCGCTTTTATATGTTTTATTAGGATTTTCGTATATTTGTAGTGTCAAGACTCTTTTCAGGTTACTTAGGTAAAAGCGATGCAAATTGAAGAAAAACCAGATTTTCGGCTAAGAGTCAAACTGTCAGAAGTTCAACCCTTAAAGAAGATCTTCTCACCGTCTGATCCATCCCAATATTGGAGACATTCAAGAAGGATCAGCTACCTTTCCATTCCACTTAATTTGAGGACGATCCAACGTGATACGATTTTCTCAATTTCGGCACTTTAAGGGAGGTAGCTTGGATAATCCTTGATTCCAAATTGGCTCGCGTAGAAGGATGATAAGGTATATTAAACCTTATGCCCCAAACTCGACTTAAAACGATCCAAAATAAATAAGACGGTAGAACTTCGGAAGGTAGAATTCGCGGAGCAAGATGATAAGGCGTGAGAACAAGTTCCCGAAAATCCTTAATTATGCCCTAGACTCGAATTAGAACGCTTCTACAAACCTTTGTCGTCGAATGGTATCGTCAAGAGGGATGAAGAACTCTTGATAAACCGAAGAGATTATTTGGCTAGCCACCAAGTAATCAAAAAGTTCACAAAGAACAAAGGAGATTTCACTCTCACTTTTAAGAAATGATTTTTGATTGAAAAGATGAATGAATTGATCAAAGATCTTACATGGTTTATATAGAAAATAATTGTGGGGAAAACAAGGAAGAAAATGAGGAAAACAAAGCCTCGAAAAAGAGCAAAGATTAATTAAATACTTGGACTAACTCTTTGACTACTTTGACTTATTAAATGACTTGTTGAATGACCCTTGAAGTCCCTTTGGTCGAAAATGACTCTTGCTTTTCATGGATGAAGTTGGGCCAAAAGAAGATGTAAGCCCATTGCCTCATTAAAACCCCTCTTGGAAAACCCATTGGGACAAAACCAAGAGTAGGAAAAAGAGTACAACAAACTCACACCATGGGCCGAACCTCATTGTCCATTTTGAGCTTGGATCATGTTGAAAACGGGGTGTGAGTGTTGATCTTTCTTCTCGGCCCAAATGTCCTCGAGTAAGCCGCAGACAGCTCCATTAAGCTCCCGAGACATCGCCTCATCATTGGACCTTCGGGTATAAGTGTTGCGTCTTCTCGTCCGTCCTTAGCCGTAGCCATTATCATATCATCCCCCTCCTCTTGAAAAGGATTTGTTCTCAAATCAGGTTCATCTGCAACAAAGGGAATTAAATCAGAAATGTTGAAGCTCAGACTAACTCGGTACTTACCTTGCAAATCAATCTTGTATGCATTGTCATTGATCTGCTCCAAAATTTGAAATGGACCGTCGCATCCGGGCAAGAGTTGGAACGTGTCTTCTTGTGCTTGTCCCCATTTGAATCCAACGTCCTTCTTGATTAGTTTGGTAAGTGGGGCAGCAATGGTGCTAAAGTCTCGCATGAAACGTCTATAGAAGCCGGCAAGTCCGTGAAAGCTCCGAACTTCTGCAGCCGTCTTTGGACTCAGCCACTCACGAATTGCTTTCACCTTTTCCTCGTCCACCTTAATGCCCTGCGTACTTACAAAAAACCCTAGGAAAACAAGATTATCCGCGAAAGGTGCATTTCTTAAAATTGCCAAAACGTTTTTTCTTTCCTAAGGACATCTAAGACCGATTTCAAATGTCCTACATGATCATCTAAGTTTTTGCTATAAACTAAGATATCATCGAAGTAAACAAAAACAAAGATGTCTATAAATGCTCTTAGGACATGGTTCATCAATCTCATAAAAGTGCTAGGTGCGTTTGTCAACCCATAAGGCATCACGAGCCACTCGTATAACCCATGTTTAGTCTTAAATGCGGTTTTCCACTCATCACCCTCTTTCATCCTAATTTGGTGATAGCCACTCTTTAAATATATCTTGGAAAACACACAAGACTCGTACAACTCATCAAGCATATCATCTAAGCGAGGGATAGGATGGCAAAACTTTACCGTGATATTGTTGATTGCTCGACAATCAACACACATGCACCAACTACCATCATTCTTAGGCACAAGTAGAACATGTACTACACACGGGCTCATGCTCTCTCGGATATGCCCTTTCTCCATAAGTTCACCAACTTGCCTTTGCAATTCCATCGTCTCAACGGGATTAGTGCGGTAGGCCGGCCGGTTTGGAAGTGATGCTCCGTGGACAAAGTCGATTTGGTGTACAATCACTCGGATGGGTGGTAAACCACTCGGGTTATCATCGGGAAAGACATCCTCGAAATCCTGCAAAAGAGAAACAATAATGCTCGGGAGTTCCGGCTTGGGGTAAGTACAACTCGTGAGAGTTTCTCGGAACATAAGCAAAACGAAAGTTTGTTTTGAAAACAAGGCGCTCTTGACCTCACTAGATCTCACGAAGAAATTAGAGTGTTTCCTCCCGGGTTTACTCTCACAAGCCTTTGGCTTGGTTTTACTCAAAGAATCACTCTCTTTTTGGTAAAAACGTGTTTGGGGGGGGGGTCGCTCAAAGTGTTTACCTCTTTCTTTTGCTCAAGTCGGAGTTGGTCTTGGTATACCTCATGGGGTGACATCGGGACCAATGTGAACTTCTTCCCTTGGTAGAAGAATGAAGGTTTGTTGGTGAAGCCGTCGTGGGTAACACGGCGATCGTACTGCCATGGCCGTCCCAAAAGGATATATTCCGCCTCCATTGGTAACACATCGCTGACACACCGGTAATTAACCCCGGCGTGTGTTTTTACCCTATATATCTAAGCCGCAAGTGCACATCACACAAAGTAGTATTTAGGGATCGAATCCACAGGGATAGACGTTGTACAATTTCTAACGAGTTCTAACTTATGTCTAGACGTAAAATATATTTTGGGTTTTGTTACGGTCGTATCTATGAAATCTAAACTAAACTAAGAAGTGCAGTAGCTAACTAATTATTTTATCGAGGTTGTGAATCAATTAAACGAAGCGTTGGGCTATCGGAAATTTTCTAGGGTTTATGGCTAATTTTTACGAGAAAATTTCTAGGATTTATAAAGCGACTTTTTGTCGTATTTGGGTTCTTGAACTTGGAACACGTACGCCGCGTGTAGTCTATTCCCATAATTCTACACACCTACTCACTTCAGTACTCGGACGGTAGCTTCCGACTCCGCCCGCGCAAGAAGTGAATGATACTCTCAAAGGTCGTTTACGCCCACAATTCCTCTGTAAGTATACTTTTGAAATCTTACGACGGATTTGCTCGTCTACCCTAGGTCAAGCGATTAGATACAGCACTCGCGTGGCTCTAAAACGCCTAACATCAGTTGCTAAGACGGTTAGTCAAGCAACGCATTAACAACAAGGATAGAACAAAGAACCCTAATCTGTATCCTAGACTAAAAACCTAATAAGAATCGAACCATAAGCTCCCCTTCAAACCCCTTTCATCCAACAAGAGAATTACTCAGCCATAGCTGAGGTAAAGATAATCAATATATTCAAAAGAAAACAATGCATAAAAAGGGATGGAGAAAGCTTCTCTATCGAAGAACACCGATGAAGAATCCTTCTTCCAATCCTTGAAAAATCAAGAACACAAGTTGCTAGGGGTTTGCCTCTGCCAAAAAGCGTGAAAATAATCTAACGTGTCTGTCTAAGAGGCATAAAATACGTATTTATAGAGCTAATCTTTGTTTAGGGTTTGATGGGAAATGACGGTTTTGGCTTCGATGAAGAAACGACTCGATTTGGTCGCGCAGGGTCCTGGCTGCGGGTGCGGGCTCTCTGGGAGTGGCGAAACGCCTCTTGGCTGCGGGTGGAGACTCTCCAAGAGTGGCGAAATGCCTCCTGGCCGCGGCTCCAGCTCCTCCAGGCGCCGTGGGATTCTCTTCGGGGCAGCATCATCTACCTTCAGTGCTTCAAATATATTTAAGGATCCAACCATTGTATTGCCTCCAATCCAATTTCATTTAAAAGCTGGTTGTCTCTACTTTGTTATGTCCAAATTTGGGGATGATCATACGGTGAAAAGGTCTTCATTAGCTGCCAGACTTCTTGACGGTCCAAGTTTATCCAAAAACATAGTATTACTCCGAAATGCACTCTTTTACTCCGAGTTACCTGAAACGTCTTTCAAATCTCTAAAATATGAAAATCACCTGAAAATCTTTAAAAACGGAGTTAAAACACCTGCAAAAGAATATGAAAGTGATCCATAAAAATGGTCAAAAACCAGTGTTATCAACTCCCCCAAACTTAGATCTTTGTTTGTCCTCAAACAAAACATAAATCTAAACTCGGAAAGAGGTTTTCGAAAATATTGGAACTAACAAAATTCTCAGTGACCATCTTTCTAAACCATAACGAAAGTAATGCATCAATTAGGCTTAGTCTAGAAAATTCTCACTAAAGTACTACAACGCTAATCCACAGCATCCGTCATGCGAAAGTCTAACCACATAGATCCTAACTTTCAGTCAACTAGCTCTTAACATTCATTAAATATTGCGTGATTCTTACGAAAAAATATTAGATAAGACAATCGATGCTAGGCATTTACGGGCAATTTAGAGGTGAGGCTAAAAGTGTTTTGGGTTACCGTATTTTCTTCGGAGGATGCTAGATATTATGCAAAACAGCAAGAGAGGATGGAGCTGTTGGTACCCACAGTTTTCAGTCACCCCTTGCTCGCATAAGTGTTGCTGCAAAACTCCTCCTTCGTCGGGACTCTTCTCCCTTTGACAGAACTTTTCTGTCGTTGCCCCGGACTTATATTTTTCTCCCGGTAATGATTCGAACGGCTTCTTACTCCTCACATAATGAAACATAGTTGCCTTGATAAAAATATAGACTACTCTAAGACAGGCTTTTATTTCATTTCCTTTCGAGGTTTTTTTAGAAAGGGGAAACGCCTTTAAACGGAAACCTTAGAGAGTACGAAAATTATCAGTTACAAACGATTTCCAAGGCAACGTTTTAGCTTGATTTGTCGATACCTCCACAGCCGAATCCGTCTAGTCTCTCGTCTTTTCGAGTGACTGAAAAACTGTGTCGTTCATCCCTCTCCGGCGTTTTTGCACATATTTTTACGTAAGACAACAAGAGAGTTGCATAAGGTTTGAACAAAGGTTAAGTTGCGGGTGGGATATCGGCTAAACATGAACCGACAATCTAGGACAACAAAGAGTGGTAAAAATGAAAAAGATGTCCTAGATGTATGACTCGTTGTCTCGCCTAAAACAATTGATAAGAAAATTAAATATATATTAAGTTCAAATAAAATGAGCTAGTATATCATGTCATAAAAATTTTATATGGCTCGAAATCCTCTGGGGATGTCGCATTGAAAGCACTCTAGCTACCGCCTAGTCTAGTACTAAACCACAAAAGAGCTAGCACGAGGAAATAGCGTATAAGCACACTGGTCTATATCATCATAGATTTTGTTCTTATGTTCCTGAAAAATACTTAATAAATATATTACACGAGGTTTTAAAAATTCAGCGAGAATTAAAAAGATTCAAAGAAAATAAAAATAGATTAGTAATGGATAAACATCCTCCCCCAGACTTAAACCACACTGTCTTCAGTGTGAAAAAGTTGGTGAAAAGGTGGTAAAATTATTAAACTAAAAGATATGGTGAAATAGATCGATTAAATTGTGGTGCTGAAGTGCATGGCTAGGTGTCGCCTGAGCTCTATGAAAGGTCGAGGGTTAAGTGCGTCGAGATACCAAATCACGTCTTCTCTAATCCTGATCGTGTCGAGAGTCGAGTAATCTATGCGAGGTGTTGATTTTATAACCATCTTGTTGAGCTTCTCAAGGTAATCGATATTCGGGTCCATATGTTTCCCGATATATCGTACATTTTGGTCTTTGTTCCGGAGGTGATATGCTCAAATTAATACCCTATAAGTACTAAAGCAGTTGTTGTAGTATATGTAGGGGTCGAACACAAGAACTCACGGAAACACACAATAGATTATATAGATGAGAATCAAGCTAAGCAATTCAGATGAAACAAAAACAATAAACAGTATAAGAGTTGTAAAATCGATGGAGAAAATATAGGCCTAGGGTATTTCTCAGGAAATCAATGAATGCAGATAAACTAACAAATCAGGGTTCAAGTTACGCACGGTTCTTGAACTCAAATCAATAAAGTATAATTGACTAACTGTCGTTGCGAGAATTATCTAAATCTAAACTTCAGAATCCCAAATCTCTTTGCAAATTTCTAAGAATAAATCAGCTTTAAAGTTCAGGTTTGATATGTTCACAGATCAACTAAACCAAATCTCTTTGCGAATAGTCAATTTGCTCACCCTAAGTTCTATCAGGTTTCTCAATTGCACTGTCGTGCCTAATCGATTAACCTAAGATCTAAGTTCTAGGTGATCAATCTAGAATTAGCTTTGAGAACAACCTAAGGTGAAGAACTAATTCAGATTATGAACCCTAACAATAAATCAACCTAGCATTCAAAGAAATTCCTATGAGAAAATCCTAAACCTAACAGGAGATCTACTCAGACATGGAAATTGAAGCAATAAACATGACTGAATAAATACTCAAATAGATAATAAGAAAGAGTAACAAGAGGGTTCGAAATCTTCTCTCGGACGAACAGAGTTTCAGACTTGTCTCCCTTCAAAAGCTCTCTCACAAAACCAAAGTAAAATAAAGCATAGCAATCAAAGTGGCTGTAAAATCCTAATAAATAACCTAAGTCACGTTTTGGGGCTTCTTGTAAATAATAAAGTCTTCTGGGCAATTTTGCAATTCTTCAACTCTTTGGAAAAGTCACGGGTCGTGTCTGCTTCAGTGAGTATCGACCGATACTCGTCAGTGTTGATCGATACCGATGCTTCAAATCGGGTACTCAACTACACGAACTTATGCTTTGCTCCAAAATGCTCCAGAAAGCTCTAATATCTCCAATTATGCTTCAAACGTGCTAAAACTTGTAAAAGACTCTAAAACACTATGAAATAGTAGAAAGACTCTATAAAACAGACTTATATCATGGTCTAAAAGGGGTAAAAATCATGATATATCAGGAGGTGGTGTTGGTTCACGTGGAGGAGAAGGAGTTGGGTAAATTCGAGGAATTGGCACGCGAGTTCTAATCGATCGTCGTCGACTTGCAAAGAACTCGCCAATATATGTTTCTTCTTCCACTCTTGTTGTGTCCAAGCCTTCTTGTCTCTCCTCGTGTTGAATAGAAAATGATCTCCGGGAAGTCTCTCCTACGCATCCGCTCATCTTAGAGCGAGTTATTCTCATTCTCGCGTGGTCCATTGTTCCTACAAAATAGAAAACAATTCTCGGAAAAAGTATGAATATGGTTGTGATTGAAAATTTTCAGTATGCAAAGATATTAATTCTAGTATCAATTCAATCAATCAAACCAGAAAATTGTTTATGACGTGTTTCACCTTTCTTCGGTATCACCTTCTTCTTTCCGCATTTTTTCGGAATTTTCACTTCTCGAAGAGCTTGTTTCGTCTTCTCAACCATTTCTTCCACTCGTTCTTCCTTGGTGTCTTTTAAATCTGGTGGAATATTGATCTTAACTTTTGCAAATGGTTTAGAAGTGAATGATGGACTTACCATTGGGGGTTCCGTCTTAGTCGACTCATCTTTCTCTTTTCCTTTAGGGAAAATCGAGTTTTTCATCTTTTGTTCGTCCCTCGGATTTGGAATTTCGTCCGGGATAGTAGGATAGAGCCTCCTTCGATCCACATTCAAGAAGACGGCTTGATGGTTGGCGTGATCAAGGATGGCGCCAACGGTAGCTAATAAGGGTCGACCAAAAATCAACGGTATATCCTTGTCTCGTTCCATTTCGAGAACTTGATAATCAGCGGGAACGATCTTGTTTCCAATGAGTATTTGAAGATCATTGATCGCTCATTCGGGTTTCTTTTGTGATGAGTCCCCAAAAATTACGCTCACTGTAGATGGCGTGAGATTCATTATACCGAGTTTCTCGGCAAATGTCTTAGACATGATGTTGTGGATAAGGCTGATCTTGAGGGTTCTCCACGTTCGGGTATTGATATGAGAGGTTGTTGAAGTTGGCGTTGCGGAAGTTGTTGTTGAATCCGTTGTTGAAACGGCTTTGGTACGAGTTTTGTGCTCCCACATAGTTGACTTCTTCTTCTTGAAAATACGAACCGTTGTTGTCGGGTTCGTAGTAAGCATCGTCTTCGCCTCCAACAGTAGCTTCGCAAGCATGCACTTGGCGATTTTGGTTGTTGAGAAGTCAGTTCATCATGACTTTTAGCTCAGAAACCTCTTTCGATTCCGACACGTTCGATGTAGTCGATCTATCGTAGTCGGGAGAATTGTAGCTATCCGACATAGCAAGATTTTCGATGAGAGCTCTTCCTTTGTTGATGGTCTTCATGGAGAAGTCTCCATTTCTGGCCGTGTCGAGAGAAAGTTGATATTTCCGTAGTAATCATCGGTAGAAAGTGTTGAGCACATTCGGACCGGAGAAACCGTGATGAGGACAATATCTCTCGTACTCCTTGAAACGTTCCCACGCTTCATAGAAAGACTCCACCGATTGTTGATGAAAACTTTGGATTTTGTTTCTTAGCGAGTTGGATCTCGACTTCGTTTAGAAGTGGTTTAAGAAGGCGGCTTTGCACTCTTTCCAATTAGTAATAGATCATGCGGGCAAAGATTTCAACCAACGGTGAGCTTTATCGGCCAAAGAAAAAAGAAAAAGCTTACACTTCAAATAGTCGGCGGAAACTTGGTTCGTTCTCGTCGTTACGCATATCTTTTCGAACAACTCGATGTGATCTATCGGATGCTCGGCTGCAACTCCATGAAACTGATTTTGCTTTACCAAAGCAATGATTTGAGGTTTGATCTCAAAATCGTTTCCGTTCGGTATAGGAAGTTGTATGGTCGCTCGGTTTTGGAAGTGTTGATACGGTGCATCAAAATCAGCAATGATGTGGTTACACGCTTGTCTCATCGGAGGATTAGCGGGCAGTATGGGACGGTTGGCGTTTACGCCGTTACGAGGAATCGGTGCATTCGCTTGAGCATCGTTTCTCGGTGCATCACGATCGAGGGGAAGTTGTCACCTCGGATTTTCAGCATTTCGGTTTTGGTTATGGTTTTCTTCGGGATCGAGATGTGGCTGGTCATTAGCACCATGGACAGCCTCTTGATCTTCTTCGTGATCCGAAAAATCATGGTCATCCTCGTGATCTAGTTGATCGCGGTTTAGTTGATTTTCCGGGTGGTCGTTTTCGGCCATCCTTAAGTTTCTTTTGAGTCTTCGGAGTTCTCTCTCGTGTTTGTCGATATCGTCTAGTAGCGGTACGGTTCCTCTAGGAGTTCTTTTAGTGTGCATGAACCTTAGAACAAAAGACAAAGATAAAGGAGAAAGTCAAAAGAACAACAAAGATCTTGAAAATCAAAAGTGTCTAGAGCCGAAAGTAGAATACGAAATCAAACAAGCAATACTATCCCCGGCAACGGCGCCAAAAACTTGACACACAGGGAATTAACCCCGGCGTGGGGTTTTACCCTTTATATCTAAGCCTCAAGTGCACAACATACGAAGTAGTATTTAGGGATCGAATCCACAGGGATAGACGTTGTCCAATTTCTAACGAGTTTTAACTTATGTCTAGACGTAAAATATATTTTGGGTATTGTTACGGTTGTATCTATGGAATCTAAACTAAACTAATAAGGGCAGTAGCTAACTAATTATTTTATCGAGATTGTGAATCAATTAAACAAAGCGTTGGGCAATCGAAAATTTTCTAGGGTTTATGGCCGATTTTTACGAGGAAATTTCTAGGATTTCTAAAGCGAATTTTTGTCATCTTTGGGTTCTTGAACTTGGAACACGTATGCTGCGTGTAGTATACTCACATAATCCTACACACCTACTCACTTCAGTACTCGGACGGTAGCTTCCGACTCCGCCCGCGCAAGAAGTTAATGATACTCTCAAAGGTCATTTACGCCCACAATTCCTCCGTAAGTATACTTTTGAAATCCTACGAAGGATTTGCTCGTCTACCCTAGGTCAAGCGATTAGATACAGCACTCCCGTGGCTCTAAAACACCTAATATCAGTTGCTAATACGGTTAGTCAAGCAACGCATTAACAACAAGGATATAACACTTTCAGATTATCACAGGCCTTTGAGAGGCGAATTAGAAACCCTTTCTTACCCTAGCTGCCGCTCTTTGAAGACTTTGATCTCCCTCACCGGCGCGCGTGGTGTCTCACCGCCGCCGGCGGAGGGACCCCGGTAGCTCTCTTCGTCTAAGGCTCCCTTTTCCCTTTAGTTTCCCCTTCGTCGGTGGTTGATCGGGTTGTTCCCTTCGGTGGTGGCTCGGTTAAGCCTCGGGGCTGTGGTGGTCCGATCCGGTTTGTTCTTCTTAGCGACGGGCCTCTGGTGTCTCCTCTCTGATATATCATAGTTTTTACCCCTTTCTAATATTTCGTAGTGTTTTAGAGTCTTTTGCAGGTTTTAGCACGTTTGAAACATAATTGGAGATATTGGAGCTTTCTGGAGCATTTTGGAGCAAAGCAGAAGTTCGTGTTGTTGAGTACCCGATTTGAAGCGACGGTCTCGATCGATACTGACTGGTATCGGTCGATACTCACTGCAGCAGAGTCGCGACTTTTCCAAGAGTTGAAGATTTGCAAAATTGCCCATAAGACTTTATTATTTACATGAAGCCCCAAAACGTGACTTAGATTATTTATTACAATTTTACAGCCACTTTGATGGCTACGCTTTATTTTACTTTGGTTTTTGTGAGAGAGCTTTCTGAGGGAGACAATTTTGAAACTCTGTTCGTCCGAGAGAAGATTTCGAACCCCTGTTTACTCTTTCTTATTATTTATTCATTGATTTATTCAAACATATTTATGGATTCAATTTCCATGTCTAAGTAGATCTCCTGTTAGATTTAGGGTTTTCTCATAGGGATTTCTTTGAATGCTAGGTTGATTTATTGTTAGGGTTCATAATCTGAATTAGTTCTTCGTCTTAGGTTGTTCTCAAAACTAATTCTAGATTGATCACCTAGAACTTAGATCTTAGGTTAATCGATTAGGAACGACAGTGCAATTGAGTAATCTGATAGAACTTAGGGTGAGCAAATTAACTATTCGCAAAGAGATTTGGTTTAGTTGTTTTGTGAACAAATCAAACCTGATCTAAAAGCTGATTTAGACTTTAGGATTCGCAAAGAGATTTGAAATCCCTGAAGTTTAGATTTAGATAATTCTCGCAACGACAGTTGGTCAATTATACTTTAGTGATTTGAGTTCAAGAACCACGCGTAACCTGAACCCTGATTAGTTAGTTTATCTGCATTCATTGATTTCTTGAGAAATACCCTAGGCCTATATTCTCTCCATCGAATTTACAACTCTTTTACTGATTATTGCTTTTGTTTCATATGATTTGCTTAGCTTGATTCGATACTATTTTGTCTATTGTGCGATTTCTCTGAGTTCTTGTGTTCGATACCTGATATATTGCAGCAACTGCTTTAGTACTTTTTAGGGTATTAATTTGAGCATATCAAATTTGGCGCCGTTGTTGGGGACTCAATTTTTCCATTAGATTTTAGATGTCGAGTTTCGACTAAGTTCATCGGTATCGATCGATACTAATTAGTGTCGATCGATACTCGTCGTTTTCTTTTGTTGATATCGATCGACACCACCCAGTGTCGGTCGCTACTCATCACGATTTTTGATTACTTACGTTCTTGACTTTTGTGTCTCAGGTGCATGAATAATCGTGAAACCAGAGGGAACAAGAGCACTCCGCTAGTTAATATATCGTTAGAGAAGCTAGCACGTTTAGAACGCACAAACAGAAAGGCAAAGCAAACATCTGGGATGAACAACACAGTGGTATTAAGACCTGATGAAGCTGGAGTTCTGAGAGACCAAGAGGGTCAAGTGTGCAATGAGAGAGAGCAGCGACTTGATGAAGCTGGAAACGTCATTGTCCCTCCTGCTGTTGTTGGTGAGATTGTCGCGCCAGCTGCGCGCGCCAGCGTTGGGAATGATGCAGTTGATCGAGGTAGGATACTTGGTGAGCACAACAGACCTGATCAGTTCTATGCCAATCGAGCTGCGATTCGCATCCCAACTTTTTAGAAGAATGACTTTGAGCTGAAACCTGCGTACTACGCTCTTGTGAGTCAGAATCCTTTCCATGGCCTATCTCATGAACACCCCATGGATCATATCGAGAGGTTCGAAGATTTTATCACTGGTATGAAGTACAATGGAGTGCCCAATGAGTTCCTCTTCTGCAAACTTTTCCCATACTTTCTTAGTGGGGATGCTGCTTATTGGTTGAAGCAGTTGGCTCCTGGTTCGCTAACTACATGGGATGAGACGAAGAATGTATTCCTGAACTATTTCTATGATGATGCGAGATCCGAGGAGCTGAGGAACAATATCTCTCAATTTTCTCAAGGTCCAACAGAGGCACTCAAGGCTGCTTGGATTCGTTTCAAGTCATATCAAAGAGATTGTCCGCACCATGGGTTCACTCAGGTTCAGCTGCTGGGTACTTTCTACAGAGGGGTCGATTGGAGGTACCAGATGGTTTTGGACACTGCGAGTAATGGGAACTTCAACACCAGGTATCCAGATGATGCGGTTGTGCTGATTGAGAACTTGGCGTCTAGCAATAGCACCAAGAATGCTGATTTCGAGCGGAAGAAGCAGGGTGGAGGAATTGATGGATCGCAGATTGCTGAAGTTCAAGCCAAGCTGGATATTCTGATTGGGAAGTCGAATAAGACTGTATATTTAGCTGATGGAGTCGATAATATCGATGAAGAAGAAGTGGAGGATGTTAACTACGTTGGTGGTTTTGATTTTCAGGGTCAGCGATTTGGGTACAACAACAACCGAAACTTCAACAACAACACTCAGCAAGGTGGATACAAGTTTGAGGGGAACCAATCTGGTTTTGGAGCGAAACAATTTGTCCAGAAACCATTCTAGAGCAGCGACTTCACTCGCAATTATGGGAACTCTTCGTACCAGCCCATCTCTCCAAAGTCCACCGAGAGTAAGATGGAATCCATGTTTGAGCAGAGTCTTCAGGGACAGCAAAAGCTGCTAGTGGATTTCAATGGGAAGATTGACCATCTGTACACTGATCTGAATGGGAAAATTAAGGCTATCAATCTTTCTCAGAGGAAGCTGGAAACTCAGGTTGCTCAAACAACAGCAGCTGTGAAGAGGCAGGAATGTTTTCTTCCTGGGAAAACTGAGAATCCAAGAGCACACATCAATGCCATCACCTTGAGGAGTGGAAAAGAGGTGATTACAGGAGTGAAGAACAGTCCAATTGCAGAGACTTTCGTCGATCTTGCTGAAGATGACGACTGGGATTCTAAAAATCCCCATGTATCGATCGATACCAGCCAGTGTCGATCGATACCAGCCCAGACACCTACACGAGAGGATCCAAAATCTCGTGTATCGATGGACACTCCTCCAGTGTCGGTCGATGCTGAGACGCAGGTCGAGAAGAAGCCCGAGATTGTCAAGGAGAGGGTGTATATACCCAAGTTGCCTTATCCTATGCCTCCTAAAATGACAAAGAAGGAATGGGAGGATGCCAGATGCAAAGCTATGTTGGATAAGTTGGTTGTGGAGCTTCCTTTTGTTGATGTTATTAAGACTTCTCCAGCTTTCAGGAGGTATGAGAAGAAGATGGTGTCTAGCAATGTGAACCTTGAAGAAGGTGTCATGATGATTACAGCTGAGTGCAGTGCGATTATACTCAACAAAATTCCCAAGAAGCTACCAGACCCAGGGAGCTATGTTCTGGATTGCACTATCTTCACAAAGAGATTCGAGCGTTCTCTCTGCGATATTGGGTCGAGTGTGAACCTCATGCCACACTCAGTTGCTAAGCGAATGGGGATGACAGATTTCCAATCTACAAAGATTTCGCTGGTACTTGCTGATCGCTCAGTGCGGCTTCTCGAGGGACTACTCGAAGATGTGCCAATCAAGATTGGGAATTGCTTGATCCCAACAGATTTCATCGTCCTGAAGTACGATGCTGAGGCTAAGGATCCTCTTATCCTGGGCAGACCATTCCTTGTAACTGCTGGAGCCTTGATCGATTGCAAGAATGGAAAGATAGCTCTCAACATCGGTGATTTGGTGATGTCCTTTAACATGGAAAAGATGATGAAGAGACCAACCATCGATGGGCAGACGTTCTATGTGGACACCTTCAGTGACATAGCAGAGGAGTACTTCCTGGAATGCACCCTGAGGATCCACTGGAGAGAGCATTGGTATGTTCACCCACTTCAGAGGTCCATTTATGCGATAATACTGCTAGATACTCGAAGATGCTCGATTCAGCATCGCCAGTATCGATCGATACTCCCCTAGTATCGGTCGATACCCTGCGGCCAGAAAGAGAGTTGGCCGAAAGTTCTAAGCTAGCTGCTGGGCTTGGAGATTGGAGCGAGGAAAATGCTCCTAAGGTGGAACTCAATCCACTCCCCGCCGCATTGAGGTATGTTTTTCTTGGTCCTAATTCCACTTACCCTGTGATTGTCAATGCTTCCTTGAACAACGCAGAGATTACCTTACTGCTGAGCAAGCTGCGCAAGTATCGCAAAGCTCTTGGCTATTCTCTTGATGACATTTCAGGTATAGCACCAGACTTGTGCATGCATCGGATTCACCTGGAGGATGAGTCTAAGTCTTCGATTGAGTGCCAGAGGAGGCTGAATCCGAACCTGAAGGAAGTGGTCATGAAGGAAGTGATGAAGCTTTTGGAAGCAGGGATTATCTATGCCATCTCAGATAGTTCTTGGGTTAGTCCAGTTCACGTTGTGCCTAAGAAATGAGGCATAACAATGGTGAAAAACGAGAAGGATGAGCTGATCCCTACAAGGACGATCACTGGTCACAGGATGTGTATTGACTACATGAAGCTGAATGCGGCCACAAGGAAGGATCACTTCCCATTGCCATTCATCGACCAGATGCTGGAGAGGTTAGCGAGTCACCCATACTACTATTTTCTCGATGGGTACTCAGGCTTTTTCCAGATTCCTATACATCCAGAGGATCAGGGGAATACGAATTTTATATGTCCTTATGGCACATTCGCCTACAGAAGAATGCCATTTGGATTATGCAACGCTCCAGCAACCTTTCAGAGATACATGATGTCGATTTTCACAGACATGACTGAGGAGTTTATGGAGGTGTTCGTGGATGACTTTTCAGTGTATGGATCGTCATTCAAAGATTGTCTGGATAACTTGTGCAAGGTGCTTCAGCGATGCAAGGAAAAGCACTTGGTTCTTAATTGGGAGAAGTGCCACTTCATGGTACAAGATGGCATCATTCTTGGGCACAGGGTTTCTAAGGCAGGGATCGAAGTTGACAAGGCTAAGATTCAGGTCATGACAAGCCTGCAACCTCCACGATCTGTATCTGAGATTCGAAGCTTCCTTGGTCATGCTGGATTTTACAGGAGGTTCATCAAGGATTTCTCTAAGCTTACACGCCCACTCACAGCCCTGTTGTGCACTGAAGTCAAATTTGATTTCACACCTGATTGCCTTGCAGCCTTCGAGGAGATTAAGAAGGAATTGGTGAGTGCACCTATTGTCCAACCACCTGATTGGAGTTTATCTTTTGAGGTTATGTGTGATGCGAGTGATTTTGCTGTTGGAGTTGTGTTGGGTCAGAGGAAAGACAAGAAGCTCCATGCTATTTATTATGCCAGCATGACGTTGGATGATGCTCATCGAAATTACAGCACCACTGAGAAGGAGTTACTTGCAGTTGTTTTATCTTTTGAGAAATTTTGGTCCTACTTGATTGGGAGCAAGGTTATTGTTCACACAGACCATGCTGCTCTCAAATACTTGCTGAAGAACAAGGACCTCAAGCCTCGTCTTTGCCGATGGATACTTTTGCTCCAAGGGTTCGACATCGAGATCAAGGACAAGAAGGGAGTTGACAATGGCGTTGCTGACCACCTATCGCGAATAAAGGTCGATGAAGTCGTGCCTATTGATGATTATTTGCCAGAGGAGGGTATATACTTCCTTGAAGCTCAGCTTCAGGATATTTGTCCCGAAAATCTGCACTTTTCGCGAGTGCAGTCCTTCAGTATCGATCGATACTCACCTAGTATCGGTCGATACCGACATGATTTGGACATGTTTTACCTGCAGCTCACTTCGACTCTTATGACGCCTATCTAGCTGTTGTATCTAATCCTGCACGACTATGGTATGCTGACATTTCTAACTACCTTGTTGTAGAGACTGAGCCCAAGCATCCCAGAAAGTATGCAAGGAAGAAGTTTATGCGCGAGATAAGGCGATTCTTCTGGGATGAGCCTTACCTATACAAGCACTGCTCAGATGGTATCTACCGAAGATGCGTTGCAGAGTCTGAGGTGCCAGTGATTCTTTTTCATTGTCATGGGTCTGAGTATGCTGGTCACTTTGCTACTTTCAAGACAGTGTCCAAAGTTGTTCAAGCAGGCTTTTGGTGGCCTACTATGTTCAGAGACGCGCATGCTTATATCTCACAGCGTGATGTCTGTCAAAGGAGAGGGAAGATCAGCAAGAGACATGAGATGCCACATAATTTCATCCTTGAGGTTGAAGTTTTCGATTGCTGGGGCATCAATTTTATGGGTCCTTTTCCCTCGTCACACGATAACAGATACATCTTGGTTGCTGTGGACTATGTATCCAAATGGGTGGAAGGGATTGCTAGTTAAAAGAACGACTCTGCCGTGGTTCTTAAGTTGTTCAAGACCATCATCTTCCCACGATTTGGAGTGCCGCGAATTGTTATAAGTGATGGTGGCAACCATTTTATTAACAAGGTTTTCGAGAGATTGCTGAGGAAGTATGGCGTGAATCATCGCGTGGCTACTCCGTATCACCCTCAGACCAGTGGGCAAGTCGAGGTCTCCAACAGGCAAATCAAGGAAATTCTGGAGAAGACAGTGGGAGCTTCTAGGAAGGATTGGTCTAAGAAGCTGGATGACGCGCTATGGGCTTATAGGACTGCTTTCAAGACACCGCTGGGTACTACACCGTTTCACTTGTTGTATGGGAAAGCATGTCACCTTCCAGTGGAGATAGAGCACAAGGCTGCATGGGCGACAAAGTTGTTGAAGTTCGACATCAAGCCTGCTGCTGAGAGGAGATTGATTCAACTGAATGAATTGGATGAGATTAGGCACCACGCCTAAGAGAACTCGAAGCTGTACAAGGAGAGAACCAAGGCTTATCATGATAAAAAGATCATCTCCAGATATTTTGAGCCGAACGACCATGTACTTCTGTATAACTCTCGTTTGCAATTGTTTCCTGATAAACTGTGTTCTCGTTGGTAAGGTCCTTTCACAATCTAGGAGGTCAGACCACATGGTGCCGTCGTGCTGATTAGTCCTACAGGCGAGGAGTTTACTGTCAATGGACAGAGGGTGAAACACTATTGGGCGAAAGCCGAGATTCCAGCAGGGCAGATAATGCCTCTGGATGATGCACCCAATGCCTGAATGGCGTTACAGTCAAGCTAATGACGTTAAACGAGCGCTTGGTGGGAGGCAACCCACTGGTGAGTTTTTATATAAGTCTTTTTCTTTTTCTTTTTTGTTTTGTGTAAGGATAAACAAGGAGCAGACACGAAATCGCCTTAGTGTCGATCGATACCCTGTTGGTATCGGTCGATACCCTACGCGATTAAGAAGAATTCGTTGTATCGACTTAAGCCTGGTATCGATTGATACCATGCCGTGTGTCGGTCGATACACCTGTCCCAGATAGGTCATTCTTCCTTTTATTCACAATTTCACTATGTTCTTTTGCTTTCTTTCACCAACCTTAGGCTAGATAACACTGGGGACAGTGTTGTTTAAGTCTGGGGGAGGTAGTCGCTGGCATTGTTTTTGTTTTTTTCTTAGAGTCATTAAAAAAAAAAAGTTTTATCGAGTCAACACTTGTTGGAGACTATGATCATGTGCTTGAATTGTTGTTTTGATTTTGTTTTTGAGTGACCAGTTTTACAGGATCAGTTCTAGATTGACTAATGGAAAATCCAAAGACTGACCAGTTGACTAGAAAACATCCATGTCTCCAGCAGAGTTCTTCTGAAGCCTGAGCCAAAATTTTGCACTTTATCGATGTGGTTAGTGTTCATAGTTCTTGATTCATCATTCATATATGACAAAGTATCTCATGTGTTTAAAGTAATGGTATCTCTCTTCCCTGTTATAAGTTGATAAATAAGAGCATAAAAGATGAAATGACTTTCTTTTGAGTAGAGGGCTAGGAAAATTTCCATCGATCCCATTATTCTACTTGTGAGGGAATGATCACACAAAGGTTAAAAGCGAGGTTAGGAAAATTTCCAGTGATACCACTATTCGCCTAAGCCTTTGATACATAGAGAGGGAAGAACCGGGGATTCGGTGGCAAACACCATCAATACTCGCGTTTCGAACCTTAATGTGTATATGCAGATCTAATAAAAAAAAGAGAACATAATAAGAAATAAGTCTGGGGGAGAGAAAATAATACCAGAAAGTGTGAAATTGGATGGTTCCTTGTCATGATATTGTATGGTAAAGAATCTAGAAGGTTCTTAAACATTGGCTGCAACGATGAAACTGGCGATGAGGGCTTTATTTGAACAATGCTGCGAGATAATGTGTGGAGTCTGGAAAACCTGCGAATGTCTACGGAGAAGTACATGGTGGTTAGATCAAAAGCTGGTTAGGTGACATTTGGGTGCTTGGGAAAAGGATCTCTGCGATGGTTCATGAACAGGTGAGTCTCCGTGTTTTCAAACTTCTTTCTCTGGTTTAGTCTTCTATTTGCTTGAGGACAAGCAAATGCTAAGTCTGGGGGAGTTGATATATCATGGTTTTCACCCCTTTTAAGTCATGATATAAGTTCTTTTATGGAGTATTTCTAGTATTTCGTAGTGTTTTAGAGTCTTTTACAGGTTTTAGCACGTTTGGAGCATAATTGGAGATATTGGAGCTTTCTGGAGCATTTTGGAGCAAAGCAGAAGTTCGTGTTGCTGAGTACCCAATTTGAAGCGTCGGTATCGATCAATACTAACTGGTATCGGTCGATACTGACTGGTATCGGTCGATACTCACTGCAGCAGACACGAGTCGCGACTTTTCCAAGAGTTGAAGAATTGCAAAATTACCCAGAAGACTTTATTATTTGCAATAAGCCCCAAAACGTGACTTAGGTTATTTATTAGGATTTTACAGCCACTTTGATGGCTACGCTTTATTCTACTTTGGTTTCTGTGAGAGAGCTTTCTGAGGGAGACAAGTCTGAAACTCTATTCGTCCGAGAGAAGATTTCTTATTATTTATTCAGTGATTTATTCAAACATGTTTATGGATTCAATTTCCATGTCTGAGTAGATCTCATGTTAGATTTAGGGTTTTCTCATAGGGATTTCTTTGAATGCTAGGTTGATTTATTGTTAGGGTTCATAATCTGAATTAGTTCTTCGTCTTAGGTTGTTCTCAAAGCTAATTCTAGATTGATCACCTAGAACTTAGATCTTAGGTTAATCAATTAGGCACGACAGTGAAATTGAGTAATCCGATAGAACTTAGGGTGAGCAAATTAACTATTCGCAAAGAGATTTGGTTTAGTTGTTTTGTGAACAAATCAAACCTGATCTAAAAGCTGATTTAGACTTTAGGATTCACAAAGAGATTTGGAATCCCTGAAGTTTAGATTTAGATAATTCTCGCAACGACAGTTGGTCAATTATACTTTAGTGATTTGAGCGCGTAACTTGAACCCTGATTAGTTAGTTTATCTGCGTTCATTGATTTCCTAAGAAATACCCTAGGCCTATATTCTCTCCATCGAATTTACAACTCTTTTACTGATTATTGCTTTTGTTTCATCTGATTTTCGTAGCTTGATTCGATACTATTTTGTGTATTGTGCGATTTCTCTGAGTTCTTGTGTTCGACCCCTGATATACTGCAGCAACTGCTTTAATACTTTTTAGGGTATTAATTTGAGCATATCACTCTCTCGTGATGGCGTACGAGGACATCGCCTAGCTTTTTGGATGGAGGCTCCTCGGCCTTGCCTTTGCCCGCTTCTGGTTTCTCCGGTGGCTAGCCATGCCTCGGCTAGCTCTCGCTCTGTAGCTGCGGTTTCCTTCGCCGGAGTGGAAATCAATTTGCTTCTTCCCCTACGAGTTGCCGAGGACAGCTTCTCCGCTGGAATTTAGTTGTCGATTTCCTCTCCGTTTTTGTCCCTTGCTTGCAGTGGCGGTGGCGGGCCTCTCCCTCGCTTCTTGTTCAACTTGTAGATCCATTTCGTGGGCTCGGTGTGGCGGTTTTGTGGGAGGTTTCTCTTCGGCGGGTTCTCGTGCGGTGGTGGCGGTACCTCAGCGGCGTCGATGTGGTCGCGGTGGTGGAAGGAGGTTTTCCCGTGTGGTCGACTCTCTCTCCATCGTCCGCCTCGTCTCTCCACCACGTAACTCTTCCCCAGGTCACTCTCCGGGTTTCCTCGCCGGCGGTCCATCGGTGGTGTTCTCGTGCTCGTGCTGGCTTCTTGTCAACCCGTGGCTTCGGGTTCTCTGGGGTTTTTTTAGGCGTTATTTTTCAGAGCAACACAAGGAGGGTGGTGGCTCTCCGGCTTCTTGCGAAGGTGGCGTGTGGCAATCGACGCTTTCTTCGGTGAGTTAGTCAGTCCTGCTTCGGTGGGCCTTGGATTGGGAAAATAGTTTTCCGGTCTACTAGTGATTTCCCCTCCTTGGGCAATGTTGCTCCTCCGGCAGTTTTCTAAGACGGAAGGTGGTTGTCGGTGTACGGAGAAGAGTCTCCATGGTGGAGGGGTTCTTCGACTGTCGTCTCTTCCGGGTGGCCCAAATTCTATCGTCGGTGCGTGTTCAGTCTCAGCATCTTGCGGCTGTGTCTAAGCCGTCTTCAAGCTCCTGCGTGGGTCTTCAAGTTGGGTTTGGTTTGATGTTTAGGTAGTTTTGCTCGGGATGAGTCCCCCTTTGCATCGGTCCCTTGTCGACTTGTTTTGTGGGGGGGGGGGATGGTGGTCTAGACCTCGGAAAGGTTGTTTTAGTTTGCTATCTTAGTTCTCGAGTGCGGGGTACGCCAATCTCTACCCGCCAGTGGTTTCAATAAGAAGCTTGCTCGTCTTCTTCTTCTATAGGTAACAAAGAAACGTAGTTATTAAAACGCATCAAAGTCTCTATCTTTGTGTACAACTAATCATTACCATTTCATGGGCTAGGCGAACCATTCCTTTGCGACTTGTGGTGTGTGGAATCTGATTCTTCCTCAACTCCCTGAATTGGTCACTTCGTTTCTGCAAAGTCACTCAAAGTAGTAAGATAACAATTTTCCATACTGCAAAAATGTATTGTAATGGAAAGATTAAAACAGAAACAACCTTGAAAGTTTGGCTATTCCTACTCTTCACCCACTTTATACAAGATGAGACATTGTGAATGTTGCTAGGTTTTAAGCTTTGTATCTTTTCCTTACACATTGTAGCACGCACTTTGTTCAAAAGCCTAGACTTAGAAGCCCTCCATATGCAGCCCATCTGTTTCTCAACACTTTGCTTCTGCCAATCTTCTGTCAAATTGAACCTCCCCTACGATAATTACACACTGTCATCATAAAAGAAAACTCAAAAAAGCATAAAGTAAAGTACATTTAAATCTGCCAAAGTACATGAATCACCTCCCACATTCCGTCTTTTGTATGTCCATCAAGGCGCCTCCAATCGTCTAGAAGCACAGGTATGTGCTCCCTCACAAGAGGTCCAAGAAAAGAAGAAAGTATCACTGATCCTTTTCCCACAGGTTCACCAAGGCTATTAAATTCAACTTCCACCTTTTCCTCATGGTTTTTAGCCACTTTGCTCATTCTGGTTGGTCCTCTAGTCCTCCTTTTCTTCGCTTCTGGCTACTGGTTTATGCATTCATCAGCTGGAATATTCATTGTTTCATCTTCGGCTGCTTCTCTATGTTCGTCTTTTAGATCTGGTTGCAATTCTACGTCTTCACCTTTTTCCTTTTCTCCACAATCTTCCTCTTCTGATTCCTCTTGGTTTTCTTCTTCTTCCTCTGATTCAGCTTCTACTGCTTCTTCCTCCATTTTGTCTTCTTCGTCGTGATCAGCTTCTTCAATATGAGGTGAAGTCTCTTCTTCACCTTCTTCCACATCTTTGTCATTGACATCCTCAGGAGAAGTTTCTTCATTTTCCTTAGCTGCTTCTTCAGCTAACGTCTTAGTCTTTTGTCTCTTTAACAGAACAGATTGTTTCAGTTGACCAGATGGAATCATCTTTTTTGTAGCTGCTTTAGCAGGATTACCATCTTTATCCTTGTTCCTTCCTCTGGTTGACGTTTTCAGCTGTTGAGGAGTTACATCAATGCCTTGCTGACGCTTGCTGCGTCTTTAAGTGATTGCAGTATTCATTTTCTGAGAATAAAACAAAAGAAAGACGTAATATAACCAAGAATCCAATAATCATCTACTACTAATCCTAACTCTACTAATATGCTATAACTAATCCTAGAACTAGTAATCCTATAACAACTAATCCATTACTAAAACCCCTTCACAATCATCCCTAACACAGAAACTCTCGTCCTCTGAAGATTGATTCACGAAATCTTCAATTTGCTGAGTAGATGATGGTGGTGCAATAATATCTTCTTCTGTCTCCAGTTCATGATAGCCCCTTGGTGGAGCCCTCATAACAACATACCAAGAGGAGGAGTTAGCTTCTCTTGAATAAAAAACTTGTTTTGCTTGAGACGGCATTATATATGGGTCTTGGCGGAATGCAGATTGGTTTAGATGCAGGTTCAAAAGCGTAAAGCCATCTGATTCCTTCACACCATTCCCTTTGTTTGGCTCATTTACACTTGGACAGTGGCACTTGGAACATGTGGTAGTCCAGCATAATAATTGTTTGTATGACTCTGTAGTACATCACAATGTCTGCAATATGCTTATTATCTCTGACGCTCGATCGACACATGGTGAAAGCTTCATAGGATACTCCACTGTTCTGCGTCTTCCGCTTGACATCATCAGTGTGAAATCGATGTCCATTGACGATATATCCCTTGAAGGTCTGAGCTTCAAGTCTTGGTCCAAAAGCTAACCACCTCAGCTGCTTAGAATGATCCCTTGAGTTACTTGGGATCTAGTGACAAACAAGAAAAATAAGTTATTAGTATTAATAAAAAGTTTCAAATATGTTACATCAATAACATATGTATCCATAACTATATTTAGACCTTATCCTTAACCCACTGTGTAAATCTTTCCCCATGCAGTTTCCATAACAGAGTCTCACTTCTTCCGCAACGCACATCTGTAGCTCGTAATTCCTCCAAATGCATAATGTATTCCAATGTCCATATGTTAGTATTCATGCACTAAAAGTGATCAGTTTATATTCATACACAGTTGGTATAACTTACTCAACATATTGTGTCATAACTTCTGTGTTCATCAGAACATATCGATGCACTATCTCCAGCTCTTTCTCAGTAAGAATAATAGGTTTAGCTTTGTGAATTGGACGCCCTTCAAGAATTTGCTCATCTGCTTCAATATCTTCATTGCGGTTTCCAACTTCCAGAACTGGTACAAATGTTTTAAGGAACTCCAAGCAGAAGGCAATGCATTCTCCTGCCAAGTATCCTTCAGCCATACAAGCTTCTGGCCTAGCATAGTTTTTAACATAGGACTTCATTGTTTTCATGTACCTACATATCAAACAGATAACAGACTAGTTAGTTTCAGTTTAGGACACATCAAATAACCAAACGAGATTAATAGATACAATAATCAGTACCTCTCAAAGGGATACATCCATCTAAAATGGATCGGTCCTCCCAAACGTGCCTCCCTTGATAGATGAACAGGAAGGTGAAACATAATATCAAACATGGAAGGAGGAAAGAACCTCTCCAGCTGACACAATGTTTCAACAACCTCAGCCTCCAATGTCAGAAGCTTATATGGATCCACCACACGCTGACACAAACAATTGAAGAAGTTGCAGATTCTATTCACTGCAATCCTAGGTTCACTTGGTAGCAATCCTCTCAAAGCTACATGTAACAAGTTTTGTAGAAGCACATGGTGATCATGGGACTTTAAGCCACCAACTGTTGGAGGTTCAACTGAAACGCAATTGGCGATATTCGCACAATATCCATCTGGTCCTCTGAACTCTGACAACCTCTTGCAGAACTGCTTCTTTTCTGTCTTGCTCAGCCAGTAAGCTGCTGTTGGTAAGTATTTTTTCTTCACACGATCTTCTGCGTGTAAGTTTTTCCTAATACCCATATCTTCCAAATCTTTTCGTGCCTTCAAGCCATCTTTTGACATAGGACTTTGCATTAGCAGGGACAAGATGGCATCAGAGACGTTCTTCTCAACATGCATTACATCGATGTTGTGACGTACCGGCATCTCCTAAGACATAGAAACAAAATCTCAGTTAGACATTAATAAACAATTCAAGTTAGCTAAAGACTTATAGAATTTACTAACCTTCCAGTAAGGAAGATCAAATAGAATAGACCGCTTCTTCCACCTCCATTTATCACTGTCTTCATCTTCTTTTTCTTCTAAATGTTTATCATCTTCACACAACATAGATCTCTTTCTTTTGCTTTCCTTCGGTAAAGGTTTTCCAAAGTCATTGGTAAAGTCTTTTAACTGTTCTAATATTTCAATCCCTGTCGGAATCCTACGTGCAGTCCCTTCTTCTACTGTGTTGTCAAACCACTCCCGTCTGCGTCGGTAAGGATGACCCGGACAGAGTCTTCTCCTATTGCCCAAGTAGACATTCTTCCTTCTAAATTTCAGCCACCTAAAAGGTGTATCCTTACCACAAACGTTACACGCTTGTTTGCCTTTCACTTTACAACCTGCCAAAGTCTCCAAACCAGGATAATCACTGATAGTCCACAGCAGAATAGCTCTAAGATTGAAAATCTCCTTCGATAAAGAGTCATATACCTCGATACCTTCAGTCCACAGATCCATAAGATCTTCTATCAAAGGTTGAAGATAGACGTCTATGTTGTTGCTCGGTGCAGTAGGTCCAGGGATCAACAAAGTCAACATCACATTCTCTGCCTTCATACACAACGTAGGAGACATGTTGTAGTTCACAAGCAACACTGGCCACGTACTATACTTCCTATTCTGAATAGAAAAAGGGTTCATCCCATCAGTTGACAGACCAAGGCGAAGATTTCTAGGTTTAGAAACAAATTGTGGCCATTTTTCGTTTACATGAGCCCAAGTTATTGAGTCCACCGGGTGCCTCATTGTTCCATCTTTAGAAGCATTACTGAAATGCCAACTCAGATCCTCAGCCACCCTTCTTGATCTATACATCCTTCTGAATTTGTCCTTTATCGGGAAATATCTAAGAACCTTAGCTAGAATCCCTGTCTTTTCCTCCTTTGAGTGCTTGTCCAATTCCCATCTTGAAGCACCACATCTAGGGCAGCTTGTCATTTCCTCGTACTGCTTCCGGTATAGAATGCAATCATTCTTGCATGCATGAATGTGCTCGTAGCCAAACCCAAATATTTTCAAGAACCTCTTCATTGCATCTGTTGATGTTGGTAGCTTGTTATCTTCAGGTAGCATGTCATGGATTAACTTCAGAAGTTGATCGAAGTAGTTCTCTGACATCCCACTCTTCAATTTTATACGATAAAGACCCATAATCGCAGTCACTTTGGTGTAGTTAGGGCAGCTTGAGTATAGTGGAGTTTCAGCATCGTTCAATTTTTGTCTAAACTCTGGATCATGTTCACTTTCACCATCATCTTGCTGATCTCCATTGTCACTACGGGGCTGTGAAATGTCATCACCGTCATAGAAAGCAGTTCTAAACAACTCATACGCTTCAAATTCAGATGTCGGATCATCAGATGTCTTCAAATCCCTTATCTCCCCGTGATTACTCCAACATCTCTGCCTCTTGTACTTCTGATCCATACCCCTAATCACCAGATGATCCAGTATTGTGGCTAGTGGTTGATGACACACATTTCTACAATCTATACATGGACACAACATGTCTGGAGGATTACCCAACCTCCTTGTTGACCCATACACAAACTCTGTTGCTCCTTGTTCATACTCAAGGCTAGTCCTGTAACATAGAAACCAATGGACCAGTCGGGACATAAGCTAGGTTAATCAAACATATGAAAGTTCTATCAAAGACAGAAGATACTCAGTTGTTAATTAGTAAATACATCAATACCTTGGTAGCCAAACCCAAGACTTTTCCATGTTACACCACTACCACAGCTCCAAAGTCAAATGGATACATATATTTTTGATAATTTGTTTCTTAAATCAGACAGTTTCAAACTCAAATAAAACTTCAAAGACACATACGAGAATATGAAGATCTTGTAAAGTACCTCTAAAAAAACAAAGATCTTGTAAAGAAGAATCTGTAAAATAAACGAAAATCGATTATATTCAAACACAACACAATCGCTTAACATTTAACCGAAATCCCAAACTTAAACGAAAACCCTAAATTTTCACATACCTTAGCTTGAAGCAGACACCCAAATCCGCTTGTAAAACCTGAACAGAAAGCTCTAATTAGTCGAAACAGATATTAAAATCCCTAATTGAAACAAAAACCCTAAATGTTCACATACCTTACCTTTCGAGATAGATCTTCATCTTACGAAAATTTCCCTGTAAGAACCCAAATTCGTGAAAAGAAATCAGAACTAACCTTTTTGAAACCCTAAATTGATACTCATATCGATTACCCAACTAAGTCTCACCTTCAATCGAAATCAACATAGACGATAACGCCGAGGAATGCTTAGAATCTTGTTCTGGATCCAGGAAAAACGAGAATGAAAGATGTTAAAATCGATATTGAGTTTTCCAAAGAGATGAGAGAGAATGTCTGAGAGAGATAATTTTGCAGATACAAAGTGAGAAGAAGTGAAACAATGGAGTCTGTGAGAGGGGGAATTCGAGATTGGAGGGAGAATGAAAAATGAGGTGCTTGTTTTTTTTCGCTAAGGACTTAGCCGGGAAATGAAAATTTGGCTCTTGTTTTTTCCACCTAAACTTAGCACAGCGTTTCCACCTTTGCACATGCTATTAAAAACAAAGCGTGACTAAGATTAGATTCAGACAAACAAAATATAGCGTTTGCATTACCGAAACGCTATCTTAAAATGAGGGTTATATCAGAGATAGCATAAAAGTTAACAACGCTATCTTGGTATGCTATCTATACGACATTTTCTTGTAGTTTCTGCCTCAAAGAGGGTTTTCTAAGCTCATGGTGAAGCTGTAAGCGATCATGTTTTTAGATTTTGAGGACGGATCTGGAACGTGATTCTCGTGGAAACATCATCGATTTTAAAGACGTCTAAGCTTCCCCTTCCCGCAGTTTGCTCCTAACTCGACTTCTCCCTTGGTTCCTTTAAAGGTTGTCTTGTCTGGTAGGTTTTTTCCGGTCTTGGTTGCTGTTTCCGTTTGTTGTAGTTTGCTTCAGTTGTTTTCGGTATTTTCCGTTTCTTGTTTACCTATGTAGTTCTGTCAAAAAATAAAAAATGGTAATATAATCTTAACATTTTTACCAAAAAAAAAAAAAAACAAGGATAGAACAAAGAACCCTAATCGGTATCATAGACTAAAAAGCTAATAAGAATTGAACCATAAGCTCTCCTTCAAACCCCTTCCACCCAACAAGAGAAATACTCAACCATAGCTGAGGTAAACATATTCAATATATTCAAAAGAAATCAGTGCATAAAAAGGGATGGAGAAAACTTCTCTATCGAAGAATACCGATGAAGAATCCTTCTTCCAATCCTTGAAAAATCAAGAACACAAGTTGCTAGGGGTTTGTCTCTGCCAAAAAGCGTGAAAATAATCTAACGTGTCTGTCTAAGAGGCATAAAATAAGTATTTATAGAGCTAATCTTCGTTTAGGGTTTGATAGGAAACGACGGCTTTGGCTTCGGTGAAGAAACAACTCAATTTGGTCGGGCAGGGTCCTGGCCGCGGGTGCGGGCTCTCTGGGAGTGGTGAAACACCTATTTGCCATGGGTGGAGACTCTTCAGGAGTGGTTAAATGCCTCCTGGCCGCGGCTCCAGCTCCTCCGGGCGCGGTGGGCTTCTCTTCGGGGCAGCTTTATCTGCCTTCAGTGCTTCAGATATATTTAAGGATCTAACCATTGGATTGCCTCCAATCCAATTGTATTTGAAAGCTGGTTGTCTCAAATTTGTTGTGTCCATATTTGGGGATGATCAGACGGTGAAAATGTCTCCATTAGCTGCAAGACTTCTTGACGGTCCAAGTTTATCCAAAAACGTACTTTTGCTCCGAAATGCACTCTTTTACTCCGAGTTACCTGAAACGCCTTTAAAATCTCTAAAATATGAAAATCACTTGAAAACCTTTGAAAACGGAGTTAAAACACCTGTAAAAGAATATGAA
Source organism: Eutrema japonicum (assembly GCA_030161315.1). NCBI lineage: Eukaryota > Viridiplantae > Streptophyta > Magnoliopsida > Brassicales > Brassicaceae > Eutrema > Eutrema japonicum. The sequence continues at coordinate 39,305,965 of BSQW01000004.1, read as the reverse complement.
AGTGATCCATAAAAATGGTCAAAAACCGGTGTTATCAATCGCACAAGATTTCATCGGCATACTTCCCAATCGTCAAAGGAACCATCACTTACTTGGTTACCTTCATGTGTCTTTGGTTGCTCAACCATTGGAGATTGTACGGTCGGGGATGCTTTTGCATTTCCAAGTTGAGCTTTTCCACCATGGTCGTGCTGGCCACGTTCGTACAACTACATCCATCGACGATAAGACTACAAACCTTGTCCTTCACGACACATCTTGTATGAAACAAGTTTTCTCGTTGCGCTTCTTCTTGGACCTTCTCTTGTACAATCAAAGATCTCCTCGTAACCAGCAAGGTTCCATCAATAGCATACTCTTCGCACTCCTCAATAAATGGTGCGGTCTCAGACACTTCCTCTTCTTCCTCGGTCTCGATCTCGCCATTATCTTGAAGTATCATAGCTCTTGCATTTGGACATTTGTTGGCATAGTGACCCTTCCCATGGCACCTATAACACTCAATGTCACGATTTCTTAGGTTAGAACTCTCGGCTTTACCTTTGTAATCTTGGCCGGTCGCGATCGGTTTCGTCTCCACCTTCGGCCTCAAATCGGGTTTTGGCCTAAAGCTCGGCTTCTCCTCCTTAAAATAGCTTGGCTTCGAGTTGGATCCAATACTTCGGCGTGAAACGCCCCTCCTTTTGAGCTGCTGCTCTACTAGGATCGCTTTATGCAACATCTCGTCAATATTCGCATAACTTTGCATTTTGAGCCGATCTTGAATATCGCAGTTAAGGCTGGGCATAAATCTTGCCATGGTTGCATCTATGTGTTCTTCTACATCGGCCTTCATCATAATTGTTTCCATCTCTTGGAAAAATTTCTCCACGTTCTTGCTTCCTTGGGAAAGTCGCCTTTAATTTTTGATGTAGCTCTCGGTGATAGTGGTTTGGAACGAACCGTCTTCTCATGATCATAGTCATCTCGTCCCATGTGGCAACATGGCGTTTTCCATTGCGTCTCCTATTGGTTACCAACTGATCCCACCAGTTAATAGCATAATCATAGAATTCGGTTGCGGCTAACCTTATCTTTTTGTCCTCGATGTAATTTTGGCAATCGAAGACTAACTTGATCTTCTTCTCCCATTCTAGAAAAGCATCGGGGTCGTTCTTGCCGTAGAACGGTGGAATTCTTAACTTAAGACCTCCAAGGTCATTTCGACCTTCCCTTCGTCTCGGCCTCCGTTGGGTCACACTAGAGGAATGTCCATTTTGAAGATAGTAATCGTCCGCATCATTCGGTTCTTGTCTCAGCCGTTCTCTCCTCCTCCTTCCCGGTTCCTCACGGCTATCATTGTTCATGGGATTGTTGTTTACGGGATTTACGTTGGCGGCTCCCACTGCTTCTCTTTGCGCCGGTCATTCTTCGAGTCGAACCAACCTCTCGTTTATTACTCCCATCATCCGAGTAAATTCTCTCATCATGGTTTGGACGTTAGGCGTGGGTGGGGTAGTTGTTCCTTCATCCGATATCGTACCTCGCAAAATAAAACAAACACGTTAGTAGAAATTCCTCACAAAAAATTTCCTCGGTGTTTCCCTCAAGTATTTCACTCTTCTATCAAAATTTCCCCACACTCTAGTGATTTCTCCAAGGTTCGTATAAAACTAATCTACACAACTTGATGGTAGACTACAAACAACCACGCGGTAAATCAAATGTTTATATAGAGAGAAAAGAATTGCGATGACCATATATATATTTTTTTTTTGATTTTTGATTTTTTTTAAAACTACTGGTTTACAAATAAGAAATAGATAGAAAAGAAGAAATAAAATATGAAAAAAATGAGAAAATGGATAGATATTACCGGATCCTGAAAGTGGGCTCTTCATACCACTTGATACAATTCTCCCAATTTCGGCACTTTAAGGGCGGTAGCTTGGATAATCCTTGATTCCAAATTGGCTCGCGGAGAAGGATGATAAGGTATATTAAACCTTATGCCCCAAACTCGACTTAAAACGATCCAAAAGAAATAGGCGGTGGAACTTCGGAAGGTAGAATTCGCGGACCAAGATGATAAGGCGTGAGAACAAGTTCTTGAAAATCTTTATGCCCTAGACTCGACTTAGAACGCTTCTACAAACCTTGGTCGTCGAATGGTATCGTCAAGAGGGATGAAGAACTCTTGATAAACAGTAGAGATTATTTGGCTAGCCACCAAGTAAACGAAAAGTTCACAAAGAACAAAGGAGATTTCACTCTCACTTTTAAGAAACGATTTTTTATTGAAAAGATGAATGAATTGATCAAAGATCTTACATGGTTTATATAGGAAATAATTGTGGGGAAAACAAGGAAAAAAATGAGGAAAACAAAGCCTCGAAAAAGAGGAAAGACTAATTAAATACTTGGACTAACTCTTTGACTACTTTGACTTATTAAATGACTTGTTGAATGACCCTTGAAGTCCCTTTGGTTGAAAATGACTCTTGATTTTCATGGATGAAGTTGGGCCAAAAGAATATTTAAGCCCATTGCCTCATTAAAACCCCTCTTGGAAAACCCATTGGGACAAAACCAAGAGTAGGAAAAAAAGGTACAACAAACTCACACCATGGGCCGAACCTCATTGTCCATTTTGAGCTTGGATCATGTTGAAAACGGGGTGTGGGTGTTGATCTTCCTTCTCGGCTCAAATGTCCTCGAGTAAGCCGCAGACAGCTCCATTAAGCTCCCGAGACATCGCCCCCATCATCGGACCTTCAGGTATAAGTGATGCGTCTTCTCGTCCGTCCTTAGCCGTAACCATTATCATATCACAACAGTTCAATCAAAAGATACATGAAGATCAATAAGTCCCATCAATGCAGTCTCAGAAGTTGCCAACCGCGGCCAGAAGACCTCTGACCACTCCTGGAGAAGCTCCGTCCGCGACCAAGAATCAATCCATAGCGGCCAGAAGGCTCGCAACTGCGGCCATCACTATTTCTTCCCGAAAGCCTAATAGCAAGCACGTTTCAATCATGTTCAAGTCCAACTTCGGATAAACTCTAAGGACGACCAAAAGAAGAGCAGAAGACCTATATATACATGTTTTAAGAAACCTGATTTGTGTGCATTCATTGTGCCTCATTTTTCTTAGTTTTAGCCACCAAACTCTTTAGTTTTGTTCTTAGTTCTTTGTTCAGGGAGATAAAGATTTCTCTTTAATCCTTTTGTTTATTTCTTATTTTATTGATTATGCAATTCAGAAACTCAATTTTGTCTTGCATGATTATGCCCGAGTAGATTAGTAGTTGGGTTTAAAGGTATCATCGAAGGGGATCGATATGTTCGATAAGGATTTCATGAGATAAACTTATCCGTATTCTATAACTCTTTCTCATAGATTTATTATTATTGCATGGATCTAGCGTCATGAACTAGAGACTGATCCTAGGTAGATTAAAGCCACAAAAGTGATGAATCTATATAGGGAGCAGATTTCGCTATAAGATATGAAAGTATACTTATAGAATGTCGTGAATGTTTATGAATTTGGCTAGCAATGATAGTTGACTAGTTAAGCTCTTAAATTATAGGTGTGTAGTGCTACGACAGTAGGTTATACACAATTTTGTGTTCCAGTTTGTGGAGTTTGTTAGAATCGATTTTCTCTTGAGCTTTGTTACCGTGTTTTGAATCGAACATTCTCCGGAGATATCTCTGTCGACCCAACATCCGTTTTTTTATTGCTTTACAACCGATTTTTCATTATTGCTCTACAACTGATTTTTCCTTTTTGCACTCTTTACAATTCGTGACACCAAAAACCTCCTTTTGTTTTAGACTTCCTTACTAATTCTTTTTTAATGTTTCGCAGAAAAGCGTGCTCTCTCTGTGGATCGACAACCTAAGTACTACATCGTACTATTGTGCACTTGCAGATGCCTAGGGTTTTATAAATTTTATAACCTGAAGCTGAGCGACAAAACCGCAAGCATCAAGGACTATTGGCTGCAACTGGGTATTCAAGCTTAAGTCGGGTATTCCAAGGGTTGAAGAACCAAGATATAAGGCAAGGTTAGTGGCTAAAGGTTATTCTCATATTGAAGGCATTGATTATAATGAAGTTTTTCTCACATGTGGTTAACACACAACAATAAGGTTAATGTTATCTATGGTGGTTAACTTCGATTATGAGCTGAAACAATTAGATGTTAAAACTGACTTCCTACGTGGGAACTTGGAAGGAAGAATACTAATGGAGCAAACAGAAGGTTATGTCAAAGGAAATAAAGTTTATCTGCTTTAAAGGTCATTATATGGGTTAAAACAGTCTCCAAGACAGTGGAAATTGAGGTTTGATCCGTTTATGAAGTTACATAGTTATTCAAGAAGTCAGTTTGATAGTTGCGTGTACTTCAAGAGTTATGGTGATGAAAGTTTTGTGTATCTTCTACTTTATGTGGATGATATGTTGGTTGTTGTTAAAGATCTGGTGGAAATTCAAAGGCTTAAAGGTATTTTAAGCAAGGAATTTGAGATGAAAGACATATGACATGCAAAGAGGATTCTACGCATGGACATTATTAGAGACAAGAAGCTTATATTCACAAGGTGTTAAGGAATTTTGGTATGGATAATTCAAAGACAATTCAAACTCTTATGGGTTGTCATTTCAAGCTACAAAGTACTAAGCATGAAGATAAAGCAAAGATTGATCTTGAGATGAGAAGCATACCTTATTCCAGTGCAGTCGGAAGCTTGATGCACGCAATGGTTGGCTCTCGTCCTGACATTGCTCATGTGGTTGGTCTCGTTAGCCGATTTATGAGTTCTGCTAATAAACAACACTGGGAAGCGGTCAAATGAATACTCAGATATATCAAAGGTACTTCTGATTTGAAACTAATGTTTAATAAATTTGAAGTAAAAGGGTACATTGATAGTGATTATGCATTTGACATGGATAGAAGACGATCTATTACTAGATATGTGTTTTAAGTATGAGGCAATATAGTAAGCTGGAGATCGTGTGGACATTGTTCCATTGACATAAGTGGACGGTGTTCCATTGACATGTCCACGTTCATATGTTCATATTACATTGTCCACATCTCATCATTCAAATGGATTTCTAATTAATTTTTTGATTTTTTAATATATATATAATTTTTTAAAAATTTGTTTGACACTTAAATTATAGTAAAATGAATCTTAAAATAATAACAACATATAATTATAATTTATTCTAATAAAAAAATGTTATGTCATTCACAAATATAGAAAAATACAAAACAAAACAGATGGAGGAAAATAATTATTTTCTTTCACATCTTTAATCTATCATTCCGCCCACGACATTTGCATCCACATTATCATGTACACACGAAAAGAAAGAGAAATAAAAAAATAGTTTATTGTAAATTTTGATTTACCATATAGGTACTCATGTTTTTTCGCCATCCAATAAATGGACACTCATATCTTTTCGCCATCTAGTAAATAGACAATGTGCTAGAGTGTCAAAATGTACTATTTAGTGTAAATACTATTTTAAAATGTGATATAGAGTGTAATTTTTTTTTTTTTGTTTGCATTGTTCAATGAAGGTGTAAAAATTCATAATTGCAATGTGAAATATATGCCAAGATTAACCATTTTCAAACATTAAAAAGTAAACGATGGACTTTTATAATAAGAATAATTACTTAAAAAATAAAATAGAATATTGGCCGCCGACGGACAAACCAAACCACGTTAGCTTACCTCATTTTCGCTAACACTTTTTGGTTCTCTTTTCGTCGTACATACAAATAACAACGAAGACTCTTGACTCTGTACCTCTCATTTCCTTCCTTCTTTCTCTCTCTCTTCATTCGATTCCATCTTAATATTCTTTTAATCTTTCTCCAATAGTAATTACAGAGGCGGTTGAATTGAATTTCCTTAATTTTTCTCTTCCTTGTTCTTGGGATTTCGTTCTTTTGACAAGAAACCTTGATCAGGTCTGTCTTCTTTTTTTTGATTTTGTCTTCTTACGGATCTCTCTTCTTTCATGTCAAAATCCAGATTTCGTGGACTGATTTGGTGTTTCATAGTGTTCTTAAACTTATTGGTTATTCATGAACTTATGGCTTATGGGAATCGATTACATACAAAGAGGGTTTCTTTTTGGTAGATTTGATGTTTCTGTTCTTATGTGACATGAGGGTTCTGTGATTTTAACATAAAGTTGACATCTTTATGGGTTTTGATGCCATCTAACGTTAAAAGGTTTAAGCTTTCTCAGGTTTCTATTGAGGGAGAATCGAAATGTCAGGATCACAGAGCAGTTTAAGGAGGTATCTTGGAGCTATCAAAGATACCACAACAGTTTCATTAGCAAAAGTCAATAGTGATTACAAGGTTGAAAAAACAAAAAAAAAACTCTCTTTTTAGTGAACTCAGTTTTTGTGTGTTTTCTGGTATGAATGATGGTTTTTTTCTTTTTCTTTTCAGGAATTGGATATTGCTATTGTGAAGGCAACTAATCATGTGGAGCGTCCTTCGAAAGAAAGATACATCAGAGGTGGGTAGTATCATAGATGGTCAGTGTCTTAGGTTGGAAATGTGTTTTATTTTTGTGCGATTTATTTCTCTACAACAAAGTTGTATAATACGTTGATGTTGTCCCCCTATGCAGCTATTTTCATGGCTATTTCAGCGACAAGGCCTCGCGCAGATGTTGCATATTGCATCCATGCTCTGGCGAGGAGGTTATCGAAAACACATAACTGGGCGGTATTGTTTTCATCGCTTTTGTTGTTTGCTGGTACTTATTAGAGATCTGAGAACAACTGGAATTGCTAGATATATATAGTAATCCTTTGTAGCAGCATTTTGGTATTCTTAGTTTGTTAGATGTGTATGATCTGTGACAGCTTCATTGACGTTTTTTGTGAAATCACTATGAACTTTGTAAAAAAGGTTGTGTTTTTATGTTTATAACTTGCTGCTGATTATTCTTGTTTTTTTTTCTGTCAGGTTGCACTGAAAACTCTTATTGTTATTCACCGTGCCTTGAGGGAAGTGGACCAGACGTTTCATGAAGAAGTTATTAATTATAGCAGAAGCAGGAGTCATATGCTTCATATGTCTCATTTTAAAGATGATTCCAGTCCAAATGGTATTAAAGTGGTTTTATTTTCGTTGAATCCTATGTATAGAGGAAACTCTTTGGTTCACTTATCTTTCTTTTACCCGTCATTTTCAGCATGGGATTACTCTGCTTGGGTCCGTTTCTATGCTCTCTTCTTGGAGGAGCGATTAGAGTGTTTCCGTGTTTTGAAGTACGATGTTGAGATTGATCCCCCAGTAAGTTTCCCGTTTTCAACTCTTTTTTGTATGAGCTCAGATTTTTCTTTCATTCTAGAAATCACAAACACATGCTATTAAATACAGAGAACCAAAGATTTGGACACACCTGATTTGCTCGAACAACTTCCAGCTCTACAAGAACTTCTTTTCCGTGTCCTTGATTGTCAGGTGATATATCCAATTCAGCATCTACTACTTCAGTTGTGTTTTGAGTTGATTTTGTTAGCAATTGGGGAATTAGATGATATATTCAACGCAAGTTTCTATTATGGTAAGATGTGTATCTCTTTCACACTCATTCAACTAAATATGAACATTGTTGTATCTTTGCAGCCTGAAGGAGCAGCAGTTCAAAACCATATTATCCAATTGGCACTCTCAATGGTAAGCTACAAAATTAACTGGTGTTAATTGCTCCTCCTCGATTAAATTTGGTTAACAGCATTAATGGTTTTTAATCTACTTCTCAACAACTAGGTTGTAACTGAGAGCACTAAAATCTACCAAGCACTGACAGATGGCTTAGACAATTTGGTTGATAAGGTGCGCAAAAACTTCCCTTTTGTGCATTTTTTTGGGCTTTCTTGACTTATTTGACACAAATTTTCCTTGATGACAGTTCTTCGAGATGCAACGGAACGATGCTCTTAAGGCGTTGGATATGTACAGAAGGGCGGTAAAACAGGTACTAAAAACCTCGAATCGATGTGGTGGCTTCTTCTTGTACGCTTGTTTGGCATAAGAACCACTTTAAAGTTGGTTTCATTGGTGTCTCTCAGGCAGGGAGGCTTTCTGAATTTTTTAAAGTTTGCAAAAGTGTTTATGTTGGACGCGGAGATAGGTTTATTAAGATTGAGCAGGTTTGTTTTTCATAAAAGTGTGTATATTTAGTTTGGTTATTTGTGCGAGCTTTGTCTTTACGATATATTCTGTTGTATGAAGCCTCCCACTTCTTTTCTACAAGCAATGGAAGATTATGTGAAAGAAGCACCATTAGCAGCAGGAGTCAAGAAGGAGCAGGTATGAAAGTATCTTGTAATGCTGTCTTCGTGTCTTTATCTTTTTGTTTGTATTTTTTTTCCCTTCCAAATTGATTATTCTAGAACTTTCCTGTTCTTAGAGTATGAACAAACCGATCACCATTTTCTTTACGATGACCCAAGTTGCTATTAACACTTGCTTTTACGATAATGACAGGCAGTGGAGAAACTTACTGCTCCCAAAGAGATTTTGGCCATAGAGTACGAAAAGCCCCCAAAGGTTGTTGAAGAAAAACCGGCATCACCTGAACCAGTCAAAGCAGAAGCAGAGAAGCCTGTAGAGAAACAACCTGATCTTCTGGTATTTGTCCATTTGCTAACTAATTCCCAACCTGGAGTTTTTTTTCTTTTTCTTGAAACTCCTGCTGACTTTTCGACTTTCTCCCGCTAGTCTATGGATGATCCAGCTCCAGTGGTCTCTGAACTTGAAGAGAAAAATGCTTTGGCTTTGGCTATGGCTATTGTCCCTGTTAGCGGTAACCATTTTAATATTGCGTGGAATTATTAATATCTCGTTGCTTAGATCTTGTCTTCCCGGAATCCATCTGATGGTTTTTTTCTCCAGTTGAACTGCCAGCTCCTACAATTGATTTTACAAATGGGAATTCGACGGGCTGGGAATTGGCACTTGTGACTGCCCCAAGCTCAAATGAAGGTGCCGCTGCAAATAGCAAATTGGTAAATAGCTCCTCTTTCTTTCTCTTATATTCAGCCGGAGAAGTCGTGGTTTTGTGACATTAGCTTTCTTCCTGTATCATTTGACTGAAAAGGCGGGTGGACTGGACAAGCTCACACTTGACAGCCTTTACGAGGATGCAATCCGATCGAGTCAACAGCAAAACAGGAGCCACAATCCATGGGAGCAGCATCCAGTTCATAACGGTCCCATGATGCACCATCCTTTCTTTGCATCTAATGGAGTCGCAGCTCATCCTTCTGTTCAAATGGCGAATCAAAACCATCAAACATATGCGTTCCAGCATCAGAACTCAGGAATGATGATGGGACCTGTACAACCTTATCAGCCGCAACAACAACAACAGAACATGAATCCCTTTGGGAACCCATTTGTATCGAATGGTAACCCGCACCAACCGTATGACTCGGTTCAAGGTTACAATCCGTATTCTAGCCTTATGTAAGGTGTGATACTAATGTTTGTTGTGTACAATTTATATATACAAGTATATGTTGTGAGGTGATTTTAGCTAGAGAGATTCTTTTTGTTCAGTAAATAGTACAGCACGTCTCTGTCTGTGTGTGTGGATGTATCTATCAGCGAGAGAAAGTTGGACTCTTGAGGACACCATTTGGTTTTGAGAAAATTATCCCTAAATATGTTGTCAAAAATTATATGCACATTAACCATTTTTCATATGCGTATTAATAAAAAAATCAGATTTATATCTTAAACAGTTAAAAAAAAAAACAATCCTCAAAATAATGCACTCCAATCATTTTTTTCCATTTACGTAACTTTTAAATTTTATTATTTCAATTTTTATGCTATTTTCATTGGCTATTTCAGCACAAAGCCTCGCTAGAAATTTTTTGTTACTGGATTTAAAAATATTTATTTACTTACAAAAATTAACTAAGAAATATATATATCAATATAATGTGTACAAGAAAATACGATATTATCTTAAATAAATATAATTGACAACTATTATTTACAGCCAATCATGTTCATTCGATGATATAAATCCATGAGTTCAAGTATTTACTATTTTAAAAAAAATTATGAAAAGACAATTCACTACAGTGACGAACTTTTGAGACAGATATTATTCGTCACAAATTTGTGACATATCGGAGACGATATTGTGACCAAATTTTGATGTCACAAATTAGTAGTTGTGTTGTCACAATATTGTGACGATCTAATTTGTAGCCAATTGAAAGCGGCGATTGATCCTTAGCTTCCCACATCATATATAGGTGCGGTTGAAGGTGCGACTTAGGCGTTTAAGGTTTTCGTTCTTTAACGCCGCCGGCGGTGTAGTCGTTGAGAAACCTCTCTCTCTCCCCCTCTTCTGGTGACCATGGATTCCGATCTGTCGGAGTCTTCTCTCCCACCCGATCTACTTTTTCTCTGTCCTATTTCAGATCGGGCTTCGACTACGAGTCCATCTTCTGGGTTCGTCTCTCATCCGCTGTAATTTGACAAATTCCATGCGTATTCACCTGTTTCACAGATTGAATCGTTAGCAGAGAAATCTGAAGGACCCAAGGCTGCTCAAGCTCTATGGGTTTCGAAATTCAAGTCTTCCTTTCAGAATCTCTCTAAAGTAGCTTCGCCCTCGTTTGCTGAAGACGGTATTCCTCAAATTAAAGCCCCTGATTCAATTATTCTGGGTTCATCTAAAATTTGGAAGGACCATTTGGTAGCAAATTTTCATGGAATTCCTCCTTCTCCGGCGAAAATCTTCACGGATTTGAACCCGATTTGGGGTAAGCAAGGAAAAATCTCGGTCAAGCATCATTCAACTGGAGTTTGTCTAATCTTCATTCCATGTGACGTCACTAGACAATGGGTGTTGGATGTAGGATTTTGGCATTCAGGGAATTGTTCTTTCACAGTTTCGATGTGGTCTCCTTCCATCTCTTTAGCTCCTATGAAGTTGGTTCACGCACCGATTTGGGTCTTGTTTCGCAACGTTCCACCGGAGTTATGGTCATTTGTTGGTTTCAGTACGATAGCTTCAGGAATGGGTATTCCGGTTCATTCGGAGTATCCAAAGGTCAATCCTTACTCAAATGGCATAGTCAAATTAAAAGTGGTAGTAGAACTAGCCAAAAAGCAGCCGTCTTCGGTTCGAGTAACGGATAAATTGGGAAACTCAGTCTTGGTCTCTACAGTTTTTCCGAAACTCCCTCTTAAATGTGGTTTTTGTAGTGATTTTGGGCATCTTCAGCTTCGCTGTCCGGAGGCGGTAACTCCAGTGTTTGGGGTTGGCAGTCAAGTGGATGTTGTTTTCCCTTGTGAGGGTAAAGGAGATATTGCAGCTGAGGTTTCATCTTCAGTCAGGCTTTCAGAAATTCCGGTTAAAGATGTGGTTTCAGTTCCATCTTCTCCTCAAGCAAGCTCTCATTTTGTTTTTCCTCGCTCCAACAGTCTTCCTTCTATTCCAAAGGCGGTTAGTGAAGCTGGTGGCTTAGGGTAGTGCGAAGATCAAAGCCTCCTTCTGTTACAAAATCCGGATCTGTTGGTCAATCTTCCGCTCCTTTGGTTACGACTTCTCAGTTTGCGGAAGAAGAAGAGCTCATTAAAACAGCGCAACAACTTATCAGGAACCGTATTGCTGCCTTTGAAGTGGAGGCTCCTCCTTTTGTTACAACTGAAGCTAGGCGGAAAGAAAGAAGGAAATTACGTCAATCACAACTTCTGCTTTCTTCTTCTGCATTTGTAGTTGAGAATTCTCAGATTTTAGCGTCAAAGCCTTCCTTAGCTTCTTCTCAAGTTTCGAGTGGACAATCGCACCCGCGATCAGTCCATCCTTTGAAAGCTTAAGTGCTTAGCACTGCCCCTCTTTTGACTTCTTATGAAGTATTTTTTTGGAACGCAAGGGGCCTTTAACGGCGATACAAGACAACTTTTGGTTCAAAGGTGGATTACCACCAACCGTCCTTTGATAGGAGGTTTTTTGGAAACGCGTGTGAAGCAAGAAAACTTAGCGGTTATTATTAACCACATTCTAGCAGGCTGGAATTTTGAAGCTAATTATTCAGAGGAAGCGGATAACAGAAGAATAGTAGTGGTGTGGAATCCATTCCTATCGGTGGTTACGTATTTAAAGACTCCTCAGTTGGTGCTATGTGAGGTTCTTAATCCTACAACTAATCAAGCTTTCACTGTGGCTTTTGTGTATGCGCGAAATAGAAGAGAAGAAAGATTACCTCTCTGGAATTTGATTAAAGATTTGGCTTCCTCATCCTTGTTGCGCCAATCTCCTTGGATTTTAATGGGTGATTATAATCAGGTTCTATCAATTTCAGAAACTTACTCTCTGTCTCTAAGCTCATTTTCCTTGCAAGGCTTAGAAGATTTTAGAGACTGCTTAACCATTAGTGAGCTGTTTGATTTGGCAATGCGAGGTTGTCACTTTACTTGGAGTAATAAGTCTACTACTGATCCCAAGGCTAGGAAACTTGATCGAGCTTTGATTAATGAGACATGGCAAGACACCTTCCCGGATTCAATTGCTCTTTTTGATACTCCAAGGAGTTCTGATCATTCACCGTGCTTAGTCTCCTTGACAAATTCATCGGAAAGAAGGAAGTCTCGTTTCATCTTCTTCTTGTTCTTCACATATCACCCTGATTTTAGAAGGTTAATTCAAGAGGCTTGGCATCTACAAGTGGTCTCATCTGGTCCAATGTTCACTCAGTATCAGAGGCTGCGAGCTGCAAAGATTTGTTGCAATGATATAAATCAGAGAAACTTCAGTAATATTTCAGTGAGAACTAAAGAAGTTTTTCGGAAGTTAGAGGGTATTCAAAATCAGGTTTTACTTGCTCCTACTCAGCTTTTGTTTGAAGAAGAGGCTGCCGCTAGATCTTCTTGGCATCTATTGGCTGCAGCAGAAGAATCTTTTTTCATACAAAAATCAAGAATCAGATGGGCGACTGAAGGAGATGCGAATACAGGTTTTTTTCACAAATCTGTAATGGCAAATTTGTTTAGAAATGTGATTCATTTTTGCGAGATGATTCAGATAATAAAATCACTAATCCGCAAGCAATCAAATCTATGGTATCTCAGTATTACTTTGATTTGTTGGGCTCTCCAAATGAGGATGTAAGGACTTATTCGGTGAACCAGATTCAGAGTCTTCATTCCTTCAGGTGTGATGCTTCTTTAGCTTCTCTATTATCAGCTATTCCCTCGGATGAAGAGATTAGGTTGGCCGTGTTTTCTTTGCCTAAAAATAAGGCTCCTGGGCCAGATGGGTTCACGATGGAGTTTTTACTACCTCTTGGGAGCTAGTAGGAAATGATTTGGTCTTGGCTGTTAAGGATTTTTTTATTAATCCATCTATGCTTAGGCAAGTGAATGCCACAATGATTTCCTTGATCCCGATGGTTAAAGGAGCAACTAAACTTTCTGAATTTCGGCCTATCTCTCTGTGTAATACAGTGTACAAGGTTATTTCGCGCATCTTAGCTTCTCGTCTTAAGTGTGTTACTCATGCATCAGTTCAGAGGAATCAAGTTGGGTTTGTTAAAGGAAGATTGCTTTGTGAAAACGTTCTTCTAGCCTCAGAGTTAGTAAGTGACTTTAATAAGAATGGTTAGTAAGTGACTTTAATAAGAATGGTTCTACTTCTAGAGTTACAAATTGACATCTCGGAAGCCTATGATAATGTGGATTGGTCTTTCGTTTTGAACATTTTGGAAGCGTTTCAACTCCCGGTAATTTTCATCACATGGATCAGATTGTGCATTACCACTCCATATTATTCTGTAGCTCTCAATGGGGAATTGGTGGGGTTCTTTCAGGGGAAAAAAGGTTTACGTCAAGGTGATCCAATTTCCTCCTCACTCTTTGTATTGGCTATGGACATTCTTTCAAAGTCTCTGGATTTAGGTGTAAGAGAAGACACTTTTAAGCCTCATCCTATGTGCATCGAGCCGCTTATTACTCACCTCAGTTTCGCCGACGATGTTCTCATTTTTTTTGATGGCACAGAAATGTCCTTGGCTGGGATTCTCAGAATCTGCTCAGAGTTTCAAAAAGTCTCCGGGTTAGCCCTAAATCTGAGGAAGTCTTGTCTTTTTATTGATGGGAACAATTTAAATCTTTCTAGAGATTTGGCTGCGAGGTTCAGCTTAGTTCAAGGGTCATTACCGGTCAGATATTTAGGTCTCCCTCTGATGCCGCATAAGCTTCGTCCGCAAGACTATCAGCCACTTATCGATAAGGTATTGGCCAGGATTTCTTCATGGACAGTAAAGCATCTCTCCTTTGCCGGAAGATTCAATTGATTCAATCTGTACTTTTTAGTATAATTAACTTTTGGGCAGCTGTGTTTCCACTTCCTAAAAAATGTTTACCGGCTCTTGAAAAGATATGCAATGCATTCCTTTGGAGAGGTGCACCTAATTCGGCTCGAGGAGCGAAAATTGCTTGGGATTCTGTGTGTACTCCAAAAGAATTAGGTGGTTTGGGGCTTAGAAAACTAGAAGACTCGAATCAAGTATTTGGTTTGAAGCTGATCTGGCTTTTGTTTGCTGCAACCGGGTCTTTGTGGGTGGCTTGGGTTGAGAAAATGATCATAAACGAAAGGCTTTTTTGGTCCACATAATTTCAGCATTCCGGTAGTTGGATTTGGCATCGCTTGATGAACCTTCAGAGTCTAGCTAGGCCGTACTTATCTTTTCAGATTCACTCCGGGGATATAGCTTAATTTTGGCATGATGATTAGACCAACCTAGGCCCATTGATTGATATTACCGGGCCAAACGGACCAAGAATTTTTGGTATATCAATTATGTCAAAAGTATTTGAGGCTTGTTATAGTGGTTCCTGGTTATTATCTCGTGGAAGGCACCCTATTTTGACTCTTTTTCGAGCGTGTCTCCCTCTACTCATCCCATCCAATTTATCTCAAGATCAAGATGTTTTCCTTTGGAGAAACAATTTACTCAAACCTCCAGGGAGCTTTTCAACTTCTCAAACTTGGATGTCTTTGCATCCTCCTCCTCCTCTGGTAGCTTGGTTTAAATATGTTTGGTGCAAAATCAGAATCCCCAAACATGCTTTCATGATGTGGGTGGTGGTTCGAAACAGGCTTCCAACTCGTGATCGTTTGCGAGCTTTGGGACTAAATGTTGCTCCTGATTGTTTACTATGTGGCTCAGCAATGGAAAACAAAACATCATCTTTTCATTGGATGTCCATATTCCCAAGAGGTATGGAACTCTTTCTTTACTCACCATGATATCTCTCCTCCTCTTGACTTTGATGATATTGTTGAGTGGGTTCGGTCCTCATCGAGAAACAACAAGAATAAGGCAATTTGCAATCTGATTTTCCACGCTGTAGTCTATTTTTTATGGAAGGAGCGTAATTCTCGATTACACACAGCCACATTCAAGCCTTCGCAAGTTCTTGTTAAAAGAATTCAACTTCTTTTAAGAGCAAAACTCTTGGGATTGGATCGTGGCGAATCCAATCAACGTCAGTGTCAATCGGCTCATCGAGATTCAGAATCCTTTGTCTACACATGGTTCAAGTTCATTCAGCGGTAACATGATTCTATTCTTCGGTTATCTCCATCTTTCTACTTATCTCACTGATGACTATTCTCTTGCTTCTCATTCGTTTCGAAAGTCTTGTCTTTTTTCTATTTAAAATCATCTTTGTGCTAAACTAATTATCATTGTAGTTCTAAATGATGCCCCATTTGAAGAAAAGATGAATAAAGTAGAATCTTATAAAAAAAAAAATAATAATAATAATAATTTGTAGTCAATTGTTGTAACAAATAGTGACATAAGCGTGACGAAAATATGTCATAACAATCGTGACATAATTGTGACCACATTTTTCGTAGCAACGTTGTGACAAATTTGTAACAAAACGATAAGTCTCAATTTGTAACGATAGAGTGACTAATTGTCAATCACTAATTGGTTTGATTCGATGATAACAAAAAAAGTTCTAAATTATAACTGAAAACATGTAGCAAGTACATTGGTGTTTTTGACCGGGTTACCAAAATTTTATTCAGTTATAACTTTTTATGAATAACTACAAATATTAGTCACAATCCATTGCAAAAGAAAAAAATTTATCTTTATACGAAATATAGTACTTAACTTTTTAAGAATTTTCTCTTTTATAGTTTCTTCCGATTTGTCAAAAAGCAGAGAAAAAAATGAAATTTTGTGATTTCCTTTATTATATTAATATATGTTGGAGGTGGGCCTAGCACCCCCAATTAGTTAGGCCCATCTTAGGAAAGGTCGTTCTTCAGTACGGTCACCGGACTCAATGCCACCGACCTGCATGACCGCTCTTCAGCTCGGTAGCCGACCTAAAAGCAACGTACCCCGGGCCCGCGCTGATGCCCCGCCAGAACAGGGAGTGTCAGAAGAATAGGCGAGTGGGAGTTGGTAAGGCAGTACCCTACCCGCGTAGGGATGTGCCTTCGACCCGACGTCCCACCAACTCTACAGAGCTGACAAGGGCAGGAAGGAGCAGGTGGAGCAGAGTTGGTAAAACAGTGTACTGCTCTGCAACACGCCACGCCGAGCTCATCATGACCTCTCTCCTCAAAAGCCGGAACACGCCTCCTAGGCCACCTTACCCGCGAAAGAGGCCGCAGACGACACGTGGCCCGAGATCCCGGGGAGCAGGAAGCCGACCCCGACTATATATACCCCTCATATGTCATTAATGAAAGGGACTCGGATTTTGACTCTAGAACAGAATATAAACTACCCGACCTCTCTCTTTGTAGCAAGACAACACTTTAGAACGCCGAACTGGACGTCCTTCGGAACCAGTTCGTAATTCTAAAGCGTTCACTTCTCTCTCATCAATAAAGCGAAACCCGGCCCCGGCCTACTCATATTTCTCCCGACCTGTCTTAATCGTGGTTAAATTGCTCTATTAACGAAAATCTCACCTCCCATCTCCTAATCATTCTTTAAACACACTTAGTGGTCCACGGGACCAACAATTGGCGCTAGAAGAAGGGGCTTTTAGAGATTCTTCTATACGCAAGGAGCAGTTCAACCACCGACACGATCGAAGCAACGATGGCAATCCCGACCCCAAGAGTGTTGTCAAACCAGGACACTCCGGCCCAAACAACGGCCCAGGCCCCGACAACGGCCCCGCCAACGACTCGAACGACGGCGACCATCCCGTCATCAGCCCAAGCAGCTGCCGATCAGGCGATTCCTCGAGAGCAATTCTCCAGGGCCCCGCCCCCGGCGTCAGCACCCGCCCATTCCGACGGCTCCGCCGCCCACAACGCGCCTCGAGCACCGGAAGACCAGCCCACGCCGTCCGTCATGATGCAGACCCTGCTCGCCCGGATCGATGAGCTAACGCGAGCCACCGACCAGCGGTTCGCCACGTTAGGGGCCTCCCGTGACCGGTCGGACAATGTCGGGTCCCCCGACGTCCATCCCAGAGAACCGGTCTCTCGGGAAGAAACCCCCCGCTTCCGGACAAGCCGACCGAGCGACTCGCCGTCTGGATCCGAAAGGCCAGACGGACGTTTCGTCCCGGCCATAGGAAGCCACCCGGGCGACGAAGCCCACCATCTCCGATCCAGCGCGGAGCGCTCAAGAGACGCGGAGTTCGAGGCTATGAAGGAGACCATCCGTGCGATGTCCTCCAAAATCCACCAAGCCACCAGCGCGGCCCCAGAAATCGATCGCGTCCTCAGAGAGACGCAGAACACGCCGTTCACCCGCCGGATCGCCTCCGTCCCACTCCAGCACCTCGGAAAGCTCAAGCTGCAGCCCTACGCGGGCACCACCGACCCGGCCCAGTATCTCACGGCGTTCACCATCGCCATGGGTCGCGCCCACTTCTCACCAGACGAGCGCGAAGCCGCTCACTGCCAGCTTTTCGTGGAAAACCTCACCGGCCCGGCCCTCACGTGGTTCTCTCGGCTAAAGACGCACTCCATCGACAGCTTCAGGGACCTGTCGACCACCTTCCTCGAGCATTACTCCATCTACATCCGCCAGTCCGCATCCAGCGCGGACCTCTGGGCAATGAATCAGGGAGCAAAGGAATCGCTCAGGTCCTTCATCGAGCGCTTCAAGGCCACGGCCTCCCAGAGCAACGTGACTGACGAGTCAGCGCTCCCCGCTCTGAGAAAAGGACTGCGGGCCGATTCGGCCTTCAAGGACGATATGAAGCTCAACAGGCCGCGCTCTCTGGAAGACGCCTTGCACCGCGCTGGACTCTTCGTTGAGCTCGAGGAAGAGAAGGCGGCTGAATCAAGAAACAGTGCCTCTCACAAAGCCCCGGCCCCAAAGGAGCGGCCCCAGGAAAGGTATCAGGAGCCCCGTCAACATTACGACGACGAGTACCATCGCAGCAAGGGAAAGCAGGCCGCTGCATTCCTTGTCAACGGACCGCCCTCCGGCCTCCGCCTACACGATCCCGTACTTCCCCACACCCCCGCCCCAGGGTTGCCTTGGAACAAGTACGTACGGGATCCCCGCCAGCAGGATCGGCGTCCCGACGAGCCGAGCGATAGGGAGTTCCGACCAGATGAGCCATACGACAGGACGGCCTTCTGCGACTTCCACCGGCGAAAGGGGCATCCGACCTCTCACTGCCGCGCCCTTCAAGAGGTCCTGCTGAAGCAATTTCAGCGGGGAGAAATCAGCGTCCCAGAGCGGCTGCGACCGAATGCTCGAGACGGCGATCACGACCAACCCCGCGACAACCAAGGTCGCGCGGATAACCGGACTAGGCCCTACCACCGCGCCCAGAACGACGACCGGCGGCGACGATCTCCCTCGCGAGACCGGGAAACAGGTAGATCGCCTCCCCCGGCCCGCACTCTGATTGGGATGATCATGGGAGGTCTCCTCTCGTGCAACGACTCAGTGCGGTCCATCAAGCGTCACGAGAGGAGGACCGACGCATCCCTGAAGTGGCACTCCGGGCCGGAGATCGACGCCCAGGACACGAGCAAGAAGGGGATATGTTTCACTGAGGCCGATGCGGCCGGGGTCCACCAGCCCCACAACGACCCCCTCGTCGTACAAGTCCGCGTAGCCGACTGCGACGTTAACCGAGTCCTCGTCGATACGGGCAGCTCGGTCGACCTCATCTTCAAGGATACCCTCGCCAGGATGAACCTAAACGGGGTCGAGATCAAGCCGCACTCTATCCCGCTAACCGGCTTCGCCGGGGACACCGTCAACGGAATCGGCACCATCGAATTACCGGTCTACGTAGGTCGGGTCACGAAAATCGTCAAGTTCGTGGTCTTCGACACCACCCCGATCTACAACATCATACTCGGAACCCCCTGGCTGCACTCGATGAAGGCGGTCACGTCGACGTACCATCAGTGCCTCAAGTTCCCCAACCAGGCCGGCACATACACTCTTAGGAGTAACCAGAGGGTCTCCCGCGCCTGCTTCGCCATCGAGCACAAGCTGCGCCGCGCCGCGCCGGCCTGCTTGGCCATCAATGCGCTTCAGCCCGGCGAGCTCAGCGCCCAGGATCTTCCCGGGCGGGACCTTGTCACCCAAGTCAACATCGACCCACGCGACCCCGCCCGCTGCGTCGGCATCGGCACCGACCTCGACGAAAGCATCAAGCAAAAGCTGGTCGAGTTCCTAAGGCAGAACGTCTCCACCTTCGCCTGGTCAACTGGCGACCTGCCCGGCATTGACCCGAGCACGTGCAGCCACGAGCTCAACGTGGATCCAACCTGCAGGCCGGTCAAGCAGAAGCGGCGGAAGCTTGGCCCGGAGCGCGCCCAAGCGGTCAATGATGAGATAGAGAGGCTCACCGCGGCCGGCTCGATCACCGAGGTGAAATACCCGGACTGGTTAGCCAACCCAGTGGTAGTCAAGAAGAAGAACGGAAAATGGAGGGTCTGCGTGGATTTCACCGACCTCAATAAGGCATGCCCTAAGGACAGCTTCCCCCTCCCCCGGATCGACCAGGTCGTCGAAGCCACCGCGGGAAACGAGCTACTCTCCTTCATGGACGCCTTCTCGGGGTATAACCAAATCCCCATGCACCCTGATGATCAGGAGAAGACCGCGTTCATCACGGACCGAGGCATTTACTGCTACAAAGTAATGCCCTTCGGACTAAAAAACGCCGGGGCCACCTACCAACGGCTCGTCAACCGGATGTTCGCCGACCAAATCGGCCGCACTATGGAGGTATACATAGATGACATGCTGGTAAAGTCTCTGGTGGCAGCCGACCACGTCACACACCTCCGGTCCTGCTTCCGCACGCTGAACGAGTACAACATGAAGCTGAACCCGGCCAAGTGCTCCTTCGGCGTCACATCAGGCGAATTCCTCGGGTACATCATCACCCAGCGCGGGATCGAGGCCGACCCCAAGCAGATCCGAGCTATCATTGAGCTCAAATCCCCGGAGAGCACGCGTCAAGTACAACGACTCACCGGGAGAATCGCCGCGCTAAATCGATTCATCTCCCGCTCTACCGACAAGTGTCTCCCGTTCTACCAACTACTCCGGGCTAACAAGCGGTTTGAGTGGGACGACAAATGCGAGGACGCCCTCCGACAGCTGAAGGAGTACATATCCACTCCCCCCGTCCTGTCTAAGCCAGAAGAAGGCGAAATCCTCTACCTCTACGTCGCCATCTCCACGTCAGCAGTCAGCGGCGTGCTAGTACGGGAGGACCGGGGTGACCAAAAACCCATCTCCTACATCAGCAAGTCGCTCGACGACGCGGAGAGCAGGTACCCGACCCTGGAGAAGCTCGCCCTGGCAGTGGTCGTCGCAGCTAGGAAGCTCCGGCCTTATTTTCAATCCCACGCGATTGCCGTCCTAAGCACCTACCCCCTCAGGAACATCCTCCACAGCCCGAGCCGATCAGGCCGGATAATGAAGTGGGCTGTCGAGCTGAGCGAATACGACATCGAGTACCGGGGTCGGACCGCGATCAAATCTCAAGCGCTGGCCGACTTCCTAGTTGAGTTAGCACCCGAGCTGGCAGTCAGCGAGGTGTCCGAAGTGTGGACTCTGCACGTCGACGGATCGGCCTCCAAGCACGGGTCCGGCGTCGGCATACGCCTCGAATCCCCGACCAAGGAGATCCTCGAACAGTCCTTCCGCCTAGCCTTCCCGGCATCAAACAACGAGGCCGAGTACGAAGCTTTGATTGCCGGCCTGCGCTTGGCCAAAGAGGTCGGCGCAAAGAAAATCCGGGCTTACTGCGACTCCCAGCTCGTCGCCAATCAATTCAGCGGGGAGTACGAGGCCAAGAATGATCGCATGGACGCCTACCTCAAGGTGACTCAAGGCATGGCCGCAGACTTCTCCGAGTTCACCCTGACAAAAATCCCCCGAGGCGATAACACTTCCGCAGACGCCCTCGCAGCACTAGCCTCCACCTCGGCTCCAGAGCAACGACGGGTGATCCCGGTGGAAAGTATCGACCTCCCCAGCATCGAGCTGCCAAAGGGAGCCTATCTGATCGGTCCCCAGGTCGCGGATCCTGACGAAGACGCCCAACCTCCCGAGAACCTACCACCGCCCCCGGCCGAGCCCGAACTGCCGGACTGGCGAATCGATCTGCTGCTATACATCGCAGACGGCATTCGCCCCCCAGACCGATGGGCCGCCCGGCGGCTAAGAAAGAAGTGTGCCCAATATACAATGCTGGACGGCAATCTGTTCCGATGGAGCGCCTCGGGAACCCTGCTCGCCTGCCTCCACGGGCAGGAAACCATCGACGTGATGAAGGAAATGCACGAGGGCGCCGACGGCAACCATTCCGGTGGCCGGGCTCTCGCCCTGAGAATACGAAACCAAGGCCACTACTGGCCGACAATGCTCCAAGACTGCGACAAATTCGCAGCCCGGTGCGAGAAGTGCCAGCGCCACGGTCCCCTCATTCATAGTCCAACCGAGCTCCTCACCACTGCGGTGGCACCCTACCCCTTCATGCGATGGGCCATGGACATAGTCGGGCCCCTTCCCCGATCTCGCCAAAAGCGCTTCCTCTTAGTCATGACCGATTACTTCACCAAGTGGGTCGAGGCCGAATCATACGCCAAGATCAAGGCAGAGGACGTCCGAAAGTTCGTCTGGAAGTTCATCATCTGCCGGCACGGGCTCCCGTACGAGATCGTCACCGACAACGGTGCCCAGTTCACATCGGCCCTCTTCGAAGATTTCTGCGCGAAGTGGAAAATCAGACTAAGTAAGTCCACTCCGAGGTACCCCCAGGGGAACGGACAAGCCGAGGCCACCAACAAGACCATCCTCGACGGCCTCAAAAAGCGACTAGACGACAAGAAAGGGTCCTGGGCCGACGAGCTCGATGGAGTCCTCTGGTCCCACCGCACAACACCAAAGACATCGACTGGCCGAACACCGTTCAACCTCTCCCACGGCATGGAAGCAATGGCCCCATCCGAAGTCGGGCTCCCCACTCCTCGCCGCGCTATGCTCACCCAGCAACCCGCACTGAACAACGCCGTCCTACTCGGCGAGCTGGATTTCCTTGAAGAGCAACGGGACCATTCCCTGCTCCGAATCCAGAACTACCAGCAGCTCGCCTCCAAATATTACAACAAGAAGGTTCGAGGCCGGTTCTTCGCCGAGGGCGACCTGGTCCTCCGCAAGGTCTTCGAAAACACCGCCGAACCAAACGCAGGCAAGCTGGGTGCCAATTGGGAGGGCCCCTACCTCATCTCCAAGGTCGTAAAACCAGGCGTCTACGAGCTAGTCACGATGAACGGCGACGCCATCCCGCGCTCATGGAACTCGATCAACCTCAAACGGTTCTACTATTAAGCCCCCGGGCTCCAATCCGCTCTCCGCTTTTGTAAACAAACGAACTACGATTGGCTTGATCCCTTCTACTAAAGGGTACGTAGGCAACCCCTAACCAGGGCTCAGCTATTAATCTAATAAAACCTTTTAGACAAAGGAAAACGGTCCCCGACCTGCGCACTCGAGCCGAGCTCCAAACGCTCAAACGCTCCCGAGCTCCAAACGCTCGCACCACAAAAAAAAAAAAAAAAAAAAAAAAAAAAAAAAAAAAAAAAAAAAAATGAACCGAGCTCCAAACGCTCGCACTACACAAAAAAAAAAAAAAAAGCCGAGCTCCAAACGCTCGCACTACAAAAAAAAAAAAAGAGAAAGCCGAGCTCCAAACGCTCGCACTACAAAAAAAAAACCGAGCTCCAAACGCTCGCACTACAAAAAAAAAAAAAAAAAATAATAAGCCGAGCTCCAAACGCTCGCACTACAAAAAAAAGGGGACCGAGCTCCGGTGCTCGCTCTCCCCGGCACACAAGTTATAAGTGCCAAAGCCGGGCCCCAGGGCTCGCACCTCTACTAGACACACAAGCATTAAGTGTCTCTAAGCCGGGCTCGCTACCCGCACCAAAAAAACAAGGTACACAAGCAATAAGTGCCTTAAGCCGAGATTACCTCGCACCCAATACAAGAGCACGGTCCACGACCTGCTTACTTGACAGAGTACGGTTTACGACCTACTCTACCGATCAAAAAAGCCTCGAAATGGCATTTACACAAAAAAAAAAAAAAGAAGAAAGGGCCAACGGCCTCGATTACCACAAAAGGGCCAACGGCCTCGTCTGTTATAAAAATGGCCCACGGCCTAGTCGTTACAACAGCCTCGAAACGGCACCTACAAAAAAGAGAGGGGCCAACGGCCTGCTTTTTACATAAACGGCCTGCGGCCCGATCTTTACATAAAGAAGAAAAGCAAGCAAAAAAAAAAAAAAGAGAAAAAAAAAAAAAAAAAAAAAAAAACAGAGTTTTTACAAGGCCGCATCGGCCGGTCGATCCTCACTCCCGTCAGCACGGTACCATCTAAATCTCCCGGGGCCACCATCCTCGCCTTGGTCCCGTACTCGCCAAGGAAGGGCTGCCCAGACCCCTCTTCCCCGACCGCGGCTACGCCGGGCAGGACCGAAGGATCTGCTTGCTGATCCCCGGCGGCTGGCACGTCGGTACCGGTCTCACTAGCAGGCAGGGCCGAAGGATCTGCTTGCTGATCCCCGGCGGCTGGCACGTCGGTACCGGTCTCACCAGATGGCACTCCAGTACCGACCTCCTCCACGGGAATCAGCCACCAGATCCTCCGGTCCTGCCTCCTGTGGTCTTCGCCTCTTGCATTTCACTCTCTTCTACGCGCCGACCTAATCACCGCAACAAGACCCGCGTACTCCGGAAGCTTGAATCTAGAGGAGTGAGGGCCTGCAGAGCAAGACAAAAAAGTCATCATCAGTCAGACAACCAAAAAAGAGAAGTCAGCTCGACCTGCAAATTCCTACCCGGGGAAAAATTCCAATCCCGGGTATATCTCGCCAACGGATCGAGCCCAGCCACGGCGGTAGCCCGGACGTAGAAGTAGCTGCGAGACCAGTCCTCGACCTTCGACAGCTTGCTCGCCCTAGACCCCGAGCTGGGTGCCTCCAGAACGTTCGCCGCGGGCTTGAAAGCGGCATAGAAGGTCCCAGGAATCCCGGGGTTTGCCTTCTGCTGGGTGAACGCCTCGAACATAGGCAACGTCACCTCCATGTCGCATTCATGCCCCAAGGTCAGCAGCACGATCATCCCCTGGACCGTGGACGGGCAGACCTGCGAGAAGGCCAAGCCCCGCGCCCGACAGTACTGGACGAACAGCTCGGGGAGAGGAAGGCGCAAGCCGCACTTCTGAAAGAACGACTCGTACAAGCAGACGAAGCCCGGCCGAGGAGTCCACGGGCGCTCCTCCGCCCTGGGTATCCTGAGCTCAACGCCGGCGGAAAAACCACACAGATTCCCCAGGAGGGTCACCGATTCCGCTGTGCTCCAGGTCGGTGACCCTCCCTGCTCGTAGGAGACCAGGGGAGACCTCACCCTGGCCACTCGAGCTCCGCCTCCACGGACGCCCTGACGACCACCGCGGCCGCCCAGATGCCCGGTTCTGCCCCCAGCTTGGCCAGCACCGCGACCGCCGGAGGATCTAACCACCGTTTTCGGCCGGAGGTGGGTCCCCGGAAGCGACGGGGCGGCCCCCGAAGTCGAGGGGGCCAACTCTTCCCCACTGTCTGCCCCTCGTCGCGGAGAAGAGGCATGCTCGGAATCACCGGAGGAGGAACTCGGAGAATCGTTACCGCCACCGCGGGACGCCGATTCTTCGCTCGACTCAGCTCGGATACCGTCTAACATCGGAGCCATCGCACGGAGAGGAGGAAATCAAAAAAAAAAAAGCAGGAAGGAAGTAGGAAGAGAAGGAAGAAATCGGAGAGAGGAGGTTACCTTAGGGTTATGCGCAGAAGGTTTTAACAGGAGGAAGAAGGGGGATTTAAATAGAAGAAGGGGGACAGTGAAGCGACGCCTGGACACGTGTCACAAGAAGCACGGCCGCCCAAAAGCCTAATGATGACGTCTCTTCGTTTCCCCACGCCAAAAAGCAAAGGACGCCTCGATAAACGCGAAGCGTCTTTTACACGCCGCGCGTAGGCAGTACACGCGAAAAACGAAGCGTCCTTTGTCGTCCCACGTGGTGAGCACGCGCCAACCTCCTACGGGTTTTTCGGAAAAGATAAACACAGTTGAGCCCGGAAGGACCGTCCTAAGATGCGCCGAACTAACATTAGATCAACTTCGGCACCCTCACTTCGCCTCGAGATACCGAACTGGGGGAGGGCCTATTGTTGGAGGTGGGCCTAGCACCCCCAATTAGTTAGGCCCATCTTAGGAAAGGTCGTTCTTCAGTACGGTCACCGGACTCAATGCCACCGACCTGCATGACCGCTCTTCAGCTCGGTAGCCGACCTAAAAGCAACGTACCCCGGGCCCGCGCTGATGCCCCGCCAGAACAGGGAGTGTCAGAAGAATAGGCGAGTGGGAGTTGGTAAGGCAGTACCCTACCCGCGTAGGGATGTGCCTTCGACCCGACGTCCCACCAACTCTACAGAGCTGACAAGGGCAGGAAGGAGCAGGTGGAGCAGAGTTGGTAAAACAGTGTACTGCTCTGCAACACGCCACGCCGAGCTCATCATGACCTCTCTCCTCAAAAGCCGGAACACGCCTCCTAGGCCACCTTACCCGCGAAAGAGGCCGCAGACGACACGTGGCCCGAGATCCCGGGGAGCAGGAAGCCGACCCCGACTATATATACCCCTCATATGTCATTAATGAAAGGGACTCGGATTTTGACTCTAGAACAGAATATAAACTACCCGACCTCTCTCTTTGTAGCAAGACAACACTTTAGAACGCCGAACTGGACGTCCTTCGGAACCAGTTCGTAATTCTAAAGCGTTCACTTCTCTCTCATCAATAAAGCGAAACCCGGCCCCGGCCTACTCATATTTCTCCCGACCTGTCTTAATCGTGGTTAAATTGCTCTATTAACGAAAATCTCACCTCCCATCTCCTAATCATTCTTTAAACACACTTAGTGGTCCACGGGACCAACAATATATATGTTTTATGTATCTCTTTCTTTTCTAAAGAAATTAAGAGATCAACAGAATATATAGCAAACGACAAAGAGAGTTTTGCTTTTGATAAATCAGAATCAATTTTGTTCCTAACATTGATTCGATAGTTTGTTCACGTTTAATTTTGGTGAGTCATCATACAATTTTATTTCTCTACTGATTTGGTAAAGATGATTTTCACGCTTCTGGTTGCTTCTTAATTAGGCCGTGATTATTCTTTTTGTTGATGTCTTCTTCTTCGTCGGAGAGAATACGCGGTGTATTCAGAAATTTGTTAAAATAATCGTTTATCCACGGGAGGTAAGGGGCACGTCATGTGCACAATTTTTTTGTTTTTTCTAAAGTATGTTAATTTTAGTAATCTATTCTCACGTTGTTTTATTTTATTTTTAGATATTTCAGATTTTCTTAATGTCGTCGAATAACGATATCAAAGTTATAAGACGTTGGATGTATGAAAGGATTGATCATGCCATTGATCAAGTTTCAGATGAATTTTGCAAAGGATTGGAGAACTTTATGGAATTTTCAAAGAATCAACCACTATTTCTTGAGACTGAAAAACTCTTTTGTCTATGTTTTAAGTGCGAGAACGGAAAAAGATTATAAGAAGACGTTGTGTTGAAACATTTATATAACAGGGGTTTTATGTCTAATTATTGGGTTTGGATTTCTCATGGAGAAGATTACGATATTTTAAAAAATGATTCTGAGGTTGTCAACGATTTTATAATTGCCGGGGAAGATGTTTTTGGGTCTGAGTCTCATACAGAGCCAGTGAATCCTTATGTGGAGATGGTTTCAGATGCATTTGGTAATACATAGTCAAATTTCTATCAAAATATGGAAGAAGAGCCTAATGCTGAGGCAAAAACGTTTTATGATATTTTGGATGCTGCAAAATGTCCAGTTTATGATGGATGTAAAGAAGGTATTTCACAACTCACTTTAGCAGCTCGACTCATGAGTTTGAAGACATATTATAATATGTCTCAAAATTGTATGGACTCGATTGCTCAGTTGATACAAGATTACTTGCCACAAGGTAACAACTCAATGAATTCTTACTATGATATAAAGAAGCTTATGCGTTCATTGGGTTTACCTTATCACAAAATTGACATTTGTCAAGATAATTGCATGATATTTTGGAAAGAAGCTGCAAATGAGGAGAGTTGCAAATTTTGCAAAAAAATAGATTTCAGCCTATTTAGAAGCATGGGCAGAAAAAAGTTGCATATAGCCAAATTTTTTATTTGCCGATAGCCGGTAGACTGAAGAGACTATATGAGCCTGACAAAACTGCAAAAGATATGAGATGGCACGCAGAACACTTAAGGAAAACTGGAGAAATGTGTCATCCCTCAGATGGAGAAGCATGGAAACATTTTAACGAGACATTCCCTAATTTTGCTACTGAGCCAAGAAACGTTTACCTTGGATTATGTACAGACGGTTTCAATCTGTTTGGTATATCAGGACATAACTATTTATTATGGCTCGTTATCTTGACTCCGTATAATTTGCCACCAGAGATATGCATGAAACAAGAATTCATGTTTCTAACAATTCTAGTTCCTGATCCAAATCATCCTAAGAGAAGTCTTGATATTTTTCTTCAACCATTGATAGAAGAATTGAAGGATTTGCGGATTAACGGCGTTGATGCATATGATATTTCTACCAAGCAGAATTTTCTCTTACGAGTTGCACTTATGTGGACAATAAGGGACTTTCCTGCTTATGGTATGCTTTCTGGATGGACAACTCATGGGCGGTTTGCATGTCTTTATTGTATGGATCAAACCGATGCTTTTCAGTTAAAACATGGTAGAAAAATAAGTTGGTTTGATTGTCATCGGTGTTTTCTAGCGACAAATCACATCTATCGACGAAACAGAAAGAATTTCAAAAGAGGAAGGGTTGTGAAAGATAGTCCACCTCGAGTATTGACAGGCGATGAACTTTTAAGAGAAGTTAATTTTTTGCCAAAAATTGTTGATTGTGGAGGAAACCATGGACGATTACGAGGATACGGTGACACTCACAATTGGCATAAGCATATCATTTTTTAGGAACTACTTTATTGAAAAGATCATAAACTCCGACACAATCTTGATGTGATGCACATCGAAAAAAACTTTTTTGATAATATCATCAATACTTTATTGAATGTGCAGGGGAAGACAAGATATCGTTAGATCACGACTTGATTTGGAAGAGTATTTTAATCGCAAAGAGTTACATTTAACAACTGATGGAAAAGCACAAATCCCGATTTTCAGACTACAAGCTGATACAAAAACAATTTTTCTACAATGGCTCAAAAAAGATGTTAAGTTTTCTAATGGATATGCATCAAGTCTATCTAAGTGTGTCGATCTTTCGGTAAGAAAATTAACAGGAATGAAAAATCATGACTGTCATGTTATGATGCAACGTCTACTTCCTATTGTGTTTGCCGAGCTTATGGAAAAATCTGTACAAGAAGCACTGTCTGGTAACTCTATAACTATGAGCTTAATTTATTTTACTCCCTCTGCTTCTTTCTCTATGTTATTCTTTAGCTCATTTTTTATAGAAAATTCTTAAAGATCGTTGGTTTTGTAAGTACGATCAGAGCTCTGTGATATCTTGATTGCTAAACAAAATTACTGTCGACACAAATTTGATATTGTAAGGGTTTGGTTAATTTCTTGTACTTTCCTCTAAGCTCTGTACGTAAAGGATATTTAAAGGTTGTTAGAGTTGGATCTTGGCTTTTAAATCTAAAGCACAAGAGATTTAATCTAGTTGTTTAAACTGTAGTGGGATTGAATAAACGTATATGGTTTCTTGTTTTGGAGATCAATTGAGTTTTGCTACTTACAAAGAAACTGATTCTTTTGGATTTTGATCTTAGCTTAGTTTCTGTTGAGGATTTTCAGACGAAGTATATGAAATCGTTTTTTTATACAATCCTCTGATATATACTTTTTATGCTTCGTCTTTACATTGATTTCTTATCTGGTTATTCTATTATATATATATATATATATATATATATGGTTATTTCTTTGAGAAAATTGTCCAAAATAACCTACTTTTAAAAAAAAATGGTTAGAATAACCCATCAAATATATTATTACTCACATAACCTACTAACCATTTAAATAATTCTATAATTCCTAAATTACCCTTACCACTTTTATAATTTTATTTTCAAATTCATTTTTATCAAATAATCATTATTTACAGAAAATCAAATAATAATTAATAAAAAAGGAAATTTGGTATTTATGTAGTTTTAACCCTAAATCAATTTTTTTCCAGTTTTACAAGCTTCGTCGCCGCCGACGTCTCTGAGTTTCTTCTTAGACGTCTTAGTTGTGGGCATCACGATTTCCATATCAGATTTGTTTGTAATTGTGAACCTTTTTCATCTGTCTCCGAATTTGAATATCTCCTCTTCGAATTCGAATCTCTCCTCTTCGAATTTGAATCTCTGCTCTTCAGTTTTTCTGCAATTCCAAATTCGAACCTCTGCTCTTCGACGTCTCTGAGAGTTGAAACATGTATGTTATCTTTACCTTATTGATTTTGTGCTCAGTTACATTTAAAAGTTTATTTATTTGTTTAATACGTTTTTTTTGCTCGAATATCTCTGCTCTTCAGTTTTGGTGAAGGATTCAAAGTTTATCTGATTAAAGTTAGTATAATATTAAAGAGGTATACTCAGACTTTGATGGTTATACCCGAAAACGGCAAACATGAGTGAAAAGAAGAAAAATATAAGAAGTATCATCATACCAAAGACGGCTTATTGATACTTTAATTAAAATTGACTTCAATATTAGGAGAGGTATCAATAACTGTAAGACTTTTCGGTCCCAAAAATATCTCGTTTTCGGTCATTGACCTTTTGTGAAAGAATATGTTGACTGATAAACAAATTCTTAAAAACAGAGACATTTTTTTACCGATTCACACTCACCTGCACATTTTCTTAAAAAGACACATTTTTTTATTGAAATGAAGTGCTGCAATATTCTTGTTAGTTTCCTAGTGTTCAAGAACTAAAACAAGTTTCTGCGTAGACAATTTATATTGATATTTAGCCTTCCTTTTTGGAAGTGTTGAACTTCCTTCGGTGTAGTTTAATCTGTTCTTTACACCACCTTGTAATAATTTATTCATGTTGAAGTGTTTTGCCTGTTCTCTCACCCCAATTGGAATATTACTTGCTGGTTCTGATAATTTATTTTGTTCACGAAATTGATCCATCTTTTTGGAACCATTGTTCTTTGGTGACTTTCTTCAATTCTTCTATTAAAGTAAGTATTTGAACCATTCTTTTCTCTGATTCTTTTTGCTTCTTGCAAAGCTTATGTTGTTGTTTTTGCGCTAAATTGGAGTTAGATAAAAATAATGAATGTATCTTTTTCTATTTGTTATTGATTAACATTGTGTTTGAATTGATTTTTGTTTACTTGTAGTTTAATCTATTTGATTAATGTTTTGCAGAATGTCGATTCAAACAAATGTGGATTTAGGATTTCCATTACGGTTGTATTCACGTGGTTGTGAGCCGAAACCTAAAAAAAGCATCAACTACCATAGTAAGACTGAGTTTCTAGAAGAAGTTGAAAATGCTGTTGGAGAAGAAGTGTGGAACTACATCCGTGATTCTTCTCTAGAAGTAGTTACACGATTCATTGACAATAAGTTCACTTGGTCATCTAAGATCGTCGAGCATTTCTTGTGAATCAACTTACTTGCAAGGAGAAGCATGAGATGTGGTGTTTGTTTGGAAATACACCGGCTCGGTTCTCTTTGTCGGAGTTTGAAAACATAACGACTTTGAATTGTGCACCTTTTCCTGAGAGTGAGGATGTTGTAGACACCAAAGCGCATAAAAAATTGTGGAAAATGTTGAAAGTACACAGGAAGATTCCTTGCAAGAGAGAGTTGAAGGGGGCTTTGGAAGACGTTTCTTCTTGGTCATCAGAAGACAAAATTCGTTTTACGTATTTGTCTATTTTAGCAACTTTTATCGTGGGTGAGGATGATAAAAAGGAGCTTCCTTTTGCATTTGCTCGTATGGTTTTTGACTTGCCCAAATTTGAGAAATATCCTTGGGGCAGAGAGGCTTTCAAGCGGCTGATTGAATCGGTGAAGCGTGTAAATTTGAATGCTAATTCTTACACATTACATGGGTTCGTACAAGTGCTTCAAGTATGGGCTTACAATGTTGTTCCTAGTCTCGGAGCAAAGATTGGTCGTCCATCAAACGTTGGCGGTCCTCCAATTCTGAAATTAAAAGGTTTAAAAGGATTAAACAACATTGTTATCCATGTTGTCTCAGTTAGTGATGAGGTATGTCTACTATTACTTATTGCATTGGTGCATGTCTACTATTACTTATTGCATTGGTGCTGATTTAGTTTATTTTGAAATTTTTTAATTTTTCTTTGAACTTCTAGAAAAACATCAAGAATGTTGTTATCAACCATGTGACACCCGTTGTTTGGGGTGATAGAGTTGTCGATGAGAAGATTGACTCTCTTGTGAAAGCCATATGTAAAGAAGGAGGTTTGGGAGTTGTTACTTGGGTGGAGCATGGATCAAACAACATCCAAATGAAAAATAAGCAAATGGGAAAGAACGTAACAATAGATGTAGGTGGAGAGGATGCAGAGGACAAAGAAGAAAGTGATGGTAAACGAAAATGAAGATTAGAGGTGATGACAACAGGCATGAAGAAAATGAAAGCAGAAGTCTTAAGCGCTTCGTGCGATCATGCTGAAGCACTAAACTTGAGAATAGAACTTGAGCAACAAGCAAAACAATTAGAGACGGTGGAGGCTCAATTAGAATATATGGGAAAACAATTGAAGAGTTTTGAAGAAATGCGCTCAAAGTTTGATTTTTTTGGAAAAGGAGGTGATGACACTGAGAGAGAAGTCGAAGACTAATGAGGTAGTTCGATATAGTCTTTGTAAATCTAAAACTAATGTTTATGTTTTGCTAGTCTAAAATATTTGCAGGTTGTATGTATGTATAGCTTTATTTGCAGATTTTGTTTCTAAAATATTTACAGGTTGTAGTCTAAATTTTGTTTATTTGCAGGTTGTATGTTAATGTTTTGCTAGTCTAAGTCTAGTAATTGTAAATGGATTCGCTGCCTCAATCTTATGGAGATACATAGGAAAATCCTCATACCCACTGTCCCATGTACCTCGTTCAAGCTCACGTGCGTGCACTAATGCTTTGTATGACTTCCAATAATCAATATCAATACCATAAAAAGCCTTCATGACATCCATGATGTGAATAGGTCTAATTCCAACACCTATTTTCCCAATTTTTCTCAAATACAACTCTCCAATACACTTTGACGTAGCTTGTCGATGACGAGAACACCTCTCCGTCACAAAACATGTATGAATGTTTATGTATTTCCGCACTTTAAACTCTGAGGATTTTTTAATTGCCGATGCATGAATCTTCCAAGAACAACCAGCGACAAAACATTTAAGTACCAACAAAGTTGTTGTCGACTTGTAAGTTGTATAATCAAAGTTCTAAAAAATTGTGATCAGCCGCAACTTACGCTGTAACTCCACCTTGGTACTATATATTTGCCCTACCGTAATACGCTCTAGAATCTGCAAAATATTTTGTGTGCCTTCTAAGCCATCAATCATATGCTCTTCAATATCCCCATGGCAAGACATATCTGAAGTAGATCCGTAACTACCTTCCATAGAACCATGAGTTGGTCCATTTTCATCCAGTTCGTCAAAAGAATAACTATGTGTCTCATCTTCACCATATTTTCTAAGTGTACCACTGTTTTCATCACAACCACATGGAGTACCGCTATGTGCCTCATTTTCACCAAATTCATCAAGAGTACCACTTTTTTCCTCATTTTCACAATCTCCGTCAAGAGTACCACTTTTTTCTTGATCTTCACCATTTCCATCAATAGTACCACTTTTTTCTTCGTCTACACTAGTTCCATCAAAATGTTCCTCTTCTTTCATGAACTTCACCAATTTCCTGCCATATATTAAAATATAGGAAAACAAATCATACATTAATCATATTCTACGAACTTATAAATAGTCAGCGGATTTACTTTTATATGGCAGACTTCCATAAAGTATACTTATTTTTGGCAGACTTCAGATTACGATCCCGCAAACTCATATTTAGTCTGGGGACATATAAAGTCTACAGATTTTCGGTAGACTAGAATATCCAGACACGCTGACTTATTCTTCGTCTGCAAAAATTTGGCAACTAAGTCTACAAGTTTTTGGTAGACTTCAAAATCGAATTTTCGCAGACTGATTATAAGTATGCGGATACTCAGCAGACATTCATGAAGTCTACAAAATTCCGGCCGACTACAAAAACTAATCTCGTAGACTTACTTTCGGTGTGCAGATGATTGGCAGACTTGCATGGAGTCTACATGTTTTAGACAGACTTCAAAATCCGAGCCGGCAGACTTATAGTTAGTCTGCAAAAATTCGACAGACTTTCCTATAGTCTGCAAAATTTCGACAGACTTTCCTATAGTCTGCACATTCTAAGCAGACTTGATAATAGTATCTCGTAGACTTGCGACAAGTCTGCGGATAGAGTTTTCGAATCCGTAAAAAACACGCAGACTTTATGCAAGTCTACCAAATATATGCAGACATAATGTAAGTCTGCCGGCTAGGATTTTGAAGTCTGTCCGAATCACGTAGACTCCAAGCAAGTCTGCCAATCATCTACAAACCGAAAGTAAGTCTGCGAGATTACTTTTTTAAGTCGGTCGGAATTTTGTAAACTTCACGAATGTCTGCCAACTGTCTGCAGACTTGTAATCAGGCTACATGATCATATTTTGAAGTCTATCTAGAACCTGTAGACTTCACGAAAGTCTGCCAAATGTGCGCAGACTAAACATAAGTCTGCGGGATTGGCTATTGAAGTCTACCAAAAACCTGCAGTCTTCATGAAAGTCTACCGAATGCCAGTGGACAAAATATGAGTCTGCGAGATTGGCTTTTGAAGTCTGCAAAAAAACTTTTAGACTTTATGCAAGTCTACCGAGTGTTTGGAGACTTTACATAAGTCTACCTATGAAATTTATCAAAATACGTAGACTTAAAAGCTACCAAAATATGGCAGACTTCACATGATATTCATCTTCTACAATAAAAGTGTTTTAGTTACCTGAATCTCCATAAGCTTTGAATTCTAAAAACTCAGGGTATGATTTTGTTCCTTTTTTGTCATGACTTTTAAGATTTAAACCGAGTAGACCTAAAAAAAAAAGTAATATTAGGAACACAATCTAGAAAACCTAGAAACATAATCAATCCTAACACAAAAGAAAATAAAAGATAAGACAAATTACAATTTTTGTAAGAGATTAATTAGGTGAGCAGCTTTTGGAGAACTATACATATAATAGCTTCCGATCGTTGATGCTTTTTTTTGTTGTAGATTTAGTAGTATAAAAATAAGAAATGGCTTATGAAGAAAAGACAAGTATTATCAAGTGGTCGACAATGGTTTTCAAAAAGGGCTTTCCTTTTTTTATAAGATTACGTTGTCCTTTCTTCATAAAACCATTGATTTGTTTTTAATGTTTGTTTTATTTAAGTTGATTGCATTTCCTTTTTAACTTATTTCCGTTTTTATTTTAAATAGAAAAATTAATTAGCTTTAATTATTATCTTTAGTACATATGTAATAAAGAATATATTTGAGGGTAATATAGAGAAAATGTCTTCCAAAAATTATGAAAAATCTGAATTGGTTATCTTAGCTATTTTTCATATTTTTAAGGTTATTGTAACAAATGTCTCTATTTCTTTTCTTCTTTGAATTTTTCAAAACTACTTTTGATTTCAGTCCCTCTTTCTTTTAGGCTCTAAATTGGCTTTTTCCTATAAAAAAATGGTTCTCTAATTTGACCGATTCTTATGGCGATTTATGAGGAAAAATTTCTAAAAGTGGATATGTTTAAATTAGTCTTTGTTAATGTAATTTGATGACTGGATACCACTTTGCAGTTTGAACTTGATGGAAATTAGTTTCTCAATAAGTTTTATATCGAACTTTATGTTTACATTTTTTTTTGTTAAAAACTTGTCGGTATAATTATTCATATACTAGATAAGTAACCGCATATATACGGGTTTGTAATTTAATATTTTATAACCCGTGAAAAAAAATTAAAAACGATAAAATAGAAAACAAAATTAGATGACCCGTGAAAATATCTTATACATAAATTTAGATGAAATAATTAAATATATACCTTGAAAGAAAAATTTGGTGAAGAGATGCAGTAAATAACTTTGGATACGATTATTAAACTTTTAATTTTTTGAGGTGTAATTGATATACTACCAAATTGTGGTTTATATAGAGATGAGAAATTGGTGTTCTTAGTGATGAAATATGATTGCTTAAAGAGTTCGCCTTAGAAGTTTTCTCCTAGGCTCGACAATCGAGACAGCCGCCTTCGCCGCCGGAGTTTCTGGGTGCAGATATTTTCTTCTTGGCAGCCTTCCTCCTTTCTCGGGTCCTTCAAGCTCCTACCGAAGAATCATCACTCGTTTCCGCCGGAGCTCCCTAGTCACTGGCGAGATCTTCTTTTCTTCCTTCTCTGGCTTTCAATGGAATCGAAGTCCAGTCGATATCTTGCTTACCGTTCCTCAACCGTCTCGCCGCCGGGGCCATTTTTACCGTTCAAATCGCCTTCTCATCTCCGAGTGAAGCTCTCCCCAGTGTTGAATCCTTGTCACCCTCCGAACCGCCAGATCCACCAGATCCAATATGCTCTTCTCAGTCGGCTCTCACTTCTTCAAACCCTCAGAAACCAACAACAGATGCTCCGCCACCAGACAGAAATCTGATGTCGAGTTTCCTCTCCACCGTGGTTCGGTTAGCGCTTCTCCGGTCGTACTTCGTCGTCCCTCTACTCAACCGGTGCAGCTTTCTGAAATAGTTACCTCCACCACATACCTATTCACAATCTCGCTGCTCCACCGGCGAAAAAAAAGTATGGGCTTGGCTCAATTTGTTAAGTGAGTTTCTCAGCCCACAATAGTTTACCCATATTTGATTCATCCCCGAGGCCCAAACTTGATGTTGACTTCTTTGGCACTTCTGTCGAAGTAGTCACGGATAATTCAATTTTGGGGATGGATATTCTAGCAAATTCCTCCTTATGGGAGAGATTCATCCTACTTTCCTCCCCTCTCGGGGAGATATCTTTTCCACCGTCCTCTCCTCTCAGAGAGAAAATAGATCCACCAACTTTCTTCTTTTTGAGAAGTGAATTTTTTCCGAGCTCTTTGCCGGGAAAGCTTATGAATTTTCTCACCGACTTTTTTTCTTATGTTGCGGTCTGCACGGGATCAGAAAAGGCAAACAGATTCGCTTTTGTCTTTTTATAATTTTACTTTTTTTAAGTTTGGTTTGTAGATTATAAATTTTTAAGTTTCCTTTTGTCACTTTCTTTACTATAAACTTTCCTTAATTATTATTATTTTTTAATATTGCCTTTTTTAGTTTAACTTTTTTAATATTTACATTAATTTTTTAATTAAATTGACACATGTCAAGATCTAAATTAACCGTAACAAATGTCACGATCTCGTTATTGAATCTTACGTGTCCTTACTTATTATTTTATTAAGAATTTTCCTTTTAAGTTTAAAATATATTTATAATTTTCCTTTTCTAAATTTGGTTTGTAAATTATAAACTTTTAAGTTTACTTTTGTCACTTTACTTTACTATAAGTTTTTCTTAATTATTTTTGTTTTTTTTTGTTTTTTTAAGATTGGCTTTTTTTAGTTTAACCTTTTTAATATTTACTTTAATTCATTTTTACCTTTTTAATTAAATTGACACATGTCAAGATCTAAATTAACAACCGTGGCAAATGTCACGATTTCGTGATTGAAAATTATCCTACGTGTCACGCTCACGTCGTTTTTCTGGGATCTTTGTGCAAGAATTTTACATAAATACAATCTTACAGTATTGCATCAGAACATTTGTATGGTTCTTTGTAATTTGGAGAAAATATTTCCTCCGTCGTTTTTTGATGTTATGGAGCATTTGCCAATTCACTTGCCACATGAAGCTAGACTTGGAGGACCGGTGCAATTTAGATGGATGTATCCTTTTGAACGATACATGGGCCATCTTAAAAAAAAATTGAAAAATAAAGCAAAGGTGGAAGGCTCGATTGTTGAGCAATACATCAATGAAGAAATTTCTACTTTTGGTACTTATTACTTTGAGCCACACATCAAGAAAAAAAGCCGAACAGAAGAGCGACACTGTGATGGAGGTAATCATGGAGATACACACCAGTTTGGTGAAATTACAGATATTTTTTTTCAACCAGGCAGGGGGAGCGGTGGAGAAAAAAAAATATGGCTTCAAGAGAAAGATTACCATATCGCACATGCATATGTTCTACGAAACTGCGATCAATTAAGACCATTTGAAATGTACATGAAATTAATATGCACATACTTTATTTTATATTTTTACATAGTGTACATAAGATATTGTTTTGATTCTTGATGTGATTCTTATATAGGTTATTTGATGAGAGCTTGACTACTTCGAATCTTGGGATATTGTTTTGATTCTTGATGTGATTCTTATATAGGTTATTTGATGAGAGCTTGACTATTTGATGAGAGCTTGAGCTAACTGTGCTTAGAGAAAATCAATTTGCAAGTTGGTTAAAAGAGCATGTAAGATTTTTGTTTTTTTGTGATAAATCTTTGATAAGTTTATTTTATAACAAAAGTGGTGCATATCTGTTGATGAAATTTAGGTCGAGAATATGTGGAAGCATAATTCATATCTCAAGTGGGTGTAGGCGCTCGTCCATGGTCCAATGACAAAAGTTACTTGTTGGCCAATGTATTTTTGTCGTGGATATATATTTCACACATACGATCATGGGAAATACAAAAAGGATGCCAATTACGGAGTTTGTGTCAAAGACACTACATCTTCTGTCTCAAATGAAGAACCTAATTTCTATGGAGTATTGAGAGAAAATTTTGAGCTTCATTATCCTGAACCAGTTCATCTAAAAGTTGTGATTTTCAAATGTGATTGGTATGATTCAACCATTGGAACAGTCATACGAGTAAACAAGTAAGGGATTATCGATGTTAATGCAAGAAAACGTCATGGAAAAATACGATCTTTTTATTTTGGCTTCACAAGTAGATCAAGTATGTTATGTTCCGTATCAGCGGGTGACTAATAAAAAACACTACAAGAAAACTGTCAGTTTCCAACGAAAATTTACGACCGTTTTAAATCGATGTAACTTTACATCGACATTACGACGAAATATGTGTTCGATGTAAAATCGTCGTAAATATATGTCGTCGTAATTTCGATGTAAAATTACGACCATTTTACGACGACATTACGATGACAATATAAATCGTCGTAATATCGATGTAACTTTACATCGATATTACGACGAATATGGCTTCTGCATATTAAGTTGATATTACGACATAATATCGTCGTAATGTCTTCTTGGGTTAAGGAGCAGACCGTTGTATTCCCACTTCTGATGATCTGGCCAACAAAGAACTCTGGGGGTCTAGTTTTCTACATTCATAAAGACCAACCACCATAAGTGAAAGATACATAGAATTGGACATCCATATATTATGATTTACATAGATGTCCAATTCTATGAATCATTCACCTATGGTAGTAATGAAGAATGTCTTTACATGAAAACAAGATCCCACATGATTCTTTGTTGGCAAGATCATCAAGAAGTGGGAACACAATGATCAGCATAAGAACCCAAGGAAACGTGGATATGTATATATTTAGTGTGTATTTTTTTTTTTGAGTTACCATTGAAGGTGTGGAAGGTATTTATAGAAATTTTCTAGAAATTACCAACGGATTTGCAACGAAAGTTTACAACGATTTTACATTGAATAGCATTACAACGATTTTACATCGAATATACGACGAAATTACGTCAAAAATATTTGATGTAAATAATTAGGTGACCTATAAGAAACCGTGTTTTAGCAAATTCTCAGAGTTGACGTGAAATCGTCGTGATACCGATGTCACTATTTACGTCGTAACATCGTCGTAAAACTACGACGAATTTATTACGACGAATTTACGACGATTTAGTTTTAATTTACATGTTTGGTTTATCAACGTATATCATGTTTTACATAACTTCTAATCATAGTATAAACATGATAATCCATCGTATAATCGTCGTTGTTGAATATGTTGTTAAATATTAAAGGTATTAGATGCACAAATATACTTCGTTCTTACTTCCAGGATATGTGTATTGTGATTTAGGGTTTAGAATATAGATTTAATCTATTACAACGAAATTACGATGGATTCGTCGTAAATTCGTTGTAAAAATTACAACGATTTTACGACGAATCCGTCGTAATTTCGTTGTAATACTTAAAATTTAGGGTATAGGGTTTGATTTACATGTTTGATTTTTTTTATCTTATATCCTTTTTTACGTAAGTTCTAATCATAGTATAAACAAGTTTAAGTTTTTACAAAATCATTTACATGATTTAAGTCATCCATGTTACGAATATATACTTATAAGAACGAACGCTATATATTATTATGTAAGATAAGGAAATCGACGACGATATAGATTCAATCGTCGTTATTGAATCTGTTGTCAAATATTAGAAATATTAGATGCACAAATATACTTCGTTCTTACTTCCATGATATGTGTATTGTTATTTAGGGTTTAGGGTATAGATTTAATCTATTACAACGAAATTACGACGGATTCGTCGTAAATTCGTTGTAAAAATTACAACGATTTTACGACGAATCCGTCGTAATTTCGTTGTAAAAATTACAACGATTTTACGACGAATCCGTCGTAATTTCGTTGTAATACTTAAAATTTAGGTTTAGGGTTTGATTTACATGTTTAGTTTTTTTTATCTTATATCTTGTTTTACGTAAGTTCTAATCATAGTATAAACAAGTTTAAGTTTTTACAAAATTATTTGCATTATTTAAGTCATGCATGTTACGAATATACACTTATAAGAACGAATGCTATACATTATTATGTAAGATAAGGAAATCGGTGACGATATAGATTCAATCGTCGTTATTGAATCTGTTGTTAAATATTAGAAGTATTAGATGCACAAATATACTTCGTTTTTACTTCCAGGATATGTGTGTTGCGATGTAGGGTTTAGGGTATAGATTTAATCTTTTACAACGAATTTATGACGGATTTGTCGTAAATTAGTTGTAAAGATTACAACGATTTTACGACGAATCCGTCGTAATTTCGTTGTAATACTTAAAATTTAGGGTTTAGGGTTTGATTTACATGTTTAGTTTTTTTATCTTATATCTTGTTTTACGTAAGTTCTAATCATAGTATAAACAAGTTTAAGTTTTTACAAAATTATTTACATTATTTAAGTCATGCATGTTACGAATATACACTTATAAGAACGAATGCTATGCATTATTATGTAAGATAAGGAAATCGGTGACGATATAGATTCAATCGTCGTTATTGAATCTGTTGTTAAATATTAGAAGTATTAGATGCACAAATATACTTCGTTCTTACTTCCAGGATATGTGTATTGCGATTTATGGTTTAGGGTATAGATTTAATCTTTTACAACGAATCCGTCGTAATTTCGTTAGAAATCGAAATATTTAATTTACCGCGTGAGGGAAAATTTCGATAGGTTAAATTTTCGGTTTTAATACTACGACGGAATCGTCGTAAAATCGTCGTAAATTACCAATGATTTTACGACGACCACAAAATATATATATACGTGACCAGATTTTTCCTCCCTCACAATCTCACACAAACTCACTCTCTCTCTAAAACGCTCTCACCTCTTTCTACCTACGAATAGGTAAAAAAATTATTTTTTGGTTTTTTAAATTATATTATTGTTTGTGAGGATTTTGAATTGTTAGTTAGGATTGTAATTTTTATTAGTTAGGATTGGACTTATTAGTTAGGAATGTAATTATATTATATTGGAATTGAGCTATTTTAAAATATATTTTTAGATATGGCGCCACGTAAGACACACTATCGGCAGTTTCCCGAGACGGGACCGAGTGCTAATTCGTAACTCACGTCATCTTCTGCGACACCGTCCGCTCTTCAGGATTCTTTTTCCGAACCAGCGCCGCCTCCAGAAGCAGGTGCTCGACCGCCGTTGTTGTATGCGGGATTGACTGTCGAATATATTTTGCAGTCGTCGGGGCATGATTCTTTAGATCGTGATTTGTAATCTATGTTTTTTTTCATTTTTTTAGTACATTCAGTTACTTAATTTTATCCAAAAAGAACAAATATTTTTCTGTAAATAACGTATTTTCCCAAAAAAATTAGGGAACAGACGCGGCAATCTAATTATTATAATTGCTCTAAATCGTATGCTTGACCCATTATAAATTTGCTTGATGATCTTTGGATTTATTTATTTAAAGTACTTTGAATCGTGTTTTCGAACAATTTTAATGTTTTGTTGAATCCAATTATCCATTATGTTTGACCAGTTGTTAAGCACCTCCAATAATTGATTACGATTAAAAATGAAAAAAAAAGCTGGTCGCTTTCGATTCGTTTTGTTATTTGGAGAGAGAGAGAATTTCTGGATTTTACTGTGAGAGTTTTTCTTTCTATGGCGTTTAATTATATTAATAGAATCTTGATGATCAATGTCGTTTTAGCTTTGCAAAAACCTTCAATACATGATGAATTGTATCATTGTTGTCTGATCAATTAACAATCTAGTTAAAGACTGTTGGAACTAATTTTTTGTCAAAGCCTGAGGGTTTGATAAAATTGTGTTAGTGTGAAAAGAAATGAGTTAAGCTCTTTCTAATGAAATGTTTTCATTAACCGAGAAATGTTTTCTCGTGTATATATGTTGGAATGGTTGTGTCTTAAATGAACAACATGAGAGAAGAAAAGCCATACGTGCGACGTTCGCATCTTGGGCCTTGATTGGGCCCGTGGACTTTTTGAGGTATCGATCGATACCCCTTGGTATCGATCGATACCCAGCGGGCCGACTTAAAAATCGCAGCCGCCTAGGT
Source organism: Eutrema japonicum (assembly GCA_030161315.1). Taxonomy (NCBI): domain Eukaryota; kingdom Viridiplantae; phylum Streptophyta; class Magnoliopsida; order Brassicales; family Brassicaceae; genus Eutrema; species Eutrema japonicum. The sequence goes on along the minus strand of BSQW01000004.1, from coordinate 39,263,256 downwards.
TATTCTAGAAATATTCTTTTTCTGTCATGGAAAAACCCTAGCCTCTCTCCTATATATACAACACGATTTTCACCTAAAAAATCATCCTCTGATACACAAAAAACACTTACTAAAAGTTCTAGCAATCGTTTCTTCAAATCCCTACTGCTTAGAGTAAGTTTTAATTTCGAGAGTATCGTAGAATAATGGTCGATAGACATGAATCATGGTGTTGATGATTCAGTTAAACTTTGGTTGTATCCTGGGACTCATGGATCTATAAAACCCCGTCACACTACGGGAGATTCTTAGAGTTAAGGAAAGAGATTTATCTCGCCTCCTCAGATCTTGTATTGCTTTATCGTTTATAAATCGTCTGTTCCTTAAACTGTTTATTTACATATTACTGTGATTAAATCTTTCCTGTCTGTAGTGTAAATTTTGGTCCTACAATCTTAACTCTAAGAAGATCCAATTTCTGTTTTATTACTTCAATTGGATCTTTAATCACGAGTAAATAAACGTTTTCAAACGGTTTTTAAACGATTCTTCTACTGCTGATGATACTCAAACGTTGTCAAAAAGCTTTTAGCAAATTGAAACGTGTAGTAGAGGCAATCTTCATCTCTCTCTATTTGTTTAAGAAGATGTTCTTCTGCTAGTGATACTCAAACGTTAATCAAACAGCTGTTTAGCAACTTGAAACGTGTAGTAGAAGCAGATCTGCTTAAACATCTTCTAAAAAACCGTCTTTAATTGCGATTAAAGAACGGTATAATCAACGAACACACATCTGTTCTTGATAGGTTCGATTCAGATCGAGGCCTTGTGAGTATCGATCGACACCCTATGGTATCGGTCGATAGTGGACTAAATTGTATCGGTCGACACTTAAGTGTATCGATCGATACCATGCAAACAGTGTATCGGTCGGCACCTCAGTGTATCGATCGATACTTTGCATCGACCAAGTTGGTTTATGTCGATCGATACTGTGTATAAGACACAGGTATCGATCGACACTGGTGCTATGATCGATCCTGTGAAATTCACTTGTATCGATCGACACCCAGGGTATATCGATCGACACTGAGCGTGTATCGATCGATACCAGGTTGCTTCGAATGACACAGTATGTGCATCGAGCATCAATAGGAACCCAGGGTGTATCGATCGACACTCAATGTGTATCGATCGACACCAAGATGCTTCGATTAACACAGTATGTGCATCGAGCATCGATCGACACTGTGGTTTATCGATCGATCCTGTGTAAAAATTCACTTGCATCGATCGACACACAAGGTGCATCGATCGACACTATATGTGTATCGATCGACACAAACTGAGCATCGATCGACACCGAGGTGTATCAATCGATACAAGCTGATCATCGATCGACACCGAGGTGTATCGATAGATCTTATGAAAAACTCACGTGCATCGATCATCACCAAGGGTGTATCGATCGACACTGAGGGCATCGATCGACACCATATGGGTGTATCGATAGACATTGTGTGTGTATCGATCGATACTAAGGAGTATCGATCGACACCAATGCGATTCAGTTCGATATCAGTCTTAGAATTGCGATTCTTGAGTTTATATATCGGTACTAACTGAAAGTTGTGTTCTCATTAGCTTAAAATGACAAACAACAACTCTGGAACTATGGAGAAAACCAGTGATAAAGTGGATCAAACGACTACGAGTCTGATCAAAACAGTGAAAGCTCAAGCGAACTTGACAGAAGCTGACATGTGTGTTGTGGTCACTGAGGCCAATGTTGCAGAGAGCCATCCAAAGACTTGGTGGTTCGACAGTGGTGCAACCAGACACATCTGTATGGATCGCGAGATGTTCTCGACATACACAAAGAACAAGAGTGGTGATAAACTCTTGATGGGAAACTCCGCCTCGTCGACAGTTGATGGTCACGGGAAGGTTGTTCTGAAGCTCACCTCTGGACAGGAACTGGTTCTCACGAACGTCGTCCATGTACCAGATATGCGCAAGAATCTGATCTCTGGATCGCTTATAAGTAAGCATGGATTCTCTGTGAAGCTGGAAGGCGATAAGCTAATCCTAACGAAAAATGGGATGTATTTGGGTAAGGGTTCTATATGTGATAATCTGTGTAAGATATCTGTTGAGAAAATAATCCTAAAGGATAATGTAACCGAGGCATCCACCTCGTAGAACCCTAAGATTAATGATAAGAAACCATTTGCTTATCTCGCTAAGTCTTTTAATATTTGGCATGAACGATTAGGACATGTTAATTTCAAATCTATGAGTAGATTAATGAACATGAACATGATTCCTAAATGCAAATTAAGCAAAGACAGATGTGAGGTTTGTGTCCAAGCCAAACTCACTAAAACGCCATCACCCAGCGTTCAAAGAACAACAGAACCTCTAGGTTTAATTCACACAGAGTTATGTGATTTGAAATAGATTCAAACCAGAGGAGGCAATAAATATTTCATGGCATTCATAGACGATTGCACGAGATATTGATACATCTTTCTACTGCGGAGTAAAGATAAAGCCTTGGACAAAATTTAAAGACGTGTAACTCAATATTATGTGTCCAAAAATTTGCGAATTTTGGAATAATTAATTGAAGTTCAATTAAATATTGGAGGCTGATTTAATCGAATAATTAAATCATTGGACTTTTGAGGTATCGATCGATACTCATTGGTATCGATCGATACTCAACAGGCCTCTTGCGATTCTTGATATGAGTTCAAAAATACTAATACAATTCGATATTGTATTAAGTTTATTAAATTCTAGAAATTGAATTTAATTTTACCATTTAACTTGAGAGTTGAGTATTGGTTAGTATATTAATTTGGTTTGATTCTCTTGAACAAAATCAAATTTCAATATGACTAACAACACCGATGTGATCATTGTTAGATCTGGTGGTGTAAAAAATAATGGAATGGTTGAAGCCAATTTAGTCGAGATAGACATGTGTAATGTCATCCTCGGAGTCAATATGGTTAAGCATAACCCAAATGAGTGGTGGTATTATACCAATATATGCGTTGAGATGGGAATGTTTCCCTCCTACCATAAATAATGACAAGAATTTTGGTGCTGAAGTTGACTTCTCAAAGAAGCTCACTCTCACTAATGTAAAGCATGTGCTAGAGATGCATAAAAATCTTATTTAGGGCACAATGCTAATTAGACACGAATTCATAGTCAATTGTCAAAGCTGATTAGCATGTATTGACAAAGAATGTTGTCTGTATTAAGGACGGACTGGTCCAAATTAACGTTGAGACAGTCGGACTTAAAATCAATGTAACCAATGGTGTTGACATTAAATGAGAAAGAATCATTTGCTTATGGTACAGAATCTCTTAGTATTTGATCTGAATGTTTCAGTCAAATTATATTCGAATCTATGCGTAGATTGAATGAGATCCCGAAATACAAAATAAGCAAAGATGAGTGTGCGGTTTGCGTTCTAACCAAACTCACTAAAACACCACAATCGAGCGAACCTCTTGGTTTGACTTATACAAAAGGTGGTGAAAAATATTTTGTGACTTTCGTTGAGGATTGTACGAAATATTGTTATGTCTATTTGCTAAGAAGCAAATACGAGACCTTGGAAAACTCAAGGAGTTTAAACTCGAGGTTGAAAACCAACTCGAAAGAACTATCAACATAGTATGAAGTGATAGAGGACATGAGCATGGTATTATCCATCAAACGATTGATCCATATTCACTGGAATCTAATGGAGTCTCATAACAAATTACCGAATTATTTGATGAACTCATTATTCCTAAAAAATCTGGGTTAGTCCAGAAATGTGGGGGGAAGCATTGCTTACCACAAGTTATATCCTGAACTAAATACTACACAAAGTCACTGGTAATGTTTCATGCAAACTTTGGAAAAGTAATGTGTTTTTATACAAATACATGAAAGTGTGGGGGTGCCTAGCAACCACCTAAGAAGCTGACAATCGGACCAAAAACGGTGGATTGTATCTTCATTGAATATGCACACAATGTAGTGCTGATTGCTTTATGGTGTATAAATGAGATATACCAGACATCCAAGTAAAGGATAAGCTCTAAGCGAGCAATTGATCTCTTGGGCTCTTACGCTTTTAGAGGTATCGATCGATACCCATGAGTATCGATCGATGCTTGACGGGCATTGGACCTAGATCGAGCAATTCTGGCACTTTTGTAAAGAAGCAGAAGAGGCTAAAGTTGAAATTAGTCGTATGCTGATTGGAATTACAGCAATATGAGATCTTGTAATCCATCAAATGGATGTAAAATCTGCCTTTCTAAACGACCATTTAGAAGAGGAGATTTACATGAAACAACCCGAGGGTTATGTCACTCCTGAACAAGGAAAGAAAATAAGTAGACTTGCAAAGTCCTTATACGAGCTTAAGTTAGCTCCTAAGCAATAGCTTGGAAATTTTGACAACAAAGTGATGTCAAATAGCTTCAAAATCACTTAAGGTGATATACATCAAAAGTACTCCACATGGATACGTTTTGTTATGTTTATAAGATGACACATTCATCATGGAAGCAAGAAGGACATAATCCAACACACTAAGAATGTGTTTAGTGGGAAGTTTGATAGACATAAGATTAGTGGATAATCTTGTCTCAAGATCCTAGAATGTTTTGAGAACTACTCAAACAAGATTGCAATAAATCCAATTGTGATAAAGTTGTATCACAAGTGATGTATGCAAGAATTATCGGAAGTCTAACGTACTTGATGAATCGTACTAGATCCGATTTAGCGCATTCAGTCGCTACATGAGTAATCCAGGTCATACTCTGTGGAAAGCCATAACTAGAATGTTGAATTATCCAGCATTATATGTCGTCTCGATTTACATCAAAGTCTGGGGGGTTCAAGACATTATGTTCACCTTTTGGTCTCGTAAACCTGACAGATATTATAAGTGGATAATATTTTTCTTGGTAGTGCAGCAGTATCCTGGAAATCTTCCAAACAAGCACTCTTGGCCTAATTAACCAAGGAGTCAAAGTTTATAGCTTTAGATAAAGCTGCAAAGGAAGCAGAATGGCTTCGAAACTTTGTAGAAGATATCCCGATGTGGGAAAACCAGTGCCAGCATTATGTGTACAATATGAGAGTTAGTGAGCTATCTCTCAGGCACTGAGTAAGTTATAAAATGGCAAATCTCGAGAATGATATAAGACCATTTAGACAACTGATCTCACAACGGCTGATAACTTAGCGGATCTGTTTCCCAAAAAGTTAGCCCCGAGATCAAGTTTGTTAAATCATCAAAAGGAACGGGTTTAAAGCCTATAGAAAAAGATGACGTTTGACAGATACCCAACCTATGTGACTGGAGATCCCAAGATCTAGGTTCAAAGGGAAACAAAATTAAACTGATTCGAGTTGAGCACTGTGAGACTATGTCTCAGCCCAGTTCCTAGGATGATAAAACAGTGCTACCTGTGGATAGTGAGGATAAGCGTTGGCTTTTAATGATTGCATAGCTGTGTAGATAGTGGAGTGTGACAGGACACTTCTGAAAACAAGCTAATAAAATATCACCTTGTGAAGTGTGAAATGGGGCCGTTTCTAGGAGAATGAAGGATAAGGCTATATTCTCCAAATTCACTCACGAATACCAGGATTGTTCAAGGCCAAAATGAACCCAATAGAGAACAAAGTTCTACGAGAAAGTGTCTCTGTGCGATATCTGTTGTATCAGTTTACATCAAAATCCGGGTGGTTCAAGACATCATGTTCACCTCCTGGCCGAGTAAACGCAACAGATATTAAAATTGTTTGGTTCAAAGCTGAAAAACGCTACCATTCAGTGACAGTTACATTTTCGTATACTCTCGAAAGTCTGTCTACGTCTAGATGAGTCTAGTCAAGTATGTCTAGTAAAGTCTAGTCTGTACAATGTTCATATGTTCTAGAGTCATTTCTATTCATGTGGGGGATTGTTGGAACTAATTTTTTGTCAAAGCCTGAGGGTTTGATAAAATTGTGTTAGTGTGAAAAGAAATGAGTTAAGCTCTTTCTAATGAAATGTTTTCATTAACCGAGAAATGTTTTCTCGTGTATATATGTTGGAATGGTTGTGTCTTAAATGAACAACATGAGAGAAGAAAAGCCATACGTGCGACGTTCGCATCTTGGGCCTTGATTGGGCCCGTGGACTTTTTGAGGTATCGATCGATACCCCTTGGTATCGATCGATACCCAGCGGGCCGACTTAAAAATCGCAGCCGCCTAGGTTATTCTAGAAATATTCTTTTTCTGTCATGGAAAAACCCTAGCCTCTCTCCTATATATACAACACGATTTTCACCTAAAAAATCATCCTCTGATACACAAAAAACACTTACTAAAAGTTCTAGCAATCGTTTCTTCAAATCCCTACTGCTTAGAGTAAGTTTTAATTTCGAGAGTATCGTAGAATAATGGTCGATAGACATGAATCATGGTGTTGATGATTCAGTTAAACTTTGGTTGTATCCTGGGACTCATGGATCTATAAAACCCCGTCACACTACGGGAGATTCTTAGAGTTAAGGAAAGAGATTTATCTCGCCTCCTCAGATCTTGTATTGCTTTATCGTTTATAAATCGTCTGTTCCTTAAACTGTTTATTTACATATTACTGTGATTAAATCTTTCCTGTCTGTAGTGTAAATTTTGGTCCTACAAAGACAACTTTGAAAAACTTGCTGCTACTCGCCTCAAAGGTATGGTTAGTCTTGAAAAGTCCAATGGTGAAAAACCTGAATGGATTCTCTCTGATTACTGGAGAGTAATGTCAGAGTATTGGAGAACACCCAAAGCCAAAGAAAAAAGTGAAAAACTCGTTTTTCTCGACTATATACATGTAATGGTTTAGGTGCACATCGGCACAGAGCAGGCTAGCAGAGATAAATGAAATCTATTCTAAGGTTGTAGATTGTTGTGCCATCAAAAAGATGGTTGTATATTTGGACTTGGATCACTCCAAAATGGTGCTTTAATGTGTTTGGAGGCTCCGACGGTTCTTTTACAAGCTAACGAAGAAGCACAAATGGAAGAGCTTGAAACTGAATTGCAAAAGAGTTGTGATGAGAATGCACTCTTCAAGAAACGACTCGAAGCAATGGAGAACTTCTGCTTCAACACAACTTGAGAATAGTTTGGTTGCTCGTTCTATCTAATTGATTTTTAGTTTGTTTATTTAATGCTACTTAGTAGGGTGTTGCTTCATTTTCTATTTCTATAGTAGTTTAGACTATCTTTATTAATGTTTCAGAACCAGATGTTTTTATTTATTTATTTGGTATTTTTTCAGATTATTATTTTAAGTTATTATATTGTTTTTATTATTCTAAACTTTTTAATTTAACAAAGAAATCATAATGAAATGTAATATAACCAACAATAAATTAATGGTTGTGACGATGATTTAGTCCAAAATCATTACTACTGTAGTAAAATATTGTGACAAATTTTGGATGCCAAATTAGTATCAAGATAAGAAGAAAATGTGACTATAATTTATTGATAAATCGTGACAATTTTGAGATGAAAAATGAGTAGCTAATCAAGACAAATTTATGACGAAATTTTAGTAATGAATTATGACAATTTTCAGATAAAAAATCAGTATCTAGGTGAGACAGATTTGTGACGAATCTTTAGTAATAAATCTTTAATATATATTATTACAATCACCATTATACATAAAATAATATTTCAATAAATATAATTGCTCGTATATGATTTTTATCAAAATAGTACTAAAACAATACACACGCGTAGCATGGATGCAAAACTTAGTCAATTACTAATAAAAGTTGATTATAGACCTCTAAAAGTGTCCACATAGGATTTTAAACTACTAGTGTGAGTATAAAAACTATGGGTAAAATGCTCTGTTGCCTTTTAATAAATGCTATATCAGAGACTTTTTAATATAGGTGATAGATTAGTCCACAAACCTCCTTTGGTGCTATATAGAAGAAGAATTGCCCTAGATTAAATTATAATATGATAAAGTTGTTGAATATTTTTTTTATTTATCCTGGAAATCGTTTGTTTAAATTATTTATGCAGTATTTTTCGATATGATTAAATTGCTGACATTTTTAGGATATTATTTTTATTAAAAATGCTTCTCAAGTAATAGTATAGAGATGTAAAGAGCATCTCTGAAAGAACAAGAAAAAAAAAATGTAAACTTCAATCTTTCGTTATTATTCCTTTGTCGCATTTTTACTTATTGTCTCTATTTGGCTGAAGGGTGGCAATCCATAAGACATGTTTTAGTTGGGCAATTGGCTGTTCTTCATTCCTGCACTTAAAAATTTCAGTGAGTCTATGAAAAACAATGTGATTGTTGCAATCCGACATATGTCTTTTACTCGACAAAGTCTCAAACCTGAAATGATACAGCTGAGTCCAGCTCTATTCGGTTAAGCCGAACAGTCCCAAGAACATACTCTGGCAAATCTTCTTCCTCCTTTCCCTGCATTTGCATTTGGCAGTTGAATATTCAACCGACGATGGCATTCAAAAGGATGTTCAACCAAAAGCTAAAGCACTCTAGCAGTGAGACCCGAAACGAACCTCAATTAAGATGGCGAGATCAACAATGAGGCTTGTGACATAACCAAGAACCAGACCAATAACGCTCCTGGCAACAGCCGATGATCCAATATCTACATCAATCTGCAACTCAATAAATTTCATGAGAACTCAGCAACCATTTGTAATGATGGTCCAACATCTACATCAATCTGTATGTTGGACATGTACTGTTTTTTTAATGGTTTATGAATACTGATACTTCATGATCATAAGTAACATATAATTTTCATACCAATCTATCATTGCAATCAAAGAATAGATAGAAACTATTATACCTCCAAAAAATTATCCTTCCTCAGGTACTTGCACGTTACAGCTTTACCAAGCAAGCAGGCTTTTGTTCCAACAGCCCGCTTGACCATCCAATATCCCTGTGATTCACCAGGACGGTTAACATGTAATCAAAATTACTATATTTCAGAGACAACAAGAAGAGCAGGGTTTCCTTACCTGAACAATACTTGGAATCAGCTTAAATCTTGCGTCGCGGTAACTGTCACTCCCATTTACAAATTTTCCCAGGGACGAAGACTCGCTTACAGGTCGATCCGCAGCATAGTAGAGGACTAAACAATAGTTAGGCTTTGCTGGTACCTGAAAGAGGAAAAAACATTTTGATTTCTCCCAGAGACCAACCTGACCCATGATTGGTGATGGTAGTTTGTACTATCATAATTCCACAATACTAGAAACCATTTGTGGCACATTGTTACTTACGAGTACACAAATATGAGCAAAATGTTTAGCTCCGAAATTAGTATTGATATATACTGGTATGGGTTGAGTTACTTTCTAATTAAGCACTAAAATTTTTGGGAAAAGACTGACAGATACATAGAATTTACGTTGCAGATAGTATTCACACCTGAAGATTGATGACAAGGATGAATGGCAGCTTTTTCCCAGGTTCTGACTACAAATGAGAAAACTTCAAAATCAGGCTCCTTCGACCACGGGAGAGTATATACACAAAGATTGTATGTTTTCTCTTACTTTCCAACATACTTTTAACTACTCGTTAACTAAGAGAGTATTAACAGTCTTAGCCGCAAGGTGAAGAGGAGAAAAATGAAGACAATATTAAGTAACGAATGGGCATGGCACAATGCCTCATGTGATTGAGGTTCATCGACGTCTTTACACTTTTATAAAATTGAGGTACCTGGACAAGACATTTCGGATGCAGAGCGATGTTGTCTACAGCTTTATCGACTTTAAGCCAATCCACTGATACAAGTGTCAGGAGGGGCTCCCCACCCATCACCTTAAATTTTATCATTATATTTTGTTAAATTTGCACGCAGTTTAATATAAAAGGAATCATTGTTGAAGGCACTATGTCAGATAATCCAATTCAAGAGCTCAATATTTCAGAATCAAAAATCAATCTGGAAAATTGATACATGCAGTGGCTAAGTTTAGAGCGATGACATCATAGAGATATAAATAAACCAAAGTCAGTATATCAGAGCAAGTTCAGAAACATGGTTGGGTCAGGGAGGACCTGAGCGCAGTGGCATATACGAAACACGCCCCTTTCAATTTCAACTGATGTATGATATCAACTGTATACAAATTGAAGAAGATTCAATAATTTAACGTTACCTTTGCATTATCTTTTAGGTAGGTCTTTCCCCTGATCATAAACCCCATGCCACTAGGAGAATTCCAGCAATTTGAGTCCTTATCACCATTTCCTTTGCGGAGGGATCCTTGGAACTGACTTGGATCGATATTCACAGGATCAACACTAGCGTCTAGTACATTACTTGCGCCTGGAGCTGAGGTCAAAATAAAGCTGATATATTAATGGACACTGAGATTTTAACACAAAGTAAATAAAAAAGTGCTTTTTAATTCTAATTTGTGTCAGATTTTTGTGAATTGGTCTCTTTCTCCAAACATTGAACGCAAGAATGGACAAGTTACGATAATGGTAAGTACAACATCTATATAGAACTATATATTGTTTCATTCTCATCTAAATGTAGTAAGATTGTTTACACAAATGCTTGCATACATAAACTATGGAACTTTTGAGTAACTTTGGGATCAAATACCGATAAGATACGTGTATTCATTAACTGATTTGCTTCAATCGCAGATAGCACATAATAAGATGATTTGACATGTATATTCTTTTTAGTCTTTCACGTCCTCAAGTTACTCATCAATAAATTATCAGTGACAGATAATGATCCATTGGTAAACTTAATGGACTAGAAAAAGGAAAAAAGAGAACCTTTAGGCCGCTTCAAAGATAAGCTAGCAATCGCCCATGAAACATTCTTCAGTTTAACTTTGATCTCCTGTTTGTAACATTGAAACAACAGGTTAATAACTTCGCATACAAGTTGCTCACCTCATGGGCTGTACACAAATACTTAATAGGAACTTTAAACATTAGATTATGTGTGGTGTGTATGATCTCTATTTCCCGATGTAGGAAATTATTTCGAGCTTCCATTTCCTTTTCCTAGAGTGTTTGCCTTTACATTTTAGTATATGCAAGGATGAGATCTCGGCTGTGGGACTCATCCAAGCTAGATAGTACTTTGGAGGTTCATCGGCTTTGCCGAGGATTTGTCTGTTTTTACCACGGGAAACACTTTCTGCATTTTGGTTGTTTTATTTTAATCCTTCTTATTTCAATATAGAAGAGCTTTTGGCTTTTTATGTCGATTCGTGATTCTTTTTACTCTATAAATGTGAAAAAAAAAATCTTAAATAGACGAGAAGAAAGCAAAACCAGGTTACCTTTTTGTCCTGCTCCTCATCATCTTCATCGCTTTCCTCTTCATCAGATGATGAGTCTGTTGCATCATAAAACTGCTCCTCCATTTCCTCATCTACATATTCACTATTGGGAACATCTGATATCTTGGACTGGACAACTGTGGCGGAAGTTTCATACTTGAAGGCTGGGTTGGCTCCAATGTACTCCTTCAGACCTGATATGCCATTAACAAAAAAATTGAAACAAGTGGAACTTGTGACATCTCTAGAGTACATCAGAGGTCAAGAAGTTACTTGAAACAGAGTGCCAACTAATTTACATCATAACACAGATAAATCTTCGGATGTGCTGACATGAGTCTCCATCATTCAATAAATATTATTGATACCACAAAGATCACATCTCGACTTCCTACTCATTTTTTGTGTTCATACTCTAAAACAGAATCTGGCAAAAGATAAGGCATGCATTTAACCTGCCACTTGGAGGAGTAATGCATATGGAATAGTCTTTTCAAACTTTGAGTAGCTAGTTCTCTTCCATTTGAACCAACGTTTAGAGTGGATTTCTAGCATGTGTGTTACAAGACAACTTGGAGGTTCTGCATCCGTTCGCTTTCTCAAGTTTCGGATTTCCCAAGTGGATGCTGCAATCAACAAGAACGAAAAGAGATGAAAGGTCTTAAAAGCAGGGGAAAACTGCCTTTCTAGGCGTTCTGTAAGTCCACAGTAAGAATGCATATTATCTGATCTGGTGAGAAAGAAGAAAGTCGGTGTATACAAAAAAAGTCAAAATGAAAAAGAACTGTAGAATAAAACACTAGAGCAGCATCCCACATGATATGGTTTACAAGCCAATAAGATTGCCCAGGAGCCTACGAGCCAGTTCTATATTTTGTGAAGCATTAAAGAACTTAGTCTTGAGAATTCGACACTATAGCAAAAACGGAGAGGCAAGTAATCACAAGCAGCTAAGTACGCTCAAGGACAAAGAAGCTCTGGTTATCGAAGTAACATTCAGATCGGTGTTGGAAACACTTGGATAGAGAATGTCTTAACATTGAGAATTTACCTTTACTGCATTGCCACCACACATGAAGCATATTGGAAAAGGTAAACCCTACGGATAGAAATGTTATCAAAAGAAAATATCTTACGAGTAATAGTTGTACGTCGATATCCAGACTTTGGAGGCCGTTTCTTATGCACTGCTGGAAACTGTAAGATTGCTGCATACAAAAGTAAAGTATGAGAGAATAGTCGAGATAGTTAATTGACAGCTATTTCGATAGAATAATAATGAATTTAATGAGACTCCAGTTCGCAAGAGTATGAAGATATCATCCGGAACTAATATCAGAGAGAAGAATGCATAACTAAGATTTCTAGATGGCAGTGGTGAGCTGACATAGATTTTTAAAATCTGTAACTGTGAAGTTCAGATTTTAAATGTAGGTTTCATTCTTTCCATGATTAACAAATATTTTCCTCACCGGCTCATAGGGCAAGAAATAAAAAATCAATATGGATTTTCTTTTTTGCATTTGATGTTGCAACCTATAAATATAGTTGAGTTTGTATCGTAAAATTTACAATTCAATCATGTCTTTAAACGACACACAGCCCAAGTAATTCACTAGCCACCCAGTGACAGGGCTTAGATCAATTTCCACCTTTATGCATAGCCGATGCAGACATCATCAGACTGATATAAGGAAACAGTATTTAGAAGAGTATTGTTCTCTACTTACTATATGTACCATCTTGCCCACGAACCCACTGTCTAGAGAAGATAAAATCTCTCTTTGACTGCCATCTGAAAAATATACTATTTAACCGATCAGTTGAACGAAAACAAATAAATGTAACTATAGAGATGTCCAGTGAATTAAGTAATATGCAAAAATGTACAACACATGACATATCTGATAGAGGAAAATCATAAAAATAACAAGACATTGTTAATATATACATCTTTTTCACTAAAGAATACAGAACGATCAATGTGTCATTAAGGACAACCAGGACTTTCAGTTAAACAACATACCGTGAAAGATATTTAGGATCATATACGCAGTAAACAACATCATAGTGGCCCTCGTATGAGTCTATCAATTCCGAATCACCTGTTACTGTATCCCACCTGTCTGGATAGTTAGAAAGATCTAATTAACAAATAACATCTATAATTTTCAAGGAAATGAGCTTACTCATATCTTTGATGTTTGTCAAGTTTTGAAATCACTTCGAACACAGCATCCGCACTAGCTTCAACCACAGCAACTGCTTTCACAAGAACTCCTCTACCAGCCTAAAAAGAAATAATTTTGACAAATTCTGAGGGGCCTCCTAAGTATTCAAACAGTAATTGAATACAACCAATTACAGTTCCAGTTGCAAGAAAACCAAATAAAAATACTAGTTGTCACCTTGGCATAAATAATCGCAATTTTTCTGATGCCATAAGTTCTGGAGTTGAAAACACTTAGTTATAAGATCTAAGTCAACTTGTTACCTTGCTAATAAGAATAAATATGATGGCAATCACAAAATTATATATATTCTAATGAAAACAGAATATAAGGTGGTTTAGTTTCCATTCCTCTTGGAATAAATTAAAGTCATTCTTAAATGGAAAAATACCCAAAATCTCCAAGACCTAGTAAGTTGGGACAGCCATCCAACAATTGATTCTTATCAACATCACAATCAAGGGCAGGAAGTCACCCAAAGCTAACTTATAAGAGGAGAATGTAATTGGTTTCAAACTTTTAATCAAAGCAGTTCTGTCTATATAGTTGAGAATATATTCTCTGAATAAAAGTATAAATACCTTGAAGTTAGCCACATCTTCAAATATCCTAACACCTACAGGAAAGTAAATAATTGAAGGTTATGTATCAAAGAGAAAGCAGAGCATAAGAACAATGTCAATTTTTTTAGGCCTTTAGTAAGGACTACTATCTTGCCACACAACCGGCCAACCTAAAAACCCTGGACAAGTATCGTCCGCATCTTTTTGTTTATTATGAGTCTTCTACAATTACCTCTTTATAATTGATAGAGAAGTATGCATGGTCAAAAGGAGACACCACGAAAAATACATTAGCGCAAGTTTGTAGGGACATTCTAATTGACCCCATTACTGGTTCTACAGATGAAAAATTGTAATATGCAGGTTGTTTGATATCAAAGCTCTACAGTTTACTGCCAAGCATACCATTGATTGTACGAACACATTTCCATTCATGTGCCTCGATTGCATCTCCATTGTCACCACCCTCGTAGAAACCATCACCCCTGGCATCATTAACCAAGGTAGAGGATTGCCTCAAAAGAGTCTCTGGACCTGTAATTTAAGAACATAATCACACATCTTTGTTTTGAAAGAAAAGTAACATTCAGGTGACACCTTTGTCTTCAAGCCAGCGTTGATCAATTTTTACGAAGAAATAAACAGAATCTTCAGGGAACTCAATACTCAGTGAGAATTTCAACACCACAACCACTTTGCCCCATTATCCAATCATTTTGCATGTGCCCTACTCAGAGATAGGGGAACAAGCAAAATAGGCAACGAGTAGTAGAGTTTTTGTTACAATGTAAGATTTGGAGCTCCCCACCACCCCAAATCAGCTATGATCATAAATATACAGTAGATACCAACCGATGAACTTTAAACAATTTAGACGCACAACTTTATAGCATTCGTAATCAATAGATGTTGTACAAAAACAAAATAGAAAACTTGAAAAAAACATGACAGCAGCATCAAACTGCTTCTTTTGAATAACCATTTTTGAACCTTAATGCATGCTTATGGAAGATTCTGAAGCTAAGAGCCCATAAACTTGAAATGCAGCATAATACCTTGGCCAATTCGGATAAGCTTTTTTAACCCAAAAGCATAACGCCTTACTCTAGGTCTATGTCCTTCAAGATCGATGCTTCAAAAGAAAATAGAGTATGATTCAGATATCGTGGACTAGCAGTGAACTTCTACTATTTGAACGTTTTGATCTGGTTACAAAGAGAGTATAACATCACAGTGTTATGCATTACTTTTCTTTGGTCTTAATAGTGTTATGCGTTTTCCATTGGAAAGAGCCTCATCTTCTCTATAAATGTATATTTAGGGCACCGAAACAGGAACTACTTAGCTACTGAAAAATATCATCTAAGGCATTAATCATATGATAATTAGATCGTACTTGGCCTCCATGCTTAATTTTGTTCTTGTGCTTCCACCTTTGGATAATGCATATTCAGCCTTCCAAAACAGGAAAAGCAGTTATCAGAATAAAATAAAATAATTGGTGATACCTCATCATCCCAATAAGCACTAAAATAAATGCTCCCAATAACAAGCAAAATGAACTTCGAAAAAAGTAGACATTTTTATGCTATATAACTTGCAAAACATCAATACATTACATGATGCTATAAAACTTGAGTACATCTCCTTAGTACCTGTTGTTTTGCTTCGTCAAAAGCCTCAACCCATTTCAGGGCTTCTCCAGCGGTAGCACACGCAATCTGAAGAACAGTTTACACAGAGAAAAGAAAAAAGTAACTTAATGCACCTGGGTCTGGCAAACATACTTATCAGAAACAATATAACTTTATATCTGAAATGCACATTCAGGTAACAAAAGGAAATACTACCAATCTTCAAGACAATTACTCTGTAAGTT
Organism: Eutrema japonicum; assembly: GCA_030161315.1. Lineage (NCBI taxonomy): Eukaryota > Viridiplantae > Streptophyta > Magnoliopsida > Brassicales > Brassicaceae > Eutrema > Eutrema japonicum. Next base: position 39,247,198 of record BSQW01000004.1, on the reverse strand, counting down.
AACTGTTTCATACAAGTGTGCAAATACACACAAAAACAAAAAAAAATCATAGGCCTACCAAAACAAACTCAAGTTCACAGTGGCAAGCATCAAGTCTATTGCACATTTCCAAAGAAAAAGATTCAGATACCCAGACACCAACGTCTCTGCCAACACAAGGCCATTGCAAAGAGGGAATTTAACTTACTTCTCCTTTTCTTGTCTCGTCCAACCGGTTATAGAACCTTATGACGTAGACATCCTACATGATATAAACGAAATCAACTTAGTAAGTGTACCTGTTTCATTAGAGCATACAATTTATATGTAAGATAGGGAAACGAAAAAAGGAATAACAGATCTGTTTTTTACACAGGCTGCAGTAAACTATAGAAGTAGGGATTAAGAGTAATATTACCCCATGATTAACTTTGCGACGTCCTAACTCTTCAACCATCATTGTAGGCCCTATGACACCACGCCTTATAGGTTTCTAGAATATCAAAAAGACGAAATGGATAGAATAGAATATGAAAACACATCTCCTTGGCATATACAATTCAAATTACAAAAAGGAAAAGATAGACCCTAACCAACGTTGAATACATCACTATATCCTTCAGAGATGCAACAAAGAATTCATTGTATTGCATCAAATCATTAATATATCGAATATTAAAAGCATGAGAAACGTGGCCAACTTCATTCCAAAAAAAAGAAAAAATATAATTTTTTTTTTCTTTGAATCTTTATTCATTATATAAAACAAAACAGGAATACATAGGTGAAATACGGTTTTGTTACACAAAGCAATAAAATGTAGAATGCGGGTTTGGTACACGACGCCGGCGGAAAACGAATATTCCCCGGAGACTAAGCCCGACACTCGGGAGACTAAGCCGACGAATTCATAGAACTCTCGGAAACTAAAGCCCTAAACAAGGGAACCACAGCCCAAAAGAGGGAAACAAACATGTAGATTAAGTCTAAGAAAACAAACCAGTAGGACTAAAAACTATAAATCCTAAGTTCTAAAACTGAAGCTCTTGAATAAGAATAGTCCCAAAATCCCTTCCATAGAAACTGGAGACGCCAAAGTTGCTTCAAAAGAAAAGAGCCTCGATACAAAACCAACTAACCGAGCTCGAAGACAACAACACCGGCAGAAACGATAGCAGAACCAAAACTAAACCAGAGCCCAGAAACTAGGTCCAACAAAGCCACTCCAAGAAGACTAATAACTCGAGCTGAAAGAGGCTTAAAGATAAAAAAAAACCTTTAACTTCGACAGGGGATACGCCAAGAAAGATCAACAACACTTAACACGGACCTTCGTGCACATCTAGATAGACAAGCTAAAGACATCTACAGACCTAAAGCCAGACACGCCACGCAAAGAGAAGCATTGAAGACCAACTAACTGCAACGACTTAAACCCAACTCCAAACCGATGGTTACATGGAGAAGGAGCAATCAAGCCATCGCCGCCGCTGCAAGCAAGGACCAAGTCGGAGAGGAAATCGAAAGCATAACCAAATCGATTTCCGGCCAGAAAAATAAGTCCGCAGCTACATAGTCGGTGACCAATCAGCGGTACCGGAATCCATCGGAGACACCCATAGAGGCCAGAACAAGGCCGAGACCCACCGGAAGCTTCACATCAGAACCACCGAAGATCCGCCGCAAGGAAGCGCAGATCGAGAGAAATACCGCTGCCGCCAAAGCTCACCCAAAACCATCGTCGTTGAGATACCACGAAGAACAACGCCAAGAAGAGAAACCTAAGACTAAGGATCCTACGGGGGTCCCTTCACCGGCGGCGGTGAGCCACCACGCGCGCCGGCAAGGGAGATCGGAGAGAGGTTTTTGATTCGCCGCCACACAAATAATCGTACTTCGAAAGAAAAAATATAATATAATGAACATTCAGCTCAGGATTTGACACAATTAAAAACTCTACACATACAGTGAGATTTCGAAGGAACATGTAACTCTTAAACATACAATATTAAGCAGACGAATCCTATAAATTTCCAAGGAACTAAGCATCCGGAAAGCCAATAAAGAGAAAACCATAAGCTAAACATCACTCAGGACATAAGCTTGATGAGATTTAGTTTCCAAACAATCCAGAACAACACAAGCAGCACAGATTCAAGGAGAAGGATCAAAAGCAAAGAAATAAAACAGGAAAAGGAGAAATCATACAATGTCTGGGTTCTCGTGAGGATCTCTTTTGTACATCTCGACGTATTTGCCTCTAATGAAAAGGAAACGAAGATGACAGTACTCGTGCCCGATCTTATTCGCACCCAAATGATAGACCCAACCGAAATACTCAAACGTTCCTCCTTCTCCGCCGCTGCTACGGCTGCTGCTTCCACTATCATTACGATCTCCGATTCTTCCGAGATTCCCCGAAACTTTCTTCTCCGATCCGTCGGCGGCAACAGGTTTCTTCGATCCAGGCGATGCCATCGCCTTAACCAGATCAATCAAACGCTAGGATCGTGCGAGCAAACGATTCAACTACAAGTAGCCGATCGATTCAAAATCGTTCGTTGTTTCATTCGTTTATCCTCACTGTATTCGAGAAAATCTTTTTTTTTTTTTTTTTTTTTTTGCTCAATGATGGAGGTTGGTTTGAGCTCAATGTCCTACTCTACGACAAAGTAATTTCATCCAATCAAAACAAGCCACGTCAGCTAAATATTTAATGTTTGCGTCTGCCTTTTTAGACTTTGCATTTAAACCCAAAAAATGAATGTAGGGGAGTTATTATTATATGTAAGAATAACTAAGGGTGTTCAATATATTGTTACGGTTTCCGGTTTGGTTTTTTCGATGTTTTAGTTAACGAGAAATAGAATATCCATATCTATTTTGGTATATTCAAGTTTACTATAATGGAAGTTTAGTTTCATCGGAAAAATAAAATCCATATCTATTTCGGTATAGTTCGGTTTATATACTCTCGGTTGTTAGTTTATTTGGTTTTTTTTTTTTTTTTTTTTTTTTAAATAAAACTAGATCAACTATAAAATTTCATTTCAAAAAAAAAAAAACTATAACTAGACAATAGGGGTGAAACAATTATCCGGAATCCGCTACGATCCACTCCAAAAATTCGGATATCCGAGGAAATCGGATCCAGATCCATATCCTTTAAATGTAGTACAAAACTCTATTTTATTAATAGTTTTTTTAATATCTTGAGATTTATACATAAAAATAATGAAAATAAAGAAAATAATTTTCTTATAATAACAAAAAAAAGTACAAAATATTATATAAAATTTTAATTTGGGTTTACTACCATGGAAACCATCATGGAAATTTTACTCTGCTGAATAAGGGTTTACTACCATGAAAACCACCATGGAAAGTAAAACGGTCGGGAGCGGAAGATACACACTTGTTGTATGGTGACATTCGTACAGTCGTTGAAGATTGGCAGTCTCATATCTTATTTCGATCGAAAGAATCAGTAAATTGGGTTCTACTTCGACAAACATCTTTAGCTCCTATTTGGGATTGGGTCAATGTAATACAACAGGGGAAACAATGGATAATAGCCAAAGTTGAAGATCGCAACAAATTGAATGCGAAATTGAGGAAGGGAAGGATGTATATTCTATTTGCGAGTAATATTTCCGGGAGAAAAGAAGTGTCAAATTTTATTTTTGTTGTTTTATTTTATTGTATTGTTTTTTATCTTATGTATTTTTGATGTACTTTGATTTAATATAATAAAGATAGATGACAAAAAAAAAAAACTAAACTCAATCAGAAGCGACGTTGTCTCTCTCTCCCAACTTCCCATTGTCTGCAACTTTTTCGTCTTTTTGTGTGTTTCTGGCGGCCGAAACCGTCAGATTTTCCTTTTTTCCTTTCTTTTCCACATATATTGTCAATAAAACCAATTGATGTCTCTAATGACATGGATTTCGTCGCTTTGGGTATCTACAAAACGATGAGGTATTTCGTTCGACAGTGTCACTTTCTTTATTCGTTGGCCAGTGGTTTTTCTAGTTATCGGACTTTCTACTATTCTCTATCATTTCGTCCATGAAATAGAGAAGAGGAAATCAGAGAGGTTTAAGTGGATGGCCGACGTATTTTTCTCCCTTTAGGAGCGTCCTTTTCCGACAATCAAATACTATTCTATACGGTGGTGGTTAATCGGCGTTTTTGTCTTGTTATTGATGCAAGGTATATCTTATCCTCTTAATGCATTATTCAAAGGATTATTAATGATTCGGTTCATATACCGAATTTCGAAACCGCCGCCATGGCCGGATGATTCGTCGGAAAGGATGATAAATCTCACTCTCGCGGTGGTAACGACTCATCTATCATGTGAAATAATTGGTGTACAACCACAAGCAATTCAAAGTCAATTTTTTTAATATTGAAAATAAAAGAAAATAATTTTAATTACAAAATATTATATAAAATTTTAATTTTATCATTATTTTAAGTATTATAATATTTTTTATTTTTGAATAAACTAAACTCAATCAGAAGCGACGTTGTCTCTCTCTCCCAACTTCCCATTGTCTGCAACTTTTTCGTCTTTTTGTGTGTTTCCGGCGGCCGGAACCGCCAGATTTTCTTTTTTTCCTTTCTTTTCCACAAATTTTGTCAATAAAACCAATTGATGTCTCTAATGACATGGATTTCGTCGTTTTGGGTATCTACAAAACGATGAGGTGTTTCGTTCAACAATGTCACTCTCTTTATTCGTTGGCCGGTGGTTTTTCTAATTATCAGACTTTCTACTATTCTCTATCATTTCGTCCATGAAATAGAGAAGAGGAAATCAGAGAGGTTTAAGTGGATGGCCGACGTGTTTTTCTCCCTCTAGGAGCGCCCTTTTCCTACAATCAAATACTATTCTATACGGTGGTGGTTAATCGGCGTTTTTGTCTTGTTATTGATGCAAGGTATATTTTATCCTCTTAATGCATTATTCAGAGGATTATTAATGATTCGGTTCATATACCGAATTTCGAAACCGCCGCCATGGCCGGATGATTCGTCGGAAAGGATGATAAATCTCACTCTCGCGGTGGTAACGACTCATCTATCATGTGAAATAATTGGTGTACAACCACAAGCAATTCAAAGTCAATTTTTTTAATATTGAAAATAAAAGAAAATAATTTTAATTACAAAATATTATATAAAATTTTAATTTTATCATTATTTTAAGTATTATAATATTTTTTATTTTTGAATAAACTAAACTCAATCAGAAGCGACGTTGTCTCTCTCTCCCAACTTCCCATTGTCTGCAACCTTTTCGTCTTTTTGTGTGTTTCCGGCGGCCGGAACCGCCGGATTTTCTTTTTTTCCTTTCTTTTCCACAAATTTTGTCAATAAAACCAATTGATGTCTCTAATGACATAGATTTCGTCGTTTTGGGTATCTACAAAACGATGAGTTGTTTCGTTCAACAATGTCACTCTCTTTATTCGTTGGCCGGTGGTTTTTCTAATTATCAGACTTTCTACTATTCTCTATCATTTCGTCCATGAAATAGAGAAGAGGAAATCAGAAAGGTTTAAGTGGATGGCCGACGTGTTTTTCTCCCTCTAGGAGCGTCCTTTTCCTACAATCAAATACTATTCTATACGGTGGTGGTTAATCGGCGTTTTTGTCTTGTTATTGATGCAAGGTATATTTTATCCTCTTAATGCATTATTCAGAGGATTATTAATGATTCAGTTCATATACCGAATTTCGAAACCGCCGCCATGGCCGGATGATTCGTCGGAAAGGATGATAAATCTCACTCTCGCGGTGGTAACGACTCATCTATCCTGTGAAAATAATTGGTGTACAACCACAAGCAATTCAAAGTCAATTTTTTTAACAACGACTATGATACACACTAATTGGTATCATGAGGTCAATATCTCGAAACATGTACCGGATGCAATGGCTTTTCATTGTGCGGTTTGAGAATTAATCAATGCAATGTGCGATTGACATACTTATCGTATAAGAGCGAGACGAATAATGAAGAAGGAAAATAACAGGTTTCAAAACTCGTTAGCGTATAAGGCTTATCTCGGAAGGAAGCAGCGTCACATCCCTTTTTTTATTATTATAATTATTCGTCTTCAACATATAGCGCATATAGCTGTTTATGCAATAATTTGTATTTCGATGTTTCGTATTCGACTTTGTAACCATACTTGTACTTTAGTTGTTTAATAAAAGTAATTTAGATGGCAATTTTTTTTTACGGATCCGGATCCGGATATCCACAAATACCTTAATTTTTAGGTGGATATCTGGATGCCACGGATGCGGATAAGAATAATTAAAACTCGGGTCTGGATATCTTGAAATTTTTGGATATCCGGATCCGTCCCACCCCTACTAGACGGTTTCTACTAGAGACATTTTTCTATGAACTTGAAATTGACTTGTCTCTACCTATTGTTTTTTTAATGTTACTAGATTCTAACCCGCCCTGCCCTATGTAATCGGATGTTTAGCGATACTTATTTGGCGGATAGCATAAACGGATTTTGATATGGACATCAGTTGATTATATATTATTCATATTGGTTGTCGATAATTTGTATTTGTTGATAGTTTGGTTTATTTTGTATTTTGTGATTTAAAAGAATACAACAAAAGTCTTACTAATTTAGCTATTACATTCACTAGTCATAACATTAAACAACAACAATATAAAAAAGAGCAATAGAAACTAATGTTCGTAAATAATAGTCAAATCATAACTAATAGTCACATGCATAAATATAATGAAACTGAGGAAAACAATAGTAAAGTACTTGATCACCATTGAGAGAAACATATAATCAAGACTGAAAAACATTAAAAACTTGTCAAAGTCGAGTAAAGTAAACAGTAAAGTACCTGATCAATATTCTTCAAATAACGAAACATAGGAAAAATAAACAGAATATGAAAATAAAGATTAGAGTTATTTCATAGATAATCGTAAACATTTGTCGAAATTACGTTAGAAAGGTTACACCACCCACATCCAAGACACAATGTCTTCCGCAAGACACAATGTCTTCCGCAAGACACAATGTTTTCCGCAAGACACAATGTCTCCCAGAATTGATGACGTGTCGCGACGTGATTCATCGCGACAATAAAAAATTAATTAAAAAAAAAAAAAAAGCGGAAGACACAGGTTTTATGTCTCTGATGCGGGTGCTCTTACATCATTTCTTCTTCTTCTTCTTAGAAAATGTATAGAAGATGTACTTGCCTGACCAGTCTCAAGTTTCTCATATTTGGTGTTGGTAGAGGAGTTTTCATGCATTAATAACCATAAATTAAAGGGATAATTTTGGTATAATTGAATAGAGAAATTGGAGCCTTTGACATAGATAGATGTCAAAATTGGTGAGATAACAAAACACTATAGACGCAACTATTCTAATTTAGTTAATCAGATTCTACCCCTATATATCCTATTGCTTTTTACAACCTATGTGACTTCTATTAGCATTTATTTATCTTTCATCTTTTCTTCGTTTCTCTCCTCCAATCTTCCTCTTTTCTCTTTCCTTCATCTTCTTCTTCGCTTGTATTACCAATTGTACAAAAAGAAGAAGAAGACATAATCGTCAAGTGAAGGGCTTTCTTAGAAAATAATTGAGAGCTAGGATTTTCAATAGTTCAATACAAACGAGACAAAGAGCGACGCCATGAACCTAGTTGTCAATGAGCGCAAGCGAATCGAAGAAGAGGGTAGATTTCAACAGCCTAATAGTTATGGTGAGTGTTATAAACAACTCCGACATCTCACAACCCTTAAGAGTTTTTTATTTCGCTCTCAGTAATTCCTCTCCCCCTTTTTGATAAGCAGATGACAAGCTTGGTAATTCCGGAGAGAATATTCGCCGCTGGAAAAAAACAGTTGGAGAGAAGGTTAAATCCATTAAAAATCTCAAATCCATCCTAAAATCGATGGAGAGAGATAGGTATAGATTCATGGTCCCGTACAGTATTGATTCCGGCGAAGAGAGAGAAAGCGGTGGGAGAGCAGAACATCACCGGAAAACAGCACGCATACTAGGGTTGGTGGGTAGAGCATATTATGATTTATGTTAGTTGGATAATAACATAGAGTGCTTTACGGTTTGAGGCACTCAAGATCTCTTGAGTTTAGATTACAAAGTATGCACTTTTTGAGTTTAGGCACACTTTTGTTATTTTTGACACATGAAATTCCCTAATTTCCCTTGCTTTGAGGACGAGGGAAAATGCCCCATATTTTTTAATTATTCTTTAAACCCACACCACATGTTTTGTTTGCTTATTTTATTTTCATAAAAAATAATTAAATAATTATTTTTGCACTATAAACTATATATTTGTTTTCTATACTTTGATATCAATTTTACAATATTTTACTTACAAGTGGTTCATACCTCGTGGACAGAAAGAAAATCACCTCCATGAACATATGGAACACGTGTTCTTTGTTAATGGATACGCATGCATATCCACGCGTATATGGAACAAGTGTTCGTAGCTAAATGGATACGCATGCGTATCCACGCGCATATGGAACACGTGTTCGCAGCTAAATGGATACACAAGCCTTTTTGTGCATATGGAACATGTGTTCGTTGCTAAATGGATACAAATGTCTCCCTTACGAATTTCGTCAAACACTTTGAAACCCCACTGTTTGATGATTAACCAAACTGAGAATTTTTATGTTTTTCTTTAATCTGAGAAAAAATGATGAGATAAAGATGGAAGTGGAGAAGAAGAGAGAGTTTGAAGAGAAAGTGGAGAAAAAGAGAGAAGAAAAGGTAGTTATCTCTTGATAGAGGGTATACATGTCAAAACACACCAAAAAAATATGAAAAAAATGTGCATAAACTCAAAAGTGTTTATGTTTGATATTATAGTTTGAGAAAGTGTCTTTGAAGGTAATTATGTCAATAACATATGTGCACGAGTAATTATGATGGTAGGGTCTCTAATATTTAAGAGGGCTTCACACTTTGGCACACTTTCTTGAGTTTGGTTTGCAATATATGAACTTTTTTGAGTTTATGCACATTTTTGTTACTTTTTGACACATGAAATACCTTAACCGCCCTTTGATTTTCCCCCATATTTGTTTTTTAATTATTCAACCCCCCCACCCACATATTTTGTTTGCTTTTATTATTCTCATAAAAGAACCCATTTCAAAATTATTTTTGCACTATAAACTATATTTATTTTGTTTCTTTCAATAATTTGATATCCATTTCACAATATCTTACTTACATGTGGTTCAAACCTTGTGGATATAAAGAAAATCACCTCCATGCGCATATGGAACACGTGTTCACAGTTAAATGGATACGCAAGTGTATCCACGCGCATATGGAACACATGTTCGTAGCTAAATGGACACGCATGCCTTTCTCGCGCATATGTAACATGTGTTCGCTGCTAAATGGATATGCATGCCTCTCTTGCGAATTTCGTCGAACACTTTAAAACCCCACTATTTGATGATTAACCAATCTGAGAATTTTTCTGTTTTTTTTTCTTAAGATGAGAATAATTGATGAGATGAAGAAGAAAGTGGAGAAGAAGAGAAAGTTTGAAGAGAAAGTGGAGAAGAAAATAGAGTTTGAAGAGAAAGTGGAGAAGAAGAGAGACTTTGAAGAGAAAGTGGAGAAGAAGAGAGAAGCAAATATAATTAATTCTTGATAGAGGGGTATAAAGGTCAAAACACACTCTAAAAGTAAAAAAAAAGTGTGCATAAACTCAAAAGTGTATATGTTTGATATTAGAGTTTGAGAAAGTATATATGAAGGTAATTATCTCAATATTTAACATATCCGCCAGTAACAAATGTTGTGTCATTGTGTTTTTATGGCCGAGAAGTATGGTCTAACAAGAATTTTAACAATCTACAAAAATATTTAACTTGTTATTCAATTTCATAGCTAGTTACCATAATATAACTTGTAAACAGTTGAGTTACCGCACTAAATAGAAAATTACACATGAACCTACATTGGTATCCATATACAACATGTTTTATACCGTTTTAACAATAAAGTTAGATGTAAATTCACAAATTAACATAAGGTACAATAATTGTTAACGCGTTACAAAAATATATAACTTGTTTCTAGAATGTATGTACCCGATTATAAGAATGCACAAGATATTTGCACACTTACCAACAAAATATTTTAGATATCGAGCATTAAATGCCCTGTTGGCGGGAAGGTTAGTATGTGACTGTAATTTGGCCACATAGATTTGCCTAAGATTGCTTTAGATACCTACATTAACCTACATAATCATAACAAGATTTATCATGGCATTTTGATGTATCATGTTTTTCAGGGTTTTTAACCATCGTTTTAAATCTTATTTTGAGTCTTTCATCATGTTTTCGAGTCTTTTTGGTGTTTTTAGTGTCTTTAGAGTTTTTCAGGTCTTTCTAGATGAAATGGGTGAGAATGATGGAAATCATAGCGAGAATGGATGAAGAATCGGACGTTGAAGCTTGCTGGACATCCCACCGGTCACGAAGCATGGTCGTTTATATTTACCTTCTCGGGCATTGCTACCCGCTTTATTTTAAACGTTGAATGTTTAACCTGTCCATGCTGAGTCATTCATCTCCCTACTACTGCACTCTCTAGATTGGCACAAGTTGACTGGCTCAAGAAAAGATGAATCTTTATATCTGAATCACTCATCTCCGTACTCTCCAGAATAGGGAAAAATGCTGATTCCTACCCGGACTATTCCAAATGGTACAGATTCGTACCTGACAAATTCAAGTGTCCAATTTCATACACAGACTCTTCAAAATTTGAAAATTCATACATGGATTTTTTTTTGGCAAAAACAAACATTGACCAACTCCCCGTTAGTCAACTCCGTAACACCGTTAACGTCGATGAGTCACCGGGCACGTATGCTTCCCAGTTGGCACGTAATGAAAAAACGACGTCGTTTTGAAAAAAACCCAGCTCTAATGATGTAAGATGGAATCTACCAAACTTACGGACATGTGATAATCAAGAGATTATAAGCTTTGTTGCGGAAGTGGGCGTGATGTCGAGATGGAAGGTGGTGGTTTGATTGACTCTCTCAATCGATGGGGTTGATTGACTCTCTCAATCCTTGACTCGAACAAGCTACTTGAATCACACAAATAACTAGATCCGAGGTTTCTAATGAATAAGGTGAATCGCACACAATATTCAAGAGAATGAACAATTCTTCAAAGTGACTCTTTGAAAGAAAACGAAAATACTTGTATTAATTTGATTGAAAGATGATTTACAATGAAAGCAAAGCTGAGCTTATATAGTGCTCATACAAGAATATTCTAGAAAGCTAAAATCAAAAGACTAAATCGCAAAATAATCACAACTAGCCGTTACGCTTAATTGCTGGTCTTGGACAAATAAGGTAAGTGGAGCTGCGCTTGAGTCTTGACAGCTTGGGCAAGTAAGTGTGATGCCTCGGGGCGTCCAGGTGCATTGAATCTATGCTGAAGTTGCAGTACTTTCGAAAATATAGCTGTTGGTGATTTAAAACTCCAAGTGTGAACGCGACTATAAAAGGAAAGTATACTTGCAAGGGGATCCGCCTGATCCTGTGTGTGTTGGTGCATAGTAAGGTGTTTGCAAGCTTCCTTAGTTGCCTTAGAGTCCCTCCTGGTCGCCATAGATATGTTTGAAAAGTGTAGCAACCATTGGATCTATGACTTCCCTTAAACCGAACCAAGTCAACCCGTTTTGGGAAAATGGGTGTAACTTGAGGATCCGATGGGCATTCCCTTGGATCTTGGGCTTGTTGGAACCATAAGAGATCCACTAATATTCTCCAATTGGATTCGGGTCTAGACCGTTGCTGAGTTCGGCTGTGTAGCACGATCTTTGGCCTTGTCGCGGAATTGGTTTTGAAGCAGGTCCATTGAATTGTAAAATCCATAACTTCCAAGTCTGAACTGATTTTGAGATGAATCCAATTCTCGGTTTTCCTATGATGGATTAAGTTTCCATACCAAGTCGGTTTGTAGCTTAATTCCTCCTGGTTTGGTCGGAAACCTCCAATTAGTGCGTATGTGTCAAAATCGGGTAAGTTGGGAATCACCCGATTTGTAAATTCAATAACTCCTTCTTCTGAACTCCGGTTGAATTGATTCCACTTCGAGGCGTGTTCTGGGTGAGCTAAGAATGTAATCCAAGTGGTTGTTGAGCTGGAACAGTTGATCTTGGTTTCCATTTGGACTGAACAAGGCACATGGGTCTTCTCGGGTGGCTTTGCTTGCAATTGGGGGTTTTGGAATCGGTTGAAGTGCAACTGAGGGACTCGACCAGGGTCTTTAGCATGGTTGGTTGGTTGAGAAAAATGGTTTCCCTCGGTTGATTTGATGCACGGTTTCCTTGGTTCAACTCCGGTAAGATTTCCCTCGGTTTTGGGGGAAATGTCTTCATCTTCGATTTTCTTGAATTGGGGCTGAGGGATTTGACCAAAGTGCTGGTCATAGCTACTTTTTCGATGAAACTATGATCCCTCAGTTGGTAGCTTAGGAGAAATTGTCCCAACAACAAGAAAGGTCCTGCTGTCGCCAATAGGATCAGGATCTAGGCCTGCCGTACGCACAGTACAGTCTCTTTCTGAGGTGGTAGTGTTTCCATGAGCTTTCATGGTTATGATGTCCACATCATAGCTTCAAGCTTATACAAGTGACATCCAGCGATCAATGTGTGATCCACCCAAAACGGATTAAATCCTTCCAGTTTACTTGAACAAGATAAATCCATAACAATATATACATTTAAAATCCATAAAACTACTAAGGAAAGAGAAGATTGGATAAGAAAGGGCCGCCATTAAAATCAGAGGTGCAGAGTGAGAGAGAGAAGTATGGCGGAATCCCAACCATCATCTCTGACCTCCTCACTTCTCCCTCCGCTTCTTCCGCTTCTTCATCTTCAGCCGCGGCGGATTCGTCTCTTCCTCCTCCCGGCTATTGGGCTTCTCTCTACAAACCGGCCTTCTGCTTTCCTGGCCTCTTCCACGCCGGAATTCTCCTCGAAAACTCTGATTTCGGTCAAGAATGTGAGCTCGGCCTCGATCCGAAACCCACACCGACAGATCCGGCTCGCAGCGACGGCGAAGTTATATAATCACCGGATGATTATATAAACAGTTTTTGATAATTATGGTCATAAAACTCGTCGAGCTTAGTTGGTAAAGCGTAAGGCTTACGGTTTTGATGTCGAGGGTTCAAGCTAGGGTTGTCAATTTGAGTCATTAACCGCGGGTCCCGCCCCGTTTAACTCGCCGCCGGTCGAGGAATTTTAAATTGCAAAAACCGGAGCAGATGCGGGTCGAAATTTTTTTCCCGCGGGTCCTGCGGGTTACCCGCAATGTTTAAAAAAAAATTAATAAATAATATTTATTTACTAAACACTATTAAAATGTTGAAATATTTTGTAATATATATAAATTATATAATTATTTTGTTTATTTTTTTAGAAAATTGTGATTTTCTGTTTTTTCATATGAAATTTATTTTATTAAATATATTTTTATAACTAAAAAACATTATAAATTATTATTATTATTATTTAAATATTTGCGGGTTACCCGCGAATTCAAGCGGGGCGGATATGGGTCGAGAAATTTGTGTTAATGAGTTTGGCGGGCAGATCGAAGCGGGTCGGAAAAAAAATTAACCCGCGCGGGGCGGTTTTGGCCCGCTTGACAGCTATAGTTCAAGCCCCATAGTTGTAGTTTTTTTTTGTTTTTTTTAGATTTTTTTTTCAAAACGACGTCGTTTTGTCATTCCGTGCCAACTGGAAAGCATACGTGGCAAATGACTCATCTCCGTTAACTGTGTTACGGAGTTGATTAACGGAGAGTTGGTCAATGTTTGTTTTCGCCAAAAAAAATAGTCCTTGTATGAATTTTCAAAATTTGAAGAGTCTGGGTATGAAATTGGATACTTGAATTTGTCAGGTACGAATCCGCACCATTTGGAATAGTCCGGGTAGAAATCGACCTTTTACCCCTCCATAATACATGGCATGAGTTCGCAGGTTCACGAAAAGGTAACTCGTTATTCTGACCCGGACCACTCATCTCCTTACTTCATGCTGGCTCGCTGGTCCTAACATGTTATAAGGTTCGGCCACTTAGCCTCATAACTAAGCCCTTTATCAGTGGCTCACCTTTGGATCTAGTGGCTGATAACTAATTTATTACATGTGTCACTACGTGATTCGCCTTCTACAAGAAAAATTATTTACCCTAACATGAATAAAAAACTTACAAAAATAAATTGATTTATAATGTTAATAATTTGTTAAACAACATAAAAAATTAAACATTAAAAAACTTAAAAATAATTTTAAAATTTTTTTTTAAAATAAATATATCAGCAATTCACAAATAAAACACATCTCATATTTAATTTTTATTCTTCTCACATATCGTATGCAGCTCTTCTATTTTTTTTCTTTTGTTTATGCAAAAATGTGCTTCTGCACCTTAATGTGTTTCTGCATCTTTCGAAAATTTTCTATTGTTATCAAACTATTATCGTTATATTGCGTTACCATGCAAAGCATCATCAGAATCAACATCACGAATTTGAGAAAGACAACGAAATTATGCAATCTAGTTGTGATTATGATTAATTTTGTTGGTGTCTTGGCATCGTATTTTTGAAACTCCAATCTTCAATGTTTTTACCTTCTTTATATGGCACAACTCGCGGCATAATTTTTAATATCCCGATTTCTAAGTGCATATTGAAAAGTAAAAAAAAAATGATTTGATATCATTAAAATACAATTACATTTTTTTAATTTATCCTTAAAGAACTCCATGGCCATATGCAAATATTTTTATTTTATATATAGGAGGACAATCTCCTAATTAAAACAATGATATCTTTTGAATTTAATTAAAAATTTATTAGATAATTTTTGTTTTTTTTTGTTTTGCAAATTAAAAGACTATATTGTGGCAATATATTTATGTAAAATTATGTTGTTTAGATAATTATGAAACAATGATATCTTTCTATCTCTCCTTATTTCTGTCTTGACAACAACAACAAATCTAAAAGTTTTAGTGGATGATTTGTTGGGCCATACCTGTAATTGATGTAAGAACTTCGCTAAATTTTCTCTTCACAGTTTCCTGATTTTGTCCAAATCTCAAACCAACATCTCTTTTAACTTCATTATGTCCACATATCCGTAGAAACATAGCCACACTTTCTTCAATGCTTATATTTAATATTGGTTGTAGACCGTAATTCGTTTGTAGCATATTACACAATGTTGTGAAACATGGAAGTAACATTCGTAATAACTGAAGACAAGCAGCATCATCTTGTTGTAGTCGATGCCAAATATTCCTCCATCCCAACCCACTATCAGTTTGGACCGGTGCGCTTTGAAAATATCAATCATAGTAACACAAAGTTGGTTGAATTATTAACTCCTCGAATTGTTCATTTTCCAAATTCCACAATTTAATTCTCTCCTCATAACTTAGATTGCGGATGTCCAGAAGTATTTGTGTTCGACCGACGCCTAGACGACATATCTGCATTTATTAACACGATAAACCATAAAAAAATTACAATATATTTTTGATAAACTATTTTATTTACTACCACACTTTTCGGATTACTAGTAAAAAATATTAAAGCGCTAAATTTATGAGTCTACAAAATATTTGTATTGCAAAAATCTGGTAAAAACATTTTAGAGCAAAAAAATCATTAAAACACATAAATAACAAATGATATTCGATCAATACTTGTTTGACAAAATTATAACGTTAAACAAAAAGAAAATTAAATAACAAATGTATTCGATCAATACACACACACATATATATATATATATATATATATATATATATATATATATATAGCGATGTATTAAAAACTATTTACTTCAATAAACAAAATTAATAAATTAAAAAAATTGAATTTCATATGTATTTGAACAATGTATTGAAAGGGAAAAATTGGTAATCTAAAAAAAAAAACATATTTACCTCATTAAATAAAATTAGTAATATAAAAAATACTGATATGCTCAAATTAATGCCCTAAACAGTACTAAAGCAGTTGATGCAGTATATCAGAGGTCGAACACAAGAACTCAGAGAAATTGCACAATAAATTATATAGTTATCAAATCAAGCTAAGCAATTCAGATTAAACAAAAAGTAATAAGCAGTAAACGAGTTGTAAATTCGATGGAGGAAA
This sequence comes from Eutrema japonicum, assembly GCA_030161315.1. Classification (NCBI taxonomy): domain Eukaryota; kingdom Viridiplantae; phylum Streptophyta; class Magnoliopsida; order Brassicales; family Brassicaceae; genus Eutrema; species Eutrema japonicum. The sequence continues at coordinate 39,230,940 of BSQW01000004.1, read as the reverse complement.
ATATAGGCTCAAGGTATTTCTCAGGAAATCAATGAATGCAGATAAACTAATTAACATGAATTAGATTTAGCGCGGTTCTTGAACTCAAATCACTAAAGTATAATTAACCAACTGTCGTTGCGAGAATTATCTAAATCTAAACTTCAGAATCCCAAATCTCTTTGTAAATTCCTAAGAATAAATCAGCTTTAATTTCAGGTTTGATATGTTCACAAATCAATTAAACCAAATCTCTTTGCGAATAATCAATTTGCTCACCTAAGGTTCTATCAGGTAATTAATCGCACTTTCGTGCCTAACCAATTATCCTAAGATCTATGTTCCATATTCGTCAACCTAGAATTAGCTTTGAACACAACCTAAGACGAAGAACTAATTCATATGGTGAATCCTAATAAACTAATCAACCTAGCATTCAGAGAAAACCCTTATGAGAACCCTGAACATAAAGTGGATCTACTCAGACATGGAGATTGAAAACAACATGATTGAATAGATCATCAAAGAAATCAATAAAAACAGGAGTTCAGAGTTGTCTCTCCAAAAACCAGAAGTAGGATCAAAGTAACGAAAGCTTAGAAAATAAAGCATAGCCAACAAAGTGGCTGAAAAACCTAATTATATAGTCTAAACATGTTCTGGGGTCTTCTTGTAAATATTAAAGTCTTCTGGAGCAATTATGCAATTCTTCAACTCTTGGAAAAGCCGCGGGTCGTGTCTGCTGCGATGGGTATCGATCGATACCAGGGGGTATCGATCGATACCAGGGGGTATCGATCGATACTGATGCTTCAAATCGGGTATTCAGCAACACGAACTTCTGCTTTGCTCCAGAATGCTCCAGAAAGCTCCAATATCTCCAATAATGCTCCAAACGTGCTAAAACCTGTAAAAGACTCTAAGAGACTCCAAAATACTAGAAAGACTCTATAAAACAGACTTATATCATGGCCTAAAAGGGGTAAAAACCACTACAAGAAAACTGTCTATTTCCAACGAAAATTTACGACCGTTTTAAATCGATGTAACTTTACATCGACATTACGACGACTTTACGACGAAATATGTGTTCGATGTAAAATCGTCGTAAATATGTGTCGTCGTAATATCGATGTAAATTTACGACTAGTTTACGACGACATTACGACGACAACATAAATCGTCGTAATGTCGTCGTAAATTTACATCGATATTACGACGAATATGTCTTCTGTATATTACGTTGATATTACGACGATTTGACTCCACATGTTCCCAGTTAGGTAGACCACGTTTTTTAATAGGTCCACCTACTAAATTTACATCGAATTTACATCGTAAAATTCGTTGTAAATCCGTTGGAAAATCGTTGGTAATTCTGAAAAAATTTCTATAAATACAGCCTAACTTCAAACGAAAGAATAAAAAAAAAACAAACTGAATAAAAAAAAAAAATATATATATATATATATATATAAATGTCTATATACGAACTACCAAAATGGATGTATACGCAAAAGGATTCAGAGGGAGATTTGACGGAAGAATTCAAAGAAGGGCTTGAAATATTCATGTATCAGGCCGGAAATATGCAAACAACCCTGGAAAGTGGTAAGATGTTATGCCCTTGTCATAAATGCAAGAATATGAGATATATGTTTATTGAGACGGTGTGGAAGCATTTACTAAATAGAGGGTTTATGCCGCAATATTATGTTTGGTATCAACATGGAGAGGGTTTTGAAAGAACTCAAGCAACGTATAGTAGTAATAATTATCAAGGTCAAGTAGAATCAAATTATCAAGGTAGTTATGATCATGGTCAACATCAATTTGATCAGGGTGCAGATCATGATAGGATGCATGCCATGGTTAATGATGCATTTCATGAAACAAATGCTGATAATAGTACTGTTGAGGAACCGGACGTAGATGCGAAGCGATTTTATGATATGCTAGACGCTGCAAACCAGCCACTCTACGATGGATGTAGAGAAGGTCAGTCTAAATTGTCGTTAGCTGCTAGGATGATGACAGTTAAAACTGATCATAACTTAGCTGAGGTTTGCATGGATGATTGGGCTGATCTTATTAAAGAGTATTTGCCAGAGGATCATTTGGCTGCCGAAACATACTATGAGATACAGAAGTTGGTGTGTAGTCTTGGGTTGTCTTCTGAGATGATAGATGTATGTGTTGACAATTGTATGCTTTTTTGGAAAGATGATGATAAGTTGCAGGAATGTCGATTTTGCCAAAAACCGAGATTTAGGCCCCAAACAACTGGGCGTACTAAGATACCATACCAACGGATGTGGTATCTTCCTATAACTGATAGGTTGAAACGATTGTTTCAATCTGAAAGGACAGCTGCATCGATGAGGTGGCATGCAGAACATTCACAGATAGAAGGAGAAGTGACTCACCCGTCAGATGCAAAAGCTTGGAAACACTTTAACACGGTACACCCTGAGTTTGCTAACTCTAAGCGAAATGTGTATCTTGGTCTTTGCACTGATGGATTTAGTCCATTCGGTATGTCTGGTAGGCAATATTCTTTGTGGCCAGTTATCGTAACTCCTTATAACCTTCCCCCAGATATGTGCATGCAAAGGAAATTTATTTTCTTGAATATTTTAGTCCCTGGTCCCAATCATCCGAAGCGGTCCCTTGATGTGTTTTTGCAGCCTCTCATTCATGAGTTGAAACAGTTGTGGTATACAGGAGTGCGGACATATGATTGTTCGAGGAAAAAAAATTTTACGATGCGTGCGGTGCTTATGTGGACAATAAGCGACTTCCCTGCATACGGAATGCTATCAGGTTGGACGACGCATGGGAGGTTATCTTGTCCTTATTGCCTCGATCGGACAGATGTGTTTCAGCTGAAACATGGTCGAAAAACATGCTGGTTTGATTGTCACCGCCAGTTTTTACCAATCAATCATCCATATAGGAGAAACAGGCGGTTGTTTAGGAAGAACAAAATCGTGCGTGTCCCCCCACCAGTGTATCTATCTGGGGAAGATCTAGAAGCGCAAATAGATCATTTTGGGGGACTAGAAACTGTGAATCGTGGGGGAAATTGGCACACTCCAGCTAATATGCCTGATGGATACGGGGTTAATCACAATTGGCACAAGAAAAGCATTTTTTGGGATCTTCCGTACTGGAAAAATCATCTACTGAGACACAATCTTGATGTCATGCACATTGAGAAAAACGTTTTTGATAACATCATGCATACAGTGTTAAACGTGAAAGGAAGAACCAAAGACAGCAGAAAGTCAAGGTTGGACTTGCCAGATATTTGCAACAGAAATGAGTTGCATATAATGAGCAATGGAAAATCCCCAGTTCCTATATTTCAGTTGGGTGCAGAACAAAAGGCATCGTTGTTCAATTGGATTTAATCTGACGTGAAGTTTCCTGATGGGTATGTATCCAATCTTGCTAAATCTGTTGAGAAAGGAAAAAAGTTTTCAGGGATGAAGAGTCATGACTGCCACGTGTTTATGAAACGTTTACTTCCTTTCGCATTTGCCGAACTCCTTCCAGAAAATGTTCATGAAGCAATTGGAGGTAAGATACTTCATCACATATAAAATTATAGAGATTATATATATATATATATATATATATATATATATATATATGTTACAATGTATATAATTTTGTCTTTGCAGGCATCAGAGCGTTTTTCTGGGATCTTAGTACACGGACGTTGTCAGAAGATGTAATTGCACAACTGGCTGCTAATATTCCAATCTTGTTGTGCAATTTGGAGAAGATATTCCCCCCTGCGTTTTTTGATGTTATGGAACATCTTCCCATTCATCTCCCCCACGAAGCAGAACTAGGAGGCCCTGTTCAGTTTAGGTGGATGTACCCATTCGAGCGCTTCATGAAACATTTAAAGGGAAAGGCAAAAAATCTAGCAAGGGTTGAAGGATCAATTGTTGCGGGAAGTTTGACAGAAGAAACTTCACACTTCACTTCATATTATTTCGCTCCAAAAGTCCGCATACGCAAACGGGCTCCCCGACGATACGATGATGGCGGTGTGGGATGAATTTATGTAGTAGAGGGTGTCCCAGATATATTCTCACCAATTGGTCATCTTAGTGGAAAATTGAAGGAAGTTTGGTGGGATAAAGAGCATGACAGGCACAACGCACATACGTACATCCTCCTAAACTGTGATGAAGTGAGTCCTTACGAAAGGTAATAACAAAACTATTTAATTAATTAGTCATTAATAATTAATTAATATAATTATAATTAAATGTGTTAATTTTTATGTCTATATATGTATTTTGCAGCTTATTTGTTACCCAGGTACGAGAATGCATTGAAGGGGTTTCAGATGATGAAATAAACGACCGTAAAGATCGTCACTTTGTTGAGTGGTTGAAGACGCAAATAAGTTAATATAGTTATAAATATTTCATTTAATTATATCGGCTTTCAATCTAACTTTTACACTTATCATAGGTTGATCATGGCGATCCCGCATATCCATTTTGCTTTCATGAGTTACTCCTAGGCCCCATCGGGAAGATAACGACCGCACCCATGTATTTTACCCGTGGTTATGTGTTTCATACATACAAGTATGGCGTTCGTCGGGCAACTACCAACTACGGAGTATGTGTTAGGGGTGAAATAGATTTTTATGGGGTTTTGCAGGAAATAATTGAAGTGGAGTACCCCGGACTGGTTAGGTTGAAATTCGTTCTCTTCAAATGTGATTGGTTCGATCCAACAGTCGGTCGAGGGGTGCGAATTAACAAATTTGGTGTGGTTGACGTCAACAAACCACGACGTTACAACAAGTTTGAGCCATTCATCCTAGCATCACAAGCAGAACAAGTAACGTTCGTTCCATATCCGTGAGTTCGAACATCTGGGATCTCATGGTTATCAGTTATTAAAATAGCTCCAAAGGGTAAAATTGTTGGTGTTGATGATCTTCCATTGCAACAAGATTCTTCCCTTGATATTACAGAACCAGAGATTACGGAGAACGTTCTTTTAATTGATCCACGAAACAGGCAACTTGAATATCTACCTGACGACACAGAAGAAGAAGGCGATTCCGACGAGTTTGAAGAAACTGACGATGATGATGGACCTGAAGATGATGAACCCAATCAAGATGATGAGCCCAACGAAGATGATGATTCTGATTGAAAGCTTATATATATATATATATATATATATGTAATTTTCGGTTTGTTAAATGTTTAAGTTTTTGTTGTAAAATTATATATTAAACTAATAAAAATCGATGAAACATTGATGAATTAACAGTTTTTGTGAATGAAACACGTAGATTAGGGTTAATTTAACTTTACTACATAATGCTAAACCCTAAATATACAGTTATTTAATGTAAATCTGATGGTACTTAACGATGATTTTACGACGAAATTACGACGCCTAGGACCACATTCGTCGTAATATCGTCGTAATGTCATCTTGGGTTTAGGGGCAGAACGTAACGTTGTATTCCCACTTCTGATGATCTGGCCAACAAAGAATTCTGGGGGTCGAGTTTTCTAGATTCATAAAGACCAACCACCATAAGTGAAAGATACATAGAATTGGACATCCTTATATTACGAAGGATTTACATAGATGTCCAATTCTATGAATCATTCACCTATGGTAGTTGAAGACTGTCTTTACTTAAAAACAAGATCCTACAGGATTATTTGTTGGCCAGATCATCAAGAAGTGGGAACACAATGATCAGTGTAAAAACTCAAGGAAAAGTGGGTATGTATATATATACTTATCTATTGGGTATGTATAAGTATATATATATATATATATATATATATATACAAAGTGGGTATGTATATATATATTCAAGGAAAAGTGGGTATGTATATAAAAACTCAAGGAAAAGTGAATATATATATTCAATTTGTATTTTTTTTTTGAGTTAGCATTGAAGGTGTGGAATGTATTTATAGAAATGTTTTAGAAATTACCAACGGATTTGCAACGAAAATTTACAACGGTTTTACATCGAATAGCATTACAACGATTTTACATCGAATATGCGACGAAATTACGTCGACAAAATGCGATGTAAATAATTAGGTGACCTATAAAAAACCGTGTTTTACCAAACTCTCAGAGTCGACGTGAAATCGTCGTGATACCGATGTCACTCATTTCGTCGTAATATCGTCGTTATTTTACGACGCGTTTACGACGATTTAGGTTTAATTTACATTACGATAGATTCGTCGTAAACTCGTTGTAATTTTACAACGATTTTACGACGAATCCGTCGTACTTTCGTCGTAATTTCTAAAATTTGGGGTTTAGGGTTTGATTTACATGTTTGGTTTTTTTTATCTTAGATCTTGTTTTACGTAAGTTCTAATCATAGTATAAACAAGTTTATGTTTTTACGACGATATAGATTCAATCGTAGTATAAATAAGATATGGAAATCGACGACGATATAGATTCAATCGTCGTTATTGAATCTATTGTTAAATATTAGAGGTATTAGATGCACAAATATACTTCGTTCTTACGTCCAGGATATGTGTATTGTGATTTAGGGTTTAGGGTATAGATTTAGGTACTACAACGAAATTACGACGGATTCATCGTAAAATCGTTGTAAGTTTACAACGATTTTATGACTGATTCGTCGTAAAAGCGTTGTAATTTTACAACGATTTTACGACGAATCCGTCGTAATTTCGTTGCAATACCTAAAATATAGGGTTTAGGGTTTGATTTACATATTTTGTTTTTTATCTTAGATCTTGTTTTAAGTAAGTTCTAATCATAGTATAAACAAGTTTATGTTTTTACGACGATATAGATTCAATCGTAGTATAAATAAGATATGGAAATCGACGACGATATAGATTCAATCGTCGTTATTGAATCTATTGTTAAATATTAGAGGTATTAGATGCACAAATATACTTCGTTCTTACGTCCAGGATATGTGTATTGTGATTTAGGGTTTAGGGTATAGATTTAGGTACTACAACGAAATTACGACGGATTCGTCATAAAATCGTTGTAAGTTTACAACGATTTTACGACTGATTCGTCGTAAAAGCGTTGTAATTTTACAACGATTTTACGACGAATCCGTCGTAATTTCGTTGCAATACCTAAAATATAGGGTTTAGGGTTTGATTTACATATTTGGTTTTTTATCTTAGATCTTGTTTTACGTAAGTTCTAATCATAGTATAAACAAGTTTATGTTTTTACAAAATCATTTATATTATTTAAGTCATGCATGTTACGAATATACTTATATATAAGAACGAATGCTATACATTATTATGTAAGATATGGAAATCGAAGACGATATAGATTCAATCGTCGTTATTGAATCTATTGTTAAATATTAGAAGTATTAGATGCACAAATATACTTCGTTCTTACGTCCAGGATATGTGTATTGTGATTTAGGATTTAGGGTATAGATTTATTTAATTACAACGAAATTACGACGGATTCGTCGTAAAATCGTTGTAAGTTTACAACGATTTTACGACGAATCCGTTGTAATTTCGTGGTAATACCCAAAATATTTAATTTACCGCGTGGGGGAAAATTTCAATACGTTGAATTTTCGGTTCAGTATTACGACGATTTTACGACGATTCCGTCGTAAAATCGTCGTAAATTCCCAACGATTTTACGACGACAACAAAATATATATATACGTGACCAAATTTTTCCTCCCTCACATTCTCAAAACTCACTCTCTCTCTCCTCACTCTCTGTCTCTAAAAACCTCTGCCCTCTCTCTAAAAAAAGGTAACAATTTTTTTTTTGTATTTTTAAATTATATTATAGTTGTAAGGATTTTGAATTGTTAGTTAGGATTGTAATATTTATTAGTTTGGATTGGAATTATTAGTTAGGAATAGAATTATATTATATTAGAATTGAGTTATTTTTAAATAGTTTTTAGATATGGCGCCACGTAAATCACACTATCGGCAGTTTCTCGAGACGGGACCGAGTGCTAATTCGCAACTCCCGTCATCTTCTGCGACACAGTCCGCTGTTCCGGATTCTTTTCCCGGACCAGCGCCGCCTCCGGAAGCAGATGCTCGACCGCCGTTGTTGTATGCGGTATTGACGGTCGAAGATATTTTGCAGTCGCCGGGGCATGATTCTTTAGACCGGTTAGATCCGAGACGGCTCCCGAATACTTTTTGGTACGTAACTACAATATTTTTTTTTAATAACATTATGAATTTGTTTTTTTTACTAATAATTTTTGTTTTATTTCTCAGGTTTAAGGAAGATAACAAAGTTGGACGGAGTGTGGCTGACACCATTAAAGCCTATTTCACGGAGCCTCACCGCAATTGGTCTACGGTTCCGGAAGACGTTGTCGAGACATGGTTTAAATGTTTTGTGGTATTTTTTTTTTTATATATTCATTATTATTTTGGTCAATTCTTTATCTTTAATATATCATTTCTAATTTTTTTTTTTTTGTATAGCAAAAATGGCATTGGGACGTTGCGATCAACGGTGAAGACGGAATTCAAAAAGAAGGGAAAATTGCGGCTCAACAATGCCGTCTCCGATCATGGGAAGCCGCCATACATGTCTTCCGATGTTTGGAACGGCTTGACGGCATACTGGAGAGATCCGCATGCGCAGCAAGTGGCCGCTAAGTGTTCAGCTTCCCGAAACACTATGGGTCCAGACGGTCTTCCAGCGCTTATGCCTCACACGTCGGGTCAAACGTCTTTTGCGGGAAGACACCTTCAAATGGTAATAATTTTTTCGGTTATAATTTTATTTATGTAATTTTAATTTGTTATTAATTTATATTACCCATCAACTGTTTGATTTCTTTTTGAAAGTCTTTTTTGTTAGGCAAATGGAGGCGAACTTCCGCCAATGACCCGAGTTTTTGCGGAAACTCACAAGAAGAAAGACGGATCTTTTGTAGATCCTCGAACAGAGGCGATCTACAATGACGCGCATGCAAGGATCGACGAGCGTCAAACTCAGCTTTCTCAGCAGCTATCACCCGGCGGTAGTTCGGTCCAATCCACTGCGACTTTGACGGTTGCCCAGATGGACGAGATATACGCAGAGGTAATTTAACGTTTTTTTTTTTACAAAAGTTAACGTTTCTTTATACAATTTATTAAATTTTATGTTTCTTTTTAAAGGTTGCCCCGAAAAAAGGGCAGAGTTTTAGGGATGGGATCGATCGTAGATAGTGCCGCCGCGTCGTCCCGTCGTCAGCTTTTCGACGATCCGGTTATTTTGCGGACGGAGTTAAACACCGCCAACTCCGAGATCAACACTTTGCGGGCGAAGCAGGTGGTATACGATGAGAAGATCCAAAGATACGATAAAACAATCCAAGGATACAACACTCTCTTCGATATTATTGCCCTGACTAACCCGACTTTGGCGGCTGCACTGAGGCAGCAAGAAGGATCGACATCGGGCCAGCCGACTGATCCGCTCTCGCAAGAAGGAGCGAATATGGAGCAGAATGGATCGGACGACGAGCTTTTTGATAATTTACGTTTTTCAGCTGGACAATAGTTTGTATTATGAATTTTATTTTGTATTTTAAATTTTATTTTATATTTTGAATTTATTTATAAAATTTTAATTTATAAATATAATTTTATTAATTTTTTTTTAATTTTATTTAATTTATTTAATTTATATAAAATTATATTTAATATACGACGACTTTACATCGAAAACTGTACATCGATTTTACATCGTTTAATAATTTACATCGATTTTACATCGATTTTACATCGACTTTACATCAATAATTTTACATCGATTTTACATCGTTCAATAATTTACGACGAATTTACATCGAATATTTTACATCGATTTACCAACGCATTTACAGATACCTATTACGACGAATTTACGACGTATTGTCAAAACAGAAATTGTATAATTCGATGTAAATTCGATGTAATGTTTCATCCTATTACGACGAATGTACGACGGATTATCGAAATTTTTTTTGTATAATCTGATGTAAAATCGATGTAATATTTCATCGTGATATCGATGTAAAATCGATGTAATATATTCGTCGTAAAATCGATGTATATTTACATCGATTTTACGACGAATAATATACGACGATTTTACGACGATTTTTAGTGCTCCTTAATGTTACGACCAATTTACGACGATTTACGATTAACGACGATCATATTACGACGAATTGTTAATCGTCGCTAATCCGTCGTAAACCATGTTTTACGACCAATTTACGAAGATTAAGTTAGTTGTAAAAGGGCATTTTTCTTGTAGTGAACCATGATATATCAACTCCCCCAGACTTAGCCTTTGCTTGCCCTCAAGCAAATAGAAGACTAAACCAGAGAGAGGTTTGAAAACACGGAGACTCACATGTTCATGAACCATCGCAAAGATCCTTTTCCCAAGCACCCAAATGTCACCTAACCAGCTTTTCATCTAACCACCATGTACTTCTCCGTAGACATTCGCAGCTTTTCCAGACTCCACACATTACCTCGCAGCATTGTTCAAATAAAGCCCTCATCGCCAGTTTCATCGCTGCATGTAATGTTCAAGAACCTTCTAGATTCTTTACCATACAATATCATGACAATGAACCATCCAATTTCACACTTTTTGTATCACTTTCTCTCCCCCAGACTTATTTCTTATTATGTTCTTTTTTTTTTTAGATCTGCATATACACATCAAGGTCCGAAACGCGAATATTGATGGTGTTTGCCACCGAATCCCCGGTTCTTCCCTCTCTATGTATCAAAGGTTTAGGCGAATATTGGTATCACGGGAAATTTTCCTTACCTCGCTGTCAACCTTTGTGTGATCATTCCCTCTTAAGTAGAATAATGAGATCGCTGGAAATTTTCCTAGCCCTCTACTTAAAAGAAAATCATTTCAATCTTTTATGCTATTATTTTTCAACTTATAACAGGGAAGAAAGATACCATTACTTTAAACATATTGGTTCCTTTGTCAGATATGAATGATGAATCAAGCTCTGTAAACACTAACCACATTGATGAAGTGCAAAAATTTGGCTCAGGCTTCAGAAGAATTCTGCTGGAGACATGGATGTTTTCTAGTCAACTGGTCAGTCCTTGGATTTTTCATTAGTCGATCTAAAGCAGATCCTGCAACACTGGTCACTCAAAAACAAAATCAAAACAACAATTCAAGCACATGATCATCATCTCCAACAAGTTTTGACTCAATAAAACGTTTTGACTCGATAAAACCACTGACTCTAAGAAAAACAAACACAATGTCAGCAGACACCTCCCCCAGACTTGAACAACACTCTCCCCAGTGTTATATAGCCTAGAGTAAGTAAAAGAAAACAAAAGAACAGAATAAAATTGTGAAAAACAAGAAGTTACCGTGCTGGAACATCTGGTGTCGATCGACACACGGCTTGGTATCGATCGATACCACGCTTAAATCGACATAATGAACTGTACATTCGCGATTGGTGTCGATCGATACCAATGGGGTATCGATCGATACTCGGGTGATTTCGAGTTTTGCTCCTTGTTTATCCTGACACAAACACATAACGAAAAATAAAAAGAAAAATGACTCAAAAGCATACTCACAAGTGGGTTGCCTCCCACCAAGCGCTTGTTTAACGTCATTAGCTTGACTGTAACACCCTCCAGGCATGATAAGAATGCGAGTTTGCACCAAAACAGGCTCCACAACTTGACCTCACTATCTTCAGAGTTTTGCTCAACATACTCTCCACAAACTCTTTTCCTTTATCTTTCAGCTCAGAAGTAAGAAGAACTCTAGCCTTAGAGAATGGTTTCGAGGCTCTTTTGCACTTCACCTTGTACTCAATCGAGTTTTCATCACAGTTTTGAGGGATTAAAGTGACATGGGGATTCTCGACTCTTTTGCTCTTCACCTTCTTCTTTGTTGCTTTAGCCTTCTTGACAACTTCCTTGGGGATGTTGGGCGGTTCAACCGAATCGTCTATGACAGTTGGCTCGTCAGGAGGCTCTTCCAAAAGATTAACTGCTAATGTCTCTCCTATGACAACTTCAATTCAAGAGACACGTGTGGGAATTCCTCTAGTAGGTATGGCATCATAGTAGAGATCTCCGTCAATGTAAGAGAAAGAGATTCTCTTATTAGGTGTGTCTATGATCGCGCCAGCAGTTGTAGCGCCCGTGTTCCGGAAGAATTGGTTATTAAAGGGAAAATAATTAATTCTGGTTGTTCCGGACAGTATCGATCGATACTGGGCAGTATCGATCGATACCAGCCGGGTTTTTCTCGGGGTTATCTTCTTCTCTTATCTTCTTCAAGTATAAAAAGCGTATCCTTGGAGGATAGGACCACAGTTGGTCGAAAAAGAGAGAAAGGAAGAGAGAGAGAGAGAGAGAAGGAGAAAGAGAGAGAAGAAAGATTGCCGAAGCTTGGATCTTGCGAGATCGAAAGAGAGTTTGAGCTTGAGAAGCTCGAAGAAGAGGTTTGACGAGCTTGGGTTCGACGTAGGCTTGTGAGAAGAGAGGGAGATCTTCTTGAGCTTGGAGAAGTCGTTTTAGAGCTCGATCCTTCGTGTTTAAGGTGAGTTGTGACCAAAGGTTAGCAAGTGAGCTTGCGTGGTGCATTGTTAAAGCTTGGTTGATGCTTTTATGGCTTGTATGGCGATTCCTGTGTTTAGGTCTCGTGGGCATCGATCGATACCATGTGTGTATCGATCGATACCAGACCATAGGCGGTGGTCTCGAATTGTAGTGTATCGAGGTGATAGACTTGAACCGTGTTGTGTCGATCGATACCAAGTGTTGTGTTTGGGTGTCGATCGATATCTGTCCCTTGTCGGGACTTGTGTGTTGTTGGGCATCGATCGATACCATGGGGGGGTATCGATCGATACCGGTTGTTTTGTGACAGTTTAGTTGTGGATAATTAATTCTTGTATGGTTGTGGATATTGTTATATTGTGCTTATTGGTAGCCTGTTGTTGGGATGATCAATCTCACTCAGCATTTGGTTAGCCAAATGTTGATGCATCACTTTTGTCGATGCAGGTAAAGATAAGGCGTGATCGTGGAATCAAGGCGGTGAAGAGGGGATGATTAGGACCCGGGGCTTGCTTTTGTTGTTTGGGTATCGATCGACACTAGGGGAGTATCGATCGATACCAGTTGTTGTTATATAAACCGTTAGCTTGTTTAAGCTGTAGTACTTGCGTTGTACTGTTTGTTTAATATTGTTAATGTTAATTATATGTTTATTTTCTTTGCAAAAAAAAATGCGGTCCTTTCAATTATTGGTATCAGAGCCCATACGGTTCTAGGAGCCTAGGTGGTTCTAGAATAGATTGGGTGTTGTGTGGGGTCGTAGAATCATCCTCTTGAGCCTTGTGAGATTCCACGGTGAGTATCTTTATTGTGATGATTGATTTTCGTTCTCTGAGCCTGTGCTTCTGCACGTGTGCAGATGGCTAGAGGACGTGGTAGAGGTCGTGGCCGTGGTAGAGGTCGTGGCCGTGTGCCGGAGGAGCAGGTTGAGGAGTCGCGTGCGAGTCAGATTGGGTCTGAGGGTGTGGCTGGCGTGAGTGCCAGTGTGGCAGGTGTTCCAGCGGGTGCTGCGGAGGTAGCAGCGGGTGATGCTCGGGCCCGAGATGATCGCATAGCGGATCTGTTGTCGAGGTTGTTGGAGCGGTTACCAGAGAGAGTGCCGGTTCAGGCTCCTGTAGTCCCGGTAGTTGTGGAGGTTCAACCTCAGGTGGCAGCTGCGATTGCTGAGGAGCTCCCGTCCTACCTTAGGATGGTGGAGCAGATGCAGAGGATTGGCACGGGGTTCTTCTCTGGAGGTGCTAATCCTGAGGACGCGGGTGCGTGGTTGAGAAGGGTGGAGAGGAATTTCCTCTCAAGTAGGTGTCCCGCGGGATACCAGGTGGACATTGCGGTCCATTATCTGGAGGGTGACGCGCATCTCTGGTGGAGGGGTGTGGCATCACGGAGAGTTCAGGCCGCGATGTCATGGGCGGATTTTATGGAGGAGTTTAACTCCAAGTATTTCCCTCAGGAGGCGTTCCACCGGATCCAGTCGAGGCTTGCGAGTTTGACTCAGGGGGATCGGTCGGTACGCGAGTATGAGGTGGAGTTCAACCGGCTCGGGTCTTATGTTAGACGAGCGGCTGAGAGTGAGTCGGACCGTGTTCAGAGGTTTCTGATGGGTCTTCGGGTCGACTTGAGGAACCGTTGCATGGTGAGGGCTTTTTGCACGGTTGATGAGTTGGTTGAGACTGCGGCCTTGCTTGAGGAGGGTCTGAAGGACGAGGTGGTAGCGGTTACACCGAGCTTTCAGGCAAGATCTGTGCAGCAGCAGTCCGGTCCAAGCAGAAGCAGTAAGCCGATGCAAGGACAGAAGCGGAAGCGAGAAGGCGCTTCGAGAGGTAGTCGGGGTGGTCCGGGTTGCTTCGGGTGTGGGAGCATGGATCACCGAGTGGCGAATTGTCCTCAGAAGGGCGGGGTGCGGGTGGATTCTCGAGTGTGCTATCACTGCAAGGAGCCGGGTCACATCAGGCCTCAGTGTCCCCAGTTGCGGCAGAGTGAGACCACGGTGGTGCAGCCCGTCAGGCAGGCGACATCAGCGCCTCGAGTGTACTCCATCGCCGAGTCCGGAGAGCCGAGTTCCAGGCCGATCACAGGTATTTTCTTAGACTCGTCTAAGTTTAATTCTGTGTCGGGGGAATGTCGTGCTCGTCGGGGTGTTAAGGTTCTCGGCACATGTGTATGTGCAGGGACCTTGTGTGTTGGAGGTGTAGAGTGTCATGTGTTGTTTGACACGGGAGCATCGCATTGCTTCGTTTCCCCGGAGTTGGCCGAGAAGGCTAATTTACGGAGCGAGCCCGGTGTGAGTTTGGGTTTCGTGGAGGTTGCCGGAGGGAAGCTCCTGAGGATTCACGGTCGTGTGCGGGACGTGGATGTTCAGGTAGCAGGAGAGTCCATGGCTGCCGATTTGATTATCTGCTCCGTGGAGCTGTACGATGTCATCTTGGGCATGGATTGGCTCGGGAAGTTCAGAGCGCATCTGGACTGTCACCGAGGGCGAGTCGAGTTCGACCGAGGAAAAGGGAAGTTGGTGTATCAGGGTGTGAGACCGACTTCCGGGAGTCTCGTGATCTCGGTTGTGCATGCGGAGCGTCTGATCGAGAAAGGTTGCGAGGCGTATTTAGCTACGATTTCCTTGCCGGAGGCCGTCGGAGAGGCCAGGGTGCAGGATATTCGGGTGGTTAGTGAGTTCCAGGATGTGTTCCAGTCGTTGCAGGGGTTGCCACCGTCTAGGTCGGATCCCTTCACGATCGAGTTGGAACCAGGGACGGCACCGATATCCAGGACTCCTTATAGGATGGCTCCAGCAGAAATGGCCGAGCTGAAGAGGCAGCTGGCGGAGTTGTTGAACAAAGGGTTCATTCGTCTGAGTTCTTCACCGTGGGGAGCACCGGTGTTGTTCGTGAAGAAGAAGGACGGGAGTTTTCGGTTGTGTATTGATTACCGGGGACTTAACCGAGTCATAGTGAAGGACAGGTATCCTCTTCCTCGGATTGATGAGTTGTTGGATCAGTTGAGAGGGGCTACTTGGTTCTCCAAGATTGACTTGGCGTCGGGATATCATCAGATTCCCATCGATGAGGTAGATATTCGGAAGACGGCTTTCAGATCTCGTTATGGCCACTACGAGTTTGTGGTGATGCCATTTGGGTTGACGAATGCACCGGCTGCATTTATGAGATTGATGAACCGCGTTTTCCAGGAGTATCTAGATGAGTTCGTGATCATCTTTATCGATGATATCTTGGTGTATTCGAGGAACCGGGAGGAGCATGAGGTGCATCTGCGTGTGGTTCTTTCGAAGCTGCGGGAACGGAAGTTATTTGCTAAGTTGAGCAAGTGTAGCTTCTGGCAGCGGGAGATCGGTTTTCTGGGTCACATTATCTCTGCGGAGGGAGTATCGGTAGATCCAGAGAAGATTCAGGCCATTAGTACGTGGCCGAGGCCGAGGAATGCCACTGAGATTCGGAGTTTTCTTGGGTTGGCAGGGTATTATCGGCGGTTCGTCAAGGGTTTTGCGAGTTTGGCCAAGCCTATGACGAAACTGACGGGAAAGGATGTTCCTTTCGTGTGGTCCTCGGAGTGTGAGGAGAGTTTGACGAAACTGAAGGCCATGTTGACTAGTACTCCAGTATTGGCGTTGCCAGTGTCGGGCGAGCCTTACGTGGTTTACACCGATGCGTCGGGGATGGGCCTTGGTTGTGTGTTGATGCAGCAGGGGAAGGTTATTGCCTATGCTTCGCGGCAGCTGCGGAAGCATGAGGGCAACTACCCTACCCATGATCTGGAGATGGCTGCAGTGGTTTTCGCTTTGAAGATTTGGAGATCCTATCTTTATGGCGGAAAGGTTCAGGTGTTCACAGATCATAAGAGCCTGAAGTACATTTTCACTCAGCCTGAGTTGAATTTGAGGCAAAGGCGCTGGATGGAGCTAGTGGCCGATTATGATCTGGAGATAGCTTACCATCCTGGTAAGGCTAATCTGGTTGCGGATGCGTTGAGTCGGAAGCGGGTGGCTTTGGCTCGGGAACGCGAGGTTGAGTCTTTGGTGAGCGAGATTAGCACATTGCGTTTATGTGTTGTATCTCAGGAACCTTTGGGCTTAGAGGCGGCTAACCAGGCGGATCTTTTGAGCAGAGTTCGGTTGGCTCAGGGAAAAGATGAGGTTCTGGTTAAGGCTGCGAAAGCAGAGGGTTCTGAGTATCAGGTATCTGCGAACGGCACTATCCTTGTTAATGGGAGGGTATGCGTACCTTTGGATGAGGATTTGCGGCGAGAGATCCTGAGTGAGGCTCATTCCAGTATGTTTTCGATTCATCCAGGAGCGACTAAGATGTATCGCGATATCAAGCGTTACTATCATTGGGTCGGGATGAAGAAGGATGTGGCTAATTGGGTTGCGTCGTGCAACGTGTGCCAGTTAGTGAAGGCGGAGCACCAGGTCCCGAGTGGTTTGTTGCGGAGCCTACCCATTCCAGAGTGGAAGTGGGATATGATCACGATGGATTTCGTGGTGGGGTTACCAGTTTCTCGGACCAAGGATGCTGTTTGGGTCATCGTTGATCGATTGACCAAGTGTGCGCGTTTTCTGGCCATTAAGAAGTCCGATGGGGCGGCAGTTTTGGCTAGGAGGTACGTGCAGGAGATTGTGAGACTGTATGGAGTACCGGTGAGTATTGTTTCAGACCGGGATCCTAAGTTCACATCGGAGTTCTGGAATGCGTTTCAGGCAGAGATGGGCACGAAAGTGCACTTGAGCACGGCGTATCATCCTCAGACAGATGGGCAGTCAGAGAGGACCATCCAGACTTTGGAGGATTTGTTGAGGATGTGCGTGCTGGATTGGGGTGGTCACTGGGTGGATCACTTGAGCTTGGTGGAGTTTGCGTATAACAATAGCTACCAGGCGAGTATTGGGATGGCTCCATATGAGGCTATGTATGGGAGGCCATGTCGTACCCCTTTGTGTTGGACACAAGTGGGGGAGAGGAGCACTTTGGGTGCGAGTTTTGTTCAGGAAACTACGGAGAAGATCCGGGTTTTGAAGCTGAACATGAAAGAGGCCCAAGATCGGCAAAAGAGTTATGCCGATAGGAGGCGGAAAGAGCTTGTGTTTGAGGTGGGAGATAGTGTGTATCTCAAGATGGCTTTACTGAGAGGTCCGAATAGGTCCATTGTTGCGACTAAGTTGAGTCCGAGGTATATGGGGCCGTTTCGGATTGTGGAGCGTGTTGGACCGGTAGCGTATCGGTTAGAGTTACCCGCGGTTATGCAAGCATTTCATAAGGTCTTCCATGTGTCGATGCTGAAGAAGTGTTTGCATAGGGGTGACGAGGTATTGGCTGAGATTCCGTCAGATCTCCAGCCCAATATGACCGTTGAGGCGAGACCTTTGAGAGTTCTCGAGCGGAGGGTCAAGGAGCTTCGTCGGAAGAGGATTCCGATGATGCGAGTTCTGTGGGACTGTGACGGGGTGCAGGAGGAAACTTGGGAGCCAGAGGCTAGGATGGAAGCGAGGTTCCAGAAGTGGTTCCAGAAGCAAGCTGCGGCTTGAGTTCCATCGAGAGGTTCCAGTTTCGGTTATAGCTGTATGCTATGTGTATTTCATTTTGTATTGCCGTTGTGTAGAACGATGTTACATTATGATGTGTAATAAGATGAGTATTTCTTATTATTGGTGACTTTGGGAGTCGCGGTGTCGCATTGCGTTTGGGGTAAAAGCGTTAATGCAAGAGAGTGATAAGATGGATGTTCTTATTGCTGTTGTGGGCGGTGCGATGACCGGGTTATTGGTTATGCACGCCAGATATTCCAGGTGTGGAATATGGGTGATGCCGGTGTTGCCTTGCGAGGATTTACACGGATCACGGAAGGTAGTTCAGTCGAGATGCTTAGAGATATGTGATTTATTGCTCGTTGAGAGGACTGGTTCCTCTGGTGCCGATAGCTCGCAGGACTGTGTGTCTTGGGAGTGTGAGTGGCGATGTACCCAGACTCGGGAGGTTTATAGCCTAGAGTGATACGTGATACCGTGGATTCGTAAGGAGTATGTCCCAGACGTGGGATATATTGCCTAGAATTGAGTGGTATGGGGTATTGAGACTCTTATAGGTTATATTACGAGTGGAGTGGTACGGCAGATACCCAGAACTCGGAGATGCTGCGGTGTCTTGGGTGATGTGGTATGGTTGATACCTTGCGGGGTATGGTGGATATCCTGCGGGATATGGCTGATGCTCGGAACTCGGAGATGCTGCGGTGTCTTGAGTGATGGGGTTGGCTTGTGTTGAGCAATAAGTACATATGATGCCGCGGTGTCATAAGCATAGGGGCTGCGTGGGAAACCTCGGAGGTTGGTTTTGGACCTCGTATGAGTGTTGAGATGGCCGGGTTGGCCAAAGTTTGTGTAATCGTTGCGACGATTGATGTTCATTGGAGATGAACGGTTCTTGGGAGGTGAGCGGTAACGAAGATTCGAGGTCGAATCTAAGTTAGTGGGGGAGAATTGTAGCGCCCGTGTTCCGGAAGAATTGGTTATTAAAGGGAAAATAATTAATTCTGGTTGTTCCGGACAGTATCGATCGATACTGGGCAGTATCGATCGATACCAGCCGGGTTTTTCTCGGGGTTATCTTCTTCTCTTATCTTCTTCAAGTATAAAAAGCGTATCCTTGGAGGATAAGACCACAGTTGGTCGAAAAAGAGAGAAAGGAAGAGAGAGAGAGAGAGAGAAGGAGAAAGAGAGAGAAGAAAGCTTGCCGAAGCTTGGATCTTGCGAGATCGAAAGAGAGTTTGAGCTTGAGAAGCTCGAAGAAGAGGTTTGACGAGCTTGGGTTCGACGTAGGCTTGTGAGAAGAGAGGGAGATCTTCTTGAGCTTGGAGAAGTCGTTTTAGAGCTCGATCCTTCGTGTTTAAGGTGAGTTGTGACCAAAGGTTAGCAAGTGAGCTTGCGTGGTGCATTGTTAAAGCTTGGTTGATGCTTTTATGGCTTGTATGGCGATTCCTGTGTTTAGGTCTCGTGGGCATCGATCGATACCATGTGTGTATCGATCGATACCAGACCATAGGCGGTGGTCTCGAATTGTAGTGTATCGAGGTGATAGACTTGAACCGTGTTGTGTCGATCGATACCAAGTGTTGTGTTTGGGTGTCGATCGATATCTGTCCCTTGTCGGGACTTGTGTGTTGTTGGGCATCGATCGATACCATGGGGGGGTATCGATCGATACCGGTTGTTTTGTGACAGTTTAGTTGTGGATAATTAATTCTTGTATGGTTGTGGATATTGTTATATTGTGCTTATTGGTAGCCTGTTGTTGGGATGATCAATCTCACTCAGCATTTGGTTAGCCAAATGTTGATGCATCACTTTTGTCGATGTAGGTAAAGATAAGGCGTGATCGTGGAATCAAGGCGGTGAAGAGGGGATGATTAGGACCCGGGGCTTGCTTTTGTTGTTTGGGTATCGATCGACACTAGGGGAGTATCGATCGATACCAGTTGTTGTTATATAAACCGTTAGCTTGTTTAAGCTGTAGTACTTGCGTTGTACTGTTTGTTTAATATTGTTAATGTTAATTATATGTTTATTTTCTTTGCAAAAAAAAATGCGGTCCTTTCAGCAGTAGTCATAAATGGCCGTCCCAGGAGCAAAGACACTTCAGATCCTTCGCTCATCTCCACAGCCTGAAAATTAGTGGGCATCAGACAATCTCCTACTTTGATCATCAAATCAGAGATTGTACCATATGGAATTGAGGTTGAAGAGTTCGCGAATGTGATATATGTCGTGGGAGATCGAATATCAGCTCTCAACCGCTCTGCAATTGCCCTTGACATGACATTGACACTAGCCCCTGAGTCAACGAGAGACTCTTTAAACTCGACTCCAGAGATAGAGCTTGGTACCGCGAATTTCCCTGGGTCTTCCCTCTGTGTCAACTGCCGCAGCGGTAGTGACTTGCGTCTTGCCTCGATAAAGAGTGCCTTAATTTCTTCCTTAGTTTCTCTGCAATCTTTGAAGTGACTTAGCAGAGGCCAGCCCTCTAGAGCTTCTTCAAAAGTGAACGAGTGGGGTATCCTTCGTACTCTCTTCTCAAAGCCAAGCAGATGCTTTGGAGTGATGGGGTCTCTGAGATGTTGAGGAATAGAATTCAGCTTCTTGGGCTTGCGAACTCTTTTTTCAATCAACTCAGGCGTTTTCATAGTTTCTGGCTCGATCTGCGAGGGGTATCGACCGACACCAGGTAGGGTATCGATCGATACTATCGCTCTTGAATCGTCCCTGGCAGATATATCATCATCAAAAGGAGGCTCCACAACCGATTTATCCAACAAAGCTTTGCATCTGGCGTCCTCCCATTCCTTCCTTGTCATAATATCAGGCATATGATAAGGTATCTTGGGTATATACACCCTCTCCTTGAAAATTTCAGGCTCTTTCTCGACCTGCATCTCGGTATCGATCAATACAGAAGGGGTATCGATCGATACATGTGATTTTGGATTCACTCGTGCAGGTGTCTGGACTGGTATCGATCGATACATGAGGGTATCGATCGATACACGGGCGATATCAGGATCCCAGTCGTCATCTTCAACAGCATCATCGAAAATTCCTGAATCAAACCCCTTTTCTACCACTGCAGTGGCTACTTTAGCACTTTCCAAGGTGATTGCATTGACGTGTGCTCTTGGATTTTCAGTTTTTCATGGAAGAAAACCTTCCTGCCTCTTCACAACTGATGCGGTCTGAGCAACCTGAGTCTCCAGCTTCCTCTGACAAAGGTTGACAACTTCAATCTTCCCATTCAGATGGTCAATCTTCCCATTGAGATCAGTGTACAGATGGTCAATCTTCCCATTGAAATCCACTTATAGTTTCTGCTGTCCCTGAAGAATCTGCTCAAGCATGGATTCCATCTTATTCTCTGTGGACTTTTGAGAGATGGGCTGGTACGAAGAGTTTCCGTAATTTTGACTGAAGTCGCTGCTCTGTAATGGTTTCTGAACAAACTGTTTCGCTCCAAAACCAGATTGGTTCCCCTCAAACTTGTATCCACTTTGCTGAGTGTTGTTGTTGAAGTTTCGATTGTTGTTGTACCCAAATCGCTGACCCTGAAAACCAGAACCACCAACGTAGTTAACATCCTCCACCTCTTCTTTATCCATGATATCGACTCCATCAGCAAAATGTAAAGTCTTCTTCGACTTCCCAAGCAGAATATCCAACTTCGCTTGAACTTCAGCAATCTGCGATCCATCAATTCCTGCAGCCTGCTTCTTCCGCTCGAAATCAGCATTCTTGGTGCTATTGCTAGACGCCAAGTTCTCAATCAGCACAACCGCATCATCTGGATATCTGGTACCTCCAATCGATCCCTCTGTAGAAAGTACCCATCAGCTGAACATGAGTGAACCCATGGTGCGGACAATCTCTCTGATATGACTTGAAACATGTCCAAGCAGCTTTGAGTGCCTCTGTTGGACCTTGAGAAAATTGAGAGATCTTGTTTCTGAGCTCCTCGGATCTCGCATCATCATAGAAATTACACAGGAATGCATTCTTCGCCTCATCCCATGTAGTTAGCGAACCAGGAGCCAACTGTTTCAGCCAATAAGCAGCATCCCCACTAAGAGAGTATGAGAAAAGTTTGCAGAAAAGGAACTCATTGGGCACTCCATTGTACTTCATACCAGTGACCAAATCTTCGAACCTCTCGATATGATCCATGGGATGTTCATGAGATAGGCCATGGAAAGGATTATGACTCACAAGAGCGTAGTACACAGGTTTCAGCTCAAAGTCATTCCTCTTAAAAGTTGGGATGCGAATCGCAGATCGATTGGCATAGAACTGATCAGGTCTGTTGTGCTCACCAAGTGTCCTACCTCGATCAACTGCAGCATTCCCAAGATTATCGCGTCCAGCTGGCGCGACTATCTGACCAACAACAGCAGGAGGGACAATGACGTTTCCAGCTTCATTAAGTCGCTGCCCTCTCTCATTGCACACTTGACCCTCTTGGTCTCTCAAGACTCCAGCTTCATCAACTCTTAACACCACTGGGTTGTTCATCCCTGATGTTTGCTTTACCTTTCTGTTTGTGCGTTCTAAACGTGCTAGCTTCTCTAACGATAGATTAACTAGCGGAGTGCTCTTGTTCTTCCTGGTTTCATAATTAGGCATGCACCTGAAAACAAAACACTAGACAAGGCACGCAAGTAACCAAAAAAATACGTTGAGTATCGACCGACACTGATGGTATCGATCGATATCAACAAAGAAATCGCCTAAGTATCGATCGATACTAGGTAGTATCGATCAATACTGACGGACTTAGTCGAAACTCGACAGCTAAAATCTAAAGGCGAAATTGAGTCCCCGGCAACGGCGCCAAATTTGATATGCTCAAATTAATACCCTAAACAATACTAAAGCAGTTGCTGCAGTATATCAGAGGTCGAACACAAGAACTAAGAGAAATCGCACAATAGATTATATAGTTATCAAATCAAGCTAAGCAATTCATATTAAACAAAAAGCAATAAGCAGTAAACGAGTTGTAAATTCGATGGAGGAAAATATAGGCTCAGGGTATTTCTCAGGAAATCAATGAATGCAGATAAACTAATTAACATGATTCAGATTTAGCGCGGTTCTTGAACTCAAATCACTAAAGTATAATTAACCAACTGTCGTTGCGAGAATTATCTAAATCTAAACTTCAGAATCCCAAATCTCTTTGCAAATTCCTAAGAATAAATCAGCTTTAATTTCAGGTTTGATATGTTCACAAATCAATTAAACCAAATCTCTTTGCGAATAATCAATTTGCTCACCTAAGGTTCTATCAGGTAATTAATCGCATTGTCGTGCCTAACCAATTATCATAATATCTATGTTCCAGATTCGTCAACCTAGAATTAGCTTTGAACACAACCTAAGGCGAAGAACTAATTCATATGGTGAATCCTAATAAACTAATCAACCTAGCATTCAGAAAAAACCCTTATGAGAACCCTGAACCTAAAGTGGATCTACTCAGACATGGAGATTGAAAACAACATGATTGAATAGATCATCAAAGAAATCAATAAAAACAGGAGTTCAGAGTTGTCTCTCCAAAAACCAGAAGTAGGATCAAAGTAAAGAAAACTTAGAAAATAAAGCATAGCCAACAAAGTGGCTGAAAAACCTAATTATATAGTCTAAACATGTTCTGGGGTCTTCTTGTAAATATTAAAGTCTTCTGGAGCAATTATGCAATTCTTCAACTCTTGGAAAAGCCGCGGGTCGTGTCTGCTGCGATGGGTATCGATCGATACTGATGCTTCAAATCGGGTATTCAGCAACACGAACTTCTGCTTTGCTCCAGAATGCTCCAATATCTCCAATAATGCTCAAAACGTGCTAAAACCTGTAAAAGACTCTAAAAGACTCCAAAATACTAGAGAGACTCTATAAAACAGACTTATATCATGGCCTAAAAGGGGTAAAAACCATGATATATCAAATACCTATTTACTTAATTAAATAAAAATTGTGATACCTCAACGTTTGTGAACGAAAGGCAAAAATGGAGTTGTTGTGTTCAAAAAAAAAATGGAGTTGTTTGTTTGTAGAAAGTTGTTGCAAAATGTTATTGAACGTGAGGGGTTTATAAAGAAGATATAAAGAAACGAGTGATGTTGGAAGAAAAAATAATAATTACAATAATTAAAATTTGGTCAACTAGTTACAGTAATTGAACCATTCCTTGTGGACCAGAAAAACTAATATATGCGGTCTAAGACAAAAAGTGTCCCACCCAATTGTTTTTTTTTTTTTTCAAATTTTTTTTTATAAATGTCTCGCTCACTTGCTGCTGAATGGTGACCATTTTTCTCTTGCCTGTGACGTTTCTTGTACTCGCGCTCTCCATTCAACCCCATAGGCTTCGAATGGTGACAACTGTTTAAGCGGTGCGGGACAAGCGGTTTAGGAGGTGCGGTGCAGTTTTAGTGCGATGCGGTTGGAAGAAACGCATCATGCGGAACAAGTGCGGTTACTGCGGGACAATATATGAATGGTGAAAAAAACAACATGTGGTGCAGCCAAATGTGTGTATGGTGAAAATGTAAAAAGCGGTGCGGAATATATATTTTATAAATAAAAATGGATTAATGATATTTATAAAATTATAAATTAAAATTATTAATTTGTTAATGATCAAATATTTTTAATAAATTAATTATGAACCATAACTAAATAATTATTAAAATTTTAATAAATTTGTTTGGCATTTTAGAATAATAAATTTATTGCTAAAATCAAATTAAAAATACATCCCAAAAAACCAAGTAAAATAATATAATATAATCGAATTATTTTTAATTAGTTAAAGTTTTAATTCATAATTTTAGTTTTTTTTTATCAATTTCCATAATTTTTTATTTAATTCTCGTTACGTTAGTACGTTAGTCTTTATAATGTTTTCAATTTTCATATATTTAAATAAATATAAATAAATATATATATATATATATATAGGCTGTGAATGTTTAGTGTGTTTCAACTAAACACACTGTGGTTGACAAGGAAAGTCACCATTCACGTGAAGCAACAAGTTTATATTTAAAAAAAATGGCCATTCTTGCAAAAGTAAGTTTATGGCAATAAAGACAGATATGAGCAAAGCATATGACAGGGTA
Source organism: Eutrema japonicum (assembly GCA_030161315.1). Classification (NCBI taxonomy): domain Eukaryota; kingdom Viridiplantae; phylum Streptophyta; class Magnoliopsida; order Brassicales; family Brassicaceae; genus Eutrema; species Eutrema japonicum. The sequence goes on along the minus strand of BSQW01000004.1, from coordinate 39,205,654 downwards.
GAATGACCATTTATTGAACACATGTTGAGGAAATTTGGTTTTGCGGAAAAGTGGATTTCATGGATGATGTGGTGCATCCAATCGGTACAATATAAGGTACTCATTAATACTCTGTACGAAGGTCTTGATAGCCAATATACGGAAAGCAGAGAGAGAGAAATCACTTACAGGGTTGAAAGTGGCGAGGGCAGGCCCAACAGTCTCACACTTACTCTTTGCGGACGATAGTCTGTTCTTCTGCAAGGCTACGGTGCAGGAATGTCACACCATATTACATATACTTAAACAGTACGAGTCGGTCTCAGGGCAACAAATTAAATTTTCAAAGTCTTCCTTAATTTTCGGACATACAGTACAAGATGAGGTAAAGGACGAGATAAAACAATTGTTAGGTATCCAAAATATGGGAGGAGTGGGTACTTACCTGGGTCTCCCGGAAAGTCTAGGAGGAGCAAAGAGCAAGATTTTTAATTTCGTCGTCGCAAGACATAATGACAGAGTTAATGGATGGACATCAAGGCTACTAACCGAAGGGGGTAAAGAGGTTCTACTTAAATCGGTAGCCTCGGCTATGCCGACTTTCGTTATGTCATGCTTTCGACTACCCAAGTATATTACCGCAAAACTAACTAGTGCGGCAGCGCGGTTCTGGTGGAATTCCGACGGACACCAAAAAGGGAAGAAGATGTGTAGGAGCAAATCAGATGGCGGAATTGGTTTCCGAACAATAGAGGAATTTAACACGGCACTGCTGGCAAAACAACTATGGAGGTTAATGGAAAAACCGGATTCGTTATTTGCTCGAGTTTTTAAGGGTCGTTACTTCTGGAACACAGACCCATTAGATCCTATAAGATCATACTCCCCGTTCTGTGGGTGGAGGAGTATTATTTCGGCTCGACCTCTGGTTACAAGGGCTTATTAAAAGAGTTGGTTCAGGTGGCTCCATCTCAGTATGGAATGATCCTTGGATACCATCTTCTCCCCCGAGGTCAGCAACATGTAAGGGGTATAATTATTATCCCAATCTAAGGGTCAATCATTTGGTTGATCCAGCGACACAAACGTGGAATTGGGAGTTGATAAATGCAATTATCGACCCCGCCGATGTGTAAATTATACGCGGTATACCCATCAGCAGCACATATCGACCAGACCCTATTGGTTGGCACTATACAAAAACAGGAAAATATACGGTAAAGTCGGGATACCATATGGAACAACAAAACCCAGACAATGGCAGAAATTACTTTTACGGTCCGGATATTAAGAAATTACAGGCACATACATGGAAATTAACATGTCCACCAAAATTGCGACATTTCATTTGGCAAACCATTTCAGGATGTCTCTCAATTTCAGAAAATTTACGCGTTCGAGGAATAAATTGTGATACACAATGTCCTAGATGTGGAGCGGAAGAGGAAACGATTAACCATGTTATGTTTGAATGCCCACCAGCGCTACAAACATGGTTACTCTCTCATATTCTATCGATCCCGTGAGTTTTCCCGATGACATCGGTTTTCTCCAATTTGGATCACCTCTTTTGGAGGCTCCCAAAAGAGGAAAGGAATACAATGTTCCCTTGGATTGTGTGGAATATTTGGAAAGCAAGGAACGACAAGGTGTTCTCAAATGTGGATAGAAATCCTCACGAGATTCTGTGGATAGCGAAAACAGAAGCAATAACCTGGGAAACGGCACAGTATAGCGAACCATATACAACTTTTGAACAAATCGGTCATAATACGGGTCAACAAGATGGATATATTGGACTGACATGCTATATAGATGGTTCGTGGAAGGAAACAGATAACTATTCTGGTCTAGGATGGTTCTGCTTTCAGAAGGGAGTCGAAGGAGTAATTATGGGGTCCCGTAATCTGCGAAGAAGTTTATCCCCGCTGCACGTAGAATTGGAAGCGCTCATCTGGGCGATACATTGCATGATTGCAAATCACAAGACGACGATAGCCTTTGCAACGGACTGCTCAGAGTTGGTGAAGATGGTGTCTACACCCAAGGAGTGGCCGACTTTTATACTACATTTGGAGGAGTTCAAGAGGAGCAAGGAGATATTCACCTATTTCTCAATCACACACATCCCACGCGCGAGTAACACAGTGGCAGATAGCACGAGGTGCTCGAGTCTACCCATCAAACTTCACTTATGTACACTCGATACCCCCGATTTGGTTCACCGAATCGGAATAGGTATTAAGGTTGTTGACAAAAAAAAAGTAGATGGTGGAAAAATCAGACAAGTTCCGCACATGGAGAAGAAAAGAAGGGGAAGATGTGGTTTTGAAGTGTGGTTCGTTGATTATTATTATTGTTATATTTTTTAAAAAATTAACTTCTTCCATTTATCACTCTCAACCCAAAAATTCTCCAATTCGTTTGCACAAAGTAAGCAATTTTTTCCGACAGTATGCAATTTTTTTTTGTAAACATAATATGTTAGATAATGTATATATATATATATATATATATATATATATATATATATATATATCTGAATAACATTATAATGCAACATTTAATATATAAAAAATGTAAACTCTTCACGCCCAAACATTAAAAATAAATTATATTTTAGATCTTAGGATATACATCGTAGCAAATTAAGTTGATGTTATCTATGCTTATAGGAGATACATAGTAGCAATTTAAAAAAATTAAATAATTAGGTTTGAAAATTTAGTGTTTTAAATTATTCAACCGACGTCATGCTTCTTTACGTTCTGTTATTGAGAGGACTTTTGGAGTTTGAAAGAAGAAATTGAGGATTCTTTCTGATTTTCCAAGATACAACATTCATGTACAAAATAGAGTGATAATGGCTACAATGGGATTACATAATTTTATTAAAATTTCAAACTTCTCAGATGCAGACTTTACATAAGTAATGACAGAGACGAGAATAAACAACACAGATCGGGAGCCTGATTTAGATGACATGGGAGAAGCTGATGTAGAAAATAGAGCATATGGAGGATATATGACACGACTAAGGGACAATATAGCAAATATGTTATGGATAAATCAAAATAGTCGATAAATATTTTATGTATTGTATTATACTTGATATTTTGAATTTAATGTATTTCTTAACAACAAATATAGTTTGTTATATTTATAAATTAAAACTTTAACATTAAAAATAATTTGATTATGGCTATCACTACAAGAAAACAACCGTTTTGCGATGGAAAAATCCATAGCAAATCCGTCGCAAATCACGCTTTGCGACGGAATTGCGACGACACCACTTCCGTCGCAAATCAGTCGTCGCAAAACAGTTTTCCTCGCAAATCCGTCGCAAATTTGCGACGAAACAATGTTCCTCGCAAAATTGCAACGGCCAAATTCCGTCGCAAATTCGTCGCAAATTTGCGAGGAGATATACTCCCTCGCAAATTTGCAACGGCCAAGTTCCCTCGCAACTCCGTCGCAAATTTGCGACGAGATAGAGTCCCTCGCAAATTTGCAACGGCAAATGTCCTTCGCATATCCGTCGCAAATTTGCGACGAGAAAAATTCCGTCGCAAATTTGCAAAGGCAACTCTCCCTCGCAAATCCGTCGCATATTCGCAAGTTTGCGACGAAACTCTTCCCTCGCAAACTTGCGACGGAAAATATTCCCTCGCAAAATTGCAATGGATTTGCGAGAAAAATTGAATTTTGTAATTAAAAAAAAATAAATAATTAAAAAATTAATTTATAAATTGAATAATAATTAAAAATAATTAACATATAAAATTAAAAAACATAATTATATAATTTATTTATTACAAAAAATGCATAATTGTTTTAAAAAAACAAAACAAAATGTTTACAAAAGGACCGGTTCCGGTTTCGGTACCGGTTCTGGATCCCGATCCCGATCCCGAAGGGTTACGTGCTGCGCGAAGTCTTGCAAAAGCCGGATCCTTCTCAGCAAAGTAGTCCAATATCAATGGGGATGGAGTCAACCGCGGGGTTAGACGGTGCGGGATCCGCCGGTGCTGGGGCAGGCTCCACGGTCTCAGGAACAGCTGAAGTTACGAAATCCATCTGTATAACAGGAGGAGTACTTGTGGAACCCATCGAAAGAAATCGAGTGTAGTCGTTACCTCGAAATCCCGACATCTACAAAAAAAAATTTAATAATTAATTCATATAATTATATTATAATTTAGAAAATACAAAAAAATTACAATCAAACTAATAATTTTATATAATGTCATAATAATTATAAAATTATATAATATTCATCCGAATTAAAATACAAATTTAACAACTTAATAAATAACAAATCTAAATCTAACAATCTAAATTCATCCTAATTTAAATACAAATCTAACAAATATATTTTTTTAACAAATCTAAAAATCTAAATAATCTAACAAAATCTAACAATTCTAAAAATCTAAAAATCTAAATTAAATACAAATCTAAATCTAACAAATCTAAATTTTTGTTCTCAAATCTAACAAATTTCACAAATCTATCAAATCCAATATTTGTTTTTTTAAGATAACAACATATATTTTTGAAATAAAAAATGAAATTAAAAAAAAATACTTACCTTCGCCCAGGAGAGGAAGAGGTCGCCGGAGGGAGAGGGGAGAGGAGGGGACTCGCCGGAGGGAGGGGCTCGCCGGAGGGAGAGGAGGTCGCCGGAGGGAGAGGAGTGCTCGCCGGCGGAGGAGGAGAAGAAAGAACTCGCGAGGTGAAGGGAGGAGGTCGCGGAGGAGAGGAAGGGAAGAGAAACCGATCGCCAGAGGAAGAGGAACCGATCGCCGGAGGAGGAGGAGGAGTGGGGTCGCCGGAATGTACAGTGGGCCGGAGATCGATTTTAGATCGACGGGAGATTGAGATTGAGGGAATTAAGAAGGGAGAAAGGAAGAAGAAGATAAACAGGTTAATTTATAAACTAATACGCGATGGATTTGCAACAGAATTGCGATAGCTCCAACATTTGCAACGGATTTGCAACGGATTAATCCATCGCAAAATGTTTGGTCCACTACCAATTCGCGGTTAAATTTGGCCCAACATGTGCTGAAAAAATTCAATTTTCGTACCAAATTTCAAAAAAAATCATTTTGCAACGGATTTGCGATGGATCCTGTATTTGCAACGGATTTGCGACGGATCCATTGCAAATCCGTTGCAAATTCATGATTTTTATTTTTTAAGGTTTAGTGTTTAGGGTTTAGGGTATAATAACGTATATATTCATTATAAAGTTTACAGTTTATAATCTCATAAGAGTCATGATCATAAGAATTTTTTTTCAAAAATATAATGAATTTGAGGGTACGAGGGATGTTGAACTTATATATATATTCATAAACAACACATACGGATATATGACGTTTTATATATCATACGAAGACATTTCTAAATTTTCGCGATTTATGAATGCACATCATTAAATAACTTTAGAAATATAATTTTTTGAGATTCAATTTTAAAACCGTTAGATATTTGTCACGATTTTATCCTCGCCGGAAATAAGGAATGAATCCCTAGCAATTCCATTGTAAATTTGCAACGGATTTGCGATGGATCCTTTATTTGCAACGGATTTGCAACGGATCCATCGCAAATCCATCGCAAATTTGCAACGGATTTGCGATGGATCCTGTATTTGCAATGGATTTGCGACGGATCCATTGCAAATCCGTTGCAAATTCATGATTTTTATTTTTTAAGGTTTAGTGTTTAGGGTTTAGGGTATAATAACGTATATATTCATTATAAAGTTTACAGTTTATAATCTCATAAGAGTCATGATCATAAGAATTTTTTTTCAAAAATATAATGAATTTGAGGGTACGAGGGATGTTGAACTTATATATATATTCCTAAACAACATATACGGATATATGACGTTTTATATATCATACGGAGACATTTCCAAATTTTCGCGATTTATGAATACATATCATTAAGTAACTTTAGAAATATAATTTTATGAGATTCACTTTTAAAACCGTTAGATATTTGTCACGATTTTATCCTCGCCGGAAATAAAGAATGAATCCCTAGCAATTCCATTGTAAATTTGCAACGGATTTGCGATGGATCCTTTATTTGCAACGGATTTGCAACGGATCCATCGCAAATCCATCGCAAATTTGCAACGGATTTGCGATGGATCCTGTATTTGCAACGGATTTGCGACGGATCCATTGCAAATCCGTTGCAAATTCATGATTTTTATTTTTTAAGGTTTAGGGTTTAGGGTTTAGGGTTTAGGGTATAATAACGTAATAAAGTTTACAGTTTATAATCTCATAAGAGTCATGATCATAAGAATTTTTTTTCAAAAATATAATGAATTTGAGGGTACGAGGGATGTTGAACTTATATATATATTCCTAAACAACATATACGGATATATGACGTTTTATATATCATACGGAGACATTTCCAAATTTTCGCGATTTATGAATACATATCATTAAGTAACTTTACAAATATAATTTTTTGAGATTCACTTTTAAAACCGTTAGATATTTGTCATGATTTTATCCTCACCGGAAATAAAGAATGATTCCCTAGCAATTCCATTGCAAATTTGCAACGGATTTGCGATGGATCCTTTATTTGCAACGGATTTGCAACGGATCCATCGCAAATCCATCGCAAATTTGCAACGGATTTGCGATGGATCCTGTATTTGCAATGGATTTGCGACGGATCCATTGCAAATCCGTTGCAAATTCATGATTTTTATTTTTTAAGGTTTAGTGTTTAGGGTTTAGGGTATAATAACGTATATATTCATTATAAAGTTTACAGTTTATAATCTCATAAGAGTCATGATCATAAGAATTTTTTTTCAAAAATATAATGAATTTGAGGGTACGAGGGATGTTGAACTTATATATATATTCCTAAACAACATATACGGATATATGACGTTTTATATATCATACGGAGACATTTCCAAATTTTCGCGATTTATGAATACATATCATTAAGTAACTTTAGAAATATAATTTTATGAGATTCACTTTTAAAACCGTTAGATATTTGTCATGATTTTATCCTCGCCGGAAATAAAGAATGAATCCCTAGCAATTCCATTGCAAATTTGCAACGGATTTGCGATGGATCCTTTATTTGCAACGGATTTGCAACATATCCATCGCAAATCCATCGCAAATTTGCAACGGATTTGCGATGGATTTTGTATTTGCAACGGATTTGCGACGGATCCATTGCAAATCCGTTGCAAATTCATGATTTTTATTTTTTAAGGTTTAGGGTATAGGGTATAATAACGTAATAAAGTTTACAGTTTATAATCTCATAAGAGTCATGATCATGAGAATTTTTTTTCAAAAATATAATGAATTTGAGGGTACGAGGGATGTTAAACTTATATATATATATTCATAAACAACAGATACGGATATATGACGTTTTATATATCATACGGAGACATTTTCAAATTTTCGTGGTTTATGAATGCCCATCATTAAATAAATTTAGAAATATAATTTTTTGAGATTCACTTTTAAAACCGTTAGACATTTGTCACGATTTTATCCTCGCCGGAAATAAGGAATGAATCCCTAGCAATTCTATTGCAAATTTTGCTCGCTAATCCCTCGCAGATTCCTCGCAAATTTGCAACGAATTTGCGACGACCTCTTGCCCCTCGCAAATTTGCGAGGGATTTGCGACTCTAGACTTTCCCTCGCATTTTCGTCGCAAATATGTTGCAAAATTGTCGCAATTTGCGATGACTTTTTCCCTCGCAAAATAGCGACGGATTTGCGACGACAAATAGTCACTCGCAAATCCCTCGCAAATCCCTCGCAAATCCGTTGCAAATTTGCGACGGATAATATCCATCGCAAATTCCATTGCAAATCGATTGTTTTCTTGTAGTGTATATTGTATTATATTATTTTACTTGGTTTGTTTTTGGATGTATTTTTTAATTTGATTTTAGCAATGAATATATTATTATATAATGCCAAACAAATTTATTAAAAATTAATAATTATTTAGTTATGGTTCGTAATTAATTTATGAAAAAGATTTGATCATTAACAAATTAATAATTTTAATTTATAATCATATAAATATCATTAATCCATTTTATTTATAAAATATTTATCTAAAATATATATTCCGCACCGCTTTTTACATTTTCACCATTCACGCATTTGGACCGCACCGCATGTTGTTTTTTTCACTATTCATATATTGTCCCGCACCGCTTGTTCCGCAGTAACCGCACTTGTTCCGCATGATGTGTTTTTTTCAACCGCACCGCGCTAAAACCGTACCTCCTAAACCGCTTGTCCTGCACCGCTCAAACCGCTGTCACCATTCGAAGCCATATATATACAAAACCGCACATAGAAAACTCAAAAACATCAAAAACCTAGCGTAACTACTGTTGAGTGCGGTGCAGTTTTTTTCTTTACAAAAATTGAACCGCACATTTACTATTCATTTTTTAATTAAATAATGAAAACCGCACCGCACTATATTAAAATCTTATTGATTGGTAACAGAAAACCATCGCACATGGTGTTTTGGAAAAACACTTTCAAACATTCACAGCCAGTAGATATGTATTAAAATCGTGTCTTACAGCATGTCATTGTATGTTGGATATATTAATGTGGCTTGCAAGAAAATTTTATCACTATAATTTTTGTAAGTATCACGGTTCACTTTAATTTATTTTTTATAGAATTTAACATGGTTTACTAAACTTTTCGGATATTTGTTTAATTTGGGGTTAATTTGTAGAAATAGTTACCGGAAATATAAAAGTGGGTTTGGTTGCCGTATTTTGATTAGTAATATAGATGAGTACCATATCCTTTTCGATGGTAATAATCTAAGTATATGTTATTATTTACTATAAAAGTCTTCAATGATCATGTATTAGTGCATGCATTATGCATATCTACAGTTTAAGGTCATATGAATATATCAGTAAATTTTTTTTTTTAAAACATATATATATATATATATATATAACTGATCCAAGGTTAAATTAGACATGTTAAATGTAGGAGTCCATCGTATCGTAGAGTTTGTTCTCCGTATCGTAGAGTTTTAAGGACATGTAATCAGTTTCGTTATTTGTATATTTTTGTATTTCTTGTATTGTTTTTCTTTTACTATAACCATTTTCTGATGGTGACAATGAGATAAAAGGTATATACGCACACATAAGAAATACATCAAGATGACTTTTTATAAGACACGGACAAATGTGTGACACATACCCACTGGTAAGAACCTTCCTGGGTACCATCCATCACAGTAACAACATTGCCCTCAGTTTTCAGCATGCTTCTATCTCTAAGGAGTACCCTAACCTTATAAACAAAATTATAATGAAGTATAAGAGCTAAGTGAGCAGAATATTGATGCAAAAAATATATAAATAAAACTACCGCTTGCAAAATGTTCTCAGATGCTTCATGACCCAGCGTCCTCAAACCTGCAGTTGCCTGACAGGATATTGAGAAAAACATTTCAGATGATTCACAAATTTAACGAAAATATGAAATAGCTGCAATTATCTAATCGTGCAAAGAATTCATTTCCATACCCTAACTCTGACAGGTGTCTTCGGACGCAGCTTACGGGGCTCAGAAGCTTCTGCTTTGTTAAGAAAAGACTAAAGAGTTTGGTGCTTGTCGGGGATCAGTAGGATATGCGCTCAACCCTGGTTTTAGCTGAAATCAAATCAGTCAATAGTTTAGAGCCTAAGTTCCAAGAAACACCAGTAAAGTGCAACAAAAACAAGAATTTCAAGCCACTGAAAATTTAATGAAACAAGGAACTAAGTGATGTTAGTTGGTGAGTTTAAGCTTCATGTTAACATTTTTGCAAGTTGGTTTTTCCTCTAGCTTAAATATGGATGTGTTTAAGCTATCATAAACTGATATATCACAAAGAAAGGTAATGTACTATAATCCGACAAAATATGATTGTTTTAGGCTTTCCCTAATTTTATATGGACAAATTGCTGTTTTTACACCAAAATTTCGTTTTTATGACAAAAATGCACTGTCTTTTCAATCAAATGCTGCGCTACACTTTCTGGGGTAGAAAATTACAGTTACCCCCTTATGATGAAACAAAAAACGCGAAACCGCAATTACCATTTTAACCTTCGCGACATGTCAGACTTCTATAGAGGTCTGACATTTAGACTCTAATAGAAGTCTGATTGATTTCTCTTACCAGACTTTTGTCAGACGTATTTGAGAAGTCTGATACAGATTAAAACCGTAAATTTAAATTTAAAAATTAAAACAAAAAAAATTTAAATTTTTTGTTTCTACAATAATTAAATATAGACGATTTTGATGTATATAAATTAATATTTCATAAAATTGAATCAAATTAAACAAGGTTAGTTAATTATGCATATACCTCAATAAATATTAGACTTCTCGAAGAAGTCTGATACAGATTCAATTAGTAAGTTTAAATTTAAAAATTATAAAAAAATTATTTTGTTAAAAATTTCTTATACATAAATTAAATATAGACGATTTCGAAGTATTAAAATTAAATTTCGTAAAATTGAATCAAATTAAAAACATGTAAGGCAAAGTAGGTTGTAAACCTCAAAACATGCTTTGTAATGGAAACATTTACATATAACTTTATGGTTAGATTCATGGTTTACCAAATTTACATTTGAAATTAAAAATTTGCACATATGTGTTGTAATGTGCATATATTTCACGAATTTGATGCTTCCTAGAAGTTATGTTTTAATATTGTCACTCATAAGTGCTAAATATTAGATTTAGGGTTACTCGGATTTATCGGAGAAGTCTGAGAGAATCGGGATTTTTCAGACTTCTTAGAGATTACCAGACTTCAGTTTTAACCTGATTTTTTAAAAGTCAATTGCAAAACTACATTCTCGTTGACCATATGAGTTTCATCAGATTTCTAAAGCAGTCTGAGTATACAACTCAGATCTGAAATCGACGATATGCAAAAATTCGTACCTATATCCGTTTAGAGTTTGTTTTCACCCTCGTCGAGAAACCCAGAACGTCTAATATCACCGAAATCCCGCAAGTCCAGTCGTGTTTTGCCGTTTTTATGCCATAATTTCCGATTTCGGTATATTTGAATCGGAAAATCAGTGGGAAAATGGGAGAAATCGGAGAGAGAAGTCGCAAAAAGTGTTTACGAGCTCTATTCTTGAGCTTTAATGGCGGAAAAACGGGTTAGTTACTGCATTAACTCGTCGACGATGGTGGTTGTCGTGGTTTCTCAGAATTCTCAGAGAATCGGGGTTTCTCAAACTTCTAAGAGAAGTCTGAAACGTATTTAAATTGAAAATTTAAATTAAAAAAATATTAAAAATTTAGTTTTTAGAAATTTTTACTACATAAATTATACATACTCATTATTGCTGTATATAAATTAAAAGTACATAAAATTTAATCAAATTGAATCATTGGAAATGAATTTGGATCTAAACACAAGTTTGCGGTTTCTCAGACTTCTCCGAGAAGTCTGAATTGTATTTAATATAAAAAATTAAATTAAAAAAAATTTCATACAAATCTTTGATACATAAATTAAAATAACCATTGTAGATGTATATAAATTTAAATTACATAAAATTTAGCCAAAATGAGTGAGTATGAGATAAATTTGGATCTAAACACCATGTAGGTAAGAGTTTACAATTTGGATATCCTGTTCTTATTTGTAGGGTTAGATTGAGAGTTTCTAAATTTTTAATTCATAATGTTTTTTTTACATATATTGGTTAGTTTTTGACTAAGTTAAACGAGTTTGATGTTTGTTATAAGTTTTCTATATAATATGATGGTATTTAAGTAGTAATTATCAAGTTTATGGTTTATCAGACTGCCATTTCAGTCTGATCATGTCCATGGTGTATCAGACTTCTTGATGGAAACCTGTGAATTAACCTGAAACAAGTTACCCTACTTGTGATTTTACCCCATATATAAACTAAAGTTACCAACTCTAATCTGTAAAAGTCATTATCGACTCTCTCTCTCTAAAACAGGAAGAATCTCTCTCTCTCTAAACTCTCTCAAACCCTCCTCGCCACCGCCACCGCCACCGCCACCGCCACCGTCACCGCCACCGCCGTCGTCAGCTTCTTCAGTCTGGTAATTACCTCTCCTTTTTCGCCTTCTACTCTACTTTTTTCTGCAATATTTTTTTAGAACTATACGAAATAAGACCATTTCCCCATGTTCTTTGCATAGATCTAAGCAAACAGATGGATTATTTGCCTAGATCTAATTAATTCCATTTTAGATCTACTTGAAAATTACTATATTAGAAGTCTGAAAGTTGTTGCCAGACTTAATTTGCAGTCTGAAATATTGAAGTCAGACCTTTTTGAAGTCTGAAACTTTGTACCAGACTTATTTATTATTTACATACTAATATACATTTTGCTCGTTGACTTGTACTTGCAGACCCACGTCAACAACTTCGTCGTCAAGGAGTTTGAGGACATGTTCCCCCGGTGGGACGATGGTGAGGATGATGAGAAAGTTGTGAACATTGTGAAAGCAATGTTAGGTGAGTTTGAGCGCCCTTGCAGGTGGAGTTTTAAACACTGAAAGTCTGAAGGTGTGTTGGCCATTGTCAAGAAAGAGGTGCCCCTTATTAAGTCTGTGGTGGTTAAGTCTGAGGGTGGTCTGAAGAAGGCCAAGGGAAAGGGTGTTAAGAGGAAGGTTGTTTATGATGATGGTGAGGATGTTGATGATGATAAGAAGCAAGCAAAATCAGGCGGTGATGATGGTGGTGAGGTTGTTTACTTGATCAAGTCGGTGGGTGAGAAGATGAATGAACTTTTAGTTTTGTTAAAAAAGGTTTTGAGCAGGTGAATGAGAAGATGATTGAACTTGAGAAGGAAGTTAGGTTGTTAAGGGGAGAAAAGTGGAGGAAATCTGGTGTTGAGAAGTCTGAAGTTGGTGTTGAGAAGAAGTCTGATGATGAGAAGAAATCTGATGGTGGTGTTGAGAAGAAGTCTGATGATGGTGGTAAGGTTGATGATGGTGGTGAGGCTGGGGCGGGGAAACGCAAAAAGGCTAAGCGGAAGAATATTACACCCAAAAAATTATTGTGAAGCCTCCTAAGCCTGCCGCGGATGTTGAAGCTGCAGACCAAAAAGGAGCTTCAGCGGTAGATGATGCAAAGGAAGCCCTGGCTGAAGACAACCCTGCCCAACCGTTTGAGGCCAAGATTCAGACTGTGGATGTTGGGGTTAGTCTCCCAAACCCTCTACCAAAAAATGTTCAACAAAGGAGAAGTAGTCGACGACTTAAGGACAAAGCCGTTGCTTAATATGCAGTATAAGTCTGATTGTTGTTTGTAAAAACCTGAACCTATGTGCAACTAAAAACAAGTTATTTCGCTTTGTTGTTGTGTTTGATGTGAACATTGTTATCTGGTATTAGACTGAGATTTAGGTCTGATTTTGGTGTTATTTTAATATCTGTCAGACTTCTTTAGAAGTTGGATTTCAGACTTCTAAAGAAGTCTGATTTTGTTTTGGATTTATATTGCAGTCTGTAGGTGGCGTGGATAGTGTTAGATTATTTGTCTCCGACTTTTATTGCAGTCTGACAGAGGTGATTTTTTTTTATTTTGTAAATGCAGAGTAGTGTCGTGGGCAGCGAACTTAGTGTTCTTATCGTCGATAAGGCGGCCACAGGCGTAAACTTCGATGCTGCATATATGTCGAAACAAGACAGTAAGCAGGCAGCTGCTGGAGTTTATGTAAAGGCGAAGGCTCAAGTTCTCAAACAGAAAGAGCAGGATAAGAAGGAGAGAAAGAGCTCAACCCAAGTGCAGATCACACCGACATATGATCCTTGTGCTCCGGCAACCAGGATGGAAGTGAAGACACTTAATGATCACGTCAAAAAACTGCCGTATGTCGTCACACTCTACCTATATTCTTGAATAATTAGCTCGATGTCTAACACGCGTAATATATTCTGTAGGGGTTATCCGAAGAGGGAGGTGAACACATCCCTAGCTTGGTACTACGATCTGCGCACCCCCCAGGAATGGCTGCATGACACGGTTAGTATATAATCTGGTCGGGTTTAATGATTTTCTGTTCTCAGACTTGATTTGCAGTTTGACATTGTTGTTATCTCTTTTAGACTTCCTTCAGACTTCTTTAGAGGTCTAGTGTCAGACTTCTTTTCTCATACTTGTTTTGCAGTCTGACATTAGTGTTCTCTCTTTTAGAGTTTCTTTAGACTTCTGTTTAAGTCTGACATTTTTTGCACAATGTTGACTGAATGCAGCAAATAGATGATGGGATTGATCTGATGAGGTTTCGACAACAAGAACACCCGGAATGGTTCTGGTCCGAGAGGCTGACCTTCATTGACACACTGATGGGTAATTTGTGGAAGAAACATTATGATGATTTTGTGAAGAGCGGCGAAGGAGAAAATGTGATGCCCACGGCAAGGAGACTGCCACCATGGGATTACCATAATGGTGAACTACCCTTATTCCTAAAATCAAACAAGACTTGGGGGCTGTAAATTGATTACATCTACACTGCCTTGCACGTTGGGGGAAATCATTAGATAGCTATTATGATTTCTATCCCGGATAGGTACGTAACCATATGAGACAACATCATTGGACGGAAAACCGATGAGGTTATAGGAGCGGCAGTGGCACCTATATGTGAGATCTTTCCCTACGTGATGCATTGTTTGGCCCCAGTAGATGAAAGTTGGAATTATCCCCTTGAGCGATACTCCTACACAATCGTAAGGAGCCCGAAACATCCCCAAAACAAGCAGACAGGTGATTGTGGGGTGTTTTGTTTGAAGTTCATTGAGTTCCATTATGCGGGGGAAGGACACGTACGGTGTCAGGAGCTTTCATAGTACAGTTCTTCGAAAGGATGTTCATTGCGTATGCCTGAAATAGATAGTCCCTACCATATGATGGGCATGGCAGCGTATATGGGTGTAGCTCAAGTTCTGGTGCAGCGCAGATTGCATGTGAGCAAGGTATCTTTTCGTAATACCACACACCACATTCACACGTTCGGTTGTGCAAGTCGACCACACAATCCCTATGTCCTCCCTTAACAACGAATCGATATCCATCAACGCGTTCCGCCGTCATGAAGTCCGCATAATATTCACGAATAGCCATCAAATATTCAACTCCTCGGCTAAATTTTGTTGTGAGACTCAATGCATCTAGCCGCCTTTTACAAAACCACGTCCCTAGCTTCTCTTGTATGAATTCCAAAAGGAAAGAGATAGGATATCCTTTTGACTTCTTGACTACGGAGTTTATAGTTTCGGCAATGTTGCTCGTCTTTATGTTGTACCTTTCTCCAACAAAGTGAACGCGGTTAATGCACGTGAAAACAAGACTGCAATAGAAGTATGATAAAAAAATAAGACTGCAATAGAAGTCTGATAAAGACGAATCAGACTGCACAAGAAGTCTGATAAGAAAAATGCATTTTTAGATTATACATGTCTCCATTGAAATGAACGCGTGACCATAGACTCGGATCCGCCTCCTCCAAGTATCTAGCAAGGTCAGGATTTACCGCTCGTAAGGAGGCCATGTATCGGTTAAAATCATACATCGTATATGCGTACGCCGCGTTTTTCACCAAGTACAAAATATGTTTTCTCCTGAACTTTGTGACTACTTTATTTTGTAGATGGTAATAACAAATACCTCGCTTTGCCCAAGGAAGAACCTTTTCAATAGCATTCTTGATGGATGTGTGCCTATCTGAGACTATGACCAGAGGATATTGGTCTGAAATGCAGTCTCTAAGCTTTGTGAAAAACCACTCTCACGAGGCATCATTCTCAGAGTCTACAATGCCAAAAGCTAACGGAAATATTTGAAAATTGGCATCTTGTGAGGCCGCCACTAGCATAACACCTCCATACGGCCCCGTAAGATGCGTACCATCTACCACAATGACTCTTCTAAGATACTTAAATCCCTCTATGGAAGCTCCAAATGTTAGAAATAGATATTTAAATATATTCTCCTCATCTAGTTCTAGAGCAGTCTGCGTTCCCGGGTTGGTTTGCTCGATTCCATGCAATAAAGCAGGCAGTCTCTCATAGCCATCTTCCGCTGATCCTCTCACCAACTTTTGAGCATGTAACAACGCTCTGTATGCGGTTGTGTAGCTCATCTTAATCCCCAACTGCTTTTTCATTGATACTAAGACATGCTTTGGTGTAATCTTCTCAATTATTCCAAAGCATTCTAGAAACAACCAACCAATATAACGCGGAGTATGACGTTTTTTTCTTAGCCTTCCGGTCCAGCGCTGAATATGTGTGGACTCTATTGTAGATCATCACCCAAAACTTGTTTGGTTCGTTCTTGACAACCGCTCGAAGCTTCCAGTTGCATCCTTCCACAAGACATTTAGCGACAAAAAGGCTCTTGTCAGACTTATCTACTGTAAATGCATATTTCTTCATTATCACCGTCAAACGCAGCTCTGATATAAGATCTTGCTTGCTATCAAAACACTTTCCGAGAAAGATGCCGTCGGACCAATTTCTTCCTTGACCAGCAAATCGTTCAGCCACATGCTGCAACTCGTAAGTCTTATTATCTTCATCTTCTTTATCATCTTCATCTTCATCTCCCACTTTCCCATACATGCTATAATCAACACCATCATAGTAAAACTCATCATGTTTCTTGAAAACTTGCTCTGGCCCATCACCACCACCACCAACACCACCATCATCACCACCACCACCACCACAAATAGAATCATCTGATATTGAGCCCACATCTTCGTCTTCCCAGTCTTTGTCTTCGTCATCTTCATCTTTATCTTCATCTTTTACATCGTGATTCCCCACATTTTGATATGCCAAACCGGATCGGCTCGAGACACCAAGACGGATTAAATGCGCACTAGCTAACTCGACCATGCTCCTTACTTGCCTATCATTTGTGACATAAATAGGAGGGCTATCCGGACCGATCTGTTGCAAGAGTGGTTCCGATAACGGATATGATAACTCCACCAACTCGGTTTTCTTGTCCAACATATAATCATATTGTACCATCTCAACAAGTTCACAATATGTATAACGATCGTCCAAAGTGATAAACCGCCCTCCTTTGAGAGTATCCACCACAAAATGCCAAATCTGGTCTCTCACAACCCATTCACCAAAATTAACAGGTAGATGCACCATTATCTGTAAAAACAATCATGGAAAAACCACATTAGCGATCTTAGTGGAAATATCAGACTTCTTCGCGAAGTCTGATTCTATTAGCTACATTGCTAGAATTATTAAAAAAAATTCTTTAAAACTAATTACAGAACATAAGCATGTAAAACTAACGCAGGAGAAACATATACAACTAACACACATATAAAAAAATTATAATCAACGAAATTCATCACAAATATACAAAAAAAACGGTTTAAAAAAATTTGTCAATCCAGACTGCCACAGAAGTTTGATAAAAATTCGTCAGACCTTTATGGCAGTCTGAAAAATATGGTATTTTTGCAATTATAATGTTACAAAGCAGTCTGACAAAAAGGGTATTTTTGCAATTGACCCAAACTTTGACTTTTTTGTCAGACTGCATTAGATGTCTGAGAAAAAGAAAAAAGTATTTCTGCAATTGACCAAAATTTTGATTTTTTTTGTCAAACTTCACGGAGAAGTCTGAAAATTTAAAGACTTCTCATGTAGTCTGAAAAATTTATGGGGTAATTTTGCAATTGACCGAAGTTTGACTTTCGTTCCCAGACTTCCAGGGCAGTATGAAGAAATCCTTCAGACTGCGATAGAAGTCTGACAGAAATTGGTGTATTTTTTTGCGTTGACCAAAATCTTCGATATCAGACTTCTTTAGCAGTCTGACGTATTTCATCATTTTCAGACTACCATAGAAGTCTGAAATTTTTTCCCTCCTATTCAGACTGCTAAAGAAGTCTGATACATTTTCCCCTATTTTGGTCAACTTTTGAAAAATTTCTGTCAATTACTACCAGTACCCTGTTTTTTTTCAGACTTCTGATTCCGTCTGAAAAAGTCAACTTCCGGTCAAAGTCGCTCATTTTCCAAAATACTGGATATGAAGTCTGAATAAAAAGTCAAGTTTTCGGTCAATTGCAAAACTACCCTATGCCTCGATTAGAGGAATTTTCTTGATTTTTTTGTTTTCAAAGGAAATTACCAGACTTCAATGGCAGTCTGAGTATTTAAAAGTCAATTGCAAAACTACCATTTCGTTGACCATGTGAGTTTCATCAGACTTCTAAAGCAGTCTGAGTATACAACTCAGATCTAAAAATCGACGATATGAAAAAATTCGTACCTATATCCGTTTAGAGTTTGTTTTCACCCTCGTCGAGCGCCCAGAACGTCTAATATCACTGAAATCCCGCAAGCCCAGTCGTGTTTTGCCGTTTTTATGCCATAAAAAATAATTTCGGTAAGTTTGAATCGGAAAATCGAGGGGAAATGGGAGAAATCGGAGAGGAGAACTCGCGAAAAGGAAGTCCGAGCTCTATTCTTGAGCTTTAATGGCGAAAAATGGGTTACTTACTGCATTAACTCGTCGACGATGGTGGTTGTCGTGGAGGTTGAGAATTGATGGCAATGGCATTTCCGTAATTAAGTTAGATCTGAAATATTTTTTGGTCTTTTGAAAAAAAGGTTAGACTCTAACAGCAGTCTGAGGAATGGCATTTCCGTGAATACCAAGATTCTTAAAGGGTAATTCGTGGGATTCTGAAAAAGAGGAGAGGTAAAGAGCATTTTTAGCTTTGACTTCAAATTGTAGGGTATTTTTGCAAATATGCCATTTTATATTACGATAATCATATAAAAAAACCATGTTTCCATCACGCCACAAGAAAGACCACGAAATCTTTCTATTTCTCATAGAACCACAAGTCAAGCAAAACAGATCACACTTGAATAAGGGTAATGCGTTCATCCTCTCCTTAGCCGAAAGTCTCGTATCGATCTCATTCAACAAACTCATGTTACCATCAAATTCTCTGCAACACAAAATGGATAGATAAAAATATAGAAAAAATTCCCAAGTGAGAGTTTGATCCAAAAAAATGTTTGATCCAAAAAATTGTTTGATCCAACATAAGAATACACGATTCTGGACAAATGATTCTTAAGGAGCAATGATTTCAGACTCTGATGAGGATGAAGTCGATCCAAAAAACTAAACAAAAATATCATAATTCCCTCTAAATTTGATAATGAGAACCCAAACTACGACGATGTAATTGCAAGAACTTTCTACCTATGAATCAGACATAGAGATGAAGATAGAAAGATAAACTTTTCTTACTATTACTTCAAGCAAACCATACATTTGTGGTAACGATTATTTCAAATTAAGCAGAAAATAAATAACTAAGCAATATCAAAGCAACACAGAAAACCTCCATTAGTTTCTTTAATCGAATACTCACAAATTTGAATATGTCACCACAAATAAAAACCTCCATTAGTTTAGTTAAACTAAATTCTAATCGTCTTTGAGTGGCCAGTAGCAACACAATATAAGGAATCGAAGGTACACATCAAAGCAACACAGAAACACACGAATTGAGGTAGTAAATCTGAGGAGGGAAAAAAGTATAAATGGAATGACAATCGATGTACCTTAATCAGAGAAACAAAAGAAATATTACTCCAATTATTCTTTACAAATACCTTTTTTTTTTTTGCTGAGGTTAGAAACCATTTCCAATGATCTTTGTCATCCTTATAACCTCCAAGACATCATTAAAATGGATGGTAAATGATAGATTCAGTTTTCACAGTAAACAAAGATAATTGGATACTAAGATTAAGCACATACATGCTTGAATTACACATAAATTTATGTAAGGAGAATGGTGAAACTTAGACAGACTATTGTTTATGAGTTCAAATTTTAGCACGATACAGATCATGAATGGTTTACCAAGCTAGGAAAGTGGAAAATACAAATCAGTGTTTCAATAGATCGTGAACATAAAACCCTAACATTAACAAACGAAAATTGGATCTTATCCTCATCTGAATGCTGCTTGGCGTTTTCGATTGCCTCCCATGGTACCATGTCTCTGGCTATAGGTCTCAATCGAACTCCGACTTATATAAATTGTGACAATCCCATGTCTGTTACAGAGGAATAAGAAGGTGTTCTTCAAGTGAGATGATGATAGGAGAGAGGTTGATAGTTTTGAATAAATGTTTGTTTTCTTCTTAAACATGGATCTATGATAATATTGCTTGATAAGCTTGATAAGTTCAAAGGTAAGTTGAAAAGTTTCAGCGTAAGGAGAAAGAAGATGAAATAAATTGGCGACTATAAGTTAAAAAGTTAAGCGTTTAATAATTTGTAGTTATTCTGTTACGATGTGTATGTGTCTCGCCATTGTTTTGGAATAAGTTTGCATTTTGCTCATCTGAAATTAACATCGTTATCAGTTATGTGAGATCAATGTAATAATGAATACAATGTTAACATCATTATCAGTTACCTATATTGTTGTAGTTTGAAATTCCACATCAGTCGAGATGCTAATATTATTTTTTTGAATAATATCAATAATTATCTGTTAATGAATGGTTGAGATGATGCCGTTGGGGGCGTACGATTTCTCCAAATCAACTACAAATTCTAATTGTATATTCTCCCAACATATCATTTAATGTTCTTTGCCTCACATCACTCTCTTTCTTATAGGAGTAATATGGACCACTACCACAATGGACTAACGTGATTGTAGTTATCTAATTTATATTTGTTACCATTTTCTTTATTTTTTGGTCAATTGTTAATATTGATCCACTTCACTCTTTATTATATTGATGGATAATTTTGTGAGTTATGAATTTTCAATTGTGTAAATAAGAGTGAATACTGTTTTTATATATATATAATTATAAATAAGAATGCCAAATGACCCAATAGAGAGAGATTGAAACCTTATTTTATATATACTAGATGAATACCCGCGTATACAAGAAGGTTTTTCTAATATATTTTTGTAGTTTAAAATTTTAATGATTTGATAATCACTTTCGAAAATTATTGATTATCCATGTTATAAAGAATTATAGATTTGGGTTTTCGTTATATAGATTTGGATTATCCATGTGATAAACACTTTCTTCATCAGAGTTCAAACTTTTTTCACCAGATAGATCTAATAAGATATGCTTGGTGGTCGCACATACATATCATTTTTATGCTATATGAATTTCAGATTATATCTAATAAGATATGCTTGGTGGTCGCACATACATATCATTTTTATGCTATATGAATTTCAGATTATATCTAATAAGATATGGAGCAATCTTTTTTTTTTTTTTTTTTTTTTTTTTTTTTTTTTGATGCCTTTCGGCCCCCGGGAGTAATCCAAAGTCCAAAGGCCCAGACTAATCTCCCGGGTGGGAGTGACACAGCCCACTTATAATGCCCCACTTGGCCAAGTGCTTGTCTTGGTAATTCCGCTCCCGCGGGGAATCGATTCCTGGCCTAGACCAACAGGGCCGACACTCACCACAAGAAGGAAACCACCCGACCACCAACAACTTGGTTGATATGGAGCAATCTCTCATACCGAGAGTTGTGTACCGCTAGTTGTGCGACTTTCATATAGCATAAAAAAACCATCTTCGTATAATCATACCCTCAACGTCCGCACACCCACATCGAGCTTTTTCCGTTTTTCCAGTTCCATCGCAGTTGTGTATTTCACTTCTCTAACACAGCAGGAACTTGCAAAACATAATGCTTTTAGAAAACCAAAATGATATGTTGTATGTAAGTCAAAGTTTAGAAAGGTAATTATGATGTTTATTAAATACCTTATTCAAAGATGATTCATATAGGCATGAAAATATGTGAGTCAGATTCAACTTTACAGATACACGGGCAGAAAAGAATCTCCGAAAGACCACACGTTGATTTCATAAACCAGTGGAAATATTTGAAGAGGAAAAAGAAGAAGAAGAATCACGATCCTAACTCTCCAAACTTGGATTCCTACAGCCAAGTCGAGCGATAGAAGGTTCAAGTTGGAACAAAATATTTAATTGTTGATTAGTGACGGTCCAATTTTCTGATCATGGTCTTTCATTGATGTGAAGAAGAGAGAAAGCGACGCACTATAGGTTTTTTGAAAGCGAGAGACACAACTTAATTGAATAATTATTAATGTGTGTTTTTGTACTTTTTTTTAAAGAGGTGATGTGTCAAAACGATGCTGAGTTGTCAAATCCTTGTGAGACATACTCACTCTTTATGAAAGGACCGCATTTTTTTTTTTTTTTTTTTGCAAAGAAAATAAACATATAATTAACATTAACAATATTAAACAAACAGTACAACGCAAGTACTACAGCTTAAACAAGCTAACGGTTTATAGAACAACAACTGGTATCGATCGATACTCCCCTAGTGTCGATCGATACCCAAACAACAAAAGCAAGCCCCGGGTCCTAATCATCCCCTCTTCACCGCCTTGATTCCACGATCACGCCTTATCTTTACCTGCATCGACAAAAGTGATGCATCAACATTTGGCTAACCAAATGCTGAGTGAGATTGATCATCCCAACAACAGGCTACCAATAAGCACAATATAACAATATCCACAACCAACTGCCACAAAACAACCGGTATCGATCGATACCCCCCCATGGTATCGATCGATGCCCAACAACACACAAGTCCCGACAAGGGACAGATATCGATCGACACCCAAACACAACACTTGGTATCGATCGACACAACACGGTTCAAGTCTATCACCTCGATACACTACAATTCGAGACCACCGCCTATGGTCTGGTATCGATCGATACACACATGGTATCGATCGATGCCCACGAGACCTAAACACAGGAATCGCCATACAAGCCATAAAAGCATCAATCAAGCTTTAACAATGCACCACGCAAGCTCACTTGCTAACCTTTGGTCACAACTCACCTTAACACGAAGGATCGAGCTCTAAAACGACTTTACCAAGCTCAAGAAGATCTCCCTCTCTTCTCACAAGCTCACGTCGAACCCAAGCTCTTCCAACCTCTCCTTCAAGCTTCTCTCAAGCTTAACTCTTTTGATCTCGCAAGATCTAAGCTTCAACAAGCTTTCCTTCTCTCTCTCTCTCGCTCGCTCTTTCTTTCTCTCTTTCGCGACCAACCTCCGTCTTATCCTCAAAGGATATGCTTTTTATACTCGAAGAAGATAAGAGAAGAAGATAACCCCGAGAAAAACCCGGCTGGTATCGATCGATGCCTGCCAGTATCGATCGATACCGCCCCCCGGAACAACCCGAATTAATTATTCCTCCACAATAATTAACTCTTCCGGAACACGGGCGTTACAATTCTCCCCCACTAACTTAGATTCGTCCTCGAATCTTCGTTACCGTTCATCTCCCATGAACCCTAATCGTCGCAACGATTACACAACCCTTGGCCAACCCGGCCAACGCAATACTCACACGAGGTCCAAAACTAACCTCCGAGGTTTCCCACTCAGTCTCTATGCTTATGACACCGCGGCATCATATGTACTTATTGCTCAAACACACGCCAACCCCATCACTCAAGACACCGCAGCATCTCCGAGTTCCGAGCATCAGCCATATCCCGCAGGATATCAACCATACCACATCACCCAAGACACCGCAGCATCTCCGAGTTCTGGGTATCTGCCGTACCACTCCACTCAAGAATATAACCTACAAGAGTCTCGATACCCCATACCACTCAATTCTAGGGAATATATCATACGTCTACGATATACTCCTTACGAATCCACGGTATCACGTATTACTCTAGGCTATAAACCTCCCGAGTCTGGGTACATCGCCACTCACACTCTCAAGGCACACAGTCCTGCGAGCTATCGGCACCAGAGGAACCAGTCCTCTCAACGAGCAATAAGTCACATATCACTAAGCATTTCGACTGAACTACCTCTCGTGATCCGTGTAAATCCTCGCAAGGCAACACCGGCATCACCCATATTCCATACCCGGAATATCTGCCGTGCATGACCAATAACCCGGTCATCGCACCGCCCACAACAGCAATAAGAACATCCATCTTATCACTCTCTTGCATTAACGCTTTTACCCCAAACGCAATGCGACACCGTGACTCCCAAAGTCACCAATAATAAGAAATACTCATCTTATTACACATCATAATGTAACATCGTTCTACACAACGGAAATACAAAATGAAATACACATAGCATACAGCTATAACCGAAACTGGAACCTCTCGATGGAACTCAAGCCGCAGCTTGCTTCTGGAACCACTTCTGGAACCTCGCTTCCATCCTAGCCTCTGGCTCCCAAGTTTCCTCCTGCACCCCGTCACAGTCCCACAGAACTCGCATCATCGGAATCCTCTTCCGACGAAGCTCCTTGACCCTCCGCTCGAGAACTCTCAAAGGTCTCGCCTCAACGGTCATATTGGGCTGGAGATCTGACGGAATCTCAGCCAATACCTCGTCACCCCTATGCAAACACTTCTTCAGCATCGACACATGGAAGACCTTATGAAATGCTTGCATAACCGCGGGTAACTCCAACCGATACGCTACCGGTCCAACACGCTCCACAATCCGAAACGGCCCCATATACCTCGGACTCAACTTAGTCGCAACAATGGACCTGTTCGGACCTCTCAGTAAAGCCATCTTGAGATACACACTATCTCCCACCTCAAACACAAGCTCTTTCCGCCTCCTATCGGCATAACTCTTTTGCCGATCTTGGGCCTCTTTCATGTTCAGCTTCAAAACCCGGATCTTCTCCGTAGTTTCCTGAACAAAACTCGCACCCAAAGTGCTCCTCTCCCCCACTTGTGTCCAACACAAAGGGGTACGACATGGCCTCCCATACATAGCCTCATATGGAGCCATCCCAATACTCGCCTGGTAGCTATTGTTATACGCAAACTCCACCAAGCTCAAGTGATCCACCCAGTGACCACTCCAATCCAGCACGCACATCCTCAACAAATCCTCCAAAGTCTGGATGGTCCTCTCTGACTGCCCATCTGTCTGAGGATGATACGCCGTGCTCAAGTGCACTTTCGTGCCCATCTCTGCCTGAAACGCATTCCAGAACTCCGATGTGAACTTAGGATCCCGGTCTGAAACAATACTCACCGGTACTCCATACAGTCTCACAATCTCCTGCACGTACCTCCTAGCCAAAACTGCCGCCCCATCGGACTTCTTAATGGCCAGAAAACGCGCACACTTGGTCAATCGATCAACGATGACCCAAACAGCATCCTTGGTCCGAGAAACTGGTAACCCCACCACGAAATCCATCGTGATCATATCCCACTTCCACTCTGGAATGGGTAGGCTCCGCAACAAACCACTCGGGACCTGGTGCTCCGCCTTCACTAATTGGCACACGTTGCACGACGCAACCCAATTAGCCACATCCTTCTTCATCCCGACCCAATGATAGTAGCGCTTGATATCACGATACATCTTAGTCGCTCCTGGATGAATCGAAAACATACTGGAATGAGCCTCACTCAGGATCTCTCGCCGCAAATCCTCATCCAAAGGTACGCATACCCTCCCATTAACAAGGATAGTGCCGTTCGCAGATACCTGATACTCAGAACCCTCTGCTCTCGCAGCCTTAACCAGAACCTCATCTTTTCCCTGAGCCAACCGAACTCTGCTCAAAAGATCCGCCTGGTTAGCCGCCTCTAAGCCCAAAGGTTCCTGAGATACAACACATAAACGCAATGTGCTAATCTCGCTCACCAAGGACTCAACCTCGCGTTCCCGAGCCAAAGCCACCCGCTTCCGACTCAACGCATCCGCAACCAGATTAGCCTTACCAGGATGGTAAGCTATCTCCAGATCATAATCGGCCACTAGCTCCATCCAGCGCCTTTGCCTCAAATTCAACTCTGGCTGAGTGAAAATGTACTTCAGGCTCTTATGATCTGTGAACACCTGAACCTTTCCGCCATAAAGATAGGATCTCCAAATCTTCAAAGCGAAAACCACTGCAGCCATCTCCAAATCATGGGTAGGGTAGTTGCCCTCATGCTTCCGCAGCTGCCGCGAAGCATAGGCAATAACCTTCCCCTGCTGCATCAACACACAACCAAGGCCCATCCCCGACGCATCGGTGTAAACCACGTAAGGCTCGCCCGACACTGGCAACGCCAATACTGGAGTACTAGTCAACATGGCCTTCAGTTTCGTCAAACTCTCCTCACACTCCGAGGACCACACGAAAGGAACATCCTTTCCCGTCAGTTTCGTCATAGGCTTGGCCAAACTCGCAAAACCCTTGACGAACCGCCGATAATACCCTGCCAACCCAAGAAAACTCCGAATCTCAGTGGCATTCCTCGGCCTCGGCCACGTACTAATGGCCTGAATCTTCTCTGGATCTACCGATACTCCCTCCGCAGAGATAATGTGACCCAGAAAACCAATCTCCCGCTGCCAGAAGCTACACTTGCTCAACTTAGCAAATAACTTCCGTTCCCGCAGCTTCGAAAGAACCACACGCAGATGCACCTCATGCTCCTCCCGGTTCCTTGAATACACCAAGATATCATCGATAAAGATAATCACGAACTCATCCAGATACTCCTGGAAAACGCTGTTCATCAATCTCATAAATGCAGCCGGTGCATTCGTCAACCCAAATGGCATCACCACAAACTCGTAGTGGCCATAACGAGATCTGAAAGCCGTCTTCCGAATATCTACCTCATCGATGGGAATCTGATGATATCCCGACGCCAAGTCAATCTTGGAGAACCAAGTAGCCCCTCTCAACTGATCCAACAACTCATCAATCCGAGGAAGAGGATACCTGTCCTTCACTGTGACTCGGTTAAGTCCCCGGTAATCTATACACAACCGAAAACTCCCGTCCTTCTTCTTCACGAACAACACCGGTGCTCCCCACGGTGAAGAACTCGGACGAATGAACCCTTTGTTCAACAACTCCGCCAGCTGCCTCTTCAGCTCGGCCATTTCTGCTGGAGCCATCCTATAAGGAGTCCTGGATATCGGTGCCGTCCCTGGTTCCAACTCGATCGTGAAGGGATCCGACCTAGACGGTGGCAACCCCTGCAACGACTGGAACACATCCTGGAACTCACTAACCACCCGAATATCCTGCACCCTGGCCTCTCCGACGGCCTCCGGCAAGGAAATCGTAGCTAAATACGCCTCGCAACCTTTCTCGATCAGACGCTCCGCGTGCACAACCGAGATCACGAGACTCCCGGAAGTCGGTCTCACACCCTGATACACCCACTTCCCTTCTCCTCGGTCGAACTCGACCCGCCCTCGGTGACAGTCCAGATGCGCTCTGAACTTCCCGAGCCAGTCCATGCCCAAGATGACATCGTACAGCTCCACGGAGCAGATAATCAAATCGGCAGCCATGGACTCTCCTGCTACCTGAACATCCACGTCCCGCACACGACCGTGAATCCTCAGGAGCTTCCCTCCGGCAACCTCCACGAAACCCAAACTCACACCGGGCTCGCTCCGTAAATTAGCCTTCTCGGCCAACTCCGGGGAAACGAAGCAATGCGATGCTCCCGTGTCAAACAACACATGACACTCTACACCTCCAACACACAAGGTCCCTGCACATATACATGTGCCGAGAACCTTAACACCCCGACAAGCACGACGTTCCCCAACACAGAATTAAACTTAGATGCGTCTAAGAAAATACCTGTGATCGGCCTGGAACTCGGCTCTCCGGACTCGGCGATGGAGTACACTCGAGGCGCTGATGCCACCTGCCTGACGGGCTGCACCACCGTGGTCTCACTCTGCCGCAACTGGGGACACTGAGGCCTGAGGTGACCCGGCTCCTTGCAGTGATAGCACACTCGAGAATCCACCCGCACCCCGCCCTTCTGAGGACAGTTCGCCACTCGGTGATCCATGCTCCCACACCCGAAGCAACCCGGACCACCCCGACTACCTCTCGAAGCGCCTTCTCGCTTCCGCTTCTGTCCTTGCATCGGCTTACTGCTTCTGCTTGGACCGGACTGCTGCTGCACAGATCTTGCCTGAAAGCTCGGTGTAACCGCTACCACCTCGTCCTTCAGACCCTCCTCAAGCAAAGCCGCAGTCTCAACCAACTCATCAACCGTGCAAAAAGCCCTCACCATGCAACGGTTCCTCAAGTCGACCCGAAGACCCATCAGAAACCTCTGAACACGGTCCGACTCACTCTCAGCCGCTCGTCTAACATAAGACCCGAGCCGGTTGAACTCCACCTCATACTCGCGTACCGACCGATCCCCCTGAGTCAAACTCGCAAGCCTCGACTGGATCCGGTGGAACGCCTCCTGAGGGAAATACTTGGAGTTAAACTCCTCCACAAAATCCGCCCAAGACATCGCGGCCTGAACTCTCCGTGATGCCACACCCCTCCACCAGAGATGCGCGTCACCTTCCAGATAATGGACCGCAATGTCCACCTGGTATCCCGCGGGACACCTACTTGAGAGGAAATTCCTCTCCACCCTTCTCAACCACGCATCAACGTCCTCAGGATTAGCACCTCCAGAGAAGAACCCCGTGCCAATCCTCTGCATCTGCTCCACCATCCTAAGGTAGGACGGGAGCTCCTCAGCAACCGCAGCTGCCACCTGAGGCTGAGCCTCCACAACTACCGGATCCACAGGAGCCTGAGCCGGTACCCTCTCTGGTAACCGCTCCAACAACCTCGTCAACAGATCCGCTATGCGATCATCTCGGGCCCGAGCATCACCCGCTGCTACCCCCGCAGCACCCGCTGGAACACCAGCCACACTGGCGCTCACGCCAGCCCCAACGGCACTCACACCGGCCGCACCCTCAGACCCAATCTGACTCGCACGCGAATCCTCGACCTGCTCCTCCGGCACACGGCCACGACCTCTACCACGGCCACGACCTCTACCACGTCCTCTAGCCATCTGCACACGTGCAGAAGCACAGGCTCAGAGAACGAAAATCAATCATCACAATAAAGATACTTACCGTGGAATCTCACAAGGCTCAAGAGGATGATTCTACGACCCCACACAACACCCAATCTATTCTAGAACCACCTAGGCTCCTAGAACCGTATGGGCTCTGATACCATAATTGAAAGGACCGCATTTTTTTTTTTTTTTTTTTGCAAAGAAAATAAACATATAATTAACATTAACAATATTAAACAAACAGTACAACGCAAGTACTACAGCTTAAACAAGCTAACGGTTTATAGAACAACAACTGGTATCGATCGATACTCCCCTAGTGTCGATCGATACCCAAACAACAAAAGCAAGCCCCGGGTCCTAATCATCCCCTCTTCACCGCCTTGATTCCACGATCACGCCTTATCTTTACCTGCATCGACAAAAGTGATGCATCAACATTTGGCTAACCAAATGCTGAGTGAGATTGATCATCCCAACAACAGGCTACCAATAAGCACAATATAACAATATCCACAACCAACTGCCACAAAACAACCGGTATCGATCGATACCCCCCCATGGTATCGATCGATGCCCAACAACACACAAGTCCTGACAAGGGACAGATATCGATCGACACCCAAACACAACACTTGGTATCGATCGACACAACACGGTTCAAGTCTATCACCTCGATACACTACAATTCGAGACCACCGCCTATGGTCTGGTATCGATCGATACACACATGGTATCGATCGATGCCCACGAGACCTAAACACAGGAATCGCCATACAAGCCATAAAAGCATCAATCAAGCTTTAACAATGCACCACGCAAGCTCACTTGCTAACCTTTGGTCACAACTCACCTTAACACGAAGGATCGAGCTCTAAAACGACTTTACCAAGCTCAAGAAGATCTCCCTCTCTTCTCACAAGCTCACGTCGAACCCAAGCTCTTCCAACCTCTCCTTCAAGCTTCTCTCAAGCTTAACTCTTTTGATCTCGCAAGATCTAAGCTTCAACAAGCTTTCCTTCTCTCTCTCTCTCTCGCTCGCTCTTTCTTTCTCTCTTTCGCGACCAACCTCCGTCTTATCCTCAAAGGATATGCTTTTTATACTCGAAGAAGATAAGAGAAGAAGATAACCCCGAGAAAAACCCGGCTGGTATCGATCGATGCCTGCCAGTATCGATCGATACCGCCCCCCGGAACAACCCGAATTAATTATTCCTCCACAATAATTAACTCTTCCGGAACACGGGCGTTACACTTTATATAATAGACTAGTGTGTGATTCGCGCTACGCGGGGACGTGAACACAATTTTTTTTAAAACAAATTGGTATAATTTTATTTTAGTTATTAGTATGATTTTTAATGGATTTATCCTTATTAGCTTAAAAAATGTGGATTGTTTATTCTTAAGTTTTTTTTTCATTTTTTAATTTTATGTTTATTTATGTATTTGTTTAGTGGGTGGATCCATGATTTGATTTTATTTTTTGTCTTTGGTTGACTATTTATTCAATTAGTTGGTTTTTAAAAGTTAAATTTTTGTCATTTTAAAGTTTAGATAATTGTATATTTTTTTAAACCCTAGTGAATACTAATAAAATAAATACTTCAAAATTTGGTTAGTTTTGTATACTCCGAAAGTTACTTTTAATACTAATAAAATGAAAGTTAGTTTTCTGAATTTAGAATTCTCCAAACTTATTAAAAAAATACTTTGAAATAGGTCCATGTATTTTTATCTATTTTTACCTAAAACCGAATACTAATAAAATGTTCAGGATTTACTATTATTCATCTTCGATGATCCATTGTTGGTGACTACAAAATGAATCTAATTTTATTTGAAAAACGATTTAATTTCTGTCACTAATTTACTATTAAAGTCATCGTAGATGTATGGGTTAATGGGAACATTTGAGATAATATGAGCCGATTTGGAAAAGTATAAGAAATATGGGGTCGAGCGTCAATCTAAACATTTCAAGAGAGAAAGAGAGAGAGAGAGAGAGAGAGAGAGAGAGAGAGAGAGAGAGAGAGAGAGAGAGAGAGAGAGAGAGAGAGAGAGAGACTTCTTGTAAAATAGGATTATCCTGTAAAAAAATATTACACACTCCTCTAAAACCCTCGTCTTCTCCGATATCTTCACTTTCAATTTCAATCACAAAGGGTGTGATCCACGCGGACGTGGTAAACAATTTTTTTAATCTAATGGTATTTTTCTTCATATGGTCTTGTAGTTAATTTAATTATCTCTACCTGTTTAAGATCTGTGTATTTGTTTTTTTATTTTTTATTTAATTTATGATCATCTATGAGTTTATTTATTATATGGTACACATTTTTACCTCTTTTTTATTTGGTGATCAATTTTGTGCAATTAGTTGAATTTTTTAAAAGGAAGATATTTACATTTTAAAGTTGCATAATAATTTTTTATTTTGTTTCACGTGAAGTTATTATTTTTGGAGTGTTTCATGTATGATTTTAACTCTATTTATGTGTGAAATATGTTTGTGATTCCTAAGTCTATTTTTCTTTTATTTTTTTGAAAAACGATTTCCATATATAAGTGGAGAGAAAGATGAAAATTTAGCCAACACATAAGGCTATTGATAAGGGGTAAGCTCATTACAGCAATAATAGAATTAACAATTCATAAACTTTTGTTTTCCCCAGAGCTAAACGCACCGTTTTCGTTTTCCGTCATCCCCCTAAGATTGATTCATCTCTCCTCCTTGTTGTCGAATAAGAAAATAAAAGAGATATTTACACTCTATAACACTTTTTCAAACTGTATTTACAAGAAATAACATTTTTTGACACTCTAGCACATTGCCCATTTATTTTAATGTGAAAAGACAGAGCTGTCCCCCACTGTAAATTTGTTCCTTCGAAGTGGACATTCATAGATGGACAAATAAGTGGATGTTAAAAGATGAACAGAGGGGCGTGGACACTTTTATGTGGATAATGAACTTTTGATTATTTAATAGTTCATCTTTCTCCTCCGCATGACTAGAACTTTTGTTTTATGAACGGTTATGCAGGATAAAATGCTTTTATTACCGTAATTTTGGCAATATGGACATGTTTGTATGAACACATTATTATGGACAAGGTATAAAAACGGATTTGAATTGAGTTTCTGATTAATCTTTGGTGATATTTCGTTTTCGTTTTATAGATCTCTAAAACCTATCCACGTTATTATGTCCAAGTCGATGTGTCCATACTACATCATACATAACTCATCATCCAACGGGATCTCTTTCTCCTCCGCACGACTAGAAATGTTTTTTTACGAACGGTTATGCAGGATAAAATATTTTTATTACCGCAATTTGTGCCATATGCACATGTTTGTATATACACATTATTATGGACAAGGTATAAAAACGGATTCCATGTATTTTTATGAATCAAGATGCATATGATCGTTGTGTTTTAAGATACCAAAATGCATATGAACATGTGTTTCAAGATGCATATGAACATGTGTTCGTTGCTGAATGGATATACATATCTCTCTTACTTATCTAGGCATGAAAATATGTGAGTCACCTTCAACTTTACAGATACACGGGAAGAAAAGAATCTCCGAAAGACCACACGTTGATTTCATAAACCAGCAGAAATATTTGAAGAGGAAAAAGAAGAAGAAGAATCACGATCCCAAATCTCCAAACTTGGATTCCTACAGCCAAGTCGAGCGATAGAAGGTTCAAGTTGGAACAAAATATTTAATTGTTGATTAGTGACGGTCCAATTTTCTGATCATGGTCTTTCATTGATGTGAAGAAGAGAGAAAGCGACGCACTATAGGTTTTTTGAAAGCGAGAGACACAACTTAATTGAATAATTATTAATGTGTGTTTTTGTAGTTTTTTTAAAGAGGTGATGTGTCAAAACGATGCTGAGTTGTCAAATCCTTGTGAGACATACTCACTCTTTATATAATAGACTAGTGTGTGATTCGCGCTACGCGGGGACGTGGACACAATTTTTTTTAAAAACAAATTGGTATAATTTTATTTTAGTTATTAGTATGATTGTTAATCGATTTATCCTTATTAGCTTAAGAAATGTGGATTGTTTATTCTTAAGTTTTTTTTTCATTTCTTAATTTTATTTTTATTTATGTATTTGTTTAGTGGGTGGATCTATAATTTGATTTTTTTTTTGTCTTTGGTTGACTATTTATTCAATTAGTTGGTTTTTAAAAGTTAAATTTTTGTCATTTTAAAATTTAGATAATTGTATATTTTTTTAACCCTAGTGAATACTAATAAAATAAATACTTCAAAATTTGGTTAGTTTTGTATACTCCGAAAGTTACTTTGAATACTAATAAAAGGAAAGTTAGTTTTCTGAATTTAGAATTCTCCAAACTTATTAAAAAAATACTTTGAAATAGGTCCATGTAATTTTATCTATTTTTACCTAAAACCGAATACTAATAAAATGTTCAGGATTTACTATTATTCATCTTCGATGATCCATTGTTGGTGACTACAAAATGAATCTAATTTTATTTGAAAAACGATTTAATTTCTATCACTAATTTACTATTAAAGTCATCGTAGATGTATGGGTTAATGGGAACATTTGAGATAATATGAGTCGATTTGGAAAAGTATAAGAAATATGGGGTCGAGCGTTGATCTAAACATTTCAAGAGAGAGAGAGAGAGAGAGAGAGAGAGAGAGAGAGAGAGAGAGAGAGAGAGACTTCTTGTAAAATAGGATTATCCTGTAAAAATATATTACCCACTTCTCTAAAACCCTCGTCTTCTCTGATATCTTCACTTTCAATTTCAATCACAAAGGGTGTGATCCACGCGGACGTGGTAAACAATTTTTTTATTCTAATGGTATTTTTCTTCATATGGTCTTGTAGTTAATTTAATTATCTCTACCAGTTTAAGATCTGTGTATTTGTTTTTTATTTTTTTATTTAATTTATGATCATCTATGAGTTTATTTATTAGATGGTACACATTTTTACCTCTTTTTTTATTTGGTGATCAATTTTGTGCAATTAGTTGAATTTTTTAAAATGAAGATATTTACATTTTAAAGTTGCATAATAATTTTTTATTTTGTTTCACGTGAAGTTATTATTTTTGGAGTGTTTCATGTATGATTTTAACCCTATTTATGTGTGAAATATGTTTGTGATTCATAAGTCTACTTTTCTTTTATTTTTTTGAAAAATGATTTCCATATATAAGTGGAGAGAAAGATGAAAATTTAGCCAACACATAAGGCTATTGATAAGGGGTAAGCTCATTACATCAATAATAGAATTAACAATTCATAAACTTTTGTTTTCCCCAGAGCTAAACGCACCGTTTTCGTTTTCCGTCATCCCCCTAAGCTTGATTCATCTCTCCTCCTTGTTGTCGAATAAGAAAATAAAAGAGATATTTACACTCTATAACACTTTTTCAAACTGTATTTACAAGAAATAACATGTTTTGACACTCTAGCACATTGCCCATTTATTTTGATGTGAAAAGACAGAGCTGTCCCCCACTGTAAATTTGTTCCTTCGAAGTGGACATTCATAGATGAACAAATGGGTAGTGGATGTTAAAAGATGAACAGAGGGGCGTTGACACTTTTATGTGGATAATGAACTTTTGATTATTTAATAGTTCATCTTTCTCCTCCGCACGACTAGAACGTTTGTTTTATGAACGGTTATGCAGGATAAAATGCTTTTATTACCGTAATTTTGGCAATATGGACATGTTTGTATGAACACATTATTATGGACAAGGTATAAAAACGGATTTGAATTGAGTTTCTGATTAATCTTTGGTGATATTTTGTTTTCGTTTTATAGATCTCTAAAACCTATCCACGTTATTATGTCCAAGTCGATGTGTCCATACTACATCATACATAACTCATCATCCAACGGGATCTCTTTCTCCTCCGCACGACTAGAAATTTTTTTTTACGAACAGTTATGAAGGATAAAATGTTTTTATCACCGCAATTTTGGCTATATGGACATGTTTGTATGGACACATTATTATGGACAAGGTATAAAAACGGATTTGAATTGAGGTTCTGATTAATCTTTGGTGAGATTTCGTTTTATAGATCTCTAAAACATATCCACGTCATTATGTCCAAGTCGATGTGTCCATACTACATCGTACATAACTCATCATCCAACGAGATCTTCTCTTCCGCACGACTAGAACTTTTGTTTTACGAACAGTTATGTAGGATAAAATGCTTTTATTACTGCAATTTTGGCCATATGCACATGTTTGTATGGACACATTATTATGGACAAGGTATAAAAACAGATTTGAATTGAATTTCTGATTAATATTTGGTGATATTTCTTTTTCGTTTTGAAGATCTCTAAAATTTATCCACGTTATTATGTCCAAGTCAATGTGTCCATACTACATCGTACATAACTCATCATCCAACGAGATCTCTTTTTCCTCCGCGCGACTAGAACTTTTGTTTTACGAACGGTTATGCAGGATAAAATGTTTTTATTACCGCAATTTGTGCCATATGCACATGTTTGTATATACACATTATTATGGACAAGGTATAAAAACGGATTCCATGTATTTTTATGAATCAAGATGCATATGATCGTTGTGTTTTAAGATACCAAAATGCATATGAACATGTGTTTCAAGATGCATATGAACATGTGTTCGTTGCTGAATGGATATACATATCTCTCTTACTTATATTGACTAGTATTGGATTTGAATTGAGTTTTCGATTAATCTTTGGTGGTATTTCGTTTTTGTTTTATTATATCCAAGTCGATGTGTCCATAATACATCGTACACAACTCATCATCCAACGGGATCTCTTTTTTCCTTCGTACGACTAGAACTTTTGTTTTTAAATAAGAAATAAAAAAATTTAGATTCTTTGTTTGACACCTAAACTATAGAAAAATGAGTCTTAAAATATAGGAAAAAACAGACTTATCATTTATTTTAACAAAAGAACTTGTTTTTAGTCTTTCACAATACAGAAAATTACAAAACAAAACTGGTGGGGGATAATAATTATTTTAATGGACAAGGTATAAAAACGTGATTTTGTATAGACACATAATTATGGACAAGGTATAAAAACGGACTCCATGTATTTTCATGAATCAAGATGCATATGATCGCTGTGTTTTAAGATTATTGAAATTTTCCTTCCATTTATCAACACCAATTAAAATGCATATGAACATGTGTTTCAAGATGCATATGAACATGTGTTCGCTGCTGAATGAATATGCATATTCTCTTTGTAACATCCCAATTTTGGCCCAAGGAGAAAAAGCCCAACAAGAAAAGGCCCAGCAGAAAAACCCTAGTTTAATTTCCTATATAAGTGAGTCTTTAGAAGAAAGGGAAGGTATTTTTGCAAACAGAAAACCCTAGCCGTCAACCGAGGCCAGAGCCTCGCCGCCGTCGAGTCTCTCCGTCGCCGCCGACCACCACCACCGTGAAGAGAAGCCGACGCGAGGTTGTTCCTAGCCGTTGCCTCCTCGATTCAGTTGCTCCTAGCCGTCGTTAGTTCAGATCTGATCTGTGACATCTCTTTCTAGAACCCTAACTTCCAGAACTCTAAGGTGAGGATTAGATCTAGGCTTCTATCTATGTTCTCTTGTCTTTTTCTTGTGTATTGAGTCTAAGTATACTCAGGTATGCTACGTGCTACGAAGTACGGACACGATTTGTTTGATCTACATCTTATAATGAATATGGATTAGGAATTCATTAGAGGAAGAACCAGCATACATGTTTGATAACCCTGTCGTATGATTAATGGATGTAAAGTAGATAGATGGTGTGAGAACACTATAGGTATTCGTCACAGGTGACGAGGAACCTATGGTACGAACTGTGTGTCGAGGAACGGTGCGGTTACATTAGACGCCGGAGTCTCGTTAGAGGGATTAGGCGGGTGTAACTGGAAATACACCGGGACTCACTTCTTTGATGGTACCTGGCGAGGGTAGCTTCTGTTCGGAAGACGTCCTTCGAGGCGGAGACAGTTGAACCTGAAGCCAGCCCAACGTTCAGTAGGGGGTGCACTACAAGAAAAAACAGTTTTTGCAACCACAGTTTGCGACTCTCTTTTTGGTCGCAAAATTTTGCGATTAAATTGTGACCAATTTGCGACCCTTTTGCGACTCTTGTTAAAGCAGAGGCAAAATAGTCACAAATTACTGACGAACATATTTAGTCATAAAAGAGTCGCTAATTTGCGACTGTTTAACGACTGTTCGTCGATGAATTATTTGTAGTCGCAAAAAAGTCGGAAAGTACGACGAATTAGCGACTAATTTTTAAGTCGGAAAATATGGTCGCAAACGTAGTCCCAAATTTGGGACTGCAAAATGTGGTCGCAAATGTCGTCCTAAATTAGCGACTAAGAAATGTAGTCGCAAAAGTAGTCCTATTTTTGCGACTGATTTGTAACCGAATATTTTGGAAAATGTGGTCGGAAAAAGTTGGTATAAAACGTGGAAAGAATGAGAGTTGTTGGGTTGGTACACCAAACTTTTGTGACTGATTGTTTTGGTCGCAAAAGAGTCACAAATTTTTTTTATAAATATAGCAACCCACACTCCACATTTTATACAAACGAAAAACATAAAAAAAAAAACGAGTGAGTCAAAAAAAAAATGTGGCATTCATCACGAGAGTGGATGTATAATAGAATCGATCCACACACAAATAATATCTCCAGTGAATTCTTGGCGGGGGTAGATTAGTTCATGAATTTTGGTAATAGTCAGCCACTAGCGCAAAGTAGTGGAGGTAAATTTTACTGTCCTTGTTTAAAATGTCAAAATTCTAAATTTTTGCAAGGACATACAATTTCGAAACATTTGCATAGTAGAGGATTTATGCCAGGATATTATGTATGGTGTGAACATGGTGAAGATTATGATGTTGTTGGGGGAGGATCGAATAGTCATAATTATGATAATGTAGATTATACTAGTGGTAATCATCAACCAACAACATATGATAGGGGGAATGTATATGCTGGGATGGTGAATGATGCATTTCATGGTGCTACGCCATTTAATCATCATGGGTATCATCATGAACATGATGAAAGTGGATATGATCATGTACATGAAGAACCTACCCAAGAGGGAAAGCGGTTTTATGACATGTTAGATGCTGCAAATACTTCACTTTATGATGGTTGTCGTGAAGGTCTGTCGAAGTTATCTTTGGCTGCTCGGTTCATGAACATTAAGTCAGACCATAATATGGCCGAAAGCTGTATGGACTCATGGTCTGAATTGTTTACGGAGGTTTTACCAGAGGGTAATTAAGCACCTAGTTCGTACTACGAGACAGAAAGTTTGATGCGAAAGCTAGGATTGCCGTACCATACATTTGATGTATGTATAGATAATTGTATGCTCTTCTGGAAAGAAGATGAGAAGTTGGAGCATTGCAAGTTCTGTGCAAAACCAAGATATAAGGCTAGTGAGGGACGAACTAAAATCCCGTTTAGTCGTATGTGGTATTTACCTATCACTGACAGATTAAAGAGAATGTACCAATCAGAGAAGACTGCGTCATCGATGAGATGGCATGCTGAGCATGATTCAAAAGACGGAGTAATGTGTCATCCATCTGATGCGGCGGAGTGGAAGAATTTCCAACAGTTGCATCCAACGTTTGCAGAAGAAACGCGAAACGTATATCTTGGGTTATGTACTGACGGTTTTAATCCTTTTGGTATGTCAAAAAATCACTCGTTGTGGCATGTGATCATGACTCCATATAACTTACCGCCAGATATGTGCATGAATACTGAGTATTTGTTTCTGACGATTTTGAATTCGGGACCAAATCATCCAAGAGCTAGTCTTGATGTTTTCCTCCAACCACTGATCGAAGAGTTAAAGGAGTTATGGTATAACGGAGTTGAGGCATATGATGTGTCATTAGATCAAAATTTCAACCTGAAAGCTGTTCTTTTGTGGACTATAAGCGATTTTCCAGCATATGGTATGTTGTCGGGATGGACGACACATGGAAGACTATCGTGTCCTATTTGTATGGATGATACAAATGCTTTTTATCTTCCGGCTGGTAGGAAGATATGTTGGTTTGACTGTCACAGAAGATTTCTTCCTGTAAGTCATTCGTTACGGAAGAATAAAATAAACTTTTTGAAGGGAAAGCACGCATTGAACGACTACCCACCACAATCTTTAACTGGCGAACAAGTTCTATTTGAGCGTATAAGACATGCATAACCACCCAAAACATCTGAAGTCGGTGGAAATGGTCATGAAAATAAAGTGGACGGCTATGGGGAGTGGCATAATTGGCATAAAGAAAGCATATTTTGGGAGCTACCGTACTGGACCAATCTGACGCTACGACACAATCTTGATGTGATGCATATCGAGAAGAATTTTTTCGATAACATCATGTATACTATTATGAATGTTAAAGACAGATCAAAAGACACAGTAAAGTCAAGATTAGATATTGCAAAATTTTATTCTCGGAAAGATTTGCATGTAGATGATCGAGGGAGAGCTCCGTTTCCTATTTGGCGATTGACTTCAAAAGCGAAAGAAAGCTTACTACAATGGGTCAAACATGAGGTTAGATTCCCCGATGGCTATGTAGTAGATTTAGCTAGTTGTGCAGACATCAGCGGTGGAAAGCTCTCGGGAATGAAAAGTCACGACGGCCATGTATTTATGGAACGATTGCTTCCGTTTGTCTTTGCAGAACTTTTACCGCGTAACGTGCACCTTGCATTATCAGGTATATATATATATGATCATATATGTTTCACTTTTATATATATATATATATATATATATATATATATCTTATATGATTTTAATATTGTCGTAGGGATTGGAGCATTTTTCCGTGACTTAAGTAGTAGATCATTGGATCAAACCCGCCTCAAAATTCTGAAGGATAACATTGTCATGATTTTGTGTAACTTGGAAAAAATCTTCCCACCTTCTTTCTTTGATGTGATGGAGCACCTACCAATACACCTACCTTACGAAGCGGAGATTGGAGGTCCTGTGCAATATAGGTGGATGTATCCCTTCGAAAGGTTTTTTAAACGTTTAAAAGGGAAGGCGAATAACAAAAGATATCCAGCAGGATCAATAGTTCAATCATACATAAATGACGAGATATCTTATTTCTCAGAACACTACTTTGCTTCGCACATTTCTACAGCTCGCAGAAGAAGGTAAGGTGGTGAATATTTCTCCGAACAGTAATTTCAATTTTTGCTTTAAATTATATGACCTAAAATGAAAGTGACTATTTTTGGTCGTCAATATATTATTATTTCTCAGGTCAAGTCGGTATGATGAAGGTGAAGTACCGGTATATCCTATACAAGTACCGGATATATTCACTCAAGTAGGTCGTCCAAGTGGCCAAAGTACTGAATTTTTGTTAACTGAGAAAGATTATAAATGCGCACATGCATATGTCTTGCGCAATTGTGACTATTTTCAGCCGCTTGAGAGGTA
Organism: Eutrema japonicum; assembly: GCA_030161315.1. Classification (NCBI taxonomy): domain Eukaryota; kingdom Viridiplantae; phylum Streptophyta; class Magnoliopsida; order Brassicales; family Brassicaceae; genus Eutrema; species Eutrema japonicum. The sequence continues at coordinate 39,165,078 of BSQW01000004.1, read as the reverse complement.
CTTTATATACGGTTCATTAACTTAATTGTGATAATTAATTTAGTTAATTAAATATTTCTTATTGTTTTTGGCAAAACAGATTGTTGGACGCGCAGATTCGATTTGAATATCCAGAACTATCTGATGCGGAGGTGAAGTCGAAAGGAGATGAAGATTTTCATATATGGGTTCGCCAATATGTACGTATTTAATTTATTATCCATCTATTAATTATTAAAGAATATTTTATGAATTTATTTTTAATATATTTGCATATACATATATAGGTGCGTACAATGAAAAGTCAAGAAAATTTTCCTCCTTGGGTTCATGAAATAGTGGAAGGTCCTGAAAATAAAGTCAAGTCATGGCCCATGTATTTTACAAGAGGGTATTTGTTTCACACGCGAGACCACAGACTCACGAAAAAAACAATGAATTATGGGGTATGTGTGCGAGGACAAAAATATTCTGAAGCATCTGAAGATGATGATTTTTATGGGACTGTGGAAAATATCATAGAGCTCGAGTATCCAGGATTTCTAAATTTGAAAATCACACTTTTCTACTGTGAATGGTTTGACCATACGATTGGCAAAGGCACTCGAATGCGAGAAGGAGGCGTTGTTGATGTGCTATCATCGAGGAGATATCAAAATTACGAAACATTTATTTTAGGTAATTAAGTTTTGTTTTAATTATATAAGTATGTATATGATGTGTGTATATATATGTCTACTTCTAATTTTACACCTATTTAATGTACAGGATCTCAAGCTGATCAAGTTTGTTATCTTCCATACCCATACATTAAACGACCTCGGAAGGTGTGGCTCACAGTTCTCAAAGTAAATCAAAGGAAATGTGTTCAGGGAAAGTTTAACAAAAAAGAGCCGGTTATATTGCAGCAAACAGTTGATGATTGCCTCACGGATACGATTGATGAAATCATAATTGATGGTTTAGTAGAGGGAAATCATCCTTATGAAGAAATTGATTTTGAGATCGAAGACCAAGAAGCAGAGGACGAATTTCTTTGTAATTTATCATCTTCCGATGATGAAGATGAGGAACTTGAATAATACTTTAATTTATATCTCTGTATGTTTAATTTGTAATATAATTATCATGTATAATTATCATGTATAATATCTGTGTACCATACATTATCATGTATAATATCTTTGTAATATAATTATCATGTATAATTATCGTGTCTTTATATATTAGTTAATGTAAGAAAATAACGAATGATTGTAATGGCACATTGGTTAAACACTTAAGCACATGGTTACAGGTCAGTGGTTCGACACTCCGGAAAACCGATTTTCAACAATTTTTAAGTGGTCACAAAAGGGTCTTAAAATGTAGTAAGAACATATGGGTTAAGAACAGTCACAAAACAGTCGCAAGGAAATGTGACCACTTTAAGACGGTTTTGCGACAATAGTTTTTGCAGTCACAAAGTTGTCTTAATTTACCCACTAATTTGCGACTAATTCGTTAACAACACCTCAAATTGTGACCGATTTGCTTCAATTTAGCTACTCCACTATACATTTTTAAAAAAATCATCATTATTGAATTGTAAATATGTTAATTTGAATGTTTTTTCATAGATTTGAAATTTTAAATATATTGAATCATGATAGCAAGTTAAAAAACTTATAAATTCCAATTTATAAAATTTGTTGTTGTATATTGTCATAATATGTAGTAAGTTCATATGTGTTTTCATGAAATGATTTTGAAATATACAAAACTATAAAAAATTTACACAACATATCTTAGTTTAATGTTTATTTAGAGAGTTAAAGTGTTAGAATTAATTAAAGAATTATTGTATAATCTAATTTTATTAAGAATGATTGAAAAGTTTAGGGTTTAGGGTAAAGGGTTAAGAACAGTCACAAAACAGTCGCATTTTAGTGATGACTATGGGACGTTCACAAAGCAGTCGCATTTTAGTGACGACTGTAGGACTATTTTGCGACCATTCTGAAAATTTTAATTTTTTTGGTTTTAGATCACGCGGCAATTAATCATTCATTTTTTTTGGATTTGCGACCAATTTTGCTACCCTTTAGGGACCTCGCTATTAATTTCTTCCCTTCTATCGTCGAAATACCCTACCCTCTCTCACTTTCTCCGAAACCCAGACAACCAATCTCTTTCTCTCTTTCTCTCTTTCACTCTCAATCTGCGAATCTCTTTCTCTATTTCTCTATTTCTTTCAATCTCGATTTCTCTCAATCTATCTCTATTTCTCTCAATCTCGGTTTCTCTGTTTCTCTCAATCTCGATTTCTCTCAACCTATCTCTTTCTCTCGTTTTTGAAGATAATGGCTGGCAAACCAAAAGTAATTAAAGGCCGTCCTGGTAGAGGCCGCGGTGGTGGCCAATTATCTGCCGGTGGAGGATCAGTCGGAGCTGTCGGCTCGTCTTCTCACGCCTCCAACCGGTCCTCCGATGCAACAGATTCGGTTTCCCAGACATCTAGAGCAAGTCTTCCAGCGCAATATCCGGCGACGACACAGCCCGAAGCCTCTAATCAACCGCCGCAACGACCTACTTCGCAGCTTCCAACTACTTCGCAGCCTCCAACTACTTCGCAGCCTTCTTACCATACACCTCCGGCTTATCATATTCCCCAGCCACTAACTCAGGTTTATCATATTCCAGCGACAGTAGTTCCTCCTTATCATATTCCCCAACAACCGCCGGTTCAGATTGAAGAGCATCAACATCCTCCTCCTAACGATCCAGAGCCACAACCGGACTTCCAACAGCTGTTATATGATTTGTTGGCTCTTCCTGGCCGAGAACATCTAACAGTTTTGAGTCCACATCCTCTTCCCCAGGTTGAGACCACATGGTAAGAATTATGCTTAGGACAATTTGGTTTGTGCTTAGGACAATTGATCAATGAGCCTTCGTGCAAGAGATTTTGGGTTTCTTTAGTGGTTTTGTTCTAGGGATCTATTGCACATCGGTGTGATTATTTGGGGGTTTAGGTTTAATCTCTGGAAGATTAGTGTGATGAGATGCAGAGTTTCTGTTACGGAATGTGGAGAAAATCAAGCAGTTTATGTGATTGTTAAAATGTCTTGAGTGAAATTGATCTGTTTTGAGTTCTAAGTCGATCTGGGTAGTAAGGGATGGATCGAGAGTCTCTTTCTTTATGAGAAATTAGCAGTTTCTTGTTTGGTTTATGTACGTTTATTTTAGTGGATGTTTTTTTTAGAGTTTTCAGAGACAAGTAGGTGCTTGGCATTGTGAGCTGTTTTGGAGAATGCTTGATTCGGATTGTGTATTTGTGTATTTGTGTATTTGTTGTGAATAAACACACTGATTTTTGTGAATTGTGTATTTTTTTGAACATCTAACAACCTGATATTTATGTAACAGGTTTAACCGTGACAAAGGGAAACTGTCTCGAGTCATCGCTGGCATATTTCGTAGGAAGTTTGATGGGCCTTACTATAGCTGGCGCAAAACGCCTATACCCATTCAAGAAAGATATTTCAGAACTTTCGCGGTAATCATTTCTTAACCTCTTTTGTTGATGTATTCTTGTGAATCATCCTGTCTTTTTGTATTATAGTGACATAGTAATGACTTAGATACAAACTAAACACCTGAAATTGTTGTGTAGCGGAAGTACAATTGGGATATCGGGCTTACCGACCTGGTGAAAGCAGGATTCTTGAAGAGAGCCAAAAAACGGATGAAAGGCATTGTAAGTCAAGTTAAAACCAGTGGTGAGAGACCACCGTGGATTGGCGAAACCCTTTGGGCTGAAATGTTGGCTCATTGGGACACTCCGGACGCAGTAGAGAGGAGCGCTACTGCATCACAATGCCGTAACTCTGACCGTGGCGGTCTTGGTCCCCACAAACACATATCCGGGCAGAAATCGTACTTGCAAATTCAACAAGAAATGGTAATTAAATCTGTTTTTGTATATTCCATTTCACATTATTCATTCTGTTTTTGTATCATTATAGGAGGAAGAACTATGGCGTCTAGTCTCACTTGGAGAAGTGTTTATGAAAACACACACAAGGGCAGATGGAACATTTGTGGATCAGAATGCCAAAACAATAGCTGAGGCTTATGAGAAGAACTTAGAAGATATGGTGTCTCAAATGGATGTCGAAGGTGAAACTTCAGAGCTTTCGTCTCAAAAATCAACTCAAAGGACCCTTACCATTGAAGAAAAGAATACAATATTTCTTAAGGTAATTCGTTTTTTTCTTCCTCTTCTTATAGCATATTAATGTCTTTGTTTTGTTGAGCATGAATACTTGATGTTTTTATGCTGCATTCGTTTTTATGCTGCATGTGCTGCATTCGTTTTTATGCTAGTCACTTTTTTATGTTCAGTTTTTATGCATAGCAAACTGATTTTTTGTTGCTTTTGACTTTGCTGGTTCGTTTGCTATGATGGTCTCTCTTTGTGTTTGTTTCCTTGGATCATGAATATTATTCTTATGTTGCTTAATGTGTGTGCTTCAAAGCTCATTGGCATTCGTTTTTATGCCGGTCAGTTTTTATGCATAGCAAACAGACTTTTGTTGTTTTTTACTTTGCTGGTTCGTTTCCTATGCTGGCCTCTCTCTGTGTTTGTTTCCTTTGTTCATGATTATTATTCTTATGTTGCTTAATGTGTGTGTTTCATAGCTCATTGGCATTCGTTTTGAGTTTGTGTGAGAGAGGTTGCTATCATGGGTTGCTGGTTCATTGCTGTAAGAGTGAATGATCTCGTCTTTTTTTGTTGTTTTAGTCTACTGAAAAAGATGACAGGGGAAATCCTTATGGACTTGGCCAACTTGGAGAGCTGTTCAACAACGGGAATAGCAAGGAGAATTATGCAAGCACGTCATCAATTTCAGAGATGCAACAACAACTTCAAACTGCTCATCAAAAGATCGCTGAACAAGAAGCGGAAAATGCTCGACGTGATGAGGAGCAACGACTGTCTCAAACTCGGATCTCAAGCTTGGAGTCGTACCTCAAAACTATTGATCCCGCGTTTGCATCGTTTGTGGCTTCTCAAGCAGCCACCACAGCCGCAGCAACCACCGCAGCCGCAACAACCACCGCAGAAGCCACCGCACCAGCCACCTTACCAACCTGAAACAATTCACCAATCTCTCCAACTTTTTAAGATTAGGTTGTTCAAGATTTTGAATATATAACTCTTTTGAATGTTTTGAATATTTTGTTATGTATAGTTTTTTGGTATATAAATGTGAAATTTGATTTATTATTTTGTTTTTAGATCTTTTTAATTTTGAAACTGAAAATAATTTACTGATCTGCGAGCAGGACAAGAACAAAAATTGTGGCAAAGTAGTTGCTAATATGTGACGCTTTTGCAACTAATTTCTAAACAAGCTGTCGCAAAATAGTCGTAAATTTGCGACAATTTTGCGACCACATATACAATTTATAAGTTTTTTCGACCATCAAAGATTTGACTGAGTTCGTCTTAAAAATGTCGCAAATCTACGACAACAAAACAGTCCCAAAGATGTCTCAATAATATGACTTCTAATTGTGTCTGAAATTAGTCGCTAAAATGTGTGGTCAATATCTAGTCGTTAATAAATGATCAATAACTGTAGTCTTAAATGAGTCGCATTTATACGACGATAATATGCAGTCACAACGTAGTCGTAAATTTGCGACCATTATGCGACGAATGTATTTTGCGACGAAATATTTGCGACCACTTGCGGTAGTCTTAGAATAATCACAAATAGGGTATTTGCGACCGTTTTAGGACGTTTTAGGTGGTCGCAAAAACTGTGTTTTCTTGTAGTGGTGGGAGCGAACCCTGGCGCCATTTGTGGCTAGAATCTTGTACTCACAACTTATGGGCTAATGCCCGGAATATATATTCTGAATTGTACAACCTCTTGTTTGGTAGTTGAGTGGGCGCTTCTAGGGCGTGATGCTTGATTTCTTGTTTATGCCTATTCTTGATGTACTGGTTGAATACGAGTGAGTATGGGGATGAGTTCTAGGTTTAGTTCTCGCTGAGTAATCCCAATTACTCACCCCTCTCTCTTCTTGTAGGTGATGATGATTATTATGTTGATGCTGTTGATGATATTGAGTATGTGGAACTGGACGAGTAATCCCGGTGTGGTGCGAGGTTTTGGGAGTTCGGAAGTTATCCTTGGGGTTTTATTTAGCTTTTCGGTTATTTCATTTAAAGACAATTTATTCGTTATTTGCTTCGGTTTATTTACGGTTTAAGTTGGATTTGTAAGACTATTTGGGATTAAGTGAAGATTATTATTTAGGAATTAAATTGGCCAAGTTCGGGTCATTACACTCTTACTTATCTTGACTAGTATTCGATTTGAATTGAGTTTTCGATTAATTTTTGGTGATATTTCTTTTTCGTTATATAGATCTCTAAAATATATCCACATTATTATGTCCAAGTCGATGTGTCCATAATACATCGTACACAACTCATCATCCAACATGATCTCTATTTCCTTCGCACGACTAGAACTTTTTTTTTTTTTTTAAACATATTTTTTTTTTTAGATTCTTTGTTTGACACTTAAACTATAGAAAAATGAGTCTTAAAATGAAGGAAAAAAAATCATCATTCATTTTAACCAAAGAACTTGTTTTTTTTGTTTTTCACAATACAGAAAATTACAAAACAAAGGGATAATAATTATTTCACTCAGATTTTGTATTTTTAACTCATGGGTGGTGGTTGTTCATAGATAGACGGAGGGGGCATGGACACATTTATGTTGGGGCAAGGGTATTATGGTCCATAAATCACCAAAACATTGTAAATATGTGGTCAATGTGCTAGAGTGTCAAATTATGTTATAATGTGTAAATACAAACTCATAATGTGCTATAGAGTATAACACACTCAAAATAAAATCAGGATTTGTTTCGATTTTTCCGCACCCTTGCACTATGCATTGTATTTTTCCAGCATTCAGAATCAGAAGACAGGTTCATGTGCTCCGACAATGAATTGTATGTTTTGCTTTGACGATTCTATCAAAGACTCGAGAAATAATCATTTTATCAAAGTGGACATCAACTTTATTCATAAAATACGAAGACCAAAAGATGAATATAAAACTCATAGTGTTAGAGCAGCCCCACAGTACAATTTTCCCTTTCACCAATGGTGTTTGTACCTTCAATCTTCATCACCTTTTGTTAACTCTGTTTGATGAATGTTCCACAACTTTTTAGCTTCCCTCCTTTAAAAAAACCCGCTTCCGAGGAACCCCCTGCAAGTATTCCTCACACTCAGCATCACGCACACACGAATCCTCAATATGAAAATGCTAAGTAATGTGGGAGTTTTCGTTACCAGATTCCTGATGGCTTCTTGCTTTCCTCCCTGAATGTGGAAAAAACCTTCTCAGTTATTGTTCAAAACGATCATAAACCGAGTTAACAACAACGTGTTAAGAAGCACCATAGGAAACAATGTTTTACCGCGATTTTCCAGAGAAGGCATCGTTGATTTGGTCAGGGGTTGGCCTTTCAGAGTATGTTGATATCAAGATGTATTTTTCCTTCCCATTTCCCTCAGTCACCCTCTTGTAAAGCTCATATCGGTAAGGATAAGACATCCTGACCAAACTCAGGTAAAAGATTGTGTTTTTTTCTTGATAACAATGTTAAGAAACTTTCTGTAGTTTCACAACCAAACATATGTACCTTAGAGCTCCCATAATCGGGTATTGTGTTCCGGCATAATAGAGAAGCCGGAATAAATAGCAGTTGTCAAACGTCAAAGCGTATTCCAGCCTTTTCTCCCTGCCCATTGTCTGAGACACGAAGGAAATGATAAGCAACGTAACCTTCATATCAGAAGGTTTAGGGAATCACTGTTGTGTGCTTACTTGCATTATGCCACTTGAAGCGGGTAAGTCCTGAAAAAATATTTTCTTTATCAAACATGTAACCCACATGAGATGACAATGTTATCAGATAGTCCCTGCATGTATAAATTATGCAAGCAGAAAATGTACCTTGAGTTTAGCATTGATAAGTACAACTGGCCTCTTCCCAGCAGCAGTAGTCATCGCTTGTAGATCCTAACAAAAGGATTCCAGTACATTTTATAAGTTGAGGTTAATAAGTTAAAAGTTAATGACGAAATCTACCATTTCAAGCTCCTTACATCTATAATACAGTTTCCAACGGCGTTTTGTGGAGCCACTAAGATGAACATGTCGTCTTCTTCATCAACTTCATTACCACCTGTAATCGCCCACACAGCTTTGTTCATAAGTGCCTCAGAAGAATCAAGAGCAGGAGAATGTGTATTAATTGTATCCGGAAATATATATCCATCTTGATAATGCATCCAAGTTTGATTATGTACACACAACAACATTCTGAAGATTGGTGCAGTTCTTGTAACATTCTCTTGTTATCAAACCCATAAGACACTGAGAGGTATTTCTTAAACATGGTTACGTAAATATATATTGAAAAGTACTCGGTTTCGGATGTTACCAATGGCACCAAGCTGGACGAAAGTTCCCAAAGTTTCATCATCACCCCAGTCCATATACTCTAAAATCTTTCGAGTGCCTGCCAACTGCAGTGGCATCCCAGCGAGTGCACCTTCTCCCATTGAACCCTGAACACAAACCTACAAGAGGAAAGAAGCTGAATGAACAAGAATTTTGAAACCGTATACAAGTGACATCACTTAGCCTTCGAAACCATGTCTACCTTCACTTTTTTTCCATCATCAGCGAATGATAAAGCTAGAGTTCGAACCAGTTCCATCAAGGTTCCTATCCGGTAAACATCCTACGTAACCACAAAAGCTCGTGATTGTTGATAAAATTTATGAAGCTTCAGTAACTATATAAATGAATAACTTACCATTTCAGGATTTAGCTCTGGGATATTTATGTCCACCTATTCATTTTGTAACAGAATCATTCCAGGCAAACAGCAGCTTTAGGAATTGTGAAATAAAGACAGACATGCAACATTGCAAATAGATTTGTGCGGATTAGCCTCACCCGAAGACGGGTGTTTCCATCCTTGATAGATCTAATTGTGGCTTGCAGCACATCTTCATAAAAATAAGACCTGATATCCCTCGAATGAGGAATGTTATTCAATCTTGTCGGTATTCCTCTCCAGTTATCCTGAATAAAAGTTACATAACATAAATAAGAACATCTCCAACTTCCTGCTACTCGCTAGCTGCAAAGAGAAGTATTATTCAAGGACCTGAACAGGAGATGCTTTATCTGCAAGGACCTGTTTCATTATTAGCATCGCTTGCATACAGACGTAACCAAATCGAAGTTATTAAACAAGTAAACGAAGCAATTTACTCCTAAAATATAATGAAAGGACATAAAATCTAAAAACACACTAGGAAAGTTCATGAATCTATTTTTCTATGTTAGGTGTAGCCATCAAACTTGTCTGAGAATAAAAATTCTCTATGGAAGCAAATAGACAGATTACTCAAGAAAGTATTTTCAAAATGACCTAAAGTAGAACATGGCATGACAAAAGTTAAGATTACAAAGATTGGGAAAACTCATCTTGAACTGGAAAACACTGACCCTGGTATCAAGAACGGCACCACGAAAACATATTTATAAAAATGTGTGACTACTTGCCAGTCCTTATCATTCTTTTTAAGCGTATCTGAGATAGTAGAGTCTGGGTCTCCTCGAAAACCACTTCTTTTGGCCTGTTTGCATCAATCTGTGTTCGAAAGAGATGATACCGAAGCACAAAGACCAGTGATGGCATCACAATATTTTATAGAACCAAAAAGGTAAGGCAAAAAAAAAAAAAAAACATAAACAAATTGCCTAATACCTTGATCATAACATCTGAGTACGCAGAAATAATGGCTTCAGAGTTTTGTTTGTATATTTGCAAACGTGCTTTTACCTTAAATAAAAACAACCTCATGGGATTACAGTTGAAATGTAGTTTAAGATTGAGGGAGCAAGTAACAAGTCCAAAAGATGAACCTTCTCCTCTGTATCATCTGGGCGTGTAAGCAGTCTTGCTTTAATTTTGTCTGATTCAGGAGGGTAACTTTTAATATGATAAATCTTTCCAGTAACTGGATCTAACCTTCTACCAACACATCTGTCGATTAGAATTTCATCAAGAACCTGTCATTAAGAATGGCATATAAGCAAAGAAACCTAGCCACTGATAGTGAACATGTGACACTTCCATTAAAACTGGATACCATACGCGATAAGAGCAATTTGGACGTACATCTAATAACAGAAAAATGTCCGGCCTGACGTTCAGTTTGTCCAGACTTTGCGCCTGGGCAAAAGTCCGTGGAAATCCATCGAGAAGCCATCCGTTCTTTTTAGCGTCTTCACGTGATAATCTTCCAGCCACCATCTAGAAAGGTAGTAGATATCAGAGGAAGGATGATAAAACAATACATAAGCGGGTAAGTTAAAATCAATACCGCTATTACAATCTCATCCGGAACCAAACTACCCGAATTCATGAACTCTTTTGCTTTCTTTCCAATTTCTGTCCCAGATGACACCTCTGCCCTCAAGAGATCTCCCGTTGATATGTGCACCAAACCAAACTGCATGACAAAGAAAGAGAAATCTGGTTACATCTAGAAATACAAACATCAGCAACATAGGAATCCTTCCTTGATTCAAGGAAGGACCCTTTGGATAGCAAGTAAGGATTCACATCAATCACTTTATACACATTGACATTGTTCAGTACACTAGATAATTTAAATGCATATCCATCTTCACTTCACTCAAGAGAGAAGATTCCAGGAGTCAGAACCCATTAGACAAGAGATCATGGAGTAACATACACGAACAGTCTTATTAGACAAATACGCACTATGTTTATTCAGTGCTCTGAGCTGCTTTCATTGCTGTGTTAGGTTAGCAATAATGATGATGCTATTTTTGCTTCAAAGGAAGCATTTTTCGTTCAGGGTCCCCGGGCCATTAGGATACTTTGTTCGGCTTTAGGCACCTAGATCCTCAAAACGGAACTACTTGATGAGCACTACTCAGGAGTCGGGACATTGGTAAACATGGTGAAGATGCTGAAGGTATAACTAGTAGGGAATTGAACATAACTATAACAAGACCAGATATTTCCACTAGTAGGGAATTGAACATAACTATAACAAGACCAAATATGGTTCTCCTCATCACCACACAACACGCAACACACATACTGCATTACACAGCAGTTTCACAGATTCTGACTAAGCATCTTGTTTTTTTGTTTTTGTTTTTGCTAAACAGATTAAGCCATCTTGTTTGAAAACAAAGAGATCCTTCTTTTGTTTCTCTTACTCTATGATTTCATACTGTAGATTCTTGGTTTCATGGAAGTCAGAGAAACACAGACAAACTGTTCATAGATCCTCCGCTGAGGCAGAACACCGCGCGAATGGCATTGGCTACTTGGTAACTCATATGGTTAGTTGCACTGCATCAAGACTTCCAGATTACACCATCTTTACAAGCTATTCTATACTTAAGAGTAATGCAGAATATTAACATAACAAAGTTGTGTATAACCAACAACTTTCGATTAGACTTAGACTATAAACCATATTTTATTTAGTACAATAGTTAAGTTAAACATTGACTAATTAGTGAAAAATGTACAGAGAATCAATAAATTAAAATAAGAAAAATAGAGAGATAAGTGGTGAGGTATATTTTACCTTGTGAACAATGAGCTCACATTGAGTGCCTTTGCCTGAAGCAGGTGCACCAGAGATCATCACTTTCAGTGGCTCATCAACCGAACACCTAATCTATAATCCCAAACACATTCTCCAAATTGGACATGAAATTGAGTGTATAATTGGAGGACAAAGTCAAAAAGGAACCTGAGAATTGGAAGTGGAGAAGGAGTGAGAAGTCCGGCGGGGGATGACGGAGAAGGAAAGACGACGGCGGTAATGGCGGCGGATAGGTGATCGGAAGAGAGGGAAAGACGGAGAAAGTGATGAAGTGGAAACAGAGGAGCGAGACGGAGTTGAAGAGAAATGAGCGGAGCTAAGAGAAAGTGACGCCATTGTTAAATCCTCTCCTTTGATTTGATGATCAAATACAAATTATTCCTGGGAATGGAATTTAACGGCCACCACATATATACTATGGACAAAATTTTAATTAAAAAAATGTTTTCGGGAGAAAAAAAAAAAAAATTTAATGAAAAAATGGTTTTCGAGAGAAAAATAAAATCTCAAATGTTTGTCGTATCCGACAAAGAAAAGCAGTTAAGGTTGTTAGTGCGATGTCTGTTTGGTTTCGTTCGGGTTAGGATTTCCGAGTTTGGCCGTTATTTGAAGGTTTCTTTCGGGTGTGTATCTTTGGGGAAGCTGTAGGCTACGTCGATCTAAGGTTTGAGAACTGGCATAGGATCACGGTCGCTCGCGGCAACTCTTATTACAAGTCTCGTTAGTTTTCTGTGACTTTCAGATTAAACATGTTTCTTGCGGGTGTGTGTCTTCGGGGAAGATGTAGGCTCTGTCGATCTAAGGTTTGAAGGTGGCCTATGATCACGGTCGCTCGTGGCAACTCTGATTACAAGTCTTGTTGGCTCGCTGTGACTTTCAGATTGCTCGGTTTTCTTCTTCAAAGTTTGTTGTTTGTTGTCTCTCCGGCCTTTACTTGTTTCCGCCGTTTAATTCGTTCTTTGATTTAAGTCTGTAGTCGTAATTAGTTGTAAATTTTAGTTTTCGATATTTTATGCTTCTTATTTATGTTATCGTCTGTCAAAAATTAAAAAATTATATTCAACTTATTATTTTTGAAATTTATAAATTTCTAATTTCATGAACAGATAATTTTATTTTCTATAAATTTTAAAAACACATTAGTAAAAAAACATTTTAAATACACACAAAATGAAATGTTAAAAGAAACTATGAAAAACAGAGCAAAAGTTCATCAAACTCTCTGCAATTAAGAGATTCTGAGTATTTGGCGGATAAATGGATTTTATAGGAATATACATTTTGGCAGGAAAACGCGATTTCGCGGTTTTGACATGAGAATGTGATTTGCGGTATTGGCGGAAAATGCGATTTTGCGATTTTGGAGAGAAAATGCGATTTTGTATTTTTGGTGGTAAAATACGATTTTGCTGTTGTGGCGGAAAAATGCGATTTTGCGGGTTTGGCGGAAAATATGATTTCGAAGTTTTGGCGAGAAAATGCGATTTTCCGTTTTGGTGGTAAAATGCGATTTCACGGTTTCAGTGGGAAAATGCTATTTTGCGGTTTTTGGGAAAATCTGATTTTTTTTATTTTGGCAGGAAAACGCGATTTCGTAGTTTTTATTGAAAAACGTGATTTCGCGATTTTTTGTAGAAAAACGTAATATTGCAGTTTTGGAGGGAAAATGCGATTTTACGGTTTTTTGGCGGGATAATTCTACAATATAATTTAATAAGAAAAATCAAGATAAAAATTAATTATTTTTTATGTTGAAAAGTATTTTGATGTAGTTATTTAGTTTACATAAGGACATTTTAGTCATTTTAATTTTCTAGATGCATATAGTGCATTTGAATGCTCTTTTCAAACTCAGCCAGATATTTTGAGTTTTTTTTTAATGAGTTTTCGAAATTATAGATAGAGTTGTCAAACGAAATAATTTATCTATTTAACCCGTTTTGCAGTGGACTAAAATATTATTCGGTCTAATCCGCAAAACCTCTAATCTTGAAAACATAACTCTAATATGCACCGTTTAATGACTCTATTTTTGTGGTTAGTTCACGAACTCTTTTAAACAAAAAAAACTAATTTTCTTGTGTCTAACTTTTTTATAAAATTAGTAAAATATTTTTCAACTTTTATTTTGATGTATATTCAAATAAAATATAATAAATGATAATGAAAAATATAGCAAAATTTTGAATATTTTTTTTCTTTGAATATGTATGGACTGATTATTATTTAAAATATATAATATTAAAAACAATTAAAACTAAATAGTAAATAACATTTTTAATGATAAATAAATATTTTCCATATTTTCATCAATAATTTTAAAAGACAATTATATTTTTTTCTATTTCAATAATCTTTTCTTATTTGTAATGGCATATTATGTAATAACTTAAAAATAAAATTTATTTTCAAAAATATCTTATTAAATAATATTATAGAGATGTGTGCGACTTTTTTCATCAGAAATGAGTTAAATCCACAACAATTTCCTAGTAATATAAACGGAAAAAATACCTAAAAAATCACGAATTCACAACTTTCAGCCAAAAAAAGCTCAAACTACGTGATGGATAAAATGAACTTTCAACTTTCGTTGACTAATCCGTTTAATCCCCAAATTTTATTGACCAAGCCATTTTAGACCTAACATTAGTCACCTATAACGGTTGACTAACGACATGACTAAAAGGTTGGATAAAAGTTGGGGAAAATGCCAAACAAATCATGAAGTAACAAATTTCAGCCAAAAAAGCTCCAACTACTCTATGGATAAAATAAACCTTCAACTTTCGTTGAATAATCCGTTTAATCCCCAACTTTTTTTCGACCAATATTTTGAATTTTTTTAATAAAAACTTTACCATAATATAAAAATTAAATTAGTGTTTTTTAAAATAAAATCAATTTCTGAGAAAAATAACCCAAATATGATTTTTTATTCGTAATTGTTTTGAAAATAATTACTAAAATTTGGAATATTTACTTACCATTTTATAGGGTTTTCTGCAAAAAAAAAAAAAAAACCGTCACCTGGTTCAGATTTGCAAGAAAACCCATCACCACAAAAAAATGCAGATCAATCTCTCATCCGAGAGTCTAACCGCAATACAGCCCTCGACTATATTGATGACATGGAAAATGAAGACGACGTTGATAAATAACACGGAACGTAAAACTCTGCGTTTTGGTGAAATGAAAACGACATTAAAATTGGTAATAGATGTGGTTTTGGCCCAAAAAACAACAAGATGTTTAAAATCTTATTTAACCAAAATCAATTTAACCAAAGTCAAACCGATTTCGTTTCGTATGAACAAGAAGCTAAAGTTGAAGATTCTTCATCGGATTGATTTGATCAGTTTTCGAATTTTATACCGGTGGGGGTTCAATCGATTTCGATCAGAGATTGGACCCATTTTTCGATCCAATCCAATCAGGTTCACTCGATTTTTTGGGTGTTTGATCACGATTTGAAGGATTGGATTGGAATCGGAAAAAACCGATCTGATTCGGCTTCGATCTCCGAAATCGCTCTAGTCAATTTCTGAGATGGTATCTTTCCAGAGCTCAATCTCCGTCGCCGACTAATCTCCGATCATGGCGAACTCTGCATATTCTTGTAGGAGTTAAAATTAGCACTACGGTAAATGTGATTGAAAATACGAGAAAAATATAAACAACGTTACGGTAAGAGTAAACGAGTGGAGGCGAGATAATGAATCTCTTTCCGTAACTCAAAGAATCATCCGCAGTGTGACGGTACTGTGTGATTCAAGAGCCGCAGGATACAACCACTAATCCGGTTTCGCAAACACTCGAAACGCAGACCTTAACGAACCTTATGAACTACGATACTCTCGAAAACTTACGTTAAAGACGAGTGACAGATTGCTGGAATTTTTGCGAAACGAGTGAGAGTTTTTTTGCTGTGTTTTTCGTCTGTCAAAAAATGGAGACTAGCTCGCGATTTTTAAAGAGAGAGGAGGGTCCGCAAACTTCGAGAAGATCTAGCAAGATCATGGATTGAGTCAGCTGCGGAGATCATGGGAATGTGGGCAGGAGACTCGGTCTTCGATTTGATGCATGGGGATAAAGAATAAAATCAGAATATCCTTTTGACTTAATAAAAAAACGCAGATGACTTGTTTAGTCAACGAAAAAACGTTGACAAAAAGTTCATGCAAATTTGGCCAAAAAAAAACTCTTTAATGGGCCGCTGGGCCAAGAGCCCACGTCCCACGACCCACGCCCGGCTCGGCTTGGCGGCGGCGGCGCGCGTGGAGCCTCCTTCCTTCTTTATCACACACTTTGAACAAGGTTATACCTTTGTCCTTATTTATACTACTCCAAAATTTTCCAAACTTCCAATGTGGGACAAATGACATGTCCCTCATTTAACTCACACTAGGCCAATCACTTGGACTTGGCCCATTTCTTTTCACACTTCACATTTTAATAAGCCCCATTGGGCTTGATTAAAATTATGGTCTAACAATCCCCCACATGAATATAAATGACTCTAAACATACGAAAGTGTAATTGTATCTGAGAGGTATCATTTTTCAGCTTTGAACAAATCATTTTTAATATCTGTCAGGTTTACTTGGCCAAGAGGTGACCATGATGTCTTGAACCACCCAGACTTTGATGTAGACCGAGACAACAACTATCGCGCAACGAAATTTTCTTGTAGAACTTGAGTGTTCATTTTGGCCTTGAACATTCATGTTTTTCATGAGTGAACTTGGAGAATATAGCCTTACTTTCATTTTGGCCCCATTTCACACTCATTAGGTGATATGCCATTAGCTTTGTTTTTAAGAAGTAACCTGTAATACTCCACGAATATCTCAAAGCTATGAAAACATTAAAAGCCAGCGCTTAACCTTAATACTCACATGTAGCACTGTTTTTTATCATCCTAGGAACTAGGTAGAGACATAGTCTCACAGTGCTCGCTTTTGAATCAACTTGATTTTGTTTTCCCTTTGAACCTAGATCTTGGGATCTCCAGTCACGTAGGTAGGGTTTCCATCAGGCGTCATCTTTACTTATAGGCTTTAAACCCATTTCTCTTGATGATTTAATAACTTGATCTCGTGCCAGACTTTTCATAAAAGGATCAGCTAAGTTTTCTGCCGACTTGATGTAATCTATCGTGAGTACACCTATCGAGATCAATTGTCTAATGGTCTTGTGTCGTCTTCTAATATGATGAGATTTACCATTGTATAAATTATTCAGTGCCCGAGATATAGCCGATTGACTATCACAGTGTACACGTAATGCTCGCACTGGTTTTTCCCACATCGGGATATCTTCCAAGAAGTTCCGAAGCCACTATGCTTTTTCTGCAGCTTTATCTAAAGCTATGAACTCTGACTCCATGGTTGATCTGGCCAGGAGAGTTTGTTTGGAAAATTTCCAGGATACTGCTGCACCACCAAGCGTAAAGACATATCCACTTGTTGATTTAGAGTTCTTAGAATCTGCAATCCAGTTGGCATCACTATAGCCTTCTAAAACTGCTAGGTCTTTACCATAGTGCAACCCATAACTTTTGGTGTATCGAAGGTAGTTCAATACTCTAGTTATGGCCTTCTAATGATTGTGTCATGGATTACTCTTATAGCGACTTAGTACGTTTACTGAGTGCGCTAAATCGAGTCTAGTACAGTTTGTTAAGTACATCAGACTCTCGATTACTCTGGCATATTCCACCTGTGACACTGGTTCACTTGAGTTTTTCGTCAAGTGAAGATGAGGGTCAGCAAGAGTTTTTGCAGTCCCATTTGAGTAGTTTGAGTAGTTCTTAAACCGCTCAAGGATCTTTTCAACATAATGATCTTGGGTTAGGATTATTCCATCAGAATGTCTGATGATTTTCATTCCTAAAATTACGTCGGCTAATCCCATGTCTTTCATGTCGAACTTGCTATTTAGTAATTAAGTTCTTTGTTTGACTGATCACGTCTTTATTGCTACCAAAAATGAGCATGTCATCCACGTACAAACAGAGCAAAACGTATCTGTGCGAACTACTTTTGATGTATATGCACTTGTCACATTCATTTATGCTGAAACCATTTGACATCATTACATTATCAAATTTTTCATGCCATTGTTTCGTAGCTTATTTAAGTCCGTACCATGATTTCTCAAGTCTACATACTTTGTGTTCTTGTCCTGGGACAACAAACCCTTCAGGTTGTTTCATATAAATTTCCTCTTCTAAATCACCATTTAGAAAGGCAGTCTTCACATCTATTTTATGGATTTCTAAATCTCTTAATGCTGTGATTCATATCAGCATTCTGATTGAAGTTATTCTCGTTACTAGAGAATAGGTGTCAAAGAAATCCAAGCCTTATTTTTGCCGGAAACCTTGCACCACAAGCCTAGCCTTGTACTTATCGATTGAACCATCGGTTTTTAATTTTGTTTTGAAATTCCATTTAAACCCTAGGGCTTCAAACCCTTGAGGTAAATCAGTTATCTCGTAAGTACGGTTTTGCCTGATTGAGTCCATCTCACTATTAACGGCTTCCTTCCAAAGAGGACCGTATGGGGGTAGACATTGATTCTGTAAATGTTCTAGGCTCATTTTCAGCGAGAAAGACTACTAAAAACTCAGAACCATATGTTTTTTCCTTACGAGATCTTTTACTCCGTCTAGGTTCTTCTTCTTCATCGTCATTAATAGTCGTGCCTGAACTGCTTGCTTCGTTTCCTGAAGTGCAAGCATCTCGTTGATCACGAGTTCGTTTATTAATTTCTCTATCTTTGCATGGAAACACGTTTTCAAAGAATGAAGCATTTCTTGACTCCATTATGGTGTTCACATGAATATCTGGTACATCTGACTTATGTACCAGAAATCGATATGCACTACTATTATGAGCATATCCGATGAAAATACAATCTACCGCCTTCGGTCCAATTGTGACATTTTTCGGAGGTGGAACTGCAACTTTTGCCAGGCACCCCCACACTTTCAGGTATTTATACGAAGGTACATTACCTTTCCAAAGTTCATATGGAGTTTTTCCAGTTACTTTATTCGGTATTTTGTTCAGAATATAATTTGTGGTAAGCAGCGCTTCTCCCCACATGTTCTGGGGTAACCCAGATTCCTGTAGCATTGCATTCATCATTTCCTTAAGAGTTCGGTTTTTTCGTTCCGCAACTCCGTTGGATTCTGGTGAGTAGGGAGCGGTAGTTTGATGAATAATTCTGTGTTGTCTACAGAATGCATTGAAAGGTTCATCATATTCCCCTCCTCTATCACTTCGAACTATTTTAATAGTTCTACCAAGTTGGTTTTCTACTTCCAACTTGTATTCTTTAAACTTCTCCAAAGTTTCGTCTTTACTGCGTAGTAAATATACATAGCAGTATCTTGTGCAATCATCTATGAAGGTCACGAAGTACTTTTTTCCTCCTCTAGATTGCACATATTTTAAGTCGCACAAATCAGTGTGTATTAAACCCAGAGGTTCGGTGGTTCGTTCGACACGAAGTGATGGAGTTTTCGTGAGTTTTGCTTGTATACATGTCTCACATTTATTTTTACTTGTTTTGCATTTCGGGATTAGATTAGAATTCATTAATCTTTGGATATATTTATAATTCACATGCCCTAACCGTTCATGGCACATATCGAAAGACTCAACCAAGTAAGGAGATGCATTCATATTAATTGAACTGGAAGTGGTTACATCATTTTTGACGACTGTCATTACACACATTTTGATCAGATCGTCCTTAACAAACCCCTTCCCAATAAAAACCCCATATTTCCTTAAAATCAGCTGGTCAGACTTCATGTTGACTTCAAATCCATACTTGAGGATCTTAGTCCCAGAAATCAGGTTCTTCTTTCACGTTGGTTGATACAAGACTTTTTAGTCTCTAGGAGGTATCAATATCCCCAATACGATGTAGTAAAGAGGTTATCAATCCATGATTGGGATTATTTTAAACACTAAGAATGCAAGGTTCATAAGTAATTTAAGCTAAACAAGGTAGTTGGTGATTAAGTATCCAATTTAGAATTAAGCAAAAGCACTAAGCAAAAGCACTAAGAAGGATTGTAAATCAATAAGCAAAAGCGAATCTAGAGATAGGGTTATCGATATAAGAAGTCCCAAGTTCAATTCATGATGTTCATTTACTCAAACAAGCTAATCCCTAGGCATAAGATCCTAAACTTGACTAATTCTCTTTCAAGCAATTAATCACTATGCTAATCACCTAACCCATTAGCAAATCATCATTTGTGGATCATTGATTAGCAAGCATTTAGTTTAAATCAAAAAGATCAAATATAAATACACCCTAGACAACTATTGTCATAGGCTAGGAATGTAAATCTCTTGTTTAATTCATCAAGGCATTTCATCAAACACTTGGTGTGTATGAAATGCCTTATGATATAAATCCACTTTTTCAAGGTAGATTTAGCCTTAAGAACATTAAACAAGAAAGGATATAAGAAGATCTAGACCTAAACATCATGAATCAAGCCTATGAACATCCTAATCTACCTCATCTCAAGATCCTAAAAGACTACTCAAGACCCATGAAAGCCCCTCAAAATCGATTTGGATAGGAAAAGTTTTCATGGATGAATCTTGAATAGATAAGATAGAAAGAAGATTAGATGGAAGGAATCAATGAAAACAAAGACTTCATTGCATAAAAAAGTAGAAGATCCTCTCTTACAAATCCAAGAACTCTCTCAAAAGAGGAAAGGGTTTCTTAGACAAAAGAAAGCATATATCTAAAAAATGGGTCTCAACAATATTTAAAAGTGTTTTCTTGAGCTGGGTCGGACCGGGTCAACCCGGGACAAACCGGGTATTGACCCGGTCGAAACTCGGATACGTCTTTAGTGAATCGGCCATAACTCATGCACCTGACATCCGAATGACCTGAATCCAAGTCTTGTAGACAGCTAACTCGTCCCTCTACAACTCTTATGAATACCGTTTGAGTTGAATCATAACGGAAGGCCTTCGTTTTTCCGGTTATTTGGACGGTTTCATCTTCTCTCGGCCAGACGGACATACCTTCAGTAAATCCGTCTTATCTCCTTATCCATATGTCCAAATAACCCGATTCAAACTCCTGTGTAAAGCTGATTCACTCTTATACAACTTTGGTGAAGATATTTTGAGTTGAATCATAACGGAAAGCCTTCGTTCTTCCGGTTATTTGGACGGTTTCATCTTCTCTCGGCCAGCCGGACATACCTTCAGTACATCCGTCTTATCTCCCTATTCATATGTCCAAATAACCCGATTCAAACTCCTGTGTAAAGCTGATTCACTCCTCTACAACTTTGGTGAAGACCACCGAGGCTAATTCGGAGTGGAGACCCTTTAATGCCGACGTCACGTCTCTGTACCACACGTCGGTGCTAAGGAATTTTCTTTCTGTTTCCACACCGAGCAGTTGCACTGACCAGTGACCTCGGTTATTGAAGAAACCGTCTCGGCCAGGCGGACCTATCTCTGGTAAATCGGCCATATCTCTCTAACCACACGTCCGAATGACTTGATTCCAACTCCTATGGTTAGAGGACTCATCGGGCGACAACTCTCATGAAGACTTCAAGAGCTGCATCAAATCGGATCGCCTTCTTCTGATCGGTGCTTTGAGACGTTCCGGATGGTTCCTCTCTAGTCTTTAAGCACCAAATCTCCAAACGCCACCAAGTGTCTCTAAACACCTAGAAAACTCCTCAAAGACATGCAAAAGACTCACTAGGACCTAATGCAGCTCCTAATACTCTAAATGGGACAAAACAAGTATGAAATGCCATGAAGATCCAAGTAAATGATCTAAAACCTACATGATGTGCATGCTTAAACTATGCAAATTATGGACACATCAATTCCCCCAAACTTAAATCTTTGCTTGTCCTCAAGCAAACAAGATCAAGAATGAGAGGTGCAGTGCAATGCAAGTGGAACTTGAGCCTATAAGAAGCATACAAAGCAATCGCACTCAACATCCAAGTTATTAGTTCTATGATGCACCAAAGTTGTCTACTCAAAAGGAGTTAACCATTTCCTTCACAACAAGCAACAAAGCCAAACCTCAACCTAGACAAACCATCCTATTCTCTAGCCTCTTAACATTGATTAATGGTTTTATCCGTGAATTGTGCTTATGCAAAATTAGATGAAACCGCTTGGTTAAAGAACCGGTCATGAGATGAAGGTTATCTCATCAATATGCAAGGGTAAATAAAAACAAGGATCTCTCAATGAACGAGCAAACTTTAACAAAATGCTAAAGGTAAAAGGCAACCTATGCATACAAGGAAAAACTCTCGTCTACCCCGAATGCCTAGAGTGTCACTAACCTTAAGCTCCTAACCCGTTGTGCCTATAACTTAAGCTACCCTTCTATCATGAGGCATTTTGCCTTTTTAAACCCGCACATCCTTCTTGTCTCTTCACTTCACCTTCTTCTCAATTGGGGATCACTTCTTCTTCCTTGTTCTTCATGGTTTGGTGCTTTTTTGTTGTTATCTAGCTCTTCTTTTCTTCTTTTTGGTTCCCGCCTCTTCTCATTCTTTTGATGCTTTGGCCTTTTTGGCCTTCTTCTTTTTCTTTGTATCTTTTGAGGCCATCTTAATCTTAGAGCTAGTCTTATGATCTTTGCACAAACCATTCTACAAATTCGATCCCCTTTTCCATACTCCTTGTCATCCTTTTTATTCCACAATCCATAAGACTGATTCAGATCGGAGGGCCTTCATCCAGACACATCTTTCCAGCGTGTCGGATGAACTTTCCTCTCTAGTCTTTAAGCACCAAATCTCCAAGCGCCACCAAGTGTCTCCAAACACCTAGAAAACTCCTCAAAGTCATGAAAAAGAATCACTAGGACCTAATGCAGCTCCTAATACTCTAAATGGGACAAAATAAGTATGAAATGCCATGAAGATCCAAGTAAATGATCTAAAACCTACATGATATGCATGCTTAAACTATGCAAATTATGGACACACCAATTCCCCCAAACTTAAACCTTTGCTTGTCCTCAAGCAAACAATATCAAGAATGAGAGATGCAATGCAATGCAAGTGGAGCTCGAACCTATAAGAAGCATAAGAAACAATCGCACTCAACGTCCAAGTTACTAGTTATAGGATACACCAAAGTTGTCTACTTAAAAGGAGTTAGCCATTTGCTTCACAACATGCACCAAAGCCAAACCTCAACCTAGACAAACCATCCTATTTTCTAGCCTCTTAACATTGATTATTGGTTTTATCCGTGAATTGTGCTTATGCAAAATTAGATGAAACCGCTTGGCTAAAGGACCGGTTATGAGATGAAGGTGATCTCATGATAGATTCATGATCACGCCGGATCCAGATGAGGTTCCCGAGGAAGCTTTGATCATTCCCGAAGGCCCCGTTACGCGGTCCAAGATGAAGAAGTTAGCCGGAGCTGTTCGGAAACTACTTAACGACGTTCGGAACGAGGATGAAGACCAGCTTACGCACTACGCCTTGATCTCTATATCATTTGCGGATTCAGCTTGAGATTGGCCGAGTGTAAGTTGTTGTACTCTTTTTCCTATGCTCGGTTTTGTCCTAATGGGTTTTCCGAGTAGAGGTTTTAACGAGGCAACGGCTTACACTTCATATCCGGTCCAATCGCAAGTTGTTTTCCGTGGGAATTTTCCGAGGGATTTCCCGGGGAGATTTTCCGAGGGATCCAATCCGAGGGATCAAATCCGAGGGAGACTAGTCAAAGAAGCCGAGGGGACATTCAAACTTTCTAGTCAAAGTCAGTGGTCTTAGTCTTAGGATTTAATTTGACTTTGTAACTCCCCATGCATTGTAATTTGTGCTTTCTTCTTCACCCCTTCACATTCTCTTCCTATAAATACTCTTTGTAGTTCTTCATTTCAAATCAATCAAATTTTATAAACTTTTTAGAGATTTCTCTCCTTTGTTCCTTTGTGAACTTTTCGATTATTTTGGTGGTTAGCCAAGAAAATCATTTCGATCCTTGGGTGATTAGCTCATTGGTCACTTCCGATTCTTAAGGTGGTTAGCTTTAAGTTCGATCCGATTCCGAGGTGGTTAGCCGAAGAGTCACAACGTTCCTTAGGTGGTTAGCCTTCGGTTCAGGTTTACCGAGTGCCGTTCATAGCTCTCGACGCAGCTATTCACTTCCCCCGCCTTGCTCGTTCAAGGATTATCCCCGTTTCAATTCCGCTTCAATACCAACAAGAGTGTGCGTTTTTGGGAGGATCGAATCGAGATCGTATCAAGTGGTATCAGAGCCACGCTCTTGATTACCCCGGTATTTTCTAATCTTTTTCACTCTTTTTAAATTCTTCTTCTTTCTATCTTTTGTATTAAAACCGATTTTCAAAAAAAAAAAAAAAATAGTAAATTAAAAAAAAAAAAAAAAAAGAAACGAAAAGACAAACTCAAAAAAAAAAAAAAAATTCATATCGGTTCGTAATTCTTCACTATCTATCTATTTCTTTGTTTGACGATTTGGTTTTTAAAGCTACCATCGATTTGTTTCGATTTTAGTTCCTTAAGAACCTAGGAGAACTTCTAGTGTGTTGTGAGGATATTACGAGAGTTGAGTGAACAAATTTGAGAGAAACACTTGTGAGAATATTTTACTAACGTGTTTGCTCATTTTTGCGAGGTACAATGGCTGAGGAAAATGATACTAATACTTCATGGACGAGGAGGGAAAGAGATGCCGCGATGAATCGCAAGGTGGATGCATCACTCTCATGATGAATGAGATGAGAAATCATTTGGCCGCTCTTAACGTTCGGACACCGGTGAGACAAGAAGGAAACAACGGCGCAAACTTAGCCGAGAGTCACGGATCCGATCATAGCCGAAAGAATCCCCGTGTTCCGCCAAGACATAGACGAGCCAACAATCAAAACCGGCAACAACACCCACAAGGCAAAAACGGCGAGAACATCGAGAACCCGTTTCACGATTTAGCCGATGATTCCGAGGGAAATCAAGGAAGGCAACAACCGGCTAGGAGGAGAAACGACAACGATCTCGGTGGATTGAAGTTATGGATTCCCTCGTTCTACGGGACGAACGATCCCGATGCTTTTCTCGAATGGGAAAAGAAGATTGACATCGTCTTCGGATGTCAAGACTTTACGGAACAAAAAAGGTTAGGTTGGCCGCTACGGAATTTCATGGTTATGATGTTGATTGGTGGGATAGTGTTGTGACAAGCAGGAGACGTCAAGGAGTTAATCCCGTTGAGACATGGGACGAGATGGCGAGATTGATGCAAGTTCGGTTCGTACCGGTACACTATCACCGCGAGCTACACCAAAAGTTGCGAAGATTGTCACAAGGTACTAAAGGAGTTGAGGATTATTACCAAGAGATGGAGAAACTCATGCTTAAGGCCGATGTTGACGAGCCCCGTGATGCGACTATGGCCCGATTCCTAACCGGGATGAATCGCGAATTGCAAGATCGCATGGAGATGCAATCTTATAATACCGTTGAGGAGATGTTGCACAAGGCAATTCTCGTGGAACAGCAACTTAAGAGGAAAGGTATTTCACGGTCCCCGTTTGTGTCTAAGCCGAGCTACACAAAAAGCGATAAGCCGAGTTACCCGACCCGTACCGAAACGAAGCCAAAGACGGATTACAAGCCTAGTTCGTCCGGTCACGACTACAAGGGTAAGGCTGAAGTTTCTAATCCTTTGAGAAACCGTGATATCGAGTGCTTTAAGTGTAGGGGCAAAGGCCATTATGCAAACAAATGTCCAAACCAACGAGCTATGATCATGTTGGACGGAGGTGAGATCGTGACCGATGATGATGATGTGGATGATAAGGTAGATTTTGATTCCGCACCCGTCTATGATGACGATGATGAACACGCGGTTGAGGGAGAGCTACTTGTAGCTAGACGTGTTCTACTTTCTCAAGAACCGTTCGTGGTAGACGAGCAACGTGAGAACTTGTTCCATACTCGGTGCAAGGTTAATGGTAAGACGTGCAGTCTCATAATCGATGGCGGAAGTTGCACGAACGTTGCTAGCACGACGATGGTGGAGAAACTTAACTTAGAGATGAGGAAACATCCGCGACCATATAGCCTTCGATGGTTGAGTAACCAAAAGCAACTAAAGGTAACCCATCAAGTCTCGGTTCCTTTATCTATTGGTCGTTACGAGGATGAGATCCTATGCGATGTATTGCCAATGGAAGCCGGTCATATCCTCCTTGGAAGACCATGGCAATACGATCGGAGAGCCGTTCACGACGGTTATGCCAACAAACACTCATTTGAGCATAAAGGACGGAAGATCACTCTTGCCCCGTTGTCCCCACACGAGGTGTACCTAGATCAGCTCAAGCTCGAGCAAAACCGCAAAGGTAAAAATGTGAGTGATCCCCCAAACACTTTATCTACTAAAAACGAGAGTGAGAGTTCGAGAAAAGCCAAGCTAAAGGCCTTTGAGGGAAACCCCGTGAGAAAAGAAACTCTTTTTGTGAGGCCGAGTGAGATTAAACACGCTCTCGTTACTAAGCAACCTTTCGTTTTGCTTATCTTTAAAGATGCTCTCACTAGCATGACTAATCCCGAGCCGGATCTCCCAAGCAACGTGTTGTCTCTTTTGCAGGAATACGGTGATGTCTTTCCGGAAGATAGCCTCGGTGGCTTACCGCCCATTCGTGGGATAGAACATCAAATAGACTTCGTTCCCGGAGCAACACTTCCGAACCGGCCCGCTTATCGAACCAATCCGGTCGAGACCAAGGAGCTCCAACGACAAGTCGGCGAACTTATGGAGAAGGGTCATATCCGGGAAAGTATGAGCCCGTGTGCCATTACGGTATTACTTGTGCCGAAGAAATACGGTTCATGGAGGATGTGCGTTGATTGCCGAGCCATCAACAATATCACGGTAAAGTATCGCCATCTGATCCCTAGGCTAGACGATATGCTAGATGAACTTCATGGATCTAGTATCTTTTCTAAAATAGACTTGAAAAGTGGTTATCACCAAATCCGAATGAAGGAAGGTGATGAGTGGAAAACCGCTTTCAAAACTAAGCACGGTTTATACGAGTGGCTTGTTATGCCTTTTGGTCTTACGAACGCACCTAGCACTTTCATGCGTCTTATGAATCATGTTCTTAGGTCGTTTATAGGTGTCTTTGTGGTTGTTTATTTTGACGACATATTGATTTATAGCAAGACCCTAGACGATCATGTAGGACATTTGCGTTTGGTCTTAGACGTGCTTAGGAAAGAACGACTTTTTGGAAACTTTAAGAAATGTTCTTTTTTTTCGGATAACGTTGTGTTTTTAGGTTTTGTGGTGAGTTATCAGGGAATATAGGTTGACGAGGACAAGATTAAGGCAATCCAAGATTGGCCGAGTCCTAAGACGGTTGGTGAAGTCCGAAGCTTTTACGGCTTAGCCGGTTTCTATCGACGGTTTGTTCGGGATTTCAGCACCATTGCCGCACCACTAACCGAAGTGATTAAGAAGGATGTGGGCTTCAAATGGGAACAAGCTCAAGAGGACGCTTTCCAGCTCCTAAAACACAAGCTTACTCACGCCCCTCTTCTTGTTTTACCCGATTTTATGAAAACGTTTGAAATTGAATGCGATGCTTCTGGTGTAGGTATCGGTGCCGTACTTATGCAAGAGAAGAAGCCGATCGCCTTCTTTAGTGAGAAACTCGGTGGAGCAACTCTCAGCTACCCGACGTACGACAAGGAATTCTATGCCTTAGTCCGTGCACTCCAAACGTGGCAACACTATCTTTGGCCGAAGGAGTTCGTGATCCACACCGATCATCAATCACTTAGGTATTTGAAAAGCCAACAGAAGTTGAACAAGCGACACGCCCGTTGGATGGAGTTCGTGGAGACTTTCCCGTACGTGATTCAATACAAGCAAGGCAAGGAGAACGTCGTGGCCGATGCTCTTTCACGGAGATACACTTTGCTTTCGACACTTGATGCCAAGGTGCTTGGATTTGAGATGATTAAGGGAGCATATGCAACCGATCCCGATTTCCAGGAAGTATTTCTAACTTGTGTTAAATTTGCTTCGGGAAAATACTTTCGTAGTGACGGTTTCTTGTTTTACGAGAACCGTTTGTGTATTCCTAACTCTTCTTTGCGAGATCTTCTTGTTAGGGAGGCACATGGCGGTGGCTTAATGGGACATTTTGGCGTAGCTAAAACTCTTTTGGTGGTGCAAGACCATTTCTTTTGGCCGCACATGAAGCGAGACGTTGAACGGATTTGTAGCCGATGTACGACATGTAAGTTAGCTAAATCCAAAAGCCCAAGCCAAGGTATGTACACTCCTTTGCCGATTCCTTGTGCACCATGGACTGATATTTCGATGGACTTCGTGTTGGGATTGCCTAGGACTAGGAGAGGTAGTGATTCGGTCTTTGTTGTTGTAGATAGGTTTTCTAAGATGGCTCACTTCATTCCTTGCCATAAAACCGATGATGCATCTAACATTGCCGATTTGTTCTTTAAAGAGATTGTCCGTTTGCATGGGATGCCTAGGACGATAGTTTCGGATAGATATACCAAGTTCCTTGGCTATTTTTGGAAGACCCTTTGGTCGAAACTAGGAACTAAGTTGTGTTTCTCTACGACTTGTCACCCGCAAACCGATGGTCAAACCGAGGTGGTTAATAGGACCTTAGGTAAGCTTTTGCGGACGGTAATTAAGAAAAATCTTAAGTCGTGGGAAGATTGTTTGCCGCATGTTGAGTTTGCTTATAATCGTGCCGTGCATTCTACTACGTCTTTTTCCCCATTTGAACTTGTTTACGGTTTTAATCCGCTTACACCTTTGGATCTAACGCCTTTACCTTTGAGTGAACGTGTAAGCATGGATGGGAAAAAGAAAGCCGAATTGGTTAAGCAAATGCACGAGAAGGCAAAGCAACATATCGAGCACAAAACGGAACAATTCCGCAAATATTCCAACAAAGGTCGTAACAAAAAGACGTTTGAACCCGGAGACCTTGTTTGGATCTATTTGCGAAAGGAGCGGTTCCCGGAGGAACGGAAGTCCAAACTCTTGCCGAGAGTTGATGGACCATTCACGGTTTTGGAGAAGATCAACGATAACGCTTATAAGATCGATCTTCAAGGTAAGTACCCCGTTAGCTCTAGCTTCAACGTTTCTGATATCATTCCTTTTATTGCAGACGAAGCAGATTTGAGGACAAATCCTTTTCAAGAGGAGGGGGATGATAGATTCATGATCACGCCGGATCCGGATGAGGTTCCCGAGGAAGCTTTGATCATTCCCGAAGGCCCCGTTACGCGGTCCAAGACGAAGAAGTTAGCCGGAGCTGTTCGGAAACAACTTAACGACGTTCAGAACGAGGATGAAGACCAGCTTACGCACTACGCCTTGATCTATATATCATTTGCGGATTCAACTTGAGATTGGCCGAGTGTAAGTTGTTGTACTCTTTTTTCTATGCTCGGTTTTGTCCCAATGGGTTTTCAGAGTAGAGGTTTTAACGAGGCAACGGCTTACACTTCATATCCGGTCCAATCGCAAGTTGTTTTCCGAGGGACTTTTCCGAGGGATTTCCCGGGGAGATTTTCCGAGGGATCCAATCCGAGGGATAATATCCGAGGGAGACTAGTCAAAGAAGCCGAGGGGACATTCAAACTTTCTAGTCAAAGTCAATGGTCTTAGTCTTAGGATTTAATTTGACTTTGTAATTCCCCATGCATTGTAATTTGTGCTTTCTTCTTCACCCCTTCACATTCTCTTCCTATAAATACTCTTTGTAGTTCTTCATTTCAAATCAATCAAATTTTATAAACCTTTTAGAGATTTCTCTCATTTGTTCCTTTGTGAACTTTTCGATTATTTTGGTGGTTAGCCAAGAAAATCATTTCGATCCTTGGGTGGTTAGCTCATTGGTCACTTCCGATTCTTAAGGTGGTTAGCTTTAAGTTCGATCCGATTCCGAGGTGGTTAGCCGAAGAGTCACAACGTTCCTTAGGTGGTTAGCCTTCGGTTCAGGTTTACCGAGTGCCGTTCATAGCTCTCGACGCAGCCATTCACTTCCCCCGCCTTGCTCGTTCAAGGATTATCCCCGTTTCAATTCCGCTTCAATACCAACAAGAGTGTGCGTTTTTGGGATGATCGAATCGAGATCGTATCATCTCATCAATATGCAAGGGTAAATAAACACAAGGATCTCTCAATGAACGAGCAAACTTTAACAAAATGTTAAAGGTAAAAGGCAACCTATGCATACAACGAAAACTCTCGTCTACCCCGAATGCCCAGAGTGTCACTAACCTTAGCCCAATCTAACCCGTTCTTGCCCGATTATAAGTTACCCTTTTTATCCCAAGGCATTTTGCCTTATTAGACCTTCACATCCTTCTTGTCTCTTCACTTCACCTTCTTCTCAATTGGGGATCACTTCTTCTTCCTTGTTCTTCATGGTTTGGTGCTTCTTTGTTGTTATCTAGCTCTTCTTTTCTTCTTTTTGGTTCCCGCCTCTTCTCATTCTTTTGATGCTTTGGCCTTTTTGGCCTTCTTCTTTTTCTTTGTATCTTTTGAGGCCATCTTAATCTTAGAGCTAGTCTTATGATCTTTGCAGATGCCATTCTACAAATTCGATCCCCTTTTCCATACTCCTTGTCATCCTTTCTATTCCACAATCCATTCCAATCATACCTGTTTACTAAGTCTAAAACCGTTTCCCCCAAACTTTAATCAAGAACCCCCATCCTAACTAGCCTATTCCTAGATTAGCCCCTTGATGATGGAGCTAAGTCTACACAAGAGTGCTTCCTTGTCGCCCTAAACCTAACACTTTTTGTCAAGTTCACTCCAAATAAGGCCTCACAAGACACACACGAAGAATTAGGGGCTAGAAAGGAGGTAATTGGCATGGTAGGAAAACCAATCCAAAGATGGGATTTGGCTATTTGGACAAGCAAGAGTGGTGAAAGGAATAAGAATGTCCAAATATGTATATGTGATCTACGATTTCATTTAAGTTTGCACAAGCACAATAATTACATGTCAAATTATGGTTACCACTTAGATGAGGCTAGATTCAATTCAAGCTTGCTTCAATCAAAGAAAGGCAATGATGCATGCGCTCTAACAAATGGTTTGTCCTTGATTTCGGATTCAACTTCAATGCATCAAACAACTAATAACTTGGGTGTTGAATCAATTGCTAATTAAGCTACTTTCAAGGTTGTAATTACTCCATGCTTATGCAAATGCAAGCTAAAATGCAAACTAGACACCATCTACAAGTGAATATGCAATCCTAAATGTTCAAAATTTAACAAAATGTATGCAAAATTTCGTGAAATGCATGAGACTCAAATGCAAAAGAGAAAATAAGAGTATAAAACACGAGGTCAAATACCGGTCTCTCCCCCAAACTTAAATCACACCGTCCCGCTGTGAAATAAATTCAAATAAGAGACCCTAAACAAAATACAATATGATAAGACTCAAAAAGGAAAGAGATACTTACAATGTAGGAGTGTTATTATGTGAATGGAGAGCATGGAAAATTGATAGGCATTCCAACATCAAACGCCCTTGGCTACTTTTCCATCACTTTTCTACTATCAACGACTTTGCAATCACTTAACCAAAAGATCAAAAACGCCCAAGAAACACAAAATAAAACTAGAAAGCGAAAGAATATATAGAAGGATAAACATGGGAATGTCTCCCAAGTGCACTTTGTTTTACGTCGCTGAGTTTGACGTTGGTTACCCTTTTAGGCGGGTGATTTAAGAGCGCGAGCACTCCATGGCGGTTCGGTAAGCTCGAGTTTGAGAACTTTACCCATTAAGCCTTGAAGACCGGTTTGATCTCGCTTCCTAACCTCCGGTGTGAGGGTTGCTATGGCCTTGGTAAAAGGCTTGGGGCGCCCTCTACATTTGACCTTGTACTCAATCATCCCTTCTTCATGTTTCCATGGGATGAGAGTCACGATCGAAGGTTGGTCTAGCAAGGGTCCAATTCCCTTTAGCATGCTCGGTTTCCTCTTCTCGGACCTAGGCCTTGTCCTTTTCTTAGCAACCTTGCCACTTTCAACCTCACTCTCCGTCGTGGTGTGAAAGAGGGAATTCAAGCAATATCCATCTAAAGCAAGGGCTTCTTCAATCATTCCTTGACTCACCGTCTCACAAATGCCTACATACTCAACCTTCCGGGCTTTGGCTTCATTGTCCCCACAAATAATAGCCCCACAAATAGCGGTGGAAGAAGGCATCATTGTGTAGAACTTCTTATCATCCACGTTCTTAAGAACAACCCTCTTGTTTATGAAGTCCAAGCTTGCACCGGTTGTGTTGAGGAATGGAGTCCCGAAGAGTAAAGGGAGCTTTATGTTTGGTGCCATCTCCATCACAACGAAGTCCGTTGGTACAAGACACTTTCCAATCTTAAGGGCAAAGTCTTCAATCATGCCAAGATGTTTCTTCGTGGAAGAGTCTCCAAATGTGATGGTGGAGGGGTAATCGTTCAACATATCTATCCCAAGACTTTTGGCCATCTCCAAAGTCATGACATTTACGGTTGAGCCCGAGTCACACAAAGCATCATCAATTTCCAAGAGTCCAAGTGTGCAAGATATTGAGAATTTCCCGGGATTTCCAAGCTTTGGGAGAGTCTGAGGCTCGATCCTTGTTGTGCTTGGAGGCACTTTCTCTTGTGCCTTGTTGAGGAAACGACCGGGAAATGGAAGTGGAGGCTCATATGGAGGTGGAGGCTCATATGGAGGTGGAGTCTCTCTCTTTGACTCAACTTGTGTCTCCACGTTTTTCACTTTAACCAAGTCCTTGATGGATTCATCAACCTTGTTACTCTTTTCTCCAACTAACATCATATCATTCTCACTCCCAAGGGTCACCTCCCCACCTTGTTGCTCAATGTCCTCATTGAGGCTACAGACTAACCCGAGGAACTCCTCAATAATGTGATCTTGCTCTTTAAGAGTGGAAAATGTGTTGCAAGACTCTTTAGAGGTTAGTATGACTTTCCCATTTGAAGAGACTTGAGTATGTTGTGAAGAAGGGGCGACACTCCTTTGCTCCATTAGTTTCACCTTTGAGCTCAATGTCTCAAACTTGCTATTACAAACTTCCTATTAAAATCATTGTAAGAGCAAATGACCTTGTTAGTGGTTTCCGCTTGGCCCTTGATGAGTTGTTGGAACATGGAGGCCAAATCAAGCTCTTGCGGTTTAGACGTAGGTGCTTGACCTTGGGGCAAAAACCCTTGTTGTTGACCTTGAAAACCGGGTGGGGCTTTTGGTTGGAATCCACTTTGGTTTCCTTGGAATTGGTTCCTTGGAACATACCCTTGTTGGTTGAAGTTAGAAGGCTGACCTTGAGATTGGAATTGTTGTTGTGGAACTTCTTGAGCTTGAGTAGATTGTTGAGGGTAAAGTTGGTCTTGTGGATTCCTGTAGGTTTGGTTGAACCCTTGTCTTTGGAAGTTGCCTTGGTTCCCCACATAGTTCACTTCCTCATGTGTTTCCACGGCCTCCTCTTGATAGCAAGCTTGATTGTTCTCATAGTCACCAATGAAATGTACCGCCTTTTGAGACTCCTTTTGAGAGGCAAGAAGCTTGTCTATCATAGAGGCTTGCTTATCCAACTTCTCATTCAAGGCTTTCATGTCCTTGGCTCTCTTGTTCTCGTCAAAGTCACTTGTGGTCCTTGAAGCACGGTCATAATCATCCCCATACGTCCCATCACTAGTATCTAAGTTCTCCACGAGCTCCATAGCATCCTCTACTTCCTTAGCTAGGAAATTACCATTCGAAGCTGTGTCAAGTAGCATACGGATCTTAGGCAAAGCACCTCGGTAAAGAGTGCTAAGGAGAGAGGCGTTGGAGAAGCCATGATGTGGGCATTGAGAAGTGTAGCCTCTAAATCTCTCCCAAGCCTCGTTGAAAGACTCAATAGACCGTTGTGTGAAGCTAGATATCTCATTTTGAAGTTTGGCGGTTCTAGACGGTGAGAAGAATTTGGCTAGAAACACCCTTTTGCAATCATCCCATGAAGTAATAGATCCTTAAGGCAAGGTCTTTTCCCATTGGTGAGCCTTGTCACCTAAAGATAACGGGAAGAGACGAAGCTTGAAACCGTCTTCGGAGACCCCATTGATCTTAGTGAGACCACATATCCGGTCACATTGGTCAATGTTATCTAGAGGATCCTCCATTGACAACCCATGGAACTTGTTAGCTTGAACCATGTTTATTAGCCGGGTTTGACCTCAAAGTTGTTGTTTTCCACCGGTGGAGCTTGAATGCCTTGCCGGTTTTGGTGAGCATTAGCGGCATCACCCTCTCCAACAACGTGTCTAGCTCTTGGTGGATGGTTGGGACGGTTTGGTTGGTGATGGTTTCCATTGCCACCACCTCCTTGGTTGTTGTCGTGTCCATCCCCATTCCCACCGTTCCTTTGGTGGGGAATGGGTTCATTGATGTTCCCAAGTGGAACATTCTCAAAGTGCTCCATGTCGTTACCAACCTCTTCTTGAACTCTCACACGGTTCCTTCTCGCTCTTGAACCTCTCTCAAGTTGATCAATGTCGTCCGTCGGTTCTACAAGGTTAGTATTGCCACGGGGACGGGTATGCATGCACCTATAGAGAGAAAGAACACTAGGAAGCAAAGAAGATTAGTAACTTGGTAGCAAATAATACTTAAGCTCACTAAGAACCTAAATCTCAATGTTAAAATAAATCTCAATATGGCAACGGCGCCAAATTGATACAAGACTTTTTAGTCTCTAGGAGGTATCAATATCCCCAATAAGATGTAGTAAAGAGGCTATCAATCCATGATTGGGATTATTCTAAACACTAAGAATGCAAGGTTCATAATTAATTTAAGCTAAACAAGGTAGTTGGTGATTAAGTATCCAATTTAGAATTAAGCAAAAGCACTAAGCAAAAGCACTAAGCAAGATTGTAAATCAATAAGCAAAAGCGAATCTAGAGATAGGGTTATCGATATAAGAAGTCCCAAGTTCAATTCATGATGTTCATTTACTCAAACAAGCTAATCCCTAGGCATAAGATCCTAAACTTGACTAAATCTCTTTCAAACAATTAATCACTATGCTAATCACCTAACCCATTAGCAAATCATCATTTGTGGATCATTGATTAGCAAGCATTTAGTTTAAATCAACAAGATCAACCATAAATACACCATAGACAACTATTGTCATAGGCTAGGAATGTAAATCTCTTGTTTAATTCATCAAGGCATTTCATCAAACACTTGGTGTGCATGAAATGCCTTATGATATAAATCCACTTTTTCAAGCTAGATTTAGCCTTAAGAACATTAAACAAGAAATGATATAAGAAGATCTAGACCTAAACATCATGAATCAAGCCTAGGAACATCCTAATCTACCTCATCTCAAGATCCTAAAAGACTACTCAAGACCCATGAAAAGCCCCTCAAAATCGATTTGGATAGGAGAAGTTTCCATGGATGAATCTTGAATAGATAAGATAGAAAGAAGATTAGATGGAAGGAATCAATGAAAACAAAGACTTAATTGCATAAAAAAGTAGAAGATCCTCTCTTACAAATCCAAGAACTCTCTCAAAAGAGGAAAGGGTTTCTTAGACAAAAGAAAGCATATATCTAAAAACATGGGTCTCAACAATATTTAAAAGTGTTTTCTTGAGCTGGGTCGGACCGAGTCAACCCGGGACAAACCGAGTATTGACCCGGCCGAAACTTGGATACGTCTTTAGTGAATCGGCCATAACTCCTGCACCTGACATCCGAATGACCTGAATCCAAGTCCTGTAGACAGCTAACTCGTCCCTCTACAACTCTTATGAATACCGTTTGAGTTGAATCATAACGGAAGGCCTTCGTTGTTTCGGTTATTTGGACAGTTTCATCTTCTCTCGGCCAGACGGACATACCTTCCGTAAATCCATCTTATCTCCCTATCCATATGTCCAAATAACCCGATTCAAACTCCTGTGTAAAGCTAATTCACTCCTCTACAACGTTGAAGAAGACCGTTTGAGTTGAATCATATAGCAAGGCCTTCGTGTTTCCGGTTATTTGGACGGTTTCATCTTCTCTCGGCCAGACGGACATACCTTCAGTAATCCGTCTTATCTCCCTATCCATATGTCCAAATAACCCGATTCAAACTCCTGTGTAAAGCTGATTCACTTCTCTACAACTTTGGTGAAGACCACCGAGGCTAATTCGGAGTGGAGACCCTTCAATACCGACGTCACTCCTCGGTACCACACGTCGGTGCTAAGGAATTTTCTTTCTGTTTCCACACCGAGCAGTTGCACCGACCAGTGACCTCGGTATTGAAGAAACCGTCTCGGCCAGGTGGACCTATCTCTGGTAAATCGGCCATATCTCTCAAACCACACGTCCGAATAACTTGATTCCAACTCCTATGGTTAGAGGACTCATCGGGCTACAACTCTCATGAAGATTTCAAGAGCTGTATCAAATCGGATCGCCTTTGTCTGATCGGTTCTTTGAGACGTTCCGGATGGTTCCTCTCTAGTCTTTAAGCACCAAATCTCCAAACGCCACCAAGTGTCTCCAAACACCTAGAAAACTCCTCAAAGACATGCAAAAGACTCATTAGGACCTAATGCAGCTCCTAATACTCTAAATGGGACAAAACAAGTATGAAATGCCATAAAGATCCAAGTAAATGATCTAAAACCTACATGATGTGCATGCTTAAACTATGCAAATTATGGACACATCATTGGTCAGCGTGGCTTCCTTGCCTGAATTCATCTTCAACACCACATTGCCGATGCCTTCAATCTTGGATTGAGACACATTTCCTATCAGTAGGTGCGTATCAGTCTTGTTCTTTTTGTAGGTGGAGAACTGTCTTCTGTCAAAGCAGATGTGCGTGGTTGCCCTAGTGTCATACTACCACGTTTTAGGATTCTCCTCAGCCATGTTGACTTATGTGACCACCGCACACAGATCATCTTGAGTCAGGTTGGCCTCATTTTTCTTTGGAGCTTTTTTTTTGCGACACTCAAAGGGTTTATGGCCAGTCTTGCCACAGTTGTGACATGTTCCAGTGAACTTCTGCGAGCTCTCACCACCAAATTTCTTTTTTTTGAACTTCTGAGAGTTCTTTGGTGGAACTTTGCCTTTTCCTTTGTCTTGGCGCCCTTTGTTTTGCCATTTTTCCTGCCTATGGTTTTGGTGCTCCACCATATTCGCGTTGGGTTCGCGAATTTCCACACCTATACCAATGTTTCTCCGATTCGTTGATTCCATACAGAGCTTCATGGTTAAGTCTTCGAGACTCATCCATTTCTTCTTCAACTTAAGGTAGTTTTTGAAGACCGTCCAACTAAGTGGGAGCTTCTCAATGACACATGGGACCTGAAAAGTTTCGCATAGTCTCATACCCTCAGCGTGTATCTCGTGAAGAATTGTTTCAACTCTCCGACTTGCTCCATTAAAGGCCGCGAGTCCACCATTTTGTAGTCTAAGAATTTCGCCACAGCGTATTTCTGAGATCCAGCATCTTCTGTGCGGTACTTCTTGTCTAGAGAATCCCACAGGTCTTTAGACGTTTCAGCATTGCTGTACACGTTAAACAGTGCATCAGCAAGGCGATTCTGAATATACCCTTTGCACATAAAATCTATGTGTTCCCAAGCTAGCACGTTCACAAGCGCACAAGGATCAGTATTACCCGCTGGGAGAATTGGTTTCTCTTCACGGGTATACTTCTCAAGCTTGAGTGTGGCCAGATAGAATAACATCTTTTTCTACCACATCTTAAAGGCGGTCCCATCGAACTTGTCGGGTAGGACGCCTGCTGGATTCGCAGTTGGTATTTGCATCGCCTGAAACTGTTCAGTGACCGCAGTGTGAACAGTAGCAGCAATCGGAGCAGGGATGGAGACTGTCACCGTTGGGAAATTCCCAAACTGGATTTGCTCAGTATTGGTCGTAATAGTGTTAGCGAATGTCACTCCAGTAACTCCAAAGGTGGTAGTCTCAACGACCGAAGCAGTCACGTTGGAGACGTTGGCGTTTTCGTTTTCCATTTTGAAAAACAGACACATATACGAATCATATACTTTTTCGATATACAGTTAAGAATCGCAATTCCAATACTAATATCTAGGGGTGGGCATTTCGGTTTAATTTCGGATTCGGTTCGGTTGATTCGGGTTGTATAAAACTCTAGCTGAACTCAACCGAAATAAGTTTGGTTCGGTTTGGGTTTAGTTCGGTTCGCTTGTAATTTGTAGTTCGTTTTAAAAAAATCAACTTATAAAAACAAGAATCGTAACGAAACTTAAAAAAAAAAGAAACCATAAAAAAAAGCATGATCTAAAAATCTAAAACCAAAATAAAATTATCCCACTTAATCAAAATTAAAAAAAATGAAAAAATTCATGGCTTCAACTCCTCTATGCCACTAAAATAAACATGCAACGAGTCAATAATTTAAATATAAGTTAATTATACAAACCAAAGGAAAACGTGGGTTTAGGATCTTTATCCTAAAGGCTTTTGGTGAAGAACCGAAGATCCCACCATATGTGTTTATATTTTTAATATTATTAATTAACTAATTAAAAACATACATTGGGTTATCGGTTCGGTCCTTTCGGGTTGAAAAAAACTTCAACCAATTGGGTTATATATAGAATATGGTTTGGTTTCAGTCGGTTTAAGTTCGGTTGGTTTGGTTCGGTTGGGTTTTTTTGCCCACTCCTACTAATATCGAACCGATTTCAAAAACTAATCAAAGAATCGACTGATGCAAAATTTCAGAGAATCTGAAATCGATCGATGCACCTTCAAAATCGATCGATGCAGACTGATTTTTACACTGAATCGATCGATGGTACTATAGAATCGGTCGATGCAAATTTTTTATGATAACTGAAATCGATCGATGCACCCACAAATCGACCGATGCAAAATTTCAGAAATTGTGGAATCGATCGATGCAACACAGAAATCTACCGATGCAAGCAAATTATTGCACATAATCGATCGATGCACCCCAAATATATTTTTTTTTTTTGAACCACAAAATGCATTCGCTGTTTAAACCGTTCGCAAATGTAAAACAGATTCAAACTTTGCGATCGCAATCGCAGAGGCGTTTATATATTTACTCGTATTCAATCTTTTCAATGTTTATATAACAGGAACATATTCTTTGAGTTACGATTGTAGGAGCTAAAATTAGCACTACGGTAAATGTGATTGAAAATACGAGAAAAATATAAACAACGTTACGGTAAGAGTAAACGAGTGGAGGCGAGATAATGAATCTCTTTCCGTAACTCAAAGAATCACCCACAGTGTGACGGTACTGTGTGATTCAAGAGCTGCAGGATACAACCACTAATCCGGTTTCGCAAACACTAGAAATGCAGACCTTAACGAACCTTATGAACTACGATACTCTCGAAAACTTACGTTAAAGACGAGTGAAAGATTGCTGGAATTTTTGCGAAGCGAGTGAGAGTTTTTCTGCTGTGTTTTTCGTCTGTCAAAAAATGGAGACTAGCTCGCGATTTTTAAAGAGAGAGGAGGGTCCGCAAAATCCGAGAAGGTCTAGCAAGATCATGGATTGAGTCAGCTGCGGAGATCATGGGAATGTGGGCAGAACTCTTTAATGGACCGCTGGCCCATGAACCACGACTCACGACCGAGCCCGGCCCGGCTTGCGCGCGTGGAGCCTCCTTCCTTCTCTATCACACACACTTTGAACAAGGTTATAACTTTGTCCTTATTTATACGACTCCAAAGTTTTCCAAACTTCCAATGTGGGACAAATAACATGTCCCTCATTTAACTCACTCTAGGCCAATCACTTGGACTTGATCCATTTCTTTTCACACTTCACATTTTAATAAGCTCCATTGGGCTTGATTAAAATTATGGTCCAACAATTCTCACCACCAAAAACAAAGGAGCAGCAGAAAATCGACGAGCTGCTCAAGTTTCACAATTTGCTGCGACGAATCTCGATCAGCTGCAATCGACGTGTTGATCCTAATCGCCGTGATCACATCCTTTGGGTTCTTGATCTTCCCTTGCATCAGATTAATCGCTTTGAACATCTCGTGCACTGCATTATCTGCTTGGATGATCGTTGTACTCTTGTGTAGCCGCCATAGATGTGGGAAGCCGAATTGCGGAGGCCTTAAGAAAGCTAATGCGGAGTTCGATATTCAGCTAGAGACAGAGGATTGTGTCAAGAGCTCCAGCAATGGAAGCTCGAGTGAAAATGTAAACCTTGATTGAGTGAACCTGATCCGATCCAAACCATAACCCCAACGCTGATGATGAGACCAATCACTACTCTTCCAAGGCATTGACAATCCCTTCTCCCGCCGTTTGTCTCGTCCGTTTCGCCGGAGATGCTGCTGGCGGCGCCGTCATGGGCTCTATATTTGGCTATGGTGATGATGACTTTTATTTCTCTTCATACTATGTCTTATGTCAGAGTTTATCTGGGTTTTTTTCGTGTGTGCGAGTCAGATTTGTTTGATTTCAAACAGATTAGTTGAGTTTGAGGTTGAGCAATCATAGGTGTTGGAAGGGACTTAATATCTTATTTATTCTCCGAGTTTCTCTGAAAGTCTAGACTCATGAGGTTCTTGAGGAATAACAATGGTGTATGTATAGACTTCTTTAGCATAGCTTTTCCAGAAAAGAACACTACTCAATCAGAATCGATAAACCCTAAATTTTCCAAATTAGCAAAACATGTACTTCGCAGATTTGACAAGGCCAAAATGGATGTGTTTTACTTGCCGTGAAAGATATAACGTCTGTTAACTAAGAGGGTTGCGGTTTGACTCTCGGGTGAGGTATTGACCTGAATTTTTATGTGGTGATGGGTTTTCTTGCAAATCTGAACAAGGTGACGATTTTTTTTGCAGAACCCTACTTTATAATATAAACATTAAAATGTTAGTTTACACAATGAAAATGTTACTAAAATTTATAACTATTTACAAAAATATGAATTTATTTTCGCAAATTTATATTACCGATAGATAATTAATCATACTCATGTTATCATATTAATATTTTAACTTACTAAGTAAATTTGAAATAAATGACTCTGTGTGCAATTCTTTTAACTATTTTAATATACGTGTAAAAAACTATTTTAATCTAAAATATTGTAAAAAAAATTTCAACTTTTTATTTATCAAAAAAATCCACAACTTTTATTGACCAAACCATTTTAGTCATGCTGTTAGTCAACTATAGTCTTATCATTAGTTGACTAATGTTAGATCTAAAATGGTTTGATCAATAAAAATTGGGGATTAAATAGATTAGTCAACCAGCATTGAAAATTTATTTTGTCGCTCGCGTAATTGGAGCTTTTTAGGCAGACAATTGTAAGTTCATGGTTTTTTAGGTATTCCTAATATAAACTATGATTCAATTTGTTACCAAAATGTCAGCTCTTATCTTGGAAACAAGATGAAAAGGCACGATTCACCAACATTGTAGTCTTTTCTCTATATAAAGTAATCAAAACCGAACAAAATCAAAATTTATCTTAATATATAAAAGTAAAAAAATAAACTTTTTTTAAGTTCAGTGGCGTTCCCATAAAGATGCAACAAGATGAGAAAATAAACAACAAGAAACATGAACAATCTTAAATCTTTCCTACAGAAAGGACGAAAAAAAGAAAATTTGGAGCTTCAATATGACACTATGAACCCTTACACTTCCTTGTTGGAGCAATGAAATGACTTGATTGATGCCTTTGCAAACGATATCAGTTCTCTTCAAAAAAGTTACTCTCTCCGAGCCGTAAGCATTCGGCCAGTCCGATCCTTAGTCAAGTTTCACCGAAGAAAACAAGTAGTGCACGAACCAGAAGGAAGAGAGGAAACCAATAGTTCCTGTCGCGAGCATGATAGCCAAGACCATAAAGAGCGAGTAGCCGAGATAAAGAGTCGCTGAAACGGGTCCACTCAAGCTTTTGAGATCGAAGACGAGATAATTTATGGAGTATATGAAGATGTAGATTGCAACGGATCCTGATGCAAAGAAGGATTTCCACCACCATTTATAGTCTTCGACACAGAGGTGCATGTATGTTAGCACTAGGGAAACCTCGGCACACACTACCACAAGAAGGATCATGACAACTAATAGGAATCCAAAGACGTAGTAGACACGGCCCATCCAGATGCTGGACATGATGAAAAAAAGCTCGATGAAGAGGGTACCGAATGGAAGTGTTCCAGCGCCAAGAACCAGAAGCCATGATGGGTATTTCTGAGCTGGGATTTCCCGGGGAATTTGGTTGGTTCGAACTGGGAATTCAATGTGAGGAGCCTTGGCTCCAAAGTAACC
The DNA here is from genome assembly GCA_030161315.1 of Eutrema japonicum. Classification (NCBI taxonomy): domain Eukaryota; kingdom Viridiplantae; phylum Streptophyta; class Magnoliopsida; order Brassicales; family Brassicaceae; genus Eutrema; species Eutrema japonicum. Next base: position 39,122,897 of record BSQW01000004.1, on the reverse strand, counting down.
ACCGATAAGTGTGAGAGGAACCGAGATACAAAACCACAGGAGGATGAGGATGACAAAAAGAGAGAAAGGAATGGCTCCAGTACTATGGCTACCCCATAGAAGGAAGTTAAGCGTTGTAAGGATCAAAAACGCAATACCCGGGAAAAAGCAAGCAGCTTTCCATGCAACAGACATCCATCCACGGTGTTCGCCACAGCCAATAGTCCTCCAGAGGCGAACAGCGACATAACCAGCTGCAATGCCAAGAATCATGTAGAAGAAGAGCATACCCGTAATAAGTGTTCCACGTGAAGCCGGTGACATGAACCCGAGAGCAGCAAACAAGATAGTTACAACAGCCATGCCAAGAATCTGAACACCATCACCAACCATGACACACAAAAGCGAGGGGTTGGATGGAGAACGGAAAACATCACCTACAACAAGTTTCCATCCAGATAACTCTTCGTTCATCTGAGCTTGAGCCTCCTTGTCCAGCTCCTCATATCGGGTCAAATCCCGCCTAACAGTTCTCAAGAATATCACAAGGACGATACCAGCCAAGAAAGTGATCACCATAAGGGAGTTCAAGATTGAGAACCAATGAACCTTTGAACCTTCCATCTTCAAGTACGCATCCCATCTAGATGGCCACTTGATGTCACTCTCCTCGAAACTGACTTCATAAGAGAAGACAATGGACTGGCCTTCCTTGACAGACATTGACACGCTAATAGAATCACATTTGATCGGAGTAGTGTATCTTTCGTACATTTTCAACTTCTTCGTTGAGTCACCATTATGAGAAAAGCTACAAGGAACCACCTCAAACCCAACAACCGTATACCCGAGCTCATCCGAACCTTTCTTCCCAATCGGGGGAATCACCTCAGCTGCATCACCAGTACCCATCACACGAGCCACATTAGTCTCTTCGTATTTGTGAACAAGAACCTTAAACTTCAAGTGGTTGAACACATAGTAAACATCCTGAACCTTGATCCCAACTGGATACCCAGTCCACCTCAAAACATACCCATCTTTCTTAGTGTACCGAATCGCGGGCAAATTGTCAAGCATCGGGTTAACTTGATACATCTCATCAATCCTCTTCTTCAAGAGTTTAAAGCTATCAGCAGAAAGCTTCTCAGTCTGACATAGAAAGATCTCACTCTCATTCTTGAACATTTTAAACCTATACGGCGAGTTCTCGATCCGATCTCCCATGAGAAGCTCACCTAAATTCTCCGCACTATCTTTAATTCCCTCAGAGGGTTTACAAAAGGGCAGACTATAATAGCTAAAAGGCATTTCCGTTTCGATAGAAGTAAGAGAATTCACCTTCACATTCAAATAATCACCAACTTCATACTTATGAGGATAACTACCTGGAAGGTAAAACCCAAAACCTGATTGAATCACCGAGAAAATCGCAAGAACCCAGATCCCGAATCGATCCATCGACCTCATATCTGGATAAATAAATTAAAGAAAAAACTTCGTCAGATCTGGATGATTTGGTTCAGTAAACAGAGTCTAAGAAGAACAGATCTAGACCTTAGCTCTTGAATTCGCCAAGAACCAACAAAGAAAATTAGGGTTCTGCAAAGCGGGAAAGAAGATCTGGACTCACCTATTCCAAGGAAGAAGAGTTTTTGATGCGAAGAAAATTAAAAATTGAGAATTTCTCTGTTAAATAACGCATGAGAGAGTAAAACAGAGATTAGCGTTTCAGAATTTAATACGACGAGTGAATACCATCAACACCGACAGATGTTAAAATTAATTTTGGACGGAATTACCCCCACGACTTCGAAAAAAATTACCGGAGTAAAGACATCGGATTCCATCATTGGTCTTGTTTAGCGTACCGGTCTTTAATTTTTTTTTTTTTATCAACCACTAGGTAATTTATCCGCGCCTTACGCGAGCCGAAAGCTTTCAAAAACATAAAACAAAACTTTATATTATAAACCGAAGAGAATGATAACAACCACTTCAGACATACATCATCAAAATAAAGAGAACCCAAAAAAAGTAAAGACCATCCAAAATTAAACACCCAAAATGCAATACTAAATAAGTGTATGAAACCCACAACCCAACTGAACTAAGACAAACACAAATTATTCGTCTCCACATAATCGTTCTTCGTCTTCTTCTTTTTTGTCTTCTTTATTTTTGATTTTTCTTCTTTATTGTCTTTTCTTTATTTTTCTTCATCGTCTTCCACATTTATCTCTCATCGCTGTTGGGCCCAAATTCCACACTCAAAGTCCAGCTTGATTAAGTAGGCTAAGAATCAAGCCCAGCTCACTGAAAAGCCTCGCCAAGCAGGCCCGTGAGCTGGGAAGGACTCGAATACGCAGGGAAGGAGGAGATCGTTGGGAAAGGGAGCTCGTAGCAAGCAGGTCAAAGACATTAAATGTGTTCTCCCTAGAATCAAGTTGAGCATTTAATCGAAGATCAAAAATTCAATTCCACGTTTTGAATGAGATTGAGACGTTTGTATTTTCGAACTTGTATAAAATTCGAAGGGGAACCTATTTGTAAACCAACCGAATTCTTGGCAATAAGACTAATATACACAATATTTTCTCTCTCAAATTCTTATAAGCATTTATTTGTTATTTCTTCAAAAATACGACCTGAAAAGCCAATGATTGAGGTTTTGAGATTCTGCTCTCACAATTTGGCACCGTCTGTGGGGAAGAGCAAAACAACTTCCTCTTTGTAACCTACGAAACTAACCACTCAAAACAATACAATGGCGTACACAACAAGTGTGGCAGTTACTACATCATCCGGAGTCATAAACACCTCCATTCCTCTAACCCAGTCCGCCGACATCGCTCCAACAGACCTGGACGGAACAACGAACGTTCCCATTACCACCTCGGGAGCAAACGTCTCGATTGGGATTGCCGATATTGCCGACCCCTCGGGACCTGCAGCCTTGAACCAATCGGCTCCGGATCAAATAGCTAAGATTCGGAACCTGATATCGTGCCTCATAGAGCAGAATCGCTCAATGGCAGCACGCCAGGATGACCTCGAAAGAGCGAATCGGGCAAGCACCTCTGGGTGGCTCGCCCTCCCACCTGGGACACAATCCCTTTTTCCCCTGGGCAGGGAGGATTGCCATTCCCACCTTCACCGGTGACAAGACTAAACTTTTCCGATATTAATGCTTCAACCAGCATGATGGTCTGCTCAACCACCGCCTCACGGTTCAACTCGATAATATCGGACCCCATATTCACCCCTTCCACGGTCCAGGTCACGGAAGGAGAAGTTACGCCAATTGCGACCTTACCAGGAGTAGATCCGACCTCGAATCTACCAATCGGTCAGGCCCGCTCTGGGAACGTAAACGAGGTTAAACCTCGGGATAATCCCGATGGCAGCAACCATTCCCAACCTGCCGGAGAATCCATTCTCGAGCAATAACGAAAACAACTTGGGATCCGACAGCTCACATGGGTTTGAGTCAATCAAGAAATATTGCGAAGAAACAAACGCCGAGCTACAGTGGATGAGATCGCAGGTCCACGCTGCTCTAAGCTCAGCACCTGAGATAGACATAGTGATTGATGAAGTCAATCAGACCCCATTCACCTCGCGAATCGCGAGTCCTCAGCTCGGCGATGTCGGAAATATCTGATTTCCTAGGTATAACGGAGAAACCGACCCCAAGGCATTCATGAGAAGTTTCAAATTCAACTTTTCGAGGGTGCGACTACTCGGGGGCGACCTCGAGTCAGCTCGCTGCCGTTTCTTCGCCAAAAATCTAACTGATTCGGCCTCGGAATGGTTTACCTCCCTGAAACCGAACTCAATTGACAACTTCACCCAACTTCAAGCTGCATTCTTGAAGCAATATTCGGTATTCATCCAGATCGAGACCTTGGAGGTCGATCTGTGGGTACTTACTCAAAAGCCAGACGACTCATTGCGAACGTATATTGACAGCTTTAAAGTCGTCAAAGCGAATATTGCTAATCTGCACAATCCAACGGCCCTGGAAGCCTTCCAAAACGGATTGCTAAAAATCTCAAAATTCTTTGAGGAGCTTACAGTTCGGGAGCCCGTATCACTAGATGATGCATTACATCGCGCTTCGGGCTGGATTATCCTCGAAGAAGCGAGTGCAGCTCAACCAAAGCAGCATGCACCCGCAACCTCAACCAAGCAAGCTCAGACAACCAACTCCCAAGAATCTAAAAAATCCAGGAAAAAGGAGTCCCAAGATCAGAAACAGAGCCAGGGGATACACTCATACTCACTGGGAAGCCCACCTCGTAATAGATTCAAGCCTTACGATCCCAACAAGTGGTGTGATTTCCACAAGATTAAGGGCCACTCGATAGAAGAGTGCCATGAGGTGAAGAAACAGCTCGCTGCCAACTTCGCAGCAGGAGAGCTGGGCAAAATCGAGCTGGAAAAACCTCATCCGAGGAATAACTATTACCCAGCTCGAGACGATGAAAGGCGGGATCGCCCATCCGAGGATGATCGTAAGCGAGAACGTTCATCCGAGTACACGACGAGGCGAGATCCCCCGAAAGACAGGGAAACAGATCTGCCTCCTCCCAGCACAAAGAAAAGAATTAACTTTATTCATGGAGGATCCCAGCTATGTCGCAACTCCGTAAACTCAATTAAGAAACATCAACGAAGGGTAAACACTGACACATGTGATAGGACCCCATTCAAGGGGCCTGACACACAAATTTTGTTCTGGGAAAGAGAGGCCGTTGAGCTAGATTCTCCACATGACGATGCTCTCCTCATCATTCTAGAAGTGGGTGAATATGAGCTCACTAAGATGCTCGTAGATATGGGGAGCTCTGTAGAACTCATCCTCCTAAGCGTCCTTAGGGAAATGGATATACCAGATCACGAAATCGAAGAGAATAAGATGGTGTTAACCGGCTTTTTCGGGGAAACCACGCTATCTCTCGGAACGATAAAACTCCCGGTAATAGCAGCCGGAGTAAGAAGAATAGTCGAATTCACGGTGATAGACAGGCCAGCTCCATTCAATGCCATCCTGGGAATGTGTCCTCAACATACCATCAATGCATAAAATTCCCACCCAACATGTGATTGCAACAATTAAGGGGAGTCAAAAGGAATCCAGAATGTGCTACATGGCAGGCTTCCATATCGCAAAGGAAAGTGCTATATACCAACTACAACGAAAAGATGAGCTTACATACCGCCTTGCCAAAAAGAAAAGTGGCCCAGGCTTCATCGGACCTGGCAAAGACTTTATCGAGAAAATCGTGGTCAACGAGTCTCATCCTAACCATAAAGTAGGAATTGGGTCCGAGCTCTGTAAATCTCAAAAGGAACAGCTAATAACATTCCTAAAAGAAAATTCTGGTTCATTCGCATGGACAACAGCTGACATGCATGGAATCGATCTAAAAATCATTTCACATTAGCTCAATGTGGATCCAAACCACAAACCAGTACGTCATAAGCGTCGGAAATTTGGACCTGACAAGACCGAGGCAGTTAACAGTGAGGTCACCAGGTTGCTAAACGTTGGATTCATCAAAGAGGTAAAATATCCTGACTGACTAGCAAATCCGGTTGTAGTAAAGAAGAAAAATGGCACCTGGAGACTATGCGCATATTTTACAGATCTAAACAAAGCATGTCCTAAGGATAGCTTCCCACTACCTCACATCGACCAGCTGGTGGAAGCTACCGCAGGGCACCAACTCCTCAGCTTTATGGATGCATTCTCAGGATATAATCAAATACAAATGAATCCTGAGGACCAAGATAAAACATCCTTCATAACGGAACGAGGAATGTACTGCTATAAGGTGATGCCATTTGGCCTTAAAAATGCAGGAGCAACCTACCAAAGACTTATGAACAAGATGTTTGCCAGCCTCCTGGGTAAGTCAATGGAAGTCTACACTAACGACATGCTGGTCAAATCTCTAAAAGAGGAAGATCACATAAACCAGCTGGGGGAATGTTTCACCCTACTAAACAAGTACGGGATGAAACTTAATCCTTCAAAATGCACCTTCGGGGCTGTCTCAGGGGAATTCCTAGGTTACATAGTAACTCAGCAAGGAATAGAAGCAAACCCCAAACAAATCAGTGCGTTCCTAGAAATGCAACCTCCGAGCTTGGTAAAAGAGGTGCAAAGGCTGACAGGCCGCATTGCCGGGTTAAATCGGTTTATTTTCAGGTCGACCGATAAATGTCTCCCCTTTTACCAGTTACTAAAGGGAAACAAAAAATTCATATGGGATTAGAAGTGCGGGAAGGCCTTTAAGCAACTAAAGGTGTACCTCTTCGAGCCCCCCATTTTGTCAAAACCAATTGAGGGTGAGCCACTTTACCTATACGTAGCAATCTCCGAAGCCGCAGTGAGTGGCGCCCTCATAAGAGAAGAGCGATATGAGCAAAAATCGATCTACTACATGAGCAAATCCTTAGTAGACGCCGAAACCAGATACCCACGAATGGAAAAATTGGCTCTGGCAGTATTAATCTCAGCTCGCAAGCTCATGCCGTATTTTTAATCACACCCCATCGTAGTAATGACAACACATCCATTACGCATAGTATTGCACAGCCCCAACCAGTCTGGCAGGCTAGCCAGATGGGCCATCGAGTTGAGCGAGTACGATATCGAATATCGACCTCGGACAAGCGCCAAATAACATGTACTAGCTGATTTCATTATCGAGCTCACAGCTAACAACCAGGTTACCGGAACGAGTGTAGAGACCTGGAAGCTTTATGTCGATGGAGCCTCCTCGAAACAAAGGGCAGGTGTAGGAATCCACCTTGTATCCTCGACTAACGAAGTCGTGGAATAATCCTTCATACTCAGATTCTCAGCATCAGACAATGAAGCCGAGTACGAGGCCTTAATAGCGGGTCTCCAACTCGCAGCTGGAATAGGAATACGCAAACTGAATGCGTTCACCGATTCCCAGCTCATTACAAGCCAGTTTCATGGAGAATACGAAACCAGAGATAACAGGATGGAATCCTATCTAGCCATAGTCCATGAGCTAGTCAAACAATTCGAAGCCTTCAGTCTAACGCGAATACCACAGGGTGAGAACACGATCGCAGACGAACTGGTAGCTCTGGCGTCAACCTCAAGTCCACTTGTAAAAAGAATAATTCAAGTAGAAGGAATTGAAAAACCAAGCATCAAAATCGATAAGGATATCTAGGATTCAATGGAAATAGACAATGACGATATGGAGTTGGACATAATAATAGCCCCAGTAACGGGCGACTTCCCCCCCCCCCCCCCCCGAAGAAGGAGAAGCCGCATACCCAGAGCTAGACCCGCTTGACGCAAGGCACGTTACCCTCCGTGAAAAAATGATTGCGAGAGCTGACTGGCGAGTAGCGATTATACAATACATTGAGGGGGGAGAGGCTCCCCCCAGCAAGTGGGAAGCTCGCAAGCTCAAAACCATAGCTTCAAGATATTGTATAATCCACTCCCTCCTTTACAAGCGAAGTGTAAACAGTCCCTACCTAGTATGCGTCCACGGGCTCGAAACTTTTACGATATTATCAGAAATACACTGAGGCTCGTGTGGCAGCCACTCAGGAGAAAGGGCATGATATGCTCAAATTAATACCCTAAAATTACTAAGCCGTAGTTGCAGTAAAGTTAGAGGTCGAACACAAGGACTCAAGTAAATCACACAATAAACCACTTAGTACCAATTTAAGCTAAGCAATTCAGTTGAAACAGAAAGCAATAACAGAAATTAAAAGAGTTGTAATTCAATGGAGAAAATCTAGGTCTATGGTGTTTCTCAGAAAGTCTAGGTATGCAAATAAACGGATAAATCAGGATTCAAGTTTAGCGCAATTCTTGAACTCAAACACGATAATATAGTTAGCCAACTCTCGCTGCGAAAACTATCTAAGTCTAATTCCTAGAAAACCAAATCTCTTTGCGAATCCTAAGGATTTAGACCAGCTTTTAATCTGCAAGTTCGATATGTTCACAATTCAATTAAACCAAATCTCTTTGCAGATAATCGAATTGCTCACCCTAAGTTCTATCAGGTAATCAATCGCACTCTCGTGCCTAATGAATTATCCTAAGATCTAAGTTCTAGGTAGCTAATCTAGAATTAGTATTGAGAACAACTTAAGGCGAATGACAAATAAGATAATGAATCCTAATAAATCAATTAATCAAATCATACAGAGAAATCCTATTGAAAAAACCCTAAACCTATAAGAGATATACTCAGACATGATCAATGGAACAAAAATCATATATGAATAGATATGCATAGAAGAAATCAATAAGAAACAGGAGTTCAAAGTTGTCTCTCCCAAAAACCTTGTCACAAATCTCTCTCTCTCTCAAAAACCAGAATACAATAAGTAGGGGTGGGCAAAAAAACCGTAACCGAAAAAACCGAACCGAACCAAACCGAAATAAATCATATGGTTTGGTTATGGTGTAACCTAAAAACCCATTTGGTTATCATTTTTGTTAAGAATTCGGTTTCGGTTTGGTTTGGTTTAAAACCGTAAAACCGAATGGTTTTTTCGGTTTTTACATTTTAGATTAATTTTATATAGCTTTATATTTTTTTTGGTTTAGTTTAGATTTATCATTTATCCATTCTTGTTTTTTGGTTGAAATTAGATTGATCATTTATCCAATATTTTCGGAGTTAGTTTAAGAGTTAAAATTTAAGACTTAAAAACAAAATCTATAAAATAAGAAAACTCTAAACCCTAATACAAAACAAACCAAAATATGGATGTGGCATGTGGGTGGTTCCTCTAATAATCGTATCTTCTTCTTCATAACTCATCTTCTAGTTCTAGGTATCTAATTTATTCTCTTTTTGGGTTTGTTTTCTAATTATTGTTCAAACCCGTGTTTGATTACGTATGCACGTTTCGAAAGTATTCCCTTTCTTCATAGTCTTAAAATAAATTATAATATATTTAGATCGTATGTAAATATAGATAATTCTCAATGTTAATTTTGTTGATCAGAGATTCATAAGCAACATGAGGAGACCAACAATCGTGGCTGATGACGATGATAAGAATATGAATTTTCTTATTTTCATCTATTTTCTAGGTTTTTTTTAGTCTTGATGTTTACTGATGATTTGGATTTACGAACAATTTTATTTGAATTCTAGTCTTTGAATTCTTTTTGTTTTTGCACTTATTAGTATGCCTACTTATTAGCTTAATATATTATTTATACATTCATTTTATTTTTGCTTATTGTATGAACCAAACTAAAAACCTTAACCGAACCAAACCGAACCGAGCCAAAATTGTATATGGATTTTAAATGGTTTCATTTTTTATAAAACTGATAAACCAAAAACCGTTAAAAACCGAACCGTACCAAACCGAAATATATATGGTTTTTATATGGTTTGAATTTTTATAAAACTGAAAACCCGAAAAACAAAAAAAACGTACCGAAACCAAACCACAAACCGAAGTGCCCACCCCTAATAATAAGCATAGCCATCCAAGTGGCTCTGAAATCCTATTAAATAACATAAATCACATTTTGGGGCTTCTTGTAAATAATAAAGACTTCTGGGCCATTTTGCAATTCTTCAACTCTTCAATAAAGTGCGGGTCGTGTCTGCCTCGATGAGTATCGACCGATACTAGACAGTAAAAATCGATACTGATGCTTCAAATCGGGTACTCAGCTACACGATCGTCTACTTTGCTCCAAAATGCTCCAGAAAGCTCCAATATCTCCAATTATGCTCCAAACGTGCTAAAACCTGTAAAAGACTCTAAAACACTACGAAATAATAGAAAAGACTATATAAAACAGACTTATATCATGGCTTAAACGGGGTAAAAACCATGATATATCAACTCCCCCAGACTTAGCCTTTGCTTGCCCTCAAGCAAATAGAAAACTAAACCATAGAAAGAGGTTTGAAAACGTAGAGACTCACATGTTCATGAAACATTGCAATGACCAATTTCTCAAACACCCAAATGTCACCTAACCAGCTTTTTGATCTAACCACCATGTACTTCTCCGTAGACATTCACAACTTCCCAGACTACACACATTATCTCACAGCATCGTTCAATCAAGCCATCCTCGCCAGTTTCATCGATGTGATTAATACCAAGAACCTTCTAGATTCTTTCCCATACAATATCATGACAAGGAACCACCCTTTTTCACACTTTTTGGTATTATTTCTCTCCCCCAGACTTATTTCTTATTATGTTCTTTTTTTTAAGCTTTGCATATACACATCAATGTATGAGACGCAAGTATGGATGGTGTTAGCCACCGAATCTTCGGTTCTTCTCTCTCAACGTATCAAAGGCGTAGGCAAATAATGGCATCATAGGAAAATCCTAGCCTCACTTCCAATCCTTTGTGTGATCATTTCCTCTAAAGTAGAATAATGGGATCGTTGGAAATTTTCCTAACCCTCTACTCAGGAGAAAATCATCTCATCTTTTAATGCATCTTATTAACTTGTAACAGGGAGAGAAATACCATTATTTTAAACACGTGGGTTCCTTTGTCAGATACGAATGAGGAATCAAGCTCTATGGGCATCAATCACCTCAATGAAGTGCAAAAATTTGGCTCAGGCTTTAAAGAACTTTGTTAGAAACATGAGTGTCTTCTAGTCAACTGGTCAGCCTTTGGATTTTTCATTAGTCGATCTAGAACTGATTCTGTAACAATGGTCACTTAGAAGCAACGTCAGATCAATAGATTCAAGAAAAATATCACAGTCTCCAACAAAGGTTTGACTCAATAAAACAACGAATGATTCAAAAACAGCTGACTCTAAAAAAAACAAAAACAATGTCAGCGACTACCTCCCCCAGACTTAAACAACACTGTCCCAAGTGTTATCCAGCCTAGAGTCAGTAAAAGAAATCAGAACATCTAAATGAATGCGTGAATATCAAAGAAGTTACCGAATTGGGGTAGGGGTGTCGACCGACACACAGCACTGGTATCGAGCGATACCAGGCTTAGGTCGACACAGAAACTTCTTCTCATCGTCATTGATGCATGTGGTGTCGATCGATACCAGGTGGGTGTCGATCGATACCGCTCCTCTGTAACTGATTCACGCCAAACACAAGATACAAAACATAAAAACCGAAAACAAAAACAAAAACAAAAGACTTATATACAGACTTACCAGTGGATTGCCTCCCACCAAGCGCTAGTTTTTAGTCATTAGCTTGACTTCGGCTCAGGTGATCAATCAGGAGAAAATTGAGAACTTACTCCCAGGCAAGTTCCACAGCTAGACACTTCCAGCTTCAGAGTTCTGCGTAACATGCTCTCCACAACCACCTTTCCCTTCTCTTTTAGCTCCGAAGTAAGGATGACTCTAGCTTTAGAGAACGGTTTCGAGGCTCCTTTGCACTTCACCTTGTACTCAATCGAATCTCCATCACACTTCTGAGGGATTAAAGTCATAGATGCAGTACTTTTTACTTCCTTGCTCTTCACTTTATTCTTTGCCTTAGCTGTTGTGACGTCTTTCTTTGTGATGATAAATGGACCATCCAAAAAGTCCATGACAGTTGGCTCGTCAGGATGCTCTTCCAAAATATCAACTACCAACGTCTCTCCTGTGACAACAATGAAGCAATAGACATGTGTGGGAGCTCCTCTAGAGGGAATGGCATCATAGTAGACCTCCCTGTCAATGTAAGAGAAAGAGATTCTCTTATTAGGCGTGTCTATGATCGCGCCAGCAGTAGCCATAAACGGTCGTCCTAGGAGCAAAGGCACCTCAGATCCTTCGCTCATCTCCACAACCTGAAAATTAGTAGGCACCAGACAATTGCATACTTTAACAAGCAAAGCAGGGATAGTACCGTATGGAAGTGAGATGGACGAGTTCGCAAACGTGAGAAGTATCGTAGGGGGTCTTATATCAGCCTTCAATCGTTCAGCAATTTCCCGTGATATTACATTGACTCTAGACCCTGAGTCAATGATAAACTCATTGAATTCAACTCCAGAGATGGAGCATGGAACCGAGAATTTCCATGGGTCTTCCCTCTGGGTCAACTGCCTCAGCGGTAATGACTTGCGTCTTGCCTCGATAAAGAGTACTTCGATCTCGTCCAGAGTTTCTCTGCAATCCTTGAAGTGGCTTAACAGAGGCCATCCCTCTAGAGCTTCTTCAAAAGTAAATGAGTGGGGTATCCTTCGTACCATCTTCTCAAAGACACGCAGCTGCTTTGGAGTGATGGGGGATCGGAGGTGTTGAGGAATAGGATTCAACTTCTTGGGCTTGCGAACTCTGTCAACACTCATACGCGGCTCCTTCGCAGTATCTGGGTGGGTATCGATCGATACAGGGAGGGTATCAATCGATGTATGGAGGGTATCGATCGATGTATGGAGGGTATCGATCGATACTTGCTCCTTCGAGACGTCCTTGACAGATTCTTGGACGAGTATCGATCGATGCTGGGATGTTTGGTTCGATGCATAGGTGATTTCTGAAATCTCATCAAAAATTTCAGCAGGGTTGACGAAAATCTCTGCAGTTGAGCTCTTCTGCACTCCTGGGTGTACCTCTTCCCCACGCCTCGAGGGAGTTGCATCGACGTATTCATGCTGTGAATGAACCATCATTCCCTTGACAGTTGCTGCAGTCTGGGCTACCTGTGTATCCATAATCGTCTGACGAACACTGAGAGCCTCGATTTTGCCATTCAGATCAGTGTACAAGGCATCCAACCTCCCGTTGAAATCCGTTTTCATCTGCTGTTGTCCCTGAAGAATATGTTCAAGCATGGATTCCATCCTGTTTTCAGAAGTTCTGGGTGGTGTGGGTGGGTATTGATACATTTGATCTTGAGATCCAGCTCCACCAACGTAGTTAACATGTTCCACTGCATCCTCTTAAGCAAAACGAACAGCCTTCTGCGGCCTGCCCATCAACAAATTATGCACCGAATCCAGCTTCGCATGCACCTCAGCAATCTGCGATCCACCCATGCTCCCAGCCTGCTTGCTTCGTTCAAAGTCTGCATTCTTGGCGCTATGGCTAGACGCAAAGTTCTCAATCAACTGATAAGCATCGTCAGGATATCTGGTAAAGAAATTCCCATTGCTAGCAGAGTCCAATGCCATATGGTACCTACAGTCAATCCCTCTGAAGAAGAAACTCAGCAACTGAACCATATTGAACCCATGATGCGGATAATCCCTCTGATGAGATCTTAATCACACCCAAGCAACCTTAAGTCCCTCAGTTTCTCCCTGAGAAAATTGAGAGATCTTTTTCATGAGCTCCTCGGATCTCGCGTCATCGAAGAAGTTGTTCAAGAAGGCACTCTTAGTCTCATCCCATGTAGTCAGTAATCCAAGAGGTAACTGCTTCAGCCAGTAAGTAGCTTCTCCACCAAGAGAGTATGAGAACAGCTTACAGAAGAGGAATTCATTGGGCACTCCATCGTATTTCATGCTTGTGACCAAATCTTAGAATCTCTCAATGTGGTCCATAGGATGTTCATGAGGAAGACCAGTAAAAGTGTGCTGACCCACAAGAGCAAAGTAAGCAGGCTTCAGCTCAAAGTCATTCCTCTGGAACGTAGGAATACGGATCGCTGATCGATTGGCATAGAACGAGCCAGGTCTGTTGTACTCACCAATCGTCCTGACACGATTTACCACAGCATTTCCAGCATTAACGCGCCCAGCAGGCGCAACAGCCTATCAACAACAACTGCAGGGATAATCGTGTTTCCCTCTCCATCAAGTAGCTGCCCTACTTCATTGCGCACGCGACCCTCTCGGTCTCTCAAAACTCCAGCTTCGTCTCGTATTAGAATCATTGGGTTGTTCATCTCTGATGGCTTATTCGTTTCCCTGAAACACAAAAGTCAAGAACAAGTAAGTAACCTGAAAAAAAATTCACGATAGGTATCGACCGACACCAATAAGGTATCGATCGATACTGTCTGTCGAAATTCGACACTAAAATCTAATGGTGATTTTTAGAATCCCCGGCAACGGCGCCAAATTTGATATGCTCAAATTAATACCCTAAAAGTACTAAGCAGTAGTTGCAGTAAAGTTAGGGATCGAACACAAGGACTCAAGTAAATCACACAATAAACTACTTAGTGCCAATTTAAGCTAAGCAATTCAGTTGAAACAGAAAGCAATAACAGATATTAAAAGAGTTGTAATTCAATGGAGAAAAGATAGGTCTAGGGTGTTTCTCAGAAAGTCTAGGTATGCAAATAAACGGATAAATCCGGATTCAAGTTTAGTGCAGTTCTTGAACTCAAACACGATAATATAGTTAGTCAACTCTCGCTGCGAAAACTATCTAAGTCTAATTCCTAGAAAACCAAATCTCTTTGCGAATCCTAAGGATTTAAATCAGCTTTTAATCTGCAAGTTCGATATGTTCACAATTCAATTAAACCAAATCTCTTTGCAGATAATCGAATTGATTACCCTAAGTTCTATCAGGTAATCAATCGCACTCTCGTGCCTAATCAATTATCCTAAGATCTAAGTTCTAAGTAGCTAATCTAGAATTAGTATTGAGAACAACTTAAGGCGAAGAACAAATAAGATAATGAATCCTAATAAATCAATCAATCAAATCATACTGAGAAATCCTATTGAGAAAACCCTAAACCTATAAGAGATCTACTCAGACATTATCAATGGAACAGAAATCATAGATGAATAGATATGCATAGAAGAAATCAATAAGAAACAGGAGTTCAAAGTTGTCTCTCCCAAAAACCATGTCACAAATCTCTCTCTCTCTCAAAAACCAGAATAAAATAAGCATAGCCATCCATGTGGCTCTAAAATCCTATTAAATAACCTAAATCACGTTTAGGGGCTTCTTGTAAATAATAAAGACTTCTGGGCCATTTTACAATTCTTCAACTCTTCAATAAAATCGCGGGTTGTGTCTGCCTCGACGAGTATCGATCGATACTGATGCTTCAAATCGGGTACTCAGCTACACGATCGTCTGCTTTGCTCCAAAATTCTCCAGAAAGCTCCAATATCTCTAATTATGCTCCAAACGTACTAAAACGTGTAAAAGACTCTAAAACACTACGAAATAATAGAAAGACTCTATAAAACAAACTTATATCATTGTTTAAACGGGGTAAAAACCATGATATATCAGGGCATTTGCCATCAAGATCAAAAGGCAATGATACTTTTGGCCCACCTTGGTCGCTGACTGCGAAAAACATTTTAAAGCATGCGGAATCCGATTAACAACCTCAACCCCACGTTACCCTCAAGGCAACGGGCAGGCCGAGGCAGCATATAAGCTAATACTGAGCAATCTCAAAAAGCGACTAGATGCCAAAAAGCAAAGATGGTCCGACGAGCTCCCTGGAGTCTTGTGGGCCTGCCGGACCTCACCTCGCAAAGCAACCTCAGAAACACCATTTTCCTTGGCTTATGGAATCGAGGCCGTGGTTCCCGCTGAGGTTGCAGTCCCGAGCCTGAGGATAGACATATGTCCTGTAAACGAGGAACTGAACAACGAGATGCTTCTCGACCAACTCGATGTTATCGATGAACGCCGAGATCGAGCACTCGTTAATCTTCAAAATTATCAACACGCGGCAGCACGCTATTATAATTCAAAAGTCAAACAGCAAAGATTTCGAGTTGACGAGCTCGTCCTACGAAAAACCTACGAAAACACAAGGGAAATGAACGCTGGAAAACTGGGCACCAACTGGGAAGGTCCATACCGGATCTCCGAGGTAATAAAGGACGGCGTATACAAGCTCGCCAGGATGCACGACAATACACCTGAAAGAAACTCATGAAATGCCATGAATTTAAAGAAGTACTATCATTAAAAAGACACTTGTAAAAATCGAACTACGAAAAGGCTTGATCCCTCCTCAGGGTACGTAGGCAACCTCATAAGGGTGCAGCTATTAAAATAAAAAAATCTTCTTCTTTAAGCATGTTAAAAGCGGCCTGAGACCTTTCAGCTACTATCTACAAAGCTAAAAGCTTTACTCTATAAATGAACAGCCTTACGAGCTAGAGCGTGCTACCAGCTAGCACGACTCGACTTTGCGTCTAAATTGCAGAGTCACAACCTTTCTAGTATCTAAATGACAACAACCTCTACGTCTAAACTGTTTAGGTTACACGCACGCCTCTAAAACGACTTCGACCTTGCGTCTTTAAATCGTCTGGTCAGCTACCGAGGTCTCTAAACGACCTGGGAGCAAGGTCTCTAAGCGACCTGGGTATTTGGCTGAAAATCCGCCTTTGATCTAAAAAAAACAAACAGCCTCTAAATGGCAAAAATTATGAATAAAAGGTTTTTAAATCATCAAAGTAATTAAAGCCTCCTCAAAGGAGCACGAGTTCAAACCAAAAAGCCCACTAGGGCATAAACAAGTTCAACAAACAAACCAGAAAAGGGTTTAAAGGCCTCTCCATGCACCAAGTTCAAAAAAACAACAAAAGACGAAAACAGTAAAGGTATCTCTAGCAAGCAAGTTCAGCTGGTTTATCCTCCGGGGCAGGTTGATTCAAGGTCAGTAGGAACTCCTTCCTAAGCTCCTTAGAACCAAGGTCCAGCTGGTCATTCAATTGTGCGCTTGGCTCAGCAGGCAGTGTAACCACATCATCGGATACCTGAGGAATATCAATTTTACCCAGGGAAAAATCTGATACCTGGACGATGGCAAGCTCCGCGTCCAACCTCAACTTCTCAACCTGGATGCTCTTCTTTTCAGCCTCAAAATTATTGATGGTTTGGTTGATAATGTCATCAAGAAGAAGGATATTAGATTTACACTCCATAATCTGAGTCTCGGTATCGACCTCGACCTTCTTCTTCTCCCATTTATCTTTTATCCCCAAAAGAATGGCGCGATACTGCTTGGATATCTCCCTCCTCGCGGCCTTTTCAGCCTTCTTCACCATCTCTTTTTGCCTTTTGGCAAGTTTCTTCGAGTCCTCAGTAACCTTCTCAATCTGGACCCTCAAATCCACTATATTTTCACTTGCTGAACGCAAACCAACCTCGGCAGTTCCAGCTCGTCCCTCGGCAACACGGAGATCCACCTTCAAACCTCACTTAATTTCTCTAACACAGAAACCCGGGCTTGAGCCTCCCGAGCGGAATCCTCCCATCGCTTGGCCAAAACAGCTTGGTCTTTAACCTGGCCTTCCAAAAGAGTAACCGCGGAGATAAGGTCGGCAATGGTCCTAACTGCCCTCTCCACCTCCTCGGGCTGGGTAGCAGAACGGAGATCTTGCTCAAAAGAGGTAATCAGCTCGTTGGCGGCAGAAAAGCCTGAGAAAAGTATTAACTTTATTCAGCAGAAAGACCAAAGTAATGGAAACTAAAGATAGTTAAAACTACCTGGCCCATCGCACTTGCGAACTGAATATAGCCCTCAGGCTTCTTCATGTTCCTAAGAGATGGCAAGAAGCAGGACGAAGGCCTAACACGCCTAAAGAGATTCGCGAGCTGGGAGTTGTTCTCAACGATTGCCTCAGGTCCCTCAAAATCGAACCTAAAGGCATTCGTAGAAATACCTCCACCACTCTGAGAACGAGGTGCCACATGCCTCTTTGATGTCTCCTCGCCATCAAACCCATCACCACGAGATCGTTTGGAGCGAGACTGATGCTCGGCAGAATGACTCGGCTCTTTAGAAGACATCTTGAAAGCTAACCTTTGAGGACCCCTAGCTCGAACATCATGTTGGGTAACCTCGGCTTCATCACCCGTTGGCAGAATGCCACCACCACCTTGATCAGCTGCAGGCTCGCAGTGACCATCTTTTTTAACCTTTTCTCGTTGCGGGGCCTCGGCACGGACAGACTTACCAAGAGCCTCTTTGACCCTCTTATCAAGAGCACCGGCTGGCGTCGGGGTAGGGCACAATCACATCCTCTCCCTGTAAGAAAGGCGCTGCGTTTTCTTAGGAGGAACCATTTTGCTGGATTCGGTGGAGCTCTCGCTTCGAGTAAGATCAATCTAGGAGGTAGCAGGGGCAATATCCGGCACCTGGGAGCATGCCGAGGGATCAACCTCAACACAGGCTAGATCTTTAGCAACAGTCTCGAGTCTCGGGATAATCGATGGAGCCGGAGCTTAAATTTGAAGTAGAGGAGACGGAGGCGGAGAATCTGCAGAACCAAGGAAAGGAGATCTAAATAAAGAAACGATCCTTAATCCAAAAAAGATAAAAATATATATTCCCCCAAACCTATAAGTTGGCAAACAGCTGCAACGGATAGCCCGGGAGATCGGCGTTCTCGAGCTTGCTGAATTCTATCAAGGGAGAAACCCTTCCAGTCGGAACTCTCACCCTTGACAAGGTCGACAAGCCGTTGAACCTCAGCTGTTACTGTCTTTGAAGAATCAATCGATTATGCACACAGAAAAAAGGGGTCACCGTATTAGAATAGAAGAAAAACAGCAATTAAAAAATACCCAGAAAGGATGCTCGGATCAGCATCTGAGGGATCGCGCTGACCAGTAATCTGAGCACATGAATGTTTAAGCACCGACTCGCCCTCAACGGATCTGCTGGAAATTCTGAAATAAAACCATTGCTCCCACCATTTGTCATCCCTCACATTGAATCTAAAAACGGACCGATTGACCTTCTCCAGAAAATAGTAGGTCCCGCGAAGGTGAGAATTCTCCTTGACATTGAAGAGCTGGCGAAAGACCTCTGTATCGAAAACAATCCCAGATTCCCTAGAACGCACCGAGAGTGCGACAAGGGACCTCATCGCACTGGGCATAAGATGCGGGAGGGCAAGTCCGAGGTCACTAATGATGTTAGAGATAGCTGCTGGGATGGGAAAAGTAAGGCGATATCTCAGGAAGAACGCGGCATAACCGCATGCATAACCCTCCGGAGGACTCTCCAGGGAACTATCAACCGGGGGAATGAGCAGATCGCCGATATCGAGTCTGCATAAGGAGGAGATATTCGCGAGCTAAGCAGCTGAAATTGTGCTCTTCGAGTGAGAATCAAATCGCTCGGCAAGGGGAGGAGGAGCATCCAGCTGAGAAGTAGAAGCCATTGAAGAAAAAAGCAAAGAAAATCGAGTTTGAAAAAGAAGGAAATCCAACCGGAAACGATGGAAGCTGAACTTTCACAGAGAAGAATATCTCGGGTAAAAGTAAAGAATAAGGTGAAGACAGTTCAATTAATGGAGTAAAAATAATAAAAAAAAAGAGAAGGGAAAAGGTGAAAAGACATCGTTACCTCGGTAAGTGGGAGCTGAGGCGGCGTGGGAAGTTGAAGCAACAAGAATCGTTCATTTATACCCACTCGCCCACTCGTCCTGTCATATCCCTTAAAAGTCGCGCAGACGCTACAGGATCCCCACTACAAGAAAACAACGGATTTGCGATGGACAAATCCATAGCAAATCCGTCGCAAATCACGTTTTGCGACGGAATTGCGACGACACGATTTCCGTCGCAAATCAGTCGTCGCAAAACAGTTTTCCTCGCAAATCCGTCGCAAATTTGCGACGAACCATTTTCCCTCGCAAATTTGCAACGGAAAATATCCGTCGCAAACCCGTCGCATATTTGCGATGATAAATACTCCCTCGCAAATTTGCAACATATACATTCCCTCGCAAATCCGTCGCAAATTTGCGACGAGATAATTCCCTCGCAAATTAGCAACGGCAAATATCCGTCGCAAAGCCGTCGCAAATTTGCGACGATAAATACTCCCTCGCAAATTTGCAACGGATACTTTCCCTCGCAAATCCGTCGCAAATTTGCGACGAGATAATTCCCTCGCAAATTTGCAAAGGCAACTTTCCCTCCCAAATCCGTCGCAAATTAGCGACGGATACTTGCCCTCGCTAATTTGCAACGGATACTTTTCCTCGCGAATCCCTCGCAAAATTGCAATGGATTTGCATGGAAAATTGAATTTTGTAAATTAAAAAAAAAAATAAGAATTTAATTTAAAAATTGAATAATAATTAAAATAATTAACATATTAAATTATAATTATGTTATTACAAAAAGTGCATAATTGTTTTAAAAAAAAACAAAATAAAATGTTTACAAAGGACTGGTTCCGGTTCCGGATCCGGTTCCGGTTCCGGTTCCGGATCCCGATCCCGAAGGGTTACGTGCTTCGCGAAGTCTTGCAAAAGCCGGATCCTTCTCAGCAAAGTAATCCATGAAAGCATCATAGGAATTAATCTTCTCGGCCTGATTCGTTAGCATCTCGGCCTGACTCGATAGCATCTCGGCCTGACTCGTTATGATCCGGTGTAAATCGTCATGGGATGGACGCGAAGCCGATGTAGAAGAAGCTTCAATTTGCGGTTGAAGCGAACCGACACCGTAAATTCTTCCTTTTTTGCGGGGAGCAACCTATGGAAGACAAAAAAACAAAAATTATAAATATTTCTAAAAATATTTAAATACAATACAACAATTTAATTTTTAAATACGTACCTCGGTAAAAATTTGGTTCTTCACGAAAGGAGTAAGGGCGCAAGATGCTGTGCTCTCGGGATCATCACTATCGACGGTCTGAGATAACAGTTCGAGCCGCGAAGTGACATCGTGGTAGATCTTCTCCGAGCGTCCATCGATAAAAGAGCCATCCGGTTTCCGTTTTGTCTCCTCGAGAACCGCTAACAAATCCGGAACTGATGATCCGGTCTTTGCGGCCTAAAAAAAATTCATAAATTCATAACATTAAATTAAAGTACGAATGTAAGATTTTTTTTTAAAAAAAAACTTACTATGTTTCGGCCCCGTGCTTTAAACGAGGTTTGTCCTGAACGATGCTTAGAAGGCCCGTAACCATCAAGATCAGAGTATCGGGCCTTGCGACTATCGTCACTCTTCTTCTTGCTCTTTGGATCCATCCAATATCGAACAAGACCGTTCCAAACAGACGGATCCATCCACTTAGGCTTCGACTCATCGCCTTTAATCTTCCACTTTTCTTTCCAACGCCCAACCTGACCGAACATACGAGCCTTCAACTTCTTTTCAAATTTTTTACGGACCTCGCCGTTAATTGCAAAATCCCAATGAAACGATTGCTATAACAAAAAAAATAAGAAGTTAAATGCATAAAAAATATTATTAATAATAATAAAAATAAATTTAATAAAATTTAGAAAACTTACCGCAAACGTTTTATACCAACGTTCAATGATATATTCCGGTGTTTGCGAGTAATTGGCATGCGGTTCTTTGAAATCCGTTTCAAAGATCGAACGGATCTGAGCAGCCACAGCTCCGTCATCATCAAACCTGAAATTAGAAAATATAGTAAATTTTAAAAATAAAATTATGATAATTGTAAACAAAAACATAAATAACTTAGAAAATATAAATTTTACCATAACGTTCCTGGAGGACGGCTTGGATCGAGTCGTGGTAGACTATCATGACCAGGACTCTCGAGAATCTGCTCTATCACAATATCAATGGGGATGGAGTCAGCCGCGGGATTAGACGGTGCGGGATCCTCTGGTGCTGGGGCAGGCTCCACAGTCTCAGGAACAGCAGTAGTCGCAAAATCCATCGGTATAACAGGAGGAGTACTTGTGGAACCCATCGAAAGAAATCGAGTATAGTCGTTACCTCGAAATCCCGACATCTACAAAAAAAAATTTAATAATTAATTCATATAATTATATTATAATTTAGAAAATACAAAAAAATTACAATCAAACTAATAATTTTATATAATGTCATAATAATTATAAAATTATCTAATCTAAATTCATACTAATTAAAATACAAATTTAACAACCTAATATATAACATATCTAAATCTAACAATCTAAATTCATCCTAATAAATACAAATATAATAAATATAAATTTTTAACAAATCTAAAAAACTAAAAAACTAAATAATCTAACAAATCTAAGAAACTAAATAATCTAACAAAATCTAACAATTCTAAAATTCTAAAAATCTAAATTAAATACAAATCCAAATCTAACAAATCTAATTTTTTTTTCACAAATCTAACAAAGTTCACAAATCTAACAAATCTAACAAAGTTCACAAATCCAATATTTTTTTTTTTAAGATAACAACATATATTTTTGAAATAAATAATGAAATTAAAAAAAAGCAACTTACCTTCGCCCAGGAGAAGAAGAGGTCGCCGGAGGGAGAGGGGAGAGGAGGGGACTCGCCGGAGGGAGGGGACTCGCCGGAGGGAGAGTAGGTCGCCGGAGGGAGAGGAGGTCGCCGGAGGGAGAGGAGTGCTCGCCGGCGGAGGAGGAGAAGAAAGAGCTCGCGAGGTGAAGGGAGGAGGTCGCGGAGGAGAGTAGAGAGGAAGGGAAGAGAAACCGATCGCCGGAGGAAGAGGAACCGATCGCCGGAGGAAGAGGAACCGATCGCCGGAGGAGGAGGAGTGGGATCGCCGGAATCGACGGGAGATTGAGATTGAGGGGATTGAGAAGGGAGAAAGGAAGAAGAAGATAAACAGTCGGTTTATAAACTAATAAGCGATGGATTTGCAATGGATTTGCGATGGATCCAAAAATTGCAACGGATTTGCGACGGATCCATCGCAAATCCATCGCAAAATTCGCGGTTAAATTTTGGCCCAAAATGTTCTGAAAAAATTCAATTTTCGTACCAAATTTCCAAAAAACATTTTGCAACGGATTTGCGATGGATAACTTATTTGCAACGGATTTGCGACGGATCCATCGCAAATCCGTTGCAAATTAATGAGTTTTTTTTTTAATGTTTAGGGTTTAGGGTATACGTTTAATAGTACATAATAAAGTTTACGGTTTATAATCTCATAAGAGTCATGATAATAAGCATATTTTTCACAAATATAATGAATTTGAGGGTACGAGGAATGTTGAACTTATATATATATATATATATATATTCATAAACAACATATACGGATATATGACGTTACGTTTTATATATCATACGGGGACATTTCCAAATTTTCACAATTTATGAATGCACATCATTAAATAACTTTAGAAATATAATTTTTTGAGATTCACTTTTAAAACCGTTAGACGCTTATCACGTTTTTATCCTCTCCGGAAATAAGGAATGAATCCCTAGCAATTCCATTGCAAATTTGCAACGGATTTGCGATGGATCCTTTTTTGCAACGGATTTGCGACGGATCCATCGCAATTCCATTGCAAATTTGCAACGGATTTGCGATGGGGTCTTTATTTGCAACGGATTTGCGACGGATCCATCGCAAATCCGTTGCAAATTCGTGATTTTTATTTTATAATGTTTAGGGTTTAGGGTATACGTTTAATAGTACATAATAATGTTTACGGTTTATAATCTCATAAGAGTCATGATCATAAGTATATTTTTTCACAAATATAATGAATTTGAGGGTACGAGGAATGTTGAACTTATATATATTCATAAACAACATATACGGATATATGACGTTTTATATATCATACGGGGACATTTCCAAATTTTCACAATTTATGAATGCACATCATTAAATAACTTTAGAAATATAATTTTTTGAGATTCACTTTTAAAACCGTTAGACGCTTATCACGTTTTTATCCTCTCCGGAAATAAGGAATGAATCCCTAGCAATTCCATTGCAAATTTGCAACGGATTTGCGATGGATCCTTTTTTGCAACGGATTTGCGACGGATCCATCGCAATTCCATTGCAAATTTGCAACGGATTTGCGATGGGGTCTTTATTTGCAACGGATTTGCGACGGATCCATCGCAAATCCGTTGCAAATTCGTGATTTTTATTTTATAATGTTTAGGGTTTAGGGTATACGTTTAATAGTACATAATAATGTTTTATTTTTATAAGATTTATGGTTTATGGTATATGTATTATTATCATAATAAAGTTTTTATTTTTTTTACGGATTTACAACATATACATATTTTTATTTTAAAAATTACATTATAGTACATTTAACACATTATTCCGAATCGTTTTCAGATTCATTTTCAGACATATTAGAGTGTTCACTATGCTCATCATTGTTTTCTCCGCTATCGTTCTCCTCGAACTCGTCAGATGCGGCTGCATCTTCGCTTGAATCATCCACGATGTCTTCAACTTCTCTGTTTTGTGGATCGATATGTATGATATCTTCTGTTGTTTCGACTGCGATGGAGACTTCTCCGAATCTTTCATTTTGCAGAGCATCATCGATGCCTAACCCAATTATACGGCCTCTTGGGTTCACTTTTATCACCGATAACCATGTCTCACGTCTTTGCTTAATCCGAGGATATGGAATGAAACACACTTGTTCTGCTTGCAATGCTAGGATGAAGGGTTCAAACTTGGAAAAACGTCGGTTTGCATTGACATCGATCGCCCCTATGTTGTTTGTGCGGACCCCTCGACCGACTGTTGGATCGTACCAATCGCATTTAAATAAAATGCATTTCAAACCGATAATTCCAGGATATGTGACTTCTATAATTTCTTGCAATACGCCGTAGTAGTCGTTTTCACCTGGCACATGGATTCCATAATTTGCGGTTGACCTTCGAGAGCCATGCTTATATGTATGAAATGTGTATCCGCGAGTGAAGTACATTGGGGCAGTAGTGATCTTCGCAATTGGTTCTTGAACAACCTCGTGCAACCATAGTGGCAAGGGCTGGTTTGCACATCCATTCATTACCTACATATACATAATTTGAATAACAATTAATTAATTTTAACAAATTATATTAAAAATATTCGTGAAATGATAGATAACTTATATATATATATATATATATATATATATATATATGTATATATATATCTTACGTACATAGTATTTTAACCATCCAGCAAAGTCACGTTCTTTGTACTTCTCATAGTCTTTTTCAAGTAAACCGGGATAGGCTTCTCGGATCTGGATGTCGAAAACGCTGCAATAATTTTTTTATAAAACTAATTAAACAACGAGTGAGATATATAAATGTAAGTAATCTAAGTGCAGCTAATTAATTATTACCTCTCAAACGGTTGAACAAAATCACAATTTCGCAATATATAATTGTGAGCTGCACGACAATGTTCATGGTCTTCCCACCAAACTTCTTTCAACTTTCCAGCAAGTCTCCCTATTTGGGCGAAGATATCCGGGACATCAACGTTATACTTAGGTGCAACCCCACCATCGTCATATCTTCTAGGAGCGGTTTTTTTCGTTTTGACGGTTGGGCTAAAGTAGTATGACGTGAAGTGAGATGTTTCCTCGGTCAAACTACCTGCAACGATGGAACCCTCCACTCTTGCAAGATTTTTGGCCTTTCCTTTCAAATGTCCCATGAATCGCTCGAACGGGTACATCCATCGGAATTGCACGGGCCCCCCAAGAGCTGCTTCATGTGGTAGGTGGATTGGGAGATGTTCCATTACGTCAAAAAATGAAGGTGGAAATATTTTTTCTAAATTACACAGCAAAACAGGTATATTATTGAGTAATTGCGCTATGCCATCCTCAGTCAGTGTTCGAGTGCATAGATCCCTGAAAAATGCTCCAATGCCTACAAATAATATATATATCAGTAATTAAATAAGAAAATTATATTATAAATACATATTTAAATACTTGTTTACCCGCAATTGCTTCGTGAACAGCTGTCGGTAAGAGCTCGAGTAATGCAAATGGTAGTAATCGCTGCATGAATACATGGCAATCGTGGCTCTTCATACCGGAAAATTTATTGCCTTGCTCTATGCATCTAATTGTGAATTTGGACACATATCCATCAGGGAACTTTACTTCTGAACCAACCCAGTCAAACAACGCTCGTTTCGCATCCGTAGACAATCGAAAAGTTGGAATCGGCATTTTTCCGTTTTGTGTAATATGCAACTCGCTTCTTACACATATTTCGGCCATGTCCAACCTTGATTTCATTTTGTCTTTAGTCTTTCCCTTGACATTCAAAATCGTATTCATGATGTTATCGAAGAAATTTTTTTCGATGTGCATCACATCAAGATTATGCCGTAATAGAAGATCCTTCCAATATGGCAGTTCCCAAAAAATACTTTGTTTGTGCCAATTGTGAGAAACGTTATATCCGTCAGGCATGTTTGCCTTAGTGTGCCAATTGCCCCCACGTTTACATGTTTCTTGAGCACCGTAATAATCAATCTGCTCTAACAAATCATTCCCTGAAAGATAGACGGGGGGGGGAACACGCACGACCTTGTTCTTCCTAAACAACTTCTTGTTCTTACGATGCGGATGATGCATGGGAAGAAACCGACGATGACAGTCAAACCAACATGGTTTCCTTCCATGCTTCAACTGGAAGGCCTCTGACCGATCAAGGCAATATGGACACGATAACCTTCCATGCGTAGTCCACCCCGATAACATTCCATACGCCGGGAAGTCACTAATGGTCCACAATAGCACAGCACGCATCTTGAAGTTCCTTTGCTGCGAATAATCGAATGTGCGAACACCTGTATACCACAACTGTTTCAACTCATGAATCAAAGGTTGGAGGAATACATCAAGGGATCGCTTCGGATGCTTAGGACCGGGTACTAGAATACTCATGAACAAAAATTCCCGTTGCATGCACATTTCTGGAGGAAGATTGTATGGCGTCAAAATGACAGGCCATAGAGAATATTGTCTCCCGGACATACCAAATGGACTAAATCCATCGGTGCATAAGCCAAGATAGACATTCCTGCTCTCGTTAGCAAAGTCCGAATGTACAGTCTGAAAGTGTTTCCACGCCTTTGCATCTGACGGATGCGTAACCTCCCCATCCTCCGTGGTATGTTGTGCATGCCATCTCATTGCCGCCGATGTCCTTTCTGATTGGTATAACCGTTTCAACCTATCGGTGATTGGCAAGTACCACATACGTTGGTATGCAACGCGGGTCCTTCCAGTAGTTGGTTGATATCTCGGCTTCCCACAAAATCGACATTCCTGCAACTTATCATCATCTTTCCAGAAAATCATGCAATTGTCTATGCATACGTCAATCATTTCTGATGGTAACCCAAGACTCGCAACCAACCTCTGTATTTCATAGTAACTCTCAGCGGAAATATTATCTTGTGGCAAATACTCTTTAATTAGCTCAGCCCATGAATCCATGCAAATCTCATTTAGGTTATGATCACTTTTAATTGTCATCATCCTAGATGCCAATGATAGTTTAGACTGCCCTTCTCTACATCCATCGTAAATGGGCTGCTTCGCAGCGTCTAACATATCATAAAAACGCTTTGCTTCTATGTTGGGTTCTTCCCTAGTATTATCATCAGCAAATGCAGTTGTACTTTCATGAAATGCATCTGTAACCATATCATGAAACCTATTTCCCTGTTGATACCCTTCATCAATATTTCCGAATAAATGATCATGCCCATAATTATAACTAGGTTGATCAACGCCATGACTCGTACTACTACTTCCAGCATCAACACTACAACCTTCCCCATGCGAAAACCAGATATAATAGTTTGGCTTAAATCCTCTATTATATAGATGCCTCTTCACAGTATCAATATCCACATATTGGGTGTTCTTGCACTTTCTACATGGACAGAAAATTTTACCGTCACGAGTCGCACATGGTTGGCTTGTCGCCTGGTACATGAATGCTCGCAACCCGTCCCGATACTCTTTCGTCACTTCACCCGTCCCTGGATCTCTTTGATTGTACATCCATGATCGTAATGCGTATATTTCGTGCCCCGAAGACATTTTTTAAACATTCACCACTCAAAATATATATATCAAAAATTTTTTTTTTTTTTTTTTTTGAATTTTTTTGAATTTTTTTTTTTGTGTTATGAAAGCTCTCAACGTGATCTGTATTTATAGGATTTCAAAATAAATTGCGACGGATTTGAGACGGATTTGCTACGGAAATTTGCAATGGATTTGCTACGGAAAAGGATTTGCAAGGGATTTGCAACAACTTTGCAATGGAAATTAATTTTTCTTTTAAACGTGTTCCACCTACCTCGCCTAACTCAACCTAACTGGTTCCATCGCAAATCCCTTGCAAAATTCCGTAGCAAATCCGTCGCAAATTTGCAATGGATTTGCTACGGAAAAGGATTTGCAAGGGATTTGCAACAACTTTGCGATGGAAATTAATTTTTTTTTTAAATGTGTTCCACCTATCTCACCTAACTCCACCTAACTGCTTCCATCGCAAATCCCTTGCAAAAATCCGTAGCAAATCCGTCGCAACTTTGCGAGGGACATTTTCCGTCGCAATTTTGCGACGGAGTTGCGACGACCACTGTGGTCCTCGCTAATCCCTCGCAAATTCGTCGCAATTTTGCAACGCATTTGCGACGCCCTTTTGCCCCTCGCAAATTTGCGAGGGATTTGCGACTCTAGATATTCCCTCGCACGTTCGTCGCAAATTTGTTGCAAAATCGTCGCAATTTGCGACGACTTTTTCCCTCGCAAAATAGCGACGGATTTGCGAGTGACTAACTAGTCACTCGCAAATCCGTCGCAAATCCGTCGCAAATCCGTCGCAAATTTGCGAGGGATAATATCCGTCGCAAATTCCATTGCAAATCGACTGTTTTCTTGTAGTGGGCCCTACAAACTCGCCCCGCAAGCAAGCTGGAAATCAATTAGAAGCCCGAGACTGCGAGATCGTTCCAGCTGGAGGATCAATTAAATCCCGAGATCACAGTTCCGCATCCTCAATGATAAATCATTAAAGATACTGGGAGGCAACCGTTGGGCCCAAATTCCACACTCAAAGTCCAGCTTGATTAAGTAGGCTAAGAATCAAGCCCAGCTCACTGAAAAGCCTCGCCAAGCAGGCCCGCTAGCTGGGAAGGAGTCGAGTACGCATGAAAGGAGGAGATCGTTGGGAAAGGGAGCTCGCAGCAAGCAGGTCAAAGACATTAAATGTGTTCTCCCCAGAATCAAGCTGAGCATTTAATCGAAGATCACAAATTCAATTCCATGTTTTGAATGAGATTGAGACGTTTGTATTTTCGAACTTGTATAAGATTCAAGGGGAACCTATTTGTAAACCAACCAAATTCTTGGCAATAAGACTAATATACACAATATTTTCTCTCTCAAATTCTTCTAAGAATTTCTTTGTTATTTCTTCAAAAATACGACCTGAAAAGCCAAGGATTGAGGTTGTGAAATTCTGCTCTCATAATCGCCCTCATTCTCTATGTCTTTTCTTACTTCTTATTCTTCCGGTTTTTAATTTCTTTGTCACGTCTTCTTCTTCATCCTTATCGTCTTCGACTTCTGATTCTTCTTCCTCTTATACATCTTTCGATTTTCTTTCATATTCTTCTAAATAAGTGTATGAAACCCATAAACCAAGAATTTTCACATTCTTCCTCTTAAACGTGGGTTCTTCATCTTTTTTTTTCCTATTCCTTATCTTTTAGTTTTTTTCTTTATCGTCTTTTCTTTATTCTTCTTCATCGTCTTCCACCTTTATATCTCCTTCTTCTCTCACGTCTTCGTTCTCTCTGACTTCCTATTTTTCTGGTTTTTCTTTGTCTTTTCCTCATTTTCACATTCTTTTGTTTTGTCATATCCCTCCTCTTCTCCGAATTCTTCATCTTCTCCTCCTTTAAGGTCTTCATCCAATTTTTTCTCTTCCCTATCTTTCCCTCTTCCACTTCATTTTCTATCTTATGGGGTTTTTCTCCTTCTTCTACGACTTCTTATTCCTCTTCTTCTGTTGTGTCTTCTTTTTCTTCCTCCTCTTTATCTTTTTTTTTTCTTCCTCGTATTTTCCTACTTCTTTTTCGTCTTCTTCATCATCTTTGTATTCTCTCAGTCCTTCTTCTTCTTCTTTTCTCGGGGTTTAAAAGCCTTTTTCATCATCTCCTTCTTACTTCGCCTTCATCATCTTTGTCTTATGCAAACTATTCTTCTTCGTCTCTTTCTCATCTTCACCTTCTTCTACTTCGTCTTCTTCATCTTCATCTCCAGGTTAAAAAACAAATCGTTGTGGTTTAGCTATGATTTTTTTCGGTTTGAAACTGGTTTAGCTCCCTCTTATTCACCTTTCATGTTTTCTTCTTCCTCATCATTTTATTCTTCTTTTTCATCGTCTTCGACTTCTTCTTCTTCCTCTTATTTATCTTTCGATTTTCTTATTCCTCATCTTTTCTTTCCCCTTCTTCATCGTCTTCGACTTCGACTTCTTCTGATTTGTCTTCTTCCTCGTCCTCTTCCGCTTTGTTCTATTCTTCTTCCCATTCTTTATCTTTCTATTTTTTCTTCTTCGTATTTTCCTTATTTTTTTCATCGTATTCGATTTCTCCTTCCCCGACTTTTTCTTATTTGTGTTCTTCTTCCTTGTCCCATTTCAATGCATTTGTCTTCATTTTCTTCGTATTTTCCTTATTCCTCTTCTCCATCGAATTCGTTTTTCTCTTCTTCCTCTTATTCATCTTTCAGATTTTCTTTTTCGTCGTCTTTTCCTTCTTCGTCTTCATCATCTTCGACTTCTACTTCTTCTTCTTTGACTGATTCTTCCTCTTATATATCTTTTGATCTTCTTATTCCTCTTCCTTTTATTCATCATCGTCTTCGTCTCCTCCGACTTTTTATTTTGATTTTTCTTCGTCTCCTTCTTCTTCTTCCCTCTCATTCTTCATCGTCTTCGTCTTTTCAGAATTCTTATTATGCCGGTTCTTATTTCTCTCATCTTTACCAGGCTAAAAGGCAAGCAAATAAAATTTTCACATCTTTGTTGGTTGCTTTATATGGTGTTTGTTTGCTGTCAATATTAACGTTCGTGTTCTAGAGGTTTTCTTTAGATTTGAATTGTTTTGGGTTTCAAAATTGTCATCGTGGTCCCAGATTCCGATCACGACCATGTTCTCCTTCTTTCTTATCTTGAATTTTTGCAGTTTGGTTTTGTCGTAGGTCATTTGACCATCTCTAACACCTATAATCCATCAGAGATTTTGTTCAATCCACGATGTTTTGTAGTCGAGAAATTTAGTACATCGTAAGTGTTACTATTGCCCTTTGCCTTCTTAAATATTTATTTTTGATATGAATGGCTGTTTTGATTCTATGAATGGATGTTTCTTAATCTAATGATTGACTATTGTATCAGTACCGATATGCTTAATTTTGTATAGTTTGTACTTTTTGTTGATCTTCTTATGGCTACTTAATACTTGTTCAAATTCAAATGTAATGTTTTTCTTATTAACACTCTGTAATTTCAAGTACTCTCTTTATTAACACAAGATTTAAGGGTTAATATTACAAACCCAAAAAAATAAAATAGATATGTTTCGAATTCGTGATCGAAGATGTGCCAAAACATTAATAGTGAGTCTATCAATTATGGCTGATTCTGAGGCTTACGTTAGAATAAAATAAAATAAAAAGAATAAATAAAAAAAGTAAAACTGCCATCACCAAAAAACTATACTATCATGTTCTTGAAGTCTCTCTCTCTCTAAATTAGATCTCCCTTGGAATCTCCCTTGGTTCTTCCTCGAGAATCTCTAGCATATTCTTTTTGTTTCTCTTTCATGAAAGAAAAATTTCACAATAGATAGGTTTACTCTTGTCTCCTTCAACTTCTCATTTCCTCTTTTGTTCTCTTAGTTTACCTTCAAGCATCTTGACCATCTCTTTATTTTCCTTCTTCATATCAATCACACATTTTTTCGCCGTAAAAACAACTTCATCGTTTCAACCACTATTTCCTTTTATCTTACGTGCACAAAACCACTTATTTAAATTGTATATCTAAATTTGAAAACAAAGTTACAGTAAAAATATAATTATCATATCAACTACAATATTATAGTATCATATATAAATAAAATGTTATCCTATCTGTGTTACCTTCGATTAAAAATATTTATGAAAAGAAAGTCCTAAAATATGTTTTTTCCTCCTCTTTTCCTTCTTCTTCTTCAACATCTTAATATTCTTCTTCTCCGACTTGTTTTTCTTCGTCTCCATCTTCTCCGAATTTTTTTTTCCTTTTTCCTTTTTTCTTCGTCTTCTTCTTCGTCTTCGTCTTCGTCTTTCTTATCCTTTTCATCATCTTCGTCTTATGGACATCCTATTATTCATGTTTTTCTTCGTCTTTTACTTCTTCTACTTTATCTTTTATTCTTCTTCCTTTTCTTTATCTTTCGGTTATTCTTCTTCCTCGTAATTTCATTATTTTTTCCATCGTCTTGGGCTTCTTCTTCTTTTTCATAATCTTTGCCTTCTTCGACTTCTCCTTCTTATTTTTCTTCCGGTTTTTATTCGTCTTCTTCTTCCTCTTCTTCGACTTCTCCTAATCCATCACATTTGTTTTCTTTGTCTTCTCTGGTTCCTTATTCTTCTGGTTTTTCTTAGCATCTTCTCCTTCTCAGACTTTTTCATCTTCATCTTTCGGTCTCCGTCTTCATCTTTAATGCATGGGTCCTTGTATTTTTCGAATTCTTCTTCATCAGCTTTTTTTTCTTCTTCCCCCTCTTCCTTTTTTTCATATTCCTCGTCTTTTCCTTCTTACTTTTCATCGTCTTCGACTTCTACTTCTTCTTCTTTATCATCTTTGTCTTCTCCGACTTCTTCTTCTTCTTTTTCTTTCGGTTTTCTTCATCTTATTTTTCCTATTCTGCTTTGTCTTCATCTACTTCCTCTTCTTTATCTTTTGATATATCTTCTTCCTCGTCTTTTTCTTCTTTTTCATCATTTTCGTATTCTCCGACTTCTTCTGCTTTTATTTTTTTCCAATTTTTACTCCTCATATTCTTCCTCTTCTCCTTCATATTCTTTGTCTTATTTGAATTCTTATTCTTCTGATTTTTCTTGGTCGTTATCCTCATCTTCACCTTCTTCTACTTCGTCTATATCATCTTCTAGTTTTCTTCATCTTCCGATTTTCTTCTTTTTTCTTTGTCCTTTTCTTTCGGGTTTCTTCTTATTATCCTTCTTCATTATTTTGTGTTATCCATCATTTTTCAATTTCTTTCGGGTTTTATATGGCTTGTGTCTTCATCTCCTTCGACTTCTTCTCCTTCTTCCTCTTCTTCTTCTTTTTCGGTTTCTTTTCTTCTTATTTTTGAATAAGAATTTTAATTGATAATTGCATGGATTTGTAGATAATCAATTTCATTAAAGGTAATATAATAATTCTTGTGAAATTAAGAAAGAGAGCGTGAGATTTTTGGGTTAACATGTTTTATTTTTGGTTTCTATCCAACTTTTGATTTATGTTTTTTTTTTAATATTTTTTAAATAATATAATTTTTCGTCGTCCCTAATTCTAATTTTTACACTTTTCTAAAAATTTTGTTTTTCACTATTAGAATTTTAATTCTTTCATCATTATGATTTTGACATTTTTACAATTGTTATTTGAACGATTTAATTTTCCATTGTTATTTTGATTCTTATCGTAATATCTTAAAAAATATATTATTTAACTAATTTGTTTTTGCTGTTATCATGTATCCAATTAAAATTATGAGAGCGTTATATCTTTTTTGAAAAGAAAAAAACCACTAACACCAGCTTAGATTAATAGTTCAAATTGACTAAAAACTATAATTTAACCGATTGAATTGACAAAAAAAGTGAATAAAACTGGTTTAACTTAATTGATCAAATCAAAGAAATTGTTAATGGCAATGAATTGTAGTAAACTAAATCATTAATGGAGATTGACGTCTATCTGCCAACACACTTGATCTCTAGGGGTCTAAATTATGATGACTGTATTTATTATTAGTCTTGTCATATATGTTCAACGCTTGAGATTTTGGATCAAAATATTAATCCTTTATGAGTTCAAACATAACTTAAGTATGTGAAAACAATTTTTTAATATAGGGTGTTATATTACGTCTATTATACGGAGCCTGTCATCCTTTCACAATACTTTTCTTCTTATCCAAAAATCCGATAAAGTTATATTACATCAATCATAACAGCTTTAAGCTTCTCTACATCATCTTCCGAGGAAGTTCTCGAAGTATCCCTACGGACAGTATCATTTGAACTATTCATGGAGTCACCAGTGATGATTCCTTGATTAGAACTTTCCGACCACTATGGATTCTAATATATGAGACTCTTCAAATACAATTGTAACCGAATGGTGATGCATAGTTGGGTGGTTTCCTGAATGAGATCTCCTCTGCTTCCAACTTCTCCCAGTGTATCAAGTTCAGAGACACTGTCAAAGCTTGACAACGTTGTATCGAATTCAACCGATACTCGACGCTTCAATTCAGTAATCCATGAAGCTTTACCAAATGGACTCTCCTATAAGATCAGACATGAATAGTAATTCAAACTTTCGAATACACCAATAACTCCAGAAATCAAGAATATAAAAAAGAAATTATAAAACACATAAGTACCTCTTGGTAATGACTTTTACGTCTTTCATCTTCTTCAATGCTCAAATGGGATTTCAAATCTTAGGTGCCATGGCCCTTTCACCAAGCTATCGCTTTCTTATACTCCAAATAAGAACCCTAATTAAAAAGAATAAAGACTTGTTTTGTGGGATGCAAACACTCTAATGTCGCATGCCATGTGTGTGTGTGAGAGAGAGAGAGCTAACGTGCAACATTGCTTTTGAATTTGAATTATGTAGAAGAAGAGAAACATTGCAAGTCTTAATTGCATCAACATAATCAACAAAGTCATTCGAAGTCTAGTCTTTCCCACCAAACCAAATTTTGTAGATCCCTGCTAAAAGCTAAGAAATCTTATAAGAACACAAACATCTAAAAAAAAACGCAAAGATCACTTCAACTTTTTGAAATTTTTTATTTTTCTCACCGTAGTTGTCACAATTAGAATATAGATTGTCTTAAAAACTGTTGATCCGTAAATCACACAAAAGGGGTAAAACAGTACTTTTAATCGGAATCTCGTTTATTGATCTAAGTCGGCGGTTACAACAGAGTTTAAGTAAGAAAGCAAAGACAAAAGACTTGAGATCGGTAATGAGCTCTCTCTTGTTCTCTGTCTTTGCGGAAGTTGTGGATGTCTTGATGAATGAACCTTCTCCTCTATTTATATTGTCTTGAGGTGGCTCTAAATGTGAATATTCCCTTTTCCTTGCTCGATTAGGGAATGGAAATATTCCGGATTCCCCTCCGAGATAAGGATATATTCCTTATTCTTTGGCGGTCTATTCGCAAGGAATATTTCCATTTCCGAGATCGGCGGGAAAGAGGAAATATTCCGGTTTCATCTGTTGTAACGGACTGGGCTTGTGATGGGCCTAGATCGGTAGCCGAGGTGGGCTTTCAGCGAGATCCCGAGCTCGGCCCAATGTTTTCGGGCCGACTTATCCTCGATCCGAACCATCGTAAACCGGTCTTGATTGAACCGATCTCGGTTCGAACCGAGTTAAACCAGGGGGTGCTAATCCCCCCTCTAACAATTGGTCCCCCCCCCCCTCAGTTCGGCGAGGGAGTTTATGAGTTCGGTGAATTTTTGGGGAGTATTCTTTAGCTCGGTTAAAACTGAGATCGGTACGATCTGATCAGATTCTATTTCGAGTGCGGCGGATTTTTAGGTTCGGCGAATTTTGAGTCCGGCGAACTTCTTTCGAAAGTGAATATCGGAATTCTCGCGGTTTGACTAGTCTATTGAATTTTGAATTCGGCTGATTTTTCTCGGGTTGTTGAGCTCTGATATATTTGAAGTCGTACATAATACGAACCTCTCGAATTTATCGTACACAGTGGTGCCGTAAACTGTACGGTCTTAGCCGGGTGAAGAGGATAAATTCGACTGAACCTGCTCGAGGTCGGCAATCCCTATCGTAGATCGGCTTACTGCTTTTGCGATTGTTGAGAAATCGGCTTACTTGTTTTTGCGACTGTTGAGAAATCGGCTTACTAGTTTTGCGACTGTTGAGAAGTCGGCTTAGATTTGCGAGGAAGGACGTTCGGCTTGACCCTAGAGTTTAGTTTAAGAGTACGTGAACAGCTCATCTTAATATGCTCTAGGTTTCTCACATTGAATCCGAGTGTGCGAGACGGGCTCGGCTTATTTGGCTCGGATAATCTGAGAAGTTGGTGCGAGACTGATCTCGGCTTTGAATGTGGAAAGTGTATTATCCATTGCACCATGAGGATGCGTGCGAGCTAAGCTCGGCTTTATCAGATCGTCTGGCCAGGACGTTGATGTGTAACCGTTGGTGGTTGAAAATGCGAACTGTTGAAGTTCGGCAAACGTAAAGTTTGACTTAGAGAATACGAACAGTTGGAGTTCGGCAAACGAAAAGTTTGACTTAGAAAATACGAACTGTTGGAGTTCGGCAAACTAAAAGTTTGGCTTAGAAGATACGAACTGTTGGAGTTCGGCAAACGAAAAAGTTTGACATAGAAAATACGAACTGTTGGAGTTCGGCAAACTAAAAGTTTGACTTAGAAAATACGAACTGTTGGAGTTCGGCAAACTAAAAGTTTGACTTAGAGGATACGAACTGTTGGAGTTCGGCAAACGAAAAGTTTGACTTTAGAAAATACGAACTGTTGGAGTTCGGCAAACTAAAAGTTTGGCTTGGAAAATACGAACTGTTGGAGTTCGGCAAACATAAAGTTTGGCTTAGAAAATACGAACTGTTGGAGTTCGGCAAACATAAAGTTTGGCTTTGAAGGTTCGAACTATTGGAGTTCGGTAGAATGCCTTGGTAAAATTTTATTAATGTTATAGCTGCGCCTTGTGAGGGCTGCCTACGTACCTTCGAAAGAAGGATCAAGCCATTCGTAGTTCATCATAAGATGGCTTTGCGAGCTGTGGAAGCTTCATCTTACTTAGTCGTTTCTTGACTGTTAATTCCGAGGTCGTGTTACACATCCTCTCGAGTTCATTGTGCACACAATTGGTGCCGTACATAATACGGTCTTAGCCGGGGTGTAGAGAATGAACTCGATCTTACGACCTGCTTCTAGGTCGGCGATCGTCGATTGATCGGCTTAGTTCCCATATTGGATCTGAGTGTGCGAGACAGACTCGACTTATTTGGCTCAGACAATCTGGGAATTGCGTCATCCGGCTTATAATTTGCGAATGTTGAGAATTCGGCTTACTATTTTGCAAATCGAATCCGAGTGTGCGAGACGGACCCGGCTTACTTGGCTCGGATGATTTGGGAGTCGTTTTAGACTGTAGTGCAGACTCTAGAGTACGGCTTCAATATGAGGTTGACGAGCTGAAATTCTGAATCTGATGAGCTTGAATTATGTACGAAAAACTCATCTGAACTGAAACTACTGTTTCAATTCTGAAGTTCTGAATGAAGAACTGAAACTGTGAAGTTCTAAATCTGAAGAACTGAAGCTGTGAAGTTCTGAATCTGAAGAACTGAAGCTGTGAAAACCAATCTGAACCGAGACGAGTTGAAACTGATAAACCATTCTGAACTGAAACTGATAAACCGTTAATTGGACAAATCATGTCATAATGAGCGTGTTGTAGCTCGGTAGAAGATGTAGCTCTGTATTGTCACTTGATAGAGGAGAAAGCTTGATAGCGAGAGCGTAGCTAGGTAGAAGAGCGTCTTTTTTTTTTTTTTTTTTTTTTTTTTTTTTTTTTTTTTTGCGAACTGTGCGCGTTCGGCTTTTTGAGTTCGGCGAACTGCTGGAGTTCGACGAATTTTTAGAATTCGGCGAACTGCTGGGGCTCGGCTCATTTTTTGATTTCGGCGAGCTGCTGGAGTTCGGCAAATTTTTTGAGTTCGGCGAACTGCTGAAGTCCGTCTTTTTTTTTTTTTTTTTTTTTTTTTTTTTTTTTTTTTGAAGATGCAAACTTTTTGAGTTCGGCGATCTTTCAAATTCGGTGAACTTTCGAGTTCGGCGAACTGTTGGAGTTCGGCTTTTGAGTTCGACGAACAAGGTCGGCGAACTGTTGGAGTTCGGCTTTTGAGTTCGACGAACAAGGTCGGCGAACTGTTGGAGTTCGGCTTTTGAGTTCGTCTTTTTTTTTTTTTTTTTTTTTTTTTTTTTTTTTGAAGATGCAAACTTTTTGAGTTCGGCGATCTTTCAAATTCGGTGAACTTTCGAGTTCGGCGAACTGTTGGAGTTCGGCTTTTGAGTTCGACGAACAAGGTCGGCGAACTGTTGGAGTTCGGCTTTTGAGTTCGACGAACAAGGTCGGCGCGATGCCTGACTGCGAACAAGGTCGGCGCGATGCCTGACTGCGAACAAGTTCGGCGCATTGCCTGACTGCGAGCAAGGTCGGCGTGATGTCTGACTGCGAGCAAGGTGGGCGCGATGCCTGACTGCGAGCAAGGTCGGCGCGATGCCTGACTGCGAGCGGGGTGGGCGCGATGCCTGACTGCGAACAAGGTCGGCGCGATGCCTGACTGCGAGCGGGGTGGGCGCGATGCCTGACTGCGAGCAAGGTCGGCGTGATGCCTGACTGCCAGCAAGTTCGGCGCATGCCTGACTGCGAGCAAGTTCGGCGCGTTGCCTGACTGCGAGCAAGGTCGGCGTGATGCCTGACTGCGAGCAAGGTCGGCGTGATGCCTGACTGCCAGCAAGGTCGGCGCGATGCCTGACTGCGAACAAGGTCGGTGTGATTCCTGACTGCGAACAAGGTGGGCGCGATGCCTGACTGCGAGCAAGGTCGGCGCGATGCCTGACTGCGAGCAAGGTCGGCGTGATGGCGCTAGAAGGAGGGGGTCCTCCTCCGGTTGTCGGTAACTCAGTGTCGGTTGGATTGAGTTCGTCAGCCCGAGGGTTTTGATCATCGTTTTCTGAGCTGTTGACGAGGGCTGCGGTGGTATCGACTGGAAGAACCATTGCCGAACTTCAATCAAACGATATCCGAAAGTACTGTTCTATTACTCCCCACAGACGGCGCCAATTGTTGATCCGTAAATCACACAAAAGGGGTAAAACAGTACTTTTTAGTCGGAATCTCGTTTATTGATCAAGGTCGGCGTTACAACAGAGTTTAAATAAGAAGGTAAAGACAAAAGGATTCGAGATCGGTAACGAGCTCTCTTCTATTCTCGTTATAGAACAGAGCAATAGAAAGGATTCGGGATTCCCTTATCTTCACATACTGAAGAAACTTCACCGTCTCGTACACTGGAAATTCCCACCGGCAATTTCTGTCGAGAACCATAGCCTTCTCTAGCTTTCCCATCGATTTTCAACAACTTCGGGATTAACAGAGATCGTTAATCCCTCTGCCTTTAACTGAGTCACCTGACAAAAAAAATCAATTACACAAGAAAATCTAAGAACCAAATTCCAAATTAAACCCGAATTTTGAGACCTTATTGGTACGATTGTAGT
This sequence comes from Eutrema japonicum, assembly GCA_030161315.1. Lineage (NCBI taxonomy): Eukaryota > Viridiplantae > Streptophyta > Magnoliopsida > Brassicales > Brassicaceae > Eutrema > Eutrema japonicum. The sequence goes on along the minus strand of BSQW01000004.1, from coordinate 39,083,621 downwards.
TCATCAAGTGATACCTTTCTATCACAATCATACTGTCCTTGTGATATGGTTGTGCAAGTATATCAAACCAAACAACAACATGTCTAATCTAATCGAATATCAAAATTAAAAATTACATGAAACATTAACAAAGCAGACAAAATACTAACATTCTCTGTATCGTCAAGAATAAAAACAGAACTTTCTTGTCCAAGCACCACATCAGAACTTTATTGTCTAAACTATTTTACTGTTTTAAAATATATCAAGTTGAAGTGAATGTGTATGACTTTTCAAGTGTTTTCGCATGGATATATGTGTAAAACTACCTATGAGTGGTAACTTAAACATCACACTCGGCTTGTTCGCTGGGGAAGGATTCAGGGGAAGAATTTGAGACAGATTCAAACTCAGGTTCAAGGTAGGTGGCAAGATCGTCACTACTGGAAGAATGCACTGGAGAATCACTCGCCACGCTAACGATAAAATAAAATATGAGGAATTTCAGCTTAGACTCAAATGAAAAGTCACCAATAGACTAAACCCTACAAAAAATAATTAATGGAATTTGAGTTGCAATTGCATAAAAACAAAGCACACGTAAGAAGGCTATGGAAGAAGAATACTTTGTATATTGGTGTTCGACTATGGTAGAAACACTCAGATCGTGATTCCCACACAGAATATAACAATTTATATATTAAGCTAACAATGTTTTTATACAAAAACACAGAATAGATCAAATTAAACAATAATTCCGAACCAAAGAGGTCAAGACTATCCAAATCACCTTTTAAAAATCTTGCCTCCCTTCCATTGTCTTCATGTGTTTAACTTTTTTCTTCGTATTGTGAATGTAGGAAACGAAGAAACCAATATTAAACCATGCTTCTTCCTCTTCTTCTTTCTTCTATTGGCTATAAAAACCAAGTGTGACAAAAGTAAACAATCGCAAACCACGTATAAATACAAATATAGAAACTAAAAACTTAGATCGATGAAGAATAAGTAAGAACAAAAAGGGTGATTACCCAGAACCAAACCTCAATTTCTTTAACAAAATACAGAACAACCTACAAAGCAAAAACAAAAGAAAGAGATGTAAAAGTTAGCCAAATCAATGCACGAACTAAAGAACAAAATAAGCCAATAATTTAGACATGTTTAAAACCAACAACATATCAAAAGAAACCATATGCAAGCACCATGAAATATTTTTAAAAAATACAAAACCCCATAAAAAGAATACCCTACCTTGAATGAAGACGACAATCATAAAGAACTAACCAATATATAATACAACCAAGCTAGGGTTTCGCCGAAATCAGTTATCAATCGGGCTTGGAATCAATTACATATCGGGCCATTTCTTAGTTACCAATCGGAAAAAAACCCATACGTCTATTGTATTAAACGGCACAACACTAAACTATTCCGGGTTTGACAAACCGGTATGACAATCGGATAGTATATATTTTTTACCAAACTTAATTTGAACCATCGATTAGAGTATTAACGACTTTCTGCAGAGGGACATGAGAATAATTAACCACCCTGAGAGTGAAAGAGAGAGCTTTAAACTCAAAATCTACGTCGCATTTAATATATATGATTTGATTCATTAGTCTGAATGTTCAAAATCCCGGCCTAGTAAAAATAGATTTAATAAACAAAATGTAAAATGACCTGGCAAAGTTAAGAAAGACAGACATGCTCAAAGTAACCAGACGGGCTCAAAGGAACATATGAGGTGATGAGCCGAGTTTAAAGGCCCACCGAAGTGAAAGTCTACGGTCAAAGGGGATTAAATGCATGACTATTAACCCCGACGAGACCAAAGACTGGTTCAAACCGGTGAATTAAAGTGCCTAAACATAACGGCCGAAACCTCAGAATTAAAGACCATTCAAGGCGAATCAGGCGGAGTAATCGCTACCGTTAAACACGATCTCATAGTATAAAACAAGGACGAGAGCAAGGAGCAAAGGGACCTGAATCCGACTCTCTACAACCATTTCTCACTACAATGAGCTCTAGACTCAAACATTTAGCAATTTTTTGTTCTTGTTCTTGTAAAATCTCTGTTGAGAATATAAATACTTAAGTCAGTTTACTCTGCAAAAACCTCATCCAAACCGCTTCCCAATCCGGATCGTTCCCATCGAGCAACAAACTTTTTGTTTATTGCTCGATAGTCCTTCGGTTCTTCTTTTCTTAAAGATAAGCCAAAGTCCCCCATTTATTCCTATTTACAAATTTTGCCTGTTGTATTTCCAGCTACAACAGTTTGGCGCTAGAAGAAGGGGGATAGGCAAGTCAAACTCCAACTTAGAAGAACCACCATGGAAGAACATGCCGCTATGCGGGAAGTCGCAGAGAGGGTCACAAGTGACCTGACCGTAGTGATATATCATGGTTTTTACCCCTTTTTAGCCATAATATAAGTCCTTTTTATAGAGTCTTTCTAGTGTTTTCGTAGACTTTTAGAGTCTTTTCAGGTTTTAGCACGATTGGAGCACAATTGGAGAAAATGAGCCGTTTTGGGTGAAAATGAGCATATGGAAATGCAGAGTCATGCAGAGACGTCAGAAGTTTGGCATTCGTTGAAGAATTTCCCACCAATGGATTGAGCTCACAATTGGATACAAGACAGATCAATGGATTAGCTTTCATTTGGAAGTGGTTTCAGGCTATTCCAACGGTGCGATCAAAAATTATGTCAGTTTTCGTGAAGACAGTCCAGTCTTGCGAGCAGAAAAGTTGACACGCAAGCTTGGTATCGATCGATACCACTAATGGTGTCGACCGATACCGACTTCAGGAAAAAGGAAACGTGACTTTTTACAAGTTTGAAGTTTGCACCTTGGTCCAGAAGACTTTAATAATTACTAGTAGCCCCAAAACGTATTTTAGGTTGTAAATTAGGTTTTTCAGCCACTTTTGTTGGTTACACTTTATTTTACTTTGGTTTTAGAGAGAGAGCTTTGTGAGGGAGACAAGTCATAACTATGTTCGTCTGAGAGAAGATTTCGAACCCTCTTGTTACTCTTTTCTTATTGTTTAATTTAATGATCTATTCAGTTATGTTGATTGTTTCATTCCCCATGTCTGAGTAGATCCATCTTAGGTTTAGGGTTTTCTCATAAGGATTTCTCTGATTGCTGGTAATTGATTAGTTAGGATTCACCATCTGAATTAGTTCTTCACCATAGGTTGTTCTCAAAACTAATTCTAGATTGATCACCTAGAACTTAGATCTTAGTTTAATCAATTAGGCACGATAGTGCAATTGAGTAATATGATAGAACCTAGGGTGAGCAAATTAATTATTCGCAAAGAGATTTGGTTGAGTTGATTTGTGAACATATCAAACTCGTTATTAAGACTGATTTATTCTTAGGAATTTGCAAAGAGATTTGGGATTCTGAAGTTTAGATTTAGATAATTCTCGCAACGACAGTTGGTTAATTATACCTTAGTGTTTTGAGTTCAAGAACCGCGCTAAATCTGAATCCTGACTGATTGGTTATCTGCATTAATTGATTTCCGGAAAAATAACCTGAGCCTATATTCTCCCATCGATTTTACAACTCTTTGACTGTTTATTGCTTTTTGTTTCAACTGAATTACTTAGCTTGATTCAAAACTATTTGGTCTATTGAGTGATTTTCTTGAATCTTTGTGGTTCGACCTCTAAATATATTGCAACTACAGCTTAGTACTTTTAGGGTATATATTTGAGTTTATCACGTAGTCTTAGAAGGGGCAATGACCGCGATGAACCAAAACCTTGAAAAAGTCGTTTCAGATCAAGCAACATTGGCCCAATCATTCGTTGAGCTCCGCTCAGAAATGGTAAGAACACAAGTTCCACCACTGCAAAGTGTTTTACCACCACCGATGCCACAAGGTGTTTCACTAACACCGACATCCACTGCGCCACTCGGAAGAAATGGAAATAGTACCACATCCCCAAGTGTACATCACTTAGGGACTGGTCCATCCTATCATGGCCAAGGCAATGGAAGTACGCAAGTACCTTCAAGGAATGAAATACAAATCGATCTGTCGACCGGTCTCCCACCTCCTCTTTTCAATCCGTTGAATTTACATGTTTGGAATTTGGATCAAAGACCTGTCTTGACCCCGAAACCCGAGCGAAGGAGCCGACAGGGCCAATACGGTCCTCAAAGGGTAGATCCCTCGACACATCCTCCACCACCACCGTTTGATCCGTTTAATTGGCATCCGCGAAGCCCAGATCAAAGACCTATCATGACTCCAGAATCCAACCGAAGGAACGGACATGGCCAATTCGGCCCATAAATGGCAGGAAACCGCGAACAGCTCGTTGGTAATCCTGGAGTGAATATGGATCTGACAGGATTGGAGTATATTCATCGGGTGCTAGCAGAGAATGTGTTGCAGCGGGATTATACGTAACCTCCAAGTTATCGAATCTCAAAAGATGAAGAACTTGGGACGAGATTAACAGGCTCTGTTTTGAGACTTGAAAACAGAGGTAACCTTCGATTTAGGAAAGAGAGAAAGCTCTTAACTTTTATTAATCAAAAACCAATGAATAATTGAGTTGCAACTCAACAACTTATACAACAAGAATGATAAGCAAAGCCCTAAAATAATGACGGTGGATCAAAGGAGAAAAAGAAATAAGAAAAACAATTCCAAAAGCCCAACGTTAAACTAAAACCCAAAAGCTATTAGTGTGCTATAACCCATAAACGATACGACGCTACATCAGGTCCCTCGGGGTAAGAAGAAACTCGCCCTAGAATTTGCAAGTGCGACCTCCGGATTATCATTGTTGACAACTGCATCTTCTGGTTCATACAGAATCAAGTGTTTGACATTAAAACGTATGCAATGTGCATATGAGGCGCATTGTTATTGATTTTTGCAGTTACTTCAAGGGGGCTGACCTTTCTAGCTTTCAATTTGTTGTAAGTATTAGAGGGAAACCTCTCTTTCGTCAGCACTGCCCATACTAAATCGCCAACCTGAAATTGTACATCACGTCGACGAACATCAACTGCAGCTTTATACTTAGCCGTAGCAGCCTCCAAATTGGCTCGGACTTTTTGGTGAATCGTGGTGAACTCCTCAACAAGCTCTCCCGTGAAACCGAGTACGATCCAGAGCCAAAGATAAATCAGGAGGACCTCTCGGAAGTAATCCATACACTACCTTAAAAGGACTGAAACTCGTGCTTCGATTGACTGCGTGGTTATGAGCAAACTCCGCTTGACAAAGCACCAAGATCGTATATTATCACCCACCAAGCTACGCAACAAATTACCGAGAGCTCGATTGGTGACCTCCGTCTGCCCATCAGTTTGGGGATGATATGCAGAGCTCATGTCCAAACTAGTGCGTAACATACGCCACAAAGACCGCCAAAAATGGCTTAGAAAACGCGAATCTCTATCGGAGACAATAGATACAGGCAAGCCATGTAGCTTATACACCTCACGAAACAAGAGAACATCCACTTGAGAAGCATCGGTGGTCTTCTTACAAGGCACGAAATGGACCATTTTCGAAAAACAGTCGACAATCACGAAAATGGAATCATGTCCACGTTGAGTGCGCGGGAGACGAAGGACAAAGTCCATACTGATATCGGACCATGGCTGTGTCAGAATTGGAAGCGGTAAGTACAGCCCGGCGTTTGTAGCCTTCCCTTTTGCAGCTTGACAAGTTCCACATCGAGTGACGAATCGTTCAACATCCCTACGCAAGGAAGGCCAACAATATGACGAGCTCACCAAAAACAGTGTACGATCTCGCCCTACGTGCCCTTCGCTATGTAAATCACGAATTAATTGAAGACGGAGACTACATTCTGGAATGCACAACTTTTTACCCTTGAAGAGAAATCCATCAACGATTAAGTAGTCTTCACTAGAACCGATAAGAACATCAGACCAGATTTTCCCAAAGAAATTATATGTGGGATACAAATCGGGTAATGCTGAAAAGCATGGCACCGAAACATGTAAGGTCGCGAGGAGAGAGTGTCGCCGACTGAGAGCATCAGCGACCTTGTTAAGTGTACCGGCTTTGTGCTTAATGACAAAGGTGAATTGCTGCAGATGCGTGTCTTGCCGAGACCTTCTCTTGAGATCCCATGTGCTTAAGAGCATCGTGGTCAATGTACAACACAAACTCTTTGTGAAAGAGATAGTGACGCCAGTGTTTGATCGCTTGAACCACCGCATAAATTTCCACGTCATAAGTGATATACCGTCCTCTGGAGCCTGCAATTTTTTTCGCTGAAAAACACAACAGGCTTCCCCAACTGACTTAACACAACTCTGATGCCCGTCTTAGAAGCATCAGAATGAAGCTCAAATGCCACATTGACGTTTGGAAGCACTAGAACAGGCGATGAAGTCAACTTCGTCTTAATCGTTTGAAACGCCATGTCTGCTTCCAACGTCCAAACAAATGGTGATGCTTTAATGTTGGAACTAATTTTTTGTCAAAGCCTGAGGGTTTGATAAAATTGTGTTAGTGTGAAAAGAAATGAGTTAAGCTCTTTCTAATGAAATGTTTTCATTAACCGAGAAATGTTTTCTCGTGTATATATGTTGGAATGGTTGTGTCTTAAATGAACAACATGTGAGAAGAAAAGCCATACGTGCGACGTTCGCATCTTGGGCCTTGATTGGGCCCGTGGACTTTTTGAGGTATCGATCGATACCCCTTGGTATCGATCGATACCCAGCGGGCCGACTTAAAAATCGCAGCCGCCTAGGTTATTCTAGAAATATTCCTTTTCTGTCATGGAAAAACCCTAGCCTCTTTCCTATATATACAACACGATTTTCACCTAAAAAATCATCCTCTGATACACAAAAAACACTTACTAAAAGTTCTAGCAATCGTTTCTTCAATTCCCTACTGCTTAGAGTAAGTTTTAATTTCGAGAGTATCGTAGAATAATGGTCGATAGATATGAATCATGGTGTTGATGATTCAGTTAAACTTTGGTTGTATCCTGGGACTCATGGATCTATAAAACCCCGTCACACTACGGGAGATTCTTAGAGTTAAGGAAATAGATTTATCTCGCCTCCTCAGATCTTGTATTGCTTTATCGTTTATAAATCGTCTGTTCCTTAAACTGTTTATTTACATATTACTGTGATTAAATCTTTCCTGTCTGTAGTGTAAATTTTGGTCCTACAATCTTAACTCTAAGAAGATCCAATTTCTGTTTTATTACTTCAATTGGATCTTTAATCACGAGTAAATAAACGTTTTCAAACGGTTTTTAAAACGATTCTTCTACTGCTGATGATACTCAAACGTTGTCAAAAAGCTTTTAGCAAATTGAAACGTGTAGTAGAGGCAATCTTCATCTCTCTCTATTTTTTCAAGAAGATGTTCTTCTGCTAGTGATACTCAAACGTTAATCAAACAGCTATTTAGCAACTTGAAACGTGTAGTAGAAGCAGATCTGCTTAAACATCTTCTAAAAAACCGTCTTTAATTGCGATTAAAGAACGGTATAATCAACGAACACACATCTGTTCTTGATAGGTTCGATTCAGATCGAGGCCTTGTGAGTATCGATCGACACCCTATGGTATCGGTCGATATTGGACTAAATTGTATCGGTCGACACTTAAGTGTATCGATCGATACCATGCAAACAGTGTATCGGTCGGCACCTCAGTGTATCGATCGATACTTTGCATCGACCAAGTTGGTCTATGTCGATCGATACTGTGTATAAGACACAGGTATCGATCGACACTGGTGCTATGATCGATCCTGTGAAATTCACTTGCATCGGTCGACACCCAGGGTATATCGATCGACACTGAGCGTGTATCGATCGATACAAGGTTGCTTCGAATGACACAGTATGTGCATCGAGCATCAATCGGAACCCAGGGTGTATCGATCGACACTCAATGTGTATCGATCGACACCAAGATGCTTTGATTAACATAGTATGTGCATCGAGCATCGATCGACACCTACAGTGCATCGATCGACACCACACGAGTGCATCAATAGACATTGAATGTGTATCGATCGATATCAAGGAGTATGGATCGACACCAATGCGATTTAGTTCGATATTAGAATTGCGATTCTTAAAGTTTATATATCGACACTAATTGAAAGTTGTTTCTTTTGTCTTAACAGAATGACAATTGATGTGGAAAACAACTCTGGATTGGTGGAGAAAACCAGTGAAAAGGTTGAATTGACTGCGAGTCAGATCGAGACGGTCAAAGTTCCATCTGGGAACCATGTCGCTCCTCCAACCAAGTTTGATGGGACAGCATTCAAGATGTGGAAAAGGAAGATGTTCTTCTATCTGACAACATTGAATCTCCAGAAATACACCAGTGAGGTGAAACCTGTTCTCCCAGAAGATAACACTGATCCACGTGCGCTTGCGAGTGTCCACGCCTGGGAACATGCTGACTTCTTGTGCAAGGGCTATATTCAGAATAGTCTTTCGGACTCTCTGTTTGGGGTGTACGAAAATGCTGAGACATCTAAGGATCTGTGGGATTCCTTAGACAAGAAGTACCGCATTGAAGATTCTGGTACTCAGAAATTCACTGTGGCGAAGTTCGAGCAGTACAAGATGGTGGATTCAAGACCACTAATGGAACAAGTCGATGAGGTGCAGAGGCTCCTACATGATATCTTTGCTGAGGGAATGCGGCTGTGTGAAACCTATCAAGGTTGCTGCATCATTGAGAAGCTACCTCCTGGTTGGACGGACTTCAAGAACTACCTCAGGCTGAAGAAAAAGAAGATGAGCCTTGAAGATCTGATTGTTAAGCTCCGCGTAGAGTCTACGAATCGGGAACAACAGATCAATGTAGGTGTGAAAATTCGCGAACACAATGCGAACATGGTTGAACACCAAAACCCCAATCAAGGCAAGTGGCAGAACAAAGGTCGCCTAAACAAAGGCAAAGGGAAGATGCCACCAAAGAACTTCCAAAAGTTCAAGAACAAGAGTGGTCAGAATGGTCAGACTTCTCAAAGGTTCTTAGGACTGTGTAACTTCTGTGGGAAGCAAGGACACAAATCCGTCGATTGTCGTAGCAAGAAGGCTCAAGCCAACTTGACAGAAGCTGACATGTGTGCTGTGGTCACTGAGGCCAATATTGCTGAAAGCCATCCAAAGACTTGGTGGTTCGATACTGGTGCAACCAGACACATTTGTATGGATCGAGAGATGTTCTCCACATACACAAAGACCAAGAATGGTGAAAAACTCTTAATGGGTAATTCAGCCTCGTCGACAATTGATGGTCACGGGAAGGTTGTTCTGAAGCTCACCTCTGGACAGGAACTGGTACTCACGAACGTCGTCCATGTACCAGATATGCGCAAGAATCTGATCTCTGGATCGCTCATAAGTAAGCATGGATTCTCTGTGAAGCTGGAAGGTGATAAGCTGATCCTAACGAAGAATGGGATGTATTTGGGTAAGGGTTTTGTTTGTGATAATCTTTTTAAGATGTCTGTTGAGGCAGTAATCCGAAAGGATAATGTAACCGAGGCTTCCACCTCGAAGAACCCTAAGATTAATGATAAGAAACCAATTGCTTATCTCGCTGAGTTTTTTAATATTTGGCATGAACGACTAGGACATGTTAATTTCAAGTCTATGAGTAGATTAATGAACATGAACATGATTCCTAAATGCAAATTAAGCAAAGACAAATGTGAGGTTTGTGTCCAAGCCAAACTCACTAAAACGCCATCACCCAGCGTTCAAAGAACAACAGAACCTCTAGGTTTAATTCACACAGATTTATGTGATTTGAAATATATTCAAACCAGAGGAGGCAAGAAATATTTCGTGACTTTCATAGATGATTGCACGAGATATTGTTACATCTTTCTACTGCGAAGTAAAGATGAAGCTTTGGACAAATTTAAAGAATACAAGCTGGAAGTTGAAAACCAACTCGGCAAGACCATAAAAAAGGTCAGAAGTGATAGGGGTGGTGAATATAGTGAACCATTTGATACATTCTGTAGAGCACATGGCATTATCCATCAAACAACTGCTCCCTACTCTCCAGAATCCAATGGAGTTGCTGAAAGAAAAAACAGAACTCTCAAGGAAATGATGAATGCAATGTTGCAGGAATCTGGGTTAGCCCAGAACATGTGGGGGGGAAGCTCTGCTTACCTCGAATTATATCCTGAACAAAATTCCACACAAAGTCACAGGAAAAACTCCTTATGAACTTTGGAAAGGTTATGTACCTTCGTATGTATACCTGAAAGTGTGGGGGTGCCTGGCAAAAGTTGCAGTACCACTTCCAAAAAAGGTCACCATCGGACCTAAAACGGTAGATTGCATTTTCATCGGATACGCGCACAATAGTAGTGCCTATCGATTTTTGGTACATAAATCAGATATACCAGACATTCATGTAAACACAATAATGGAGTCAAGGAATGCATACTTCTTCGAAAATGTGTTTCCATGTAAGGATAGAGGAAATCCTAAACGAACTCGTCACGAACGAGATGCTAGCAATGAGGCAAGCACTTCAGGCACTTCTACAGAAGTAGAAGAAGCTGAACCGAGACGAAGCAAGAGAGCTCGTAAGGAGAAGACATTTGGCTCTGAGTTCATAATGGCATTCCTAGCGGAAAGTGGTCCAAGAACTTTCATGGAAGCGATGTCTACACCTGATGCACCTTTCTGGAGGGAGGCATCTAACAGTGAAATCAACTCAATTATGCAAAATCATACTTATGAGTTGGTAGACCTACCTCAAGGTTGTAAACCTCTGGGCTGTAAATGGGTTTTCACCACTAAGCTAAAAATCGATGGCTCTATAGACAAATATAAGGCCAGGCTTGTGGTACAAGGATTTCGTCAAAAGGAAGGATTGGACTTCTTTGACACTTATTCTCCAGTGACGAGAATTACTTCGATTCGCATGTTGATTGGAATCGCAGCTTTAAGAAACCTTGAAATACATCAGATGGATGTTAAGACTGCTTTTCTAAACGGAGATTTAGAGGAAGAGATCTATATGAATCAACATGAGGGTTATGTTGCTCCCGGACAAGAGAAGAAAGTCTGTAGACTTGTCAAATCGCTATATGGACTCAAGCAAGCTCCGAAGCAATGGCATGAAAAATTCGACAGTGTAATGATGTCAAATGGCTTTCACATCAATGAGTGTGATAAGTGCATCTATATCAAAAGAACTTCACAAGGTTATGTGTTGTTGTGTTTGTACGTAGATGACATGCTAATCATGGGAAGCAACAAAGATATAATCATTCAAACAAAGAACATTCTAAGTGGAAAGTTTGATATGAAAGACATGGGATTAGCTGATGTAATTCTAGGGATTAAGATTATTCGAAATTCAAAAGGAATAATTATGTCTCAAGATCATTACGCTACAAAAATCCTAGAAAGGTTTAAGATCTACTCCAATGGGACTGCAAAAACTCCACTTGATCCTCATCTTCACTTGACAAAGAATTCAGGTGAAGCAGTGTTACAAGTGGAGTATGCAAGAGTCATCGGGAGTCTAATGTACTTAACGAATTGTACTAGACCCGATTTAGCACACTCGGTAAACGTACTAAGTCGTTACACGAGCAATCCAGGTCATACCCATTGGAGAGCCATAACTAGGGTATTAAATTATCTAAGATACACCAAAAGTTATGGGCTGCACTTTGGTAAAGAACCAGCAGTGCTGGAAGGGTACAGTGATGCCAATTGGATTTCAGATTCAAGAAACTCCAAATCCACGAGTGGATATGTTTTTACTCTTGCTGGTGCAGCAATATCCTGGAAATCTTCCAAACAAACACTCCTGGCCAGATCAACCATGGAGTCAGAGTTTGTAGCTTTAGACAAAGCTGCTGAGGAAGCAGAATGGCTTCGAAACTTTTTGGAAGATATCCCAATGTGGGAGAAACCAGTGCCAGCATTACGTGTACACTGTGATAGTCAGTCGGCTATCTCTCGGGCACTGAGTAATCTATATAATGGCAAGTCTCGTCATATAAGAAGACGACATAAGACCATTAGACAATTGATCTCAACTGGTGTAATAACGATAGATTACATCAAGTCGGCTGATAACCTAGCGGATCCGTTTACCAAAGGTTTGCCGCGAGATCAAATTGTAAAATCATCAAAAGGAATGGGTTTAAAGCCTATAGAAAAAGATGATGTTTGACAGATACCCCACCTATGTGACTGGAGATCCCAAGATCTAGGTTCAAAGGGAAACAAAATTAAACTGATTCGAATTGAGCACTGTGAGACTATGTCTCTGCCCAGTTCCTAGGATGATATAACAGTGCTACCTGTGGATAGTAAGGATAAGCGTTGGCTTTTAATGATTGCATAGCTATGTAGATAGTGGAGTGTGACAGGATACTTCTGAAAAACAAGCTAATAAAAGATCACCTAGTGAAGTGTGAAATGGGGCCGTTTCTAGGAGAATGAAAGAGAAGGCTATATTCTCCAAATTCACTCACGAATACCAGGAATGTTCAAGGCCAAAATGAACACAATAGAGAACAAAGTTCTACGAGAAGATGTCTCTGTGCGATACCTGTTGTCTAAGTTTACATAAAAATCCGGGCGGTTCAAGACATCATGTTCACCTCCTGGCCGAGTAAACTCGACAGATATTAAAAATGTTTGGTTCAAAGCTGGAAAATGCTACCTCTCAGATACAGTTACATTTTCGTATACTCTCGAAAGTCTGTCTACGTCTAGATGAGTCTAGTCAAGTATGTCTAGTAAAGTCTAGTCTGTACAATTTTCATATGTTCTAGAGTCATTTCTATTCATGTGGGGGATTGTTGGAACTAATTTTTTGTCAAAGCCTGAGGGTTTGATAAAATTGTGTTAGTGTGAAAAGAAATGAGTTAAGCTCTTTCTAATGAAATGTTTTCATTAACCGAGAAATGTTTTCTCGTGTATATATGTTGGAATGGTTGTGTCTTAAATGAACAACATGTGAGAAGAAAAGCCATACGTGCGACGTTCGCATCTTGGGCCTTGATTGGGCCCGTGGACTTTTTGAGGTATCGATCGATACCCCTTGGTATCGATCGATACCCAGCGGGCCGACTTAAAAATCGCAGCCGCCTAGGTTATTCTAGAAATATTCCTTTTCTGTCATGGAAAAACCCTAGCCTCTTTCCTATATATACAACACGATTTTCACCTAAAAAATCATCCTCTGATACACAAAAAACACTTACTAAAAGTTCTAGCAATCGTTTCTTCAATTCCCTACTGCTTAGAGTAAGTTTTAATTTCGAGAGTATCGTAGAATAATGGTCGATAGATATGAATCATGGTGTTGATGATTCAGTTAAACTTTGGTTGTATCCTGGGACTCATGGATCTATAAAACCCCGTCACACTACGGGAGATTCTTAGAGTTAAGGAAAGAGATTTATCTCGCCTCCTCAGATCTTGTATTGCTTTATCGTTTATAAATCGTCTGTTCCTTAAACTGTTTATTTACATATTACTGTGATTAAATCTTTCCTGTCTGTAGTGTAAATTTTGGTCCTACATTTAATGCAATCCGTAATTGGCGCCATGCATGATACCGCTGAAGTGAGGAACAAAACGCCGGTAAAAAGAGGCGAGTCCATGGAAACTCCTAACCTCTGTGATTGTACGAGGAGTTGGCCACGAGCGAATTGCTGAGACTTTAGCTGGATCCACTTGTAGACCTTGTTCGAAAATGATATAGCCCAAAAAGAGGACTTGATTGACACCAAAAACTCACTTCTTGGGTGCCCCAAACAGCTTATGGGAACGCAGTACTAATAAAACTTCACGAATGTGCACGAGATGCTCAGCAAGAGTATAACTGAAAATTAGTATATCGTCAAAATACACTACCACCGAACGACCAATAAAGGGGGTGGAGAGCTTGGTTCATGACTCTCATAAATGTGCTTGGTGCGTTAGAAAGGCCAAAGGGCATCACCAACCACTCAAACAATCCTTCCCTTGTTTTGAAGGCCGTTTTCCATTTATCCCCTGGACGAATTCGTATTTGATGATATCCACTTTTTAAGTCTAACTTGGTGAATATCGACGCATTTCCGATCTGATCTAAAAGATCATCGAGACGAGGTATAGGGAATCGGTAAGGAACAGTGACCTTGTTGATAGCTCTACTGTCAACACACATACGCCACGATCCATCCTTCTTCGAGATAAGCAATGCGGGAACCGCGTACGGATTTAAACTCTCACGCAAATAACCCTTAGTCACCAGGTCCTCCACTTGACGTCGAAGCTCGTCATGCTCCTGTGGGCTCATTCTGTAATGTGGACGATTTGGTAGGACAAAATTTGGCACTAAATCGATGCCATGCTGAATATCTCGCATAGGTGGTAGACCTGTCGGAAGCTCTTCCGGAAAAACATCCTGAAATTCCTCCAAAAGATCGTGAAAAGCTGCTGGAATTTCACAAGAGAAAGGCGAAATGACTTGTTCGAGCACTAGGACGAAAGAAACGTCAGCCGTGGTGAGAGCTTCGAACAGTGCTGATGTAGATGTAAGTAACGATGGTCCGTGAGTCTCTGAAGTGACTGATGGCGTTGAGGTGCTGCTAGCAGTGGACATCGTGTCTGTGCGTTCCTGAGACGGCAAGAGAACAATCAATACAAGAAAACATCGATTTAGCCACTCTATTTTGCGACTACACCTGTAGTCGCAAAAACTTGCGACCAATATGTGACCAATGTGCGACATATTTGGGACTCTCAACAATTTAGTCGCATATTAGTTGCAATTAGCGACAAAAATCTTTAGTTGTAGTTTAGTCGCTAATTTGGCACGTTTTTGCGATTACTTCCCGACTAAATTTTGGAGTAGCAAAATATTCCCGACTACATTTGTAGACAAAAAGACGTAGTCACAAATTAGTCATAATTTTTCCCAAAATAGTTTGTAGTTTTTCGCACTGTTTTATTTTCAAGATTTTGTGACTTATTTGCGACTACGGAAACACTTGTCGTCACATTGTAGTCGCTAATTTTGTGACTACTTTGTAACTACTTGATTTCAATTTTACAAAATTCACATTTTTAACAATGTTTGTGAATGTTAAACTATGAATTTAACTTGATAAATCATATATATCATTTACAATCTATCAAATTTTTTAAAATTTGTAAGATTCATAACTTTTTCTTATATCATCATCATCTCCACACTTATACCAAACATAATTATGTAATTAAAGAGTATATTTATTGATTTGATTTGCAAAACATTTAGATTAGCTTTTGTAACAAAATCTCTTGTAAATTTCAATATCTATGTATGTACATATGTTTATTTTATCCCTAACTGTTAAAATTAGCATATACGATTTAAACTATTCATTTAGTATTTAGGGTCTTGTTTTGACACTACAATGCCACAGTTATGCGACTAATTTGCCACTAAGATGCGACTACGTGGTTTTTTTAAAGGTTTGCGACTACTTTGTGATTACAAAACAATATTTTTTAAAAAAATTATTGATGCCGTCACAAAGTAGTCGCTAATTTTTTGACTACTTGATTTCAATTTTACAAAATTCACATTTTTAACAATGTTTGTGAATGTTAAACTATGAATTTTAACTTGATAAATCATATAAATCCTTTACAATCTATCAAATTTTTTAAAATTTGTAAGATACATGACTTTTTCTTATATCATCATCATCTCCACACTTATACCAAACATAAGTATGTAATTAAAGAGTATATTTATTGATTTGATTTGCAAAACATTTATATTAGCTTTTGTAACAAAATCTCTTGTAAATTTCAATATCTATGTATGTACATATGTTTATTTTATCTCTAACTGTTAAAATTAGCATATACGATTTAAACTATTCATTTAGTGTTTAGAGTCTTGTTTTGACACTACAATGCCACTGTTATGCGACTAATTTGCCACTAAGATGCGACTGCGTGATTTTTTTAAAAAGTTTACGACTACTTTGTGACTACAAAACATGATGGAATCTCAAATGAGTCGCAAATTTTGCTACTGTTTTGCGACCACGTTCATTTTTGCAACTGTTGTGCCACTACTTTGCGACTATTAATCGTATTTCTTTCATAAAATCTTCAAATAAAATATTTTCACAAGTGTTTTACTATATATTTGTATTCAATAATGTCGTAAACCCAAAAAACCAATCATATCTTGCATAAATTAGAGTCATTCATATGATTTGGATATAAACACAACTTGACAAAAACATATGTAACACATTTGTATTACATTCATGTTTAATCATTTGGATTTAGGCTAAAAATTATCTAATTAGGTTTTTTTAACTAAATAGCTTTATAATTTATCTTTATCTGGTATAAAATCATATGTTGTTAAATATATAAATTACAAAAATTCAACGAATTATTATTTATGATTTAGGGTGTCATTAGCCACTAATTTGCGACTCCAAAAATGACGGAGTCTCAAATGAGTCGCAAATTGTGCTACCGTTTTGCGACTAAGTTCATTTTGGTGGTTTAGTGAATCGCAATTTAGTGGTAAAATTTATCTCCAAATATTTGGCCAAAATTTTTCAATAACCGCTCAAATTTCGTTTTACACTTCCAGTCTCTATTTTTTTTTATGTCCCCTAAATTGTCTTCTTCTTCTTTCTTAATCTCTAGAGATCCAAATTCTCTCTCAAACTCGAGCCTCCTTTTTTTATGTCCGGTTCTGGTAAATCATTGAGAGGTCGTGGAGGTCGTTGTGGCGGAGGACATCATTCGCGATGCTTATCCACCGATTCGCGCTGATTCTCTCTTCTTCTACCTCTCTCTCGTAGCTTCAGATTGATTTTCGACAGAAATTTCGGATGGGTAAGGGATTTTAGCCACCAGATTTTGTCTCATTGTTTCGGGATTTGGTTTTCGATGTCTCGCTCAATCTATCTTATTTTCAGTCAGAGAAACTAGGGATTTTGTCTTGATTTGATGTGTATCACAGGGCTGGAATTTAATTTCCAAGAAATGCTTGTCGGAGGAGCAGCCTTGGATTTGGTCGGAGTGCCCTTGCCGGAGGAAACCTTCTCGGCTGCAAAAAAAAATGATGACATACTTTTTGGAGTTATCGGAGGGTATGTGTGTATGTGTCAAGTGTTAGTGTTTGCAAATAACTATTTTTCTTTTTCTCGATCTGTTTCATGAGAACACTGGCTGATTAAATTTAAGGTTGTTCTGAGATTACCAAGGCTTCATTAGTCGTGTAGTAATTTGTTTATGCAAAATTTAGTCTCTTGTTGTATGATTTGGGTAGTTCTGGTCTGGAATGTAACAATCTGGTTTCTGGATTTCTTTTGCAATGAGTTGTGTAGTTCTGATGTGGAATGGATCTTCTTCAGATTTCTTTGGTTTTGGCTTATGGATTTGTTTTGATTATTTTTCTGCCCACTAACTGATTCCGCGTTGCAAGTCTGATGCGGTATGGAAGGATCTTTTTTTTTTTATGTTTGTGCAGATTAGGTGGAGAAAGAGAAAGTGAAGGAAGTTGGTCAGCAATGGGAAGATGACTGGGTTGATGATGATGTCAATGACGATAAGTCTTCTCATCTTGACTTGTTTCTGTTGGTCTTGCACATGTTGTTTTCAGATTGAATAGATGGGTTTCTTTACAATTACAAGTCTAGAACACCTCTTGTAATTGGTTTGATCTAATTTATCTATAACAACTGTCTTACTCGTAACTGTTTTGGTTTTTTTTTTCCATTTTGTAGGTTTGATCGTGATGATGGGAAATTGACTCAAAAACTTTTGAAAGCCACAAAGAACCCCGAGACTACTACTAGATCACCGACATAACCGGCAAATGTGTAGATTTTCTTTTATGTAAAGCAAATTCGAACTATTTTTGATTTTGTAAATTAAAATTAGAAATTCGACCAAAAATATATATATATTTTAGAAATCAAAAATATAATTTGGAATTTTTTTTTTTAATTTGGAAATCACGGTAGTCGCTTATTAGTCACAAATATTTGCGATTACTATGTGACTAAATACAAAAGGTAGTTGCAAAGTAGTCATACAATTTTGCGACTAACTTGTGACTACAAATTTTAACTACCAATTTGAAACTCTTTTTAGTCATCACATAGGAGTTTCAAATTAGTCGCAACCAAAAAAAGACTATTTAGCGATTACATTTACCGACTAATAAGAGTCCAACATTCGTGGTCTTAAAATGTTTGCGACTACAACGGCAGTGGCAAATTAATCCCGAATTTACGACTGTTTACATAGTTACACTTTAGTCGCTTTTTTGCAACTAATTTGCGACTTCAAAAATTAGCGACGAGCGTTTTGCGACTACCTGCTGGAGTCGCAAAAGAGTCTCAAAAACTTGATTTGCGACTACTTTGAGACGATTCCAGCAATGGCAAAAACGATGTTTTCTTGTAGCGAATGTTTTTCCCGTCGAACGTGAAACTGTGCGTGTTGGCGAATCCGTCATGCATCGTCCTTCGGTCATATTGCCATGGCCGTCCATGGAGGAGATGACAAGCATCCATTGGTATGACATCACAGAAAATGAGATCTTTGTAGCTGGAACCAATGGAAAAAGGTACACGACATCGTTTAGAGATTCGCAGCTCCGTCGATGTGTTGAGCCACACAAGTTTGTAGGGTGTGGGATGAGGCTCGGTGAACAATGCCAATTTAGATACCGCCTCTTCTGAGACGACGTTAGTATAACTGCCGGAGTCAATGACCAGACGACAAACTTTTCCTTGAATCGTACAAGATGACATGTAGATGTTAGTGCGTAACCATGATTCACCAATTCCGCTAGGACTGAGGTAATTACGTCGGATCATTAGTGCAGGACCAGTATCCCCATGAAGTCGTTCGCCCAAATCCTTGGTTTCCTCTTTGTTATGATCGTCATCAAAGATCGGATCATCACTCGTCATCAAACCACGACGATTCTGGTGGGGACAAGATGATTGACGATGACCTTGCTCTCCACAGAAGAAACACTTGAAGGTTGCAGGTCGGGTCGTCTTCGAAGCTCCGCCTCCGTCAACGACCTCAGGGGGATTCGGCTGATCTGTGTGTCGCGCCAACATCGAATCTGATGGTGGTCCGAGACGTGCACACGTTGTCACTGAATTCCACGAAGACGATGAGGAACGTGAAACTTGTTGTTCAATCAACAGGTCTCGCTGATGGGCTTCGGAAACGGATAACGGATTGAATTGCAGCAGGGAATTCTGAATTTGTAACCGAAGTCCGCCAATAAATCGAGACACCAACTGTTCTTCGTTCTCTGTAAGGGTATTTCGATTAACCAAGGAAAACAAATCAGAGGCGAAATCATCGACTGATTTGGCTCCTTGACGTAGATTTTGAAGCTTTGTGTACATCGTACGTGCGTAGTTATAGGGTAAGAAAGCCTGACGCATCAACTTTTTCATCTTTTCCCATGACACCACACGAGATTTTCCAGCTCTCTCACGAGATTCTTTCGTCTGTTGCCACCAGGCTGAAGCTCTTCTTCGGAAACTAGTTGCGACGAGGGGTACACGCATCAAATCAGGAACTTCTTTGAAAGCGAGTAGTTCTTCAGTGGCGCTGATCCAGTCAAGGAATTCCTCAGGTTGTAATCCGCCAGAGAATTCCGGGAGATCCAACTTGAATCCGGATTCCCATCGTCGATTGTCCCTTCTTGGCTCTACCATGACAGCACGTTGTTGTTGTTCTTGGTTCCTTGCGAACGGGTTGTCGTCGAAGACGTCTTCTCCTTCCTCGTCATCCTCCTCAAAAATTTGATCTTCACGTCGTGGTAGCCCATGAGCTTGTTGTTGCGCTTGCATCATCATATGAACTGCAGCTTTCAACGATGTTTGCAAAGTAACTCGCAAATCTCGCTGAAACTCAGCCATGATTCCTCGGAACGCATTGTTCTGCTCTTCGAGTTGTTGCTGAAGATTTTTTTTTTTGCAGCATGCTTAGGATCGGTTTGTCTCTAATACCAACTGTTGCAGCGGGATTATATGTAACCTCCAAGTTATCGAATCTCAAAAGATGAAGAACTTGGGACGAGATTAACATGCTCTGTTTTGAGACTTGAAAACAGAGGTAACCTTCGATTTAGGAAAGAGAGAAAGCTCTTAACTTTTATTAATAAAAAATCAATGAATAATTGAGTTGCAACTCAACTACTTATACAACAAGAATGATAAGCAAAGCCCTAAAATAATGACAGTGAATCAAATGAGAAAAGGAAATAAGAAAAACAATTCCAAAAGCCCAACGTTAAACTAAAACCCAAAATTGATTGCGTAGTCGAAGAGACTAAGCGAATTTCGTTCTCAATTCGTCTTGAAAACACACCCCTCAGAGATATGGGAAAGCTTAAACTCCTCGTCTACGAAGGAAAGACGGATCCTAAATCGCACTTAACCGCATTTAGGATTGCAGTTGGAAGAGCTCATTTAAATGAGTACGAGAAGGATATCAGATTGTGACTCTTTGCAAAGCACCTCGCATAGCTTACCCTCGATTAGGAGAACGGTCAATTGATATTTTTTCCCAGCTATCGGTCAGCTTTCTGAAACGATACTCAATGTTTATTCAGAAGACTGCCTTGTGAGCAGAACTATGGGCCTTCTCACATGGACCCCGCGAGTCACTCCATGCATACCTCATTAAATTTAAGGAAGTGATCGCCATGATGCATGTCGTCCATAATGAAACAGCCTTGGCAGCCTTGTGGGCTTTGTAATAGCTGAAGAAGAGCGCCTCACACTGGCAGAACAATACAAAAACTTAAAATCCCAATCCTCTGGAATCCTGAATACTCCCCGAATCGAGAGAAGGGAACATAAGGACATAAGTTCATCTGAATGGATGCATGCCTTTGTTGTGACCCTCTCAAACTCTTCATCTACTCCTACCAGCTCGGCCTTTCATTCTGTCAGCTTCACCACCTTGGCCTCAAGGGTCGGAGTACCCTCTCGTCGAAGATCTCTGATAAGCTACAAATTACAGTTAACCTCGGCCAATTCAAACTCCTTATCCTTAGCCTCTTTCAACTTAACAATGGCCGCCTCCAATATAGACAACAGACTCCAAAACCTCTCAGCCCGCTTCGCCGATCTCCGAGTTTTTTCTGATGTCAGTCGCATGCAAAGCGTCCCTCGACTACATCTGCCTCTTCAGAGAAGCCACCTCAGAGGCTAACTTCCTCTTAGTGTTTGAAGATCGAAGCACAAAGTCGACCGACCGAACCGATTCCTCCCTCAACACAATTTTTTTCCTTTCTCAAGAGCCTTGAATTTTTCAGAAGCAAGAGTCAGTTTCTCCTGGGCTACGACCAATTTATTTTTCATCATTGTGCAATCTTTTGTCGCTTCGTCGGTTCGGTACCTATCGTCACGGACATCCATCTCATAAATGGCCACCATTTCGTTAATAAAGGCCACAAATTGCGAGAAGAAGCAGAAGATTAAGAATTGAACAGATATTTAGAGATTTCATGGTAAACTTAATGTACCTTAGTGATATATCATGGTTTTTACCCTATTTAAGCCATGATATAAGTCCTTTTTATAGAGTCTTTATAGTATTTTGGAGTCTTTTAGAGTCTTTTACAGGTTTAGGTACGTTTGGAGCATTTTGGAGCATTCTGGAGCATATCGAGATGCAGAGTCATGCAGAGACGTCAGAAGTTTGGCATTCGTTTAAGACTTTCCCACCGATGGATTGAGCTCCAATTTGGACACAAGATAGATCAATGAATTAGCTTTCATTTGGAAGTGGTTTGAAGCCATTCCAACGGTGCGATCGAAAGTTATGCCAGTTTTCGTGAAGACTGTCTAGTCTGTCGAGCAGAGGAGTCGACGCATAGGATGAGTATCGACCGATACTACCTAGTATCGATCGATACTGCTCGGGAAAATAGGAAACACGACTTTTTAGAAGCCTAAAGACCCTGCAACTTGGCCCAGAAGACTTTAATACTTACCAGAAAGCCCAGAACGTGTTTTTAGTCTATATTTAGGGTTTTCAGCCACCTGTTTAGGCTATGCTTTTATTTTCTGTGTTTGATTTTACTTTGGTTTTAGAGAGACAAGTCTGAATCTCCCTTCGTCCGAGATCAGATCTCTAAACCCTTCTTTCTATTCTATTGATGATTTATTCAAACATGTTGATTGTTTCATTCTCCATGTCTGAGTAGATCCACCTTAGGTTTAGGGTTTTCTCATAAGGGTTTTCTTTGAATGCTAGGTTAAATATCTTTTAGGATTCACCATCTGAATTATAGTTCTTCGCTTAGGTTGTGTTCATAGCTTGTTCTAGATTAGCTACCTAGAATATAAATCTTAGGATAATTGATTAGGTACGAGAGTGCAATTAATTACCTGATAGAACCTAGGTGAGCAAATTGATTATTCGCAAAGAGATTTGGTTTAATTGATTTGTGAACATATCAAACCTGTTGTTAAAGCTGATTTAGACTTTAGGATTCGCAAAGAGATTTGGAATTCCTAGGATTTAGATTTAGATAGTTTTCGCAACGAGAGTTGGTTAGCTATATTTTAGTGATTTGAGTTCAAGAACTGCGCTAAATCTGAATCCTGTTAGTTAGTTAGTCTGCATTCACTGATTTTCTGAGAAAAACCCTGAGCCTATATTTCCCAATTGATTTACATCTCGTTTAATTTCTGCACTGTTTTTAATTACATCTATCTGGCTTAGCGTAATTCGACACTTCATAATTTATTGTGTGATCTCTGTGAGTCTTTGTGGTTCGACCCCTACACTTACTACAACAACTGCTTTAGTATCTTAGGGTATTAAATTGAGCATATCAATTTTGGCGCCGTTGCCGGGGACTCAATTTCGCCATTAGATTTTAGTTTAGAATTTCGACTAAGTTCGTCGGTATCGATCGATACTCACTAGTATCGGTCGATACTCCGGCGACTTCTTTTTTGGTATCGATCGACACCACTTGGTATCGATCGATACTCAACGTATTTTTCTGGTTACTTACGTGCTTTGCCTAGTGTTTTCCTTGCAGGTGTATGCCTGTTCGTGAAACCAGGAGCAACAAGAGCACTCAGCTAGTTGGACTATCACTGGAACAGCTAGCGCTTGTGGAACGCACAAACAGAAAGACCAAGCAAACATCAGGGATGAACAACCCAGTGGTTTTAAGAGCTGATGAAGCTGGAATTCTGAGAGACCAAGAGGGTCATGTGTGTAATGAGAGAGGGCAACGACTTGATGAAGCTGGAAACATCGTTGTCCCTGCTCCTGCTATTGAGATTGTTGTGCCAGCTGGGCGCGGCAACGTTGGCAATGCTGCAGGTGTTCGAGCTCAGACAATTGGTGAGTACAACAGGCCAGAGCAGTTTTTCGCCAATCGGTCAGCGATTCGTCCTCCTGCTTATGAGAGGAATGACTTCGAGCTGAAACTTGCTTACTACACTCTAGTAGGACAGCATCTCTTCCATGGTCTTCCTCATGAACATCCAATGGACCATGTAGAGAAATTCGAGGACTTGGTCACTGGCATCAAGAGCAATGGAGTGTCCTACGACTATCTCTTCTGCAAGCTCTTCCCCTACTCTCTGGGTGGAGAAGCTACTTACTGGCTGAGGCAGCTATCTCCTGGATCGCTAACTAATTGGGAGGACACCAAGAGAGCCTTCCTGATTAACTTCTATGATGACGGGCGATCTGAAGATCTGAGAAATAAGATATCCACTTTTTCTCAAGGACCTACTGAGGCGTTCAAGGCTGCTTGGACAAGATTCAGATCGTATCAGAGAGATTGTCCACATCATGGATACTCTGATGTGCAGCTGCTGGGTATCTTCTTCAGAGGAGTAGATTGGAGATATCAGATGGGTCTGGACTCTTCGAGCAATGGTAATTTCAACACCAGATATCCTGAGGATGCTATTGTGTTGATTGAGAACTTTGCATCTAGTAGTAGCACCAAGAGCGCAGACTTCGAGCGCAAGAAGCTGGCTGGTAACATGGATGGGTCACAGATCGCTGAAGTGAAAGCTCAGCTGGATTCTATGCACAGTCTTCTGCTGGGAAGGACAACAAAGGCCGTCCACTTTGCTACTGAGAATGAGGTGGAAGATGTTAACTACATAGGTGGTTCTGGTTTTCAGGGTCAGCGATTCGGATACAACTCCAATCGAAACTTCACCAACAATGCTCAGCAAGGAGGGTACCAATCCCCACCACCCAAAGCTCCTGAGAGTAAGATTGAGGCTATGCTTGAACACCTGGTTCAAGGGCAGGAGAAGATGACAGCCACCTTCAATGGTAAGATGGACACCATGTACACCGATTTGAGTGGAAGGATCGAGGCACTAAATACGAGTCACAGGATGCTGGAAACTCAAGTAGCTCAGACTGCAGCAAATTCCAAGGGAAAATCGGTTCATGCACACGTCAATGCGATCTCCTCAAGTGCAGAGAATTACGAAGAGGATTCTGAAATCGCCAGAGCATCGATCGATACCCCCAGGTGTCGATCGATGCCGGTTACAATTCTGAAACGGGACACTTCCAAAACCCGTGTATCGATCGATACCCCACTGGTATCGGTCGATACCAAGGCAATTTCTGAGGAGACACATGATATTTCGACCAAGGAGCCTCAAGTAGCAGCAGCACGGTTCAGTATCGCCCAATTTTGGGAAGACTATGAAACGAAGTGTCAGGCAGCGATAGCTAAGGAACGAGCTGAGAAAAGAGCTCGCAAGCCCAAGAAGGAGAATCCTGTACCTAAACACCTCAGAGATCCCATCTCTCCAAAGCAGCTGCGTGGCTTTGAGAAGATGGTAAGAAGGATTTCCCCTGATTCAACCTTTGAAGAAGCCCTAGAGTGCCGTCCTCTGCTAAGTCACTTCAAGGATTGCAGAGAAACTGAGGAAGAGATTAAGGCACTCTTCATTAAGGCTAGAGGTCCACCTCCACTGAGACAGTTGACCCCAAGGGAGGATCCAGGGAAATTTGTAGTTCCATGCTCTATCTCTGGAGTTGAGTTCAAAGAGTCTCTTGTCGACTCAGGGGCTAGTGTCAATGTCATCTCAAGGGCAATTGCAGAGCGGTTAGGAGCTGATATTCGATCACCAGAGGCATCTATCACATTCGCGAACAACTCCACCTCGGTTCCACACGGTACTATCCATGGTTTGCTGGTCAAAGTAGGAGACTGTCTAGTTCCTACTAATTTTCAGGTTGTAGAGATGGGTGCAATATCTCGTATGCCTATCCTTTTGGGACGACCGTTCATGGCTACTGCAGGCGCGATCATAGACACACCTAATAAGAGAATCTCTTTCTCTTACATTGACAGAGGGGTCTATTATGGTGTCATTCCCCCTAGGAGTGCTCCCACACATGTGTCTAGCATCGAGGTTGTCACAGGAGAGTCGCTAGCGATTGATATTTTGGAAGAGCCTCCTGATGAGCCTACTGTCGCAGATGTTCCAGGTGAACCGCCCAGCACCCCCAAAGAAGTTGCCAAGAAAACTAAGGCAACAAAGAAGAAGGCCAAGAGCAACAAAGTTGAGAATCCCCATGTCACTTTGATACCTCAGAAGTGTAATGGAGATTCGATTGAGTACAAGGTCAAATGCAAAGGAGCCTTGAAGCCATTCTCTAAGGCAAGAGTCCTTCTTACTTCTGAGCTGAAAGAGAAAGGGCAGGAGTTTGTGGACAGCATGCTAAGCAGAACTTTGAAGCTAGTAATGTCAAGTGATGGAGCCTGTTTTGGTGCAAGCTCTCACTCTTATCCAGCCTGAAGGGCGTTACAGTCAAGCTATTGACGTTAAACGAGCGCTTGGTGGGAGGCAACCCACTTGTGAGTCTGTTTTTGATTCGTTTTATTTTTATTTTCGTTTGTTTTGAGTCTGTGTCAGGATGAACAAGGAGCAACTCGAAATCGCCTAAGCATCGATCGATACCCCTATGGTATCGATCGACACCAATCGCGGATGAAAATTCACAAAGTCGATCTAAGCATGGTATCGATCGATACCATGCCGTGTGTCGATCGACACCGACTGTTCCAGAACGGTAATTTCTTGTTTCTCTTCGTTCTATCCTTTTTCTTTGTTTCTTTCACTGACTCTAGGCTAGATAACACTGAGGACAGTGTTGTTCAAGTCTGGGGGAGGTGTCTGCTGACATTGTTTTCGTTTTTCTTAGAGTCAGTCGTTTTATCGAGTCAAAACTGTTTTATTGAGTCAAAATTTGTTGGAGATGATGATCCTGTGCTTGAACCTATTGATTTGATTTTGTTTTTGAGTGCACAGTGTTACAGGATCAGTTCTAGATCGACTAATGAAAAATCCAAAGGCTGACCAGTTGACTAGAAAACATCCATGTCTCCAGCAGAGTTCTTCTGAAGCCTGAGCCAAATTTTTGCACTTCATCAATGTGGTTAGTGTTCATAGAGCTTGATTCATCATTCATATCTGATAAAGGAACCCGTGTGTTTAGAATTATGGTATCTCTCTCCCCTGAAATAAGTTGATAGATTAAGAGCATAAAAGATTGAAATGATTTTCTTCTGAGTAGAGGGTTAGGAAAATTTCCAGCGATCCCATTATTCTACTTAAGAGGGGATGATCACACAAAGGATTGGAAGCGAGGCTAGGATTTTCCTATGATGCCATTATTCGCCTACATCCTTTGATACATAGAGAGGGAAGAACCGGGGATTTGGTGGCAAACACCATCAATACTCGCGTCTCCTACCTTGATATGTATATGCTAAGCTGAAAATAAAAAAAAATAATAAGGATATAATAAGAAATAAGTCTGGAGGAGAGAAATTGATACAAAAAGTGTGAAAAATGGTGGTTCCTTTGTCAAGATATTGTCTGGTAAAGAGTCTAGAAGGTTCTTAAATATTAGCTGCAGAGATGAAACTGGCGATGAGGGCTTTACTTGAACAATGCTGTGGGATTTTGTGTGGAGTCTGGAAAAGCTGCAAATGTCTACGGAGAAGTACATGGTGGTTAGATCGAAAGCTGATCAGGTGACATTTGGGTACTTGGGAAAAGGGTCTTTTCGATGGTTCAGGAACAGGTGAGTCTCTACGTTTTCAAACCTCTTTTTCTGGTTTAGTCTTCTATTTGCTTGAGGGCAAGCAAAAGGCTAAGTCTGGGGGAGTTGATATATCATGGTTTTTACCCTATTTAAGCCATGATATAAGTCCTTTTTATAGTGTCTTTATAGTATTTTGGAGTCTTTTAGAGTCTTTTACAGGTTTAGGTACGTTTGGAGCATTTTGGAGCATTCTGGAGCATATCGAGATGCAGAGTCATGCAGAGACGTCAGAAGTTTGGCATTCGTTTAAGACCTTTCCACCGATGGATTGAGCTCAAATTTGGACACAAGATAGATCAATGAATTAGCTTTCATTTGGAAGTGGTTTGAAGCCATTCCAACGGTGCGATCGAAAGTTATGCCAGTTTTCGTGAAGACTGTCTAGTCTGTCGAGCAGAGGAGTCGACGCATAGGATGAGTATCGACCGATACTACCTAGTATCGATCGATACTGCTCGGGAAAATAGGAAACACGACTTTTTAGAAGCCTAAAGACCCTGCAACTTGGCCCAGAAGACTTTAATACTTACCAGAAAGCCCAGAACGTGTTTTTAGTCTATATTTAGGGTTTTCAGCCACCTGTTTAGGCTATGCTTTTATTTTCTGTGTTTGATTTTACTTTGGTTTTAGAGAGACAAGTCTGAATCTCCCTTCGTCCGAGATCAGATCTCTAAACCCTTCTTTCTATTCTATTGATGATTTATTCAAACATGTTGATTGTTTCATTCTCCATGTCTGAGTAGATCCACCTTAGGTTTAGGGTTTTCTCATAAGGGTTTTCTTTGAATGCTAGGTTAAATATCTTTTAGGATTCACCATCTGAATTATAGTTCTTCGCTTAGGTTGTGTTCATAGCTTGTTCTAGATTAGCTACCTAGAATATAAATCTTAGGATAATTGATTAGGTACGAGAGTGCAATTAATTACCTGATAGAACCTAGGTGAGCAAATTGATTATTCGCAAAGAGATTTGGTTTAATTGATTTGTGAACATATCAAACATGTTGTTAAAGCTGATTTAGACTTTAGGATTCGCAAAGAGATTTGGAATTCCTAGGATTTAGATTTAGATAGTTTTCGCAACGAGAGTTGGTTAGCTATATTTTAGTGATTTGAGTTCAAGAACTGCGCTAAATCTGAATCCTGTTAGTTAGTTAGTCTGCATTCACTGATTTTCTGAGAAAAACCCTGAGCCTATATTTCCCAATTGATTTACATCTCGTTTAATTTCTGCACTGTTGATAGTGAACTTTTTACGGTTCGCACAATTAACCCATTGTGCACAATACCACAATCTAATGGTATGTCATTGTAGCACTTAGGGATCGAATCCACAAGGAGGCACGAGAACAACACACAGAGAATACGAGACACTTCTTAATCTAAGCTAATCAAATAAAGGTTTTCTAATGATCCTAATCAATTTAAAGACAAGATAATAAATAACCAAGCATATAACAAAGGTAATTAAAAGACTAACAAGTTTTGAACTAAAACGTAACGAAAACGATTTAAACAAGAATAAGCAAACGAACTTCGGGTAATGGTAATCGACTTGGACATTCTCTAGCTAAACCATGATACTCAAACAATGCTAATCCTTAGGCCTTAGATCACTAATTTAGACTAATCCACTTCTATGAAAATAATCACTTCACTAATCACTTAACTGAGAACAAACTTCCATTTGCAATTAAATGATCAACAAGCATTAATCTCAAGTCTAAATAGCCATTAAACACCCTAGACATCTATTTCCATAGGCTAGGAATGTAAAACACTTGCTAAGTTTGGTTGAGGAATTTCATCGAACACCTTCCGGGCATGAAATTCCTTAAGTTCTAAATCAACTTTGTCAAGGCTAATCTAGCATTAATCACACCTAACAAGTAAGGATTCTTCATAAACTAAGTCGTAAGCATCATGATTTAGCAAGAAAACATCTTAATCTACCATACCCAAAGTTCTAAAGAAACTACTCACAAACCATGATAATCTCAACAAATCTTATGTAGGAGGTGTTTAGATTCATGGTTAGATGATTAGAAATAGATAGATAGATGAAAACAAACAAGAACTTTCATAAAAACACCAAGAATCTCTTAAAAACTCCAAACTCTCTCTCCGAAGAGTGTTTTTGAGAAGTTAAAATGAGATATATCCTCAAACAACAAGGTTTTTGGCCTAAATATCAAAGCAGGTCGTAGGTTGCAGCGGTCTACAGTTGCCCGGTGCAGCTGGCCGCTGTGGATTTCCGGTTTTGCTCCGTTTGCAGGCCAGGCGGACATGCGCTTACTAAAGTTGTCGTATCTCTCTAACCCCAGATCGGAATGACTTGAAACCGGTTCCATTGGAAGGCTAACTCACATAGCTACAACTTTCATGAAGACCGCCGAAGCTAAATCCGAATGGAAACTGTTCATATGAGTCGATCTTTGAAGCACTTCGGACGGTTTCTACATTTTTGCTCTGGAGGGTCCCACAGCGGTGTGGAGTTGACCGCTGCATGCCCGCTGTGAATCTCGGTTTTTTTTCGTCGGGAGGATCCGCAGCGGTCACTGTAGACCGCTGCGGTACGCCGCTGTGAGCTCCATGTAGCTCATTCGCGCGCCAGACGGACGTATGCTCAGTGAAATGGTGATAACTTCCGCAATACAGCTCAGAACTTGATGAAACAACGTCCGTTGGAAAGATGACTCAATTACCTACAAACTTTATCAAGTGTTCCAAAGCTTAATCTGAGCGCAAGAGCTTCTTCTGACCCAATCTTTAGAGCACATCGGATGGCTTCTGCATTTTTCTTGATTGTTTGGGTTTATTTTGCCCCATGATCTTGCTCTAAGCTCCAAAATGATTCCATAAGCTCCAAATGGTTCCTAAAAGACTCCATAGCACACAAACATATGCAAAAACTAACCTAAGACTCACTAACTCTAAAATGGATGCAAACTAGACCAAAAACAATGAAATGAATGCAAAAAGTCACAAAATGCTAACTAAAATGTATACTAAAATGGACTAAATTATGAAACTATCAACTCCCCCGAACTTGCCTTTTGCTTGTCCGCAAGCAAACAAACAAGAACAAGTCGAAGAAGAGGTTGGAATGCGAGAGATCATATCCGAGAATATTAACAAAAGAATTTAATTCAATGCCCTTGAGAGTAGTTATGTGATGCACAAACAACCTCTAATTCAAAAGATTTAGCCATACTCGTCGCTATACGAATTGGTCTAAGCCTTAGCATCTACAAGTAATCATATCCTCTAACTCTTTAACATTCATTAAGTACAATGGTGAATCATGCTTAATAAAAATCAAGTGAACTCATTTGGCTTAGGGAAAAGGTTTTGAGATAAAAATGATCTCAATCATGTGGGTATTCCAATGCAATGGGATCTCTC
Source organism: Eutrema japonicum (assembly GCA_030161315.1). Taxonomy (NCBI): domain Eukaryota; kingdom Viridiplantae; phylum Streptophyta; class Magnoliopsida; order Brassicales; family Brassicaceae; genus Eutrema; species Eutrema japonicum. The sequence goes on along the minus strand of BSQW01000004.1, from coordinate 39,053,059 downwards.
ACGAAAGAATGAACTTTGGCAAAATGCTAAGAGTAAAGAACAATTGATGCGTACAAGGATGACATCCGTCTACCCAATGCCCCAATATGAACTCCACTCCTATTTCTAAACCCATCAAGATCCATTCCTAAACTACCCATATCACAAGGCATTTTGCCTTCTTAGACCACATTTCTTTTCTTCTTCTCTTTCAACAAATGGATTGACTCTTCATCTTTTTCTTTTAGCTCTTTTTCATTCTCATAACTAGTCTCTCAATCATCATTTAGATGCATTAGCCATATATATTTTTTTTTTCTTTTTGGCTCTTTCTTTCTTTTACACACATAGAGACTTATACTTTCAACACCTAGAGCTATTTCACATTTTCATGCCAACCAATCCAAACTTTTTACTTTCCCCGATCCTTTTTCTCAATCTTTTCCTTTCTCCACACTTTCTTTTCTTTACATCAACACCCAAATCACCAACCTATCTATCAACTCCTTGTCGTTCCAAACTCAACACTTTTTGCTAAGTTCATTCAAAATTAGGCCTCACGACACACACAAGAGATGAAGGCTTGAAGGAAAGGCTTAGTTAAGGGTGTGGTTAACCGTTCCAAATATGGGAATCAGCTATTTGAGCTAACAAGAGAGTGGTAAAAAGGGGTAAGATAGCTCAAATATGTATATGACATCCATGAGTTCAACTTTTCAATGTACAAGCATGATAATTTCAAGTCAAGATTAAAGTTCATGTAGATAGAGTTAGATTCAATTCAAAGCATGCTTCAACCAAGACAAAAACATTCAAACCGCAAGATCAAAGCATGGATCATCCTTAACTTCGTGATCGCTCAAATGCATCAAAGAACTCCTAACGAGGGCATTAATTCAAGCTCTTAAGTTTATATTCTACATGGATAATTCTCTCAATGCAAGTGAATGCACACCTATATGCATCTAGACTCAATCTTAAACATGCAAAATGCAACTAAATATTTTTTTTTTTAATGGTTTTTATATGCACTTATATGAATGAATGAGACTCAAATATGCAAAAAGAAAAATAAGATCACAAAACACAATATCAAAAGACACAAATCCTTCCCCCGAACTTGAATTGCAACGTCTCGGTGCAACACAAATCAAAGAGAAGGTAAAAATATGCAAAAATATGTACAATGAAATGGAGTTTGGATCATACCTTTGGATTGGAGAGGAGTGTGACGTGCTGTAGCTCTACCCATTCATGCATTAAGCACCACGACCTTGGACCCAAGAAAACTATAAACATCAAACAAAAACATCAAAAGGAACAAGAAAGAACGAAAATATATACAAAGATAGTCATGGGAATGCCTCCCAAGAGCGCTTGTTTTACGTCGCTACGCTTGACGTTTCAAACCGTTTTAGGCTTGGAGAGAAGGAGTAGTGGAACTCCATGGCGGGTCTTCGAGCTTGAGTGTGAGAACCTTGCTCATGATCTCTTGAATTCCCGTTGGACCTTTTTCTTTAAGTTCGGGTGTGATGATTGCTCTAACCATGGCAAAAGGTTTTGACCTTCCCTTACACTTGATCTTGTACTCAACCACACCATCTTCATATCTCCACGGTGTCAATGTCATAGTGGCGAGTTTGGGAAAAAATGATCTAACCTCATTAGGCTTGCTCGTCATGCCTTTGACAAGAGTGGGAGGGTGGGTATCATTGGGTTTCTTCTTTTTGGTCTTAGTGTCCTTACCCTTCTTTTGAACATTTATACTCTCAACCTCATTTTCCATAGCGGTATGGAAAAGATATTCCAAGCAAACACCATCCAGCGCTAAGGCTTCTTCAACATTACCATAACCCAAAGCTTTCCCTTCATGAGAATCTTTCTTCTTTTTACAAGCTTTTGGGGGTGAAACCAAATTCATCTTCTCACAACTTCCCACATACTCAACCTTTTTAACTTCCACTTCATCATCCTTACAAACAATGGTGCCACAAAGTTTTGTGGAAGAGGGCTTCATGGAATAGAAGACTTTGTCATTCACGTTCTTGAGAACGACCTTCTTGTTTTGGAAGTCCATGCTTGCACCGGTGGTATTGAGGAATGGAGTTCCAAGGAGGAGCGGGAGTTCGCTGGTTTGCTTAATCTTCATAACTATGAAGTCGGTTGGAATGAGACAATTTCCGATCTTGAGAGGATAATCTTCAACAATGCCAAGTGGTTGCTTAGAAGAAGAATCTCCAAAAGTGATGTGTGATGGGTAGTGCTTCATGCTCTTGATTTCAAGACTCTTCACCAATTCAAGTGACATCACATTCACGCTTGATCCCGAATCACACATGGCGTCATCAACATTCAAATCACCAAGGGAGCAAGAGATGACAAATTTACCCGGATTTCCAAGCTTGGGAATCGATTTAGGCTCACGTTGAGGAGGTTCAATGCAAGAAGTCTCTTTCCTCACAATTGTCTTGGCCTCCACATTTCTTTTCTCAACTACTTTGTTGCTAGAAACCACTACGACTTCGTCTTTGGATTCATGGAGAACTCTCTTGATCTCTCGTATAGCTTCTTCAATCTCGTCACTTGAGAGGATAACATTGCAATACTCCATTGGGTTTGCATCGATTTTGCCCTTTAGTTTCTCCATGGGTCTACTAGAATCGGAATCTCCTTGAGTGCGTTGTTGATCCAAGTGTTTGATTCTAGAGGATAGATCTTCAAATTTTGCGTTGAGATCGTTGTATGAGCAATCCACCTTAGTGTGAATCTCGGCCATCTTCTTATTCAACTCATTTGCTCCATGAGCTTGGCCCGTCAAGAGTTGTTGAAGCATACCCTTCATTTCGACATCTTGTTGTGTCGAGTTGCTTATTTGCCCTTGTTGCGGTTGCGGTGCAAAAGATGGTTTGCTTGGGTAACCGCCTTGGTTTCCCACAAAGTGAACTTCCTCTTGGTAACCTTTGCAATCCCCTACATAGTTCACTCGCCTTTGTGTGGCTTCCAAGACCTTGTCTAACTTCTCATTTAGGGCTTTCATCTCCCTTCTTGTTCGGTCCTCATATTCTCCACTTCCTCTCAAAGCTATATCATAATCCTCACCATAATTCCCATTGCTTTGGGCAAGATTCTCAACGAGCTCCATCCCATCATCAACTTCTTTTCCCAAGAAGTTGCCATTGCTTGCGGTATCAAGAAGCATCCTAAACTTGGGCAAAACTCCTCGGTATAGAGTGCTTAAGAGCGATTCTTCGGAGAAGCCATGGTGTGGGCATTGCATTGTGTAGCCTTTGAATCGTTCCCACGCTTCACAAAAGCTCTCATTCCCTTTTTGAGTGAAGCTCGAGATCTCGTTTCTTAACCTTGATGTTCTTGTAGTAGAGAAGAACTTGGCAAGAAAGGCTTTCTTACATTGATCCCAAGAAGTGATGGATCCTTGAGGTAGGTTCTTTTCCCATTGGTGGGCTTTGTCTCCAAGAGAGCATGGAAACAATCGAAGCTTGAACCCATCTTCCGAGACTCCATTGATCTTGACCATTCCACAAATTCGATCGAATTGATCCAAGTGGTCTAAGGGATCCTCCACCGGTAAACCGTGGAACTTGTTTCCTTGCACCATGGAAATGAGACTCGCCTTGATCTCAAAATTATTACTCTCCACCGGTGGTGGATGTATACCGGCGCGATTTCCATGGGCGTTGGGAGCATCACCCGCTCCAATCAACCTCGGTGCTCTAATCCTTTGAGCAACCTCTTCTCGGTTCTCATTTGCATCTCTAACCGGTGGTGCTAGATTCATATTCATACCTCGCCTTTGAAAGTTCATGCACCTATAGAGAGAAGAGCAAACAAGGTGGAAATATTAGTAAACAAAGAAAAATAAAACTTAGTCTCAAAAAGAGTCCTAATCCCTATGGCTATTGCTAAACCTCCCCGGCAACGGCGCCAAATTGATAGTGAACTTTTTACGGTTCGCACAATTAACCCATTGTGCACAATACCACAATCTAATGGTATGTCATTGTAGCACTTAGGGATCGAATCCACAAGGAGGCACGAGAACAACACACAGAGAATACGAGACACTTCTTAATCTAAGCTAATCAAATAAAGGTTTTCTAATGATCCTAATCAATTTAAAGACAAGATAATAAATAACCAAGCATATAACAAAGGTAATTAAAAGACTAACAAGTTTTGAACTAAAACGTAACGAAAACGATTTAAACAAGAATAAGCAAACGAACTTCGGGTAATGGTAATCGACTTGGACATTCTCTAGCTAAACCATGATACTCAAACAATGCTAATCCTTAGGCCTTAGATCACTAATTTAGACTAATCCACTTCTATGAAAATAATCACTTCACTAATCACTTAACTGAGAACAAACTTCCATTTGCAATTAAATGATCAACAAGCATTAATCTCAAGTCTAAATAGCCATTAAACACCCTAGACATCTATTTCCATAGGCTAGGAATGTAAAACACTTGCTAAGTTTGGTTGAGGAATTTCATCGAACACCTTCCGGGCATGAAATTCCTTAAGTTCTAAATCAACTTTGTCAAGGCTAATCTAGCATTAATCACACCTAACAAGTAAGGATTCTTCATAAACTAAGTCGTAAGCATCATGATTTAGCAAGAAAACATCTTAATCTACCATACCCAAAGTTCTAAAGAAACTACTCACAAACCATGATAATCTCAACAAATCTTATGTAGGAGGTGTTTAGATTCATGGTTAGATGATTAGAAATAGATAGATAGATGAAAACAAACAAGAACTTTCATAAAAACACCAAGAATCTCTTAAAAACTCCAAACTCTCTCTCCGAAGAGTGTTTTTGAGAAGTTAAAATGAGATATATCCTCAAACAACAAGGTTTTTGGCCTAAATATCAAAGCAGGTCGTAGGTTGCAGCGGTCTACAGTTGCCCGGTGCAGCTGGCCGCTGTGGATTTCCGGTTTTGCTCCGTTTGCAGGCCAGGCGGACATGCGCTTACTAAAGTTGTCGTATCTCTCTAACCCCAGATCGGAATGACTTGAAACCGGTTCCATTGGAAGGCTAACTCACATAGCTACAACTTTCATGAAGACCGCCGAAGCTAAATCCGAATGGAAACTGTTCATATGAGTCGATCTTTGAAGCACTTCGGACGGTTTCTACATTTTTGCTCTGGAGGGTCCCACAGCGGTGTGGAGTTGACCGCTGCATGCCCGCTGTGAATCTCGGTTTTTTTTCGTCGGGAGGATCCGCAGCGGTCACTGTAGACCGCTGCGGTACGCCGCTGTGAGCTCCATGTAGCTCATTCGCGCGCCAGACGGACGTATGCTCAGTGAAATGGTGATAACTTCCGCAATACAGCTCAGAACTTGATGAAACAACGTCCGTTGGAAAGATGACTCAATTACCTACAAACTTTATCAAGTGTTCCAAAGCTTAATCTGAGCGCAAGAGCTTCTTCTGACCCAATCTTTAGAGCACATCGGATGGCTTCTGCATTTTTCTTGATTGTTTGGGTTTATTTTGCCCCATGATCTTGCTCTAAGCTCCAAAATGATTCCATAAGCTCCAAATGGTTCCTAAAAGACTCCATAGCACACAAACATATGCAAAAACTAACCTAAGACTCACTAACTCTAAAATGGATGCAAACTAGACCAAAAACAATGAAATGAATGCAAAAAGTCACAAAATGCTAACTAAAATGTATACTAAAATGGACTAAATTATGAAACTATCAACTGTTTTTAATTACATCTATCTGGCTTAGCGTAATTCGACACTTCATAATTTATTGTGTGATCTCTGTGAGTCTTTGTGGTTCGACCCCTACACTTACTACAACAACTGCTTTAGTATCTTAGGGTATTAAATTGAGCATATCAATTAGTACCGCGGTGTGACATGTTGGCATATATCTTCCCTCTTGCCAGCTTATCAATGGTGGGTAAATGAACATCATGGTCATTAATCGTCGAGAGAGAAGAAACAGATGCGGAAGCATCATTTACAATCAGCTTGGCAGAATCAGAGTCAGAAACAGGAAGAGTTGTGCGTCTTTTTCTCTTATCACCTCACTCGGATACGACGTCTCTGTCATTTTCACTTTCCGAGGCGGAACGTTTTTGCTTAGACTCCTCGGTGAACTTCGTTGGAACGGAAAGCCTGGGAACATGCAGGAGAGCTAGCGCAGTCTCCCTCCCCTTATCAATAGGAGCTAGAGGCTCGGAAGAACCAACACCAATATTTGCTTTGGTTCGCCCCCCGACAGTAGTCACTTCGGCTCCTTCTGTGACAATAGTCGCCTCGGATCCTCCCTTAGCAGTAGTCGTCTTAGGGACTGATTGTGCGAGTTTTTTAGGCTCGGCACGTCAATTACCCTCAACGTGCACAACACCGCAATCATGACGGCATGTCGTTTGTAGCACTTTAAGGTATCGATCCACGGGGAATAGAGACTACGGCACCGAAGATGCGAGAAACGAACTAGTCTAGAGCCAAACTCTTTTGAAGTTTGTATTTCCAAAAATTTGATTTATTTATCACAATGATATTACATGGTTTATATAAACATAAAACTAACTTAACTCTACTTAAAACTTAACTATGGTAGAGTAAACATACTCCCTAAATTAAGGTGGAAACATACTCCCTAAATTAAGGTGGAAATTAAGGAAAATAAACAACTTGCAAATCACAATTAAACCCACTAAAAAAACAACTTGCGTATGCTACAGTGAATGGTGGCTGGAAGCACATTTTGCTTGATCCAATTGTTTTGCTCGGAATAGTATTCTGATCAGCTCGGACCGACTTCACGAAATCGGGCATAACTGTCGATCGCGCCGTTGGATTGGCCTCAAACCACTTCTCAATTAAAGCTAAGTCATTTCTCTAGGTTGTCTCCAAATTTCAGATTAATCCAACGGTGGGAAGTCTGTCATCGATCTCCGAACTTCAGACGTTTCTTCTTTTGCTTCGATCCAAGCAACTCCCAAATACATAAAATTACACAAAATATTATAAAATACCACAAAGACTCTCTAGGACTTCTAAAATACAAATGAATAATTATGAGACATAAAATGCACTAAAACACACTAAAAAGACTCAAAGACAAAATAAAACTAACAAAAATAAATACTTTAAAACGGTAAAATATGCGCTTATCAATTCCCCCGGACTTGCCTTTTGCTTGTCCTCAAGCAAACAAGAAACGACAGCCCGGAAGAGTGATTTATTGAAATAATAAAAACAGAACTAAAGGATAGGCTTGTTTTACGTCACTAGCTTGACGAGGGATAGGATTGGGGAGGTCCCCAATGGCGCGTTTAACGTCACTAGCTTGACGGTTGTGTCTTCTAAATCTTACTCTCCTTGATTGTTTCCTTCACTCCAAGTAACGACGCCCAAGAGATCAAGATCACAAGAAAAGAGAAAAAGAATAGTAACAAAAGAAAAATAAAAAGATGAAAGAAGAAAACTCTAGTCCTAGCCCAAATCCTAACTCTGATGGCAATCTTACTACTCCCCGGCAACGGCGCCAAACTGATTGTGCGAGTTTTTTAGGCTCGGCACGTCAATTACCCTCAACGTGCACAACACCGCAATCATGACGGCATGTCGTTTGTAGCACTTTAAGGTATCGATCCACGGGGAATAGAGACTACGGCACCGAAGATGCGAGAAACGAACTAGTCTAGAGCCAAACTCTTTTGAAGTTTGTATTTCCAAAAATTTGATTTATTTATCACAATGATATTACATGGTTTATATAAACATAAAACTAACTTAACTCTACTTAAAACTTAACTATGGTAGAGTAAACATACTCCCTAAATTAAGGTGGAAACATACTCCCTAAATTAAGGTGGAAATTAAGGAAAATAAACAACTTGCAAATCACAATTAAACCCACTAAAAAAACAACTTGCGTATGCTACAGTGAATGGTGGCTGGAAGCACATTTTGCTTGATCCAATTGTTTTGCTCGGAATAGTATTCTGATCAGCTCGGACCGACTTCACGAAATCGGGCATAACTGTCGATCGCGCCGTTGGATTGGCCTCAAACCACTTCTCAATTAAAGCTAAGTCATTTCTCTAGGTTGTCTCCAAATTTCAGATTAATCCAACGGTGGGAAGTCTGTCATCGATCTCCGAACTTCAGACGTTTCTTCTTTTGCTTCGATCCAAGCAACTCCCAAATACATAAAATTACACAAAATATTATAAAATACCACAAAGACTCTCTAGGACTTCTAAAATACAAATGAATAATTATGAGACATAAAATGCACTAAAACACACTAAAAAGACTCAAAGACAAAATAAAACTAACAAAAATAAATACTTTAAAACGGTAAAATATGCGCTTATCACATCACCTCAGTGGTGATAGGATTTGCAAAAGTCTCGACAACTCGCTTCACCGCATCTCTCTCCTCAAGTTTTTTCCTCGCACGGATTGAAAATCTCGTCATATTTGGCTTGGTAGCTTAGGGAGATGGAGACTTTGAACAAATAGAAATACCATCAAGAGTAGATCGGGCTCTTTCGATCCTTCTCAGCGAATAATTTTTTTCCCAATCAACTTTCTCTGCCGCCAAAGTATCCAACACCTCGGATAGATCTTCAGGGCACGCAGGAAGGGGATTGCGAAATGCAAAATAAGAAAACAAGATCAGTAACCAATATTAAATTAACGTTAGTGGTTTAGAAATCTACAAATCAGCTACCGAGTGGTCCCCAGTTCATCTTGACTAAACGGAGACAATCGCTGGAAATATATGCCTCGGAAATTCGGATGAATAAGAAAGAAATATCCCATTCGCTATCTTTGCTCGGGAACCCTCAGATGATCCTGGATTCCCTCTTGTTGGATATATATACCCTTTCTGAATTGGGGACTCGTCGAATTTCTAGGAGGTTCTGGGGGTGGTTAAGGCTGACCTCGGTGTCGCATTCGGTGCACCAAACCAAATTTCCCACCAAATGACGAAGTCCCCAAGGCGTAACCTAACTTAGAGCAATTTCGTGCTTCCATAAATATTGAAAAATCATTTCCGGGATTGAAAATAAACCCAATAAACGGTGAAGCAACCTGAAGGAGGATATTTGGCTCGATCAGATGGCTCAGGGACAATAAACTCAACCGCTTCGGATATACCAAAAAATCACCTCAGCTCGTCCAAAGTCTTCTCGGTGGAAAGGCTAGAACATGGAACAATGGCTCGTCCTTTCTTTTTATACGCAGAACTCGTCATAGCTTGCCGATCCGATGAACCAGCCATACAACTTTGTGTCGCACTCTCCAACTTTCTCCTTGCCTCGGCGGGATCGTGAAAGAAGTCTGAAATTTCTTCTTTCACTTCGGCAAATTTATTCACCTCGGTAGACCTGCTGGTCTCTCCAGGCTTGTTTGCCTCGTTAGATTTGTTCGCCTCGTCATGGCCGATCCTCGTGGGGGGGGGGGGGGGGGGGAGTTAGCCACAACGTCTAAGTCGTTCAACTCGAGTTTTGACATCACACCTCAGCAAATACGAAGATTGATCAACAAATTTAAAGGCCTGCCGCGGTTAGTATGAAGACAGATCGGAGGGATTAAACGGCGAGGTGGTGAATCGGAAAACCCTAGCCAACGATTAAAACAGAGAAAAAGAAGAGAGATGAGAGAGCTTCCTGTTTTGCGAAAATTTGGAAGAAACAAGTAATGAGGAGAAACGAGGGAGGCTCGCTATTTATAGACAATGGACGCGTAGATGCACATGGTCTCGGGAACTAATATCGCGTGACCTCGAGAACTAACAGAAGACCCTTGCGATTCCCGAGATAATTAAGGCAAAACGCCTGAATACACGCAAGTGTCAACGGTTACAGAATTCTCGAAGCAAATCAAACAGCATAGAATGTTTCGAAGCAAAGAAACGGGTTGGGAATTTTCAAAGTTCTGTTTCAAATTCACCTCGTCCCGCCTCGGCTGAAGGATGGTTCGGCGCCAGCAAAGAAATTATCCGCCTCATCTCAACATGAACTACTCAATAGAACGCCTCAACAATATGATCAACATGATTTCCATAAATCTCCTCACTTCGGTAACTTAAGCAAACATAGCTCGACGTCACTTTGACTCGGTAGCTAATCTATATCCCAAGATTTTTACCTCGTCATAATCACTTCTGAGTCTGAGAAGCTGGGGACAAACTGTTGGGGTCGGATTCTACCCACTCGAGATTAATTTTTCAAAAATGACTAAGTATGGAAAGCCAAGAAAAGAAGAAGATTACCGAGCCAAGAATAAAAGGAAGACGACCGAGCCAAAAGATAGCCAAACCTCATTTTTTTTGCCTCAGCCAGTTCACTTCATGCAAAGCGTGACCGAGCCAAGGCAAGATTAGAACCATTCCTCAGACTGACCGAGGTCGAAACATGATCAAGATCTAGCCGAGATCATATCAAGAGTACGCCGAGCGCAGCTTCTAATGGGCCGGGACGAAGGTCACCGTTCAAGCTTAATGGGCCGAGACGAAGGTCACCTTTCAAGCTTAATGGGCTGAACCGGGAGCTTGTCAGATGACCTAGGTTATCTAAGTCGGCGGCCGCACAAGAGAAAAGGAAACATTCCATATTTCATCTGAGATCCTCACCTACGAAACTTGTATAAATAGTGAGCATAATTATTGGTAGCACGACACGCTTTTTACCCTAGCAGAGACACTTAGCAATACGTTGTATTCAATCGCTTCCTTAAAAACATTAATAAATACTATTTTTGGATATATGTTATTGTGTTTCGATCTCAGAGACTTCTATTCCCTCTAAAAATCCTTACAAGCATTTGGTTGTGCGAGTTTAGACTCCCACAATGTGTACTTGCAGCTACGTACTCTTAGGGTTAAAACTTGAGCCACATCAATTAGTGTTTCAAATCCGAGGCAGAGAGTTCTGGTGCATTGCTGATTGATCGATTGGAGTGCGATCGGTCGATCAAATTTTCAAATCTTGGGCAAAAGAGATGATTCAATTGCTTGATTCACTAGGCTGGAAAGGTTGGGAAGGGAGGAGGGGAACAAGCTAATGGGAGAAGGGGAGAGAGAGAACGAAGTTAAGGAACAAGTTTTATTGCCATGCTGAACGATCGATTAGGGTAGCGATCCGTCGATCAACTCTTCTTCTCCTAAACTTGCTTCGTTTAGTCGCCATACGACCAATCTTCGGGGAAATAAAACAATCTTGAGATACGACCGTTAGATTTACTTCAAACTACTTGGAAATGAAAGGTAACATAAATGTCCATATTGGGGCTGAGTTGGAGCATGATCCATCGGTGGAAACATTTTTATTTGTTGTTAACTTCCGATGCTTGAAAATTGTATAATCTCCAAAAACGTTTATTTTGCATATTTTTCGTCCAATTTTTCTAAATTTCATGTAAAGACTATAAAAACTACAAAAACACTAAAAAAAACCAAAAATTGCAGAATTTTTTTTATTTATTTATTAAAGACCTATTAAAATGATATTAAGAACCGGTAAATTATAGAATAAATCAACTCATACGAGGAAAAAATTAAAAATTTGCGAGGGATTTGTGAGGTATCACCGCAATTCCCTCCTTAACTATCAAATCCTTAAACTTTATATCCTAAACTAGTTACGAGAGATTTACCAGTGATCATTGCAATTCCTTTCCAATAATTCCTAAAATTTGTTAATTTTTTTTAATGGACCATAAGTTTTAAAGTTTTTAATCATTTTCACGAATTTGCGAGGGCCCGCGCAAGTCCCTCGGAATGTTTCCATATATTTGAAAATTTGAAAATGAACCGCGAAATCAATGTATTTGCAGGGGACCCTTGTAATCCCTAGGCATATATTTGAAAATTTATTTTTTTGGCCCAAATGTTTCAATATTTTTGAAATATTTGCGAGGGTCCCTCACAAATCCTGCTGCGGAGTTTGATTGGCTAAATATAAGTTGTTCAGTTTGCGAGGACTTGTGACGGTTTTTGCTGGATTTAAAATTTGGGTTGATTTTAGTAAATTTGGGTTGATTTCACTAAAGATACTCTTTTCTTCTGACAAACTCAACTAAGGAACATGATTGGATTTAGAGTTTGTGTTTGAGAAAAAGCATTTTCTATTTTGTCAAATATGTAAAAGTTCCTTCTTTTTCATCAGATTTCAATTCATTTTGTAAACATTGTTTTCCTATGTAATATTTACAGAACTAAGTTCGATCTTTGAATGTGAGCTTGTTTTCTACTATGTATTTACATATTTTCTCTCTTTGATCTTCTTTCATCTCCATTGGTATCCCTGTTTTCTCTTCCCTTATCAATCGAATCAACCTCGCTTTTGTATCTCCAAGTGTTGCAGTTTCTTCTCTGCTTCCCAAATCTGTTTACGCAACAAATTCATCTTGAAACTCATCAAATTCATCTCTCTCTTTCCCAGTTTCAGATCCTCACGATGCTTTCCCAATGTTGTATTCACATATCCAAGTTCTCCTTCTTTGTTTGCAAGATTTGCGGTTCACTTTTTAGTTTCTTCTCCTCCAGCTGATTCTTCTTCAAGATCTCTTGGTACTTCTTTTCTTGAAACTGTAGCTTCTTCGAGATCTCCTTGCTTATCTTCTCGTTTGAATCATCAACTTCCGCTATCTCATTCTTCTTCTGCGCGTCCACTTGCTCTCTCGTCCGCGTTAGTTAAGACATACGATCTAGGATCGATTTCTAAACCTGCAACAGTTTCTTTTCTCAGATTCCACATATCTCTGTAGCGATTCTAGTTTCTTCTGCTTTTCTTATGTCAAGAAATCTTAGAAGAGGTAAAAGTATTTCTTCTTTGATAAGTTGCAAAGACAAATGTCTTTTATACAAGTTAGAGAAAATTCTCTTTAATTTAACCTAACCGTCATATACATATGGGCTAACTATGGCCCAATACCCTCCATCAAGTTGGAGTGTGTAGGTCGCAAACACCCAACTTGTGAAAGAATCCATCGAACTCCAATCTTCCAAGGGCTTTCGTAAAGATACCCGCAAGCTGTGTAGTAATGGACACATGCTTAGGAAAAATAACAACCGAACTATCTCATCTCGAATAAAATGACAGTCCGATTCAACGTTTTGTCCTTTCATGAAAAACCGGATTTTTTATAAGATGAATAGCCGACGAACTGTCACAATGAAGAGGGATTGGTGCATTGCAGTGCACACCAAAATCAACCAAAAGTTCTTTAATCCATAGATGTTCACCAACCGTATCAGCCTATGCGCGATATTCTGCTTTGGCCAAAGATTGAGAGACCACTTTGTGTTTCCTTGTTTTCCAAGATACCGGATATCCTCCGAGTTGAATGAACTAACCAGTCAATGAACGACGTGTGATGGGACAGCCCGCCCAATCAGAGTCGCACAAAGCAGAAAGAGTCAAAGGAGTATTAGGACGTAGTAAAATACCTTGATCCGGATTGCCTTTGAGATAACGAACCACCAAAAGTGCCGCTTCCCAGTGATCAGATTTCAGACTTTGCATAAATTCTGAGAGAACATTAATGGAATATGTAGCTCTGGATGTGTCACTCTAAGGTATATAAGACGACCAACCAAAAGACGATAGCGAGATGGAATAGAAAGTGATTCACCCGGAGCTAACGCCAATTTATGGTTTTGTTCAAGCCGGAATGAGGCTTGTTTAGCTCCAAGTAGTCCAACCTCATTGATTATGTCAAGCGTGTATTTTCTCTGGCATAGATAAATACTGGATGGGATGTGTGCGACTTCAATACCCAAAAAATACTTGAGAATTCTCAAATCTTTCATGTGAAAACATGTGCTCAAATAAGTCTTGAACTCGTGAATCACCAAATGAGAACTTTTTGAGATAATTAAATCATCAACGTAAACTAGGATATGAAGACGAGGGCATTCCAATGTAAAGAGTGAATAATCAAGTATATATTGATGAAAACCATACTCTTTCAAGGCCGAAGCGAGCTTTGCGAACCAACAACGAGGAGTTTGACGTAGTCCGTATAGTGATTTGGGAAGTTGACAAACTTTACTCTTGTCATCAGTTCGAAAACCCGGTGGCAAACGCATATATACTTCTTCATTAAGATCACCATGGAGAAATGCGTTGTGCACATCCATTTGGTGATTTTTCCAATCACGAGAGACATCAACTTGTAAGAAACTTCGTATGGTGACCATCTTTGCCACTGGTGCAAATGTCTCGTCATAATCAACACCTTCAGTTTGATTGTTTCTAAGGACAACAAACGAGCCTTATGCCATTCAAGAGACCCATCAGCCTTGAATTTGAGTTTATAAACCCATTTACAACGAATGACTTTCTTACCCGGAGGTAGCTCTTCTATGGTCCACGTACCATTGTCCTCTAGAGCTTCAATTTCATCCTTCATGGCAAAACGCCAATTTTCATCAAGAATAGTAACTTTGTACGTAGTACTGCGGTTCTTTTCCAGACGTAACATCGAAGATATAAGCTTGGTGTTCAAAGGAGAATCAAAAATAATCCAAGCAGTCAGCCAAGGGATACATTGTGGTAGACGTAACACAATGCTCGTCGTATGTAACACAAGGCTCGTCGTGTGTAACACAATGCTCGTCATGTGTTACATAGGTAACAAATTCTGCAAGCTTGCGAGGATGAATTTTCGGCCTAAAAGCACGACCCAGCTGAATCCATGACCGGAACATAATCTGCAACAATTACATGTGCAGGAGGAGCATCTGATTCTGAATTTTCGACAATTGCAGGTGGATTAGCAGATTCTGAATCAGGTTCCGAAACTTGTTCTGAAACGGGATTCAAAGTAGAATCTTGGTGAGACACTAGCGTGGAGTCGAGTTCAATTTCTGAATATGAAGTTGATGAAGAAGAAATCAATTCATCAGCAGACGAACCGTGAGTAGAGGATGACGTAGCAGTGTCATCAACATCAATCGCACTTGGTTGCAAAATTATATCGAGAAAATCATCATTTATATCGAGAGGTGATGGACAATGGTGTTTCTTTGGAGGATAATGACGAAGAGGGAGAATTTTTATAAGGAAATTCTGATTCACAAAAAATGACATCGCGAGACACAGAGATGATTCATGTGTCAAGATTATAAACTCTCCATCCCTTTCCAAACGGATAGCCAATAAAAATAGAACGATTTCTCCTAATCGCAAACTTGTCGCCACCATGTTTCTGATTATGAACATATCAAAGACACCCGAACACACGTAGATGGTCCATTGGAGCAGGACGATTGTAGATCAATTCAAAATGAGCTTTTCCGTGAAGAATCTCAGTTAGTTTTCGGTTTATCAAGTACCCCGCAGCGAGATCACAATAACTCCAAAACTCAACGGTAGATTTGCTTGAAATCGAAGAGCTCGAGCCACATTTAAAATGTGACGATGCATGCGTTCGACACGCCCATTTTGCTGTGGAGTGCCAACACAAGACGTCTCATGTATGATTCCATTTTGTCTGAAGAAGTTGGTAAGACAAAGGAATTCGGAACCATTATCACTGCAAATGATCTTAACTTGATGGTGGAATTGTCGTTCAACCAATGCAAGAAACAATTTCAAGCGTGTTGGTGCTTCTTGTTTTGAAGGGAGCAAGTAAATCCATACGGCTAGAGAAAAATTATCAAGGATCGTGAGAAAATAACGAGAGCCACAAATTGCTTTGGTGCGATATGGTCCCCATAAGTCACAATGGATCATCTCAAAAACTGTTGATGTTTTATTACTACTCAATGGAAAAGAATCTCGGGATTGTTTGATGCGGATACAAACTTCACACGCTTTATTATCAAAAGCACTACTACTACGAGAACTAGAAATTTTCAACATATTCATTGCTTTAGACGCGAGATGACCCAAGCGACAATGACACACATTCGTAGATTGAGAATCTGAGCTTTCCAATGCCACACATTCATAAAAAAATAAAGTCCATTTCGTTCTTCACCAGCTCCAATCAGCTATTGTGTGATGCGGTCCTGGATAATGCAAAGTTTATCAATGATTTGACACATGCTACCACTGTCTCTATTCATCTGAGATACTGAAATCAAGTGACACTTCAATCCATCCACAAAAAACATTGCGAAGACTAAGAGATGAGCCTAATCGAACGCATCCTTGTTTTGTAGAAATTGTGTATCTACCATCCGGAAGCTTAATCATAATTGGATCCATATCAGACGCACCCACAAGAAAATAAATGCTTCATGTTATGTGTTTTAATGCACATGTGTCAAGTATCCAAGATTCAAGAAAAAACGTACTAGTCAAACGATTAATAGAATTGGTTGTGGTATTTCTTTCATTCAGCAGATTGACCAATGTATTTCATTGTTGGTAATTGAGTCCGCTGATCCCAATCCTATCTGTATCCGAGAGCACATCATTTGCAGAGGGCATGAAACTCATATTGCTTGAACCAGAACTTCCACCAGACGTTAAAACATGATGAGCTTGTGTTGGTTCAAATGCTTTGTTGCCTTTTTGTGTTGGTTTCCCTTTATTCTTTTCTTCCCACCAAGGTGGATATGTAATGTTTTGAAAAACAGCTTTTGGAGAGATGTCCATGTCTTCCACAAGTCGTATAAACCGTTTGTAGCACTCTGTTTTTGGTGCAGCTTGTACGTTCCTTTCTTCATTCATTCGTCCATTAAATTTGGACTCTTCATCTTGAGTCAATGTATTATATGCTTCAGCTAGAGTTGGTAGTGGGACTCTAGAGAGCAAATTCCATATATAGTCTCATCTAGACCCATTAAAAACTGATCCAAACAATCTTCTTGTCGTTCCTTTTTGACTTCCTCCATTGTTTTGGCTTTTTGGTAGTATGATGAGATTGGCAGCCCCTTTTGATGACAATTCGCGAGTTCTAGTCTGTTCTACATCGCAAACCTCATTTTATGTGTGTTCAAAGGCTGTGAGCATCATTGTGATGAGATATCAGAAGTTCTGGATCAATTGTCAGTTTGATCCAAGACACCACAAGTGCGTTGTTAGCGTGCCAACCCTCATAATCCTCTGAATCTTGGATAGAACCATCAGCAAAACTGAATTCATTCTCGATCGGAGCGCTAAACGTAGACTTGAAGGCTGTGAGGGGTTGTATTAAAGTCAACCCTTAAAATTTCTATATATACGAGACCCAGTTTGAATCAAAGTGTTTGTACCATATAAATTATTTCTCTCACTAAAATCTCATTTTGACATCGCCTCTCTCTCTCCGCCTCTTTTGTTTCTTATGTCATAGATCTACAAGGACTGGAATTTTTGAATGGTTGTTTTAGATTTGGAATATGAAAGGTTGTTTTTTATTTGGAATATAAAAGCTTGTTATATTAGGTAAAGTTGTTCAATTAGGTAGACTAGATGATTAAAAGTAAAAAGTTAACAACGCGTATCATATTATGATTAATTCTATCATACATAAATTGAATAATTTTCCAAATTAACTCATACGAAACAAACAAAAACTCTTCTATCAAAATTAAGTGTTACATAACTAAACATTATTTGAAATAAATCAAGAAAAATCACGTAATCATACAAGGATTTAGTCCCTCCACCACAACTTTAGAGTTTCCGTTGTAGGAGAATCCAAAACAAGTAGATTCAAATTCTAAAGGAGTTTATTGAGACACAAAATAAAATTATAAAATAGATAGCTTATAGAGCTTGATTCTAATGCATAAATAGGAAGTAAAGAGGAAGAACTAAAATAGATAGCTCATAGAGCTTGATCGTCACCAAGAACTAAAAGGATTTTGATTGATTCATAAAAAATAGAAAAGGAATGAAAGTTGTTCACAAAACAAGTTATCATAACATGGATATTTATATGAACCTATTTGCTACTAAACTCATGGATTTGTTAACACTTCTTTGGATTTATGGACATTGCATTGGGCTTTTTCCTTAAATGCTCTAATACTCGTATGGTTGGTAGTA
Organism: Eutrema japonicum; assembly: GCA_030161315.1. Classification (NCBI taxonomy): domain Eukaryota; kingdom Viridiplantae; phylum Streptophyta; class Magnoliopsida; order Brassicales; family Brassicaceae; genus Eutrema; species Eutrema japonicum. Next base: position 39,035,075 of record BSQW01000004.1, on the reverse strand, counting down.
AGAATTTTTAGAGGAATAATGGTATTGGTACGGGTAGTTCATCGGAATCGGATAGGTAACAATCTCAGCCGATTTAGGTGCAGCCGGTTCAGGCTTTTTCTCAGGTGGTTTAACAACTTCAACCGAAACGATCTCTGCATTACATATCTTCCTTAGCTTCATCACGATAACCGATACATCAACTTCTCCAACTACAGTCATTTTCCCGGTTTTGTCATCCATTGCTATCGAAGTAACTCCTAAAATTATTTAACAAATCATGAAAAAATGTTTATTTTCCCAACTTATTAAACGTAATTATCACATTGTGAATTTTGAAATTTATAAAGATACCTGGAAATCGAGAAACGGTCCCCCACACTTTCTTCCTGATTCTTTCCTCGTGACAACTCAATTGCAACACAGATTTCTGTCATTTGAAACCCGAGATCAGTACGGATAATTGCATATTTTAAAAATTTCAAACATAAGTATGATTGATTAGTTTCTATATATAACGACTAAATACTAATCCACCATCGGTAAATAAAATATAACTATTCCAAGATAGAAAATATGAAAGAAAGGGCGTACCTGCGCGGTCATGGCTCAAGAAAACTATAGAAAAGCTTCAGAAATTTTTGATATTCTAAAGAGAGAGAGTAAGAGAGGAGAAATGATTTGAGATATCGAAGCTTCTTGATGACAATTGCAAGTCTTAAGATCCTCTAATATATAGGAATTTACGACGAATTCAATATATGACCCACAAAAGTTTTTCTATTTTAAAATAACGAAAGCATTACTTGCGAACGACGACAAAAAGAGTACATGAGTCAATATCTGTTAATTTAATATCAATGGTACGACAATAGGAGGCAACGACGAAAGTAAACGAAGAAGTGTCACTACTCATATGGCCGCCTGTACGACCCCGAAAACGTTGAATTTTTGACCTATTCTGTCATGTAAGAACTTCTCACGCAAGTTCTCTAGATTTTGAACATGGAAAAGTCAAAACGAGCAGTGAAATCGAAATCAAAGACACACAATTAATTAAAAGAAAATTACCTTAGAAGGTATTTTCTGACTTCTTTATAACAGGATAAAACACATTTAACTCTTAAGGCACTTTGGATGATGAAATTGACATTTTTACCTTTCTGCACACAATAAACCATTTTTTACACTTTCTTAACCCACCTGATTTATTTTCTATTTTTTATAATGTGAAAGACATAAAACAATTTATTTGGTAATAATGAATGATAATTTTATGTATTCTACATTTTAAGATCTATTTTGCTATAGTTTTGATTCAAAAAAAACAAAAAATCTAAACATATGAAATCGAGATCGACGTGGACATGAAAACATGGACAATTGTGTGTAGACATATATGAATCTCGTATTGTTAGTGTGGATGGTCATGTGTGGATAATACTTTACTGATGGTCATGTGTGGATGATCATGTGTGGATGGTCATGTGTAGATGTAGTTCTTGATATTTACAAGTAGATTTCTTATTTCACATCAAAACTATAGCAAAATGGATATTAAAATGTTGGAAAAATAGAATTATCATATATTGTTTCCAGAAAATTGTTTTATGTCTTTCACATTATAAAAAAATAGAAAACAAATCAAGTGGGGTAATAATTATTTTACTCAAATTTTTGATTTTCTAGTGTGGATGGTCATGTGTAGATGTAGTTATTGATATTTACAAGTAGATTTCTTGTTTCACATCAAAACTATAACAAAATGGATCTTAAAATCTTGGAAAAATAAAATTATCATATATTGTTTACAGAAAATTGTTTTATGTCTTTCACATTATAAAAAAATAGAAAACAAATCAAGTGGGGTAATAATTATTTTACTCATATTTTTTATTTTCTAGTGTGGATGGTTATGTGTAGATGTAGTTATTGATATTTACAAGTAAATTTCTTGTTTCACATCAAAACTATAGCAAAATGGATCTTAAAATGTTGGAAATGTTGGGAAAATAAAATTATCATATATTGTTTACAGAAAATTGTTTGATGTCTTTCACATTATAAAAAATTGGAAAACAAATCAAGTGGGGTAATAATTATTTTACTCAAAATTTTGATTTTCTAACTCATCCACGACTTTGCATCCATAATCATGCGGGACCAATTTGGTTTTTCACACACATGAACAGAAAAATGGCCTTAAGAGTTAAATGTGTCTTTTTGAAACAAAAACTGGCAAATGTGCCTTACAGTGTAATTAACCAATTAATTAACAACAAGGTGAAACATAAAATGACGCGTGAGATTCACGCGGCCCCAAATCTCTCTCTCCAAGGCAAAAAAAAAAAATCCTAAATCAACTTTCTCTCGACAACTCTGTTGTCGCGATCTCGTCATCGGCTGATTAATACGTGTAAAGTAGTTAAATGGTATGAAATCACTAAGAGGTACATATTTTTTTGTTGGGGCTGATGTGTGGCGCCTTCTGGGGGATCAGTTCCCAATGCCGGAGGCTATGGAGAGCCATGTGTGTGTGTGTGTGATGTGTTTGTGGACACTGTACGGTGGAGCCATAGGCTCGTGATGGTCAATGATCGTGTTACCTTGTTTGCGTAGTTGTTTGTGCGTTACTAGAACGTGATGTTTGTTTGCTCTAATCTCCCTGCAACAAAACAATAATATAACTAGAATGCTATAAAACCACCTAGATGAGCCGCTCTAGTAATATTATTGTTTTGTTGCAGGGAGATCAGTAGTTACGGAACCGAACTGACTAATTGTACTTGTGTGTAGATGCCACCAAGTAACGCCATAGCCATGCAGACTAAATCCGCAGTCCGTCGTAAGAGTCTTGAGGGGTAGAATTCCGTGACCACAAGAAGTGTGATTGTGAATCGCGAGGACCAGCTAAATGAGAAAGTGAAACAGCCTTGTGGAAACCAAGCACGAGCATACTCAGTTCATGTATTGGCAGCAGACCATGATGAAATGCTGGAGACTTTGCGCCGTTACCAAGGAAGGTACAATGAACTGCAAGATTAACCGAACCCGCGAGTGAATGTCCAGGAGCAGCAATTGCCACCTCCACCATATGCGCCAGTCCACATGCCGAGATTGACCTATTATGAGGCCATGAGGAACTTGAAGGACATGGGAACATATTCATTCGGAGGGAAGTCTAACCCGATTTCCGCAGACAACTCAAAAAAGAGACTTAAGATGAAATTCGATTCAATGAGGTGCCTAGAAGGGTACTGTAACATCCGCGTTCCGCGAAGTTACACCGGACCGATTTGTTTTGGGTTAAAGAATGCCCGGAAGGATCGGGGAAGGCTTAGTCAAGGCCGCGAAATGGACCAACGGACTTAGCCGGGCAAAATGGGAGGAAGTGGTCGAGCTAAACTAGTTGGACGAGCTGAAGTAGCTGAGCTACTAGCTGAACCAGCTGGACAAGCTGACCGGCAGCTCAACCTAGCTCGGTAAGCTAGTCGAGTACTGACCCAGCTGGAAGGACTGACAGCTAGGTGGGAGTGAGGTAGTGTTGGGTCAAGCTGGTCGAGTGGTAACTCAGGTGGTCGACTGGGAAGCTAGCAAGTTGTGGGCAGTTGGTTAGTTGATCGGCTGGGAAGGTGACAACACGCATCGCGTGTGCGAGAATGGTTGGGCGGTTATTTAGCCGAAGGGTCGTGTACCTATTTGGGCCAAACAACGCACCCATTTGGCCAAACAACGCACCCGTTTGGCCAAACAATGCATCCGTTCGACCAGAAGGGGTGACTTTTGGTGACATCCATCCAAATCCTATATAAGGATGATGGTTGATAGAGAGAAATACCCACGAATCTACACACAAGAAAAAGGGGATCTTGCCGAGAGACTAAGGCAATATCTAGAGAAGATAGATGTTTAGCCGAGAGTCCAAGGCGATATCAAAAGAAAAGTTAGCGGAGAGAGAGAAATGCTAGTTCGATGGTGAAGATCGAACCAAGGGGAATCGGAACGTGGGAAGAAGGATCGTGGCAGATAAGTGCCTCAATATAAACGCGTGGCTAAGGTGAGTGTATGCCAGCGGCGTAAGCATGCAGATCATGACTACCGGTTTACCGGGAGAGTCTGATGATTACTCTAAATGCACACTTGGCCAAACTCATCGTGTTACTTGTTGACGTTCATATTCTATTTTCCGGCCACGGTTAGATAATCATGGTCGAATGTTCTCATTCACTTGACACAAACGCGATAGTTAGCCAAAACGGAAAACGGTTGCGGGTAAGGCGAGCGGCTTGGGGATCGGTTGTAATCCGCCAAGACTCAGCCAAAATTGAAGCGGCTACATCCTGTTCTGGCTAAACTAACCCACCGTGGGGAAATTACGATTCTTGGGGATCGACCCTTACAGCTAGAGATTCGGGTGGGAATCAGGGAACAACCCTTACCGCAAACCAATAAAGGATGGTGGGCAAGCGGTTGATTCCGGCTAAGGATCACACGGCCAAAGATCAACCAAGGGCCGTGAATGATTGGGTGAAAAGGTGTGAAAAGGTGTGAAACAGAACGCAACCCGAACTTGCCGGTCGGGGCAGATGGGTTAATGGTGAGCAGTTATTGCCGGTGAAGAGGAAATGTAATCGAATCAGATCATGTTCTCGGCTATGGGCGATCGAGAAGATTGACCATGATGAAAGGGCGCGAGATCAACATATCGCATATCCGGTTAGATCGGTGAAAAAGGTTTAGATCGATTGGGCGATCCTAAACGGACGACCGGATCGAACCAGGCCTAACCAAACGTGGAACGGACTGGCCGAGATTCAGAATCCGGCAGTCGTTCGAGAAAACAGGGACTCGCGGTTCGGCCGAGGGGGGAGACGGGCCACGACAAAGGGTGCATAAGCCGGGAATGGGTATGCGCGGATTGTCGAGCCGGATTAAAGGATTCTCTAACGGTTACTTAGCCATGTGGGGATGGTTGGTTGAATGACTAAGAACCGAAGGGAAGAGTCTTATTCACGAATCGGGAATAAAGATCAAATGGGATTCGGCAAAGGACGCGGTCAAGGTAGATACGCGGACTGATCGGATCAAACCAACACGCAGATCAAGGAGCAACCGAGTCGCGGAAATGGCTGCGGTAAGTATATTATCTTTAGTATAAATGGATAGTTTCTTACGTATTCCTAGACGGTTAAGTCTAGGGAAGGTATTGCCTTAGGATGCAATACTTGGACCGAGTCAAAGATTAATATATAAGCCGAACATAGGTTTATGGGAACTGACGAAAGGCAAAAGATGATCGGACCGGACAAGTACTTGATTGGAATTAATCAAGGGAAAATATAGGTTTAAAAATAGAATGAATTTCGTTGTGTATTATTAATTAAAAGGTTAAAACGGAACTAGGCTTAAAACGGCTAAGGATAGTCGTAAGAAAGATCCAAAGGAAATCGCCTTTAAATGTGAATATTTTAGAATTGGATAAAAACTAGGAGGTTCGACCAGGTAATTGCCTGAACTGGGAACGCGTTGTCTGCAGCCTAGAAAGGCCAGGACGGGGTGTTTCAGGTACCGAAGGGAGTTGGTAGTTCAGTACCTGAAGGACGAGGGACTGATCTGGTGGGAAGGTGTGGTAGAAGGAGTCTGTGGATGCTATAAGTTGACATGGGACGACTTCAAGGATGAGTTCATTTGTGAGTAATTTTCACCAGAGGCCTTAGATCAGATGGAGAGTGCTTCTGAGGTTCTCCGTCAGGATAACCGTTGTGAGAGCCCGATCAAGCGGGAAAAAGGTCGAGGATTTTCAAAGTTAAAATTTCAACTGAGGAAAACTTGGGATTGCAAGAAGAGAACAAAAGAAACACTTTGGTCGAGCCAAAATCAATTTAGCCTGAGCCAATTTAGAGATTCTTGAAGGAGACTCATTTTAGTCGGGAAGAGGGTTGGCTAAAACTCAAAAGGTCTGAAGTGTCAAGAAAACACTTGGAAAAGATAGGGAAGGGTAAATGAAGAAGATTGAACGAAGTGGAATCGATTTTACCTGAGTCAAATAAAAAATCACTCGGAGAAGACCTTCGAAGGTGATTTTTAGCCGAGAGATTGGAGTTACCCGGGAAAGACGTGTTTCCCGGGGGAAAAATCAATTCTTGTCGAGGAAGATAAATTCTTACAGAGGAAGATCAATTCTTGTCGGGAAATTTATTTCTAGCTGAGAGAAGGATATGTCTTGCCGAGAAGACCAAATTTTAGCCAGGAAAAGATTCACCAAAAATTGAAGTTCGCCAAGTGTTGAGAAAACATTTGGGAAAGAAAAAGGAAGAGAAAAGAAGAGGATTGGTCGAAAAAAAAGAAAATCCGATTGGTTTGATAGTTTTCCCAAGAAAATGTTTATATAGCCGAGGAAAAGACTGATGGGACAGGATATTCCTGATTTTAGCTGAAAAAGACTGATGGGACAGAACATACCCGATTTTAGCCGAGAGGGGATTAATCTGACAGTGTCCCGGATTTTCTGCCGACAATGCGACAACATCCCTGATTTTTAGTCGGCGATGTGATTTCCTGATTTTAGCCAATGATGTGACTGCGATGGGACATATTATTCTCAATCCAAAACGATAGTGAAATCACCACCCCTGCTGTCCAACCGACAATCGATTCGACCAGTTATTGTTCGAATGAGAGAGACACGATGTGATTTTGTCTGATTTGTGAAGAAAAAAGTCTTGCATGAAAACATCACATCGCGGACCGCCAAGTGTCGATCATGCGGAACTTTTGGTTGGCTATAAATAAGTCTTTCCACCCCATTTCTTCCCCCAGTCTTCTTAAGATAGCCCCCCCCCCCCCCCCCCCCCCATAAATTAGTCTAAGTGTGAGCTTGAGAGAGAGAAGTCCCCGAGAGACTAAGTTTAGCCGGGGAGAAAGTTAGCCAGGAAAACTTGTCCGCCGAGGAAAGTTTTAGCCGAGGAAAGGAGTTTTAGCCGGAGGAAGCTTTAAGATCGAGTATGCTTCTCCGTCAACAAAGCATTGTGAGTTCCGGTAGATAGGTTTGCTAACCTTTCTATGCATGTTGATCGAAGGATGAACAAGGCAATTCATGCCCTCAGATCAACTGTTTTTGCGTGATTGTGTGGTTAACCATTAAGCTGAATTTTATGCATGAGATGTGTGTCTATGCATTTTAATTCATATCGTTAAATGCTTAGTGTATATCATATGCATGAGTTTAGAGATACTATGCATGTTGATTGGGAGCCAGTGTGGCTGTGATTTTGATGGCATGCAGTCATACGAGAGGTATCGACCTAGATTGTATCAAAAGATAGTTTTTACCCCTGGAGTGTGGATGCTAGTGATACCATGTTGTCTATTGACTCATGTGTGATCATACTTCTGATATAAGCACAGAATCACTCCAATACTATGACTACTCGATGATCGAGAGATTCCAAGCTTTGTTGTGGAAGTGGGGACGATGGTGAGATGGAAGGTGGTGGTTTGATTGACTCTCTCAATCGATGGTGATTGACTCTCTCAATCCTTGATCGAACAAGCTATTTGAATCTCACAAATAACTTAATCCGAAGCGTCTAGAGAATATAGTGAATCGCACACAATATTCTTAAGAACAAAACAATCTTCGCAAAGAAACACTCTTTGAAAGAAAAACGAAATACTTTATAAAATTCCTGATTGAAAGGTGAATTACAAATGAAAGCTAAGCTGAGCTTATATAATGCTCTACACGAAATTCTTAACAAGAAACAAATCAAAGATGATCAAAAACTAGCCGTTGGACAATAATGAGCAAATTGGCAAAATAAGGAAGTTGTGATGTCGCCTTGTATATGGACGGTTTGAGAGGATATGTGAGCCTCTCTGGAACATTCTGATCTTCATAAAAGTTTCCCAAGTCGTGGTATTCAAAGGCAAAGAGCCGTTGGCCATTTATGGCCCTAAGTGTGAACGCAGCCATAAAAGGAAAGTATACTTGCAAGGGGATCCGCCTGATCCTGTGTGTGTTGGTGCATGGTAAGGTGTTTGCAAGCTTTTTTAGTTGCCTTAGAATCTCTCCTGGTCGCCATAGATATGTTTGCAAGGTGTAGCAACCATTGGATCGAGGACTTTCCTTAAACAGAACCAAGTCAACCCGTTTTGGGAAAATGGGTGTAACTTGTGGATCCGATGGGCATTTCGTTGGATCTTTAACTTTCTGGATCCATGAGAGGCCCATTGATATTCTCCAAGTGGTCCTGGGCTTAGATCGTTCCTGAGTTGGGCTGTGTAGCTCGATCTTTGGCCTAGTCGCTGGATTGCGTCCAAAGCTGGTCCATCGATTTGTAAAATTGATAACTCTCAAGTCTGAACCGGGAATGAGATGAATCCAATTGTCGGTTCTTCCCTGATGGATCAAGATTCCAGAACAAGTCGGTTTGTAGCTTAATTCCTCCTGGTTCGGTCGAAAACCTCCAATCAATGCACCTATGTCCAAATCGGGTAAATTGGGAGACACCTGATTTGTAAATAGCATAACTCCTTCATTTGGGATCCAATTGGACTGAATCCACTTTGAGGCGTGCTCTGGTTGAGATAAGAATGTAGCCCAAGTGGTTTCATGGCCTGAATCGTTGTGCTTGAGGAAGAACTCTTCAAGACATGCATCTTCTTCCATTTGATGGGTGCTGAGCGATAGTAGCGTAGGAGCAACTGTCCCAACAACAAGAAAGGTCCTGCTGTCGCCAATAGGATCAGGATCTAAGCCTGCCATACGCACAGTACAGTCTCTTTCTGAGGTGGTAGTAGTTCCATGAGCTTTCATGGTACTGATGTCCCCATCATACCATCTCTCTTGGAAAAGTTTCGTCCTCGAAACTTCTTCTTTACCTGCACCCAAATAGAGCAAGTTAGTATCTTCGTAAAGGAGTGGGTCTAGAGATTTACCTCGGAGAATTTTTTTGTTGCGGTTCCGGTAGGATTGATGCTGAGCATCTGGTGGTTCTTATTTGATCAACAAAGAAGCTATGACTCCTTTCCATGGCAGCTGATGGCTTGGCTTGAACAGCAAGTAATTGGATTCTCCATGGTCTTTCTTTTGATCCGAGATTTTGTTTATTCGTTGAAGCGGTTCTCCTTGGATCTTGGTCTCGTCTAGGGTTCCTGAAATTTTCTCAGCACTCTTGGCATTAGACAAGTGTATTAAACAAGCATTGGAACAATTAGTTTTAGGAAGAACTAACTCTGGATTAGATGTAACTTTTTTTGGTACTTTTTCTACACATATTTCATCTTCCTTTGACACGAATAAATGAATTAAATCAGAATTGTAAGATCTTAATTTAGACTTAACCATTTCCTCAACTTCTTTGAATTTATCTTTTTCGGGATCTAATAATGAAGTTGTTACGACGTTTCTAGTGGGACAAGTCCCAGCAATATGGCCTTTTTGGTGACACCTATAACAAATCACTTCAAATAAATTTAGAGTGTTAGAGGACTTACATTGTTCTTGTTCGCTTTGCGGTTCAAGCAATGGTATGGGATTTGGCGTTTGTTGAACCTCTTTTATTTGAAATGATTGCTTAGCTTCTGTTTGCTTCTTTAAGGTGTTTGAAATCACCTTCCCTGGCTCAGGGCAGTAGGCGTTCTTGTGGTCAAGAATGGGCTGCGATTTTTGTGTTGACATCCATCTTTTTGAAGTTGTTGGGAATATATGCCTTTTGGGGATGTAGCTGCGGTTGTGGGACTTCTGTACATACTCTATGTACATATGCTGCTTGAGATTACCCCAAATGATGATAGGATTATGATAGTAGGCCCGAGCTTCTTCTTGTATCCACCATGTATGAGCATGTCCAACAAGTGTGTTAATGGCGTAGGACAATCTATCCTCCTTTGGGATGTTGTGGGACCGAAGCCAATAATCCATGTCCTCCTCCCACCGTAGGTAAGCTTCTGGTCCTTGTCCATGACCTGAAAAAGAGATGTGATCTGGGGGCTCCGGTCCAGGTTCTTCACCGCCTTGTTCCTCTTCAAAAATAGAACTTGAATAGCCATCTCCGGGCCATGGTGGTGCCTCATAATCAGACTCCTCATAGGCTAAGGCGTATTCGGGTCCTTCTCCTTCACTCCAATGATCTTCTTCATCCGAGTACTCCATTGTTTCTGGTTTTTGGAGTGATCTTCACAAAAAGAGACAAGGGAAAAAAGCTAAGCGTCAATAGTTATACACAAGGAAAAATGAATAATTCAAGATTCGACAATGACAGAAAAGGCAACAAGTTTAATGGCACAAATTCAAATTCAAAAGTAAGTTAGCTTTCTCTTCTTTTTTTTTTTTTGACTAAAATAAATTTCGAAAATTCAAATAACAAAAGGAAAAATTCTTATTTTTATTTTCTGGTTTATAATAAAAGGAAATCGACAAGCACAAATTATTTTTATGGAGTTTTAGATTTCAATTAAAACAGGAATAAAGCACAAATGATTTCTTGTAAAATTGTTTTTTTTTCTTGAGATTTTCGATTTATGAGGAAACAAGAACAAAACAGAATGAAAAGAATCAAATCCAAAAAAATTTATTTTGGTTTTAATTTATGAGAAATCAAATAACAAAATAACTAAGAACAAAATTGAAACAAGAACAATTTGTTTTTTTTTGATATTACGAAGGAAACAAAACAAAACTGAAAATTAAAAGATAAATGTTGGATGAACACAACCTGGGATAGGAGCTTTTAAGCTCTGATACCAAAATGATATAAGCATGGAGTCACTCCAATACTATGACCATTCGATGATCGAGAGATTCCAAGCTTTATTGCGGAAGTGGGGACGATGGTGAGATGGAAGGTGGTGGTTTGATTGACTCTCTCAATCGATGGTGATTGACTCTCTCAATCCTTGATCGAACAAGCTATTTGAATATCACAAATAACTTAATCCGAAGCTTCTAGAGAATATAGTGAATCGCACACAATATTCTAAAGAACAAAACAATCTTCGCAAAGAAACACTTTTTGAAAGAAAAACGAAATACTTTATAAAATTCCTGATTGAAAGGTGAATTACAAATGAAAGCTAAGCTGAGCTTATATAATGCTCTACACGAAATTCTTAACAAGAAACAAATCAAAGATGATCAAAAACTAGCCGTTGGACAATAATGAGCAAATCGGCAAAATAAGGAAGTTGTGATGTCGCCTTGTATCTGGACGGTTTGAGAGGATATGTGAGCCTCTCTGGAACATTATGATCTTCATAAAAGTTTCCCAAGTCGTGGCATTCAAAGGCAAAGAGCCGTTGGCCATTTATGGCCCTAAGTGTGAACGCAGCCATAAAAGGAAAGTATACTTGCAAGGGGATCCGCCTGATCCTGTGTGTATTGGTGCATGGTAATGTGTTTGCAAGCTTTTTTAGTTGCCTTAGAATCTCTCCTGGTCGCCATAGATATGTTTGCAAGGTGTAGCAACCATTGGATCGAGGACTTTCCTTAAACAGAACCAAGTCAACCCGTTTTGGGAAAATAGGTGTAACTTGTGGATCCGATGGTCATTTCATTGGATCTTTAGTTTCTGGATCCATGAGAGGCCCATTGATATTCTCCAAGTGGTCCTGGGCTTAGATCGTTCCTGAGTTGGGCTGTGTAGCTCGATCTTTGGCCTAGTCGCTGGATTGCGTCCAAAGCAGGTCCATCGATTTGTAAAATTGATAACTCTCAAGTCCGAACCGAGAATGAGATGAATCCAATTGTCGGTTCTTCCCTGATGGATCAATATTCCAGAACAAGTCGGTTTGTAGCTTAATTCCTCCTGGTTCGGTCGGAAACCTCCAATCAATACACCTATGTCCAAATCGGGTAAATTGGGAGACACCTGATTTGTAAATAGCATAACTCCTTCATCTGGGATCCAATTGGACTGAATCCACTTCGAGGCGTGCTCTGGTTGAGATAAGAATGTAGCCCAAGTGGTTTCATGGCCTGAATCGTTGTGCTTGAGGAAGAACTCTTCAAGACATGCATCTTCTTCCATTTGATGGGTGCTGAGCGATAGTAGCGTAGGAGCAACTGTCCCAACAACAAGAAAGGTCCTGCTGTCGCCAATAGGATCAGGATCTAAGCCTGCCGTACGCACAGTACAGTCTTTTTCTGAGGTGGTAGTAGTTCCATGAGCTTTCATGGTACTGATGTCCCCATCAACTTCCATGATAAAGGAGAGAATAGTGTTGCAGTTTTGCAAACTACTACTTCTCGTGTTTTCAAAGAATATCTACATGCATATGAAAGAGGTCTATGCAAGGTATATCGATCGAATGAAAAGAGAAACTTCTTCTTCCATCTCTTGTCAGTTTTCTCTGGACTTAGTTCTTAAAATCGAGAAAATTCTTCTTTCATCTCTTGCTTTTTATTTAATTATGTCTTCGCTTTCAATTATATCCGAGTAATTTAGTCATTGGGTTTAAAGAGATTATCCAAGGGAAGTCCTATGTTCGATAAGGATTTCACAAGGTAAACCTAGCCATATTCTAGAACTCTTTCCTATAGATCGTTGTTAATGCATGAATCTAGCATCATGAACTAGAGGCTAATTCCTATGTGTTATAAGAACCACCAAAAGTGCTGAATCTAACCACCCAAATCGTTAATCTATAGGAGCGTGTCGCACTATAAGATATGAATGTATACTTATAGAGTGACGTGAATGTATACAAACCTATATGTTCATCATAAATTTATGCGCGGCCGTAGACGAAAGCTACCGGTCGAGTATATAAGTTATTGGTGAGTAAGATGTACGGAAGTAGGCTACACCATTTATTATGTTCCAATTCGTGGAGTTTACTAGAATCAATGTTACTAAGAGCTTAAGTATCGTGTTTGAATCGAACATTCCCGGAGATATCCATGTCGACCCAACATCGTTTTATTATAGTTTACAATCCGATTTTCTCTTCTTAGTTTATGCCATCGATTTTCATTCTCAATTTACAAGCAATTTTCCATTTTTCTTACTTTATAATTTTTGACACAAAAACCCTACAAAACCTTATTTTTGTTTTAGACTTCCTTGCTAATTCTTTGTCTAAATTCTCACAGAAAAGCATTCCCTCCCTGTGGATCGATACCTTACGTCCTACAACGCACATCTGTGCACTTGCACACTTTTAGGTTTATAAATATAAACCTGAAGTTAGGAGAACAAATCCTAGCAGCATCACCTTTTTGGCGCCGTTTCCGGGGAGGCAATCGCTACTATTCTCTCACACCTTAGAGGTTAGTAAATCGACTCTAACCACCTTTTCTTTTATGAGTCTTTGCATTTTTCGCGTTTTCTTTCAATAAGTGTAGGAATACGTTTTGAGGGAATGATGACAGAAATCCATGATGATAACCGACCAATGTGCTTCTACGCTATATCCTAGTAACATGCTCTTTCGTAACTTTGGTATAGACTAGGCGGTATCTAGAGTTTCTGTTAATGCGAAATCCTCAGAGGAATTTTGACTGTAGAGATTCTTTAGGATGAAATATACTAGCTCTATTATACTTGGACTTTAACTTGACATAAATTTCTCATCAAAGGTTTAGGCAAAAATAACGAATCATACATTCATGACGTTCTTTTACCTTTTACCACTCTGTGTCGTACCTGAGTGGCCAGCTCATCTTTAGTTGGTACCCGACCCGAACCTTAACCATTTTTCAAACCTCATGCATTCTCTCTTTGTGTCTCATGTGCATATATGTGCACAAACGCTGGAGAAAGAGGAACGACACATTTTTCAGTCACTAAAGACGAAGACTATACTAGATCGGTGGAGGTGAAATCAACCAAGACGAGAGCTTGGTTCTGCCTTGAAAAATCTCAAAAACATGGTATATTTTTGTGCCCCTAAGATTCTATTTCAATAAAAGGCATTTTCCCCCTTTTAAAAAAAATCGAAAGGGAAAGGAAACAAGAGCCTAAAGAGAGTCTAGGTTGGTCGAAATTCTTATGAGGCATCAATGGTTCATTTGTGAGAAGTTGTCATTCCGAGCCTGATAGTATCTATTTTTGTATCAATTACTCAAGCCTACTCATATAATTGTAGAACTTAAGGATCAATCCAAAAGGTCTAAGTTTCAATCACCAAGAATGCATAAAACTCCTTAATTTAAGCTAACAAAATGGTTTGATTTTATCTAGCAACCTAATAATTCAAATTAAACAAGTAACAAGCACTAAACAATACTAAACGAGATTGAAAAATTGATAAAGGCAAGTCCTTGGCTGAGGTTATGGACTTTGGGGACTTCTATGATCAACCTATGATGTCATTACACACAATCAAGCAAATTTCCTTAACCTAGAACACTTAAACAAGACTAATTCACTCTCATGGTCTAAATCACTTTGCTAATCAACTAATCAAAAACAAATTCTCATTTGTGAAAAGTTAATTACCAAGCATTAATCATAAGTTCTAAGCCATTTTACTCCTTAAACATCTACTCTCATAGGTTAAGCAAGCAAAATCTCTTATTTAGTTATTTGGGGAATATCATCGAACACTTTGTGTGCATGAAATTCTCTATGATCTAGATTAACTTTCTCAAGCTTAATCTAGTATTAAGATCACTAAATAAGAGAGGAAAAAAGTAATCTAATCCCTAGACATTAAAGATCAATCACGAAATCTCATAATCTACCTCATCCATGAGCTCTAAAAAGACCTACTCACTAATCATGAAGAACACACCAAATCTCATGAAAGAGGTGTTGTTAATCATGATTATAGAATATGAAGATGAAAGATTAAAAGGAAATTAAAAGGAATTAAACTTAAACTTGCATAAACTCAAAGATATTTTATAAAAAATCTCAAGAACACTTCAAAGGAAAGGGTTTTTGCAAAAGAAAAGAGATAGATCATGAAAAATTAGGTTTTCAAGTATTTATAAGAAAGTTGGGCGACCGGGTCAACCCAAGACAAACCAGGTGTTGACCCGGTCTAATTTGGGTCGGTGTAGCTTTGGTCTTCACACCGATTAGGGACACTGGTGGGGAAGGGTCGGTGTTGAGATTTTCTTGGCTGGGCACCGAGCGGGATCCGGTCGGTGTTGTGAAGGTCTTGGGCCGGTGCTCATCTCCTGCCTCCACACCGGCTGTGTGACACCGGATGAAGACCAATCGGTGTGCTTGTCCTGAAGCTAGACACCGAGTAGCCGCGGGTTGGTGTAAGAATGATCATGGGCCGGTGCTCATCTCCTGCCTCCACACCGGCCGAATGCACCGGCCAAGGGTTGGTCGGTGTGCTTGTCTCCAACTCCCTCTTTCCTTCTAAACTCCTCTCCTTGATCTAAAACTGAGTGTACATGGCTCCAAGGTCTTCCATTTACCTCCATAATGTCTCCAAGTACCTAGAAAACACTCCAAATGATGCAAGACTCACTAGGACCTAATGCAAACACCATATACTCTAATTAAGACCAAAATTCTATCAGCTATGAAAACACATGCATGAGACTCAAAACACTAAGTTAAATGCATGGTAAAATGAGTAAAATATGAGAATATCAAATCCCCCAAACTTATTACTTTGCTTGTCCTCAAGCAACTAAACAAGAACAAGGAGAGAGAGATAGAGTTGAAGATGGGAGCTTAATTCCAAGAGGATCACAAGAAGAAATCGAATTCAACGTCCAAGTTTGTAATTCTAAAATGCACTAAGCGAGTCTACTCCAAAAGAGTTAGCCATTTCTATCTCCACATGCATCAAGCTCAAGTCTCAACCTACACAAGCATTCTTATCCTTCAACCCTTTGACATTCATTAATGTTTTATGTGAATCATGCTTATGCAAAATTAAATGAACTCGTTTGGCTAGGGGATAAGGTTTTGAGATGAAGATGATCTCAATCACATGTGCGGGTATTCCAATGCAAGGATCTCTCTAGGAATGAGCAAACTTTAGCAAAATTCAAAAGGTAAAAGGCAACCTATGCATACAAGGGTGAATTCTCATCTACCCAAAGCCTAAGATGTCTCTAACCCTAGTCTCTCTAACTCATGAAGCTCCAACCTAAGCTACCCTTTATCATAAGGTATTTTGCCTTCATGTCCCACACGCTTTTCTTGTTTTTTCACTTCATCTCTTTCTCACTTGGGGGATTTCTTCTTCTCCTTTGAACTTGTGGCTTGATGCTCTTCCTTTTTGTCGCGTTAGATCTTCTCTTTCAATCTTTTTCTTGCCTCATCTTTCATCACTTGATGCCTTGCCCAATTTTTGGTTTCTTTCTTTTTTATTGAACTCTTTGAGGCTAAATCTAATGCTAAGAGCTAATCTTATAGCTTGTCACCAACCACTTCACATTTTTGCATTCCCCTTTTGCTTTCTCCCCATATTTCCTTTCCGATCCACCCTTCTTTTCTACCAAATCCCCTTTGCTTGACATTTCTCACCCATTCCCACAATCATCCCAAGACTTCCCATCCTAGCTAACTTACTCCTATACTAACTCTTTGATATTGGAGCTAGATATACATGAGAATCCATACTTGTCGCCCTAAACCTAACACTTTTGGCCAATTTTGCTCGAAGATTAGGCCTCTCCATCACTCATGAAAGTTACAGGCTAGAAAGAAAGTTTTGTTCAAGGTGAGGGGAACCATTCCAAAATGGGATATGGCTACTTGGATCTACAAGGGTGGTGAAAAGGGAAAAGAAGATCCAAGTATGTATATAGGTATCCACGAGTTCATTCAAAGATGCACAAACACGATAATTGCAAATCAAGATTAAAGTTCCTATTGATGCATGGAATCTAAAGATGGTGCATCCTTACTTTCAAACTCACTTGAATGCATTGGTTTGATTCAATCTCTTAAAGTGATACCCTACAAGAAATTTACATCATTACTCCCAATGCAATATGCAATGCACCTTATATGCAAACTAGACTCAATCCTACACATGAAATGCAACTAGATGATTTCTTTTTGCGTTCGATTTTTTGTGTTTTTTAATGATATAAGTGAATGCATGATATGCATGAGACTCAATATGCAAAATCGAAAATAAGAATAAAGAACACAATGTTAAATGCTGGTCCCTCCCCCAAACTTAAATCACACATTCTCGGTGTGAAATAAATTCAAGAGAGAGACCAAAAACAAAAGTAAAATGCAAATACTCAAAAGAAAAGAGTTATTTACAATGGAGGAGTGATACTATAGGAATGGAGAGAATGGAGAGCCTTCCAACATCAAACACCGTTGTTGCTTTGCCATGACCTTGCTACCATCAAGAACATTGCACCCACGTAACAAAACATTAAAAAGAACTAGAAAAGATTGAAAATATGTACAAAGATAGACATGAGAATGTCTTCCAAGTGCCCTTTTTTAACGTCACTAAGTTCGACGGTTGTTACCTTTTTAGGCATGTGGAGGAGCAGTGGTGGAACTCCTGGGTGGGTCCTTGAGCTCAAGTTTAAGAACCTTGCACATGATCTCTTGAAAACCGGCTTGTCCATTCTCTTTAAGCTCCGGTGTGAGGATTGATTTAACCGAGGCAAAAGGCTTGGTCGACCATCCCTTGCACTTGATCTTGTACTCAACCACCCCATCTTCATGTTTCCAAGGAGTGAGAGTCATGATGGAAGGTTGATCTAGCATAGTCTTATACTCATCAAGCTTGCTTTGTGGTTTCTCCTTGACCTTGGTCCTTGTTCCTTTCTTTGTACTCTTGCTTCTTTTAACCACATTCTCCATTGTGGTGGGAGGGAGCAATTCCAAGAAAGCCTCATTGATGTTCACTATTACCATAACCAAAAGCACTTTCTTCATAAGATATTTTCTTCTCACAACTAGCTTTTGGGATCGAAGCAACATCCATCTTTTCACAACAACCCACATACTCTACCATTTCAACACGAATCTCATCATCCTCAATGGTAATTGTGCCACAAAGCCCATTTGATGGAGGCTTCATTGGGTAAAAAAGCTTATCATCCACGTTCTTGAGCATTACCCTCTTGTTTTTGAAGTCCATGCTTGCACCGGCGGTATTAAGGAATGGAGTCCCAAGAAGGAGGGGGAGTTTTTTGTTTAGCCCATCTCCATAACAATGAAGTCCGTTGATACAAGGCACTCTCCGATCTTGAGGGGATAGTCTTCAACAAGGCCAATTGGTTTCCTCGAGGAAGAATCTCCAAATGTGATGGTGGAGGGGTAATCCTCCATACTCTTAATCACGAGACTCTGAACAATCTCCAAGGACATGACGTTCACACTCGAACCCGAGTCACACAAAGCATCATCTATCTTCAAGTCCCCAAGAGAGCAAGAGATGGAGAATTTACCGGGATTTCCAAGCTTGGGGATATACTTAGGCTCAACCCTCGTTATGCTTGGTGAATCAAAGACCGCCATAAGCTCTTTCACTTTCTCTCGGTTCTCAAGTATGGTTTTGATGAACTTTTGGTGTTTTGGGACTTGAGACAAGTCACTCTCACTAGGCGAAGGTGCTACAATCTTATCCATGTTTGCCTTGAAGATTGAAAGCACTTTCTTTTAAGCCTTGGTGAGAAAACAACCGAGAAATGGAAGTGGAGGCTCATATGGAGAAGGTCCAACGCAAGAGGCTTCTTTCTTAGACGTCACATGTGTCTCCACGTTTTTCTCCTTAACCATGTCTTTGAAAGACTTCTCAACCTCCATTTGCATAGATATCACTTGCTCTTCATGTATGCTTTTACCCTTTCCCTCAACAAAAACCACATCATCTTCATTCCCAAGGGTCACCTCCCCACCTTGTTTCTCAATGTCCTCGTTGAGATTTGAGGAAAGCTCTCTAGCATCGAACTTAGAACCATAGAGAAGGTTGGAGATCTTTTCAATTTCCCTTTCATGCTCATTAATTGTCTTCAATACCACGACTTGTTCCTCAATCTTCTCTTTGCTAGCAACCACCAAATCGTCATATTGGGAGCCATGGAGAAGTTTATCAATCTCTATTAGAAACTCTTCATTCTATGTAATCAAATGCTCCTCTCTTGAAGAGATAGCATTACAATACTTCTTTTGGTTCTCATCGACTTTCCCTTTGAGCTTCTCCAAGAGTTTATTAGAGAGGGAGCTTCCTTCAGTACATTCTCCAAATGTTTTATTTTAGAAGCCATGGTCTCAAGCCTTGAGTTAAGTCCTACAACGCACATGTGTGCACTTGCAGACACCTAGGGTTATAAATTTAAAACATGAACACATCGAGTGACATCAACTTGCCCTGAAACAAGTTCTACAATCAGACACCTTCAGCTTCAGAATTCTTCTCAACATACCCTTCACAACATATTCTCCTTTCTCTTTCAACTATGAGGTGAGGATAGTCTTAACCATATAGAAAGGCTTCGAGATTCCTTTTTACATGACCTCATACTCAATTGAATCTCCAACACACCTCTGAGGGATCAAAGTCATATGAAGATCCCCCTTGAGATTTTGGCGCTTCACCTTCGTCTTTGCATTTATCTTTTTGATGTCGCCCTTGGTGACACTAGGAAGCTCATTCAAGACTTATTCAACTCTAGTCCCGTTACATGGCTCTTTCCAAGAATCAACTACCAACTTATCTATTGTGACAACAGTGATGCAAGAGACATGTTTGGTATCTCCAATAGTGGGGATGGCTTTGTAGAAGACCTTTTTATCATTGTTAGAAAAGGAGATTTTCTTATTTGGCAGATCTACAACTATACCCACTGTGGCCATAAATGGTCTTCTAAGAATCAAAGGCATATCATTTTTTTTGCTCATCTCCACAACCTGAAAATCAGTAGGAACCAGAAAATTTCCTACTCGAATAAGCAAATCTGGGATGATACCATATGGGGTTGTGGCGGAAGAGTTTGCAAACGCAAGAGTCATCTGAGGAGGTCTCATATCAGCAATTCCCAACCTCTTTGCAATAGCCTTTGACATGAGATTCACTGTAGATCCATAATCACACATATATTCTTTAATTCCACTCCATAGATGGAGCATCATGGGACATCAAAATTTCCATGGTCTTCAATCGTAGGCAATTGCTTCATTGGTGGTGGTGTGCTTCTTGCTTTGATAAAGAGTGCCTTAATCTCTTCTAGAGTTTAAGGCTTCTTCAAATGAGACTTCTTGAGGAATCATCCTTACCATCTTGTCAAAACCACTCAGTTTCTCTTCACTAATAGATCAGTCGTTGTAGTATAGTCGTAAGTATTCTCGCCTGTCATGGGGTGACCCGGGTTCGATCCCCGTCAACGGCACCAAAAAATTGATACACGTAGTTTTAGTCATATAAATAACTATTTTAAGTGCACAACAAAAGATGTAGTAATCTAGGGATCGAATCCACGAAGGCTAAGTGTTACACAACGAGAACGCGAGAGTAAAGTAAAGTTAAGAAAAATGAGAGTTGTTGTTGTTTGTTGCAATGAACTAATTAACTAAATTAAAATAATTAAACTTAGGCATTAAAAATGTCAGGCTTTAGGGATATTCGCAGGAAACATAAATTGCAAAACATATAATTAAGTAGGGAAAGCATTACGCATCTTTCTCAAACTCAAATCACTAGACTAGATCAATATCTTCTAAGAGTATTAAACCCTATGTTATAGATATATGAATTCTAAGTCCCGTTGAATTCAACAACCTAAACATGCATTATAACTTATAAGCGAGTTTGATAAGTTCACAAAACACAATAGCACCAACTCCCATTGGTTAATAATATTTTGCTCATTTATGTTATATCAGGTATTCAATCAAACACTTTTGGTGCGTCAAACAACCTAAGATAAGAAAATAGTTCATGAGTCAAGTTTTAGCATTATGATTAACAATAAATGAAGAACCCCATAAATAATTCCCTATCTAACAATATTAATTAGAAATTCATGAATTCCTTTGAAAATCCTAAAACCTAACTATGAGACTACTCAGACATGAAATCAGAAAAATCACAAATATACGAAGAGGAAATCATAATCAATTGATAAAATAAAACATTGTTCATAAATCTTCTCAAGAGATGTAGAGTCAACAATTCGTCTCCCTAAGCTTACAAAGCAAAGCTACTAAAAGTATTTATGAAAATAAAAGCATGCTTTAAAATTGACTAAAAGTACGTTTAAATAGGTCTAGGGTCGCTTAGGGTTGGATTTGCATGATTTCAGCTTCGTCTTGTCTCATTGGGAGCGATCGATCGGAGCTTGGACCGATCGATCTGTGCATTTTGCCTTGATTCAGCTCCGTCTTGTCTCATTTGGATCGATCGATCGGAGCTTGGACCGATCGATCTGTAACTCTTGCGTCGATTTATTTAGGCTCGCATAATGCACCCATTTTCCCTTTGGCCGCCTAGATCGATCGATCGGTGGAGAGTATCAGTCGATCGCCTGATGGATCGATCGGTCCCTCCCTGTTAGAATTTGCGGAAATAGATAAGAGAATTAGAGAGAGAATTACGAGAATAGAGAAAGAGAAGAATTTAATCTCTCAAACGTAATTTACTTGCTTTCCTTTACAATAGTTATATAGGAGAATACAATAAGAATAAAGAGCAAAATATCTAGAATAAGGACAACGAACAAGGAACATGTGAAGAATGGTGAAAGGGACTTGTCTCCAATGTCAAAGCTCCTCTAGGACCACAACGGTAACAAGGAGAGGGGGACCACTGACACAACCAGAGAGGGGACCACTCCAACGTTCATATGCTCAAGGTGAGACATACACATGCCCTTCCTTCTGAACACGACCTTTTCCTGAACACGAGCTTTGCACGGGATTCCTTTTGTCCCCAACTTTGCACATGATCAACTTCTTGATTCATACTCTAGAATTACTTGTGAATTGTGCAAAACTCGTGTTTTGCACAACCCTGATAATGCACACATATGATAATGCACGGTCCTGATAATGCACTAGATAGACTTGATCAATACTCCCTCTCAAGCTTAGCTGAAGAGACACGAAGGCTAAACTTGAAAACCCATGAAACATCATCTCATTAAAAGCCTTAACATAGAAAAACCACTTGGGAGAAAACTATGTTAAAGGAAAAAGAGTATGATGTTCATGTGTTAGAGGACATGGGATCAAGGGCGAGTAAGGTCCACAAGGCCTAGTTTGCCCTATAAGTTGTTGCAAACCTTGAGGCTTGTGGCCTTGGTGAAGATATCCGCCAACTGATCTTCACTTCTTGTATAGCAAGGAAGAGTTGTACCATCTTCAATCTTCTCATGAACCTTGTGGCAATCAATCTCAACATGTTTGGTCCTCTCATGAAATAATGAGTTGTTTGCAATGTGTATTGCGGATTGATTGTCACAATGCATAGTGATTGGACCAGATTGCTATACACCAAAGTCTTTGAGAAGGGCTTTGAGCCAAGTCAACTCATTTGTAATCTTCCTCATGGCTCTATACTCGGCTTCTGCACTAGAACAAGAAACTACTTTCTGTTTCTATGTTTTCCAAGTTACCAAGTTTCCTCCAATGAAAGTGCAATAACCAGTAGTAGACTTTCTATCTGATCTATCACCAGCCCAATCCGTATCACAATGGCCTACAATCTCTGTACTATCATTCTTTTCCATCCCAATGCCTTGACCAGGACTGCCTTTAAGATACCTCAAGACGCTCTCCACCATACTCCAATGATACACTGTTGGAGCTTGCATATGTTGGCTCACTTGATTCACGGCAAAACACAAATCTGGTCTTGTGAGAGTAAGGTAAATCAGCTTCCCAACAACTCTTCTATACAAATCGTCGTTCTTGAAAGCCTCATCTGTCTTCTCCCCCTTTCGATTGACTTTGTAACCATCTTCAAGTGGGGTTTTGGCTGGTTTTGCTCCAAGCTTACCAGTTTCACTTAAAAGATCAAGTGTATACTTTCTTTGAGATACGAAGAGCCCCTCCGGATATCTACAGACTTCGATCCCTAGAAAATATCTCATTTCCCCAAGATCCTTGATATCAAAACTAGAGTTGAGAAAGGCCTTGGTATTTTGAATGCCCTCCTTGTTATCTCCAGAAATGATGATATCATCCACATAAACCAGTATCACGACAAGGTATGGTCAGAATAAGATTTCTTGAAGCCATGATCCATAAGAGTAGAGCTCAACTTGTGGTACCACGCCCTTGGTGACTGTTTTAGACCATAGATAGCTTTTCTAAGCCTTAGAACCTTCCCTGGTTCAATTGTATCTTCAAGACCATGTGGTGGAGTCATATACACTTCTTCTTTAAGCTCTCCTTGAAGGAACGCATTTTCACATCCATTTGCCATAGATCCCATGAGAGATTAGTAGCCAAGGAAAGCACCACTCTCACGGTATGGAGCTTGGCTACTGGTGCAAAAGTATCAGTGTAGTCCTCTCCATATGTTTGAGTAAATCCTCTTGCTACTAGGCGGGCCTTGTACCTCTCTATATCCCCATTACTTTTATATTTGATAGTGAATACCCATTTACAACTCATTGCCCTCTTTCCTTTTGGAAGCTCCTCTACATCCCAAGTATGATTACGCTCCATAGCATTCCTTATATCACAAATAGCTTCTACCCATTCCTTTTTATCCTTGGCCTCTTCATAGTTTCTAGGAATCTGGTTTTGATCAATTTTTCCAAGAAAGGCTTGATGATCAGATGGCAACGAAGCAAGAGAGCATACTGCTTGAATAGGGTGCGCCACGGCTTGGTTGTTGAAGAAGACCCTAGTGTTTACCCAATTAGATGGATCTCTAATGATTATAGTACTGCGTCGTAGGGGCTGAGCAACTTCTTCTATAACAGGTTTCTATTCATCTTGATGACTAGATTCCTCTACCACTGTACCCAGCTCTTCTTGAATATCATCACTAGAATCACTAGACTGATCTTCTTCTTCTTGCGTAGAAGCTTGATCTTGATCTTGTTGTGAGATGATCATTGGTTCTGCTTCTTGAGGCGTTGTAGGGTTACTAGGTGTATTCCCATCTTTGTGTATTCTGGTAGGAGCATCTTGATTCCCAAGGTGATCCAACAGAAACTTGAGGCTAGTTGCAAGATCAGATGGTGAACTAGACAAATCCTTTAAGCTGTCCCAATCTTTCTTGTCATAATAAGTAATAACCCTTGTCTTCAAAGAACTTGACTTCTCTAGACATGTAGGATCTATTGTTGATAGGATCATAGCACTTATAGCCCTTTTGAGTAGTTGAATAGCCAAGAAACATGCATCTTGTGCTCTTTGCATCTAGCTTGTTTCTCTGTTCTCCTGGTATAAACACAAAACAAACACAAACAAACACTCTTAGATGATCAATAGATGGTTTAGTTTTGTTGAGTACCTCAAATGGTGATGAGTCTTGCAAGACTTTGGTTGGTATTCTGTTGATAAGATAGCATGCAGCTAGAACATCATCTCCCCAAAATCTTTTTGGTACATTCGTGTGAAACATCACCTCCATAAGGTATATATTCTTCCTTTCTGCCACTCCATTTTGTTGTGGTGTATAAGGACAACTTGTTTGGTGTAAAATGCCATGCTTTGCTAGGTGCTCTTTGAATTTGTGGCTTGTGTACTCTCCTCCATTATCTGATCTAAACACTTTAATCTTGGCATTGAATTGACTAGTGATATAATTTTGAAAGTTTATGAATGCTTCAAACACACGGTCCTTTGATGAGAGCAAGGTGACCCAAATATATTTTGATTTTTCATCTATAAAAGTCATAAAATACTTGTTACTATCTCTGGACATACATGGTGAAGTCCAAACATTAGAATGCACTAAATCAAAGCAATTTTCATAAAGAGTTGAAGTTTTAGGAAAAACAATTCTATAATGTTTGCCAAGGATACAAGCTTCACAATTCGAGTGATCAAATTGATTATTAGGCAACATTAATTCAAGAGCACGAGCATGGGGATGGCCTAATCTAGCATGCCATATTTCATTCAAACTAGATGAATAATGATATATCATGGTTTTTACCCTGTTTAAGCCATGATATAAGTCCCATTTATAGAGTCTTTATAGTATTTTGGAGTCTTTTAGAGTCTTTTACAGGTTTTAGCACATTTGGAGCATTATTGGAGATATTGGAGTTTTATGGAGCGTTTTGGAGCAAAACTGAAGTCTGGTGACTAAGTGCCCGATCGAAACGTCAAGCATCGATCGATACCTCCTTGGTATCGATCGACACCCATCGAGGAGATTACGAGTCGCGACTTTTAATGAAGTTTGAAGAATTACAGAACTTGCCCAGAAGACTTTAATATTTACAAGAGGACCCCAATTCGTGTTTAGACTATTTAATTAGGTTTTACAGCCACTTTAATGGCTACGCATTATTTTACTTTGGATTTGTGAGAGAGCTTTTGAAGGGAGACAAGTCTGAAACTATGTTCGTCCGAGAGAAGATTTCGAACCCTTTTGTTACTCTTTCTTATTATTTATTTGAGTATTTATTCAGTAATGTTTATTGATTCAATCTCCATGTCTGAGTAGATCTCTTGTTAGGTTTGGGGTTTTCTCATAGGGATTTCTTAGAATGCTAGGTTGATTAGTTGTCTAAGGTTCACAATCTGAATTAGTTATTCGCCTTAGGTTGTTCTCAAAGCTAATTATGGATTGATCACCTAGAACTTAGATCTTAGGATAATTGATTAGGCACGAGAGTGCGATTAATTACCTGACAGAACTTAGGGTTAGCAAAATAACTATTCGCAAAGAGATTTGGTTTAGTTATTTTGTGAACAAATCAAACTTGAACTAAAAGCTGATTTATACTTTAGGATTCGCAAAGAAATTTGGAATTCTAGGATTTAGACTTAGATAGTTTTCGCAGCGAGAGTTGGTTAGCTATACTTTAGTGATTTGAGTTTAAGAACCGTGCGTAACCTGAACCCTGATTTGTTAGTTTATCTGCATTCATTGATTTCTTGAGAAATACCCTAAACCTATCTGTCTCCAATCGAATTTACAACACTTTTAATTGCATACTTGTTTTCAATTACATCTTTGGATTTAGCTTAATTCAGATCTATTTAATCTATTGTGTGATTTATTGAGTTCTTGTGTTCGACCCCTGATATACTGCAGCAACTGATTTAGTACTTTTTAGGGTATTAATTTGAGCATATCAAATTTGGCGCCGTTGCCGGGGACTCAATTCACCATTAGATTTTAGCTAAGAATTTCGTCTAAATCGCCCGAGTATCGATCGACACCCTAGTGGTATCGGTCGATGCCCGTCGTGAATTTCAGTTACTTACGTTCTCTACTCTTGTTTTCAGGTGTATGCCTAATCGTGAAACCATAAAGAACAAGAGCACGCAGCTAGTTGAACTTTCATTGGAGCAGCTAGCACTTGTGGAACGCACAAACAGAAAAGCAAATAAACCAGCAAGGATGAACAACAATCAAGCAGAGTTGGTTCAAGATGCAGCTGGTGCTTACAGAGACCAAGAGGGTCGGTTGTGCAACGAGCAA
This sequence comes from Eutrema japonicum, assembly GCA_030161315.1. NCBI lineage: Eukaryota > Viridiplantae > Streptophyta > Magnoliopsida > Brassicales > Brassicaceae > Eutrema > Eutrema japonicum. Next base: position 39,008,591 of record BSQW01000004.1, on the reverse strand, counting down.
GGACAACGTCTGGATGGAGAGGGGAACATCATTCTACCTGCTCCTGTTGTCGCTGGGAATGTCGCTGGGAACGCGAACGCTGGGAATGCTGTGGTTTATCGTGGTAGAATGATTGGTGAGTACAACAGGCCTGATTAGTTTTACGCCAATCGATCAGCGATTCGTCCTCCTGCGTTTCCAAGGAATGACTTTGAGCTGAAACCCGCATACTACACTCTTGTGGGACAGCACCTTTTTCATGGTCTTTCCAATGAGCATCCCATGGACCATATCGAGAGGTTCAAGGACTTGGTCACTAGCATCAAGAGTAATGGAGTGTCCTACGATTACCTTTTCTGCAAGCTCTTCTCATACTCTCTTGGTGGAGAAGCGACTTACTGGCTGAAGCAGTTACCTCCTGGATCACTGACTACCTGGGAGGAGACTAAGACTGCGTTCCTGAACAACTTCTATGATGATGCACGATCTGAGGATCTGAGAAACAAGATCTCCCAGTTTTCTCAAGGACCTACTGAGGCGTTCAAGGCTGCTTGGACAAGATTCACATTGTATCAGAGAGATTGTCCACATCACGTATACTCTGATGTGCAGCTGATGGGTTTCTTCTTCAGAGGACTTGATTGGAGATATCAGATGACTTTGGATGCTGCAAGCAATGGAAATTTCAACACCAATTATCCTGAGGACGCTTATGTGCTGTTTGAGAACTTTGCATCTAGCAGTAGCACCAAGAGTGCAGATTTTGAGCGCAAGAAGCTAGCTGGTAACATGGATGGGTCGCAGATCGCTGAAGTTCAGGCCCAGCTGGATTCTATGCACAATCTTCTGCTGGGAAAGACAACGAAGGCCGTTCATTTTGCTGAAGATGTTGAGGTGTTCAATGAAGGTGAAGTAGAAGATGTTAACTACATTGGTGGTTCTGGTTTTCAAGGTCAGAGGAACCAATTCAACAACAACCGAAATTTCAACAACAATTTCCAGCAAGGAGGATTCAACCAGAAACCTTCCCAGAACAGTGGTTACACCAGGAACTATGGAAATTCTTCTTATGAGCATGTACCTGCTAAAACCCCAGAGAACAAGATCGAGTCTATGCTTGAACATCTGGTTCAAGGACAGCAGCAGATAACAGTGACCTTCAATGGTAAGATGGATGCTATGTACAAAAATCTGAGTGGAAGGATCGATGCTCTTGGTATTCATCAGAAGAAGCTGGAAACTCAAGTAGCCCAGACTTCAGAGGGTGCGAGAAGACAAGAAGGTTTTCTTCCAGGGAAAGGAGAGAACCCTAGGGCACACATCAATGCCATTACCTTGAGAAGTGGTAAAGAGGTCACTCCAGGAGCGAAAATTGGCCAAACTGCTGAGAATTTTGTCGAGTCTGATGATGAGGACTCTGAAATCGCCAGGGCATCGATCGACACTACCCAGCATCGATTGACACCGGTCAAGATACTTTCATGGGAAAACTCAAAGTCCCGTGTATCGATCGATACCACCCCTGTATCGATCGATACCACCCCTGTATCGATCGATACCACCCCTGTATCGATCGATATCACCCCTGTATCGATCGACACTGAACCTGCAATCGATACAGCACCTAAGGTTATGGAGGAAAAAACTAAAGCGGTTGCAGAGAGAGTTTATATACCAAGGATCTTATCCCATAGCTATTGGGAAGACTAAGAAGGAGGTAGAAGACTCTAGATGCAAGGAAATTTTGGACAAGCTAGTTGTTGAGCTTCCATTCACCGATTCGATCAAAACTTCTCCAGCTTTCAGGAGATATGTCAAGAAGATGGTGTCCAGCAATGTGAACCTTGAAGACGGTTGTCGGCTGATCACTCATGAGTGCAGTGTAATCCTAACCAACATGATCCCAACGAAGCTACCAGATCCAGGGAGTTTTGTTTTAGATTGCACAATCTTTACAGACAGGTTTGAGCGTTCTCTTTGTGACCTTGGTTCAAGTGTTAACCTCATGCAATACTCAGTTGCTAAAAGGATGGGAATGACAGACTTCACCTCCACGAGGATCTCACTGATACTTGTTGACCGCTCAGTTAGACTTCCAGAGGGTTTGCTCGAAGATGTTCCTATAAAGATTGGGAATTGCTTGATCCCAACTGATTTCATTGTTCTGGAGTATGATTCAGAACCCAGAGATCCTCTTATCCCGGGAAGGCCATTCCTAGCAACAGCTGGTGCTCTGATTGATTGCAGGAATGGGAAGATAGCTCTTAACATCGGTGAGTTGGTCATGACTTTTAACATGGAGAAGATGCTGAAGAGACCAACCATCGATGGGCAGACTTTCTTTGTTGATACCTTTAGTGACATTGCTGAAGAGTACTTCCTGGAGATGCATCGTGAGGACCCATTGGAGAGGGCATTGGTCTGTTCAGCTGAGTCAGAGGTCCATTCGAGTGATGTAGCTGCTGAATACGCGAAGATGCTCGATACAGCATTGCCAGTATCGATCGATACTCACCTAGTATCGGTCGATACCCTGCGGCCAGAAAGAGATTTGGCCGAAAGTTCTAAACAAGCTGCTGGGCTTGGAGATTGGAGCGAGGAGAAAGCTCCCAAGGTGGAACTCAAACCACTTCCAGCAAATCTGAGGTATGGTTTTCTTGGTCCTAATTCCACATTTTCAGTGATCATTAATGCTTTCTTGAACAACGCAGAGGTCACCTTACTGCTGAGCAAGCTGCGCATGTATCGCAAAGTTCTTGGCTATTTTCTTGATGATATTTCAGGTAAATCACCGGACCTGTGCATGCATAGGATTCATCTTGAGGACGAGTCAAATGCTTTAATTGAGCATCAGAGGAGGCTGAATCCAAACCTGAAGGAAGTGGTTAAGAAAGAAGTCATGAAACTCTTGGATGCAGGAGTTATCTATGCCATCTCAGATAGCTCTTGGGTCAGTCCAGTGCACGTTGTTCCTAAGAAAGGAGGGATAACTATGGTGAAGAATGAAAAGGATGAGATGATTCCTACTAGAACTATCACTGGACATCGAATATGCATTGACTACAGGAAGTTGAATGCAGCTACACGGAAAGATCATTTCCCCTTGCCATTCATTGACCAGATGTTGGAGAGGTTGGCTAGTCATCCCTACTACTGTTTTCTTAAAGATATACATGATTCTTCCAGATCCCTATACATCCAGATGACCAAGGGAAGACGACTTTCACATGTCCCTATGGCACATTCGCATACAGGAGAATGCCATTTGGATTGTGTAACGCTCCAGCCACTTTTCAGAGGTGCATGATGTCTATCTTCACAGACATGATTGACGATTTTATGGAGGTATTCATAGATGATTTCTCAGTATACGGACCATCGTTCAAGGACTGTTTGGATCATCTGTGCAAGGTGCCCTAGAAGTGTGAAGAGAAACACTTGGTCCTTAATTGGGAAAAGTGTCACTTTATGGTTAAGGATGACATTGTCTTGGGCACAAGGTTTCTGAAGCTGGGATCGAAGTTGACAAAGCCAAGATTCAGGTCATGACAAGTCTCCAACCACCGACTTCTGTGAAGGACATTCGAAGTTTCCTTGGTCATGCTGGGTTTTACAGAAGGTTCATCCAAGATTTCTCCAAGCTAGCTCGCCCACTCACCGCTCTATTATGCAAGGAGATCAAATTTGATTTCATACCTGACTGTCTTGCAGCCTTTGAGGAGATTAAAAATGCTTTGGTGAGTGCTCCTATTGTGCAACCTCCTGATTGGACTCTGCCTTTTGAGATCATGTGCGACGCTAGTGATTTTGATGTTGGGTCAGTTCTGGGTCAGAGGAAAGATAAGAAGCTGCACGTCATCTACTATGCCAGCACGACATTGGATGATGCTCAGAGGAACTACAGCACCACGGAGAAATAACTACTTGAAGTTGTTTTCTCCTTTGAGAAATTTTGGTCCTGCTTGATTGGGAGCAAAGTGATTGTTCATACTGATCATGCTGCTCTCAAATATCTGATGCAGAATAAGGATCTCAAGCCTCGTCTTTGTCGTTGGGTTCTTTTGCTACAAGGTTTTGACATCGTGGTTAAGGACAAGAGAGGCATAGAGAACGGAGTTGCTGACCATCTCTCGAGGATGTGGATCGATGCAGACGTCCCTATTGATGATCAACTACCAGAGGAATCCATTTGGTTCATTGAAACTGGTTTTCAGATGAATTTCGCAGCAACTCAGCAATTCCCACGAATTGCAGGTTTCGGTATCGATTGATACCCTGCTGGTATCGGTCGATACCATGGCGATTCTGAACCTGTATTGCTTGATGATCATCTTTATGTTGTTTAGAAGCTTAGGGTTACTAATCATATGATGAGAAGCACCACTATCTACAACAAGAGTGCTCCTAGGTTTATGAGTAAAGAAAGTGATACCAGATTGCTTTGAGGAGAAAGCTTTGATGAGAGCCTCCAAATCACTCTTCCTCACATACTCTACGGATGCATTCATGGCCATATCTCCACCTTGTGTTGAAGTGGTTGCTTGTCGAGACTCACTTGCATCTTCATGAGAGAAATTAGCCCTTGCATCCTTGAACTTGTTTGGCTTGAGGTGAGGATGGAGGATCCAACACTTGTCTTTCATGTGTCCCCTCTTCTTGAAATGGTCACACACACAAGGCCTCTTCTCATCAGTCTTGTACACTCCTTTGTTAGCCGTGATGAGTTCTGCCTTCCTAAAGAGCTCAATCGATCCTTGTTCCTTTTGGATTCTTGAACACACATCTTCAAGGTTTGGGAGCTTGTCTTCTCTTAGGATATACTTGATGAGATCATTGAAGGTCGGATTCAAGGTGAGGAGTAGACCAAACACCTTGTCTTGTTCACGCTTTTCATTGAGAACCTTTGGATCCATTGTAGATGGCCTAAGCATCTCAAGCTCGGCCCATAAGGACTGAAATTTACCAAAATGCTTGGTAAACTCCACATCTTCTTGGCTTAGGTCATTGATAGCCTTCTTGATTTCAAAAACACGGCTCAAGTTCGTGACATTTCCATAAACATTCTTGAGGGTTTCCCATAGAGCCTTAGCGGTCTCACAGTAGGAGTAAGCTTCAAGGATGGATGGAACAAGAGAGTTTTGGATGAGGCCAAGCACTGTTTGATCTTCTTGGAACCACTTTGCTTCTTCAGCAGTGGCTTTCTCATCCTCCGCTTCATCCTTGGTGTCCTCCTTTGGTGTTTTGTCCTCCAAAACATGATTCCAAAGCCCACGACTACACAAGGCTATTCTTGTGGTTCTAGACCACAGCAGATAGTTTCCTCCTTTGAGGATAACTTGAATGACAATGGGTTTTGAACTTTCAGTAGTAAGAACACAAGAACCCATTGTAAAGATTAAGAGAGAAACGAACCAGAGATTTGCAAAGAAGATAGGATAAAAAACGAGAGCAAGAACCAGAGATTTTAAAGAGATTTAGAAGTTGGAGAATAAAGATTAATGGATCTAGAATCGATTATTCTCTGATACCATGTTAGAATTTGCGGAAATAGATAAGAGAATTAAAGAGAGAATTACGAGAATAGAGAAAGAGAAGAATTTAATCTCTCAAACTTAATTTACTTGCTTTCCTTTACAATAGTTATATAGGAGAATACAATAAGAATAAAGAGCAAAATATCTAGAATAAGGACAAGGAACAAGGAACATGTGAAGAAGGGTGAAAGGGACTTGTCTCCAATGTCAAAGCTCCTCTAGGACCACAAAGGTAACAAGGAGAGGGGGACCACTAACACAACCAGAGAGGGGACCACTCAAACGATCATATGCTCAAGGTGAGACATACACACGCCCTTCCTTCTGAACACGAGCTTTGCCTGAACACGAAATTTGCACGGGATTCCTTTTGTCCCCAACTTTGCACATGATCAACTTCTTGATTCATACTCTAGAATGACTTGTGAATTGTGCAAAACCCGTGTTTTTCACAACCCTGATAATTCACACAGAAGATAATGCACGGTCCTGATAATGCACTAGATAGACTTGATCAATACTCCCCATACCGATCGGTTTGTTAAAGCTCGGAAAATTCCGCATGTTTGGAACGATCACTGGTGAGGATCAATAGGTCGTGACCCCTTTTCATCTACTTTTCATTGGGTTTCTCCTAAGACTCCAAACTCCGTTCCAGAACATCATTTGACCGAAAATGACTCTAAAAGACTAAAAGATTATAAAAAACACAATAACCTTGCGAAAACATGGGTTAGAATACGTCAAAAACGCAACACGTCAGATGCTATAAAAAAGTGAATGATTTGAATCTTGAGGTACAATGCTTCTTCATCATATGCATATTTTCTATTATTGTGTGAACAATCTCTATTTGAGAGATGAATTGCTTTGGTGAATCTTTTCCTAGATATTAAGAATCAAAATCTGATCTTTCCGTGAACCCATGCTTACTGAGATAAATCCATAGCTATTTTGTTCTTCTTCAGAAGCAAAGGTTGATATAACTTATTCGAGAAGGGAGGACATAAGAAGCCTTGGCGTTTGCTCAGGAGGAACTTGCGCCACGTGACAAAGAAAACGTAAATCTGTGTATATTGCTCATTGATTGGCTTTGAAGTTAAGCATTTTACGTGTGAAACATCTGTATATTGCTCATTGACTACACAAATTACTGTTTTGAGCTATTCTATTGATGCTAAAATACCTTCCATAAAATATGTTTATTCTTTCTACAGCAATCGTTTATGGTATAATTGAAAAAACTGCTACACTACTGGTTTTGGAAGTTGCCTCTAACTGACCGGTCCACTACAAGAAAACAGGGGCATTTCCAACGAACTTAATTATGTCGGTAAATTTCGACGGATTTTCTACGGAATACGGAAGAAATTAACCTCTGTCGGAAATAAGTACCTTTCGGAAATCGCGTACAATTTCCGTATAAAACGTATCCACCCGCTCTCATTTACAATTACAAAAAAAAAACTCTCATCTATAATTTCTTACCAAAATATCATCTTCAGATCCTTATAATTATTTTCGATGATGGATGGACAAGCCTCATCAAATTCCGGAGACGAGCCTAATTACAGAGGAATACAAACAAGGTATGCATGAATTCATGGTATTTGCGAGTAACGCTGAAGAAACCCAAAAAAATGGTAAAATCTACTACCCTTGTACCAATTGTCTGAATCGTAGATTTATCGTGATAGATGAAGTATGGTCACACATTTATTGTAATGGGTTTTTGCCGAATTACAAGATTTAGTATTATCATGGAGAAAATGATACAATGGTGGATTATGCTCGTACTAGTGAACAATTCATTGGGGATAACGCTAGCTTAGAAACATGTAATGGAAATAGAAACTGTAGGTCATTTTCAGATGGTGAACGATGCATTTCGTGAAAGTATAGCATCGGTTGATGAGTATGGAGATAGAGGAGAAGAACCTAACTTAGAAGTTCGAAGATTCTTTGATATGTTAGACGCTACTAAGAATATGTTATATGATGGGTGTAGAGGTGGATATGTTCCTTTCTCAAATGTAACTAGGATGATGGGTATAAAGACGGATTTCAATTTGAGTGAGGATTGCGTGGATGCAATCGCTAATTTTGTGAAAAACATTTTGCCAGAAGATAATCTTGCACTGGCATCATACTATGAGATACATAAACTTGTTGCTGGTCTAGGATTCCCGTATCAGATGATAGATGTATGCATCGACAACTGTATGATCTACTGAAGAGAGGACGCATACCGTTTGACATGTCATTTTTGTCGCAAACCTCGTTATAAGGAAACATGTGGAAGAGTGTCAGTCCCATATAAACGGATGTGGTATTTGACGTTAACAGAGAGATTGAAGAGGTTATATCAATCAGAACGCACAGCGGGAGCAATGAGATGGCATGCAGAGCATACAACAGATGGAGAAATTGCTCATCCCTCATATGTAGGAGCATGGAAATATTTTCAATCAATGTATCCTAGTATTGCGTATGTGGCGAGGAACGTATACCTTGGATTATGTACCGATAGTTTCAACCCTTTTAGGAAGCATGGCACACAATATTTTTTGTGGCCAGTAATTGTAACACCTTACAATTTGCCCCCATCTTTGTGCATGAGACGGGAGTTCTTGTTCCTTAGCATTCTCGTTCCTTGACCAGAGCATCCGAAGAGATCACTTGATGTGTTTTTACAGCCATTGATTTATGAGCTGCGAATGTTATGGGAGCAAGGTGTTAAGGCATTTGATGTTTCTTGTTAGCAGAATTTCGTCATGCGATCAGTACTTATGTGGACCATTAGCGATTTTCCAGCATTATGGCATGTTATCCGGATGGACAACGCACGATCGTGCCCTTACTGTCAAGATAACACATATGCGTTCCAATTGAAGCACGGACGCAAAACGTCTTGGGTTGATTGTCATAGGCGATTCCTACCAAGCGATCATCCTTATCGTCCATTGTTTAGGAAGAACCGTCGAGTATTTGATGATCCACCTCGTGAGTTAGATGGACAGTATTTGTTGACTCAGTTCAAAGATTTTGGTGCAGAGAGGGCCGTTGATTGTGGTGGTAACGGGCATCATCATGTTGATGGTTGTGGCAACGTACATAATTGGCACAAGATGAGTATTTTCTAGGATTTGCCTTATTGAAAGGACCATCTTTTGAGGCATAATCTAGATGTCATGCACATTGAAAAGAATTATTTCGACAACATTATGAACACCTTTCTCAATATCCAAGGGAAGACGAAGGACAATCTGGAGTCTAGATTGGACTTGCCAGACATTTGTTCTCGTAGAGCACTACATGTGACAGGGAACGGGAAGCCTCCAATCCCTCTTTTTCGGTTGGATGAACCTTCAAAGGCCGAGTTTTTTAACTGGATTTCTGATAGTGTTAGATTCCTGGACGGATACGCATCTAACCTTCGAAACTGCGTTGATCATGGAGAAGAGAAGTTTTCTGGGATGTAGAGCCATGATTGCCATGTTGTGATGCAGCGCCTCCTTCCATTTTCCTTTGCATATCTTCTACCACGTAATGTCCACGAAGTAATTGCAGGTACAATCATTAATTTAATTTTTTTATACTTTATACAATAATTTAGTATTTATTTATTCATTTGTTATGCATATTATGCAGGGATTGGTTCATTTTTGAGATATATGTTTGCACTCTCTTACATCAAACGGGATCCACAACCTTGCAAATAATATACATGTAATCCTTTGCAATTTGGAGAAGATTTTTCCGCCTTCCTTCTTAGATGTTATGAAACATCTACCAATTCATCTCCCTCAAGAAGCAAAACTTGGGGGGCCCGGTTCAGTACCGTTGGATGTATCCTTTCGAATGGTATATGTTTCATCTAAAGAAGAGGGTTCTATTGTCGCACATAGCATCAATGAATAAACCTCACATTTTGCCGAGTTCTACTTTCCATCACAAGTCCAAACGAAGAGTCGTAGACCAGCTCGACATGATGACGGAGACGTAATACCTTTCTTTCCGGTCGATGTTCCTCATATATTCTTAGAGATTGGACGACTTAATGGAAAAGGCAAGAAGCGAAGACTTTCAGTACAGGAGCGGGATCATTTGCATACGTATATTCTCACAAACTGCGACAGAGTTGAAGAATATGAGAGGTATTATATTGAACCACAATATTAATTACTTATTGGGCCCTTGATTATATATATGTTAACGTGATGATCGCTTCAATCTCATAGGATGTGTATGGCTTATCAACGTTTTGTATTTCCGAACAAAATAGAGGTCGAGCTAATCGAGCTCAAACAGGAAGAGTTTGGACGTTGTTTAAGAGATTATGTAAGTGTTTTAATTGCCTTCTTGTTAACTATCATATATAATGAATATGATATAATTTATTTATTTTTCATTTGATTCGTGCAGATCACGACAGAGTCGGCTAACGGACAACGATTTCTCATGTGGTTAGAAGGAATTGTACGCTTTCCACTAGCAACCGTGCAGTCACATGTGATGTATAGCACACGGGGCTACGCTTTTAAAATTCTTCGGGATGATAGGAGCGGGTCAACTTCAGATTATAGTGTATCTACTCAGTCCGGTGATCTTGTATACTATGGTGTCCTACATGAGATTTTTTATGTTCACTAGCCGGGAATGCTCGGCTTGCAATGCGTTGCATTTTTATGCGAGTGGTACAACCCATTAGTAGGAAGCGGTGTGCGACATGACTAATTTGGTGTTACATCATTACATAGCAGAAGGCGACTCTAGAAATACGAGCCATTCGTACTTGCTTCACAAGCAGATCAGGTTTGTTTTCTTTTTTTACGTTGAATTAATTGCTAGAATTTTTGCATTTATGAATACTTTCTGTGGTTAAATTTTTATATGACTATATTACATGGTGTAGGTATGCTATATTTCCTATCCTCGAGTGACAAACAAACAAGACCCGTGGATTACAGTCACATTGATAAACCCAAGAGGTAGGGTTCATAGGATGTCCGATCATGAACTCTTCCAACAAAGCTCTGTAGGTTTAGGTTCAATCGAGCATTCCCTTGAGGTTGACCTTGTTGCTGATTTCACCGTACAAGCGGACGATCGAGTATTTGAGGATTCATAAGAATAAATTGACAAATTTGGGGAAACTTCCGATACAGCAGAATCAGATTACTCATCATCGGATTCGGAGTAGTTTGATAAACTTTGCATTGTAAAAAAACATGTACTTCTACTTGTGTAATATATTAGTTATGTGGAAGTCTTATAAACATTGTCTTTGATGTACTTAAGTGTCACCCTTCCGGAAATCCACAAAAAAAATGTCAAGTATAAATCCGTCGGAGGAGGGAAGGGAGTCTACATTCACAACGGGCGCAAAGACCGTCGAATGCGTGGCGATGGAAATTGTAAATTTAATTTCTATTTTTAATTAGTAATTTCGTTTTTTATTATTATTTTACTTAACAAAACTTCACAGGCGAAAAAGACAGTAAAGCTCTCGATTACCTTAAAGTCATGGAGCAGAGGCACACCAACAAAAAAACTGGTGTGATCCAGGACATGGGGGTGCGGGAAGTTGTCGAGACCTGCAAGAAGAAGAAGATGGAACATGAAGTTTTAATATCGTAGCTCACTCTTGACGGATTTGGATCCTCAAACGAGTTATCACGGGAAGAGATCAACCAAATTTTTCTCGCTGTAAGTTTTTTTTTTTCTTTAAATTTTTGTTCCTTCGTAATTTCATTACTAATTTTTATAATCTTACGTAGGAAATTCGACAAGTCAAAGGTCGATTCGCTGGGTTAGGCGGACTTCCGACCTATGAATCTTTTTCCTCGGTTCCTCGCTATATGCTTCGGAGTACAAAGAAAAAATCGAGAGGCTCAGCCAAACGGTGAAAGACCGTGATGCGAAGGTCGGTGAGTTACAGTCCGCACACGAGGAGTTGCAGTCTACTCACAACTTAACCCGTTAGGAGCTCACTGATTTGCATAAGATTATGAAGGTGGTCTTCCCCGATCTCTTTCGCAACTAAATTTTCTGTTTTTTATAATATTTTATGTTTTTTAATAACATTTTATGTTTTATGAATTTATATGTTTAATTAATTTTTAATTAAGAAAATTATATATTTATAAATTATTTTAATTAATTAAATAATCAATATAATTAAAAATTGATTTAATTAATTAATTATTATAAAAAATTTTCAAAAAAAACAAATTATAGATTACCGTCGGAATACAATCTGTCGGAAACAAAGCCCGTCGGAATCTTGTCAGAAATATTTCTGACGGGAATCCGACAACGTTCCAATGCGTAGTTCCGATCAAACATCCGTCGGAAACAAAGCCCGTCAGAATCCCGTCGAAAATATTTCCGACGGCTTATCGACAACGTTCCGACGCGTAGTTCCGATCAAACATCCGTCGGAAATACGGCCGTCGGTAATCCGTCAGTAATATTCTGACCAGTTTCCGACGGCTGCAATCCGTTAAAATTTTCCAACGGAATTCCTACCAAAATCAATTTCCAACTAGCTGTAACCGACGTAAACTACCGTCGGAAAACGCTTGTTTTCTTGTAGTGCTCTTGAAACTTCCATCACCTTAAGACAGCAAGTGAAGTAAATGCAACATTTCATATAAGCTAGAGTCATGAAAAGGTAACCAAAGCTAGAGTCAATATTAATACTGATTATGCTTTAGTAACCACAAATTGCGTTTATCTAGAATATCATTCATTTCCAATCTAAAGATTCAAAGTCATATGAATCAGAATATATGATTCATTTTTTCATTGGCCACATGCAACATCCAAATATCTCTCATTAATGTTGAAAAATGAAGTTTTATATCTCTCATTAATGTTTTAAGAGTTTTATATGGCTCACATGTATATGTGTTGGGTTGAGTGTAGAAAAAGAGGTTTAGTGGCTCTCAGGTGCCAATGCCTCCGTAGACGTTTTCAGTGTCATCGGGTTTTTCTAATCTTAATTATCATTTTTGGCGACTCCCAGAAAATAATCAAAGTATAAATTTTCCTTGGCTTCTTCAGTATATTTGGTTATTTATAAATGATAAGGTTTTCTCGAATGTGGATAAAGATTCACAATAGGTTCTTAAAGTTACGGAAATTGAGGCAACATTATGGGATTCGGGTTAAACTATATATCAAAACATGACATCCCAAGATCTTGTTCCTTCATTGGTAAGCTCAAGTTATGAAGGGTGTTGGTGTTATTTATATGGTTCCTGGAAGGAAACTAAATTTTTTTTGAGGATTATGATAGTATCGTTCTCAAGGAGACTTTGAAGGATCACGATGGGAGTAAGAAATCTACGGAGAAGTCTCTCTCTCCTTTACACGCGGAATTAGAAACACTCATATGTGTCATGCATTGTTCGATTGCAAATCAGAAGACAGTGATAGCTTTCGCAAAAGATTGTTCTGAGCTAGTGAAGATGGTGTGTACACCAAAGGAGTGGCCTGCTTTATCATTACAATTGGAGAAATTCGTGAAGAGTAAAGAAGTGTTTATTTTTTCTCTATCTTGCTCATCCCACACTCAAACAACAAAAAGGCGAAAAAAGTAGCACATAGTGTTTTCCTCGGGTCTACCCTTTAAATGTTGTATATGTAAACTTAGTATCCCCGGTTTGGATCTCTAAACCATTCTAATCATTAATGTCGTTTCCAAAAACAAGTTACTATAATGAAAGCTTCCCACAAAGACGTACTAGAACAACACAATTTTTTTGTCAAAAAACGGTATCCGGTTTTCTTCATAATATTTATAACCATGTCATTTAATTTAGAGTGATTTACACTAGAAGGCACTTTCACAATTTATTCTTACAAAATATGCACTTTCAACTAGTAGGGCAATTTTTACACTGTTCATTTTCATTAAATCCGAAATTGCCCCACGTGTACACGATAATGGTGGATGCAATGTCGTGGACGGATAAGAGATTAAAAATGTGAGAGAAAATAATTAGTTTCCCCCATATGTTTTGTTTTGTATATTTCTATATTGTGAAATACATAAAACAATTTTTTTTTGGTTAGAATGAATTATAAATATTTTTGTCATTATTTTAAGATCCATTTTATTACAGTTTATGTGTCAAACAAGAATTTTAAAAAAATATATATAAAAAAATATCAGAATTCTAGTTGGAAATCAATTTGAATGATGAGATGTAGACAATATAATATGGACGTGGACATGATCGCGTGGACAGTGTTTCATTGACATATCGACGTGGATAAACATTTTACATAAATATCAATTAAAATTGGTACACATAAACATGTCCACCGTACTAATTATATGTGTTATTGTTCTCAAAATTTGCTCAAACGAGAATTGATAGTTTTTTATGGATAAATAATGAATCAATAGTATCGTAGACATGTTAGTATGACTGTTTTTTATGCACATATTGACGTGGACAAACATTTTATACAAATATCCATTATAATTGGTGTTACAAATAACCTTTAGAAACAAAATCCACGTTGTTTGGATCAGTGGTATGCAAATGTATGAATTGTGAAACTAGTGCGGTTAGATGGTTTTAATGTTGTTTGGATTTAATGTGTTTCGAAAAGAAAACATTTTTAACCTTAAATATACGAATTTCAAATACAATGATATACAATCACTAAGTTATCCATATTACATCGTCCACAACTCATCATCCAATGGATTTTTTTTTTGTCATGACTAGACTAATTTTTGTTTTTTTAAAGATTTTTTTTACACATAAACTATAGCAAAATGGGTCTTAAAATATAGAGAAAATAGAATTATAATTCGTTATAACTAAAAAAATTGTTTTATGCCTTTCACAATATAGAATATTAGAAAACAAAACATGTGGGGATAATAATTACTTTTACTCAGATTTTTTATTTCGCATCCGTGTCCACCACATTGTGTCCACCACATTGCATTCACCGAAACCATGAGTGAAAGTTTGGTTTAGAGGGTATAAGAGACTTTTCACTAACACAAAGTGTCTCAATAGTTAGAAGTGCCTATTAATGTAAGATGAAGTGATAAAAGTGTCTATTGATGTAATTTTCTCTTTAATTTATTTTTCAACTGAAATTTTAAAGAAATTTTTAAAAAAAATAATATATACTATATGAAAGGGATAGTTTGAGGCTCATGGCTGTGTCCACATTAGCCTTTTGAAAATTGAGGAGATGATGCCACGTTAGCTCATACAAATTTACGGAAAATAGCATATCTGGATGCCAAAACAAAATTTATGCCACCTAAAAAAAACCCAAAATAAGGTATATCGAACTACAACAACATTAACAATATATTTGGGCTGTATTAATTTACAAAGCCCATTACTAACTACAGCATCCCCGACCAAAAAGGTTTGCTCCGATCTGAGAATATTGACAGTCATCTTCTTCCTTTCGTTGTTGGGATGATAATCGATCTACCTCCCTCTTTCTTACATTAAGAAACCACCATCGCCACTTACTCATCTTAATTCTCCACTAAATCCTTTCAATTGCCCGATTTTAAAGCCCACCCCCACTATTGCTCTCTCGGAAACTTATAAAAGCAACCTCTCTACAATATTCACCATCCACCAAAACGCTCGCAAACAATATACCAAATCTAATCATGGCCTCCCAATCTCTTTGTCTATCTGCCCAGCCAAAGAGTTTCCATATTCTCGATAAAATTCAAGGTGATTTCTGCAACCATGAAATCATAGTTCAGTTGGTTCATTTTTTGGAGGCCCAAAATTTTAAAAAAGAAACACACTCATGGGTTTTTAATTATTGCTCATCGACTCAGAGGTATGTGAACGACACCCTTTTCAGTCACAACTTTCACACCACTACCCGGTGCATGATCAAATATTTACAGTCAAACGCAGTTCAAGGTTTCATTCCAGCAAACCGGATGTTCTGCCACCAAGACAACCTAAAGGTCAACTCAATCTACAAGTTGAATAAGTTCCTGGTCAACCCTTGCAAAACACTTTACAAAGTGCCTGGCCACAAAAGAGCATCTATTTCACCGACCAGACGACAATGATCGAGGTACTTGAGGAAAATTATAAAATAAATCACCAAAAATTCAGGCTATGGACTTTCAATGATTTCGCAGTAATTGTCGACACAGAAACCCACCTATTTGGTACACTACTACTTCACTAACTATTTGAACTTCTCATACATTGACTATTGCTTAGTAAAATTTTCTATATAGTAGATGTCATTGGATAGCTTCGCCTCATCAGTGGTGACAATCTACATCCTCCAACCACAACGGAGGCATCACCCCAAGTGATTGGCAACAGATCTAAAGACAGAGTATTCGTGCACTTGCTTATGAAAGAGTAAAACATATATTTAACTCAATTTCAAATTTCCATTCCTAATTTAATATAGATGCTTAACGGCCATTTCACTTCTGATTTATTCCCTCAAACAGTGGTGAAACCATCCGCATTTATCTGTGGGACAACATTGCCGCAAAATTTCGGGAGCGATGAAACAAAAGCGAGAACCAACCAGTTGTCCTCCTTATCACCACTGTCAACCCTAAAACAGTTGGAGGTGTTGTAACCTTGAGCTTAACAACATCTACCCGACTATTCTTTGACACATACATTGTTGAAACTAAATAGTTCATCACATGGTACGTATACATAACTTTACACACTAATTACCACAACATTTACCCATTTATGTATCTAATTCTCTAATATACATTACACAAGTTAGGTGAAAGCTGTGAAAATTTACCAATTGTCACCAGCTCCAATTCTGCTATTACCAAATCGGAAACAATAACTCTTAAAGAGATCCACGAGTTTGTTCAGAATGAAATTGCACATGTACTATGGTTTTCCTCCAAGCTAAACGGCAACAAATTAGTTTTTCTGGTTCCTACTATGAGTATTGTAGAATATATCGTGCTAATCCATTCTCTGAAATAGTATAATTTTAGAATATGTAATCTAAACACATGTTCAGACTTTGAATCTCATTTTCACTGTCATATAATCACAAACTCACAAACTATTCTAATATAACAATTAAACTAAATAGGTGTCAAGTTTTTATTGTTTCACTACGGTTATTGATGTACTAGAACAATATGGATGGTACTACATCTCTTGTCGCTGCAAAACAAAATTAGAGAAGTCTGAAACATCATTATACTGCCTGAAATGTAAAACAACCAGCAACATTGGTTTTACAAGGTTCGTTACTACACTTCATAATATATGAAAATGATTACCTTCTCACTTATAAAATTTATATTTCCTCTCTATTTCTATAATCTATCTTTACATTGTACATATTCAGGTACCGTTTCGAAATTTCAGTCTGAGATGAAAACAATGATGTTGCAATTGCAATATTTGTCGTCTTTGACCAAGACGGCAACAACATTGTTGGAACCTTCTTACTTAATAAACTAACATCATAATATACCTTCTTTGTGTTAAATTACATGGGCTTCCAACTCAAAACCAATTGGCAATGAATGGATTGGTTCATGTCCCTTATAAATTACTTAGGATCCCTTCCAACTTCCGATGTGGGATAATATTCCCTAATACGCCCCCTCGAGATGTTGGCTCTTTGCCTATCAATCTCGGTATATTCGGGCATGGATCGATGAACCAACTTTCGGTCGGGTCGATAATAGATATGGTTGGACAGTATGGATCGAGCTTTGATACCATGTTAAGTTGCATGGGCTTCCAACTCAAATTCAATTGGCAATGAGTGGATTGTCCCATGTCCATTATATTTCCTTCCAACTTCCAATGTGTAAATATATTTCCTAATACTTTAAAGGTTGTCGGCAATGACGAAAGCCAAAGTATGAGCACGGAAATGCCTGACTGTCTAAAAAGTATCATCGGCAGCACTTGCAAGTTCCATATCAAGCTCACAAAATACAATTTCAGTGTTTCTCGCCAAACTTTCTCAGTGTCCCGTATAGTTGAGGACAATATCGATCATCAAACCAAATCAAGGATCGAAACGATCAATGTAGACAACGATGAGGGGAATAGTGAACCCACAGTTGGAATGCCAACAACAATCACAGAGTTAGAGTCCTCCGAGACAATAGAGTTCAGTGGTAAAAAAAGACAAGTGTCCACGTCTCGATAACTAATAGCAACACTCTCATATCTCTTCATGTTTTATTTATTTTGTTTCGTCATGCGTTGTGCTTCCAAAATTTGTTTCTTTTAAATTACTTCCCTTTTTTCATGTCGTTCGTGTTCATCTTTTGGATTATTGTGTTCCAGGCTGATTTCCGTTAAGAATTTATGTTTCTTTTATTTATTTTGTTTCGAGCTAATCTTATTCATAGGGGTACTATCCATCCTTAAGTATGTTTGTTTATTTTAAAATCTCATTAAAAACGTCTACTAAGTTTGTATCCAACGACCGATGCCTATCAAACCACTTTAATTATATGTTCCCATATATAATCTCCTACAACCAGTAATTTACTGCTTCACATAAATACTTCCACCTAAAATTGATTAGGCAAAAACAATTAATATTCTTTTCATTTTTTTGGGAAAAAAAATTACGTTCCCAAATCTATATAACTAGGACTTAATCCGCGCTAATTATGGCACGAGATATTTTTTTTTTAAGAAATGGTTTTCAAATTATAGAAATTTATTTTTATTTGAATTTTATAATATGTCTAACTCATGATTATAGATAGAGTTGTCAAACGGAATAATTTGTCTATTTAACCCGCTTTGCAGTGGAATAAAATATTATTCGGGCTAACCCGCCTAAACTATAATCTTGAAAACATAACTCTAATATGCATCGTTTAATTACTTTAGTTTTGCGATTAGTTCATGAATTTTTTTTTAAAAAAACAATTTTCTTGTGTCTAATTTTTTATAAAATTAGTAAAATATTGTTCAATTTTTATTTTTATATATATTCAAATAAAATATAATACATTATAGTGAAAAATATAGCAATATTTTTAATAGATTTTTTTCTTTGAATATATATGGATTGATTATTATTTTAAATTATATAATTATTTTAAAATATATAATATTAATAATGATTAATAAATTAAATATTAAATAACTTATTTAATGATAAATAAATACCTTCAATATTTTCATCAATAATTTTAAAAAGACAATTATTTCATTTTCTATTTCAATTATTTTTTCTTATTTGTAATGGTATAATATGTAATAACTTACAAAACAAAACTCATTTTCAAAAATATCTTCTTAAATAATATTATAGAGATATCTACCACCATCAATGTATTTTCAATTGGCTGTATATAAAGAAACATTTCCCAATCTTTAGAGCAAAATATCTTTAAATTATGATAGAAAACAGTTTTGGTTTGTACGGTAATCCTTTAATTTAAATAATATTTTTAAAAAGAATGTTATTCAAATTAAGGATTTTGGATATTGGGAATCATTTCAATCTTTGGAGGTTAACAACAACCTTAAATCTTAACATAAAAAAAATTGATGAATAGGAAAATTTGGGGAACCTTGAGGTGTTGAAGGAATAGTGAACTTGAAAAATGGAATCGAAATTGATACCACAATCGAGGAAGATGGCGGATCCGTCATTGGAGCTGATGACGAATTTGCCACAGCCATTAGAACAACATTGTATCTCTCCTGTAACATCCTTAGGTATCTTGCATATGTATTTCTCCCCGAAGAAGTCAAATTTCATCCACTGGTAAATCTCTTCGAATCTAGAATCCGCAAGATCGTGTAATCAATTTGGCTTTGGAATTGTGTTCTCTTCTTATTTGTTTGAGTTTTTCGTTGATTTGGAGATCAGATGAGATATCGACAATATTTTTAATTCATGGCCAGATGTGAGCCAAATTACATGAACAATTTAATGGACTACTTTAGCGAAAATGATATATTAATACTGTAATACATATATAATAGTTTAATATTAAATGTTATTTTAGAGTACAAAATCTAAAGCTTTTCATATCAATTTAATAACTCTTTTATGAATATTTTTAAAAATGTTAATGTTGAAAATACTAACTAGAAAATTTAAATAAAAAATGCACACCGCAAATCCTACAAATAACAATTTAAAAAACATATAAACCATCTAAAACATAATCATACAAAAAACAATTATCTCAAATAAGAGGGTGTAATAATATAACATTTCACAAACGTCAAAATCTTACAATAAAAATAAATAATAAAAAACAAATATTAATAAACAACAAAAATATTATAAACTTTCTCTCAAACAACGATATGAAAAAAAATATATATATAAGAAATTTTTTTATGGACACATCTGCGGGTATCACGGGATAATCCCTAATAATCTAATATATAAAAGTTGGCCAACTCTTTCAAGCCGACTGTCACATCAGTTTTGGAGAGAATGACACGTGGCACCTACCAATTTTTTTTTTTTTTTTTGCATATGTTCATCTTCTCAGACGAGCCGTTCCTGCTACTGTCATCTCCGATGGTTTACTCATTCCAAGTTCCAATCGTTTCGACTGCCACAAATGTATTTAATGTCCGCTCCATTTATACCCTTCCTGCTTCAAGGATCATATGAAAGTCGATCCTCAAATCGGATCTCGTAGTGTCGATTGCTTCGAGAAGCTAGAACAGATTGGCAAAAGAAATTACGGGTTTTCTACTTCTTCTTCTTCCTCTCAATCGCTGTCTCTTTTCTCTGGGTTTTTTTCTTTGATTTGGTTTGTGGAGTTTCGTTCGTCGTCAATTATATTGTTTTGTTGATTGAGTGAATTGGGATTCTTAGATTTATTAAGAATTGGTTCTCAAAACTTGAAGAAATCGGATTTGTATGATTATCATATGCTTGATATGGCATATACATGTATTTTTCAAGCTAGCTCTGTCTATATATATTTTTCCCATTTTCTTCTGATTACAAATAAGTGTGAATCTTTTTTCTGGAACATATTAGCTTGGGTTTTTAGATTTATATGTTTCGCTTTGATTTTGCAGGTAAGTTTACATGGCTAAAGAAATCAAACTTGTGAAATCGTGGCACTGAAAAAGATCTTTATGGACAATGTAAGAGAAGGGATAAGCTACATTTGACTATTAGCTTAGAAAAGTTGCAAACTTTGTGAATCCAATATGATTTATAATTTCCTTATCACTCTTTGCTTCAAATTTACGATAACACCGATGGGAGATTAAAATTATGAAGAAGCTTCATCATGAAAATGCATCCATGTTGTGACTTTGCCAGGTAATAAGGAACATCTGTCTAATCTTGAAATTACTTTAGAAGTTCCGTTAAAGAGGCTTGAAGTTTTGTGGCTTTTTTTGTCTTTCAAAGGTCGAGATAAGGACGATCAAGGAAAGCCAAGTTAGTGCAACCTATTCAACATCTAATTATTTTCTGTAGAACTGAGATACGACTAGGATGGATCTGTTAAAACTCTTTACTCTTGCCTAATTAAAGCATGTGGCTTTGCTACAATTTTAGATAATAATTAACAAATACAAGGGTGGAATCTACATGGTCTTTGAGTACATGGATTATGACTTGACTGGACTTGCTGATCGTCCTGGACTGAGATTTACGGTTCCTCAGATCAAGGTATTGCATGGCTATATACCTTGTTGTAGTAGCCTTTTCAAAATCCTAATTGTTCCGACTGTATCTTACATTTCAACATATGTAAAAAATCGTGTTACATGAACCAACTCCTCACTGGACAAATTGGCATGCTAATGAATTTAGGCAACTCTAGGGTTTGTATATGGGGTTTTCCTATCGCTTTATAACTTTATATTTGTGAGTATTCACCACGTGAATGTTGTAATTCCAGATGTTGATCTTGTAGTCCATGCTGCTGGAGCTTTCCAGCAAGCTCATCAATGCACCGTTCTTCAAGCTGCCATAAAGACCAAGGTGAGCATAAGGTCAAAACATTCTTGGAATCTTACCTTATCTGTATGAATCAGTTAGAATCTTAGGAGAGTAAACTTACAGACAGATTTTACTAATGTTAGATCTCATAGCTTTATTGATGTTCTTTTAAGAATGATCATAGACCGCCTTTCAACTTCAATGGGCTAAAATTATACCTCTCTTGACGCTTTTGGTCATGTCTAACGGCCTGCAACTACCTATAATGTCTGTGAAATGTTGTTGTATTCAACATTATTGCGTTCTAAATACGTTTTTCGTTATGTTGTGCAGATTAAAGATAGAGCTTTTAAATTATATGGTGCTTATGAACAATGCAAGTCATGTAGTGGTTCCTCGAGCAGCCCCATGAATAAAGGACATGGGCCTTTCCCAGATTTTGACAATGCTTCTGAAGGTGTTCAATATCCTTACATGGGTAGAAGCACGGGTTCGACTCCTACGTCACAAAGTCCTCTCACCATCCACCCGGGCGGTCAGAGTCAAGGTTCACGTAAATTTATGGAAACGATCGGGAATCAATATTTGCTCAGTCTTGTGATGTGGTATGACGAGGACAATGTAGGACTATCTCTCGGAAACCAAGTTGAGAAAATTATCAGGTAACTTTAAATTGCAGTAAACTTTTAATGGCTTTATGACCCGCATCCAATTTTCTGTGTATACGGTTTCAATTTCCAATCCCTCCATGGTTTTTCTGCTCACTGTTCTTTAATTTTATTTTCTGAGCTCTGTTTTTGTCAGCCTCTTTAGAGTTTTCGATTGGGTAAGACTCTCTTTCTCTCTAGATAATGACACAAGAATCATCAAAACCCTAATCATTTTGCTTCTTCCGATCCATGTAACAATATCTACCAAGAGGTGTTGGAGGTGGGCCTAGCACCCCCATTTAGTTAGGCCCATCTTAACAAGGGCCCTCCTCGATCCGTTCAGCTCGGCGTCAACCTCTGATTAGGGGTCACCGACCTGGAGTCCCGCGCCAAGCTCCGTCTAAAAGTCCCGAGCTCTTAAGAGGCGCACCCGGGTCCGAGCTGACGCTTCGCTGAAGATAAGGTGTCGAAAGGAAAGAGGACACGTAGGAGTTGGCCGAACAGTGTACTGTCTGAGCAGGGGTATGGTCTGACCTCGACATCTCACCAACCCAGCAGAGTAAGCGAGGAAGAGAAAGACACGTGGAGGAGAGTTGGTTAAACAGTGCACTACTCTGCAGAGACATGGCGCCGAGCTCATCATGGCTTCTCTCACCAACCTTGCAGACTCGACGAAGGAGAGAAAGACACGTGGGGGAGAGTCGGTTAAACAGTGTACTACTCTGCAGAGGCATGGCGCCGAGCTCATCATGGCCTCTCTCACCAACCTTGCAGACTCGACGAAGGAGAGAAAGACACGTGGGGGAGAGTCGGTTAAACAGTGTACTACTCTGCAGAGTAGTCGGGGAGCAGGAAGTCGGGGAGCAGGAAGTCTACTCGGGGAGCAGGAAGTCGACTCCCAGTATATATATCCCTTAGCATTCATTAAGAAGGGGACTTCTGGATTTTTGATCTTACCTACCACAAATAGACCCGACCTCTCTCTCTCGTTTGTAACAAAGCAGCACATTTAGAACGCCGAACTGGACGTCCGTCGAAACCAGTTCGTAAATCTAAAATTGCTCGCTTCCTTCCCTCATCAATAAAAGCAATACGGCCCACGGCCTGTTCATCATTCACCCGACCTGCTCTAAACTGTGGTTGACTCGCTTTAATTAACGAAAATCTCACCTCTCTCTCCGTAATCAACTCTTAAAAATCATTAGTGATCCTCGGGATCAACAATTGGCGCTAGAAGGAGGGGTAGAGATTCTTCTATACGCAAGGAGCAGTTCAACCACAACCGCAACCGCAGCAACGATGGCAATTCCGCCCCCAAGAGTGTTGTCAGACCAGGAGACCCCGGCCCAAACAACGGCCCAGGCCCAGACAACGGCCCCGCCGACGACTCAAACAATAGCGACCGCCCCACCGTCAGCCCAGGCGGCTACCAACCGGCCGACTCCTTGAGAGCAGTTCTTCAGGGCTCCGCCCCCGGCTCCGACGCCCACTCCTTCCGGCGGTCCCGCCACCCACAACGCGTCCCGAACGCCGGAGGACCAGCCCACTCTGTCCGCCGTAATGCAGACCCTGCTCGCTAGAATAGACGACCTTACGCGAGCTACCGATCAACGGTTCGCCACGCTAGCAGCCTCCCGCGACCGGTCGGACAACGCCGGATCCCCCGACATTAACCTCAGAGAACCAGCCTCTCGGGGAGAAACCCCACGCACCCGGAGAAACCTCCCCGGCGACTCACCATCAGGATCCGAGGGACCGGGAGGACGTTTCGCCCCGGCGGTAGGAAGCTCCCCGGACGACGAAGCTCCCCGGACGACGAAGCCCACCATCTCCGATCCAGCTCGGAGCGCTCCAGAGACGCCGAGTTCGAAGCTATGAAGGAGACAATCCGCGCGATGTCCTCCAAAATCCATCAGGCCACCAGCGCGGCCCCGGAAATAGATCGCGTCCTCAGAGAGACGCAAAACACGCCGTTCACCCGCCGGATCGCCTCCGTTCCGCTCCAACACCTCGGGAAGCTCAAACTCCAGCCCTACGCGGGCACCACCGACCCGGCCCAGTATCTTACGGCGTTCACCATCGCCATGGGCCGCGCCCACTTCTCCCCAGACGATCGTGAAGCCGCCCACTGCCAGCTCTTCTTGGAAAACCTCACCGGCCCGGCCCTCACGTGGTTCTCCCGGCTGAAGACACACTCCATAAACAGCTTCAGAGATCTTTCGACCACCTTCCTCGAGCACTACTCCATCTACATCAGGCAGTCCGCATCCAGCGCGGATCTCTGGACGATGAACCAAGGAGCAAAGGAGTCGCTCAGGTCCTTCATAGAGCGCTTCAAAGCCACGGCCTCCCAAAGCAACGTGACGGACTAGTCAGCGCTCCCCGCTCTAAGAAAGGGTCTGCGGGCTGATTCGGCCTTCAGGGACGACATGAAGCTCAATAAGCCGCGCTCATTGGAAGACGCCTTACACCGCGCTGGACTCTTCGTCGAGCTCGAGGAGGAAAAGGCGGCTGAATCAAGGAGCGGCGCCTCGCACAAGGCCCTGGTCCCAAAGGAGCGACCCCAAGAAAGGTATCAGGAGCCTCGTCAACACTACGATGACGAGTACCAGCACAGCAAAGGAAAGCAGGCCGCCGCGTTCCTCGTCAGCGGATCGCCCGCCGCCCTACACTTGCGCGACCCCGCTCTTCTCCACAACCCAGCGCCAAGCCCTGGAATAAGTATGTGCGGGATCCCAACCAGCAGGACCGGCGTCCCGACGAGCCAAACGACAGGGAGCCCCGACCAGACGAGCAGTATGACAGGTCGGCCTTCTGCGACTTCCACCAGAGAAGGGGGCATCCGACCTCGCAATGCCGCGCACTCCAGGAAGTCCTGCTGAACCAATTCCAGAGGGGGGAAATCCGCGTTCCAGAGCGGCTACGTCCGCGAGCCCGGGACAGCGATCGGATACAACCCCGCGATAATCACGGCCGCGAGGACAGCCGGGCTAGGCAAGACTACCGCGCTCAAAACGACGATCGTCGGAGGCGATCCCCCTCTCGAGACCAGGAAAGGGGCAGGTCGCCTCCCCCGGCCCGGACTCTGATAGGAATGATCATGGGAGGTCTCCTCTCGTGCAGCGATTCAGTGCGGTCCATCAAGCGTCACGAGAGGAAGACCGACGCATCCCTGAAATGGCACTCCGGTCCGGAGATCGATGCGCAGGACACGAGCAAAAGGGGGATATGTTTCTCCGAGGCCGACGCGATCGGGGTCCACCAGCCCCACAACGACCCCCTCGTCGTACAAGTCCGCGTAGCCGACTGCGACGTCAACCGAGTCCTCGTCGACACGGGCAGCTCGGTCGATCTCATCTTCAAGGATACCTTTGCCAGGATGAATCTGAACGAGGTCGTAATCAAGCCGCACTCAATCCCGCTAACCGGCTTTGCCGGAGACACCGTCAACGGAATCGGCACCATCGAATTACCGGTCTACGTAGGCCGGGTCACAAAAATCGTCAAGTTCGTGGTCTTCGATACCACCCCGATCTACAACATCATTTTCGGGACCCCTTGGCTGCATTCGATGAAGGCAGTCACTTCGACGTACCACCAATGTCTCAAGTTTCCCAACCAGGCCGGGACGTATACTTTTAGGAGCAACCAGAGGGTCTCTCGCACCTGCTTCGCCATCGAACATAAGCTGCGCCACGCCGCGCCGGCCTGCTTGGCTGTCAGCGCATATCAGCCCGGTGAGACAACGCCCGGGATCTCCTGGGAGAAGACCTCGTCACCCAGGTCAACATCGATCCAAGTGACCCCTCCCGTTGCGTTGGCATCGGAACCGACCTTGAAGGGGGCATCAAGAAAGAGCTTGTCGAATTCCTGGGGCAAAACGTCTCCACCTTCGCCTGGTCAACCGGCGACATGCCCGGCATTGACCCGGCCACGTGCAGCCACGAGCTCAAGGTGGACCCGACCTGCAGACCAATCAAGCAGAAGCGGCGAAAGCTGGGCCCCGAGCGCGCGCATGCAGTCAATGACGAGGTGGAAAGGCTCGCCGCAGCCAGCTCGATCACCGAGGTCAGATACCCGGACTGGTTGGCCAACCCGGTGGTAGTCAAGAAAAAGAGTGGGAAATGGAGGGTCTGCGTGGATTTCACCGACCTCAACAAGGCGTGCCCGAAAGACAGCTTTCCCCTCCCCCGAATCGACCAAGTCGTCGAAGCAACCGCCGGGAACGAGCTGCTCTCTTTCATGGATGCCTTCTCGGGGTACAACCAGATCCCCATGCACCCCGATGACCGGGAGAAGACCGCGTTCATCACAGACCGAGGCATCTACTGCTACAAGGTAATGCACTTCGGACTCAAAAACGCCGGGGCCACCTACCAACGGCTCGTCAACCGGATGTTCGCCGATCAAATAGGCCGCACTATGGAAGTATACATAGATGACATGCTGGTGAAGTCCCTGGTAGCGACCGACCACGTCACTCATCTCCGATCCTGCTTCCGGACGTTGAACAAATACAACATGAAGCTGAACCCAGCCAAGTGTTCCTTCGGCGTCACCTCGGGCGAATTCCTCGGATATATCATCACCCAGCGCGGGATCAAAGCTAATCCCAAGCAAATCCGAGCTATCACCGAGCTCAAATCCCCAGAAAGCACGCGTCAAGTACAGCGACTCACCGGAAGAATCGCCGCGCTGAACCGGTTCATCTCCCGCTCTACCGACAGGTACCTCCCGTTCTACCAACTGCTCCGAGCTAACAAGCGGTTCGAGTGGGACGACAAGTGCGAGGAAGCCCTCCAACAGCTGAAGGAGTACATATCCACTCCTCCCGTCCTGTCCTAACCGGAAGAAGGCGAAACCCTCTACCTCTATATCGCCATCTCTGCGTCAGCGGTCAGCAGAGTGCTAGTACGGGAAGACCGGGACGACCAGAGGCCCATCTCTTACATCAGTAAATCCCTAGACGACGCGGAGAGCAGGTACCCGACTTTGGAGAAGCTCGCCTTGGCGGTGGTCGTTGCAGCCAGAAAGCTCCGGCCTTATTTTCAATCCCATACGATTGTCGTCCTAAGCACCTATCCCCTCAGAACCATCCTCCACAGCCCGAGCCGATCTGGTCGGATAATGAAGTGGGCTGTCGAGCTGAGCGAGTATGAAATCGAGTACCGAGGTCGGACCGCTATCAAATTTCAAGTTCTGGCCGATTTCCTAGTTGAGTTGGTCCCCGAGCTAACAGTCGACGAAGTCCCCGAAGTGTGGAGCCTGCATGTCGACGGATCGGCCTCCAAACACGGCTCTGGTGTCGGCATACGCCTCGAGTCCCCGACCAAGGAGATCCTCGAGCAGTTTTTCCGTCTGGCCTTCCCGGCGTCAAATAACGAAGCCGAGTATGAAGCTTTGATTGCCGGTCTGCGCCTTGCCAAGGAGGTCGGCGCGAAGAAAATCCGAGCCTACTGCGACTCCCAGCTCGTCGCTAATCAATTCTGCGGGGAGTACGAGGCCAAGAATGATCGCATGGATGCTTACCTCAAGGTGACCCAAGGCCTGGCCGCAGACTTCTCCGAGTTCACCCTGACAAAGATCCCCCGAGGCGATAATACTTCAGCAGACGCCCTCGCCGCGCTGGCCTCCACCTCGGCTCCAGCCTAACGACGGGTGATCCCGGTCGAGAGTATCGACTTCCCTAGCATCGAACTGCCAAAAGGGGCCTACCTGATCAACCCCCAGGCCGCGGACCCTGACGAAGACGTCCCACCTCCCGAAGATCTACCACCACCCCCGGCCGAGCCCGAACTGCCAGACTAGCGAGTCGACCTACTGTTGTACATCGCAGACGGCGTTCATCCCCCAGACCGGTGGGCCGCTCGCCGGCTAAGGAAGAAGTGCGCCCGATACACGATGCTGGACGGCAATCTGTTCCGATGGAGCGCCTCGGGAACTCTGCTCAGCTGCCTCCACGGGCAAGAAACCATTGACGTGATGAAAGAAATGCACGAAGGCGCCGACGGAAACCACTCCAGCGGCCGAGCTCACGCCCTGAGAATACGAAACCAGGGACACTACTGGCCAACAATGCTTCAGGACTGCGAAAAATTCGCAGCCCGGTGCGAGAAACGTCACGGTCCACTCATTCACTGCCCTACCGAGCTCCTCACCACCGCGGTGGCACCCTACCCATTCATGCGATGGGCCATGGACATAGTCGGACCCCTTCCCCGATCTCGTCAAAAGTGCTTCATCCTAGTAATGACCGACTTCTTCACCAAGTGGGTCGAAGCCGAAGCTTACGCTAAGATCACGGCGGAGGACGTCCGAAAGTTCGTCTGGAAGCTCATCATCTGCCGGCACGGGCTTCCTTACGAAACGTGACCGACAACGGTGCCCAGTTCACGTCGATCCTCTTCGAAGACTTCTGCGCAAAGTGGAAAATCAGGCTGAGTAAGTCCACCCCGAGATATCCACAAGGAAACGGACAAGCCGAGGCCACCAACAAGACCATCCTCGACGGCCTTAAAAAGCGACTAGACGACAAGAAAGGCTCCTGGGCCGACGAGCTAGACGGAGTCCTCTGGTCCCATCGCACAACGCCGAAGACGTCGACAGGTCGCACACCGTTCAGCCTCTCTCACGGTATGGAAGCAATGGCCCCATCCGAGGTCGGGCTCCCCACTCCTCGCCGCACTATGCTAACCCAGCAACCCGCACTGAACGACGCCGTCCTACTCAGCGAGCTGGATTTCCTTGAGGAACAGCGGGACCATTCCTTCCTCCGAATCCAGAACTACCAGTAGCTCGCCTCCAAGTACTACAATAAGAAGGTTCGAGGCCGGTTCTTCGCCGAGGGTGATCTGGTCCTCCGCAAAGTCTTCGAAAACACCGCCGAGCTAAACGCAGGCAAGCTCGGTGCAAATTGGGAAGGCCCTTACCTCATCTCCAAGATCGTGAAGCCCGGCGTCTACGAGCTAGTCACGATGAACGGCGACGCAATCCCGCGCTCATGGAACTCGATCAACCTCAAACGCTTCTACTATTGATCACCCGGGCTCCACTCCGCTATCTACCTCTGTAACCAAACGAACTACGATTGGCTTGATCCCTTCTACTAAAGGGTACGTAGGCAACCCCTAACCAGGGCTCAGCTATTATTCTAATAAAACATTTTCAAAACAAAAAAAAGCCGAGCTCCAATGCTCGCACCCAAGCAAAAAAAAAAAGGGGAGAAGCCGAGCTCCAACGCTCGCACCCAAGCAAAAAAAAAAAACCGAGCTCCAATGCTCGCACCTAAGCAAAAAAAAAAAAAAAAAAAAAAAAAAAACCGAGCTCCAATGCTCCCACTCAAGCAAAAAAGCCGAGCTCCAATGCTCGCACTCAAGCAAAAAAAAGGGGACCGAGCTCCAATGCCCGCTCTCCCCGGCACACAAGTTATAAGTGCTAAAGCCGAGCTCCAATGCTCGCACTCACATAGTACACAAGCAATAAGTACTAAAGCCGAGCCCAAGGCTCGCACCTCTACCAGACACACAAGCATTAAGTGTCTTAAAGCCGAGCTCGCTACTCGCACCAAAAAAAAGGTACACAAGCTTTAAGTACCTTAAGCCGAGAACACCTCTCAACAACAAAAAAAAATAAAGATACACAAGCATTAAGTATCTAAAGCCGAGTCGTACCTCGCACCCTATACGAAGACACAAGGGCCTGGTCTACGACCTGCGCCCACGACATCGATCAACAGGATACGGTCTACGACCTATTCTACCAGACATACGAATTCGGAAATAACATTTTTATTCCAAAAAAAAAAAAAAAAAAAAAAACCTCGAAACGGCACTTACATAAACGGCCCACGGCCCGATCGTTACAAAAAAAAAAGAAAAGAGAAGAGAGAGAGAAAAATGCAACAACAACAAAATTTTTACAAGGCTACATCGGCCGGTAAGTCTTCACCCCGTTAGCACGGGTACCTTCCAGATCGCCGGGGCTCCCCATCCCCACTTTCGTCAAGGACGGGCGGCTCGGTCCGCTCTTCCCCAACAGCGGCCTCAACAAGCGGCGCGGCAAGCCCGGCTTCATCAGCACCCGGGGCCGGGTCCTCCACAGGCATATCCGCTTGAACGGCCTCAGCAGCTGGCGGAGCGTCCGAGGTCAAATCCACCACGGGAGTGTCGGATGGAGCCACGGGCATAAGCCGCTCGAGCTGGACGCCATGAGTGCGGTCCAGAGGGATGTCCAGATCTTCCGGGGTCAAGTCCGGAAAATCAATTTCGTCCAGCTGGGCACCGAATGCCGCCTCGTCCTCGTCCAACTTCTGATATCGATACCAGGGCACCGACAGACCGTCCTCGGCCTCCATCCTCTTGAGCCATGCCTTCACGCCGATCACCTGGTTGTACAGCAGGTGAGGCACTAAGGCCCGGGTGCGACCGTCGAGATGGGCGCGGATCTTATCCATCTTCGCGGTCCACTTCCGGTTCCGCGCCTCCCACCTGGCCGTTACCCGGTCGCTCTCCGCAGCCACGGCCACCTTCGCCCGGCCTATGGCGGCCTCCAGCCCCTTGACCCTGGAGCGTAGTGTCTCCCTCTCCCCCTTCAGGAGCCCGACCTCCTCCTCCAGAGCAGCCAACCGAGCCCTCTCAGCGGCAGATCGGGCCCTCTCAGCCTCTAGCTCGGCCTGAACGCTGTCCGCCTCCACAGCCCGGTCTCGTACCCGCGCGGCCTCCTTCTCCAGCGCCGCTGATCGGGCCTTCTCATCCCTCAGCTCCTTCTCAAACCCACGTAGGAGAAGGGACTGGGTCTGCGTGGTGGCCTCCTGGCGCGCCTTCAGGAAGTTGAGCGACGCGTCCTTCTCAGCGAGTCGCTTCTCGTAGGCCTCCCCAAGAAAGGCAGTAAGGGTCATCGTCTGCACCAAACCAGAGGTCAGCAACGAAGTACATCCTAATAAACCAGGCTACTCAAAGCAAAAGCTTACCCGAACTGCAGACCGCGCCACTTGGCGAAAGGCATCGGACTCCACCATTTTCGCCGGATGGAAGTGCGGATGATTCTGCCCGAACATCATGGCCTGCGCCAGCTCGGTGCACTCGTCCTGGTCCACGATGACCTGGCTGTTACCATCCTCGTGGCAGAAATAGAAGCTATAATCTCGAGGCTCCTAATCGGAACCCTCCGAAGCCCCACCACTCCGATCCTCGGCACCCTGCATAGCAGCAAGCTCCCGTCCCTCCTCCACGACGACGATCGAATCGCCGCCCTCCGTCGCCTGAACGGCGATCTCCTCGACCCGGGCCGTTTCGACCCCACCATCGGCCTGCACCTCGGCAGCAGGTACCTCGGGCTCGCACCCAGGCAGTTCAGGCCGGACTTCTACCCGACCTGAAGTCGAGGACCCTCCCACCTCGGTCCTCTTCTTCTAGCCAAACCTAGCGCCGGCAGCTCCGGCCGCCCTCTTCTTCGAGGGAGCCGCCTCGGAGGACTCCCCCCCAGCCCGTGGTGCCGGGTCTCGCCGGACCGGCACCTCAACTATTGGCGGCGGCGGCGCCACAAACGAGTCCGCATATAGCGGACTGGCAAACCTTGCTCGACCTGCAATAGTGGCACTCGTCAGTTCGGCAAAAAAAAAAAAAAAAAAAATTAATTATTATAAAAATCCCGACCTCCGGCCATCGCAGCTTCAATTCTCCCCGAGGTGAAGGACTTCCAATCTCTCTCCCGCACCGACCTGAGCACAGCAACGATACCCGCGTAGTCCGGCAGCTTGAACCTGGAAGAGTGAGGACCTGAAAGCAGAACAAACAACATCAGTCAGACCAAAACTGAAGGAAAGGAAGGCAGTTCGGTCTACAAACCCCTACCCGGGGAAAAATTCCAATCCCGGGTGTATCTCCCCGACGGATCGAGTCCAACAGCTTCGGCAGCCCGGATGTAGAAGTAGCTGCGAGTCCAGTCCTCGACCTTGGACAGATTGCTGGCCTTTGACCCCGAGCTGCTAGCCTCAAGGATGTTCGCCGCGGGCTTGAAAGCAGCATAGTAGGTCCCCGGGATCCCAGGATTAGCCTTCTGCTGGGTGAGGGCCTCGAACATGGGCACCGTCACCTCCACGTCGCACTCATACCCCAGAGTCAGCAGCACGATCATCCCTTGGATCGTGGACGGGCAGATCTGCGAGAAGGCCAAACCCCGCGCCCGGCAGTATTGGACGAACAACCCGGAAAGAGGGAGACGCAGCCCGCACTTCAGGAATATTCCCTCGTACAAGCAAACGAAGCCCGCCGGAGGATTCCACGGGCGCTCGTCCGGTATGGGCAGGCGAAGCTCTGCGGCAGCGGGGAAGTCGCACAATTCCCTCAACAGTCTAAGCGACTCCGCCGTGCTCCAAGTCGAAGACCCGCCGTGCTCGTAAAGGACAAGGGGAGACCTCACCCTGGCCACTCGTACTCCGCCACCGCGACCGCCCTGACGACCACCCCGGTCGCCCAGACGCCCGGTTTCTCTCCCAATCTGGACGGCACCGCGACCACCAGAGGAGGACCCTACCACCGTCTTCTTTTGGAGATGGGTCCCAGGGAGCAGCGGCGCGACCCTCGAAGTCGAAGGAACAGGCTATTCCCCACTGTATGCGCCTCGACATGGAGAGGAGGCGTGCCCGGAACCATCGGAAGAAGAGCTCGGAGAATCACTGCAGTTGTCACGGGATGCCGACTCGTCGCTCGACTCAACCCTAATTCCGTCTAACATCGGCGCCATTGCACAAAAAGAGGAAGAAATAGAAAAACACAGAGAAAAGAAGGGAAGAAGGGAATCGGAAAGATCAGATAGAAGGAGTTACCTTAGGGTTATACGCGTAAAGCTTCAGCTGAAGGAGGAAGAAGGGTTTAAATAGAGGAAGGGGACAACGAAGCGACGCCTGGACACGTGTCGAAAGGCGCGTGGCCTCCCAAAAACCTAATGATGGCGCCTCTTCGATTTTCCCACGCCAAAAGCAGGAGACGCCTCGATAAACGCGAAGCGTGCTTCGTACGCCGCGCGTGATGGGTACACGCCAAAAGCAGGAGAGCCGTTTCGTTTCCCCGCGTGATGGGTACGCGCCAACGATCTCCGGATCCTCGGAAAAACCGACACGTGTGAGCGCGGGCTCGAATCCGAGCTACAACGCGCCGCCCTCATTCACTTAGATCTCAAAGTACCGTCTTAAGATGCGCCGAACTGACACCAGATCAACTTCGATGTGTTCGCCTCACCTCATGCCACCGAACTGGGGGAGGGCTATTGTTGGAGGTGGGCCTAGCACCCCCATTTAGTTAGGCCCATCTTAACAAGGGCCCTCCTCGATCCGTTCAGCTCGGCGTCAACCTCTGACCAGGGGTCACCGACCTGGAGTCCCGCGCCAAGCTCCGTCTAAAAGTCCCGAGCTCCTAAGAGGCGCACCCAGGTCCGAGCTGACGCTTCGCTGAAGATAAGGTGTCGAAAGGAAAGAGGACACGTAGGAGTTGGCCGAACAGTGTACTGTCTGAGCAGGGGTATGGTCTGACCTCGACATCTCACCAACCCAGCAGAGTAATCGAGGAAGAGAAAGACACGTGGAGGAGAGTTGGTTAAACAGTGCACTACTCTGCAGAGGCATGGCGCCGAGCTCATCATGGCCTCTCTCACCAACCTTGCAGACTCGACGAAGGAGAGAAAGACACGTGGGGGAGAGTCGGTTAAACAGTGTACTACTCTGCAGAGGCATGGCGCCGAGCTCATCATGGCCTCTCTCACCAACCTTGCAGACTCGACGAAGGAGAGAAAGACACGTGGGGGAGAGTCGGTTAAACAGTGTACTACTCTGCAGAGGTATGGCGCCGAGCTCATCATGACCTCTCTCCCCGAAGGCCGGAACACGCCTCATAGGCCGCCTTACCCGCGAAACAGGCTGAAGACGCCACGTGGCCCCGGAATCCCGGGGAGCAGGAAGTCGACTCCCAGTATATATATCCCTTAGCATTCATTAAGAAAGGGACTTCTGGATTTTTGATCTTACCTACCACAAATAGACCCGACCTCTCTCTCTCGTTTGTAACAAAGCAGCACATTTAGAACGCCGAACTGGACGTCCGTCGGAACCAGTTCGTAAATCTAAAATTGCTCGCTTCCTTCTCTCATCAATAAAAGCAATACGGCCCACGGCCTGTTCATCATTCACCCGACCTGCTCTAAACTGTGGTTGACTCGCTCTAATTAACGAAAATCTCACCTCACTTTCCGTAATCAACTCTTAAAAATCATTAGTGATCCTCGGGATCAACAAGAGGCTCATCCTTTGCGGGAATCACGGTCTTATGCTTTGATCGAGGTTGAATTTTTGTAAATTTGCTTAGAAACTAACTGAATTTCCCATTGACGTTTCTCTAAGATAAAAAGTGATTGAAAAGAAAGAGTTTAGTGAAAAATTTGTGTGTTCTCTCTCCAGAAAAATAAGAACTTTACATTATTTGACATTGACTTTCCATTGGCTTGAATAATTTATAGCCTGGTAGAAGATGGTTAAGAGAACAATCGATGGACTTGGCGTAAAACATATGAGAATCATGTGTGTGACTATAAAACGTAAAAGTTTGAAATAAAGTTCAAGAACAACCACTTAGGACATCTCCAACCCTAATCTATTTCCCACTCTAAACTCTATTTTAGAGTAAAATCTTTTCTAACCCCACTCTATTTTTAGAGTAACTCTATTTCTCACTCTATTTTAGAGTTGAACTTTTTTATTTATAGAATGCTCATTTAATTTTTATATCTTTGTAATTATAACTGAAACAAATAATAATTCTAATATTTAAATACAAGAAAATCAATTTTACATTTAAATTACTTTATTATAATATTTTTTTTAAGTTAAATCATAATTTATGGAAGTTTTTGAAAGTTAAATCAATTTTACATTTAAATTACTTTATTATAATATCTTTGTAATGGTGATGTTTAAACCAAAGTCCTTTATTTTTATTATTTTTATATGATGTAATGTAAATTTTCTTATGTAATAAATGTTTAATTTAAATAAAATCATAATTTATGGAAGTTTTTGAAAGAAAAAAAAAAGTAGGGTTAAATTGTAATTTATTACAAATAAATGATATTTATAATAAAATAAAAATAGAATATATCATAGAATATTCCTTTTTAGAGTGAAAAATAAAGTAATACATTGGAGCAAAACCCAACTCTATTTTAGAGTAATACATTAGAGATGATCTTAGATGGATAGAAAAACCATTGATAATTCTTTATAGTCCTAAAATATGAATATTATGAAAACTATAAAACGCTTATCATATTACAAGTTTACAATATGATATCCAAAATAAGCAAATTAGATATTTTCTATGAAAATCAATTCAAATACAAAAAGTTTAAAATACTAAGCAATAATAAATATTTTAGAAGAAAAATCTCGTGCGTATGCGCTGGTACTCACCTAGTAATAATAAAACATAACAAATCAAATCCTCACAAATCGTTTATATTCTCTGTCTTTAATATGATTTTCTCTCTTCTCTCCCGTTGCCAAGAAAAAAGACAATACCTTATTTTTTGTTGGAACAAAATTTATAAGAGCTTGAGGGCTTTATAAATATGTGTATGTGTGAATTGAAATGAGACATTTGGGCTATGTAAAAAAGCCTTGTGAATGTAAAAAGGAAAAACTTTTAAAAAAGGAAAAGCCTTAAAAAAGGAAAAGCCTACAAAAAAGGAAAAGCCTTAAGAAAAGGAAAAACCTTAAAAAAATGAAAAGCCTTAAAAAAGGAAAAGCCTACAAAAAAAAGGAAAAGCCTTAAGAAAAGGAAAAACCTAAAAAAAGGAAAAACCTAAAAAAAAAAAAAAGTGAGGGACATGTGAAAAGTCTCACATCGCTAGTTGGAAATAATTTCCTCTATGATCTTCTCCTATATATAGGATCGCCTCTCTTGAGAGAAAGGTATCCAATCACACACAGAAAACACACTTACAAAAGAAAAATTTCCTTCAATTCTCTACAGCTTAGAGTAAGTTTTTATTCGAGAGTATCGTAGTATAATGTTCGATAGATATGATATCAAGTGTAGATGATACATATTACTTTGGTTGTATCTTGGGACTCATGGATCTATTAAAACCCGTCGCACTACGGGAGATTCTTAGAGTTAAGGAAAGAGATTCATCTCGCCTCCTTAGATTTATTTTATTGATTTATCGTTTTATGAATCGTCTGTTCTTTACTGCTTATTTATATAAATCGTGATTAAATCTCTCCTGTCTATTGTGCGATAATTTTGGTCCTACAATCTTAACTCTAAGAAGATCCAATTTTTTGTTATTACTTCAATTGGATCTTTAATCACGAGTAAATAAACGTTTTCAAACGGTTTTCTAAAACGATTCTTCTACTGCTGATGATACTCAAACGTTATCAAAAAGCTTCTTAGCAACTTAAAACGTGTAGTAGAGGCAATCTCCATCTACTCTATTTTTAAGAAGATGTTAATCTGCTAGTGATACTCAAACTTTATCAAAAGGCTGTTTAGCAACTTGAAACGTGTAGTAGAAGCAGTACTGCTTTAAACATCTTCTATAACCGTCTATAATTGCGATTATTGAACGGTATAATCAACGAACGCACCTTGGTGGTTCTTGATAGGTTTGATTGCGATCGAAGCCTTGAGAGTATCGATCGACACCCTATGGTATCGATCGATACCAGACTAAATTTGTATCGGTCGACACTGAGGTGTATCTATCGATATTGTGCATCGAGTTGTATCGGTCTACACTAACGTGTATCGATCGATACGGTGCATCGACCTAGTTGGGTCTATGTTGATCGATACTGTGTAATATTAACATGTATCGATCGACATTGTGGTTTATCGATCGATCATGTGTAAAAATTCGATGATCAGCTTGTATCGATGATCAGCTTGTATCGATCGATACACCGTATAGCCTTTCGGACTCTCTGTTTGGGGTGTACAAAAATGCTGAGACATCTAAGGATCTGTGGGATTCCTTAGATAAGAAGTACCGCATTGAAGATTCTGGTACTCAGAAATTCACTGTGGCGAAGTTCGAGCAGTACAAGATGGTGGATTCAAGACCACTAATGGAACAAGTCGATGAGGTGCAGAGGCTCCTACATGATATCTTTGCTGAGGGAATGCGGCTGTGTGAAACCTATCAAGGTTGCTACATCATTGAGAAGCTACCTCCTGGTTGGACGGACTTCAAAAACTACCTCAGGCTGAAGAAAAAGAAGATGAGCCTTGAAGATCTGATTGTTAAGCTCCGCGTAGAGTCTACGAATCGGGAACAACAGATCAATGTAGGTGTAAAAATTCGCGAACACAATGCGAACATGGTTGAACACCAAAACCCCAATCAAGGCAAGTGGCAGAACAAAGGTCGCCTAAACAAAGGCAAAGGGAAGATGCCACCAAAGAACTTCCAAAAGTTCAAGAACAAGAGTGGTCAGAATGGTCAGACTTCTCAAAGATTCTTAGGACTGTGTAACTTCTGTGGGAAGCAAGGACACAAATCCGTCGATTGTCGTAGCAAGAAGGCTCAAGCCAACTTGACAGAAGCTGACATGTGTGCTGTGGTCACTGACGCCAATGTTGCTGAAAGCCATCCAAAGACTTGGTGGTTAGATACTGGTGCAACCAGACACATCTGTATGGATCGAGAAATGTTCTCCACATACACAAAGACCAAGAATGGTGAAAATTGATGGTCACGGGAAGGTTGTTCTGAAGCTCACCTCTGGACAGGAACTGGTTCTCACGAACGTCGTCCATGTACCAGATATGCGCAAGAATCTGATCTCTGGATCGCTCATAAGTAAGCATGGATTCTCTGTGAAGCTGGAAGGTGATAAGCTGATCCTAACGAAGAATGGGATGTATTTGGGTAAGGGTTTTGTTTGTGATAATCTGTTTAAGAAGTCTGTTGAGGCAGTAATCCGAAAGGATAATGTAACCGACGCTTCCACCTCGAAGAACCCTAAGATTAATGATAAGAAACCAATTGCTTATCTCGCTGAGTCTTTTAATATTTGGCATGAACGATTAGGACATGTTAATTTCAAGTCTATGAGTAGATTAATGAACATGAACATGATTCCTAAATGCAAATTAAGCAAAGACAAATGTGAGGTTTGTGTCCAAGCCAAACTCACTAAAACGCCATCACCCAGCGTTCAAAGAACAACAGAACCTCTAGGTTTAATTCACACAGATTTATGTGATTTGAAATATATTCAAAACCAGAGGAGGCAAGAAATATTTCGTGACTTTCATAGATGATTGCACGAGATATTGTTACATCTTTCTACTGCGAAGTAAAGATGAAGCCTTGGACAAATTTAAAGAATACAAGCTGGAAGTTGAAAACCAACTCGGCAAGACCATAAAAAGGTCAGAAGTGATAGGGGTGGTGAATATAGTGAACCATTTGATGCATTCTGTAGAGCACATGGCATTATTCATCAAACAACTGCTCCCTACTCACCGGAATCCAATGGAGTTGCTGAAAGAAAAAACAGAACTCTTAAGGAAATGATGAATGCAATGTTGCAGGAATCTGGGTTAAGTCCAGAAATGTGGGGAAAAGTATTGCTTACCACAAGTTATATCCTGAACTAAATACCACACAAAGTCACTGAAAATGTTTCATGTGAACTTTGGAAAAGTAATGTGTTTTTATACAAATACATGGAAGTGTGGGGGTGCCTAGCAACCACCTAAGAAGGTGACAATCGGACCAAAAACGGTGGATTGTATCTTCATTGCATATGCACACAATGTAGTGTTGATTGTTTTATGGTGTATAAAGTAGATATACCAGACATCCAAGTAATCACGGTAACCAAGGAATGTGTCTTCTTTTGAACATGAGTTTCCGTGTAAAGGATAAACTCTAGTACCTCACGATTTGAGCGAGCAATTGATCTCTTGGGCTCTTACGCTTTTAGAGGTATCGATCGATACACCTCGGTATCGATCGATGCTTGACGGGCATTGGACCTTTGATCGTACAATGTCGGTACTTCTGTAAAGAAGCAGAAGATGCTAAAGTTGAAATTTGTCGTATGCTGATTGGAATCACAGCAATATGAGATCTTGTAATCCATCAAATGGATGTAAAATCTGTCTTTCTAAACGACCATTTAGAAGAGGAGATTTACATGAAACAACCCGAGGGTTATGTCACTCCTGAACAAGGAAAGAAAATAAGTAGATTTGCAAAGTCCTTATACGAGCTTAAGTTAGCTCCTAAGCAATAGCTTGGAAAGTTTGACAACAAAGTGATGTCAAATAGCTTCAAAATCACTTAAGGTGATATACATCAAAAGTACTCCACATGGATACGTTTTGTTATGTTTATAAGATGACACGTTCATCATGGAAGCAAGAAGGACATAATCCAACACACTAAGAAAGTGTTTAGTGGGAAGTTTGATAGACATAAGATTAGTGGATAATCTTGTCTCAAGATCCTAGAATGTTTTGAGAACTACTCAAACAAGATTGCAATAACTCTAATTGTGATAAAGTTGTATCACAAGTGATGTATGCAAGAATTATCGGAAGTCTAACGTATTTGATGAATCGTACTAGATCCGATTTGGCGCATAAGTCGCTACATGAGTAATCCAGGTCATACTCTGTGGAAAGCCATAACTAGAATGTTGAATTATCCAGCGTTATATGTCGTCTCGATTTACATCAAAGTCTGGGGGGTTCAAGACATTATGTTCACCTCTTGGTCTCGTAAACCTGACAGATATTGTAAGTGGATAATATTTTTTCTTGGTAGTGCAGCAGTATCCTGGAAATCTTCCAAACAAGCCCTTTTGGCCTAATTAACCAAGGAGTCAGAGTTTATAGCTTTAGATAAAGCTACAGAGGAAGCAAAATGGCTTCGAAACTTTGTGGAAGATATCCCGATATGGGAAAAACCAGTGCCAACTTTATGTGTACACTGTGAGAGTTAGTGAGCTATCTCTCAGGCACTGAGTAAGTTATAAATTGGCAAATCTCGAGAATGATATAAGACCATTTAGACAACTGATCTCACAACGGCTGATAACTTAGCAGATCTGTTTCCCAAAAAGTTAGCCTCGAGATCAAGTTATTTAAATCATCAAAAGGAATGGGTTTAAAGCATATAGAAAAAGATGACGTTTGACAGATACCCCACCTATGTGACTGGAGATCCCAAGATCTAGGTTCAAAGGGAAACAAAATTAAACTGATTCGAATTTGAGCACTGTGAGACTATGTCTCTGCCCAGTTCCTAGGATGATAAAACAGTGCTACCTGTGGATAGTAAGGATAAGCGTTGGCTTTTAATGATTGCATAGTTGTGTAGATAGTGGAGTGTGACAGGACACTTCTGAAAACAAGCTAATAAAAGATCACCTTGTGAAGTGTGAAATGGGGCCGTTTCTAGGAGAATGAAAGATAAGGCTATATTCTCCATATTCACTCACGAATACCAGGAATGTTCAAGGCCAAAATGAACCCAATAGAGAACAAAGTTCTGCGAGAAAATGTCGCTGTGCGATATCTGTTGTATCAGTTTACATCAAAATCCGGGTGGTTCAAGACATCATGTTCACCTCCTGGCCGAGTAAACGCAACAGATATTAAAATTGTTTGGTTCAAAGCTGAAAAACGCTACCATTCAGTGACAGTTACATTTTTCGTATACTCTCGAAAGTCTGTCTACGTCTAGTCGAGTCTAGTCAAGTATGTCTAGTAAAGTCTAGTACGTTCAATTTTCATATGTTTAGAGTCATTTCTATTCATCTGGGGGATTGTTGGAACAAAATTTATAAGAGCTTGAGGGCTTTATAAATATGTGTATGTGTGAATTGAAATGAGACATTTGGGCTATGTAAAAAAGCCTTGTGAATGTAAAAAGGAAAAACCTTAAAAAAAGGAAAAGCTTTAAAAAGGAAAAGGCTACAAAAAAGGAAAAGCCTTAAGAAAAGGAAAAACCTTTAAAAAAAAGGAAAAGCCTTAAAAAAGGAAAAGCCTACAAAAAAGGAAAAGCCTTAAGAAAAGGAAAAACCTAAAAAAAGGAAAAACCTAAAAAAAGGGAAAAGTGAGGGACATGTGAAAAGTCCCACATCGCTAGTTGGCAATAATTTCCTCTATGATTTTCTCCTATATATAGGATCGCCTCTCTTGAGAGAAAGGTATCCAATCACACACAGAAAACACACTTACAAAAGAAAAAGTTCATTCAATTCTCTACAGTTTAGAGTAAGTCTTTATTCGAGAGTATCGTAGTATAATGTTTGATAGATCTGATATCAAGTGTAGATGATACAGATTACTTTGGTTGTATCCTGGGACTCATGGATCTATTAAAACTCGTCGCACTACGGGATATTCTTAGAGTTAAGGAAAGAGATTCATCTCGGCTCCTTAGATTTATTTTATTACTTTATCGTTTTATGAATCGTCTGTTCCTTACTGCTTATTTATATAAATTGTGATTAAATCTCTCCTGTCTATTGTGCGATAATTTTGGTCCTACATTTTTCTCTAACAAGATCAAGCTGCCATCTTGCTCGACTCACGGTGTTGTCTCCATCCTGCGAGCTTCTACCGTTTCTCTCGCCAGTCATTCATCAACATTATTATATACCCTGCTTTGTTTCAGCGAAGTAAAAAGAAGTTGACCGTTCATCATCCTTTTGTCTTCTTGGCTTCTCAGGTTTAGGCTTTATACTAGATTAACGGGATTTAGGCTTTAGATGGTTTTAGGCTTTAAATGAGCAAAAACACAATATTTCCAGGGTTGGGGTTTGGCTTTTGCAAAACTTTAGGTTAGGACTAAGATCTCGGATTCAAATCTTCACATAGTTAGCCAAATTTTTAAAGAGAAAAAAAAAATAGAAGAGAATCACCCTTATTCTAAAAGACCAAACCAAATAAAGATTTTTTTTTGTTAAAGACCAAATAAAGATCATCGAATCATTCCTAAATTAGACAATTGACTCCCAGATACTTTATTTTCCATCTAGATTCCTAATTTCAACCTAAATTGTTGTTATTTACTACAATTTATCTTATAAAAAAATATTTAAACAAGTCTTTAATTAAAAGAAAGAGACTGAGAAAAGAAGAAATAAGAAGAGGTTGTTTGGTCAAAGATCCCGAAAAGAGAGCAATAACACACACTGTCACGCTTCTCACGTGCAATCGCCACTTCATTTAACAACTATTTATGCTTGGGTATAAATAGAATTCTCTAATAACTTCAAAATCATATTTGACAACAACAAAACATTTTTTTTTTCCCGTAATCGACAACGTGTTCACTCTTCGTTCACGTTGGAGAATTGAAAAGATCTCCTTCGTAACATAAAAGAGAATGGCTGCTGGATCAATGGACGGAATGTTTCGCAACATCTTCGAAGGTTGCATCTCTAGTTGCGACTCTTCCATCGAACGACGTCCATACCACAAGAACTGCGGCTGCGCACTTCACGAAAGATCTGGCGGTGCACGTATGAATCCAAACTTAGGGTCCAGCTCTTGTCGCCACAGAAAGTCCGAGATCGTGTGGTTCCCGCTCAGAAGGTCTTGGAGCGAAGGCAACAGTATGGCTCTGCATCTCACCTCATCTTCTTCTTCCTCGAATCTCCACTCGCTATCGTCATCTTCGTCTATTTCTACGCTCGCATCGTTATCTTCGACGGCTTCTTTGACAATGTGTGATATTGATTCCTCCATTGAAGGCTTAATCTATTAGTTCCCATTCAACTACTTTTTTTTCAAAGAGAGTAAATACACAATGATGGTTGTATTGAAATTAGAAAGGTTTCATTCGATATCAAACGAATTTGAGTTAAATGTTGTAATGGTCAAATATAGGGAGGCTTTCAATAACAATTCTACAGTTTTTTCCCCAGTCTGGTGTTGTATTAATTAAAATAAAGAAAACAGAGTCTAATACATCAAAGCAAAAACAGAGGGATAACACATATCCCCTGATGGGGTCTAAGTGTGAGATTCACTTTGTTAACACAAATAGCCAAACACACAAGATCTTTTGTTGCTTTTTGGACATACAAAATATTTGAAATAAAATCAAGCAAATAAAGAGCTTTAGAGTCCTCATTAAATAGTTTCAGGTTTTCAAATCTTTTAATAGGTACATTGTGACCATTTGCAATAATCATGTTTCTATTTACTGGTTTAACATTATCAATGAGATTTGCATCATTAATCATATGATGAGATGCACCATAATCAACAATAAAGAAGTTTATGAGTTTTAAGGGTTAGTAAGGCAATATCATATTCTTTCAAGGAAGCAATGCTCGTGATGAGCTATTCAAGGTCAGATTTCCTGACTAGTTCATCTTCAATGGCAGACACAGACATTGCCTTACCAGGATCTCTCACCAGGCATTGTCCTTTGTGTGACATTTTCTCTTACAGTGATCACAAACAAACTTGATGCGGTCACCTCTTTGATAAGATGCTTGGTTTCCAAGCGTTAACTCCTTTTTTAGCCAAACAAACCAGTTGATCCTTCTTCTTTTTTGATCTGCATACACACATCATTTAAGCTTGAAAACTTTTCAGATCTGAGAATATGACGTATAAGACCATTGAATGAGTTGTTTAGGGTGAAGAGAAGCCCAAACACTTGATCTTGTTCACGCCTTTCATTGAGAACTTATAGATTTGTTGTTGGGGGACGAAGAGTCTCCAATTCTGCCCAAAGTGCTCTATAGTCACCAAAGTGTTGCTTGAAAGATTTCTCCTCTTGTTGGAGAGAGTTCAATGCCTTCTTCACTTCGAAAATTCGGTTGATGTTGGAGATGTTTCCATAAACCTCTTTAAGGGTGTCCCATAGATCCTTTGATGTTTCATATTATGAGTAAGAAACAAGGATTGAATGCTCAAGAGAGCAGGAGCATAGAAAGCACCATATGGTCTTCTTGAAACCATTTTGACTCTTCGAGGCTCGTAGTTTTGGCGACTGAAGAATCTGACTCTTCATCTTCGATCACGTTTTTGAATTTTTCTTGGTCCTTTGGAGACTCGGTTTGGGTGCATGTGATGTGGTTCCATAGGCCACGACTTCATAGAGAAATTTTGGTGGTTCTATACCAAAACAAATAGTTATCACATTTGAGAATAACAGGGAGAGTGATTTGTTTTGATTTTTTCATGCTTAGATCTATGAGATAAGTGAATGAAACGAAAAAGAGATGATTAATAATGAGAATAATTAGCCCACGTCGGCTCCATTATCGGCCTCATGGCCCATTAAGCCCGACTAAACAATGTCGGCGCCGAGTTCCGAAAATAAAGGTAACTAGTCTTATCATCTCCGAAAGAAAAGGGAATTGTCTCCGAGGAAAAATTAAAATCACCATTATCAGTTCGAGCAGGAAAAAGAAA
Organism: Eutrema japonicum; assembly: GCA_030161315.1. NCBI lineage: Eukaryota > Viridiplantae > Streptophyta > Magnoliopsida > Brassicales > Brassicaceae > Eutrema > Eutrema japonicum. Next base: position 38,964,053 of record BSQW01000004.1, on the reverse strand, counting down.
CCACCAAGTTTTAGACCGACTTGTACATGTATAAATAAGGAGGCTTTCCCTCGAAGAAATATATCCAACAATTTGCATACGAATTTGCTAAGACATTGAGAATTGCGAGATTACCACACTACAAGAAAACAGGGTTTTACCGACTACAAATGACGACTAAATAAGTAGTCGCTAAAAGTTACAACTAATTGGCGACTAATTAGCGACTATTTGGCGACTAATACAATTTGGTCGTAATTTAGTCGCTGTTTTACGACCAAAGAACATAGTCGCTACAGTAGTCGCTATTTTAAGACTAATTTACGACTACATTTCAGACGGAAAATAATAGTCGCCTAATAGTCGCTAATTTAGCGACTAATAGGTGACTCTTACGCCGGGTATCTTATTTACGACTAATTTGCCGACAAGAAAGAGTAGTCGCATAATAGTCGCCATTTTGGCGACTATTATACGACTACACTCGATTTTTATAAATCCTTAATTCTTTTTTTTGGTCAATATAAATCCTAAATTCTAAACCCCAAACACAAACCTCATAAACCTCTAACTCTTAATCATAAATTCTAAATCTAAAATTATAAACTAGATCTTACACATAAAATATCAAATAATATACAAAAAATCAAAACTTACAATTTTTTGAATATAATCATTTTATAAATCAAAAATTCTAAACCCAAAACACAAACCCTTAATCCTAAACATCTAACCCTTAATCATAAACATCTAATCCTTAATCATAAACTTTATATCTTAAATTGTAAACTAGATCTTAATTACACATAAATATCAAATAATATATAAAAAAATTCAACACATACAATTTTTTTAAAATATAATCATTTTATAAATCTTAAATTATAAACCCCAAACACATACCATATTAAGTACTACATGTGTTTTATACAAAAAAAAATAACACTTACAAAATTTTCAATATAATCATAAATTTTAAGATTTAATCTACTTTATTTTTTATGTTTTTTTAAATGTTTCTTATCATTCCTTCTTTTTTATATTTTTGTCTTCGTTCCTTCTCTTTCTCTCTCTCTCTCTCTCTCTCTCTCTCTCTCTCTCTCTCTCTCTCTCTCTCTCTCTCTCTCTCTCTCTCTCTCTCTCTCTCTCTCTCTCTCTCTCTCTCTCTCTCTCTCTCTCTCTCTCTCCTTTCTACGAGTCTTCTCCTTCTCTTCCTTCTTCTTCTTCTTCTTCTTCTTCTTCTTCCTTCTCTTCCTTCTATCTCTTTTGATTCTTAACAGATTTCGACAATTTTAGTGTTAATCTCCATTGTTTTTTCATCCTCTACAAAACCCCCAACCCATATTTCTCGATTAACCAAGGTAAGTTCTTCGAAATCTCTATTTACAATCACGATTTTTGTCAAAAAATCGCTGAAGGTTTGCTTTCAGGTTCCACGGTGGTGGTGGGAGCAGATCCGGCGAGATTGCGGCGTAGGATGGTATTTGGATGGGTGATTTTGGATTGGGATCGTTGGATGGGTGATTTTGGATCGGGATCGTTGGATGAGGAGGTGAAGGAGGTGGAGGGGGTGGAGGAGGCGGGGAGGTCCGGCGAGGAAGAAGATCTTCGATCATTGGGTGAGGAGGTGGAGGCGGGTTAGGAGGTATTGGGTTTCCTCGGCGCCGGAAGGAAGAAGATCTTCGATCTTCTTCTTTTTTTCTTTTCATTTTTTCATTTTTTCATTTTTTTGTTTTTCATTTTTTGTAATTAATTATTTTAATTAATAAAAATATTTTTTTTGTTTTTTTTAATTATTTTTTTACAAGTAGTCGCCAAATAGTCGGTAAATAGTAACTAAATCTTACGACTAAATCTTACGACGTAGTCGTAAAGTAGTCGCCATTTGGCGATTATTTTTACGACTACGAACTTTAGCGACTAAGTTTTAACGACTACATGCTTTAGTCGCTATTTAGTCGCAATCCTTGTTTTAGCGACTATTTGGCGACTACTGCTGTAGTCGCTAAAACCATGTTTTCTTGTAGTGCCAGCTTTCGGTCTCCTAACTCCTAGTTATTTTTTCGATTAGTTTGTCATCTCCGACGAACTAATCTTCCTTGTACTTTACCGATATATTACTTAATATATTACATAATTATTTGTGTGTGATGTCTTACAATCCTTGACAATTTCAACTCCAAATTCTCATCAAAAACAACATGCGGTTTTGGAGGAAGCAAATAAAGAAATTTGCTCAAGGAGACCAAAAAAAACAACGGCCAAATAATTCCCTTTCACCCTTGACTCCTTCCAGTCTGAAGCTACCAAGTGTCTCGATAACGACGAATCAGTAATGGTAAGCTGAAAAATCGATTTCAAGCTTCAAACTTTTCCGGTCATTATGTAGGAAACCGTGTATAGATATATTAGGTTTCGAAAGATTGGATTTTTTCACTGCCAATGATTCTCATTAAGTTTGATTTTGGTTACTGTATTTGTAGTCTTGTGTAATTAATTTAGTTACTCAATCAGTCGCACTATGAATTCGGCGTTCTGTAATGGTAAGCTAGAATCGATTTCAAGCTCCAAACTTTCAGGTCATTGTGTAAAAAGCCTGTAGAAATCTCTTGTCTTGTGTAATTGTTTTGGTTAATCAATATGTAAATTTTACTTCTTTGGTTTCTGTTACTCTATTGATTCAAGCTTTGAAATTTATAATGATTGTCTATTTATCAGAGGTTTTGATTGAAAGCGCAAGAGCTATCGCACAGGAACTGGAACAAAATATGAGACATGGGATTTCTCTACAAGAATGTATTACTAGCCAATCTTTTAAGTAACCATACAAGTTCAACTTAAAACGATCTACGACCAAGTTCAAGACACACATTGACTTGTCTAACTAGCCTAACACATTCAATGATCTATACACGATCTAAGAACCCCATAGAAAAACCCCTTAGCACCTTAGCTTTGATCTCTTACAAGACAACCAAAAACCCTATGCTAAGAATTCTCCCTCATATTAAACACACCTATTTATAAATAATAGGTTGTGGCAAATACTAGCCAAAATAATCCCTTGGAGATAAACGCAAATCTCCAAGAATATTCATTTTTCCTTTTTCTTCTCCTAAGAACAAGGAAACTTCTCCAATCTTCAATATCTTCTCCAAGATGCTTGTCCAGCTCAGCTACCCCTCTAGGCACGTCTCTGGAAGCTTCTAGAAGTCCAAGCCAGCCCACGCTTTGGCTCCACGTTGACAGTTGCCTTGAGTTCCTCGCTTGTATCACTTCCTGTAGCACTTCTCGACTGGTACAGGAGATGCATCAACCGCTGCCTCTTCACTTCCCCTTGATTACTGAGTTGTAGAGGTCAAGGCCACAACCAATACCACATCACCATCAGTTTTTTAAACTCAGTTAAACATTACATCAACAATCTCCCCCTTGTTTACTGAGTTGTAGAAAATTGATCTTCAAACTCCCCCTCGAACAGTTCACCGGATCTTGATAGCTCTTCACAGGATCACACTTGTTTATATTACATACAAGTGACCATTCTGATACCAATTGAAAGCGCAAGAGCTATCACACAGGAACTGGAACAGAATATGAGACATGAGATTTCTCTACAAGAATGTATTACTAGCCAATCTTTTAAGTAACCATACAAGTTCACCTTAAAATGATCTACGACCAAGTTCAAGACACACCTTGACTTGTCTAACTAGCCTAACACGTTCAAGGATTTATACACGATTTAAGAACCCCATAGAAAAACCCCTTAGCACCTTAGCTTTGATCTCTTAAAAGACAACCAAAAAGCCTATGCTAAGAATTCTCCCTCATATTGTGTTGGCCTCATACAAAGGTTAAACACACCTATTTATACATAATAGGTCGTGGCCAATACTAACCAAAATAATCCCTTGGAGATAAATGCAAATCTCCAAGAATATTCACTTTTCATTTTTCTTCTCCTAAGAACAAAGAAACTTCTCCAATCTTCAATATCTTCTCCAAGAGTCCAGCTCAGCTACCCCTCTAGGCACGTCTCTGGAAGCTTCTAGAAGTCCAAGCCAGCCCACGCTTTGGCTCCACGTTGACAGTTGCCTTGAGTTCCTCGCTTGTATCACTCCTGTACCACTTCTCGACTGGTACAGAAGATGCATCAACTGCTGTCTCTTCACTTTCCCCTTTATTACTGAGTTGTAGAGGTCAAGGTCACCATCAGTTTTTTAAACTCAGTTAAACATTACATCAACAATGATATCGGCCTTGAAAGTAGAAGGGAAAATAAACTCAAGTGTATGGTTAATGTTCAGGTTTCAGCTCATACATCTGATGGTAAAATAATTGTGGCATCCTATGTGATTGCCATGTCTTTGACGGAAAACCAGAGGGTTGTTTATACCTCTCCTTTAAAGGCACTCAGCAATCAGAAGTACAAAATTTTTAACGAAGAGTTTTCTGACGATTTGACAATTGATCCTAATTCCTCTTGCCTGGTAAGTGTATTTACCTGTGTTTCGACGTCGTCTCAAAAATTTCGTTATTTGCTATTTGCTTCCACGTACCAACTTTTGGTCCCTTTGCCGATGCGGACTACATTCTTTGATTTTGTTCATCTATCGTACCAAATTTTAGGCATGGGCATTCATGTATCGGTTCGGGTTTGGTTTGATTCTTTCGGGTTTCAGATATTTCGGTACTAAGGTTTAGGACCCATTCCGATATTTTCTTTTTTCGGGGCGGGTTCAGTTCAGTTCCGCCCGGGTTCGGGTACCTGAAATTTATCCCAAATATTCGACAAAAACTAAAAAATAGTTTAATTTAAATAAAATTTTGTTTAATTTTAACAAATATAATTAAAAAAATTTAGATATTTTTGAGTATTTTGGTTATTTCGGTCTAAACATAATTAATATATTTGTTTTATCATTGTAATTATGGGTATATTGGTAATTTCAAGTCTAAATATACATAATATTTTATATATATAATTGTATTTCATATATTTTGGGTATCCATTCGGGTTTCGGTTCGGTCTTGTTCGGTTCGGATACCCAAAATATTTTACAAAAATAACCATTCAAATATTTACGAAAATTCGGTTTAGTTTGATATCTACTAATTCGGTTTGGTTCCGATTCGGTTTTGTTCCGATTCGGTTTTTTGGTTCTGGGTATTTTGCGCAAGAAGTCTGTCGATGTAGTAGATACACCCCATTAGGCTTAGAAGTTGGTTTTAAAATCTCATTATACGATAAAAACAAAACCTACCGGCCCGGCCAGGCCCAGTAATCATACATTCGCTAAAACGGCATCGTAGAACACAGCCAGTAAAAAGCAGAGAGAGAGAGAGAACTGTTAACATCCACCATGGCATCATCATCCATTCTTCTCCCTCCGATTCTCTCCGCCGGCATTATTACCCGTCGTAATCTCCTTCTCTCCACCACAATCGCCACCGTGTCTCCGTCGCCTCAACTTCCTCCCTCCCCTGACATCACAATCACCGATCGCGTCTTCCTCGATTTCTCCCTCTGCCCCACCTACTTCCGCTCCGATCCCTCCGCCACACTCTCCTCCACCACACCTTGCTCCGATTCCACTCCTCTTGGCCGCGTCGTTCTCGGATTATATGGCCGTCACGTCCCTCTCACTGTCTCCACTTTCAAACTCATGTGCACTTCCTCCTCTTCTACATCTTACAAAAACACTCCGATCCACAAAATCTTCCCCGGTCAGTTTTTTCTCGCCGGAAGACAAGGATTACGGCGAGACACGGCGGAGATTGGTCCTCTCCTCAAGAACTTGCCTCGGAACACCGATGTCGTTAATTCTAAGTCTTTCCTCCTACCTCACGCTCGTCCTGGTCTCGTCTCTCTTTGCTTATCCGAAAACGACGACGACGATGAAACCAGACTTGATCCTAATTACAGAAATGTCGAATTCTTAATTACTACAGGACCTGGTCCTTGTCCGCAGCTAGACGGTGGCAACATCGTCTTCGGAACTGTTCTTGAAGGTACTTTCTTTTAATTTTCCCATTTTTTCAGTTAACTTTCAAAATCTGATTTTTTTGGGAATCTCTTCAGGATTAGATGTGGTGACGAGTATAGCTACAGTTCCGACGTTTAAGCCGTCGGAGAATATTCGACAATTTAACGATCTTGCTGAGTTTTTGGGAGATGAAAGAGCTCAAAACGCAAGATCCTTATGGAACAGACCTCTCAAGACGGTTTTCATTAGTGACTGTGGAGAGCTTAAGGTCACAAATCCTTCATTCTCTCCAAGTCTGCCTTAAGTGTATATATTTATATGTATATATATGTCAATCACAATTCTGCTTCTGCGACTTCTACTCTATGAAAATCAAATTGTAATCATTTTTATAAATGATATACTCGAGTGTTTTTGTTGGTTATTAAAGATTTAGAAAGATAAGAACATTTCAGACTTGACATTGAGGTTGTGGTGGTTCGGCTTTGTCCTCTGGAATCAACCTTACGGTGGAAAAAGTATGGGTTACAATGATCTTGTAAAGAATGCTAAAAACAATGAATGGGAATGTGGTTTGAGTATGGGAATGTGGTTTGAGTAATCGTGTTCGGGGTCTTTCACTACAGAATGTAGATTTTCAAACCAACAGTAAGACCAAAATTTAGCACTATAGACATGATAAGATTTAATCACTATTATATTAATAAATAGTAAGGAACAGACGATTCATAAAACGATAAAGCAATAAAATAAATCTAAAGAGGCGAGATGAATCTCTTTCCTTAACTCTATGAATCTCCGGTAGTGCGACGGGTTTTAATAGATCCATGAGTCCCAGGATACAACCAAAGTAATATGTATCATCTACACTTGATATCAGATCTGTCGAACATTATAATACGATACTCTCGAATAGAAACTTACTCTAAACAGTAGAGAATTGAAAGAACTCTTGTTAGAACTTTTAGGATGTGTTTTAGGATGATTTTTAAGGTGAAAATCATCCTGTATATATAGGAGAGGCTAGGGTTTTTTCCAGACAGAAAAGGAATATTCCTCAGAATATTCTAGCGGCTGCGATTTTTAAGTCGGCCTGTTGAGTATCGATCGATACCAAGGGGTATCGATCGATACCTCTAAAAGTCCACGAGCCCAACAAGGCCCAATGTGCGATCGACGCACGTGTGGTCTTTTCTTCTCTCATGTTGTTCATTATTTAAATTAATGACACAACTATTCCAAATTATATACACGAGAAAACATTTCTCGGTTAATGAAAACATTTCATTAGAATGAGCTTAACTCATTTCTTTTCACACTAACACAATTTTATCAAGCCCTCAAGCTTTGACAAAAAATTAGTTCCAACAATCCCCCACATGAATAGAAATGGCTCTAAACAAATGAAAAAATTGTACAGACTAGACTTTACTAGACATACTTGACTAGACTCATCTAGACGTAGACAGACTTTCGAGAGTATACGAAAATGTAACTGTATCTGAGAGGTAGCATTTTCCAGCCTTGAACCAAACATTTTTAATATCTGTCGAGTTTACTCGGCCAGGAGGTGAACATGATGTCTTGAACCGCCCGGATTTTGATGTAAACTTAGACAACATGTATTGCACAGAGACATATTCTCGCAGAACTTTGTTCTCTATTTTGTTCATTTTGGCCTTGAACATTCCTGGTATTCGTGAGTGAATTTGGAGAATATAGCCTTCTCTTTCATTCTTCTAGAAACGGCCCCATTTCACACTTCACTAGGTGATCTATTTATTAGCTTGTTTTCAAAAGTGTCCTGTCACACTCCACTATCTACACAGCTATGCAATCATTAAAAGCCAACGCTTATCCTTACTATCCACAGTTAGCACTGTTTTATCATCCTAGAAATTGGGCAGAGACATAGTCTCACAGTGCTCAAATTCGAATCAGTTTAATTTTGTTTCCCTTTGAACCTAGATCTTGGAATCTCCAGTCACATAGGTGGGGTATCCGTCAAACGTCATCTTTTTCTATAGGCTTTAAACCCATTCCTTTTGATGATTTTACAATTTGATCTCGCGGCAAACCTTTGGTAAACGGATCCGCTAGGTTATCAGCCGACTTGATGTAATCTATCGTTATTACACCAGTTGAGATCAATTGTCTAATGGTCTTATGTCGTCTTCTTATATGACGCGACTTGCCATTATATAGATTACTCAGTGCCCGAGAGATAGCCGACTGACTATCACAGTGTACACGTAATGCTGGCACTGGTTTCTCCCACATTGGGATATCTTCCAAAAAGTTTCGAAGCCATTCTGCTTCCTCAGCAGCTTTATCTAAAGCTATAAACTCTGACTCCATGGTTGATCTGGCCAGGAGTGTTTGTTTGTAAGATTTCCAGGATATTGCTGCACCAGCAAGAGTAAAGACATATCCACTCGTGGATTTGGAGTTTCTTGAATCTGAAATCCAATTGGCATCACTGTACCCTTCCAGCACTGCTGGTTCTTTACCGAAGTGCAGCCCATAACTTTTGGTGTATCTTAGATAATTTAATACCCTAGTTATGGCTCTCCAATGGGTATGACATGGATTACTCGTTTAACGACTTAGTACGTTTACCGAGTGTGCCAAATCGGGTCTAGTACAATTTGTTAAGTACATTAGACTCCCGATGACTCTTGCATATTCCACTTGTAAAACTGCTTCACCTGAATTCTTAGTTAAGTGAAGTTGAGTATCAAGCGGAGTTTTTGCAGTCCCATTGGAGTAGGTCTTAAACCTCTCTAGGATTTTTGTAGCGTAATGATCTTGAGACATAATTATTCCTTTTGAATTTCGAATAATCTTAATCCCTAGAATTACATCCGCTAATCCCATGTCTTTCATATCAAACTTTCCACTCAGCATGTTCTTAGTTTGAATGATTATATCTTTGTTGCTTCCCATGATTAGCATGTCATCTACGTACAAACACAACAACACATAACCTTGTGAAGTACTTTTGATATAGATGCATTTATCACATTCATTGATGGGAAAGCCATTTGACATCATTACACTGTCAAACTTTTCATGCCATTGCTTTGGAGCTTGCTTGAGTCCATATAGCGATTTTACAAGGTGCATCAGGTATGATTTTGCAACCTTGAGGTAGGACTACCAACTCATAAGTATGATTTTGCATAATTGAGTTAATTTTACTGTTAGATGCCTCCCTCCAGAAAGGTGCATCAGGTGTAGACATCGCTTCCATGAAATTTCTTGGACCACTTTCCGCTAGGAATGCCATTCTGAACTCAGAGCCAAATGTCTTCTCCTTACGAGATCTCTTGCTTCGTCTAGGTTCAGCTTCTTCTTCTTCTGCAGAAGTGCCTGAAGTGCTTGCCTCATTGCTAGCATCTCGTTCGTCACGAGTTCGTTTAGGATTTCCTCTATCCTTACATGGAAACACATTTTCGAAGAAGGATGCATTCCTTGACTCCATTATTGTGTTTACATGAATGTCTGGTATATCTGATTTATGTACCAGAAATCGATAGGCACTACTGTTGTGCGCATATCCGATGAAAATGCAATCTACCGTTTTAGGTCCATTGATGACCTTTTTCGGAAGTGGTACTGCAACTTTTGCCAGCCACCCCACACTTTCAGGTATACATACGAATGTACATTACCTTTCCAAAGTTCATAAGAAGTTTTTCCTGTGACTTTGTGTGGAATTTTGTTCAGTATATAATTAGAGGTAAGCAGAGCTTCCCCCCCACATGTTCTGGGCTAACCCAGATTCCTGCAACATTGCATTCATCATTTTCTTGATAGTTCTATTTTTTCTTTCAGCAAGTCCGTTGGATTCAGGTGAGTAGGGAGCAGTTGTTGGATGAATAATGCCATGTGCTCTACAGAATGCATCAAATGGTTCACTATATTCACCACCCCTATCACTTCTGACCTTTTTTATGGTCTTGCCGAGTTGGTTTTCAACTTCCAGCTTGTATTCTTTTATTTTGTCCAAGGCTTCATCTTTACTCCGCAGTAGAAAGATGTAACAATATCTCGTGCAATCGTCTATGAAGGTCACGAAATATTTCTTGCCTCCTCTGGTTTGACTATATTTCAAATCACATAAGTCTGTGTGAATTAAACCTAGAGGTTCAGTTGTTCTTTGAACGTTGGTTGATGGCGTTTTAGTGAGTTTGGCTTGGACACAAACTTCACATTTGTCTTTGCTTAATTTGCATTTAGGAATCATGTTCATGTTCATTAATCTACTCATAGACTTGAAATTAACATGTCCTAATCGTTCATGCCAAATATTAAAAGACTCAGCGAGATAAGCAATTGGTTTCTTATCATTAATCTTAGGGTTCTTCGAGGTGGAAACCTCAGTTACATTATCCTTTCGGATTATTGCCTCAACAGACATCTTAAACAGATTATCACAAACAAAATCCTTACCCAAATACATCCCATTCTTCGTTAGGATCAGCTTATCACCTTCCAGCTTCACAGAGAATCCATGCTTACTTATGAGCGATCCAGAGATCAGATTCTTGCGCATATCTGGTACATGGACGACGTTCGTGAGAACCAGTTCCTGTCCAGAGGTGAGCTTCAGAACAACCTTCCCGTGACCATCAATTGTCGACGAGGCAGAATTACCCATTAAGAGTTTTTCACCATTCTTGGTCTTTGTGTATGTGGAGAACATCTCTCGATCCATACAGATGTGTCTGGTTGCACCAGTATCAAACCACCAAGTCTTTGGATGGCTTTCTGCAACGTTGGCCTCAGTGACCACAACACACATGTCAACTTCTGTCAAGTTGGCTTGAGCCTTCTTGCTGCGACACTCGAAAGATTTGTGTCCTTGCTTTCCACATAAGTTACATACTTCTGAGAACCTTTGAGAAGTCTGACCATTCTGACCACTCTTGTTCTTGAACTTCTGGAAGTTCTTTGGTGGCATCTTCCCTTTGCCTTTGTGTAGGCGTCATTTGTTCTGCCACTTGCCTTGATTGGGGTTTTGTTGTTCAACCATGTTCGCATTGTGTTCGCAAATTTTCACACCTACGTTGATCTGTTGTTCCCGATTCGTAGATTCTACGCGGAGCTTAACAATCAGATCTTCAAGGCTCATCTTCTTTTTATTCAGCCTGAGGTAGTTCTTGAAGTATGTCCAACCAGGAGGAAGCTTCTCAATGATGCAGCAACCCTGATAGGTCTCACACAGCCGCATTCCCTCAGCATGAATGTCGTGTAGGAGCCTCTGCACCTCATCGACTTGTTCCATTAGTGGTCTTTAATACACCATCTGGTACTGCATGAATTTTGCCACAATGAATTTCTGAGTACCAGAATCTTCAATGCGATACTTCTTGTCTAAAGAATCCCACAGATCCTTAGATGTTTCAGCGTTTTCGTACACCCCAAATAGAGAGTCCGAAAGGCTATTCTGAATATAGCCCTTGCACAAGAAGTCAGCATGTTCCCAAGCGTGGACACTCGCAAGCGCACGTGAGTCAGAGTTATCTTCTGGGAGAACAGGTTTCACCTCACTAGTGTACTTCTGAAGATTCAATGTAGTCAGATAGAAGAACATCTTCCTTTTCCACATCTTGAATGCTGTCCCATCAAACTTGGTCGGAGGACCGACATGGTTCCCAGATGGAACTTTGACCGTCTCGATCTGACTCGCAGTCGTCTCAACCTTCTCAATGGTTTTCTCCACCAATCCAGAGTTGTTTTCCACATCAATTGTCATTCTGTTCAGACAAAAGAAACAACTTTCAATTAGTACCGATATATAAATTTAAGAATCGCAATTCTAATACTGATATCGAACTAAATCGCATTGGTGTCGATCGATACTCCTTGGTATCGATCGATACACACACAATGTTAATCGATACACCCATATGGTGTCGATCGATGCACTCAGTGTCGATCGATACACCCTTGGTGTTGATCGATGCACGTGAGTTTCGCATAGTATCGATCGATACACCGCGGTGTCGATCGATGCATCCTAGGTGTCGATCGATACAAGTGAATTTCACAGGATCTATCGATGCACCACAGTGTCGATCGATACATGTTAATTTTACACAGTATCGATCGACATAGACCCAACTTGGTCGATGCACAGTATCGATCGATACACCTCAGTGTCGACCGATACCACTCGATGCAAAGTATCGATCGATACACTTAGTGTCGACCGATACGACTGTTTGCACAGTATCGATCGATGCACCTCAGTGTCGACCGATACAACTTGATGCAAAGTATCGATCGATACATGTTAATGTAGACCGATACAACTGTTTGCATAGTGTCGATCGATGCACCTCAGTGTCGACCGATACAAATTTTGTCTAGTATCGATCGATACCATGGGGTGTTAAACGATAATAACAAGGCTTCGATCGCAATCGAACCTATCAAGAACTATATGTTGTGTTCGTTGATTATACCGTTCTTTAATCGCAATTAAAGACGGTTGTAGAAGATGTTTAAAGCAGTACTGCTTCTACTACACGTTTCAAGTTGCTAAACAGCTTTTTGATAACGTTTGAGTATCACTAGCAGATTAACATCTTCTTAAAAATAGAATAGATGGAGATTGCCTCTACTACACATTTCAAGTTGCTAAGAAGCTTTTTGATAACGTTTGAGTATCATCAGCAGTAGAAGAATCGTTTTAGAAAAACCGTTTGAAAAAAGTTTATTTACTCGTGATTAAAGATCCAATTGAAGTAATAAACAAAATTGGATCTTCTTAGAGTTAAGATTGTAGGACCAAAATTTAGCACTATAGACAGGATAAGATTTAATCACGATTATATAAATAAACAGTAAGGAACATACGATTCATAAAACGATAAAGCAATAAAATAAATCTAAGGAGGCGAGATGAATCTCTTTCCTTAACTCTAAGAATCTCCCGTAGTGCGACGGGTTTTAATAGATCCATGAGTCCCATGATACAACCAAAGTAATCTGTATCATCTACACTTGATATCAGATCTGTCGAACATTATAATACGATACTCTCGAATAGAAACTTACTCTAAACAGTAGGGAATTGAAAGAACTCTTGCTAGAACTTTTAGGATGTGTTTTTTAGTGTATCAGAGGATGATTTTTAAGGTGAAAATCGGACTGTATATATCAGAGAGAGGCTAGGGTTTTTCCCAGAAAGAAAAGGAATATTCCTTAGAATATTCTAGCGGCTGCGATTTTTAAGTCGGTCTGTTGAGTATCGATCGATACCAAGGGGTATCGATCGATACCTCTAAAAATCCACGAGCCCAACAAGGCCCAATGTGCGATCGACGCACGTGTGGTCTTTTCTTCTCTCATGTTGTTCATTATTTAAATTAATGACACAACTATTCCAAATTATATACACGAGAAAACATTTCTCGGTCAATGAAAACATTTCATTAGAATGAGTTTAACTCATTTCTTTTCACACTAACACAATTTTATCAAGCCCTCAAGCTTTGACAAAAAATTAGTTCCCACACTAACATCTTGAGAGGTTAGAGTATCGAACAGAGTTAATCTCAATGAAGGTAGTGAAACGATTTCAGATGTTTTTGCGAGTAACCGGGAAAGTGTGTGCTCGTGTTTGCAGAGCAGATTCATGAGATTAAAGAAGTAGAATCTGTAAAAATTGTGAGGAAAGCTGAACCAAACTTCTTCGCTAGTAAGGGCAACAAAAGAACATTTGTTCCTTATTACTATGGTTATGTTCCTTTTTACATTTAGGTGATTCATCTAGATGAAACTAGAACTGATGTTTGTTTAGTGCATAAAATGATCAATATCCAGATGGAGCAACTGAATGAATTTTTAAAATTATGAAGGAAATTTCAAAATCATAAACCCGAATTAAAGCATTTGGATGGAATTGGTTCAGTCAAAAATAACAAATGACGAAAATAAAGTAAACAAAAAAATTACAATAAAAACCTCTATCTAATCGACAACTCTCTTCTTGGACCAAATGTTCCAATATCTTTAATGAAGGAAAAAATTGCTTCCATATCCTTCATCAATCTTCATACTTTCCTTCTTTTACAATAATACACAAAACTATTTTTGCCCTTCTTATATTTAATTATTTTATTAAACTGAATTTTGAAAATTTAGTTTAATAAAAACAAAAAAAACAAATGATCCCGATAAAAAAAAAGATCCCAACTTCTTCGCTTCTTCTCCGTTCTCCTCGGATTTCTTCTTCGTTCAATCCATTCTGACCAAGACGATTGAAGATTGAAGCTCAAGAAGGTAAATTTGTATGCTATTGTTGTGTTCTATATTGTTGTAGCTTCTCCACCAATAAAGATTCAAGTAATGTTCATTCTCAATTTAGGGATTGGGCACGCCATTGACAATGAACCAACATTCCTTCTCTTTCTCTAAACGGGTCATGCGAACAAGAGGCATCCATATATCCATGAGCGTATGGCTTGAGTCCCTATGCATATGGACGAAGTGGTTGAACAGACGGTGTTCTACGAACCATTTCATCTCGTCGGGGTTAAGAAGACCCTCTAATGTCTCCACTGCCTTGCCAATATAGCACTTTGTTGAAAGCTTAATTGGTATGTTATACTTGGTGGGACTGAAGAACATTCTCATAGGTTGTAATGCTTCGACATCATCGTCGGAATCCTGCAAAACAGATTTAGTTAGAGCATCTCCAATGGTTCTTCAAATTTCACATTTTCCTTCATTTTGAAGATAAAAATGAAGAAATCATTTTCCAATGGTGCTTCAATTTCACCTTCAAAATGAAGAAATGAATAGTGTTCCTTCAAATATGAAGGAACACTATTCATTTCTTCATTTTTTGAAGGTGAACTTTTTTATTTACAAATTGTGTCTTCAATTTTTCATTTGTTTTGTTTTATACCCAAACAAAATTATATGTTTTCTTTTACCCAATTAATTTTAAAACTATGTGTTTATCCAATCAAATTATAAAGTAAAAATACAAACCACATATATAAAAACTCATTTCTCACTTCGAATTGCGTTAATTGATCATTGATGGAAAAAATATATGTCTACTAATACATCATAAAATTCTACTATTGTTTATTCTTACATTATGTAATGTAATTTTATCTATATAATAAATGTTTAAATTATCTAAACTCGTAATTTTGTTGAACAATTGTTATAAATAAAATAAGTAGGTGAAAGTTTGTAAAACTGAAAAGTAAAGAGTCTTATTAACAATTAATAATAAAATGGAGATAGAATATATTTGGAATATTCTTTTTGAAGACAAAAATGAAGCAAACTGTTGGAGAAAATTCTTCTTCATTTTTTTCTTCATTTTGAAGAAACTTCATTTTTGAAAGAAAATTTGAAGGAAACCATTGGAGATGCTCTTATACAAAGTTTTACTAAAGTTGTACCTTTTCGTTTCAAAAGTTTCTTACAAAACCTGACTAGTTATACCAATTCATACTAAATTGTATTTTTTCGTTTCAAGAATTTCTAATTTACAAAACCCGACTAGTTATAATGAATCCTACTAAGTTGTGCAAATACATACCTTTGAAGACGGTTATTATTTTCACAACGGATTGGTCGGCGTCCGGTGGCTTTTCTGGCTCCGGCGTCGAACCTTTTCATATATTTATAATATTTTATGTACTGCACTTTGTCATCGTTTTTGCCTCCTTCAATTTTTGGTGGGTTTGGATTTTCACGGTGGAAAAGATTTTGATGGTGGCGGAAACAAAGTCGCGTGAGATGCACACCCACATCAATGATGTTTCACCACGGAAAGTATCCATGTTTGTATGGAAGTTGACAAATATTGGGGATTTGCGTCTTTTAGAATCTCGAAAGACGTCATCCCGATGGTGGTGGATCTCAAACGATTTCCTCAAACAATTATTTCTAGAGATGAAAATCCCTAAGAAAAGGCACGTTGTAATAAAAGTACGTATGCGACATATGCAACATTCCTCTTCTCTCTCCTCCTCTTTGGTGCATTTATACCGATTCATAATAACCGTGTTCTCTCTCTTCCATGGAGTCTCATTCTGGCGCTCATCGTGGTGGTGCTGTCGGCATTATGTCTCTGTTTGGGATTCCAATTCTCTCTTGAACCAATTTATCCGAATTAATCCGAGGTTGAATCGTCACTCTCAGCAGTTATCATTATCCTCCACCGTATGGTTTGGAGATGTAATTTGGGTTTTCGATCCGGGAATAGGAGAGTTTAGGATCAATGGAGATGATAGTCTGCGGATTTGGGTTTTGTGTTCGAACTTTTTCAATGATTTTACTCTGTTGGATATGGCATTACCATGGAATCAACCACCATGGAAACCGCCGTGGAGGGGACGAGGTTTTGGAGCGGAAGATGCAATCTCCTTGTGGTATGGCGACATTCGTACAGTCGTTGAGAATTGACAATCTCAAATCTTTTTTCTATCGCAAGAATCAATAAATTGGGTTCATTTTCGAAGAATATTTTTAGCTCTTACTTGGGAATGTGTCAATGACATACAACAGGAGAAAAGATGGATAATAGCAAAAAAAATCGCATAAGATCAAATGTGATTATGAGGAAAGAAAGTGTGGACACTCTGGCGAGAAAAATTCAGAGAAAAGAATCGCTAAAACCCATTTTCGTTGTGTGGACACTCCTGCATGTCTTCACCATCGGTCGGATTTCCCGTGATAGTTGGATTATTTGTACATACCATTTTTTGTTGGACTTAGGATTTGGTTGAGACTTTGATTTTGAATTGAGACTTAGGGAGAAAAAGAAAAACCATCGATTTTAGAGAGATTGACCAGATTTTTATGGGTAATCGTCTTAAAACTCTCTGAAGCTGAAAAAGAGCTAAAATCTCCCCGTTATATTCTGAAATTAGTATTGATTTTTTTTTTAAATTGGAAAAAAGAAATTTACGGAAAAACCAGACCATATTCCTCAAATTTACGGTTTGTACCAGGGCAAACCCGAAAGAATGGATCCCGGGTCGGGTTATACCCGAGATAATAGGAAAAAAAAACTTACCTAAATCCTAATTTGTCCCGATTTACTTACCCATTTACTTCGTCTTCTTCGGGAGTCTTCTTCTTGTCGATTCTCAATCGATTCGAATTCAATGGTTTAAACGAGGCAAACCCGGAAGACGAGACCGACGACTTCTGCGTCGGAGAAGTCGGAGAAGAAGGACGCGAAGAAGAAGAAGATTGCGCCGACGGAGAAGAAGAAGACTGCGCCGGCGGAGAAGAAGAAGACTGCGCCGGCGAAGAGTGGGCCGGAAGAGGCGGGAGAAGCGGATGTTGATCCGACGGCTGAGAAGAGAGACTCGGAGGAGGAGACGATTTCGGATAGTGAGGCGGATAGTGCGGTGGATACGGCGGCGGATACGGCGGCGGATAGTGAGGCGGATAGTGCGGCGGATAGTGCGGCGGAGGTAAGACCGTAGAGTTCTGGCAAAGTAGAAATGAATTGGAGAGAGATGGAGAGTTCATGGTAATACTAGGATCACCAGGAATTAAAATGGTAGAAATTTAATACTAGGAAAGCTTTCTTACAGGATGCCTGGGCAGAGACGGAAGCCATGAAACCACTTAGAATGTACTTTCAGCCTGAGCAGTATGGCAAGAGCATAAAACTATCAACCCGGTGCTTCGTCAAATAAGTTTTGGAGACGTTTAAAGAAGTGGATCTCAGTCCGACAGAAAGAGATTGGTTTGAGAAGCATCATCAGTTCTGCCACATTCTCCACATACCGCAGAGCAATCATATGGTTCAACTGATGTGGATGCTGTTGTTGCGTACAGCTGCGATCCAAAGGAAAAAGGAGGCATGGTTTGTGGTCAATGGCATTCCCATCCGATATGGGTTACGAGAGCATGCTATGATCTCATGACTCAACTGCCGCAACTATCCTCTCAACTGGCAGCGAAAAGGGTCCACCTCCTTCAAGAAAAAGTATTTTGATGATTCGAATAAAAAGAAGATTTTAAGGGAATACGTGAGGGATCGGCTCAAGGAAATGGGACCGGATGATAGTGGAGATAGGCTAAAGATGGCGGTGCTTTATTTCTTGAGCATCATCGTCTACTGTCCCACCAAAACCGGAGCAAAAGGGAAATCCGTGCTCGACATATTTGTAAGATACGTCGATGATCTAGATTTGTGTAAGACATTTCCTTGGGGCAGATTCTCTTTTGATCACATGTTAGAGTCCATTGAGAGTACGATGAGCCACTATAACGGTGAGGTGGGAGGCGGCTAGGCGATTCCTGGTTTTTGTCTTCCTTTGGAGGTAAATTGTAGACCTTGACTAGGTTGGTCCTTTTTTGCGAAGTATAATTATATGCGTTTGTTTGTAGCTTTTGGCGTTGGAGGCCATTCCGGCACTGAGAAGTAGCATCCGAGAACCTGTTCAAGCTCCTAAGGACGATTGTCCAAGGATGTGCAAGTATAAGTGGAAGAAATGCGACCTGAGAGGCTAGCCTCTTGAGACTGTGTATGAAATACTCAGAAGTACCACGGTTAGTAGTATTTGCAGATTTTAGTAAAACTAGAAAACTTGGTAAAACTATGCAGATATTGGTAAAACTAGGAAAACTTGGTAAGACTAGTAGATTTGGTAAAACTAGGAAAACATGGTAATACTAGTAGATTTGGTAAAACTATGAAAACTTGTTAAAACTAGTAGATTTGGTAAAACTAGGAAAACTTGATAATACTAGTAGATTTGGTAAAACTAGGAAAACTTGGTAATACTAGTATATTTGGTAAATCTAGGAAAACTTGGTAATACTGGTTGTTTAAATGTGTTTAACTTGACAGGACATTGACAATGTGTTGATGACTACGGCTGAGGAGAAAGAGTTCTTGGATTCGATCATGGAAATGGAGAACGATGTTGACGAGCACGATCCTGTTGTGGAGAGTTGGGAGGCGCTGCTTCACAACGGAATAACCGTTGAGTTTGAAGATATGAAGGATGAAGATGTGAAAGGGCGAGAAATAAAGGAGGAAAGAGCTAAGAATACGTCTCTCGGGGAGGCGGTGGCCGCGATGCATACCTTGACAGATCAGCTGGGTATGATATTAGAGAAGGTCAGAGATCTTTAGGATAGGATGAAGACAGTTGAAGAGTATGTGAAGGCTCGGAAGGGTAATGTGTTTGTGCGGAAGGAGAAGAATGTTTCTTCAACATTGAAGTAGGCTCTTGAACAATGTTTTGTATGAATTGTAATTCTATGTAATGTAATGTCATGTTTGCTTAATTTTCGATGATATGTAATGTGATGTTTGCTTAATTTTCGTACGAAAAGAAAGAATTTCAAAAGTCAACTAATACCAATAATGCATAGTTATACCAGTATTACACATAAATTATAACATAGTACAAATTAAGCGAAAACAAGTTTTACATAACAAAAGCATAAAACAACTTTCCCCACTTATACCTGCACATTCTCAGTGCCGGAATCCAACGCCAAAATCTACTTGAGCTTGGCTATCTCTTCGGCATGGATTTGAATCTCTTTTCGCATTTCTTCCATCGTCTTGCTCTGCTCTTCAACCTTCCGAAGTAGCTTCGAAATCTCTTCTTCGACACCGACAACCCATGGCTGACGAAAGTGGAGTCCATCATCCTAGAAAAAAAACAGCCACATCTGTTATAGTTTTACCTAGTATTATCAGTTATACATCCGAAAAACATTCAAATAGTTTTACCTAGTATTACCAGTTATACATCCGAAGAACATCCAAGTAGTTTTACCTAGTATTACCAGTTATACATCCGAAGAACATCAAGTAGTTTTACCTAGTATTACCAGTTATACATCCGAAGAACATCCAAGTAGTTTTACCTAGTATTACCAGTTATACATCCGAAGAACATCCAAGTAGTTTTACCTAGTATTACCAGTTATATATCCGAAGAACATCAAAGTAGTTTTACCTAGTATTTCCAGTTATACATCCGAAGAACATTCAAGTAGTTTACTAGTATTACCCAGAAAAAACCGAGAAACTCAATTAAATTTTACCTTAAATTTGGTGCAGGTGAAGTACCTACTTCCTGGTAAAGTATCTCGATCACGTTTAAACTTTGGAGTTGGAGAGACATCGTGTTTGATGTATCCACCACATGGGCATTTTGTGGGAATCCCGTATTCGGCGTCGGCGACGAATGCGAGCATGTCGTGATGCTCCTTCAGCTTCTTAATTTCCTTGCCGCGCCTCTTCTCCTCCTCGTAAGGTTCATCACCGAAATCCATGGATCTCGTGAAGAAATCGAGTCAAGGGCTAATATATCGTGAAGAAATCGGAAGAAATCGAGTCGAAAGTGGTAGAGAGAGAGAGAAGTGGTAGAGAGAGAGAGAGAGAAGTGGTTGAGAGAGAGAGAGTCCCGAAAGAAATAGAAAAGAGGGTGAGCGAGAGAGAAAATCGAAAGTGTAGGAGAGAGAGAGATCGAAAGTGTAGATCTAAGAATTGTGTTTAAAATTAAAATTTCAAATTTTGAATTTTCGGAAATTTTGAATTCCCGCCGAGTTTTTGGATTCCTGCCGAGATTTTGGACTTTGGGCCTGTTTTAACTCTGGGCCTGTTTTAAAAAAATGCACATAGTTATACCAGGTTGTTAGTTTTACAAAATATTGAAAATTTTGATTTCCAATTAAATTAGTATTACACCAACAAAAACGTATATTTTCTAGTATTACAGTAGATTTTATTGGTTTTCCATATGACTCTCAGTGTTCTATGCAATAATAACTTTGAATATGATATTTTTGTACATTTCACTTAACAACTTACAAATACATTATAATGTGTTTCTTTAAGTATAAGGGAATGTTGGTCATTTTATTGGTTTTCCATATGAATATATTTCTACTTTGTATTGTTTGTTCATTCTAACGTTTGTATAACATAGAAGATGTATTTCTAATAAAATTAGCTGATTTAATCTGGGGATAAGGTTTTCAAATAACAAAACATAATTAATTTCAAAAGTCAACTAATACCAATAATGCATAGTTATACCAGTATTACCCAGAAATCATAACATAGTACAAATTAAGCGAAAACAAGTTTTACATAACAAAAGCATAAAAGTTCTACATGGGGGCATAGTCTTCTCGATATAACAACCACGGTAGTGTCCTTCCCCGCTTGGGTTGGTTCTGCGTCCTTCCCTTTCGGCGCCTTTTTCCAGTTGATGGAAATCTTTTTTCTTTCCGCCGACCTTTCTTTATGACGGGATCCAGAGGTATTATCTGCTTCTCCATGATGTAATCCGGGACAATCCACGCATACATAGCGGGCACTACATAGATCGACCTGGTATAAGCCAATGTCCACATCTCCGTCAAATAGTATTTCGAACACAACTCATGAAGTACTATTCGGATATCACGCCTTCCAATTTTCTTGAAGCAGATGAAAGCGGATAGTGCGTGGAGGCAATGATACATATGAATATCATAGAACCTGCAAGTGCAAGTTTTTTTTGCCAATCTCACCAAATATAGTTTTCCGTCTTTTGAAATTACCTCATATTCAAGCTCATAACCGTTTACCTCCCTCACAGATAATTTCTCAGCATCAGGCCAAATGTTGTGCAAGAAGTTCTCAACCAAAGGAACCAGTATGTTCGCACTCGTTCCTGACACGGACTCGTTCCTATACTCGTTAAACCAATCAGAAAACTTTCGAACTATCGTATCAAGCATGGGTATTAAGGAGTACTTCCTGGCATCCTTAAAAGTTTTGTTTAGAGATTCCACGGAGTTGCTAGTGTCGAGATTGTATCTAGCGACCGGAGATACACATCTAGCCCATTTTTCTGGCACGGTGGTTTCCTCCACATACTTAGCCGCTGAAGGAAATCTCTGCTTAAACGCCTCGTAAAGCATATTGAACTCAGCCACCGTGTGAGCCTTACCGCACTCTTGGAATTTTCCGGCGACAACGGCTCTGCTTGCACTTGGAGCATTACCTTTAACCTTTTGAGACAAATGCCATAAGCAAAACCCATGATGAGCTTGTGGATAGACGTTATCTATGGCGTTGATGAGGCTTACATTTCTGTCACTCACAAATACCAACTCGGAAGAGTCGTCTACCACGGTTTGCAGCTTCTAAAAAAACCAGGCCCAACTAGCATTATTCTCGCCGTCAAGTACACCGAATGCTATGAGATAAATGTGACAATTGGGATCCTGAGCTGCGGCGAAAACTAGTACACCACCAAATCCGGCCTTCAGAAAAGTTGCATCCACAATAATCACTTTCCTCATAAACTGAAACCCATCAATGCAAGCTCCCAAAGCTATGAATAGGTACTTGAATTTTCCCACCTCATCCAGTTCCACAGCCGTTTTCGTACCCTGATTCAGCTCCTCTAACACGTACAAATAACTATACAACATCCTGTAGTTATCTTCCGGGCTTCCACGCAAATCGCAAATTGCTTGATTTTTCCCTCTCAAAGCCGTGGAGTACGATACCTCTACACCAACTCTATCCTTCACAAGTTCCATGATGACTCTAGGAGTTGGAGTCTCTAGTTTCCCGGGATATGCCTCACTCACAATAGATGCGACTAGATGTACTGTTCCTTTCCTCTTCACGCTGCCTTCTTCACTCTGACTAGCGCGGTTGCATGTGTGCATCTTCGTGTACGTTCTAATTGAGAAACCATCTGAGTTTGGGATCTTCGCTGCTCGTACACTCCATTTACAAATTCGCTCAGCACATTTGGCCACCCATCGCACGGTATCCGATTTCTTTATAACATACCCGAAAGAGTTAACAAATGCGCCTCTATGAACCAACTCTACAACGACTTTCTTACTAGGAAATTCTTGACGAATACTCAAATCCAAACCGTCATCCCATGCCTCTAAACTCTGAATACATTCAAGAACAGGTGGTTCCTCAACATAATAATCACGCATATACGATGAATCCACACCGTTACCCTCACATTCATCATCTTCATCATCATCATGGTCATCCTCTTCTTCTTGATTTCCTTCTTCGTTGTCAACATACAACGTAATGGCATTGACTCCTATTTCTCCGCTTCCATCATCATTGCGCTGCGAATCTATATAGTTCATACCATAAGAGCTTTTCTCCGCTCTCGACTATTGCTCGGGCAGTTTCGATGTACTCAACAACTCCACATTCAAAACATTTCTACGGTTCTCATTATCTAAATGCGTTAGATACACCAACAGATCCTCATCATCACAAATAAACGACTTTTCCTCACATCCAGCCAACCTAGCAATGTAACTCAATTGCAATTTAACCTTACTTTCGTCTAACCCAAGCTTCTTGTATAACCTAGCTTATACCATGGACATTGTTATCTCCTCAACTGATGTCTTGAACACTAGACCATTAATGCGACCTTCGCACTTATAATATATGTTGACGTTGCTGCTCATTTTATCCTGCCAAACCAATACCAAAAAACTCATTCAATACTGTTTTTTGTTCACAATTATACCCTAGTTTTTCCCAGTTATACACTATTTATTCCCAGTTATTTACTAGTTTTACTAGTTATACATCATCTCGCAGTATTACTAGTTTTACTAGTTGTAATACCATCCCCAACCCAGATCGAACCCAGATCGCAGTATTACTAGTTTTACTAGTTGTAATATCATCCCCAGTTATACGCTATTTATTCCCAGTTATTTACTAGTTATACATAATCTCACAGTATTACTAGTTTTACTAGTTGTAATACCATCCCCAACCCAGATCGAACCCAGATCGCAGTATTACTAGTTTTACTAGTTGTACTATCATCCTCAACTCATCAGATCGAACTCGAACCCATAAAATGCATTTCAGATTTCAAAAATTTACAATTCACTACGATTCAACCACTGTAATGCATTTGTTAGCCAATATAGAGTCATATTCAACCCAGAAACATCTCATTAAACACCCAAATTTCCCCAAAATCTCCAAATTTCCCTAAATCCCTAATTTCCCCAAAATCCCCAAACCTCGATTTTAGAACACATATGCAACCAAACCTCGATTTTAGAACACAATGTAGCTCCGGCGGTGCAACATCGGCGAATGTGACGTCGCCGGAGGTGGTCGTGCAACAGCGGCGAATGTGACTGACGTTGCCGGAGGGAGGGTTCGTTTCGTCGAGTCGTTGTTTTTTTTTTTTTTGTTTTTTATTATTTAAATGAAATAAGATGAGAACGAGAACTTGACATAAGATGAGAAGAAATCTCTCCAATTTCTCTTCATTTTCTCTTCATATTCTCTTCATTGAAGATTATAGAGATTTAACGGGGACAATGTTGCTCAGTTGTTTTTCAAAAAGGATATATGTGACGTTGACCCGATTTTTATTGGTTCGAGTAGATAACCTGTTATCAATCTAGTTGGATCTGTAAATAAGTTAAATTGTGAAGGTTATAAAGTAATTTCAATGTTTGCGATTTAAAAGAAAATCCTTTTCTGAGCATTGGGTCCTCTCTTCTCCGACTCAGCGAACTCCTTCTCTCTCCGGCGAGCTGCTCCTCTCTCCGGCGAGCTGCTTAACTCTCCAGCGAGCTGCTTCTCTGGCGGCTTCACACAGGCGAGCTTCTCCTCTCTCTCTTTTCTCTTACGCTCTCGTTCATCTTCATCTTCACTCTTCTGGGTTTACTTGTTGATTCTCTTATAGACATCGATTGAGTATTTTACTCTTCTGGGTTTACATTGTTCATTCTGATAACTTGTGATATTTTATTCTCTGATCTTTCTCGATGTTTGGAGAGAAAATTCCCCTCTTGGAAAAATCTCCTTGTCTCTATTTCAATTAGGGTTAATTGGATGTTCGATTTCGAAATATTTTTCAATTCCTCTCTGTTTCTTCTAATGGGATACTCTGGATTTTTTGGGGATCAATTGAGTCGTTTGGTGGAAGATTGTGAAACCGTTCCATTGATTCCAGCTTTCATGCTACCTTCGTGTATTCGTTTACAGTCCTTTGCTTTTAAGATTGGAATCGCAAGCTCCTTTAACATTTAATGGCCATATAGTAGCAATTGGCTAAGCTATACAAATTTTCGTTGGTGTTTGCTTGAAAGAGATTATGAAACTTTTGTTCTTGTGACGGTTTCCTAGTGATTCTTGGCTGAACTCCACTTGTGCCTCGTTCTATCAATCTTAATCTTAGCTCTTAGGTGCTTTGTCCCCACTACATGTTCACTGCAAATAGATTGTCAAGCTTTTTTATTACAGAATTTGACTAACTTCAGGGATGTGATACTTCTCTTTTGAAAACATTAGACTTCAGTGATTCTATCTGCTCTGTCCACGGTGGCTCTTGGTTTATCGGAGAAATTAGGGTTTATATCGGCGTCAAAGCCAACGGCGAAGGGGAAAAAAGAAGAATGGGTACATCGGTGCAGGTTTCTCCACTGTGCGGAGTTTACAACGAGAACCCTCTCTCCTACCTGGTCTCCATTGATGGTTTCAACTTCCTCGTCGACTGTGGTTGGAATGACCTCTTTGACCCATCTCTCCTTGAACCTCTCTCCAGGTTTGAGGATTCGAACTTGGAATTGCTTACTTGTCGGAGAATTACGTTCTCTACTTTCGGGGAGCTTTGCCAAATACACCTATGGATTTAGTTGTTGTTTTTTCATCACAAGTCCGCTCTCTATTCTTTTGGTTTCAGGGTTGCTTCCACCATAGATGCAGTTTTACTTTCTCATTCAGATACGCTTCACCTTGGTGCTCTTCCTTATGCCATGAAGCAGCTTGGACTCTCTGCTCCGGTTTATGCCACTGAGCCTGTTCACAGATTAGGTCTCCTCACAATGTATGATCAGTATCTATCGAGGAAGGTGAATTTTTCAGTTTTTCCTTCGTTGGTGCAGGATTGATTATATTGCTAATTCTTCTGCATTATGTCATTTTCCTGCTGTGCTTATACGAGGGTCTTACTGTTGCAGCAAGTCTCCGAGTTTGATCTGTTTACGCTGGATGACATTGATTCTGCTTTCCAGAATGTGATCAGATTGACTTATTCACAAAATTACCATCTTTCTGGTATGTGATTTTAGTAATTCACAGTCTCTCATAGCAAACTAGAAAAAAGTTGACACTTATCTCAAACAAATTTCATCTTACATTGTCTACGTATTCCCATATAAGTTCACCGACATGCATTGAGAACAACTCAGTTATTCCTTGTTGTTGCTTCAAATGTAATTAGGATGCCTCACCTTTTTTTTTTTTTATCTTTGCCGTATTAGGAAAGGGAGAGGGTATTGTAATTGCTCCCCATGTTGCGGGACATATGCTGGGAGGTAGCATTTGGAAGATAACAAAGGACGGGGAGGAGGTTATATATGCTGTTGACTACAATCACCGGAAAGAAAGGTACACATGTTCAGCTTTCACCTGATATGGTGTTCAATTTTTGTTCATAACAAATAATAAAGAAGCAGAATCGTGATACTGATTGTACATCTTATTTCAGGCATTTAAATGGAACTGTTTTACAGTCTTTTGTTCGACCTGCTGTTCTGATAACCGATGCATACCATGCTCTTTATACCAATCAAACTGCAAGACAGCAAAGGGACAAAGAATTTTTAGGTTGGCTTTTAGCTCAATATGTGTTAAATCTCTTCTGTGTTATTAAGGAATCCCGCTTCTAACTGCCAAAATCACGTGTGCATGTCTACATTTATAATTCAGATACCATTTCAAAACATCTGGAAGTTGGGGGCAATGTTTTATTGCCAGTTGACACTGCGGGTCGAGTCCTGGAACTTCTCTTGATACTTGAACAGGTGGGAGAGTCAATTTAAATGTACTATGTGTTCAGTTTATCCTTCATCTATTTTTATGTGGAGAATGAATATTGATCAAACCTGCAGCATTGGTCACAGAGAGGTTTTAGCTTTCCCATTTACTTTCTCACATATGTGTCATCTAGCACAATTGACTATGTTAAGAGTTTCCTCGAGTGGATGAGTGACTCTATTTCAAAGTCCTTTGAGACTTCACGTGCTAATGCCTTTCTATTGAGGTAATTTTTTTCTCTTAACAATGTCTTATCTGTGCTGTCGTTTGTGTTTTGTATACAATAACGGAAGACATTAAATGTAATTTAAACACTCGCAGGCATGTCACTCTCTTGATAAACAAGACTGATCTGGATAATGCTCCAGCTGGTCCAAAGGTTGGTTTATAAGTAACTCACTCATGTTAGGTCGTACATAGAACTTGGTGGATTTGTTCTTTTATGTTCCTTCTTCTCAGGTGATGATAGAACTATATTTTTCTTATTAACATATTGTAGTGGCTGCCTTCTTATATAGATTGTTCTTGCGTCCATGGCTAGTCTCGAAGCCGGTTTTGCTCGTGATATATTCGTGGAGTGGGCCAATGATCCCAGAAATTTAGTCCTCTTTACTGAAACAGGCCAGGTACGTTTTGTAGAGCTCTTATTCGTTAAGGAACTAAAATGTACGGCATTTTTGTAAAAATCCGATGGTAGTTTCTTCCTAGTGCTGGTCAGCTAGTTAAGTGGGCGTGGAATCATGATATATGAGAATCATCTTTTTGTGTGTGTATCTGACTTGAATGAGAGTTCACCCAGATATTGCCCTACTTATAGTGTTGATATTTAACCACCAATGTGTACAATAGGCAGAATTTGAGTAACTTTAAGCAGAATTTTTAATCATAGAATAAAGCATATTTTAACCAATCGGCCTGGCTTGCAGATTTAATCTCCATGGCTTTCAGTCTTGAATTTAACAATGAGTTGCATCCAGTCATCAAAGAATATATATAAATAAAGGGTTTTGGTAATTGGTAGATATCATATTCTTGGAATGGATATCACTCTGCACGAACTGTCTAATTGACCATATTATTCATTTTAACTGAATATAAGTTGGAATAGCGTACTTCAATTACTTCAATCGTGTTCCCAGAAATTTTTAATTGTTTAATTTTTGTTGTCATGTGTTTCTATTTGCAGTTTGGCACTTTAGCTCGCATGCTTCAGTCAGCCCCACCTCCCAAATTTGTTAAAGTCACCATGTCTAAGAGGGTTCCTTTGGCTGGGGAAGAGTTGATTGCATATGAAGAGGAGCAAAACAGACTGAAAAGGGAAGAAGCTTTGCGAGCTAGCCTCGTCAAAGAGGAGGAAACAAAAGCTTCCTACGGACCTGATGATAATTCAAGTGAACCTATGGTCATAGATACCAAGACTACTCACGATGGTAATGTTTGTCTAAAACTATGAAAAATTTTAGTAGCCTTGAATTTGATTATTTATAACTTTTTTATGTAGACTTCAACTTAAATCGAAGTGTATGGTACTGAAATGGCTACGCATATGGTACTCCTTGTAATGAATTGGTTAGCTGGCCTTAGGAGGCATTTATGTGGTCATTTTGGAGTAGGTAGAAGCTACATTTAGAAGTCTCCTGTTACATTTCTGTGTAAAATTTGTTTTAGTTTTCCATTCCCACAGTATGTTTCCTTTTCAATTAGGCTTCATGTTGTCTTGTTGAATACTATTCATGCCACCGCTAACCTTTCACATTTCTGACCACACATGCAGTTGTTGGTTCTCATGGGCCTGCATATAAAGATATATTGATAGATGGATTTGTTCCCCCATCCAGCAGCCTTGCTCCAATGTTCCCATTTTATGATAACACATCTGAATGGGACGAGTTTGGGGAGGTCATTATTCCAGATGATTACGTGATCAAGGATGAAGACATGGACCGAGGAGCAATGCATGTACGTTCCCTGTAATTCTGGTCTATATTTGGCTTTTATTTAGCTGTTGTTTTATAAGCGACCATCTAGACCTCTTATCCTAATTGCCATGATGTTGTTTGTGTACTGATTCCTTAACAACGAATTTGTGTGTTATGAAGAAAATATATGTAAGAAATCTCCACGGTATGCACTGAGGATTTGGGATACAAATAGGAAATCCTTATTCTTTTTTGCCATAAAGTTGCTTAGGCTCTTGATTTGGCATGAGTACAATTTTTCAATTCAGTGCATTGGTTCTACAATTGCATCTTCGTTTTCTTTTTTACAATTGATTGCTTGCTAGTAAGCCCTTCTATGCTATGATTGGTGTGGATTGTGTAAATGTATGTATGGTCCCCAAAATGTTATTTCTAAACCACCTTTTTCGAATCAGCTTTAGGAGCTTTCTATTTAGACTCTTGTGTTTCTTATCAAATTTGTGATATAAAATTCCATTTCAGACAGGAGGTGATGTGGATGGAAGGCTTGATGAGGCAACTGCTAGTCTCATGCTTGATACAAGACCTTCGAAAGTCATATCCAATGAGCTCATTGTAAGTAAACTCTAATACAAACTTCATAAGAGCTCCCTATCCATCTAGAAAGCAAGACATTGGTAGAGATTTTGGTCTCAGCGAATCCTCTTGTTTGTTTTCCATTTTCTAGAAATTCTTATTATTATTATTATTATAGACTACTAACCGCTGATAGGCACATGGAATAGTCTTCTCACTTCGAAATAGAGATGGGAATTCTTATTGAAATGGCTCTTTTAGTCTTTTTCTGTCTATCGTTAACTGCTGTCTAGTTTCCCTGATAAATGAATTAATTTGTTCTTATGCTTTTGCACAGGTGACTGTTAGTTGTTCGCTTGTTAAAATGGACTATGAAGGTCGTTCAGATGGCCGCTCAATCAAGTCAATGATTGCACATGTTTCTCCTCTTAAACTTGTACGTTAGCGATTCCTTGACCCTTGTCTTATATGTATAGTAGTTAATCACTTCAGCTGATGAAATCCAATATCATGTGAAGGTTCTGGTGCACGCAATAGCCGAGGCTACAGAGCATTTGAAGCAACACTGCTTGAACAACATCTGTCCACATGTGTACGCTCCTCAAATCGAGGAAACCGTGGATGTGACTTCTGATTTATGTGCTTATAAGGTAGAAATCCCGAAACTAGGAAGATCTTCTTCACCCATGGGTTTTGAGTTGTGATTGAATTAACCCCGTATGGTTCCTCTCCATAATACATCAGGTCCAACTTTCTGAAAAGCTAATGAGCAATGTGATCTTCAAGAAGGTACCCTTTTGTTTTTCTTTTATTTTCCATGGTTTTCTCCTATTCTCGTCCAATGTCTTTAAATGGTGAAACATATTGCAATTTGAAATATCAGCTGGGAGATTCAGAAGTAGCTTGGGTGGATTCTGAAGTAGGGAAGACAGAGAGCGACATGCGCTCTCTACTACCAATGCCAAGTGCTGCTGCTCCTCACAAACCTGTTCTAGTGGGTGATCTGAAAATTGCAGACTTCAAGCAGTTTCTCTCAAGCAAAGGTGTTCAGGTAGAATTTGCAGGTGGAGGAGCTTTACGATGTGGTGAATATGTCACTCTACGGAAAGTCGGTCCAACTGGTCAGAAGGTAATATAAAGCAAATTAAAGACCTCATTGCTAACAAATCTTTCTGCTATTCTAAACCATTAAATTAGATTTTTCGGTGTTCTTCAGGGCGGAGCATCCGGTCCACAGCAAATTCTGATAGAAGGACCGTTGTGTGAAGACTATTATAAAATCAGGGATTATCTCTATTCTCAGTTTTACCTCCTCTAATGATATTAGAGAAATATGAAGCTTCTCCTGTATTTTTTTTTTTCCAACTCTTTTCAACTACTGAAGTGTAGTCTGATACTATTTCTTACCCTCAATCTTATAGATTAAGGTGTTAAAAATGGCAGTAATTTTGTTTCTTCTGATTCTAAAACATAAAGAAAAACTAGTTTCTTAGCCGTTGTCTTTTGTCATTTTGGGCCCTGTTAGTAGGGCTGGGCAAAATACCCGGAACCGAACCGAACCCGACCCGAAAAAAGGGAACCGAACCGAACTCGGAACCGATAAAATACCCGAACGGATCTTAGACTCGGATACCTGAAGAACCGAAACCGAACCCGAACCGAACCGAGAACCGAATGGGTACCCGAAATACCCGAAATATAATTATATACCCAAAATATTAATTATATTTAGACTTGATATAACCCAATTACCCAAAATTATAATTATAAAACCCAAAAATATCAATTATTGTTAGACCGAAATAACCGAAATATCTAAAATAATAAAAAATTTGAAAATTCTTAATTATATTTGTCAAAATTTAACCAAATTTTAATCAAATTTAGTATTTTTTTAGTTTTTTCCTATATTTCGGGTATCCGGAACCGACCCGAAAATACCCGAACCGAACCCGAACCCGAACCGAATTTTATAAATACCCGAATGGGTCCTTCAACCCAATACATGAAAGACCCGATACCCGAAAGAACCGACCCGAACCCGAACGGGTACCCGAATGCCCACGCCTACCTGTTAGTTTGTGAATCTGGGTGCTGCGTCTAGAAACTGCATCTAGACGCAATATTTGGACGCATTAGCCAGACGCAGTTCGTTTATATGTTTAGCTTTTGTTTCTAGATACAGTTTTGTTTGTTTGTGTGTTTGCATATTTTATTTGGATGCATTTTTAAACCAAATGACCAAAAAAGACATATTCTATCTTTATAACAATTTGTTTGATCTAAAGTATATTTACAAATAATAATTATCAAATTAATATTTAAATAACTTATAAAAGTCGCTTTAATGAAATAATTATATTTAAATTTTTTGTTTTAAAAAACTTTAAATAACAATAAATAAATATTCTTTCAAAAAATCATTTTTTTTGTAGTTTTGGCGGGAAACCGTTTTTTTTTGCGGTTTTGGCGGGAAACCGCTTTTTTGCGGTTTTGGCGGGAAACCGCTATTTTACGGTTTTGGCGGGAAACCGTTATTTTCGGTTTTGGCAGAAAACCGATATTTTGCGGGTTTGGCGGGAAACCGCTATTTTGCGGTTTTGGCGGGAAACCGATTTTCGAGGTTTTGGCGGGAAACCGTTTTTTTTTGCGGTTTTGGCAGGAAACCGATTTTTGTAGTTTTGGTGGGAAACCGCTATTTTGCGGTTTTTGTGGGAAACCGTTGTTTTTTGCGGTTTTGGCGAGAAACCGATTTTTGCGGTTTTGGCAGAAAACCGCTATTTTGCGGTTTTGGCAAGAAACCGATATTTTGCAGTTTTGGCGGAAACCCGCTTTTTTGCAGTTTTGGCTGAAAACCCGCTTTTTTGCGGTTTTGGCTGAAAACCGCTTTTTGCGGTTTTGGCTGAAAACCGCTTTTTGCGGTTTTGGCGGGAAACCGTTTTTTGCGGTTTTGGCGGGAAACCGCTATTTTGCGGTTTTGCCGGGAAATCGCTATTTTACAGTATTGGCAGGGAACCGCTATTTTGTAGTTTTGGCGGGAAAACGCTATTTTGCGGTTTTGGCACGAAACCGTTATTTTGTGGTTTTGGCAGGAAAATCGCTATTTTGTGGTTTTGGTAATAAAACCGTTATTTTGCGGTTTTGACAGGAAACCGTTATTTTGCGATTTTTGTGGGAAACTGATTTTTGCGGTTTTGACGGGAAACCGATATTTTACGGTTTTGGCGGAAAATCGCTATTTTACAATTTTGGCGGGAAATCGATATTTTGAAGTTTTTACGCGAAAACTCTATTTTGCGATTTTGGTGGGAAATTGTTTTTTTTGCGGTTTTGGCAGGAAACCGCTATTTTGAAGTTTTTACGGGAAAACTCTATTTTGCGGTTTTGGTGGGAACCCAATATTTTGCAAGAAACCGCTATTTTGAAGTTTTTATGGGAAAAATCTATTTTGCGGTTTTGACGGGAAACGCTATTTTGTAGTTTTAGTGAAATTTTGCGATTCTGTTATAATGACGTAATTTTTTTCTTCTGAAAAATAATAAAATATAAATATTTTAAGTTTTGATTGTAAATGAGGGTATTTTAGACTTTTGTAATTTTGGATGCACTTTGGTGCATCCAAACTCTAGTTTTAAGTGCATCCAACATATCCAATTATTTTGGATGCATTTCATTTTGCATCCAGTTTTTACATCCAGATGCACTTCTTATTTTGATAAAAACGAACTGCATCTCATATTTGCATCTAGACGCAGTTACTGGATGAACAAAAGAACATGCCCTTAGTAGAAAGTTTTTTAATGTTTAACGTAAAAGTAAAAGTAAAAGCAAAAAGTCTTACAAAACCTTCATCCACAGAACGGGGTTTAACTTTCATCACTTGTGGTCTTAGCTTCAGCGACCGCCACGTGGACACCCACCTCCCTCCAGCTCCGTCTCGCTTTGAGCTCCGGTGCTCGCCGGAAATTGCACACCGTCTACTTACGGCTATCGTATTTCTATAGGAAATCGGGTTGTGGAGTTGTCTGTTTTTCGCATAAGTCGGATGTCGAGGCCTGGACCGAATCGGAATCGTCAAAACTGCCAGCCGATGGTTTGGCCGGGTGGGCCGATTCCGATAACGACGAAAAGTGATAATCTCGTGGATCGGGTTATCAATCAAATAGAAATAGAGACGAGAGATAGAAGAAATAAGCAAGAAGATCATAAGAAATTGAGGATAGGGATGAAGAAAGGGGAAGAAGATTTCGCTGATCTGAGTCGCTATACTCAACTTTGATTGATCAACAATGTGATGAATCGTTTACAAAGAGGAAAGTTAGACTAAATACAAGCAACATAGAAAGCTAATGGGCTAAAGTGATAACCTAATGATAAAACCCAACGTAAGCCCAACAACCATGAGATGGATCGTATCAATACTCCCATCGTGAAGAACCACCTTGTCCTCAAGGTGGAAGAGAATTGATATCAGTGCCCAACTTCTTCTACTGCGATTGAAGTCAGTTGAGAATGATCCAATAACTAAAGATTCTTCATCCACATGCAACACCATTACCATGATCACGACATATACGTCCACACCAGAATCCGTAAGAAGCAGTATCTTGAGGTTGTTCTCAGTTTCAGTTGAACCTTCCAGCGCTTCTTTCCTCTTAATGCTCTCACTATAGCAACAATTCACCATCAATCTAGTTAGATACAAAAACCAGGAACCCAATGCGCCGAGTGATAGCTCTGGCGGCCTTGGAAAATGGAACATCCCATAGGTAAAGATAGAAGCTAAATGATTTTCTGTATCCCAAACAGTCCTTATTTGCCTATCCTTACTCAACCAAGAAGGATCCACCATGTCCTCTCGATGGAAACTAACAACCCTTCTCAGCAATTGCTTTAGCTCATCTTTACTTCCATAGTCAATGGAAATAGTCACGAAATTTTGTAGCTCCTTGTTCATTTCATCATTGTTCTCAAATTCCATTACCACAATAATAAAATAAGGGGAATGGTTATTACCACGAGCTGGTGGAGTATCACATTCCAGCCTAACTGTGAACGTATGTTTGACTTCATTCAACGAATCCAGGTGGACTTAAGGCCCAAGACACAATATCATTCAGCTGGGCCAAAGCTGATTAATTGAGCCCAAATATCAGAGTTGACCAAATGGTCAAAAGATAGAAAAAGGTTGTTACAAAGAGATCGTCTTCTTCGTTTTACGAAGTTGACAAGAAAAAGCGAAGAACTAGAGAGAGAGAATTGAACCTAGAGAAGTTAGAGAGAGAGAGAAGCCATCGTTGATAGAAGAGAGAAGATCAATTCCGCAATTGAGGTCTTCTTCTTCTAGAGCTTTCTCCCTTGTGGATTCTACTTCTAGTTCCTTTCATCTTAGCTCTCTGGATCTTGTAACAGAGACACATCCATTGTTAAAGGCTTGTAAACCTTCTCTGATAATGAATGCAGTTGAGGGACACGGTTCCCTCCCCTGAGACGTAGCCTTCACGGTGAACTCAGGGTGATCAAATCTCGTGAGTTGTTTACGTTAATCTCTTCGTGTTCGTTCGTGTTCGTTTCACCAAACTAGATCAACGAACCTACAAAGTCAATCAAGACAAATCTTCACAAGTGGTATCAGAGCATCCCAGGTGCGATTGCCAGGATTGAGGTTGATGAATCGAAGAAAAGAGGTAAAGAAACTTATCTGTTTTGTTCACAAAGAGGATTTTCTTGGAATTAGGAGGAATCAGGAAATAGCTGTGCTGTTGAATCGTGATTCTCTGTTTGCTACATCTGCGATTGATATCCTTCAAGATTAAGGATCTCCTTTATTGAAGCAAAAGCATCATCTGGATTTAACCTGCAAGAAAATCAAATTACCAGTCAACATGGAACCAACTCTAGGAAGATTTGAGATGGATAGGTTTGATGGTAAAGGGGATTTTGGCATGTGGAAGTACAAGATGATGGGCCAAATGGAGATTCAAGGTTTACTCTCAGTGCTTAAGGAAGGTTTTACTATTTTCTCAGAACCTGAAAAGAAAGTAGAAGGGTCAGAGGCAATAGTTGGTCCATCAGAGGCAAAAGTTGATGAAAAGAAAGCTGCGAAAGATCTTAGAGTCAGAAGCCTATTGGGAACATGCTTAAGTGACCTAATTCTAAGGAAGATGATGCATGAAACTACTGCTTTGGGACAGTGGAAAGCACTTGAAAGGATTTATCAAACTAAGTCGCTTCCCAACAGAATCTACTTGAAGAAACAATTCTCTTGTTACAAAATGGAAGAAAATAAGTCTATAGAAGAAAACGTGGACATCTTCCTGAAATTGGTTGCAGATTTAAACAGTCTCAAGGTTACCATTTCAGAAGAAGACCAAGCCATTCAGCTCCTGTCAGGACTTCCAACAGCTTATGAACCATTGGTTCACACCCTTCAGTATGGAAGTGGGAAGGAGACACTCACAGTCGATGAAGTTGTAGTTGCTGCTCATTCAAAAGAAGCTGAACTAAGACAGAAAGGGGTGCTAAACAAGAGTAAGGCAGAAGGGTTGTATGTTGAATCTCGTGGAAGATCTGAAAAGATGTCTAACAATGGGAATGATAAAAATCCCAACAAGTCATGGAGGTCAAAGAGCAAAGAGGGCAGGTCAAATTCAAAGAACAGATTTAACAAAGAAGGTAAATCGGCTTGTTTCATCTGTGGCAAAGATGGACATTGGAAACGAGAATGTCCTAGTAAAGGAAAGAAGAAAAATGGTGAATCTTCTGCCAATGTTGCCTCAGAAGTGAAACAGCCTCTGGTTCTCACTGCAAGCGTTCAACACTCAAAGGATGAGTGGGTTATGGACTCAGGATGTACATTCCATATCACCCCTAACAAGGAACTGTTGTGTGATTTTAAAGAAATTGATGGGGGAAAGGTGTTAATGGCAAATAACACTCACAGTGAAGTGAAAGGTATCGGAAAAATCAAAATTACCAATCCAGATGGTACAGAGGTTATACTAACTGATGTGAGATATATGCCTAACATGAGCAGAAATTTTATATCCTATGGAATGCTAGAAAAGTCAGGATGCAAATACAAGGGTGAAGGCTTCATAGTCAACTTTTACAAAGATGGTCAGAAAGTGATCTCTGGAAAGTACAACGCAGGTCTGTACTATCTCCAAGGTATAGTGAGCAAGGCTGAAGTCAATCTCACAGAGTCAAAGGAAAAATTGACAGTTTTATGGCACTCAAGACTTGGTCATATGAGCTCTAAAAACATGGATGTTCTAGTTCGAGATGGGTATTTGCCAAAGACAGAGGTTGGAAAGTTAGATTTTTGTGAGAGTTGTGTACTTGGAAAGTCTCATAAACAAAGCTTTCCTACAGCCAAGCATACAACTAAAGGAATTCTGGAATATGTTCATTCTGATTTGTGGGGATCTCCATCAACACCAGAAAGTTTGGGTGGCTGTAAATACTTCATCAGTTTCATAGATGATTACTCCAAAAAGGTGTGGGTATATTTTCTAAGGACGAAGGATGAAGCGTTTCACAAGTTCAAAGAATGGAAAGAAGCTGTGGAAAACCACACAGAAAAGAAGATTAAATGTTTAAGAACTGACAATGGCTTGGAGTTCTGCAACACACTGTTTGATGACTTGTGCAAGAAATCTGGGATCAAACGACACAGGACTTGCACTTATACACCTCAGCAGAACGGTGTATCTGAGAGGATGAACATGACTATTATGGACAAGGTTAGAAGCATGTTGGCAGAAACAGGTTTGGGTCAAGAGTTCTGGGCTGAGGCCACTTCAACTGCTGTATATCTGATCAACAGAACACCAAATTCCACAATAGAGTTTAAACTACCTGAGGAGGTGTGGTCTGGTCATAAACCTGAACTGTCACATCTCAGAAGATTCGGGTGCTCAGCTTATGTGCATACTGTTCAGGAAAAGACTAGTCCTAGAGCTGAAAAAGGATTTTTTCTGGGATACCCATTTGGTGTCAAGGGTTATCGGGTTTGGATGCCAAAAGATGGGAAATGCAAAACAAGCAGAAACGTGGTGTTTCGAGAAGATGAGATATACAAAGATACCTTAGCTACTACACAGGAAAGTGCTGAGAAATCTGATGGGGGGAGTGAAGGACATGGAAAGAAGAAGTCTGGTAAGAGAGTGCAGTTTCACACACAGCTCATTCAAGGACCAAGTTCAACAAGTTATGAACATGGTGAGACTTCTTCTCAAGGTGGAGAGCTTTCTTCACAGGCTGAATCAGATAGCTCAGAGAGATCAAATGATTCAGATGGTTCAGAAAGTCTAGATGAGTCAGAAGGGCTGACATTCAATGAGGAGGATGAGACAGAAATCAGTTACTCACTTGATGATTATCTTCTTGTAAGGGACAGAAGCAGGAGGGATAATGTCAGGCCACCCTCCAGGTATGAAGACTCTGACTTCGTAGCATATGCATTATCTGCTGCTGAAGACTTAGAGATAGATGAGCCAAGGTCCTTTGAAGAAGCAAAGAGGAGTAAGAAATGGAAATACTGGAATAATGCGGCAAAGGAAGAAATGGATTCACTTGGCAAAAATCACACATGGGACCTTATTGATAAGCCAGACAAGCAGAAACTAGTTGGATGCAAATGGATTTTCAAACTTAAACCGGGAATTCCAGGAGTGGAGAAGCAAAGGTACAAGGCAAGGCTTGTAGCAAAGGGGTTTTCACAAAAGGAAGGAGTAGATTTCAATGAGATTTTTTCACCTGTTGTGAAACATGTGTCCATCAGAATAATGCTGTCTTTGGTGGTGAACTTGGACTACGAATTGGAGCAGCTAGATGTCAAGACGGCATTCCTCCATGGAAATTTGGATGAAAGGATTTTGATGAGTCAACCAGAAGGATTCATTAAAATTGGAGAAGAGAATAAGGTATGTCTTCTGAGAAAATCTCTATACGGGCTGAAACAGTCACCTAGGCAATGGAACCTGAGGTTTGACTGTTTCATGAAAGGGGAACAGTTCTTAAGAAGCAGTTTTGATCCTTGTGTTTACATGAAAAACATAAAGACAGATCAGGCCATTTATCTTCTCTTGTATGTTGACGACATGCTTATAGCTTCGGGGAACAAGTTTGAGATCAGAAAGATAAAGGACAGCTTGAGCAGGGAATTCGAAATGAAGGACTTGGGAAAAGCGTCAAGGATTCTGGGAATGGACATTTACAGAGATAGGGAGAAGGGGATTCTGATTTTATCTCAAGAGAATTATATCAAGAAAGTTCTGAAAAGTTTTGGAATGTTTGAATCAAAGGCAGTCTCTACTCCAATTGCATCACATTTCAAGTTGAAAAGTTTAACAAATGAAGAAAGGGTGTCAGAGGCTGAGTATATGGAAAGGATTCCTTATGCTAGCACAGTGGGAAGTCTTATGTACGCTATGATAGGATCAAGACCTGATTTAGCCTATGCTGTGGGAGTTATCAGTAGGTTCATGTCAAAACCAGGCCGAGACCATTGGGCTGCTGTTAAATGGGTGTTGAAGTATCTAAGGGGCGCATTAAAGACAAACCTCACATTCAGTAAGAGTTCAAGTTTCAGCATTGAAGGGTTTTGTGATTCTGATTATGCAGCTGACCTTGATAGACGAAGATCAGTGACAGGTTTTGTTTTCAAGGTTTGGGGTAATACAGTTTGTTGGAGGTCAAATTTGCAGTCAGTGGTGACTTTATCAACAACTGAAGCAGAGTACATGGCTCTTTCTTCAGCCGTGAAAGAGGCCATTTGGTTGAAGGGAATATGTGATGAAATGGGTTTTACCCAAGGAAGTGTTAAAATCCATTGTGATTCACAGAGTGCATTGGCGCTTGCAAAGAACTCTGTGCACCACGAAAGGACCAAGCATGTTGCAACTAAATATCATTTCATTCGAGATATTGTTGCACAAGGTGATGTTACTCTATTCAAAATTCATACAAGCAGAAATCCAGCAGACTTCTTAACTAAAGCCTTACCTGGGCCAAAGTTCCAACTCTGCTGTGATCTTGTGAACATCGCCTAGAGGCTTGGCAGCTCCGGGTAACTCCATTGTCAAATAGATCTCGCAAAATCAGAAAGAGTAAGATTTCAGGTCTTTGTCTCTTTCTGGAAAATTTGACAATGCAAAATTCTCAGGTTATTTTGGTGAGAGAAAGAGTTACCCGTGGAGCTTAAGGAGCTGAGATGGAAAGTATTCAGCTCAAGGTGGAGTATCTGAAAAAAATTCAAGATGTCAGAAGGTTGCTGGTTTCTGGGTTTCGAAAGTCAGAGAGTAAACGCGAGAAGAGATGAATCTGGGTTTGTGAAGCGTTACCTGAGTTCGTCTGAGCAGCGGAAGAGCAGTAATTGTTCGTCGGAAAGCTGAAAAGAGAAAGTCGGAGACTTTAAGCAAGTTTTCGCAAAAGAAGGAATCAACAGGAAGAAACTCTTATTTGTCAAGGTGAAGAGATGGTTAAGAGTTTCAGGTGTTACCTGGAGAGGATTCTGAAGATGGCGTCGGAAGACAAGGCCAGAGATGCGATAATGATTTGGAAAAGCCGCATCGGACTTCACGGTCGAGGTTTACACGAAGATTAGGGTTCGCCGCTTCTGTCGGGAATTGTCTGAAGCAAAAGGTGGAGTTTGTGAACGTATGTTTGACTTCATTCAACGAATCCAGGTGGGCTTAAGGCCCAAGACACAATATCATTCAGCTGGGTCAAAGCTGATTAATTGAGCCCAAATATCAGAGTTGCCAAATGGTCAAAAGATAGAAAAAGGTTGTTACAAAGAGATCGTCTTCTTCGTTTTACGAAGTTGACAAGAAAAAGCGAAGAACTAGAGAGAGAGAATTGAACCTAGAGAAGTTAGAGAGAGAGAGAAGCCATCGTTGATAGAAGAGAGAAGATCAATTCCGCAATTGAGGTCTTCTTCTTCTAGAGCTTTCTCCCTTGTGGATTCTACTTCTAGTTCCTTTCATCTTAGCTCTCTGGATCTTGTAACAGAGACACAGCCATTGTTATAGGCTTGTAAACCTTCTCTGATAATGAATGCAGTTGAGGGACACGGTTCCCTCCCCTGAGACGTAGCCTTCACGGTGAACTCAGGGTGATCAAATCTCGTGAGTTGTTTACGTTAATCTCTTCGTGTTCGTTCGTGTTCGTTTCACCAAACTAGATCAACGAACCTACAAAGTCAATCAAGACAAATCTTCACACCAACATGCGTCTTCTCCTTTGATTCAGTTCTCTCACTCTTCTTCTGACATCTACTTGCTAATAACGCAATAGAACTTGGTGTAACCCATTTAGTTTCATTGAGAGACTTGAGTGTGTGGTCAGAATCATCTTCTTTATTTTATCATAGAAAATCTTCTAGTCGAGTCTCCTTCGATACTCTAAAACAGAACTCTCTTGGACCTGCAAGGTGATTTCCCGACACTTCCCTTTAATTTTGTTGTTCTGTCCAAGTCTAAGGAGAACCTTACCTTTGCATGTAATATTAACTGGTACATTAAGAAAGAGAACCACTTCTTCAAACATAAAGTTATTCGCTGCTCTGGAATCAATGAGGACATCAACCTTATGCCCAAAAATAGAACCATAAACCTTGGCACTCTCCTCTTTGTTCGAATCTGGTTCTTTCTTGGCCCGTAGTTTATCCTTAGTATGTTTTTCGACATATTTCATAGACACAAGGCTCATCAGCACTTCATAAGCGCTTGGATCAGAAGATCGTTTACCCGAAATTCTCTCTGATGGAGCTTCACCTTTCTTAACGAGCTCTGCATCTAAACCCTCTGCACACAGTTACATAAACTTATTTATCTCAATTGTACCTTCACAGATGTCAATTCCACACCCTAAGAGCATGTTGATCCCTTGCAAATAAGCATTTTGATATCCTCTCATTTTACCCTTCATAGCATACATTTCACTTTGCATTTTGAGTCACATTCGAGCATATCTAGGTCTTTCATGCATGTTTTGGTCTTGTTTAGTGAATAAGACGTTTTGCATTAGGTCTTAGAGTGTCTTGAATGTTATGCAGTATATTCTAGGTACTTTGGAGCGGTTCGGAGATGTTCGGGAAGCCCCGAGGCTCAAGCACGATTGGCTACGGATGCGGAGAAGGACTTACCACATAATTGGAGTCTTGGCTCAGCACAACCGACAAGCACCCAGGCGGTCTGTAACGCCCACGAACCGCTCTGTGGCCGGGCCAGGCCGAGAGCTCCCGCGCGCCGCGCACGCGCACACGCAGAGACGGGCCGGGTTCGCTACGTAGCGGCTCCCGTGCACTGGTCAACCTTAAGGGTTCAAGGACCGCCCGTCCGTTCCACCCGAGCCTCCCAGTCCGCGAGGGCCGCATACTCCCGGGACTTCGGCCTAAGGCTTTGCAACCCGTACCTCGGCCCAGGGAGCCGTCGGTTCCATCCCGAGCCTAGCTATTACCTAACAGCCTGAAAACAACAAAGCATCGTCATAAGTAATCTATAATTACTTAGTGAGCCCGTGATCTCTACCATGCGACCTAGCATGACCTGAAAACCTTGCAAGCAAGCCTACCAACTTAACATGCTTAAACTACACAACCTAGCTCAATCTCAACTATTATGCAAAACTAGCATAAAAACACGCAGCGGAACTAACAACCTATCAACACATTCACAATAGTCCTAGTCACACCAAGTAACTAGACTCAAACGACACGCAGCGGAAATTCAAACAATCAACCAAGTTTCACGCAATAATTCACATAAATAAATTACGCAAGCAATAAACCAAACACATAATTTAAATAACTCAATTTAAATCCTAATCATGTGCTGCCTCACATGACCGGAAACTACTCATAGTGATTAGGTTGAAAGCTTGGATCTGATCCTGCCTCGGCCCTTCCCACGTACTGCCCACACCCGGCTTAAGCGTTCAGAAACTAACCACCAAGGTTGTAGAGAGGTTTCTAGTGATTTTCGAATGGGAAATGGTGTGAAGTTTACAAATGGACTAAGGTCCTATTTATAGCCTTTTAGGTAAGCACAAGGTGGCCCTGGAGTAACACCAGCATGACACATGTCCTGTGACTAAGCTTATCCGTACGGCGACACATGCCCTTAACAATGACTAAGCTTATTCACCTTGTGACACATGCTTCCTTTCATGCACGATGACCCCTCCTACTTGCATGCATGGCAACACCTCATGCTTGCATGCTAAAATTAATCCTTTGGTCTTATCCGCAAAAATCAAGCTTATCCCCATTTTTAAGCTTATCCACAACTCATGCTTATCCGTAGCCGCAATTGTTGACTTTTCGTAGTCTTTATCCAAAATCGGTTGCCTAATACACGGTTGTGGCCGTACATGGTCCACATAAATTACCCGAGTCTTTTCGAGCTTATCACTTATCGCCTGTCTGCCGGCATCCGCCAGAAAGGTTCTCTGGATAAAACTAGAGTTCTAAGCCCTTAGCCTAATTTTTCGCGGATAATTCCTTAAGGCGCCTCGACCAGACTTTCACATTTTCGACCCTTAGACTACCTGGTTGGGCTTCATGATTCAGTCACTCGGTCCGTCGGTGACAACCCTCTCGGCCCTCCCCCGATACTTCTGCCTAACCTAGGCCAAATTGGTTTCCGTCTCGGTCAAATCCCTTTGCCGATTTCTAGCCGAGTACTGGGGCATTACATTCTACCCCTCTTAAAAAGAATTCGTCACGAATTCCCTTGGCACACCTTGCCTAGGCTCTCCAAAGACTCACTCTAGATCCAGTCCTCAACCTTCCGGCCTACCCAGACATCAGTTCATGGTTCGAAATATCTCTATGGCATTATCCTTCTGTTCAGGTTCCTCACACTTCCTTGTTCAAGTTCTTCATATTCTCTCGGGTTCCACGAACTACCTACTTAAGCTACCTCGGGTGCTAGTACGTGGGCGATCTTGAGACATTCCTTAGATCAATCCAACCTTAGCTTTCAACATAAACACACACAAATTATTTTATTTATCAACAGACAGTACAAGTTTTAAACTTTCGGCTATGCATACCTAACATAACTCGACAAGTTAAAACTTATAACTGTACAACAAAAGATAAACAAAAAGGGGTACTTTTTAACCCAAGGCTTCCCTAG
Source organism: Eutrema japonicum (assembly GCA_030161315.1). NCBI lineage: Eukaryota > Viridiplantae > Streptophyta > Magnoliopsida > Brassicales > Brassicaceae > Eutrema > Eutrema japonicum. The sequence continues at coordinate 38,920,582 of BSQW01000004.1, read as the reverse complement.
CCGCCTGTACAACAAAAATTTAGATAACTACCCACATTCCTTAACCCGAACGTGTGTACTCACACGCTGAGCACATACAACCTAGCACAAAACGATAGCCCCCTTGACGAGCATGAGAGGGAGAGGGAGTAGCCACATAGAAACCTGTGGAGTGAGATGGCGAGTCTGGATGTGTGATCGGGCATGAGGTAGCGTAATGGCCCTGTTCCCCACAAGTGAGACAGGCAACTCTCGCGGTCATGAATGGCTGGTAAAACTTACACTCGCGAGGGTAATATCCTTCCTGTCCACAAGTGTAGCATATATGCTCATATTTGCTTGGCATAGCAGGACGTCCACCTTGACTCCCCTGGCCATATCCTATCCCACCATCCGTACACTGCCTATGCTCTTGGAATGGTCCCCGAATGCCAGTCTGGCCCACCGGCACAAATCTCCATCCAGAATCCGTTCCAAATCTCGAGAATGGTGATGGGGTCCTCCACATCGAGGCAGTGAAATCCGCAATGGGTGACACCGGCGTAGGAGATGCTAAAAGATTATGGCTGAGCAACATCTCGAAGTCTTGCCATCCTGGCAAAGGTGATAGACCATGTGCGGGACTATCATGTTCTCCAAGTGGTCCTACCGAACTGTCAGAAGAGATATCCATAACACTTGGTGACGAAGGTATCACATGTACCGAGTGATAAGAATCAGAGGATATGCTCACATAATCCTCTTGCACAAATCTCTCCTGACCCTTAGTCCCCACTAACACATAGTCCGCGGCCATGTCCTCATTGTCACCCTCCTTCTCCTGAGGATCTGACTCCGAAGGTGTATACACACTGATAACCGCGTATTTTACCACTTTAAGTCTCATATTTTCTTTCGTTTTCCTTGTGTTTCGTATAGTTTCTAATATGCATATGTCGCATTTAGGTCCAAATCGAGTCACACTGCATTTAGGACGTCCTAGGTCGTTTTTGTGTTCTTTTTGGCTTGTTAAAGCCTTTTTCAGGTGTTCGGGACTGATTTGGATGAGCGCGGACGAAAAGAAACCGTAAAGATTGAAGAAGGAACGTGAGGACCGGAATTTACATAAACGATCGCTGAAAGCGATCCACGACAAAAAGCATGCTCGATCGGCTACTAATCGATCGATGAAACCGATGGCAGAAAAATACACAGGCGATCGGTCATAACCGATCGCCATAACCGATCAACATTGCCACAGGCGATCGATCATAACCGATCGCCATAACCGATCGACATTGCCTCCGGATTTTCAGCTTGATTTTGGGAACCAACCACTTTTGTAATATATTTTTCAACACTTCTTCTCTTTCTTATTAACTCTAGGCACGAAAATATCATCTCTGTCTGCTTCTTTTTACTGTTCTAAGCCAACTACTTCTCCCTTCTTCTCTCTTGTTTTTGTATGAAAGATTCAAGATCCACAACATTCTAGTGAAGATTTTCTTAAACTCTTTCCATCAATCTTCTTATTTTTGCTATGTTTTGCTTTTGTTCGGTTTTGTTTTGTGCTTTGACTATGTGTGAGTAGTTTTATTATGGATTGTGGGAATGGTTGATTTAGAGGGATAAATGACGATCTTTTGATGTTTAGGACAAGATTACAAAAGTTCTCATGTTTAGAAGTGGTCTTAAGGCTAGGATTGAAGTAGCTATCCAATCTCTAGATCATGGTCAGTTTGCCCTTGTAAGAGGTTTAGTAGGCTGTCTAGAAGATTTCTAACATGTTCTTGATACTTAGCAAGGCGGAAGCCGTGACTAAGGTTCATTAATTGGCTAAAAAGGGCTTGTGTTTCATGCTTGTCGATAAATCGGTTGCATTCGGAAGATTAGCTAATTCGAGTTATTAATAAAGGGTTTAGCATCACGGAAGTGAGTTAAACTATTGGGTTGTGTCCATTGCCATAGAACAAGCTCATTGAGTGATTATAAACATAATAAGAGAATCATCGAACACTCGAAATCGCATACCATTTCCTACGATCCATATCTTCGTCTTCTTGAGTAAATCGAGTTTAGTGTCTTGTCGTCTTTGAATTTGTGTCTTTAAAACTAGCTTTGATTATTTCAAGTGTCCTGTATTTTTCTTATTCTCTGTTTCTCTTCTTTACCTTTAGTTTTATCGTAACTAGTTCTTTAGACAAAAACCAAAAAACGTTTAGCTTAGCTTGATTAGTTTCTTGTATTCTTATTGTGTTGTTCTTATTTTCCTGTGGATTCGATACCAAAGTGCTGCAATGACATGCCATTAGATTGATGCATTGTGCACAGTGGGTAATTGTGCGGACCGTTAAAAGTCTAGTTATCAATTTGGCGCCGTTGCCGGGGAAATTAGCAATAGCCATTAGGATTTGGAATCTACCAAGTCTAAGTGTTTTTCTTTACTTGTTACTAAACCGCCCTGTTTTATTTGCTCTGTTTTTAAAGGTTTATGCACACGAGAAGTCAAGGGCAAGAGAACTTACAACCACTTGTGCTAGACATTCAAAGATTCGAAAGAGATAATCAAAGGGCAACCAGAGAACGTGCTGAGCACGTTAGGCGATTAGGTATGGACGCTCAGCAAAATGATCCTCCTCCCCAAGGAGAGAACCCACAGCCTCCACCACTAGACGAAGTCCAAGGAGTGGGCGTAAACCTGAGGCAGCCAATCCATCCTCCTAGATAGCCACAAAGGATTGGTGCCTTCGATGAACCTACTACACAAGGGGTTCTAACTGGGATAAGGCCACCGCCATTTGTCAACAACAACTTCGAAATCAAGTCGAGCCTTAGCAACATGGTGCAAAACGCTAAGTTTCATGGTCTGCCGATGGAGAATCCGATTGATCACATCGATCAATTTGACCACTTATGTGGGACTGTCAAAATGAACGGAATCCCGGAGGACGTTGTTAAGATGCCTCTCTTCCCATTCTCTTTGGGAGATAAGGCTGCTCAACGGGAGAAATGTGTGATTACTACCACCATACCAACTTGGGAGGAATGCAAGAAGTAATTCTTGGCAAAGTTTTTCTCGAGACAAAAGACAGCAAAGCTGAGAAACGACATCACCAGCTTCAAGCAAGGAAGCAATGAATCGTTTTATGAAGCGTGGGAGAGATTGAAAGGGTACACAAGAGCCTTCCCTCACCATGGAGTCTCCAAAGAAGCACTTCTCGGAATCCTACACCGAGGTGTTCTTGAAAAATACCAACTGGCCTTGAACACGGCAAGCAATGGGAGTTTTGTTAGTCAAGACGTCGTTAATGGAGAGATACTAGTTGAGAATCTAGCTCAAAGTGACCAAGGCTATAGAGGTGACTATGATCGAGCGGTGAGAGATGCAAGGTATGACGATCAAAGGTTCAAAGACTTGAGCGATAAGTTGGACAAGGTTCTGCTTGTGAGCCAAAGATCAGTTAACTATGTGGGAGAGTATGGAGGCCAAGGAGGGTACCAAGATATCGGACAAGAGGGGAACGGAGAACTTCAAGACGAAGTGAACTACATTGGGAACCAATGAGGTTACCAAGGGAACCGAGGAGGGTTCAATCAAAATTATCGGAATCATCCTAATTTGTCTTATCGAAACAACAACGTGGAGAACCCCCAAGACAAGATCTACCCTCCACAGAGCCAGCAAGGGTTCCAACCCAAAATATTCAACCAAGGAGGCTTCAAATCTAGCCAAAGCGGGTTTCAAGGAAACATGGAAATTTTCAAACAAATCAAGGAAACCAAAGAAACTACAACTCGAACTACCAGCAGGGCTATCAACCGAAGCTAAGCAACTTCCCAAACCAAGAGAATTCACCAAACAAGGAAACACAAGGTGATGTGCAAAATATGCTCAAACAAATTTTGGAAGGGCAAGCTAAGGGGCAAGTAGAACTTACCAAGAAGATGATAGACATCAACAACAAGGTCGACGGTGTATACATGGATCTGAATGCCAAGTTTGAGAGCCTGTTAATATAACGCCCCGACCGCCCCTACCTGTGGGCCCCATGCCCTCTCTCGGCCCGTGGGCCCCACCCTTGTCCGACGGCCGGTGCGTTAGTCCGGGAGGCTTGTAATACTTGTTTACTGACCCTGCAATCACCACGTGATCTTTCCCCGTGTTTTGTCCTCACTCACACGATACCGCGAATCACTTCCCGGTAGGTCACCCATCCTTAAATTGCTCCAGCTCAAGCACGCTTAACTCTGGAGTTCTCTCTGGACAAGTTCCTGAAAAGATAAGTGCACTTTGGTGACATAGGTAGCCAAATCAATTCTTATAAGCCTCTCCGCATATACAAGAAATCGGGATGTTACAGTTAAAATATGTTAAAGGCTTAGACAACCAGATTGCTCAAGTAGCCTCAACATCGAAAGGACCAAGCGGAGTTTTGCCCGGAAAACCCGAGATCAGACCAAAAGAGTATTGCCAAGCGATCACATTAAGGAGTGGAACTTCTTAACCATGAGTGTAGCGCCATAACCATGAGTGTAGCACCATAACCATGAGTGTAGCACCATAATCCAAAACAATTTGCCTAAGAAGCTTAAAGATCCGGGCAGCTTCACGCTACCCTGCACACTAGGACCTTTGTCCTTTGGGAAATGCTTGGTTGATCTTGGTGCAAGCGTGAGCCTCATGCCATTGACGGTTTCTAAGAGGTTAGGATACACAAACTTCAAGATGACCAGAATTTTGCTAGTCTTAGCGGATAGAACAATTCGATTTCCAATTGGAATTCTTCAAGACTTGCCATTGAAAGTTGGGGATAGTATTATCCCTACAGATTTCGTGGTGCTAGAGATGGATGAAGAACTATCGGATCCCATAATCTTGGGAAGACCTTTCTTAGCAACCGCGGGTGCCATTATTGACGTTAAGAAGGGCATGATCGATCTGCACTTGGGAGATCTCGTTCTGAAATTCAACATAATGGAAGTAATGAAGAAACCAACCATAGAAGGAAGGGTTTTCTACATAGAGACCTTAGATGAGATGGCTGATGAGAATTTGGCGGAGTTGAGCATGGAAGACGCCCTAGAAGTAGCCTTCACACAAAACAGCGAGGAATGTAAGCTTGTGAACGAAGAGGCGATCGAATATGAGATAATTCTGGACTCTCATCTGCCATGGAATAAAGAAGCATACTTCTCGGAGATAGGCGAAAACGTAAAAGCCAAGGAAAAGAAGACACTAGCAATGGTAAGTCTAGTGTGGAGGATGATTAGAGCGAACTTGACGCTCCACAACTTCAGCTCAAACCGCTGCCCAACGGTCTAAGGTACGCGTTTCTTGGACCGAACTCTTCATATCCTATAATCATAAATGATGCATTGAATGATGAGGAAACATCTATGCTTTTGACTGAATTGAAAATGTATAGAAAGGCTATAGGATATTCTCTGAAAGATATAAAAGGAATTTCTCCGTCATTGTGCATGCAAAGAATTCATTTAGAGGATGAATCTAAAGCTTCAATTGAACACCAAAGAAGGTTGAACCCAAACTTGAAAGAAGTAGTAAAAAAGGAAATTTTGAAACTACTTGACGCGGGAGTGATATATCCAATCTCGGATAGTACTTGGATCTCCCCGATTCATGTAGTTCCAAAGAAAGGAGGAATGACCGTAATCAAAAATGAAAAAGACCAATTTATCCCAACTAGAACCATCACAGGCCATAGAGTATGCATTGACTATAGGAAATTGAATTCCTCAACTAGGAAAGATAATTTTCCTTTGCCATTCATTGGTCAAATGCTTGAAAGACTTGCAAATCATTCATATTATTGCTTCCTCGATGGTTACTCGGGTTTCTTTCAAATACCAATACACCCGAGTGATCAAGAGAAGACGACTTTCACTTGCCCATACGGTACCTTTGCTTATCGAAGGATGCCTTTTGGCTTGTGTAATGCACCCGCGACTTTTCAAAGGTGTATGATGTCTATCTTCTCGGATTATATTGAGGATATAATGGAAGTGTTTATGGATGATTTCTCTGTATATGGTTCTTCGTTTGGTGGTTGTCTTTCTAATTTGTGCAGGGTGCTCAAAAGATGTGAAGACACGAATCTCGTTATGAATTGGGAAAAATGCCATTTCATGGTGAAGAACAGAATTGTTCTCGGGCATCGCATTTTTGAAAGTGGGATCGAAGTCGACAAAGAAAAGATTGAGGTTATGATGACTTTAGAACCTCCATCAACGGTCAAGGGAATCTGAAGCTTCTTGGGACATGCTGGGTTCTACAGGAGATTCATAAAAGATTTCTCGAAAATCGCAAGACCGCTCACAAGGCTCTTATGCAAGGATGCTAACTTTGTCTTTGACGAGGAATGCCATGAAGCTTTTGTGAAGCTGAAAATGCTTTGGTGAGTTCACCAATTATACAGCCACCAGATTGGAGCTTGCCGTTTGAAGTGATGTGTGATGCAAGTGACTACGCTGTCGGGGCTGTATTGGGGAAAAAGAAGGATAAAAAGCTCCATGTCATCTATTACGCGAGTCGGACTCTAGACGATGCTTAAGTGAAATATGCAACAACGGAGAAGGAACTCTTGGCGATTGTCTATTCCTTTGAGAAATTTCGATCTTATTTGGTGGGTTTGAAAGTCATTGTGCACACTGACCATGCTGCATTAAGATATCTGCTGGCTAATAAAGACGCCAAACCGAGATTGCTGAGGTGGATTCTTCTCCTACAAGAGTTTGACCTTGAGATCAAAGATAAAAAGGGAATTGAGAATGGAGTAGCTGATCATCTGTCGAGAATGAGAAACGAGGAAACAATTCCCATCGATGACTCACTACCCGAAGAACAAGTGAACTTGATTCGAGCTTTGCACGTGGCAGATTCTCTGATGAAAGAAATTCTGTCGACGAACACCATGGAGGATAGCTCGCCTTGGTATGTAGATTTTGTCAACTTCTTGACAATCGAGAAAGAACCACCAAATCTTCAAGGGTACTCAAAGAAAAAGTTTTACAAAGATGTCCGACATTACTTTTGGGACCAACCATATCTCTATAGGCGTTGCAACGATGGACTCTATAGGAGGTGCATTTCAGAAGAGGAGACTTCCGGGGTTCTGTTTTGTTGTCACGGATCGGATTATGGAGGACATTTTGCAACATTCAAGACGGCCCAAAAAGCTCTACAAGCGGGATTCTGGTGGCCTACAATGTTCAAGGACGCTTATGATTTCATATCTAAATGCGATGCATGCCAGAGGAAGGGCAACATAAGTAGGAGGAACGAGATGCCTCAAAACCCGATCCTCGAAGTGGAAGTGTTTGACGTATGGGGTATAGATTTCATGGGACCATTCCCGTCCTCGTATGGCAACCAATACATCCTTGTAGCGGTTGACTATGTATCGAAATGGGTGGAAGCCATAGCGAGTCCATCAAATGATGCTAAAGTCGTGGTGAAGCTGTTTAAAAGCATCATATTTCCAATATTCGGAGTTCCACGTGTGGTCATAAGCGATGGCGGAAGCCACTTCATCAAAAAAGTATTCGAGGGGCTCTTGAAAAGACATGGCGTTAAGCATAAGGTAGCTACACCTTATCATCCTCAAACATCTAGTCAAGTTGAAGTATCAAACCGTCAAATAAAGGCAATTCTGGAGAAAACAGTGGGAAAAAAGAGGAAATATTGGTCCACCAAGCTAGACGATGCACTATGGGCGTATCGAACGGCTTACAAAACTCCGATTGGAACAACTCCGTTCAACTTGATTTACGGAAAATCTTGCCACCTTCCTATGGAGATGGAATACAAGGCGTTGTGGGCAACCAAACTACTCAACTTTGACATCAAAACTGCCTCCGAGAAGCGTTTGGTACAGTTGGAGGAGCTTGAGGAAATCGGACAAGGAGCTTATGAGAGCTCGAGGATTTATAAGGAACGGACGAAGACCTTCCACGACAAAAAGATCCTGAAGAGAGAATTCAAAACCGGGGACCAAGTCCTACTGTTCAACTCAAGGTTGAGGTTGTTTCCCGGGAAGCTGAAATCGAGATGGTCGGGACCGTTTACGATCAAAGAAGTCCATCCCTACGGAACGATAGCGCTTTGGAACGAATCCGGAGGAGATTTCACGGTGAATGGACAGCGTTGCAAGCCGTACTTGGCAGACATTAAGATCGAGGAACAAGCCACGATTCCTCTTTCCGAACCCCAAAACGCATAAGACGTCAACAAAGTCAAGCTTAGCGACTTAAAACAAGCGCACTTGGGAGGCAATCCCATGTTATCCTTTGTCAATATGTTTATATGTGTGATTTAAGTTTGAATTTTATCTTTGTTTTTGTGTGTTTTCAGTTTTACAAGACGTCGGGAGTCGCAGGAGAACGTCCGGAATCAAAGTAGAAAAAAATCGCAAAACCGGACAAGCTGGATCGGTTACCACGATCAGTTATAACCGAACAGAATGTGAAGTGATCGGTTATGCCGATCGGTCATCAAAATGCGACCTGTTACGAAGAAAAATCAGTCCCAGCAATCGGTTACCACGATCGGTTATAACCGATCAAAATCTGTCTCGATCGATTTCGTCGATCGGTTATAACCGATCGCGAGCTCAGTCAAAGGAATGCTAAAGCTCTTCATCTCCAACTCCAAGGTACCTAACTTAACACATTGTACATACTTTTTATTTGCATTTTTACTCTTTCTTCAGGTTCATTTCACACCGAGACGGTGTGAATTAAGTCCGGGGGAGAGGTCTTTGTCATTTAACTTCGTTTTCTTTCTCTTATTTTATATTTTTGAGTCTTGCATTGTACATATTCTATTGCATAGAAAAACCAAAAAAAAATTCGAAAATTTTCAAAAATCCAAAAATATCATGTAGTTTGCATAGTCTCATCTTCATTTTAGGATTGAGTCTAGAAGCATTTAGGACACATTCATATGCATAGGGGACAATGATTAAACACTTGAACTTTGAAAACGTTTCCCTTGTTAATCATGTTATGATGCTCGAACCGCTTTGAAAATTTGGAAAATCCATACTTTGATCTCTTGGCTTGAACGTCTTTGATTAGGATGAAACTCGTTGTGATTTGATTCCAACTCTATTTATTTGAACCTAATTTGAACATTAATTGTCTCGCCTAGGGGTTCGAAATGCATTCACATGGTCTTAATCTATATACTCGAATTTTCTTATCCATTTTACCACTCTTGTGCTAATTCGAGTAGCTATCTTCATCTTTAGGATAGGTCCCCACCTCATCACCTAAGCCAATTGTTTCAAACCCATGTTATTTGTGAGTGAGGCCTTTTTCTTGAAAGTGCATACAATCGAAAAATCCTGTAAGAGAAAGGAACGACAAGGCTTATCTTCCTTAGATGAATGACTTGGGAATTGGGAAATAGAATGGTTAAGATAAGTTGGAATGAATGGTGAGTGAAAAAAGGGAAATGGTGAGAGAAAATCGGGTGTAGGCTAAAGAAAGAGCCTAAGGTGCGAAAAGAAAAGAGAAAAGAAAGCGAGAAACTCTAGGAAAGAAACGTGTATTCAAATTTGTCTAAACTCTCGATTGATAAAGAAAAGAAAGAGAATAAGAGTTTAGACTAAGAGAAGAAATTCCCCTAGAGTGTTAAAAAAAAAAAAAAAAAGGAAATGAGGTTATGAACAATGTGAATATCAAGCCAAAAGGGCTACGGGTTTTATTTACGGGAAAAGAGATTGCGAGGCAATGAGCCTAAGACGAGAGATTAGAAAGTTAGGATAGGATGGAAGATAATCTTTGATACATCATTGTTCTATTCCTTTCTTGCTTTTTCGAATTGCCATGCATTACGTTTTTGTGAGAGAAAGTCACCCGAAAAATTTGAACCTCCTCGTACATTGCTTTCAAGCCTTTCTAACCAAAACCGATTGAGAATGTATTAGATTCCCTTATGTGAGACCGCACTTGAAAAAATTTAATTGAATGTTAAAGAGTTGGTTGATAGGAATGCTTGTGGATTCTAAAGTCTTAGGAGCTAGAGCAAAAGATTCAAGTTGCGATAAGTATGGAGAAGTTCGTGAGAGTAGAAGCGATTTTAGCGTTATGACATTTTTACCTAAGGGCATTGAGTTGAAAGTTTCATGTGTTTCTTTTTGGATATGAGTCCCCACCTTCAAACCTCTCTTCTTGGCTTACTTTGCTTTATTCGCTTGAGGACAAGCAAAAGGCAAGTCCGGGGGAGTTGATAACCGTGTATTTTACCACTTTAAGTCTCATATTTTCTTTCGTTTTCCTTGTGTTTCGTATAGTTTCTAATATGTATATGTCGCATTTAGGTCCAAATCGAGTCACATTGCATTTAGGACGTCCTAGGTCGTTTTGTGTTCTTTTTAGCTTGTTAAAGCCTTTTTCAGGTGTTCGGGACTGATTTGGATGAGCGCGGACGGAAAGAAACCGCAAAGATTGAAGAAGGAACGTGAGGACCAGAATTTACATAACCGATCGGTTATAACCGATCGCTGAAAGCGTTCCACGACAAAAAGCATGCTCGATCGGTTACTAATCGATCGATGAAACCGATGGCAGAAAAATAAACAGGCGATCGGTCATAACGATCGCCATAACCGATCAACATTGCCATAGGCGATCGGTCATAACCGATCGACATTGCCTCCGGATTTTCAGCTTGATTTTGGGAACCAACCACTTTTGTAATATATTTTTCAACACTTCTTCTCTTTCTTATTAACTCTAGGCACGAAAATATCATCTCTGTCTGCTTCTTTTTTACTGTTCTAAGCCAACTACTTCTCCCTTCTTCTCTCTTGTTTTTATATGAAAGATTCAAGATCCACAACATTCTAGTGAAGATTTTCTTAAACTCTTTCCATCAATCTTCTTATTTTTGCTACGTCTTGCTTTAGTTCGGTTTTGTTTTGTGCTTTGACTATGTGTGAGTAGTTTTATTATGGATTGTGGGAATGGTTGATTTAGAGGGATAGATGATGATCTTTTGATGTTTAGGACAAGATTACAAAAGTTCTCATGTTTAGAAGTGGTCTTAAGGCTAGGATTGAAGTAGCTATCCAATCTCTAGATCACGGTCAGTTTGCCCTTGGAAGAGGTTTAGTAGGCTGTCTAGAAGATTTCTAACATGTTCTTGATACTTAGCAAGGCGGAAGCCGTGACTAAGGTTCATTAATTGGCTAAAAAGGGCTTGTGTTTCATGCTTGTCGATAAATCGGTTGCATTCGGAAGATTAGCTAATTCGAGTTATTAATAAAGGGTTTAGCATCACGGAAGTGAGTTAAACTATTGGGTTGTGTCCCTTGCCATAGAACAAGCTCATTGAGTGATTATAAACATAATAAGAGAATCATCGAACACTCGAAATCGCATACCATTTCCTACGATCCATATCTTCGTCTTCTTGAGTAAATTGAGTTTAGTGTCTTGTTGTCTCTGAATTTGTGTATTTAAAACTAGCTTTGATCATTTCAAGTGTCCTGTATTTTTCTTATTCTCTGTTTCTATTCTTTACCTTTAGTTTTATCGTAACTAGTTCTTTAGACAAAAACCAAAAACATTTAGTTTAGCTTGATTAGTTTCTTGTATTCTTATTGTGTTGTTCTTATTTCCCTTTGGATTCGATCCCAAAGTGCTGCAATGACATGTCATTAGATTGAGGCATTGTGCACAGTGGGTAATTGTGCGGACCGTTAAAAGTCTAGTTATCACAAACCCAACACCTCTTCCGCACATGGGATATCATCCTCTCTCCCCGGCACCAACCCATCCTGCGCGATTCCTGCTCCCGGTACGCTAGGTCCAGCGCCAGCATCACCTATGCTTGGCTCTGCCTCCCTAGTTACACTCGGACCAGTCACATCTGGTACCATGGGTCCTGGTTCGTATTCCGACTCCGATGACGATAACTCACGCCAACGCCCGGCCGGAATCACCAAACCATCCGAAACGTAGTACCCTGCTGTTGGGCCCGAATTTAGCACCCTAAATCCAGCCCGAATAAGCATGCTCAACAATGAAGGCTCGGCCCACGACGAGGTCTCATGAGACTGTTTACAAGCTGAAGTAAAAAAGGCACAAGTTAAAACAAGCGGGCTAGGAGCAGCGACCATGCTGGAAGCAGCGAGCATGCTGAAAGCACCGGGCTCGCAGGAAAGGAGCGAGCTCGCAGAAAGACAATAGTACGAGCTCGGCCAAAGTTCAAACCTAGTCAAACACATTAAAATGTGATTTTCTAGAATCAAGCTGAACATTTAATCAAAGATCACGAATTCAATTCCAAGTTTTAATTTACATTTATACGTTTATATTTTTTGAACATGTATAAGTTCGAAGGTGAACCTGATTGTAAAGATGAACGGATTCTTGGCTGAAAATAATATATACAACTTTCTCTCTCTAATTTCCTAAGTTATTCCCAAAAACATACGACCTGAAAAGCTAAGAATCAAGGTTGTGAGATTCTGCTCTCACAATTCGGCGCCGACTGTGGGGAGAAGCAAAACAATTTCCTTCTTCTAACCCACAAATTTTATCATTCGAAAAAGGATAATGTCGAGCACAACAAATGTTTCCATTACCGCCTCGGAAGCGAACATCACATCTGGGATCATCGAAATTGTCGTTCCTTCGGGACATGCAATCTTAAACCAGCCGGCTCCAGATAAAATAGTTGACATCCGGAACCTGATATCGGTTCTCATAGAACAAAATCGCCTAATCGCAGCTCGCCAAGACGACCTAGGAAGAGTGGTTCAGGCAGGCACGATCGGGCGACCTGTTCTCCGACCTGAGAACGTGGTCGAAAATCCTGCCCAGCTGGGCCAAGGATTCCTCCTTCAACCTCAATACAATTACGGGAATGGTTCAGGCTCAGTCAGCATGCCTGAATTTGAGTCAATAAAGAAGTACTATGAAGACACCAACGTCGAGCTGCATCGAATGAGATCGCAGATCCACACCGCTCTGAGCTCGGTACCTGAAATAGATCGGGTGGTTGATGAAGTCAGTCAGACCCCATTCACCTCACGGATCGCGAGCCCCCAGCTTGGCGATGTCGGGAACATCCGATTTCCCCGGTATAACGGAGAAACCGACCCCAAGACATTTATGAGAAGTTTTAAATTCGCCTTTTCAAGGGTGCAACTACTAGGGAGCGACTTTGAGTCAGCACGCTGCCGTTTCTTCGCCGAAAATCTAACAGATTCGGCCTTGGAATGGTTTACCTCCCTGAAACCGAACTCAATTGACAACTTCACCCAACTTCAAGCTGCATTCTTGAAGCAATATTCAGTATTTATCAAGATCGAGACCTCGGAGGCCGATCTGTGGGTACTTACTCAAAAGCCAGGTGACTCGTTGCGAAAGTACATTGACCGTTTTAAAGCCGTCAAGGCAAAAATTGCTGATCTACATAACCCAACGGCCCTGAAAGCCCTCCAAAACGGACTGCTAATAACCTCAAAATTATTTGAGGAGCTCACGGTTAGGGAGCCCGTATCACTAGATGATGCACTACACCGCGCCTCTCGCTGGATAATTCTCGAGCAGGCAGTGACACATACCTGGAAAGAACCCATGGAATGCGATGAATTTGAAAAATATTACCATTACAATGAAAGATATTTATAAAAATCGAACTACGAAAAGGCTTGATCCCTCCTCAGGGTACGTAGGCAACCTCATAAGGGTGCATCTATTAAAATAAAAAAAATCTTCTTCTCTTAAGCCTGTTAAACGCAGCCTGAGATCTTTTCAGCTTCTATCTACAAGCTAAAAGCTTACTCCATAAATGAACATGCTTACGAGCTAGAGCATGCTATCAGCTAGCATGACTCGACTTTGCGTCTAAATTGCAAGGTCACAACATTTTTAGTCTCTAAACGACAACAACCTTTATGTCTAAACTGTTTAGGTTGCATGCCTGTCTCTAAACGGCTTCGACCTTGCGTCTTAAAATCGACTGGTCAGCTCCCTAGGTCTCTAAACGACCAGGGAGCAGGGTCTCTAAATGGCTTGGTTCCCTGGCTAAAAAAAATTCCTTTGACCCATTGAAAAGTGTCAGCCTCTAAATGGCGAAAGGCTTGATCTTGCGTCTTAAAATCGCATAATACTTCTTAAGGCAAATCGCATAGCTTGGTTCGCCTTCGACCTTGCGTTTTAAAATCGCCTGGTCAGCTCCCGAGGTCTCTAAAAGACCTGGGAGCAAGGTTTCTGAAACGGCTTCGACCTTGCGTCTTAAAATCGCATGGTCAGCTCCCTAGGTCTCTAAACGACCTGGGAGCAGGGTCTCTAAACGACCTGGGAGCAGAAATTGAGCCTGCTAAAAGCAGCATGAAGTTCTTCAAACTTCCATCTCCAAGCTAAAAGCTTTATTACTTAAATGAACAGCCTCACGAGCTAGAGCATGCTACCAGCTAGCATGACTCGACTTTGCGTCTAAATTGCAAGGTCACAACCTTTTTAGTCTCTAAATGACAACAACCTCTACTTATAAACTGTTTATGTTGAATGCCCGCCTCTAAACGGCTTCGACATTGCGTATTAAAATCGCCTGGTCAGCTCCCGAGGTCTCTAAACGACCTGGGAGCAAGGTCTCTAAATGGCCCGGATCTTTGGCTGAAAGACTGTCTTTGATCCATTGAAAAGTGTCAGCCTCTAAATGGCGAAATTGATTCTAAGAAAAAATGAAAGATTTTTAAAGATCAAAGTAAATAAAATTGAGCCTCCTCGCAGGAGCATAAGTTTAAACAAAAGGCCCACTAGGGCATAACAATTTCAAATTCAAACAGGATTTAAAGATCAATTGGATCTCGAGATTGCAAGACCGCATCCTCAGTGACACATCACTAAGGATGCTGGGGGGCTACTGTTGGGCCCGAATTTAGCACCCTAAATCCAGCCCGAATAAGCATGCTCAACAATGAAGGCTCGGCCCACGACGAGGTCTCATGAGACTGTTTACAAGCTGAAGTAAGAAAGGCACAAGTTAAAACAAGCGTGCTAGGAGCAGCGAGCATGCTGGAAGCAGCGAGCATGCTGAAAGCAGCGAGTATGCTGAAAGCACCGAGCATGCTGAAAGCACCGAGCTCGCAGGAAAGGAGCGAGTTCGCAGAATGACAATAGTACGAGCTCAGCCTAAGTTCAAACCAAGTCAAACACATTAAAATATGATTTCATGGAATCAAGCTGAGCATTTAATCAAAGATCACGAATTCAATTCCAAGTTTTAATTTAGATTTAGGCGTTTATATTGTTTGAACATGTATAAGTTCGAAGGTGAACCTCATTGTAAAGATGATCGGATTCTTGGCTGAAAATAATATATACAACTTTCTCTCTGTAATTTCTCAAGTTATTCCCAAAAACATACGACCTGCAAAGCTAAGAATCGAGGTTGTGAGATTCTGCTCTCACACTTGCCAACCTGGCAGATCTCCGCCCACGTCCTGGAAAATCCCGAGAACGTCCTCCCCTCGATCTCCCTGCTCTAGGCATATGCATCTACAACGCAACAAAGGGTAAGTTCACAAATAACAGACTAACTACCATGGAATCTAAACCATGCTTTGATACCAAACTTGTAACGCCCCCGAACCGCTCTGTGGCCGGGCCGGGCCGAGAGCTCCCGCACGCCGCGCACGCGCACACGCAGAGACGGGCCGGGTTCACTACGTAGCGACTCCCGCGCACCGGTCGGCCTAAGGGTTCACAGACCCCCCGTCCGATCCACCCAAGCTTCCCAGTCCGTGAGGACCGCAAACTTTCGGGACTTCGGCCTAAGGCTTTGCAATCCGTACCTCGGCACAGGGAGCCGTCGGTTCCATCCCGAGCCTGGCTATTACCTAACAGCCTGAAAAACAACAAAGCAGCGTCATAAGTAATCTATAATTACTTAGTGAGCCTGGGATCTCTACCATGCGACCTAGCATGACCTAACCATGCAAGCAAGCCTACCAACTTAACATGCTTAAACTACGCAACCTAGCTCAATCGCAACTATTATGCAAAACTAGCATAAAAACACGCAGCAGAACTAACAACCTATCAACACATTCACAATAGTCCTAGTCACACCAAGTAACTAGACTCAAACGACACGCAGCGGAAATTCAAACAATCAACCAAGCTTCACGCAATAATTCCCATAAATAAATTACGCAAGCAATAAACCAAACACATAATTTAAATAACTCAATTTAAATCCTAATCATGTGCTGCCTCACATGACCGGACTCTACTCACATTGATTCAGTTGAAAGCTTGGATCTGATCTTGCCTCGGCCCTTCCCAAGTACTGCCCACACCCGGCTTAAGCGTTCGGAAACTAACCACCAATGTTCTAGAGAGGTTTCTAGTGATTTTCGAATGGGAAATGGTATGAAGTTTACAAATGGACTAAGGTCCTATTTATAGCCTTTTAGGTAAGCACGAGGTAGCCCTGGAGTAACACCATCATGACACATGTCATGTGACTAAGGTTATCCGTACAGCGACACATGCCCTTAACAATGACTAAGCTTATTCACCTTGTGACACATGCTTCCTTTCATGCACGATGACACCTCCTACTTGCATGCATGGCAACACCTCATGCTTGCATGCTAAAATTAATCCTTTGGCTACACCTCGTACTTGTCTTGGTTTTATCCCAAAAATCAAGCTTATCCCCCTTTTTAAGCTTATCCACAACTCATGCTTATCCGTAGCCGTAATTGTTGACTTTTCCTAGTCCTTATCCAAAAGCGGTTACCTAATACACGGTTGTGTCCGTACCTGGTCCACATAAATTACCCGAGTCCTTTCGAGCCTATTTTTTCGCAGATAATTCCTTAAGGCGCCTCGACCAGACTTTCACCTTTTTGGCCCTTAGACTACCGGGTTGGGCTTCATGGTTCATTCACTCGGTCCGTCGGTGACAACCATCTCGGCCTTCCCCCGATACTTCTGCCTAACCTTGGCCAAATTGGTTTCCATCTCGGCCAAATATCTTTGCTGATTTCTAGCCGAGTACTGGGGCATTACACGGTCCATTTCAGCAGGTCCAGGAACATGAAAGTTAACCGGCCCATCGAGGAAATATCGACCGTTTCGAAGATGCGCGGTTCAAGCTAGAAATCATTCCCGGGGGAAATCCAACCGGCCAGCATCCATGCGGTTCACTTCAGCTGGTCCTGGAACAGGGATTTGGACCGGCCCAGTGAGGAAATCTCGACCGTTCTGAAGCATGGCGGTCTGCAAGACAGTAAAATGCCCCTCGTTGCCTAACCACCCTGGAGAAGAAATCTCGACCGGCCAGAATCTGCGTGGTCCAAGCCAGAATTCCCCCCAGGGAAATTCAACCTCCCGAGATCCACACGGTCCAATCCAAGCGGTCTTGGGACAGGGATCCTAACCGCCCCATCTCAACCGGCCAGAAGGGGGCGGTCCGCAGCTTTCGCCCAAAAATATCCAACCCAGCTAGATCGATCCGGTCGAGCGCTGTTCACTATAAACACAACTTTACCTAATTTTTGCCACTTATGTTTTTTCTTAAGTCTAAAACCCTCACCTTTGAGAGAGAACTTGAGATTTGTAAGAAGGATCATTTGTTTTATGCAATTTAGTGTTTATGTCCGTCAATCTCTTCCATCTATATTCTTTCTATCTTGATTATTTACATTCATCCATGGATTCAACATCTATCTCCATCGATTTTTGGTTGTTCTTGATGGGTCTTGAGTAGTCTTTTAGGGTTTAGAGATGGGGTAGATTTAGATGATCTAAGGCTTGATTCATGGTGTTTAGGGTTAGATATTCTTATATCCCTTCTTCTTTAGTGATCTTAAGGCTAGATCTAGGTTGAAAAAGTAGGTCTAGATCATAAGGCATTTCATGCACACCAAGTGTTTGAAGAAATGCCTTGATGAACTAAACAAGAGATTTATACTCCTAGCCTATGATAATAGTTGTCTAGGGTATATCTTTGGTTGATCTTGTTTATACAAACTTAATGCTTGCTAATCAATGATCCACAAATGAGAGTTTGTTAATGGATTAGGTGATTAGCATAGTGATTAATTGCTTGAAAGAGAATTAGTCAAGTTAAGGATTTTATGCCTAGGGATTAGCTTGTTTGAGTAAATGAACATCATGAATTGAACTTGGGTTATCTTATATCCATAACTCCATCTTTGAACCCGCTTTCACTTATTGATTTACATCTTGTTTGAGTTGCTTTACTTGTTTTGATTTGGATACTTAATCACAAAACCCCTTTTAATTAGCTCAACTTACATAGGTTCCTTGCATTCTCAATGTTTAGAATCATCTCCTAGTACGGATTGATAACCTCTTATACTACTTGTATTTAGAGCTATTGATACCTCTTTGAGACCAAAAAATCTTAGTATCAATTTGGCGCCGTTGCCATATTGGAATTTGATTTTAACTTTGAGATTTAGGCTCTTTGTGAGATTAAGTCTTATTTGCTACAAAGTTACTAATCTTCTTTACTTCCTATTGCTCTTTCTCTCTATAGGTGCATGCATACCCGTTCACGCGACAATACTAACCTAGTAGAACCAAGGGACGACATTGATCTACTTTTGAGAGGTTCAAGAGCAAGACGGAACCGAGTGAGAGTACAAGAAGAAGTTGATAACGAAATGGAAGATCTTCATGATATTCCACTTGGGAACATTCATGATAACGTTCCCCACCAAAGGAACGGTGGGAATGGGAACAACCAAGGCGGTGGTGGCAATGGAAACCATCACCAAATGAACCGTCCACAACATCCACCAAGAGCTAGAAACGTTGTTGGAGAGGGTGACGCCGCTAATGCTCACCAAAACCGGCAAGGCATTCAAGCTCCACTGGTGGAAAACAACAACTTCCAAGTGAAACCGGGGGTGATCAACATGGTTCAAGCCAACAAGTTTCACGGATTGTCTATGGAGGATCCATTAGACCACATAGACCAATTTGACCGGATATGTGGTCTCACTAAGATCAATGGGGTCTCCGAAGACGGTTTCAAGCTTCGTCTCTTCCCGTTCTCTTTAGGTGACAAGGCTCACCAATGGGAAAAGAACCTACCCCAAGGATCTATCACCTCGTGGGATGATTGCAAACGTGCGTTTCTTGCCAAATTCTTCTCTCCGGCTAGAACCGCCAAGCTTCACACAAAGGTCCAATGAGTCTTTCAACGAGGCTTGGGAGAGATTTAGAAGCTACACTTCTCAATGCTCTCATCACGGCTTTAGTAACGCCTCTCTACTTAGCACTCTCTACCGAGGTACCTTGCCTAAGATCCGAATGTTACTTGACACGGCATATAACGGTAACTTCTTGGCCAACGATGTTGAGGAAGCAATGGAGCTAGTAGAGAACTTGGCCCAAAGTGACGGGACTTATGGCGATGACTATGACCGCGCCACAAGGACCACTAGCGACTTTGATGAGAACAACGGGCCAAGGACATGAAAGCGCTTAATGACAAGTTGGACAAGCAAGCCAATTTGATTGATAAACTCCTAGCGTCTTCTCAAAAGTCAGTTAGCTTTGTGGATACTTATGATGAGAATCAAGGTTGCTATCAAGAGGAGAACGCGGACATGAACACTCAAGAGGAGATGAACTACGTGGAGAACCAAAGGAACTACCAAAGCCAAGGGTTCAACCAAAACTATAGGAACCACCCCAACTTCTCTTACCGGAATACAAATGTTGAGAATCCGCAAGACCAAGTCTACCCTCCACAATCCAATCAAGCCCAAGGAGTTCCACAAAAGCAATTCCAACCTCAAGGTCAAACTTCTAGCACCAACCAACAAGGTTATGTCCAAAGGAACCAATTCCTAGGGAATCAAAGTGGATTCCAACCCAAAGCTCCACCCGGCTTTCAACAAAACTTTGCACCTCACGGCCAAGCTCCTTCTACCAAGCCTCAAGACCTTGATTTAGGTGGCATGTTTCAACAACTCATCAAGGGCCAAGCGGAAACCACTAACAAGGTCATTTGCTCTTACAATGATCTTAATAGCAAGTTTGAGGCATTGAGCTCAAAGGTGCAACTAATGGAGCAAAGGAGTGCCGCCTCTTCTTCACATCATTCTCAAAACTCTTCAACCGGGAAGGCAATACAAACCTCTAAGGAGTTTTGCAACACCTTTTCCACTCTTGATGAGCAAGAACACATAATTAAGGAGTTCCTCGGGCTATTCTCTAGTCTCAGTGAGGACATTGAGCTACAAGGTGGGGAGGTGACACTTGGGAGTGAGAATGATATGATGTTGGTTGAATAGAAAAGAGTAACAAGTTTGAGAAGTCCATCAAGGACGTGGTTAAAGTGAAAAACGTGGAGACACTTGTTGGGTCAAAGAGAGAGGCCATTTGCACTAGACCTTCCCCATATGAGCCTCCACTTCCATTTCCAGGTCGTTTCCTCACTAAGGCACAAAAGGAAATGCCTTCAAGCACAACAAAGACTGAGCCTAAGACTCTCCCAAAGCTTGGAAACCCCGGGAAATTCTTGATATCTTGCACCCTTGGAAGCTTGGAGATTGATGACGCTTTGTGTGACTCGGGCTCAACCGTGAATGTCATGCCTTTGGAGATGGCCAAAGGTCTCGGGGTAGATATTTTGAACGATTACCCCTCCACCATCACATTTGGAGATTCCTCCACAAAGAAACCTCTCGGTTTGGTTGAAGACTTCCCTCTCAAGATCGGAAAGTGCCTTGTACCAACGGACTTCGTCGTAATGGAGATGGCACCAAACAAAAAGCTCCCACTACTTCTCGGGACTCCATTCCTCAACACAACCGGTGCAAGCTTGGATTTCATAAACAAGAAGGTAGTTCTTAAGAACGTGGATGACAAGAAGTTTTACACAATGATGCCTTCTTCCACCGCTATTTGTGGGACTATTATTTGTGGGGACAATAAAGCCCAAGTCCGGAAGGTTGAGTATGTGGGCGTTTGTGCGATAGTGAGTATTGAAAAGGTTGAAGAAGCCCTTGCTTTAGATGGATATTGCTTGAGATCCCTGTTTCACACCACGATGGAGAATGAGGTTGAAAGTGGCAAAGTTGCTAAGAAGAGGACAAAGACTAGGTCCGAGGAGAGGAAACCAAGCATGTTCGATGGGATTGGACCCTTGCTAGACCAACTTTCCACCGTGACTCTCATCCCATGGAAACATGAAGAAGGGATGATTGAGTACAAGGTCAAATGTAGAGGACGTTCCAAGCCTTTTACCAAGGCCAAAGCAATCCTCACACCGGAGGTTAGAGAGAAGAGTCAAGCCGGTCTTCAAAGCTTAATGGATAAAGTTCTCAAACTCGAGCTTAAGGAACCACCATGGAGTGCTCACACTTCTCCATCACCCGCCTAAAAGGGTAACAAAAGTCAAACTTAGTGACTTTAAACAAAGTGCTCTTGGGAGACACCCCAAGTTTATCCTTGTACATACTTTCTTTCTATGTTTTCTTGTTCTTTTTTATGGGTTGCTCAGTGGTTGCAAGTTTCTTGATGGTCTAATGGTCATGGACTTAAGGACAAAGGTGTGTAGGATTGAGGTGATCACTCTAGTTCCCTCCATTCACTTCCAAGGTAATACTCCAAACTTTGTATATATCATTTAGAATCTTATCTTCTTCTTTCTATCATGCATTGTTTAGCTCTCTCTTAAGCTTCTCTTACGCAAGGGACTGTGTAATTTAAGTTTGGGGGAGGGTTTGTGTGTTATCTAACTTTGCTTGTGGTGTTCTTATTTTGCCTTTTGCATCTCGAGTCTCATGCATATCATGCATTTTTAATAATTTTGAAATTTTTGAATTTTGAAACGCAAAAAGAAGTCATTTAGGTTGTCACTTAGGATGCATTTGCATTTGTACATTGAGTTTAGGATTGCATATTTTGGATTCATTGCATATGCATGGGAACAATGATGAATCTTCCTTGTAGAGTAGTACTTTAAGAGATTAATTCAATTCCCTCATTCATAGTTGTTCGATGCATTTAAGTGAGCATGAAAGTAAAGATGCAGCATTTTTAGTTGTCATGTATCATCATACCTTGATTGAAGCATGCTTGAGTTGCATCCAACCCCATTTAAGTGATAACCCTAATCTTGACTTGTAAATATTGTGTTTATGTTTTTTTGAATGAATTCGTGGATGACATATACATATTTGGATAATCTTTTTCCTTTTTACAACTCTTTTTTATCCAAGTAGACATATCCCATCATTGGAATGGTTTCCCCTACCTTAACCTCAACCTCCTTTCTAGCCATTGTAATTAGTGTATGAATTGTGAGGCCTTTCTTTCGAACAAACTTGACAAAACGTGTTAGGTTTAGGGCGACAAGAGGGAATTCTCATGTAGACTTAGCTCCATCATCACAGAGTTAATCTAGGAATAGGCTAGTTAGGGTGACGGGTATTGGTTCAAGTATGGGGGAAACAGTTTTGAAACTTGGTGATCGGATATGTGTGAAATGGTAATGTGGATTGGAAAAGATGAAAAAGGAGAAAGGAAAAGGGTATCGAATTTATATAGATTGGTTGGTGCAAAAAGAAAATAATAAGACTAGCTCCAAGAATAAGAAAGCCTAAGGAAAAAGAAGAAAGCCGAAAAGGTCAAGCATCGAAGATGAGAAGAGGCGTGAACAAAATGAAGAAACAAAGAGCTAAGTCAAAACAAGGAAGCACCAAACCATGACATCAAGGAAGAAGAAGTCGATCCCCAATGTGAGAAGAAGGTGAAGCGAAAACACAAGAAGCATGTGTGGGTTTGAGAAGGCAAAATGCCTTGAAATGAAAAGGGTAGCTTAGGATGTGGACACAATGGGTTAGAAGGCTTTAGGTTAGAGACACTCTAGGCATTTGGGTAGATGAGAATTCTCCCTTGTATGCATAGGTTGCCTTTTACCTTTAGAATTTTGCTAAAGTTTGTTCATTCCATGAGAGATCCTTGTACTTGATTACCCATGCATGATATTGAGATCACTTTCATCTCATAACCGAACCCTTAGCCAAACGAATTCGATTTGACCTTGCATAAACATGATTCATGGTTACACCACTAATGAATGTTAAGGGATTGGGGAATATGATTGCTTGTGTAGATTGGGGTTTGGATTTGATACATGATGAAATAGGAATGGCTAACTCATTTGGAGTAGACTCACTCGTGCATTTTAGAACTACATTTCTTGGACGTTGAACATGATTTCTTTTTGTGCTACTTGTGGATTTGAGTTCCCACCATCGAACCTCTCTCCCTACTTTTTCTTATTTGTTTGCTTGAGGGCAAGCAAAAAAGTAAGTTTGGGGGAGTTGATATCCTCTTATTTTAGCCTTCATAGCATACATTTCACTTTGCATTTTGAGTCACATTCGAGCATATCTAGGTCTTTCATGCATGTTTTGCTCTTGTTTAGAGAATATGATGTTTTGCATTAGGTCTTAAAGTGTCTTGCATGTTATGGAGTCTATTCTAGGTACTTTGGAGCGGTTCAGAGATATTCGGGAAGTCCCGAGGCTCAAGCACGATCGGCTACGGATGCAGAGAAGGACCTAGCACGGAATTAGAGTCTTGGCTCAGCACAACCGACCAGCACCCAGGCGGTCCATTTCAGCCGGTCCAGGAACATGGAAGTTAACCGGCCCATCGAGGAAATCTCGACCGTTCCGAAGGTGCGCAGTCCAAGCTAGAAATCATTCCCGGGGGAAATCCGACCGGCCAGCATCCAGGCGGTTCACTTCAGCCGGTCCTTGGAACTGGGATTTGGACCGGCCCAATGAGGAAATCTCGACCGTTCTGAAGCGTGGCGGTCTGCAAGACAGCAAAACACCCCTCGTCGCCTAACCGCCCCGGAAAAGAAATCTCGACCGTCCAAAAGCTGCGCGGTCCAAGCCAGAATTCCCCCCGGGGGAAATTCAACCTCCCGAGATCCACACGGTCCAATCCAAGCGGTGTTGGGACATGGATCCTAACCGCCCCATCTCAACCGGCCAGAAGGGGGGCGGTCCGCAGCTTTTGCCCAAAAAGATCCAACTCGGCCGGGTCGGAACCCGGTTTGTTCCATGTCGACCCGATCGAGCACTATTCACTATAAACACAACTTTACCTAATTTTTGCCACTTATGCTTTTTCTTAAGTCTAAAACCATCACCTTTGAGAGAGAACTTGAGATTTGTAAGAAGGATCCTTTGTTTTATGAAATTTAGTGTTTATTTCCGTCAATCTCTTCCATCTATATTCTTTATATCTTGATTATTTACATTCATCCATGGAATCAACATCTATCTCCATCGATTTTGGGTTGTTCTTAATGGGTATTGAGTAGTCTTTTAGGGTTTAGAGATGGGGTAGATTTAGATGATCCAAGGCTTGACTCATGGTGTTTAGGGTTAGATCTTCTTATATCCCTTCTTCTTTAGTGATCTTAAGGCTAGATCTAGCTTGAAAAAGTAGGTCTAAATCATAAGGCATTTCATGCACACCAAGTGTTTGATGAAATGCCTTGATGAACTAAACAAGAGATTTATACTCCTAGCCTATGATAATAGTTGTCTAAGGTATATCTTTGGTTGATCTTGTTTATACAAACTTAATGCTTGCTAATCAATGATCCACAAATGAGAGTTTGTTAATGGATTAGATGATTAGCATAGTGATTAATTGCTTGAAAGAGAATTATTCAAGTTAAGGATTTTATGCCTAGGGATTAGCTTGTTTGAGTAAATGAACATCATGAATTGAACTTGGGTTATCTTATATCCATAACTCCATCTTTGACCCCTGATATGCTCAATTTAATACCCTAAGATACTAAAGCAGTTGTTGTAGTAAGTGTAGGGGTCGAACCACAAAGAACTCAAAAATCACTCAATAGATTCTATAGATCAGAAACAAGCTAAACCAGATGATGTAATTGAAAAACAGGGTTGCAAGTAAAACGTTTGTAAATTCAATTGGGGGAATGTAGGCTTAGGGTATTTCTCAGGAAATCAATGAATGCAGCTAAGTTACCTAACAGGATCCAGATTAAGCACTGTTCTAGAACTCAAATCACTAAAATATAATTAACCAACTCTCGTTGCGAAAACTATCTAAATCTAAATCCTAGAAATTCCAAATCTCTTTGCGAATCCTAAAATCTAAATCAGCTTTAAAATCAGGTTTGATATGTTCACAAATCAATTAAACCAAATCTCTTTGCGAATAATCAATTTGCTCACCTAAGGTTCTATCAGGTAATTAATCGCACTCTCGTGCCTAATTAATTATCCTAAGATCTAAGTTCCAGATTCGTCAACCTAGAATTAGCTTTGAGAACAACCTAAGGCGAAGAACTAATTTAGATAGCGAATCCTAACAGATAATCAACCTAGCATTCAAAGAAATCCCTATGAGAAAACCCTAAACCTAACAGGTGATCTACTCAGACATGGATATTAAATTCATAAACATGTTGAATAAATACTCTTATATTAAATCAGAAAGAGAAACAAGGTTTTGAGATCTGATCTCGGACGAAGGGAAACCAGACTTGTCTCTCACCAAAATCTCTCTTAAACCTAAACAAAAATAAAGCATAGCCTAAACAATGGCTGTAAAATCCTATTTATAACCTAAATCACGATTTGGGGCCTTCTTGTAATTATCAAAGTCTTCTGGGTGCTTTTGCAATTCTCCAAGGCTTCATAACTAGTCGCGGCCCATGAAATCTCGATGAGTGTCGATCGATACCAGGGGGTATCGATCGATGCTCGGTGCTCAGATCGGGTTCTTAGTCATCAGACTTCAGTCTCGCTCCAGAATGCTCCAGAAAAGCTCCAATAATTCCAATTAAGCTCCAAACGTGCTATAACCTGTGAAAGACTCTAAAAGACTCCAAAACACAAGAAAAGACTCTATAAAAGGACTTATATCATGGCCTAAACAGGGTAAAAACCATGATATATCAACTCCCCCAGACTTAGCCTTTTGCTTGCCCTCAAGCAAATAGAAGACTAAACAGAGAAAGAGGTTTGAAAACGCGGAGACTCACCTGTTCCTGGACCATCGAAATGACCTTCTTTCCAAGCACCCAAATGTTACCTGATCAGCTTTTGATCTGACCACCATGTACTTCTCCATAGACATTTGCAGCTTTTCCAGACTCCACACAAAATCCCACAGCATTGTTCAAGTAAAACCTTCATCGCCAGTTTCATCGCTGCAGTTAATGTTCAAGAACCTTCTAGATTCTTTACCAGACAATATCATGACAAAGGAACCACCCTTTTAACACTTTTTGTATCAATTTCTCTCCCCCAGACTTATTTCTTATTATGTTCTATTTTATTTTATTATTATTTTTTTTTCAGCTTAGCATATACACATCAAGGTATGAGACGCGAGTATTGATGGTGTTTGCCACCAAATCCCCGGTTCTTCCCTCTCTATGTATCAAAGGATGTAGGCGAATAATGGCATCATAGGAAAATCTTAGCCTCGCTTCCAATCTTTTGTGTGATCATCCCCTCTTAAGTAGAATAATGGGATTGCTGGAAATTTTCCTAACCCTCTACTCAGAAGAAAATCATTTCAATCTTTTATGCTCTTAATCTATCAACTTATTTCAGGGGAGAGAGATACTAAAACTAAACACACGGGTTCCTTTATCAGATATGAATGATGAATCAAGCTCTATGAACACTAACCACATTGATGAAGTGCAAAAATTTGGCCCAGGCTTCAGAAGAACTCTGCTGGAAACATGGATGTTTTCTAGTCAACTGGTCAGCCTTTGGATTTTCATTAGTCGATCTAGAACTGATCCTGTAACACTGTGCACTCAAAAACAAAATCACATCAATAGGTTCAAGCACAGGATCATAATCTCCAACAAATTTTGACTCAATAAAACAGTTTTGACTCGATAAAACGACTGACTCTATAAAACGACTGACTCTAAGAAAAACGAAAACAATGTCAGCAGACACCTCCCCCAGACTTGAACAACACTGTCCTCAGTGTTATCTAGCCTAGAGTCAGTGAAAGAAACAAAGAAAAAGGATAGAACGAAGAGAAACAAGAAATTACCGTTCTGGAACAGTCGGTGTCGATCGACACACAGCATGGTATCGATCGATACCACGCTTCGATCGACTTGTTGAACTTTCATCCGCGATTGGTGTCGATCGATACCAATGGGGTATCGATCGATACTTAGGCGATTTCGAATTGCTCCTTGTTCATCCTGACACAGACTCAAAACAAATGAAAAAGCAGAAGGAAAAAACGACTCAAGGACAGACTCACCAGTGGGTTGCCTCCCACCAAGCGCTCGTTTAACGTCAATAGCTTGACTGTAACGCCATTCAGGCTGTTGGTGCATCATCCAGAGGCATTATCTGCCCTGTTGGAATCTCGGCTTGCGCCCAATAGTGTTTCACTCTTTGTCCATTGACAGTGAATTCCTCGCCTTTGCGATTTATCAGCACTACAGCACCATGTGGTCTGACCTCTTTGATTGTGAAGGGACCTGACCAACGTGAACGCAGTTTACCAGGAAACAATTGCAAACGAGAGTTATACAGAAGTACCTGGTCGTTCGGCTCGAAGTGTCTGGAGATGATCTTCTTATCATGATAAGCTTTGGTTCTCTCCTTGTACAGCCTCGAGTTCTCATAAGCATGGTGCCTGATCTCATCCAGCTCGTTCAGCTGAATCAACCTCCTCTCAGCAGCAGGCTTGATGTCGAAGTTCAGCATCTTCGTTGCCCATGCAGCCTTGTGCTCAATCTCTACTGGAAGGTGGCATGCTTTCCCATACAGCATTTGGAAAGGTGTAGTACCCAGCGGTGTCTTGAAGGCAGTCCTGTATGCCCAAAGTGCATCATCCAGCTTTGTAGACCAATTATTCCTAGAAGCATTCACTGTCTTCTCCAAGATCTCCTTGATCTGCCTGTTGGAGACTTCAACTTGCCCACTTGTCTGAGGGTGATATGGAGTAGCCACACGATGGTTTACACCATACTTCTTCAACAACCTCTCGAACACCTTGTTGATAAAGTGAGAGCCACCATCACTTATCACAATTCGAGGTACTCCAAAGCGAGGGAAAATGATGGTCTTAAACAGCTTAAGAACCACCGCAGAGTCATTCTTCTCACTAGCTATTGCTTCCACCCATTTAGACACATAGTCCACAGCAACCAGGATGTAGTTCTTCTTGTGTGAAGATGGGAAAGGACCCATAAAGTCAATGCCCCAGCAATCAAAAACTTCAACCTCAAGGATGAAATTTTGTGGCATCTCATGTCTCTTACTGATCTTCCCTCTCCTCTGACAAGCGTCGCACTGTGAGACGAAAATGTGAGCATCCTTGAACATGGTAGGCCACCAGAAGCCTGCTTGAAGAGCCTTGGATACTGTCTTGAAGGTGGCAAAGTGTCCAGCATAGTCTGATCCATGGCAATGAAACAAAACATCTGAAACCTCTGACTCAGCAATGCATCTCCTGTATATTCCGTCAGAACAATGCTTGTACAAGTAAGGTTCATCCCAAAAGAATCTCCTTATGTCGCGCATGAACTTCTTCTTGTCATACTTCTTGAGGTGGTTTGGCTTTGCATCTGCAGCGAGATAATTTGCAATATCAGCGTACCATGGAGTATCAGAATCTGCGGCAGCGACGAGATGGTGGTTAGAAACGACTGAATGATCGATGATGAAAACAGCGTCTGAATCGTCAGGGTATCGACCGATACCATCATGGTATCGATCGATACCGGAACCTGCAACTCGTGGAAATTGCTGATTCTCGGCCAGACTCATCTGATACCCAGTTTCAATGAAGTAGATGGCTTCCTCAGGTAGTTGATCATCAATGGGGACGTCCTCATCGATCCGCATCCGCGAGAGATGGTCAGCAACTCCATTCTCTATGCCTTTCTTGTCCTTAACCTCAATGTCAAACCCTTGTAGCAAAAGAACCCAACGACAGAGACGAGGCTTGAGATCCTTGTTATTCATCAGATACTTGAGAGCAGCATGATCGGTATGAACAACCACCTTGCTCCCAATCAAGTAAGATCGGAATTTCTCAAAGGAGAAAACAACAGCAAGTAGCTCCTTCTCTGTGGTGCTGTAATTCCTCTGAGCATCATCTAAAGTCCTGCTGGCATAGTAGATGACGTGCAGCTGCCTGTCTTTCCTCTGACCCAGAACTGACCCCACAGCAAAGTCACTGGCATCACACATGATCTCGAAAGGCAGAGTCCAATCAGGAGGTTGCACAACAGGAGCACTCACTAAAGCCTTTTTGATCTCCTCAAAGGCTGCAAGACAATCAGTTGTGAAATCAAATTTGATCTCTTTGCATAGCAGAGCAGTGAGTGGACGTGCTATCTTGGAGAAATCCTTGATGAACCTCCTGTAAAACCCAGCATGACCAAGGAAGCTCCGAATATCCTTCACAGAAGTAGGTGGTGGGAGACTTGTCATGACCTGAATCTTGGCTTTGTCAACTTCGATTCCAGCTTCAGAGACTTTGTGCCCAAGTACAATGCCATCCTGAACCATAAAATGACACTTTTCCCAGTTAAGGACCAAGTGTTTCTCTTCACACCTCTGTAGCACCTTGCACAGATTAGCCAAACAGATCTTGAATGATGACCCATATACTGAAAAATCATCCATGAACACCTCCATGAAGTCCTCGATCATGTCTGTGAAGATAGACATCATGCACCTCTGAAAAGTGGCTGGAGCGTTGCACAATCCAAATGGCATTCTCCTGTATGCGAACGTGCCATAGGGACACGTGAAAGTGGTATACCCTTGGTCATCTGGATGGATAGGAATCTGGAAGAAACCTGAATATCCATCAAGGAAGCAGTAGTAGGGATGACTGGCCAACCTCTCCAACATCTGGTCAATGAATGGCAATGGGAAGTGATCTTTCCGTGTGGCCGCGTTCAACTTCCTGTAATCAATGCACATTCGATGTCCAGTGATAGTCCTTGTGGGAATCATCTCATCCATGCTGTTCTTCACCACAGTTATCCCTCCTTTCTTAGGAACAACGTGCACTGGACTGACCCAAGAGCTATCTGAGATGGCATAGATAACTCCTGCATCCAAGAGTTTCATGACCTCTTTCTTAACCACCTCCTTCAGGTTTGGATTCAGCCTCCTTTGATGCTCAACTGAAGTCTTTGACTCGTCCTCAAGATGAATCCTATGCATGCACAGGTTCGGTGAAATACCTGAAATGTCATCAAGAGAATAGCCAAGAGCTTTGCGATACTTGCGCAGCTTGCTTAGCAGTAAAGTGACCTCTGCGTTGTTCAAAGAAGAATTAAGGATTACAGGGTACGTGGAATTAGGACCAAGAAATCCATACCTTAGATTCGCAGGGAGTGGTTTGAGTTCCACTTTAGGAGCGTTCTCCTCGCTCCAATCTCCAAGCCCAGCAGCTTGCATAGTTCTTTCGGCCAAACTTCTTTCTGGCCGTTGGGTATCGATCGATACCATCAGAGTATCGATCGATACTGGTCGTGCTGAATCGAGTATCCTTCCGTATTCAGCAGCAGCATCGTGTGGCTTAACCTCTGACTCAGCCGAACAGGCCAATGCTCTCTCCAATGGGTCCTCAGGATGCATCTCTAAGAAGTACTCCTCAGCAATATCACAGAAGGTATCAACGAAGAAAGTCCGCCCATCGATGGTTGGTCTCTTCATCATCTTCTCCATGTTAAAATTCATGACCAACTCACCAATGTTAAGAGATATCTTCCCATTCCTGCAATCAATCAGAGCACCAGCTGTTGCTAGGAATGGCCTTCCCAAGATGAGAGGATGATCTCTGGGTTCCGAATCATACTCCAAGACAATGAAATCAGTTGGGATTAAGCAGTTCCCAATCACAATCGGAACATCCTCGAGCAATCCTTCTGGAAGTCTAATTGAACGATCAGCGAGAATCAGCGAGATTCTAGTAGCAGTGAAGTCTGTCATTCCCATTCTCTTAGCAACCGAGTATGGCATGAGGTTGACACTTGAGCCAAGGTCACAGAGAGAACGCTCAAACCTGTCAGTAGCGATTGTGCAGTCCAAGACAAAGCTCCCTGGATCTGGAAGTTTCGTTGGAATCCTGTTGCTTAGGATTGCACTGCACTCATGAGTGATCATCAGACAGCCTTCTTCAAGGTTCACATTGCTGGACACCATCTTCTTGACATACCTCTTGAAAGCTACAGAGGTCTTGATAGCATCGATGAAGGGAAGTTCAACAACCAGCTTGTCCAAAATTTCCTTGCATTTAGCATCCTCTACTTCCTTCTTAGTCTTCCCAAGAGCTCTGGGATAGGGTACCCTCGGGATGTAGACCCTCTCTGGTGCTGCTTTAGGTTTCTCCTTCACAACCTCAACTTCTGCATCGTCTTCAGGTTCGGTATCGATCGATACTGGGGGAGTATCGATCGATACACGGGAATTTGAGTTTTCCCGTCTGAGAATCGCGATCGGTGTCGATCGATGCTGAGTAGTGTCGATCGATGCCTTAGCGATTTCAGTGTCTTCATCGTCAGACAACTCGAAATTTACAGTAGGCTGATCCACTTTTGCCCCTGATTTGACCTCCTTACCACTTCTCAAGGTAATGGCATTGATGTGTGCCCTTGGGTTCTCTCCTTTTCCTGGTAGAAAACCTTCTTGTCTTCTCGAATTCTCTGAAGTCTGAGCTACCTGAGTTTCCAGCTTCTTCTGACCAATACCCAGAGAATCGATCCTTCCACTCAGATCTTTGTACATGGCGTCCATCTTACCATTGAAGGTCACTGTAATCTGCTGCTGTCCTTGAACGAGTGTTTCAAGCATGGCTTCAATCTTGTTCTCTGATGTCTTAGCAGTCACAGGCTCGTAAGAAGGACTTCCGTAGTTCCTGGTGTAACCACTGATCTGGGCAGGTTTCTGGTTGAATCTTCCTTGCTGGAAGTTGTTGTTGAAGCCCCGATTGTTGTTGAACTGGTTCCTCTGTCCTTGAAAACCAGAACCACCAATGTAGTTCACGTCTTCTGCTTCATTCTCATTGAAAACCTCAACATCCTCAGCAAAATGGACAGCTTTTGTTGTCTTTCCCAGCAGAAGACTGTGCATAGAATCTAGTTGAGCCTTAAACTCAGCGATCTGCGATCCATCTTGATTACCAGCCAGCTTCTTGCGCTCGAAATCTGCACTCTTTGTGCTGCTGCTAGATGCAAAATTCTCAATCAACACATAGGCGTCCTCAGGATAGTTGGTGTTGAAGTTCCCATTGCTTGAAGAGTCCAGAGCCATCTGATACCTCCAATCTATTCCTCTGAAGAAGATACCTAGCAGCTGCACATCAGAGTATCCATGGTGTGGACAGTCTCTGAAAGGACCGCATTTTTTTTTTTTTTTTTTTTTTTTTGCAAAGAAAATAAACATATAATTAACATTAACAATATTAAACAACAGTACAACGCAAGTACTACAGCTTAAACAAGCTAACAGTTTATATAACAACAACTGGTATCGATCGATACTCCCCTAGTGTCGATCGATACCCAAACAACAAAAGCAAGCCCCGGGTCCTAATCATCCCCTCTTCACCGCCTTGATTCCACGATCACGCCTTATCTTTACCTGCATCGACAAAAGTGATGCATCAACATTTGGCTAACCAAATGCTGAGTGAGATTGATCATCCCAACAACAGGCTACCAATAAGCACAAGCAACAATTATCAATGATTAATTAACAACAAATTAAACATTCAACACCAGACGCAACTGGTATCGATCGATACTCCCATAGTATCGACCGATGCCCAAACAACACACAAGTCCCGACAAGGGACTGGTATCGATCGATGCCCAATACCACACCTGGTATCGATCGATACAACCACAACACGAGACCACCGCCTATGGTCTAGTATCGATCGATACCCACCTGGTATCGGTCGATACTCACGAGACCTAACACAGGAATCGCCACAGACACAAGCCACCAAATCCGTCAACCAAGCTTAAACAATCACCACACAAGCTTAATTGATCACCTTTGGTCACAACTCACCTTAAAACAGCTGAAACGAGCTCTAAAACGACCTCCCTAAGCCCAAGAAGATCTCCCTCGCTTCCTACAAGCTCACGTCGAAACCAAGCTCCTCTAACCTCTTCTTCGAGCTTCTCAAGCTCAAACTCTCACTCGATCTCGCAAGATCCAAGCTTAACAAAGCTTCCTTTCTCTCTTTCTCTCCTTCTCTTTCTCACGACCAACTATGGTCTTATCCTTCTAAGGATAACCTTTTATACTCGAAGAAGATAAGAGAAGAAGATAATCCCGAGAAAAACCCGGCTGGTATCGATCGATATTGCCCAGTATCGATCGATACTGTCCGGAACAACCAGAATTAATTATTTTCCCTTTAATAACCAATTCTTCCGGAACACGGGCGCTACAATTCTCCCCCACTAACTTAGATTCGACCTCGAATCTTCGTTACCGCTCATCTCCCATGAACCGTCCATCTCCAATGAACCCTAATCGTCGCAACGATTACACAACCCTTGGCCAACCCGGCCAACGCAATACTCACACGAGGTCCAAAACTAACCTCCGAGGTTTCCCACTCAGTCTCTATGCTTATGACACCGCGGCATCATATGTACTTATTGCTCAAACACACGCCAACCCCATCACTCAAGACACTGCAGCATCTCCGAGTTCCGAGCATCAGCCATATCCCGCAGGATATCAACCATACCACATCACCCAAGACACCGCAGCATCTCCGAGTTCTGGGTATCTGCCGTACCACTCCACTCAAGAATATAACCTACAAGAGTCTCGATACCCCATACCACTCAATTCTAGGGAATATATCATACGTCTACGATATACTCCTTACGAATCCACGGTATCACGTATTACTCTAGGCTATAAACCTCCCGAGTCTGGGTACATCGCCACTCACACTCTCAAGACACACAGTCCTGCGAGCTATCGGCACCAGAGGAACCAGTCCTCTCACGAGCAATAAGTCACATATCACTAAGCATTTCGACTGAACTACCTCTCGTGATCCGTGTAAATCCTCGCAAGGCAACACCGGCATCACCCATATTCCATACCCGGAATATCTGCCGTGCATGACCAATAACCCGGTCATCGCACCGCCCACAACAGCAATAAGAATATCCATCTTATCACTCTTTTGCATTAACGCTTTTACCCCAAACGCAATGCGACACCGTGACTCCCAAAGTCACCAATAATAAGAAATACTCATCTTATTACACATCATAATGTAACATCGTTCTACACAACGGAAATACAAAATGAAATACACATAGCATACAGCTATAACCGAAACTGGAACCTCTCGATGGAACTCAAGCCGCAGCTTGCTTCTGGAACCACTTCTGGAACCTCGCTTCCATCCTAGCCTCTGGCTCCCAAGTTTCCTCCTGCACCCCGTCACAGTCCCACAGAACTCGCATCATCGGAATCCTCTTCCGACGAAGCTCCTTGACCCTCCGCTCGAGAACTCTCAAAGGTCTCGCCTCAACGGTCATATTGGGCTGGAGATCTGACGGAATCTCAGCCAATACCTCGTCACCCCTATGCAAACACTTCTTCAGCATCGACACATGGAAGACCTTATGAAATGCTTGCATAACCGCGGGTAACTCCAACCGATACGCTACCGGTCCAACACGCTCCACAATCCGAAACGGCCCCATATACCTCGGACTCAACTTAGTCGCAACAATGGACCTGTTCGGACCTCTCAGTAAAGCCATCTTGAGATACACACTATCTCCCACCTCAAACACAAGCTCTTTCCGCCTCCTATCGGCATAACTCTTTTGCCGATCTTGGGCCTCTTTCATGTTCAGCTTCAAAACCCGGATCTTCTCCGTAGTTTCCTGAACAAAACTCGCACCCAAAGTGCTCCTCTCCCCCACTTGTGTCCAACACAAAGGGGTACGACATGGCCTCCCATACATAGCCTCATATGGAGCCATCCCAATACTCGCCTGGTAGCTATTGTTATACGCAAACTCCACCAAGCTCAAGTGATCCACCCAGTGACCACCCCAATCCAGCACGCACATCCTCAACAAATCCTCCAAAGTCTGGATGGTCCTCTCTGACTGCCCATCTGTCTGAGGATGATACGCCGTGCTCAAGTGCACTTTCGTGCCCATCTCTGCCTGAAACGCATTCCAGAACTCCGATGTGAACTTAGGATCCCGGTCTGAAACAATACTCACCGGTACTCCATACAGTCTCACAATCTCCTGCACGTACCTCCTAGCCAAAACTGCCGCCCCATCGGACTTCTTAATGGCCAGAAAACGCGCACACTTGGTCAATCGATCAACGATGACCCAAACAGCATCCTTGGTCCGAGAAACTGGTAACCCCACCACGAAATCCATCGTGATCATATCCCACTTCCACTCTGGAATGGGTAGGTTCCGCAACAAACCACTCGGGACCTGGTGCTCCGCCTTCACTAATTGGCACACGTTGCACGACGCAACCCAATTAGCCACATCCTTCTTCATCCCGACCCAATGATAGTAGCGCTTGATATCGCGATACATCTTAGTCGCTCCTGGATGAATCGAAAATATACTGGAATGAGCCTCACTCAGGATCTCTCGCCGCAAATCCTCATCCAAAGGTACGCATACCCTCCCATTAACAAGGATAGTGCCGTTCGCAGATACCTGATACTCAGAACCCTCTGCTCTCGCAGCCTTGACCAGAACCTCATCTTTTCCCTGAGCCAACCGAACTCTGCTCAAAAGATCCGCCTGGTTAGCCGCCTCTAAGCCCAAAGGTTCCTGAGATACAACACATAAACGCAATGTGCTAATCTCGCTCACCAAGGACTCAACCTCGCGTTCCCGAGCCAAAGCCACCCGCTTCCGACTCAACGCATCCGCAACCAGATTAGCCTTACCAGGATGGTAAGCTATCTCCAGATCATAATCGGCCACTAGCTCCATCCAGCGCCTTTGCCTCAAATTCAACTCAGGCTGAGTGAAAATGTACTTCAGGCTCTTATGATCTGTGAACACCTGAACCTTTCCGCCATAAAGATAGGATCTCCAAATCTTCAAAGCGAAAACCACTGCAGCCATCTCCAAGTCATGGGTAGGGTAGTTGCCCTCATGCTTCCGCAGCTGCCGCGAAGCATAGGCAATAACCTTCCCCTGCTGCATCAACACACAACCAAGGCCCATCCCCGACGCATCGGTGTAAACCACGTAAGGCTCGCCCGACACTGGCAACGCCAATACTGGAGTACTAGTCAACATGGCCTTCAGTTTCGACAAACTCTCCTCACACTCCGAGGACCACACAAAAGGAACATCCTTTCCCGTCAGTTTCGTCATAGGCTTGGCCAAACTCGCAAAACCCTTGACGAACCGCCGATAATACCCTGCCAACCCAAGAAAACTCCGAATTTCAGTGGCATTCCTCGGCCTCGGCCACGTACTAATGGCCTGAATCTTCTCTGGATCTACCGATACTCCCTCCGCAGAGATAATGTGACCCAGAAAACCGATCTCCCGCTGCCAGAAGCTACACTTGCTCAACTTAGCAAATAACTTCCGTTCCCGCAGCTTCGAAAGAACCACACGCAGATGCACCTCATGCTCCTCCCGGTTCCTCGAATACACCAAGATATCATCGATAAAGATAATCACGAACTCATCCAGATACTCCTGGAAAACGCTGTTCATCAATCTCATAAATGCAGCCGGTGCATTCGTCAACCCAAATGGCATCACCACAAACTCGTAGTGGCCATAACGAGATCTGAAAGCCGTCTTCCGAATATCTACCTCATCGATGGGAATCTGATGATATCCCGACGCCAAGTCAATCTTGGAGAACCAAGTAGCCCCTCTCAACTGATCCAACAACTCATCAATCCGAGGAAGAGGATACCTGTCCTTCACTGTGACTCGGTTAAGTCCCCGGTAATCTATACACAACCGAAAACTCCCGTCCTTCTTCTTCACGAACAACACCGGTGCTCCCCACGGTGAAGAACTCGGACGAATGAACCCTTTGTTCAACAACTCCGCCAGCTGCCTCTTCAGCTCGGCCATTTCTGCTGGAGCCATCCTATAAGGAGTCCTGGATATCGGTGCCGTCCCTGGTTCCAACTCGATCGTGAAGGGATCCGACCTAGACGGTGGCAACCCCTGCAACGACTGGAACACATCCTGGAACTCACTAACTACCCGAATATCCTGCACCCTGGCCTCTCCGACGGCCTCCGGCAAGGAAATCGTAGCTAAATACGCCTCGCAACCTTTCTCGATCAGACGCTCCGCGTGCACAACCGAGATCACGAGACTCCCGGAAGTCGGTCTCACACCCTGATACACCCACTTCCCTTCTCCTCGGTCGAACTCGACCCGCCCTCGGTGACAGTCCAGATGCGCTCTGAACTTCCCGAGCCAATCCATGCCCAAGATGACATCGTACAGCTCCACGGAGCAGATAATCAAATCGGCAGCCATGGACTCTCCTGCTACCTGAACATCCACGTCCCGCACACGACCGGGAATCCTCAGGAGCTTCCCTCCGGCAACCTCCACGAAACCCAAACTCACACCGGGCTCGCTCCGTAAATTAGCCTTCTCGGCCAACTCCGGGGAAACGAAGCAATGCGATGCTCCCGTGTCAAACAACACATGACACTCTACACCTCCAACACACAAGGTCCCTGCACATATACATGTGCCGAGAACCTTAACACCCCGACAAGCACGACGTTCCCCAACACAGAATTAAACTTAGATGCGTCTAAGAAAATACCTGTGATCGGCCTGGAACTCGGCTCTCCGGACTCGGCGATGGAGTACACTCGAGGCGCTGATGCCACCTGCCTGACGGGCTGCACCACCGTGGTCTCACTCTGCCGCAACTGGGGACACTGAGGCCTGAGGTGACCCGGCTCCTTGCAGTGATAGCACACTCGAGAATCCACCCGCACCCCGCCCTTCTGAGGACAGTTCGCCACTCGGTGATCCATGCTCCCACACCCGAAGCAACCCGGACCACCCCGACTACCTCTCGAAGCGCCTTCTCGCTTCCGCTTCTGTCCTTGCATCGGCTTACTGCTTCTGCTTGGACCGGACTGCTGCTGCACAGATCTTGCCTGAAAGCTCGGTGTAACCGCTACCACCTCGTCCTTCAGACCCTCCTCAAGCAAGGCCGCAGTCTCAACCAACTCATCAACCGTGCAAAAAGCCCTCACCATGCAACGGTTCCTCAAGTCGACCCGAAGACCCATCAGAAACCTCTGAACACGGTCCGACTCACTCTCAGCCGCTCGTCTAACATAAGACCCGAGCCGGTTGAACTCCACCTCATACTCGCGTACCGACCGATCCCCCTGAGTCAAACTCGCAAGCCTCGACTGGATCCGGTGGAACGCCTCCTGAGGGAAATACTTGGAGTTAAACTCCTCCACAAAATCCGCCCAAGACATCGCGGCCTGAACTCTCCGTGATGCCACACCCCTCCACCAGAGATGCGCGTCACCTTCCAGATAATGGACCGCAATGTCCACCTGGTATCCCGCGGGACACCTACTTGAGAGGAAATTCCTCTCCACCCTTCTCAACCACGCATCAGCGTCCTCAGGATTAGCACCTCCAGAGAAGAACCCCGTGCCAATCCTCTGCATCTGCTCCACCATCCTAAGGTAGGATGGGAGCTCCTCAGCAACCGCAGCTGCCACCTGAGGTTGAACCTCCACAACTACCGGAACTACAGGAGCCTGAACCGGCACTCTCTCTGGTAACCGCTCCAACAACCTCGTCAACAGATCCGCTATGCGATCATCTCGGGCCCGAGCATCACCCGCTGCTACCTCCGCAGCACCCGCTGGAACACCTGCCACACCGGCACTCAGACCCAATCTGACTCGCACGCGACTCCTCGACCTGCTCCTCCGGCACACGGCCACGACCTCTACCACGGCCACGACCTCTACCACGTCCTCTAGCCATCTGCACACGTGCAGAAGCACAGGCTCAGAGAACGAAAATCAATCATCACAATAAAGATACTTACCGTGGAATCTCACAAGGCTCAAGAGGATGATTCTACGACCCCACACAACACCCAATCTATTCTAGAACCACCTAGGCTCCTAGAACCGTATGGGCTCTGATACCATAATTGAAAGGACCGCATTTTTTTTTTTTTTTTTTTTTTTGCAAAGAAAATAAACATATAATTAACATTAACAATATTAAACAACAGTACAACGCAAGTACTACAGCTTAAACAAGCTAACGGTTTATATAACAACAACTGGTATCGATCGATACTCCCCTAGTGTCGATCGATACCCAAACAACAAAAGCAAGCCCCGGGTCCTAATCATCCCCTCTTCACCGCCTTGATTCCACGATCACGCCTTATCTTTACCTGCATCGACAAAAGTGATGCATCAACATTTGGCTAACCAAATGCTGAGTGAGATTGATCATCCCAACAACAGGCTACCAATAAGCACAAGCAACAATTATCAATGATTAATTAACAACAAATTAAACATTCAACACCAGACGCAACTGGTATCGATCGATACTCCCATAGTATCGACCGATGCCCAAACAACACACAAGTCCCGACAAGGGACTGGTATCGATCGATGCCCAATACCACACCTGGTATCGATCGATACAACCACAACACGAGACCACCGCCTATGGTCTAGTATCGATCGATACCCACCTGGTATCGGTCGATACTCACGAGACCTAACACAGGAATCGCCACAGACACAAGCCACCAAATCCGTCAACCAAGCTTAAACAATCACCACACAAGCTTAATTGATCACCTTTGGTCACAACTCACCTTAAAACAGCTGAAACGAGCTCTAAAACGACCTCCCTAAGCCCAAGAAGATCTCCCTCGCTTCCTACAAGCTCACGTCGAAACCAAGCTCCTCTAACCTCTTCTTCGAGCTTCTCAAGCTCAAACTCTCACTCGATCTCGCAAGATCCAAGCTTAACAAAGCTTCCTTTCTCTCTTTCTCTCCTTCTCTTTCTCACGACCAACTATGGTCTTATCCTTCTAAGGATAACCTTTTATACTCGAAGAAGATAAGAGAAGAAGATAATCCCGAGAAAAACCCGGCTGGTATCGATCGATATTGCCCAGTATCGATCGATACTGTCCGGAACAACCAGAATTAATTATTTTCCCTTTAATAACCAATTCTTCCGGAACACGGGCGCTACAGTCTCTTTGGTACGATCTGAATCTTGTCCAAGCAGCCTTGAACGCCTCAGTAGGTCCTTGAGAAAAAGTGGAGATCTTATTCCTCAGATCTTCAGATCGTCCATCATCATAGAAGTTAATTAGGAAGGCTCTCTTGGTGTCTTCCCAATTAGTCAGTGATCCGGGAGGTAGCTGCCTCAGCCAGTAAGTAGCCTCTCCACCTAGAGAGTAGGGGATAAGCTTGCAGAAGAGATAATCGTAGGACACTCCATTGCTCTTGATGCTAGTGACCAAGTCCTCGAATTTCTCTACATGATCCATTGGATGCTCATGAGGCAAACCATGGAAGAGATGTTGTCCTACTAGAGTGTAGTAAGCAGGCTTCAGCTCAAAGTCATTCCGCTCATACGCAGGGGGACGAATCGCAGAGCGATTGGCGAAAAATTGCTCTGGCCTGTTGTGTTCACCAATCGTTCTACCACGATTAACCACAGCATCCCTTGCGTCCCTAGCGGCATTCTCAGCGACAACAGGAGCAGGTGGAATGACAATCCCCTCTCCATCCAGACGTTGTCCTTGCTCATTGCACAACCGACCCTGTTGGTCCCTGTAAGCTCCAGCAGCATCACGAACCAACCCAACTTGATTGTTGTTCATCTTAGCTGACTTCTTTGCTTTCCTGTTTGTGCGTTCCACTTGTGCTAGCTGTTCCAGTGATAGATCAACTAGCGGAGTGCTCTTTTTGCTTCTGGTTTCAAGATTATGCATGCACCTGAAATCACAAGTAAAGAGCGTAAGTAACTGAAATTTACGACGGGTATCGACCGATACTCAAGGGTATCGATCGATACTCGGGCGATTTAGACGAATTTCCTAGCTAAAATCTAACGGCGAATTGAAGTCCCCGGCAACGGCGCCAAAATTGATATGCTCAATTTAATACCCTAAGATACTAAAGCAGTTGTTGTAGTAAGTGTAGGGGTCGAACCACAAAGAACTCAAAAATCACTCAATAGATTCTATAGATCAGAAACAAGCTAAACCAGATGATGTAATTGAAAAACAGGGTTGCAAGTAAAACGTTTGTAAATTCAATTGGGGGAATGTAGGCTTAGGGTATTTCTCAGGAAATCAATGAATGCAGCTAAGTTACCTAACAGGATCCAGATTAAGCACTGTTCTAGAACTCAAATCAC
Organism: Eutrema japonicum; assembly: GCA_030161315.1. NCBI lineage: Eukaryota > Viridiplantae > Streptophyta > Magnoliopsida > Brassicales > Brassicaceae > Eutrema > Eutrema japonicum. The sequence continues at coordinate 38,879,106 of BSQW01000004.1, read as the reverse complement.
TAAAATATAATTAACCAACTCTCGTTGCGAAAACTATCTAAATCTAAATCCTAGAAATTCCAAATCTCTTTGCGAATCCTAAAATCTAAATCAGCTTTAAAATCAGGTTTGATATGTTCACAAATCAATTAAACCAAATCTCTTTGCGAATAATCAATTTGCTCACCTAAGGTTCTATCAGGTAATTAATCGCACTCTCGTGCCTAATTAATTATCCTAAGATCTAAGTTCCAGATTCGTCAACCTAGAATTAGCTTTGAGAACAACCTAAGGCGAAGAACTAATTTAGATAGCGAATCCTAACAGATAATCAACCTAGCATTCAAAGAAATCCCTATGAGAAAATCCTAAACCTAACAGGTGATCTACTCAGACATGGATATTAAATTCATAAACATGTTGAATAAATACTCTTATATTAAATCAGAAAGAGAAACAAGGTTTTGAGATCTGATCTCGGACGAAGGGAAACCAGACTTGTCTCTCACCAAAATCTCTCTTAAACCTAAACAAAAATAAAGCATAGCCTAAACAATGGCTGTAAAATCCTATTTATAACCTAAATCACGATTTGGGGCCTTCTTGTAATTATCAAAGTCTTCTGGGTGCTTTTGCAATTCTCCAAGGCTTCATAACTAGTCGCGGCCCATGAAATCTCGATGAGTGTCGATCGATACCAGGGGGTATCGATCGATGCTCGGTGCTCAGATCGGGTTCTTAGTCATCAGACTTCAGTCTCGCTCCAGAATGCTCCAGAAAAGCTCCAATAATTCCAATTAAGCTCCAAACGTGCTATAACCTGTGAAAGACTCTAAAAGACTCCAAAACACAAGAAAAGACTCTATAAAAGGACTTATATCATGGCCTAAACAGGGTAAAAACCATGATATATCAACCCCGCTTTCACTTATTGATTTACATCTTGTTTGAGTTACTTTACTTGTTTTGATTTGGATACTTAATCACAAAACCTATTTTAATTAGCTTAACTTACATAGGTTCCTTGCATTCTCAATGTTTAGAATCATCTCCTAGTACGGATTGATAACCTCTTATACTACTTGTATTTAGAGCTATTGATACCTCTTTGAGACCGAAAAATCTTAGTATCACATTTGCAGATATATTATTTTTTGATCCAACAAACCACTCTTGGAAAAGGGAAAATGTTTGCATCTCCACACATTCATAAAAAACCAACAACTTATGGTGATAATTCACCATGTAATAACTTTGCGACTCCAATGTTACTCTCTGAAAAATGATCTTGTGATTCATTTGCGTTAACTTACGAACTTTTTTGTATTACTCGTCTAACTTGTCCCATATAGCTTTCTCAGACCATATCCCTCCTCGATCCCACACACAACCAATCCAACTAATCCGAGATAAACTTCTGGTTTGTCTCCCGTTTGCACAAACTCCAACCGAGAGGTGAATGACATATTTGACATATTTAAGATGAAAATCCTTTTTTGATTTTGACAAACTTGTGTAGCTCTCATAAGCAATTTTGACTCGTTGCATTTAGAATCCCACAATGACTTGTGCCATGGTTTCCTTTGCTCCTTTAAGGTCTGATTAACAAGCATCAACATCTTTTTCAACCCCTCAGAAGAACTTGGTGAGTTATTTTGCCACCATTCCTTGATCCAATCCATTGTCTTCTCTTCCAGACGGTAACCATCAACCTGCAACTTTTAATCCTCATAGATACATTTCTCAGAACAGTTTATCCAGTTTCCCAATTCATCATCAAAACTTGGTCCATTTCTACCTGGGATCTTGGTCCCTGAATCCCGAAGACCATTTCATTTCTATTAAGGTCGGGATAACCTGGTTTTGCTTGTCGCATATGATCATTTTCATGTAAGGTTACATGTTCCCAACATGTACCAACCTTCAATCATTTTCCCATAGTATGCGCTCTCTCCTCTTGAGGAAGTATCTCGTGACTGAGCCCTTTCTGAAATTTTTGAAAACGTTTTCTAGAATTCTCAGAGGAAAGAAAACCAAAACGCATACCATAGTTCATCAGACATGTTGCCATCGCTGCAGTCCTCTTTCTAGATCCCTTCTCACAATCGAATTTCCATTTCATTACATTTTTTGTTTACCCTTAAGAAAAACCTTGAATATCTCGCATAAGCTTTGGAATCAGGCGTTGCTGAAGTAACTCGGTCTTCTCTCATGATTCTTCTTTTCCTAACCTTGTAGTTTCGTTCCTTAGCCCGCGATCTTCGATCTTCTGATGCAGTCTTCTGATTCTGACTGCCCACCAGATGTTCGACGATATTCCCAAGAGGTAGAATCTGATTTTCCTATACCACAATTTGGGCCCGACAATCTTCATGATTTAAAGAAACAAAAATCGTTTGCTCTATGGAATACTCAGGCAACACAGATTTCAAATCTTCCACAGTTTATGAATCAACGGATTTGTCAATTTGTTGAACCCGATCGCAGTTCAGTAAATCTATTAAGGCTTGAAGCCGATTCATAGTGGCAACAAAATCACTGTCAAAACCCATCGTTGAAACCGACGATGCGTTACCCACCGTCGAGAGGAACGACGTCTCTGATACCATTTGATAAGCATGTGGATCGGGTTATCGATATAATAGAAATAAAGACGAGAGATAGAAGAAATAAGGAAGAAGATCAGAAGAAATTGAGGATAGGGATGAAGAAAGGGAAAGAAGATTTAATTGATCTGAGTCGCTACACTCAACTTTGATTGATAAACAACGTGATGAATCATTTATAGAGAGGAAAGTTAGACTAAATACAAGCGACACATAAAGATAATGGGCTTAAGTGATAACCTAATGATAAAGCCCAACGTAAGTCCAATAACCATGTGATGGATTGTATCAATAAGCACGCGGATCGGGTTATCGATCGAATATAAATAGAGACGAGAGATATAAGAAATAAGGAAGAATATCAGAATAAATTGAGGATATGGATGGTTTACAAGAACGCCAACAACCATGAGGTATGGATCGTATCAATATACCCATTAGTGATCTTAATGGAACGTCATATCTGGATAATTTGAGGCTGGCAGTAGCGTGTGTGTGTGGAGGAGCTCTCAGCTGGGTCAGATACTCTCAAGATCGTGCATCTTTCAAAGGCCGTGAAGACTTTAAGGAAAAACTATGGCGCTGTTTCCGTCGGAGCACTGGCAGTCCCATATTGAGACAAGTGATGAGGCTGAGATAGATTGGAACTATGGAGGATTATCGCAAGGTGTTTGAAGAGCTGATTGTAGCTGCTCCACACCTTGATGAAGAAGTGTTGGAACAAGCTTTTCTCTGTGGGCACCATATCCGAACAAAAATCAGCATGGCTAATGAATCTTGTGCTACACCTAAGGGGATCGCCTATGACATGCCTGTAAGGATCAAAGATTGCATTGCCCCGTCGGCTTCTACATTGCCAAAGCGAAGAATGTTGATTATACACCGGTGATCATAGGATGAACTTTCTTGTCAACCGTCGGAGCCATCATGGATTGGCCAAATCGACATGTTTCCTTTGCTAACATTGACAAAGAAGTGTTCTACGATGCTGTCCCGCTCAAGCTCAAGAGAGAAGGACATCTTAAATCGAAGGACCCCGATCCTGACTCACTATGGAACGATAAGTTACATGACGAGGAAACCAAAAGGAGATCAAAGAAGACTTGTCAAAAGACACTGTCCTTCTACGACTAAGCTCGTGTAGCTGCCAACGTCGAGCTAAACGACTTTAAACAAAGGCGCTCAATGTAAGACTTGTCGAAAGACACTGTCCTTCTTTTTAGTTTTTTTTTCTATTAACCTTTTGCTTTTTTTAGTTTCAGCTTTCTAAAAAACCAAAAAAACCAAAATACCCAAAAAATCAAAAAACCGAAAAGACAAAAAGATAGAAGCACGGTTCGAAGCTGCTCGGTCTAGCCCGAACCGCAAGGAAGGACTTGACCGTAAAAGAGGATCGACCGAGGGTGCCTCCCACTGACCCGCGGCAAAACCTCCTTCAGCCGCGGTCGCGCACATCCTGTCGTTCCTGATCGATTTCCTTCGGTCCCCGATCGACTCCCATCCATTCCCAATCACCACCACACCATTCCACATCACCAAAACACCATATGCTGTTCACCACCATTCCATTCCCACATCCATTCACCAAAACCTCCAGGTAAGTTCTCTTTTTCCCGAAATTTTTTCTTTTATTACATACATCTATTTCTCGTCCTTGCTCGATTTATTTCACACTGGGGACAGTGTGATTTAAGTATGGGGGAGGATTCCATCTCTTACTAATCACCTTTTCTTTCATGAGTCTTTGCATTTTACATTTTTGTTTGAAAATTTTCAAGTTTTTTTCAATAAAAGTAGGAATACATTTTGAGGGAATGATAAAAGAAATCCATGACGATAACTGACCAGTATGCTTCTACGCTATTTCTTAGTAACATGCTCTTTCGTAATTTGGTTCTAGACTGCGTCTTCTTTGGTTGCTTCTCCTTCTGCTTCTTCGGTGTTGCTTCCGTCATGGTTTCTTAGCAATGACTGGACCTCCTCATGGCTTAGATTTCTTGGCTCATCCAAAGTCATGTCCCGAACTAGATGAGGTCTTGATATTCTCATATTTTACCTCTTTTTAGCATGCATTCTTGTTATTGTTTTGTGTCTCATGCATGTGTCTTGCATAGTTTTTATAGAATTTTGGTATTTATTAGAGTATTAGGTGTTTGAATTAGGTCCTAGTGAGTCTTTGCATGCATTTGATGTGTTTTTAGGTGATGTGGAGACAATTGATGATATTTGGAGAAATGGGCCGAAGTAGAATGCAAAGACCATCCGAGACGCCGGAAAGATGTGACTGAACGGAGGCCCTATGATCTGAATTATCTTTTGTAACCTTCATGGAAGTTGTAGAGGAGCGAGTTAGCTGTCCAGAAGATTTTGAATCAGGTCATTCTGAAATCTGGTTAGGGAGTTATCATGGTTTTAGGGAAGACGTATCCGCCTGGCCGAGAAAACGGACCTTGCACCATCGGCACGGTCTAATTGGGTCGGTCCTTGCACAGGGAAATCGACTGACCAAATCACACCGCCCAGAACATGCTCGGTGACAGACAAGACCAATCTCAACCGACCAAGATCCACTCGGTTAGCTCTGGTCGGTCCAAACATCCAACATACAGCACCAGCCGAAGTGACTCAAAGATCAGGCAAATGAAGACCTTCTTGTGCCTAGTTTAATCTGAGATCTTCATGAAAGTCATAGTCAATCGAGCTGAATTTCATTGGGTGATGGTTTCATGTCATTCAGATCAGCCGTTCCAGAGATATGGCAAATATAGCAAGGACGTGTCTGTCTGGTATCCAAGCGAGTTATGCTCCAAATACGATGTCTGAAAACTCCGATTCAAATTTTGCGTTCTTCATAGAAGATGTAGATAATTGAGTTGACTGTCTTCTGGAGGTAGTTTGAGGTCATTCAGATGTCAGGTTCTGGAGTTATGGCTGATTCACTGCATACATTCTTGACCACGACTTAGATTCGGCCGGGTCAATACCCGGTTTGTCCCGGGTTGACCCGGTCCGACCCAAACTTCTTTAAATAGTGAAAAACCTAATTATTTGATCTAAGTTTTATTCTTTCTAGAGTTGGGTTTTATCCCAAACTCTTCTTATGATTTTGAGAGGGATTTTGATTGTTCTTCATACAAATGCCACTCTAGAGAAGACTTATTCACCCTTATCTTTATATTAATGCATCTTCTTTATCTTTATTTCTTCTTCTTTTATGTTTTTCATATTTAGGCCTTAGGCCCATTTTTGTCGGATCTTAGATTTATCTTGATTTAGATGATTTGATGATTGATTCTTGATGCTTATGTTCTTAACCCTTGCATTCCTTTCTTGTTTGGTGTTCCTAATGCTAGATCTAGCTTGAGAAAGTAGATCTAGATCATAAGGCATTTTATGCACACCAAGTGTTTGATGAAATGCCTTGATGAACTATTCAAGAGATTTATGTTCCTAGCCTAAGGGATTAGTTGTCTACGGTGTATTTTGGTTGATCTTGTTTATATTCTTAATGCTTGCTAATCATTGATCCACGAATGAGAGTTTGCTAATGGATTGAGTGATTAGCATAGTGATTAGTTGCTTGAAAGAGAATTAATCAAGATTAGTGATCTTAACCTAAGGATTAGCATTGATTGTGTGTATTAGCATCATTAGTTAATTATCTTGATGATTAGATGATGATGATTTAGGTTGATTCTTGTTAGATCCTTCACTTAGGTTGGTTCTTAATGCTAGATTTGATAAGATAAACCAAAGTTTAGAACTACACCTAGATTAGGTAGCTCTAGTTAGCGTGACAACCCAATCTAGAGCTACCCCTTAGGATTTATGGTCTCATCCGATGCATTAGGGAGAGATTCGAGTAAACGGTGTTAGTGCTAGATTAGGTTAATCCATTCGAGTCTTCAACTTAGGCATTTCACTCCTAACCGAAGTTTAAATGAATTGCTTGAACAAAACCTTTTGTGAGCTTTTCATGCACAGCCAATGAGAGTTGATATCTAGGGTGATTAGTGAACTAAGTGGGATTGGAGATTAATGCTTGTTAATCATCTTATCACAAACGATAGTTTGTTCTTGATTTGGTGATTAACAAAGTGATTAGTGCCACGACGGTGGATTAGTCATAATTATGAATTCCATGTTCTAGGATAGTGTTTAATGCTTCCAAATGGTTCATTTTTTGATTGTTATCCATCTCATTGATAGCTTAGTTCATGATCCACATTTTTATCTTTGTTTTCTTTCTTGCATTTGTTTTCTTTAGTTTAAAAACATAAAAATCCAAAAAAATTTGCTCTAGCTTAGGAAGATTCATGTATTCCTAATGCTTCAATCTTAACCTCTATGGATTGACACCGCTTATGCTACAATGACAAGCACAAAGGAATTGATATGAACCTAATACAAATTCTTACTATCAGGTCTCCATGCTCGGTTCCATTCGTTGACAAGGTGACCATCCTTGTTGATATATCATGATTTTTACCCCTTTTTAGGCCATGATATAAGTCCGTTTTGTAGAGTCTTTCTAGTATTTTGGAGTCTTTTACAGGTTTTAGCACGTTTGGAGCATAATTGGAGATATTGGAGCTTTCTGGAGCATTCTGGAGCAAAGAAGAAGTTCGTGTTGCTGAGTACCCGATTTGAAGCATCAGTATCGATCGATACTGTCTAGTATCAATCGATACCCATCGCAGCAGACACGATCGCGACTTTTCTAAGAGTTGAAGAATTGCAGAATTGCCCCAGAAGACTTTATTATTTACAAGAAATCCCAAAACGTGATTTAAGTTATTTAATAGGATTTTACAACCAGTTTTATGGCTACGCTTTATTTTACTTTGGTTTTGTGAGAGAGCGTTGGAAGGGAGACAAGTCTGAAACTCTGTTCGTCCGAGAGAAGATTTCGAACCCTCTTATTACTCTTTCTATTTTATTTGATGATTTATTCAAACATGTTTATTGCTTCAATTTCCAGGCCTGAGTAGATCCACTTTAGGTTTAGGGTTTTCTCACAGGGATTTCTTTGAATGCTAGGTTGATTTATTGTTAGGGTTCATAATCTGAATTAGTTCTTCGCCTTAGGTTGTTCTCAAAGCTAATTCTAGGTTGATCACCTAGAACTTAGATCTTAGGTTAATCGATTAGGCACGACAGTGCAATTGAGTAATCTGATAGAACTTAAGGTGAGCAAATTGATTATTCGCAAAGATATTTGGTTTAATTGATTTGTGAACATATCAAACCTGAAATTAAAGCTGATTTGTTCTTAGTAATTTGCAAAGAGATTTGGGATTCTGAAGTTTATATTTAGATAATTCTCGCAACGACAGTTGGTTAATTATACTTTAGTGATTTGAGTTCAAGAACCGCACGTAACCTGAACCCTGATTAGTTAGTTTATCTGCATTCATTGATTTCCTGAGAAATACCCTAGGCCTATATTCTCTCCATCGAATTTACAACACTTTTACTGCTTATTGTTTTTGTTTCATCTGATTTGCTTACCTTGATTCGATACTATTTTGTCTATTGTGCGATTTCTGTGAGTCATTGTGTTCGACCCCTACACTTACTACAACAACTGCTTTAGTACTTTTAGGGTATTAATTTGAGCATATCAAATTTGGCGCCGTTGCCGGGGACTCAATTTCGCCATTAGATTTTAGTTGTCGGGGACCCAATTTCGCCATCAAATTTGGCAACGTTGGGAATGCTGCAGTTGATCGAGGTAGGACACTTGCTGAGCACAACAGACATGATCAGTTCTATGCAAATCGATCTGCGATTCGCATCCCAACTTTTCAGAGCAATGATTTTGAGCTGAAACCTGCGTACTACACTCTTGTGAGTCAGAATCCTTTCCATGGCCTATCTCATGAACACGCCATAGATCATATCGAGAGGTTCGAAGATTTGGTCACTGGTAAGAAGTACAATGGAGTGCCCAATGAGTTCCTCTTCTGCAAACTTTTCCCATACTCTCTTAGTGGGGATGCTGCTTATTGGCTGAAGCAGTTGGCTCATTGTTCGCTAACTACATGGGATGAGATGAAGAACGCATTCCTGAACAATTTCTATGATGATGCGAGATCCGAGGAGCTCAGGAACAAAATCTCTCAATTTTCTCAAGGTCCAACAGAGGCACTCAATTTCAAGTCATATCAGAGAGATTGTCCGCACCATGGGTTCACTCAGGTTCAACTGCTAGGTACTTTCAACAGAGGAATCGATTGGAGGTACCAGATGGCTTTGGATACTGCGAGTAATGGAAACTTCAACACCAGGTATCCAAATGATGCGATCGTGCTAATTGAGAACTTGGCGTCTAGCAATAGCATCAAGAATGCTGACTTATAGCGAAAGAAGTAGTCTGGAGGAATTGATGGTTTGCAGATTGCTGAAGTTCAAGCCAAGCTTGATATTCTGATTGGGAAGTCGAAGAAGGCTGTACACTTTGCTGATGGAGTCGATAATATCGGTGGAGATGAAGTGGAGAATGTTAACTACGTTGGTGGTTCTAGATTTCAAGGTCAAAAATTTGGGTACAACAACAACCGAAACATCAACAACAACACTCGCAATTACAGGAACTCTTTGTATCACCCCATCTCTCCAAAATCCACATAGAGTAAGATGGAATCCATGCTTGAACAACTTCGTCAAGGACAGTAGAAGTTGCACGTGGATTTCAATGGGAAGTTTGACTCTCTGTACACTGATCTGTATGGGAAAATTGAAGCTATCAATCTGAATCAGAGGAAGCTGGAAACTCAAGTTGCTCAGACTGCAGCGGCTGTGAAGAGGCAAGAAGGTTTTCTTCCAGGGAAAACTGAGAATCCAAGAGCACACGTCAATGCAATCTCCATAGGAAGTGTTAAAGAAGCCACTGCAGTGGTAGAAAAGGGGTTTGATGCAGGAATTTTTGACGATGCTGTTGAAGATGATGACTGAGATTCTGAAATCGCCCGAGTATCGATCGATACCAGCCAGTGTCGATGGATACCGATCCAAACACCTGCACGAGTGGATAGAAAATCACGTGTATCGATCGAAACTCCTCCAGTGTCGGTCGATGCTGAGACGCAGGTCGAGAAGAAGGCTGAGGTTGTCAAGGAGAGGGTGTACAAACCCATAATACCTTATCATATGCCTCGTATTATGACAAAGAAGGAATGGGAGGACGCCAGATGCAAATCTATGTTGGATAAGTTGGTTGTGGAGTTTCCTATGGTTGATGATATATCTGACGATGAGAATTCGAACACCACCCATGTATCGATCGATACCCTACCAGTATCGATCGATACCCACCTAGATACTACGAAGGAGCCGCGTATGAGTGTTGACAAACTTCGCAAGCCCAAGAAGCTGAATCATATTCCTCAACACCTCCGAGCTCCCATCACTCCAAAGCAGTTGCGTGGCTTTGAGAAGATGGTACGAAGGATTCCCCACACACTGACTTTTGAAGAAGCTTTAGAAGACCGCCCTCTGCTAAGTCACTTCAAAGATTGCAAAGAAACTCTGGAAGAGGTCGAAGTACTCTTTATCGAGGCAAGACGCAAGTCACTACCGCTGAGGCAGTTGACCCATAGGGAAGACCCAGGGAAATTTGCAGTTCCATCCTCCATCTCTGGAGTTGAATTCGATGAGTCTCTCATTGACTCAAGGTCTAGCGTCAATGTAATATCAAGGGAAATGGCTGAATGATTGATGGCTGATATAAGACCCCCTACGATGCTTCTCACGTTTGCGAACTCCTCCACCTCACCTCCATACGGTACTATCCATGCTTTGCTTGTTAAAGTAAGAGATTGTCTGGTGCCCACTAATTTTCAGGTTGTGGAGATGAGCGAAGGATATGAGGTGTTTTTGCTCCTGGGACGACCGTTTATGGCTACTGCTGGCGCGATCATAGACACACCTAATAAGAGACTCGCTTTATCTTACATTGACGGAGAGGTCTACTATGATGCCATTCCCTCTAGAGGTGCTCCCACACATGTCTCGTGCTTCACTGTTGTCAAAAAAGAAACATTGGTAGTTGATCTTTTGGAAGAGCCTCCTGACGACCCAAATGTTATAGACGTTTTGGTTGAACCCCCAGCATCCCCAAGAAAGTTGTCAGGAAGGCCAAGGCAACAAAGAAGAAGGCGAAGAGATAAAGAGTCGAGAGTGCTACCCATGTGACTCTAACCCCTCAGAAGTATGATGGAGATTCGATTGAGTACAAGGTGAAGTGCAAAGGAGCCTCGAAACCATTCTCTAAGGCTAGAGTTCTTCTTACTTCAGAGCTGAAAAAGAAAGGAAAGGAGTTTGTGGAGAGCATGTTGAACAGAACTCTGAAGCTAGCGTTGTCAAGTTGTGGAGCCTGTTTTGATGCAAGCTCTCATTCTTATGCTGCTTGAATGGCGTTACAGTCAAGCTAATGACGTTAAACGAGCGCTTGGTGGGAGGCTACCCACTGGTGAGTTTGTTTTTGAGTCTTTTTCTTTTTATTTTTCGTTTTGTGCTGTGTAGGGATCAACAAGGAGCAACCTCGAAATCGCCTGAGTATCGATCGATACCCTGTTGGTATCGGTCGATACCCTACGCGATTGAGAAGAGTTCATCATGTCGACTTTAGCCTGGTATCGGTCGATACCAGGCCGTGTGTCAGTCGATACTCGATGTTCCAGCACGGTAACTTCTTGTTTTTCACAATTTTATTATGTTCTTTTGTTTTCTTTCACCAACCTTAGGGTAGATAACACTGGGCACAGTGTTGTTCAAGTCTGGGGGAGGTGTCTGCTGACATTGTGTTTGTTTTTCTTAGAGTCAGTTGTTTTATCGAGTAAAAAATCTTTTATTGAGTCAAAACTTGTTGGAGATGATGATCATGTGCTTGAATTATTGTTTTGATTTTGTTTTTGAGTGACCAGTGTTGCAGGATTAGCTCTAGATCGACTAATGAAAAATTCAAGGACTGACCAGTTGACTAGAAAACAACCATGTCTCTAGCAGAGTTCTGCTAAAGCCTAAGCCAAATTTTTGCACTTCATCGATGTGGTTAGTATTTACAGAGCTTGATTCATATCTGACAAAGGAACCCATATGTTTAAAGTAATGATATCTCTCTCCTCTGTTATAAGTTGATAAATAAGAGCATAAAAGATGAAATGATTTTCTTCTGAGTAGAGGGCTAGGAAAATTTCCAGAGATCCCATTATTCTACTTAATAGGGAATGATCACACAAAGGTTGAAAGCGAGGTTAGGAAAATTTCCCGTGATACCACTATTCGCCTAAACCTTTGATACATAGAGAGGGAAGAACCGGGGATTCGGTGGCAAACACCATCAATACTCGCGTTTCGGACCTTGATGTGTATATGGAGATCTAAAAAAAAAAGAGAACATAATAAGAAATAAGTCTGGGGGAGAGAAAGTGATACAAAAAGTGTGAAATTGGATGGTTACTTGTCATGATATTGTATGGTAAAGAATCTAGAAGGTTCTTGAACATTGGCTGCAGCGATGAAACTGGCGATGAGGGCTTTATTTGAACAATGCTGCGAGATAATGTGTGGAGTCTGGAAAAGCTGTGAATATCTACGGAGAAGTACATGGTGGTTAGATCAAAAGCTGGTTAGGTGACATTTGGGTGCTTGGGAAAAGGATCTTTGCAATGGTTCCTGAATAGGTGAGTCTTCGTGTTTTCAAACCTCTTTCTCTGGTTTAGTCTTCTATTTGCTTGAGGGCAAGCAAATGCTAAGTCTGGGGGAGTTGATATATCATGGTTTTTACCCCTTTTTAGGACATGATATGAGTCCGTTTTGTAGAGTCTTTCTAGTATTTTGGAGTCTTTAGAATCTTTTACATGTTTTATCACGTTTGGAGCATAATTGGAGATATTGGAGCTTTCTGGAGCATTATGGAGCAAAGCAGAAGTTCGTGTTGCTGAGTACCCGATTTGAAGCATCAGTATCGATCGATACTACCTAGTATCAATCGATACCCATCGCAGCAGACATGACCCGCGACTTTTTCAAGAGTTGAAGAATTGCAGAATTGCCCCATAAGACTTTATTATGTACAAGAAGCCCCAAAACGTGATTTAAGTTATTTAATAGGATTTTACAGCCACTTTTATGGCTATGCTTTATTTTACTTTTGTTTTGTGAGAGAGCTTTGGAAGGGAGACAAGTCTGAAACTTTGTTCGTCCGAGAGAAGATTTCGAACCCTCTTATTACTCTTTCTATTTTATTTGATGATTTATTCAAACATGTTTATTGCTTCAATTTTCATGTCTGAGTATATCCACTTTAGGTTTATGGTTTTCTCACAGGGATTTCTTTGAATGCTAGGTTGATTTATTGTTAGGGTTCATAATCTGAATTAGTTCTTCGCCTTAGGTTGTTCTCAAAGCTAATTCTAGATTGATCACCTAGAACTTAGATCTTAGGTTAATCGATTAGGCACGACAGTGCAATTGAGTAATCTGATAGAACTTAAGGTGAGCAAATTGATTATTCGCAAAGAGATTTGGTTTAATTGATTTGTGAACATATCAAACCTAAAATTAAAGCTGATTTGTTTTTAAGAATTTGCAAAGAGATTTGGGAATCTGAAGTTTTAGATTTAGATAATTCTCGCAACGACAGTTGGTTAATTATACTTTAGTGATTTGAGTTCAAGAACCGCACGTAACCTGAACCCTGATTAGTTAGTTTATCTGCATTCATTGATTTCTGAGAAATACCCTAGGCCTATATTCTCTCCATCGAATTTACAACACTTTTACTGCTTATTGTTTTTGTTTCATCTGATTTGCTTAGCTTGATTCGATACTATTTTGTCTATTGTGCGATTTCTGTGAGTCCTTGTGTTCGATCCCTACACTTACTACAACAATTGCTTTATTACTTTTAGGGTATTAATTTGAGCATATCACTTGTCCCACCAATGGAACACGTTCCGCCTCATCTCCAGGTTTCGTATGACTTGTTCCCGAGTGTTAGTCCAATAGCGTTGGACTCTCTCGGCTTCCTCTTGTTCCGCATCGGAAGTAACGGTTCCTCTCTAGCGGTCATGCTGCTCTTGAACCATCCTTTCTCCTTCGGCCCGTCTCGCCGCTAGCCCCTCCGTTGCTCTCCGCTATGTGTCAGGATGCTCTTGATCGTCGGTCCGATCCTCCCATGGCTCATGTTATGCATAGGTGCATTCCATGTTGTGCACATATAGCATATGAATCCTTGCGGAAATCTCTGGTCCGCTTTTGATGGACATGTCCGATGCTGATGTGATCGTCATGTCTGGTCTGCCGCTCTAACCCGAGGTATCGGATGATATCTCGATGATCTCGGGCCCTGCCCGTTCCCACACTTCTACATCGGAATATGCCGTCGGTACTAGCATACTTCCTCCGTAAGGTTGGATTGCCTCCAACTCATCCTCTCCTTCTGGCACTTTTGGAATGGACTCCATATCCATGTCCAGGTCTTGCCCATCAAACATCTCGGCATCGTCCATGATTGTTTCCCAGAATGCTTCAGCGGTTTCCATCTCAGGATCGGCTCCGGACGTCGTGTCCGAGTCGATGAGATAGATCTCTTTCAGCGAATCTGAACTCTCGTCATTTGTTGAGTCCGAATCGTTCCATGAGTTGGATCCTCCCGATCCATAAAACATCGACCAATGGTTAACTTGCTTCCCCTCAGAACCAGGCGTCCACTCCGCATCTCTTTCATACTTTCCTCGTCTCCTCGACATCCTGGGATTATTCAAACAAGACAAGTCAGTCACAAGGGTTTTTCCTAAATCCTAATGACGACGAGCTACCAGATTCCTAATAGTGTTAGTGAGACTCTATTTTTGACTCGAAAAACATTTTTGAAAACTCGTTCTAGTGAGCATGATCATGAACCATGCTCCGATACCAACTTCTGTAACACCCCCGACTCGTGCTACAGAAGTCGGAGCCGGGAATGTCACAGATGCGTTGCCACGGAGACATACCGGCCCGAGCATCCCATACTACTGCGGCTAGATTGTCAACGCGGGCGCACCTCTCGACCAAGGCATAAGGCTTTTCAACCCGTTCCTCGGTGTCGAGTTGTTTCGGCCCGGACTAGGCTTGATATCGTAAGAACCGAGGTTTTAAGCTTGATAACATCTTTATTAAACTTTGAAAGCATTCTTCACAATGGATGTTTCACTTCTTAAAACCGGTTTGAAAACAAACAAAGATTCATTTTCACTAACACTAAAATCTACTCTGGTGGGCCTAATGCTCGTCGCCTCCCTCTAACTACTACTAAGGTTTGAAAACAAACAAAGATTGTAAAATATATAATGAGTACTCCTAGTGAATACTCAGTGAGCTAAGGACCCCTACCCTGCAAGTTAGTTCCCAACCCACTAACAACCTACCCCAGATAGCCGAACCCTAAACTAGCTACGAGGGAAGCACCGCACTAGACCAACCTAGCCTAATGTGCATTCTCGTTTACACACACACAACCGGTATGCTAGCTTACCGATCTAGTACATCGACACAGAATGGCACACTCTTCCTGAGCGCGCTGAGCGGAAGCTTCAACAAACAACAAGCATGCACTAATGGCCTATTATCGACATAACTTGGACACACAATGATGCTGAGAGCTCTCTCATCCTAAACTACGATGTATCGAAGAACCCCACATCCGTGGCCCTTGCCTAATCACCACACAGGATCATAGACCTCCACAAACGATCGTAGCCGTTACGGGCATCGACGATCGCAATGCACCGTCGTGCATATCCCGGCCAAGGGAGCGACCCAAGTACCCTCCGAGATAGACTGGTGGTTTTGAACTACATCCTCAGGCTAATCGCCTATTACACTACATAGGCTACACGCCTATTAACCCCGAACATGCCACGAAACTGGGCACGTCGGTATCACGCAAGTTATGGGCTTTCACGCACCACACCGACAAACAAATGGCTAAGGTTCTTACTAACCTCAAACACAGCCCGTGTTAATTCTATTGACTTCCACCCACGCCTAGACCTCTCGTCATAAGCTTGTGAATTCAACCAACATGTAAAAGAAAGGCTAATTTCCGTGTTACGCGTCGAGCTTGCCATGTTTAGACTTCCCGTCTAATTCATACAAGGCGACCAACACTTAGCCATGAATACTCATATTTACAACCTAACAATATCTAAGTGATCACACAAAAACTTTGCACAAATATCTTAGACAAGGACACTTGGCGGAGCCAACACACGTGGCCGCTCCCACCTTGGCTGCATCACGGCCTTTCAAGATACCTGTAGGGGTTTTGGGATCGATCCTCATGTGCATTCCTCCAACCATACTGATCGGTGTCATTGCAGCGTTTTCAAACCTGAAAGTTGCAGCGGTGAGCCTTGCGGCTATAGTGATTGGGCTTGTGTTGCAACCGTGTCTGAAGCAAGTGGAGAAAAAGGGATGGCTCAAGTTCTCAGTCAGTTCTCACCTACCAGACCTGATGGCGTAAGCAAAACCAGTTTTAATGCACCTTACTAAATACTTTTCAATGCACCCTAAAATGTATATAATGTTTTCTGTCTTTTGTTTTTTTTTCGTTTTCTTATTGTTGCATTATACACGAATTTAAACCGCATGGACACATTAGCGTCTACTCAGTTTACAAAAAAGCATTGATTTGTGAAACAATTGTTTACTGGAGTAGCTTAGAAACTCTATTGTGGGAGGCTAAGAGAAATCAAGAAGATTCCAAGTGTTTCAATTGATTTAATGTTTCGATTTTTCTTTGCTTCTGATGTGAGTTATTGAAGCAGCTAATGCAACCAAGAATCACTGTGAGCAGCAACTAACGCCAGCCAATCCTGAGGCCGCATATTAGTATAAGTTGTACTTATCCAGATATTGCTGTCATTATCCCATGACAGCAATATCTGGATAAGTACAACTTATACTAATACCGCATACTATCTCTGGCGAAGTAGATTCTGAGCACTGGCTCGGGAAGTTTCGGAGCCAGGCCCACGGCTTGATGAATCACCCCCATGACCCATTCGGGTGTGCATATAAACACAGATTCACCTTATCTAGAAAACCAACACAATGTATCAAGAATGATTATTTAATTTACCCGGATCGCATGAAGAGTAGAAACTGACAACATCTGGGCAAGGAGAAGAAATAACCAAAAAGATTACGTCAGAGCAAGAAATGTAGGAATCAGGAGAGAAAGAGGTTTCGTTTACCTCTAAAGAAACCTCGGAAAAATCCGAGATGACGACCTATATAATCCATGAAGATCTCTTCAACGGTACTTGTAATGAAATCGTCGTTCCTTGGGGAAGAAGAAACTCTACGACGGAACGTGACGCCGTTTTTCTTGGGGAAGAAGAAAATCGAGGTCGACATCAATGGTTTCCAAAACCCAAATGCGCACGAGAGAGAGAGAGAGAGAGAGTGTGCCAGAAGAAAAAGGAGATATGCGTTGAATTAGACTCAAGGACATGAACATCATAAATCTTTGAAGTTTAAGCCAAACAAATTACCAAAGCTCACCTCGAGTATAGGCTGAAACGGATAAGTCTTAGGCTCTTGGATAACACCTTCCAAGCCGAGCTCACCCTCGGTCTAAACCGTGAAGTTTAAGCCAAGACTTCTCTTCCGATCACTTTCTCTCTCTACCTTACTCTCTACCTTCTCTCTAGAAAATTTTCAAAGATCTTAAGGAGGTGTGAACTTACCTTGGGTCTTAAGGGGGTATTTATAGGCGTGGGGGAGATGTGGAGAGTGCTTGCCACTTGTGCCACTTGCCCAAAGACTTGTCAAAGCCTTTGGCTCCAAGTTTTGACCATGCTTTCTTCTTCTTTGACCACGTTTTTCTCATGCCAATTTGGTAGTCTAAAACTTAGCCTTTGACTCCTAGGTCTAAGCTTTAACCAACATCTTCACTTTAAGTCCCTTCATGTCTTCTTCAGGTTAGTAGGCTGAGACTAGGCCTCCATGGCCATCCCATCGCCCTTTCACGTCGAAGACTAGTCCATGACCCAAGCTTTTGAAAAAAAGCGCCTTGGTCTCCATTGTGGGGAACATACCGATGTGGTCACTTCCCATGGTGACAAGTGCCTATCGCTAGCCTATGGTTAGCGATTTGATGTTTTGACCGGTCATGTGGCCACCGATTGGTGATATTCATATATTTTACATGTTCTAGCATACATTTTACTTTGAGTTTTGTGCCATTTGCATGCATAATCATGGTTTTGTCTTGCATTTAGGTATCATTTAGAGTTTAGGACATTTGCATTAGGTCCTAGTGAGTTGTTGCATATTTTGGAGTCTATTTTAGGTGTTTTGGAGAACATTTGGGGACATGGAGTTGAAACTTTCCAGACATGGACAAGGAGAAGGAAGAGTTCACCCAAAGCGTCTCAAATCTGTGGCTGGACTAGAACCTTCACGCCTGATTCAGCTTCCTTGGTAAGGAGATACGGGTGAGTTAGCTATTCAGATCAGCTAGAATTAACCCATTCGGATTTCAGGTTCAGGAGATACGGGTGATTTATTGAATACATGTCACTGTCGGAAAATGCAGAGGCAGTCCAAAGCAACTGAAAGATCATGTCGGATGGAAGCCTTATCTTGCCCAGTTTAATCTGAGATCTTGTTGAAAGTCATGCGAAATTGAGTTAGCTTTATAACGCGAGAAAATTAAGCTCATTCCGAGTAATATTCCAGGAGTTATCATTGATTTAGTGGACACATATCAACTCTGCCCAGTCCAAGATCTGACCCGATTTGCCTCAGGTCGATCCGGTTCGAACACTTTGTGTATTTATGCAAATTTTAGACATTTCTAAACCTAAGTTTTCTTCTTGTAAGAGTGGGGGGTCGACCTTAACTCTCTCTTTTGAGGGATTTGGATTGTTCTTCACATATATGCCATTCTAGAGAAGATTTCTTCAACTCTATATTTTATTTATGCAATTTCCATATTTTTATGTCTTTTTCTCTTTTGTTCTTCATGTTCTTTAGGCCTTAGACCTTTTTGTTAGATTTTGGATTTTGCTTGATTTTGATGGTTTGATGGTTGATTGTTGATGCTTAGGACTAGATAAATATTTGTTCTCATGTTAGAAAGCATCTTAATGCTATGATTGAATTGAAAACTCATTTCTAGAACTTAGACATTTCATGCACACAAGTTGTTCGATGAAATGTCTAGAAAACTTCTAAGCATGCTTTTTCATTCTAAGTGATCGGTGGATGCTGACTTTAGGATGAATTGTTGACTAAAATGGACTTGTGATAAATTATGGATAATCTAAGTGATCGGTGGATGCTGACTTTAGATGATTCGTACAATGATTAGTGTCACGAGAGTGAACTAATCTACTTGAAAGTGTTCATGTCATAAGAATAAATGTGCATTGAATGTTTAGGCATCGTTAGTTAATGGTCTTGATGGTTAGATGATGATGATTTATGTTGCATCTTGTTAGATCCTTCACTTAGGTTAGCTCTTAATGCTAGTTTGGATTGAGAGATCAAAGCTAGAGCTTAAGCATTTCACGCCCGATAGGTGTTCGATGAAATGCTTGAACCAAACCTTTTGTGAGCTTTTTTTGCCTAGCCAACGATAGTTGATGTCTAGGGTGATTAGTGAACTAAGTGGGATTGGAAATTAATGCTTGTTAATCATCTTATCATAAACGATGGTTTGTTCTTGATTTGGTGATTAATAAAGTGATTAGTGCCACGAGAGTAGATTAGTCATAATTGTGAATTCCATGTTCTAGGATAGTGTTTAATTCAACATTTATCATCATTGTTTGTTCATTAATCATCTTTTTGATAGTTAATTCATTTTCCAACATTTCTATCTTTTGTTTTCTTTCTTGCATTTGTTTCTTTTTCATAAACATAAAAACCCAAAAGATTTGCTCTATATTAGGAAGATTCATGTATTCTTAGTGCTTCAATCTTAACATCTTTGGTTCGATCCTCAAATACTACAATGATATGAGTAGGTTTGAGTAATTGATATGAGCTTAACACCCAAATTCTTACTATCAATTGGCCACTTGGTCCATTTTCCTCCGTTCATTCGTTTTTGGTAAAATTGGTTTCCGTCTTGGATTTTCTTCATTCGATTGGCCCGACAAACTTGATCCTTCCTCCTTCTTGACGTGCCCCCGGTTCGGATCGTCCATAGCCCACTCGGCCAAAATTTGTGAAGTTGGGAAATCTTGATTTTTCTTGATGGATAGCTTCCTCTTCTTGCCCAAACATTTTCTGTATGGACGAAATTTCGTTTGGATCACCTTTTGCTGGCTTTGGTAAGGTTTTTACCTTTCTCTCGACTAAAACAACAGATTTCTCTCGGCTGAAAATCTGTTCTCGGCTAAACTGCTTCTCTCGGCTAAACTGGTTCTCTCGGCTAAGACCACTCCTCTCGACTAAAACTGCTTCTCCTCGGCAAGACTGAAATTTTAGCCGGCTAAAACAGAATTATCCGGATAACTCTTTTTCGGTTCGAGCTATCCAAATTCTGACTCGACTAATAGGTTTCTTTTGCCCTGATCCTTTGGAAAACGTCTTCCCTCAGTCGCTCCTCGACTTTTGGTTTTTCCCTCGATTGTCGACCAAAAATTCCTTCACCGGACGGGTTATCACATCCTCCCCCACTCATTAGAATTCGTCCCGAATTCTCCTAAGGTCGGAGTGATTCCCTTCCTTCTTCTGGAAACGTCGTGATGTCTTGCTTGGCTCGTAAGAATTCCTCCTGAATTCTTGCGTGAGCAACTGCTTCTTCTTCTGAACTCCTCTCGGAAATCTCTCCTAGATTTCGCATTGAAGTCTTCTGTTCCTTCTTCTCATGCCTTAGTTGATACCAACCTCCTAAGATACCAACTTCCAAACTACCAACTTCTCTCCTGGTAGAAGACTCTCGTCTTTTACCATTTTGTTCACCCCAGCTTGACTCTCCTGGTCTACTCCTTTCTGTTGATGCTGCCGTTCCCCTGGCTCTCTAGCATCGTCATCATCATCATTCTAGTATATGTCCCGGTTGGCCTTTTGCCTGACATCCAGTTATCTCCTCTCCACTTTTTCTTGGGTTATTTTCCTCCATCTACACGGAATTAATAACACTCCCGCACTGGCGGTTAGACTTTCTTGGTCTTCTCGTTCCGCGGTAGGTCCTCCTGATCTGTCCTTTCTCTAGCGACCTTCCTGGTCTTATCTGGCATGTCAGCACTTCCAACTCCTCGTCTTCTCCCCTCTCCCAGGATATAAATAGTCTTCTCACTTCTGACCCGATCCCAACCTTCCTTAAGGTCCTTGCAAATCTTCACCCGATTTGCAAGTGGTGGATCTTCATGCCTTTACGAGCAATCGATCCATGGCATACTTAGAGTAGTGATTACTCGGCTCACAACTCTACGTAGCCAATCCAAACCATTCTTGGTTCATATTATAAGGTATAATATAACCATCCATGATTTCACAAATATACTTCACATATGATTCATATTTCACATATTCACATATGCTACATATTTCACATACTTCACATATGCCTTAAACTACTCCACAAGTGACTCGGTTCGTCCTCCCGACTACCGATCACACTACTTGCACATGGTCCTAGCCCTCCCGGCTCTCATGTGACTTATTCACTCAAGCAATAAAAACAGAAAATTAAAACCCTAACGTACCTCCCTATATACGGCTGGCGGGTTTAACTGCTATCTACCCTAGACACATTACCTAAAAGTCACGCCAAACCAATCCCTGGATCCTCCTGATCCATCGGTTTTGCCTGACTCGTCGGTCTCTTCTGAATCGCTTGCGCCATTGGATGTCGAGCTCGAAGTAGTATGAGTGCCGGATCGCGCTGGTTCATCTTCCTGAGGGTCCATTCCAAATCCGCAAGTATGTGATATATCATGGTTTTTACCCCTTTTAGACCATGATATAAGTCCGTTTTATAGAGTCTTTCTAGTATTTTGGAGTCTTTTAGAGTCTTTTACAGGTTTTAACACGTTTGGAGCATAATTGGAGATATTGGAGCTTTCTGGAGCATTCTGAAGAAAAATAGAAGTTCGTGTTGCTGAGTACCCGATTTGAAGCATCAGTATCGATCGATACCCATCGCAGCAGACACGACCCGCGACTTTTTCAAGAGTTGAAGAATTGCAGAATTTCCCCAGAAGACTTTATTATTTACAAAAAGCCCCAGAACGTGTTTTAGCATTATAATTAGGTTTTTCAGCCACTTTGTTGGCTAAGCTTTATTCTACTTTGATTCTAGTTTGGTTTTTGGAGAGACATCTCTGAACTCCTGTTTTCTATTGTTTTCTTTGATGATCTATTTAATCATGTTGTTTTCATTCTCCATGTCTCAATAGATCCACTTTAGGTTAAGGGTTCTAATAAGAGTTTTCTCTGAATGCTAGGTTGATTAGTTTATTAGGATTCACCATCTGAATTAGTTCTTCGCTTAGGTTGTGTTCAAAGCTTGTTCTAGATTAGCTACCTAGAACATAGATCTTAGGATAATTGATTAGGCACGGCAGTGCGATTAATTACCTGATAGAACCTAAGGTGAGCAAATTGATTATTCGCAAAGAGATTTGGTTTAATTGATTTGTGAACATATCAAACCTGAAATTAAAGCTGATTTATTCTTAGGAATTTACAAAAAGATTTGGGATTCTGAAGTTTAGATTTAGATAATTCTCGCAACGATAGTTGGTTAATTATAATTTAGTGATTTTAGTTCAAGAACCGCGCTAAATCTGAATCCTGTTAATTAGTTTATCTGCATTCATTGATTTCCTGAGAAATTCCCATGAATCTATATTTTGCTCCATCGAATATACAACCCTTTTACTGTTTATTGATTTTGTTTCATCTGATGTGCTTAGCTTGATTCGATACTATACAATCTATTGTGTGATCTCTGTTAGTCATTGTGTTCGACCCCTACACTAACTACAACTACTGCTTTAGTACTTTTAGGGTATTAATTTGAGCATATCAAATTTGGCGCCGTTGCCGGGGACTCAATTTCGCCATTAGATTTTAGTTGTCGAGTTTTGACTAAGTTCGTCGGTATCGATCGATACTACTCAGTGTCGGTCGATACTAAGGCGATTTCTTTTGTTGATATCGATCGATACCACCCAGTGTCGGTCGATACTCAACGTTTTTTTTTTGTCACTTACTTGCCTTGCCTAGTGTTTTTCACGTGTATGCCTATTCGTGAAACCAGAAGGAACAAGAGCACTCAGCTGGTTGAACTGTCATTGGAGCAGCTAGCACTTGTGGAACGCACAAACAGAAAGGCAAAGCAAACATCAGGGATGAACAACACAGTGGTATTATGACCTGATGAAGCTGGAGTTCTGAGAGACCAAGAGGGTCATGTGTGCAATTAGAAAGGGCAACGACTTGATGAAGCTGGAAACGTTATTGTTCCTCCTGCTGCTGTTGTTGAGATTGTCGCGCCAGCTGCGCGCGCCAACGTTGGGAATGCTGCAGTTGATCGAGGTAGGACACTTGCTGAGCACAACAGACATAATCAGTTCTATGCCAATCGATCTGCGATTCGCATCCCAACTTTTCAGAGCAATGATTTTGAGCTGAAACCTGCGTACTACACTCTTGTGAGTCAGAATCCTTTCCATGGCCTATCTCATGAACACCCCATGAATCATATCGAGAGGTTCGAAGATTTGGTCACTAGTATGATGTACAATGGAGTGCCCAATGAGTTCCTCTTCTGCAAACATTTCCCATACTATCTTAGTGGGGATGCTGCTTATTGGTTGAAGCAGTTGGCTCCTGGTTCGCTAACTACATGGGATGAGACGAAGAATGCATTCATGAACGATTTTTATGATGATGCGAGATCCGAGGAGCTCAGGAACAAGATCTCTCAATTTTCTCAAGGTCCAACAGAGGCACTCAAAGCTGCTTGGACACGTTTCAAGTCATATCAGAGAGATTGTCCGCACCATGGGTTCACTCAGGCTCAGCTGCTGGGTACTTTCTACAGAGGAATCGATTGGAGGTACCAGATGGCTTTGGATACTGTGAGTAATGGGAACTTCAACACTAGGTATCCAAATGATGCGATCGTGCTGATTGAGAACTTGGCGTCTAGCAATAGCACCAAGAATGCTGACTTCGAGCGAAAGAAGCAGGCTGAGGGAATTGATGGTTCGCAGATTGCTGAGGTTCATGCCAAGCTGGATTTTCTGATCAGGAAGTCTAAGAAGACTGTACACTTTGCTGATGGAGTCGATAATATCGGTGGAGATGAAGTGGAGGATGTTAACTACGTTGGTGGTTCTGGTTTTCAGGATCAACAATTTGGGTACAACAACACCCGAAACTTCAACAACAACAATCAGCATGGTGGGTACAAGTTTGAGGGAAACCAATCTGGCTTTGGAGAAAATCAATTCACTCAGAAACCACTTCAGAGCAGCGATTTCACTCGCAACTACGGGAACTTTTCGTACCAGCCCATCTCTCCAAAGTCCACAGAGAACAAGATGGAATCCATGATTCTTCAGGGACAGCAGAAGTTGCAAGTAGATTTCAATGGGAAGTTTGACTCTCTGTACATTGATCTCAAGGGGAAAATTGAAGGTATCAATCTTTCTCAGAGAAAGCTGGAAACTCAGGTCGCTCAGACAGCAGCAACTGTGAAAAGGCAGGAAGGTTTTCTTCCAGGGAAAACTGAGAATCCAAGAGCACATGTCAATGCAATCACCATAGGAAGTGCTAAAGAAGCCACTGCAGTGGTAGAAAAGGGTTTTGATGCAGGAATTTTTGACGATGCTGTTGAAGATGACGACTGGGATTCTGAAATCGCCCAAGTATCGATCGATACCAGACAGTGTCGATTGATACCGGTCCAAACACCTGCTCGAGTGGATGGAAAATCACATGTATCTATCGATACTCCTCCAGTATCGATCGATGCTGAGACGCTGGTCGAAAAGAGGCCCTAGATTGTTAAGGAGAGGGTCTATATACCCAAGATACCTTATCCTATGCCTCTTAAGATGACAAAGAAAGAATGGGAGGACGCCAGATGCAAATCTATGTTGGATACGTTGGTTGTGGAGTTTCCTGTGGTTGATGATATATCTGACGATGAGAATTCGAACACCACCCTGGCATCGATCGATACCCTACCTGTATCGATCGATACCCACCCAGATACTGCAAAGGAGCCGCGTATGAGTGTTGAAAGACCTCACAAGCCCAAGAAGCTGAATCCTATTCCTCAAAACCTCCAAGCCCCCATCACTCCAAAGCAACTGCGTGGCTTTGAGAAGATGGTACGAAGGATACCCCACTCGTTCACTTTTGAAGAAGCTCCAGAGGGCTGGCCTCTGCTAAGTCACTTCAAAGATTGCAAAGAAACTCTGGAAGAAATTAAGGCACTCTTCATCAAGGCAATAAGCAAGTCACTACCGCTGAGGCAGTTGACCCAGAAGGAAGACCTAGGGAAATTCGCAGTTCCATGCTCCATCTCTGGAGTTGAATTCGATGAGTCTCTCGTTGACTCAGGGTCTAGCGTCAATGTAATATCAAGGGAAATTGCTGAATGATTGAGGGCTGATATAAGACCCCCTACGATACTTCTCACGTTTGCGAACTCCTCCACCTTATCTCCATACGGTACTATCCATGCTTGGCTTATTAAAGTAGGAGATTGTCTGGTGCCCACTAATTTTCAGGTTGTGGAGATGAGCGAAGGATCTGAGGTTTCTTTGCTCCTGGGACGACCGTTTATGGCTACTGCTGGCACGATCATAGACACACCTAATAAGAGAATCTCTTTCTCTTACATTTACGGAGAGGTCTACTATGATGCCATTCCCTCTAGAGGTGCTCCCACATGTCTCGTGCTTCACTATTGTCACAAGAGAGACATTGGTAGTTGATCTTTTGTAAGAGCCTCCTGACGGCCCAACTGTCATAGACGTTTTGGTTTAACCGCCCAGCATCACCAAGAAAGTTGTCAGGAAGGCTAAGGCAACAAAGAAGAAGGTGAAGAGCAAAAGAGTCGAGAGTGCTACCCATGTGACTCTAACCCCTCAGAAGTATGATGGAGATTCGATTGAGTACAAGGTGAAGTGCAAAGGAACTTCGAAGCCATTCTCAAAAGCTCGAGTTCTTCTTACTTCGGAGCTGAAAGAGAAAGGAAAGGAATTTATGGAGAACATGTTGAGCAGAACTCTGAGTCTGCAAGTATCTAGCTGTGGAACTTGCATGGGAGTAAGCTCTCAATCTTCTCCTGACTGATCACCTGAGCAAAAGTCAAGCTACTGACTTTAAACGAGCGCTTGGTGAGAGGCAACCCACTGGTGAGTCTGCTTTTGAGTCATTTTTCTTTTTATTTTTCGTTCTGTGTTTGTGTCAGGATAAACAAGGAGCAAAACTCTAAATCGCCTAAGTATCGATCGATACCATATTGGTATCGGTCGACACCGATCGCGAATGAGACGGTTCATCATGTCGATTTAAGCCTGGTATCGATCGATACCAGGCCGTGTGTCGGTCGACACCAGATGTTCCAGCACGGTAACTTCTTGTTTCTCTTCATTCTATTCTGTTCTTTTATATTCTTTTACGTACTCTAGGCTAGATAACACTGACGACAGTGTTGTTCAAGTTTGGTGGAGGTGCTTGCTGACATTGTTTTTGTTTTTCTTAGAGTCATAAAATAATAAAAAAATTCGTTTTATTGAGTCAAAACTTGTTGGAGATGATGATCCTGTGCTTGAATTGTTGTTTTGATTTTGTTTTTGAGTGACCAGTGTTGCAGGATCAGCTCTAGATCGACTAATGAAAAATCCAAGGACTGACCAGTTGACTAGAAAACATCCATGTCTCTAGCAGAGTTCTTCTGAAGCCTGAGCCAAATTTTTGCACTTCATCGATGTGGTTAGTGTTTACAGAGCTTGATTCATCATTCATATTTGACAAAGGAACCCATATGTTTAAAGTAATGGTATATCTCTCCCCTGTTATAAGTTGATAAATAAGAGCATAAAAGTTGAAATGATTTTCTTCTGAGTAGATCCACTTTAGGTTCAGGGTTCTCATAAAGGTTTTCTCTGAATGCTAGGTTGATTAGTTTATTAGGATTCACCATCTGAATTAGTTCTTCGCTTAGGTTATGTTCAAAGCTTGTTCTAGATTAGCTATCTAGAACATAGATCTTAGGATAATTGATTAGGTACGACAGTGCAATTAATTACCTGAAAGAACCTAAGGTGAGCAAATTGATTATTCGCAAAGAGATTTGGTTTAATTGATTTGTGAACATACCAAACCTGAAATTAAAGCTGATTTATTCTTAGGAATTTTCAAAGAGATTTGGGATTCTGAAGTTTAGATTTATATAATTCTCACAACGACAGTTGGTTAATTATACTTTAGTGATATGAGTTCAAGAACCGCGCTAAATCTGAATCATGTTAATTAGTTTATCTGCATTCATTGATTTCCTAAGAAATACCCTGAATCTATATTTCTTCCATCGAATTTACAACTCTTTTACTGTTTATTGTTTTTGTTTCATCTGATTTGCTTAACTTGATTCGATACTATACAATATATTGTGTGATTTCTGTGAGTCCTTGTGTTCGACCCCTACACTTACTACAACTACTGCTTTAGTACTTTTAGGGTATTAATTTGAGCATATCAGTATGACATAACCCCATTGGCGGTAAAATATGTCTCCCGAACTCCGTGCTGTGACACGCCCATGTTGTGTGGCTCGTCATGCCACAATGTTCGCATGGTCCCATTAAACGTGAGGGACTCATGCCTCTACTTTGGGTCGGTATCCTCCATAGATAAGGCCCCTCCGGCGTCTCGCCTTCATTATCTTCTTCCGGTGACGGTGTCTCAACACCCGTCTCCTCGTTTTGTTCGTCGTTCTCCGGTCTCGGTTCGCGGTTGGTTCATTCTCCGGATCTCCTTGTTTCTGGTCCAAGCCCTTCGGCTTCGTTCTCGCCTTGGCCTTCGTTGGAATAGTGGCATTGTGGTACCACTGCGTCTTCTTCGGTTGCTTCTCCTTCTGCTTCTTTGGTGTTGCTTTCGTCATGATTTCTTAGCAATGACTGGACCTCCTTATGGCTTAGCGTTCTTGGCTCGTCCAAAGTCATGTCCCGAACTAGATGAGGTCTCCATGCTCGGTTCCATTCGTTGACAAGGTGATCATCCTTGTCCCACCAATGGAACACGTTCCGCCTCATCTCCTGGTTTCGTATGACTTATTCCCGAGTGTTAGTCCAATAGCGTTGGACTCTCTCGGCTTCCTATTATTCCGCACTGGAAGTAATGGTTCCTCTCCAGCGGTCATGCTGCTCTTGAACCATCCATTCTGCTTCGGCCCGTATCGCCGCTAGCCCCTCCGTTGCTCTCCGCTATGTGTCAGGATGCTCATGATCGTCGGTCTGATCCTCCCATGGCTCCTGCGGTGCATAGGTGCATTCCATGGTGTGCACGTATTGCATATGAATCCTTGCGGAAATCTCTGGTCCGCTTGTGATGGACATGTCCGATGCTGACGTGATCGTCATGTCTAGTCTGCCTCTCCAACTCGAGGTATCGGATGATATCTCGATGATCTCGGGCCCTGCCCGTTCCCATACTTCTACATCGGAATATGTTGTCGGTACTAGCATACTTCCTCCGTAAGGTTGGATTGCCTCCAACTCGTCCTCTCCTTCTGGCGCTTGTGGAATGGACTCAATATCCATGTCCAGGTCAAGCCCATCGAACATCTCGGTATCGTCCAGGATTGTTTCCCAGAATGCCTCATCGGTTTCCATCTCGGGATCGGCTCTGGACGACGTGTCCGAGTCGATGAGATAGATCTCTTTCAGCGAATCTGAACTCTCGTCACTTGTTGAGTCCGAATCGTTCCATGAGTTGGATCCTCCCGATCCATAAAACATCGGCCAATGGTTAACTTGCTTCCCCTCAGAACCAGGCATCCACTCCGCATCTCTCTCATACTTTTTTTGTCTCCTCGACATCCTGCGATTATTCAAACAAGACAAGTCAGTAACAAGAGTTTTTCCTAAATCCTAATGACGACGAGCTACCAGAATCCTTATAGTGTTAGTGAGACTCTATTTTTGACTCGGAAAACATTTTTGAAAACTCGTTTTCATGAGCATGATCATGAACCATGCTCTGATACCAACTTCTGTAACACCCCCGACTCGTGCTACACAAGTCAGAGCCGGGAATGTCACAGATGCGTTGCCGCGGAGACATACCGGCCCAAGCATCCCATACTACTCCGGCTAGATTGTCAACGCGGGCGCACCTCTCGACCAAGGCCTAAGGCTTTTCGATTCGTTCCTCGGTGTCGAGTTGTTTCGGCCCGGACTAGGCCTAATATCGTAAGAACCGAGGTTTTAAGCTTGATAACATCTTTATTAAATTTTGAAAACGTTCTTCACAATGGATGCTTCACTTCTTTAAACCGGTTTGAAAACAAACAAAGATTCATTTTCACTAACACTTAAATCAACTCTGGTGGGCCTAATGCTCGTCGCCTACTACTAAGGCTACCTGCAAAATTGTAAAATTTATAATGAGTACTCCTAGTGAATACACAGTGAGCTAAGGACCCCTACCCTGCAAGTTGGTTCCCAACCCACTAACAACCTACCCCAGATAGCCGAAGCCTAAACTAGCTACGAGGGAAACCTAGCCTAATGTGCATTCCCGTTTACACACACACAACCGGTATGCTAGCTTACCGAACTAGCATACCAACACAGAATGGCACACTTGTCCTGAGCGCGCTGAGCGGAAGCTGAACAAACAACAAGCATGCGCTAATGGCCTATTAGCGACATAACTTGGACACACAATGATGTTGAGAGCTCTCTCATCCTAAACTACGATGTATCGAAGAACCCCACCTCTGTGGCCCCTGCCTAGAGGATCATAGACCTCCACAAACGATCGTAGCCGTTACGGGCTTCGACAATCGCAATGCACCGTCGTGCATATCCTAGGCGAGGGAGCGACCCAAGTACCCTCCGAGATAGACTCGTGGTTTCAAACTACATCCTCAGGCTAACCGCCTATTACACTACATAGACTACCCGCCTATTAACCCCGAACATGCCACAACACTGGGCACATCGGTATGACGCAAGTTATGGGCTTTCACGCACCACAACGGAAAACAAATGGCTAAGGTTCTTACTAACCTCAACCACAACCCGTGTTAATTCTATTGACTTCCACTCATGCCTAGACCTCCCGTCATAAGCTTGTGGATTCAATCAACACGTAAAAGAAAGGCTAATTTCCGTGTTACCCCGTCGAGCTTGTCATGTTTAGACATCCCGTCTAATTCATACAAGGCGACCAACACTTAGCCATGAACACTCAGATTTACAACCTAACAATATCTAAGTGATCATACAACAACCTCACACAAATATCTTAGACAAGGACACTTGGCGGAGCCAGCACACGTGGCCGCTCCCACCTTGTTCTTGCCTAAGAAACTACACTAAACAAATTACCAAAGCTCACCTCGAGTATAGGCTGACACAGATAAGTCTTAGGCTCTTGGATAACACCTTCCAAGCCGAGCTCACCCTCGGTCTAAACCGTGAAGTTTAAGCCAAGACTTCTCTTTCGATCACTTTCTCTCTCTACCTTACTCTCTAGCTTATCTCTAGAAATTTTTCTTTAGATCTTAAGGAGGTGTGAACTTACCTTGGGTCTTAAGGGGGTATTTATAGGCGTGGGGGAGATGTGGAAAGTGCTTGCCACTTGCCCAAAGACTTGTCAAAGCCTTTGGCTCCAAGTTTTGACCATTCTTTCTTCTTCTTTGACCATGTTTTTCTCATGCCAATTTGCTAGGCTAAAACTTAGCCTTTGACTCCTAGGTCTAAGCTTTAACCAACATCTTCACTTTAAGTCCCTTCATTTCTTCTTTAGGTTAGTAGGCTGAGACTAGGTCTCCATGGCCATTCCATCGCCCTTTCACGTCGAAGACTAGTCCATGACCCAAGCTTTTGAAAAAAAATCGCCTTGGTCTCCATTGTGGGGAACATACCGATGTTGTCACTTCCCATGGTGACAAGTGCCTATCGCTAGCCTTAGGCTAGCGATTTGATGTTTTGACCGGTCATGTGGCCACCAATTGGCCACTTGGTCCATTTTTCTCCGTTCGTTCGTTTTTGGTAAAATTGGCTTCCGTCTTGGATTTTCTTCATTCGATTGGCCCGGCAAACTTGATCCTTCCTCCTTCTTGACGTGCGCCCCGGTTCGGATCGTCCATGGCCCACTCGGCCAAAATTTGTGAAGTTGGGAAATCTTGATTTTTCTTGATGGATAGCTTCCTCTTCTTGCCAAAAAAATTTCTGTCTGGACGAAATTTCGTTTGGATCACTTTTTGCTGGCTTTGGTAAGGTTTTTACCTTTTTCTCGGCTAAAAATCCTCCTCTCGGCTAAAACCGCAGATTTTTCTCGGCTGAAAATATGTTCTCGGCTAAACAGCTTCTCTCGGCTAAACTTCTTCTCTCGGCTAAGACCGCTCCTCTCGGCTAAAACTGCTTCTCCTCGGCAAGACTAAAATTTTAGCCGGCTAAAACAGAATTTTCCGGATAACTCTTTTTCCGTTCGAGCTATCCAAATTCTGACCAATATGTTTCTTTTGCCCTGATCCTTTGGAAAACGTCTTCCCTCAGTCGCTCCTCGACTTTTGGTTTTTCCCTCCATCATCGACCAAAAATTCTTTCACCGGACGGGTTATCACAGTCCACCTTCTAGAGTTGTCCACATTATTTGCGGGCATTGATCGCAGCCAAACTACAGTAAAAGAGAAGAAAGCTTTTCTATGATTAAGAAAGAAGATTTAGTTGACATGAGTCGCTATACTCAACTTTGATTGATCAACAACGTGATAAATCGTTTACAAAGAGGAAAGTTAGACTAAATACAAGCGCCATTGAAAGCTACTGGGCTTAAGTGATAACCTAATGATAAAGCCCAACGTAATCCCAACAACCATGAGATGGATTTTATCAATACTCCCGTCGCGAAGAACCACCTTGTCCTCAAGGTGGAAGAGAATTGATGTCAGTTCCCAACTTCTTCTACTGCGATTGAAATCAGTTGACAATTATCCAATAACTAAAGATTCTTCATTCACCTGCAACACCATTACCATGATCACGACATATACGTCCACGCCATAATCCGTAAGAAGCAGTATCTTGAGGTTGTTCACAGCTTCAGTTAAACCTTTCAGTGCTTCTTTCCTCTTAGTGTTCTCACTATAGCCACAATTCACCAACAATCTAGTTAGATACAAAAACCAGGAACCCAATGCGCCGAGTGATAGCTCTAGCGACTTTGGAAAATGGAACATCCCATAGGTAAAGATAGAAGCTAAATAATTTTTTTGAATTGTTGATACATAAACATTTGAGACTATTGATTACCAAATGAGTGTCGCGTCTCTAACATTATTTTTTGTAATAGTCTTATTGAAATTTGATCTTCTCGAGACATGCTAATTATAAACACTAGTGAAACTTAAATTCAGGGTGTGCTGGTTTATGACACCTTAATTCCAGAAACTTTAGATAGTTTGATTAAGTTATCATCGTCTCTTTCTCGCTATAACACAATATATAGCCATCTCCTTCTCGAGATAGGCTGATTTTGCTTAACAGACTACGCAATGCTCGATAAGAAAGTATGCGAGCATAAGAAGAAGTGGAGTTAATAAGGCTTAACAAGAAAGTGTTTACGGAAACATCAAATTGTGTATTTAGAATAGAAGCATATAAAACACAAGCATATGAAACACGTATATAGGAAATTTCAAGTCTAACAAAACATGGCTAATTATTGATCCATCTATACTATAATACAGGAGTATCTTCACAGATATGGACAGCTCATACACAAGACATAATTTCAATCATACCTTGTAAATGCAAATCCCTTATATTAAACTATTCTACTTGTATATAATCTCATGTATTCACTATGTGTAAAGATATCAAGAAATACATTCATTCACCATCTTTATGGTATCAGAGTATTTCGATTCAAAAATCTAGGAAAACAAAAATCTCTTCTTCTTCCTCACGACAACAACATAGTCATGGGCTCAAACGCAAATTCGACAATCACACCCGAGACCATCACGCTAAACACAAACACTCTCCTCCACGTTAACATGTCAAAGGTGTCCAAGTTTACCACAACCAACTACTTGATGTGGAGCCTCCAAGTGCATGCTCTCCTTGATGGTCATGCTCTTGCCAATCATATGGAAAAACCATTCCAGATTCCCCCTGCAACTGTCACCGTCGACACCGATGTTTCGACAAACCCAGAATTCACGATGTGGAAACGACATGATCAGTTGATCTATAGCGCTCTTCTTGGTGCTATATCAACAACTCTTCAACCGCTAGTGTCTCACGCCACCACGTCTTCACAGATCTAGGAGAATCTTGCCTCAACCTATGCAAAACCAAGTCGCGGGCATATCAAACAGTTGAAAACTCAACTTAAACATTGGTCTAGGAAACAAGACAATCGATGAGTACCTGCAAGGTGCCAAAGCCAAACTCGATCAGCTTGCTATTCTCGGGAAGCACATAGATCATGAAGAACAAGTGGAGCTCATCCTTGAAGGTATACATGATGATTACAAACCCGTAATCGATCAGATCAAAGGCAAAAACACTCATCCTACCATCACTGAAGTTCATGAGCGCCTTCTCAACCATGAAGTGAAGCTCCTCTCTGCTAATGTTGCTGCACCACAAGTCCTTCCCATGTCCTCCAATGCTGTCCAACACTGCAACAACAAATACAACACCAATCGCTACAACAACAACTACAAACGGAACAACAACAATCACTCCAATTGGCAGCCACAATACTCAACCAACATATCTGATGTTCGTGCTCCTAAAGCATACATGAGCAAGTGTCAGATATGCAGTGTTCAAGGACATAGCGCTCGTCGCTGCCCTCAGCTTCAGCCAATTCAATACACCGCAAATCAGCCTCCGTCGAGCCCTTTTACTCTATGGCAACCAAGAGCTAATTTCACGATGGGCTCTTCTTCTGGTACACACTGGCTCGTCGATAGTGGAGCAACCCATTACATCACTTCCGACCTCAATAACCTTACTCTTCATCAGCCATATAATGGCGGAGACGATGTGATGATTGCAGATGGCTCCAACATTGCCATTGCTGATGGCTCCAACAAATACTACCTTGTAATTGTCGATCACCACACCAGATACACCTGGATCTATCCACTCAAACGAGAACCAATTCCAAACAAAGATAGGCACACTATTTTCCGACAACGGAGAAGAATTTATAGTATTACAAGATTTTTTGACGATACACATAATATCACATCTCACACAGACGGAATATTACATTTCACATCGCCACCACATACGCCAGAGCACAACGGAATGTCAGAGAGCAAACACAGACACGGGAGTCCGATTACACCAAGGCCGAACTAGGAATGAGCTATATGAGTGGCCGGTGTCTCCGTCTCGTGCAGTCACTTTACTCGCATCACGAAGTCCAAAAACCTCTCTCTCATCGTGGCACGCCAGATTGGGTCATCCGTCATCTTCAATTCTAAATAATGTTGTTTCTCAATTTTCTCTACCAATGTCGTCTCAATTTCTAAAACTAATGTCTTGCTAAGATTGCATAATTAATAAGAGCCATTGTCTCCCAAAGGCCCCTTGAATACTTATACACCGATGTCTGGTCCTCGCCAATCTTATCTATCGACAGTTACAAATACTACCTTGTAATTGTCGATCACCACACCAGATACACCTGGCTCTATCCACTCAAACAAAAATATGATGTCAAAGCTGTCTTCACCGCCTTCAAGTCCCTTGTCGAGAACCGATTCCAAACAAAAGATAGGCACATTGTTAGTGTTACGAGATTTTTTGACAACTCACATAATATCACATCTCACACACACGGAATATTACATTTCACATCGCCACCACATACGCTAGAGCACAACGGAATGTTAGAAAGCAAACACAGACACATTATCGAAACTGGACTTACTTTGATGTCGAAGGGTCCGTTCCGAAGGATTATTGGTCATATGCGTTCTCCACATTAGTATATTTGATCAATAGACTTCCCACACCAGTCCTTGATCTTTAATCCCCCTTTCAAAAGTTGTTTGAAACGACGCCTAATAATGAAAAGCTCTGCGTGTTTGGATCGTTGTGCTTTCCCTGGCTGCGACCGTATACACGTCACAAGCTTGATGATCGATCACTGCCTTGTATTTTTATTGGCTACTCCTTGACACAAAGTGCATATCACTGTCTACTTATATTCTCATATTTTACTCCTTTTAGCATGCATTTATCTAGGTATTTTGAGTCTCATGCATGTGTTTTCTTAGCATTTATTTGATGTTTTGTTCTCATTTAGAGTTTAGAGAGTTCTCACTAGGTCCTAGAGAGTCTTGCATGTTTTGTAGTGTGTTTAGCTGCCTTGGTGACATTTTGGGGATGATTGGAATGATGGAGCAAAAGAAAGTGCTAAGGTCACCCGAGGTATTTGAAAGATCTTGCCAGACGAAGGGTTTGCAATACGAAATAGCTCCGAATGTCTTCATCAAACGGATGGAAAAATGAGTTAGCTGTCGTATGGAGGTAGTTGCAGGTCATTTAGATGAGGAGTTCAAGAGATATAGTGATTTTACCAAGGATATATCTGTCTGGCCGCGAGATCATCAACCAACATCGACCCACCTTTGGTCGGTGTCCTTGGTCGGTATGAAGAAGAACCAACACCGACCAGCCCTTGGTCGGTGCACTTGGCCGGTGTCGAGGCAGGAGATGAGCACCAGCCCAAGACACTCTTAACACCGACCAAAGTCCACCTGGTGTCATAAGTCCAAAATCTGTCTTCATCGAAACCAGCCAAAGTTACTGAAAGATCAGGCCAGATGAAGAATTTATGTTCGGATTTAGCTTCAGAGGTCTTCATAGAATTTGTAAAAGAGATCTTTATTTTATTTTATGCAATCTAAGTTTTAAGTTTCTTAATCTCTTCGAAGCTTTCATCTTTCTATTCTCTAATCATGATTAACAACACCTCTTTCATGAGATTTGGTGTGTTCTTCATGATTAGTGAGTAGTCTTTTTAGAGCTCATGGATGAGGTAGATTAGGGGATTTCATGATTGATATATGATGTCTAGGGCTTAATTACTTCTTTCCTTTCTTATTTATTGTTCATAATGCTAGATTAGGCTTTATAAAATTAATCTAGATCATAGGGAATTTCATGCACGGTGTTCGATGAAATCCCCCAAAGAACTAAATAAGAGATTTTGCTTGCTTAACCTATGAGAATAGTTATTTAAGGAGTATTATGGCTATTAGAACTTGTAACTAATGCTTGGTGAGAATAGTCATACTGAGTCTTGCATGTTTTGGAATGGTTTCTAGAGGCTTGGAGGCATTTTTATGGAGATAGGAAGCCTTGGAACCGAGCACATCCGACCTAGGGAACATGAAGGAGGAAGCAAGAAGGAGAAATGAATCCTCAAAAGACGCACCGATCCCTCCTGGGTCGGTGCAGTGGATCGGTGCCAAGCCCTAGAGAAATGCCTCAGCAAGAAGAATGCACTGATCCCTCATGGGTCGGTGCATTGGATCGGTATGGTCACAGAGAGATCCTTCAGCCAAAGATATGGAAGTGCCGAACGAGTACACCGGTCTCTCCTGGATCGGTGCACTGGATCGGTGCCAGACACGGGGAAAAGTGCAAGGAAAGAAGAAGATCATCACCGATCCCTCCTGGATCGGTGCAGTGGATCAGTGCCACACCCGAGACGAATTCCGAAGCAGCAGAAGGTTATCACCGATCGATCCTGTAGCGGTGCCACATATCGATGCTAACCCAGCATCCGATCGGATGGTGCCGATCCAACCGAAGCTCGCATCCCCCGCACCAACCAGCTCGCATACAGACATTCGAACCTGCAGAAGAGGTTTGCATCGATCCAGGGTTTATCGGTGCAAACTCCCAGAACCACTTTTACCCAACTCAATCGGGTCGGTACCCGGTTTGTCCCGGGTCGACCCGGTTTGCCCCTATTCACTATTTAAACCAAAAAACCTAATTTTCATGGTCAAGTCTTTTCTTAAGCACAAACCCTCTCTAAGATTGTTCTAGAGTGATTTGTAAGAGATTGATTCTTTTTATTTATGCATTAGAGTATTGTTTTCTTTGATTCTATCTACCTATCTTCTATTTTCTAATCATCCAATCGTTTGATCATGGGTTTTAACTCTTCTTTTATGAGATTTGTTGAAACCATGGTGATTAGTGAGTAGTTCTTAGAGTTTGAGGATGGGTTAGAGTTGGGGTCATTCCAAGATTGATTTATGTTGCTTAGGGTTAGATTATCTTGTTTCTCTTCTTGATTAGTGGTCTTAATGCTAGATTGGGCTTGAGAGAGTCAATTTATACCAAGGGGCATTTCACACCCACAAGGTGTTTGATGAATTGCCTTGATGAACTAATCAAGAGATATTCATTCATAGCCTATGAGAGTAGTTGTCTAGGGTGTTTATTTGGTTGATCTTGATTGTTTACATTTAATGCTTGCTAGTTAGTAATTCACAAATGAGAGTTTGATCTTGAATTAGTAATTAGCATGGTGATTAATGTCTTGAGAGAGAATTAGTCACACTTAATGATAATTTCCTAGGGATAACTTTGTTTGAGTATTGAGCATCATGAATTAGTCTTGGATCATCTAAATTCAATTATCCCATCCTTGAATTCGTTTATATTTCTTGCATTACAACTTGTTTAGTTTGCTATTTCTTGTTCTTATTTTAAGTTGCTTAGTTCACTAGTTAAACAACAACCCCTGCTTATTTTGCTTAACTTAAGAAGTGCTTTGTATTCTTGGTGCCTTAGAATCTTGCCCATTGGATTAAAACTCATATACACTCAATAGTATATCGAGTAATTTATCTCGAGACTTGCAAATGTCCTTAATCAATTTGGCGCCATTGCCAATTGGGTTTTGATTTCAACATTGAGATTTATGTTCTTTTTGAGATTAAGTTTTATTTTCTCTTTGATTACTAATGTCTTTCACTTTCCATTGCTATCTCTAAATCTTATAGGTGTATGCATACGCGTTCTCGAGGCAACCACAATCTAGTTGAACCGAGGGACGACATACATCGTTCGTATCGCGGGGTTAGAGCAAGGGAAGCACGTGTGAGACTACAACAAGTTGAGATCGAAATGGATCATTTTGAAAATGTTCCACTTGGGGACATTCATGACAATGTGGACAACCTTCCACATCATAGGCAAGGTGGTAATGGAAACCATCAAGGACAAGGAGAGAATGGCCAAAACCCACACCCACCCGCCCATAACGTGAGGGCTCCAAACCACCCTCCTAGAGCTCACGATGTGGTTGGTACGGGTGATGCCGCGAACGCTCACCAAAATCGCCAAGGTATCCAAGCTCCTCCAGTCGAGATTAACAACTTTGAGGTGAAAGCCGCTTTGATTAACATGGTCCAAAACAATAAGTTCCACAGTTTGGCCATGGAAGATCCTCTTGACCACATCGATCAATTTGATCGGATATGTGGCCTTACAAAGATGAACGGTGTATCGAAGGATAGCTTCAAGTTAAGACTCTTCCCCTTCTCTCTCTGTGATAAAGCTAATCAATAGGAAAAGAGTCTTCCTATTGATTAGCTTTATCACCGAGAGAGAAGGGGAAGAGTCTTAACTTGAGGTTGTCGAGGGCGCCACACAAGAGGAGATGAACTTTGTGGGTAATCAAGGTTATCAACGAGGTGGTTTCAACAACAACTACCGGAACCACCCTAATTTCTCCTACCGGAACACCAATGTGGAGAATCCACAAGACCAAATCTACTCAACAACAACAAGGGAACCAAGGTGGTCAACAAAAACCTTTCACTTCACAACAACAAGGCCAAACATCCAACAACCAAGGTTATGTTCCAAAGAACACTTTCCAAGGAAACCAAGGCGGGTTTCAAGACAAAGCACCTTTTAATTCGCCGCCCGGGTTTCAACAAGGATTCGTTCCCCAAGGTCAAGAAACTACGTCTAAACCGCAAGAGCTTGGCTTGAACACCATGTTTCAACAACTCCTCAAGGGACAAGCGGAAATAATTACACGGGTAGATTGTTCTTACAACGATCTAAACTACAAGCACGAGACATTGAGCTCCAAGGCTAAGCAACTCAAGGGAAAAGGAACCGCTTCCTCTTCAAGACCACAAGGTCAACTACCGGGAAAGTCCGATACAAACCCCAAGGAGTATGTGAATGCCATCACACTACGAAGTGGCACGGTCCTACCCACTAGAGAGGCCCCTTCCAATCTCAACGAGGACATTGAGAACCAAAGGGGGGGGGGGGGGGGGGGGGGGGTGGAACTTGAGATTCAAGACGAAGTGGTAGTTTGTGAGAGCAGAATCTCACAACCTCAACTCTTAGCTTTTTAGGTTGTATATTCTTGAAGAGATAACAGAGAATTTGAGAGTAAAATGGTGTATATTATTATATTCCCTAAGAATTCGGTCCTTTACAATGAGGCTGGTGTTTCATACTTATACCAGCTGAAAACGTAACTGGATGGTCCTAATTATTTACATTAACTACAGAATCAATTTTGTAATCTTTTGTCTTTAATACGAAATAAATGCATTTGACCAGGTTTGAACTTTGTCAAATGCATACTCCTGCCTTCCTGCGAGCTCGCTTCCTTTCCTCGTGCTCGGGGCTTTCAGCATGCTCGCTAGTTCCAGCATGCTCGCTGCTTCCAGCTTGTTGACTTGCCCTATCTCGCGACCTCGCTTACTTCAGCTTGTAGACAGTCTCATGAAACCTCGTCGTGGGCCGAGCCTTCTTTGTCGAGCATGCTTATTCGGGCTGGATTTAGGGTGCTAAATATGGGCCCAACATAGTTGAAGACAGGTTTTGGAACGCAAAGACAAGGGTAAACGGGTTGAAGAGATCAAGACCAAGGTTGTTGCTCAAGAGAAGCCGAAGAAGAGAGAAACTCTATTTATCCCACCACCACCTTATGAGCCTAAGCTACCATTTCCCGGACGCTTCAAGAAGCAATTGATGGAGAAGTACAAGGCGGTGTTTGATAGACAAATGGAAAAGGTTGAGCTCACCATGCCTTTGGTTGATGCATTTTTGCTTGTGCCTCAATATGCCAAATTCCTAAAGGATGCCGTGAAAGGAAGAGCTAAGGAGATGGAGTCCACGGTGGTATTAACACATGAGTGTAGTGCCATAATCCAAAAGAAGGTAGTACCCAGGAAACTTGGAGATCTAGGTAGTTTCACGCTCCCGTGCGCTTTGGGGCCTCTTGCTTTCGACAATTGCATTTGCGATCTAGGAGCTAGTGTGAGTCTAATGCCACTATTTGTTCTTAAAGATTGGGATTCACGAGGTATAAAGCTTGTAGGATTTCCTTAATCCTTGCGGATAGAAGCGTTAGAGTACCAATTGGGCTACTTGAAGATTTTCCAATCGCGGTTGGAGACTTCATTGTTCAAACGGACTCCGTGGTCTTGGAAATGGACGAGGAACCCAAGGACCCCTTGATTTTTGGTAGACCCTTCTTGGCAACCGCGGGTGCGATCATTGACGTGAGAAAAGGGAATATCGATATATACTTGGGCAATGATGAGGTACTCGAGTTCGACATAAATAATGTAATAAAAAGACCCACTATCGATGGGCAAGTCTTCTACATCGAAGCAATGGACGAATTGGCGGACGAGCTCTTGGAAGAATTGAATCTTGAGGATAACTTGCAAGTTTCTTTGACCAAGGATCATGGTGAACATGGGTATATGGATGAGGCTAGTGAGTGTTACAAGCTGATTTTGGACTCACGCAAGCCAATGGTTGGTAAAGCAACGGTCATTGATTTGGGTCATCATGGGACAAAGTGTGAAGGTGGTTCTACAATG
Organism: Eutrema japonicum; assembly: GCA_030161315.1. NCBI lineage: Eukaryota > Viridiplantae > Streptophyta > Magnoliopsida > Brassicales > Brassicaceae > Eutrema > Eutrema japonicum. Next base: position 38,838,402 of record BSQW01000004.1, on the reverse strand, counting down.
AGCTCGGTCAAAGAGAGCTTTGCTTTGGAAAAAGAGCAAGATGAGAACGGACAATAAGGTAGAAATGGTAAGACTAGCGTGGATGACGATTGGAGTGAACTCAAAGCTCCTAAAATGGACCTCAAACCACTTCCAATTGGGCTAAGGTACGCTTTCCTAGGTCCAAATGAGTCATACCCGGTCGTTGTGAATGAAAACTTGAAAGAAGATAAATTGTCCTCCCTTTTGAACGAATTGAGGAAGTATAGGAAAGCCATTGGTTATTCCTTGGATGACATCAAAGGCATTTCCTCTACTCTTTGCACATATAGGATACATCTAGAAGATGAATCGATGACTTCTATCGAACATCAAAGGAGGTTAAATCCAAATTTGAAAGAAGTCGTTACGAAAGAGATTTTAAAGCTTCTAGATGCCGGGATTATCTATCCTATCTCCGATAGTAGGTGGGTGTCCCCGGTCCATGTGGTGCCTAAAAATGGAGGAATGACAGTTGTGAAGAACGAAAAAGATGAATTAATACCCACTAGAACCATAACCGGTCATAAGATGTGTATTGATGATCGAAAACTTAACTCCGCCACTAGGAAAGATCACTTCCCACTCCCAATTATTGACTAAATGCTTGAAAGGCTTGCAAACCACCCATACTATTGCTTCCTTTACGGGTATTCGGGATTCTTCTAAATCCCGATACATCCCAATGATCAAGAAAAGACAACATTCACATGCCCCTATGGTACCTTCGCCTATTGAAGAATGCCGTTCGGGTTATGTAATGCACTGACAACCTTTCAACGGTGTATGATGTCTATATTTTCGGATTTGATCGAAGAAATGGTTGAGGTTTTTATGGATGATTTTTCCGTATATGGCTCTTCGTTTGGTGTTTGTCTTTCCAATCTTTGCAAGGTACTCACTAGGTGCGAGGAAGCGAATCTTGTCTTGAATTGGGAGAAATGCCACTTCATGGTTCGTGAGGGTATCGTCCTCGGGCATAAGATTTTGGAGAGGGGAATCGAAGTTGACAAGGCCAAGATTGAGGTTATGGCGGGCTTGGGATCGCCAAGGTCAGTTAAGGATATCAGAAATTTCTTGGGTCATGCCAGGTTCTATAGGAGGTCCATCAAGTACTTTTCAAAGATAGCAAGGCCACTCACAAGGCTTCTTTGCAAGGAAGTGAAGTTTAACTTCGATGAAAAATGCCTTGAGGCGTTTTTGGAGATCAAAAAGACTCTTGTGAGTGCTCCTATTTTGCAAGCACCGGATTGGAGTCTCCCTATTGAGATTATGTGTGATGATAGCAACTATGCAGCAGGAGCGGTTCTTGGGTAAAAGAAGGACAAGAAGATTCACGTGATCTACTACGCAAGTAGGACGCTTGACGATGCACAAGGAAGGTATGCTACCACGGAGAAAGAGCTACTTACGGTTGTTTTTGCTATTGAGAAGTTTAGGGCCTATGTGGTTGGATCCAAGATCATCATTTACACGGATCATGCCGCTTTGAGGCATATCTATGCTAAAAAGGATACCAAGCCAAGGCTCTTGCGATGGATCTTGTTACTTCAAGAATTTGATATGGAGATTGTCGATAAGAAATGTATTGAGGATGGTGTTGCGGATCACTTATTTAGGATGCGCATTGAAGATCTTGTGCCAATCGACGACTCGCTCCCCGAGGAGCAATTGATGTTAGTGAGCGTTTTGAGAAAAGGAATTGAAGCCGTGAGAGGTTTTGAGGACGCTAAGGGATTGACGGAAGGAAAACTACCTTGGTTCGCGGATTTGGTGAACTACCTAGCTTGTGGAAGATAGCCGCCTAACTTGGAAGGCTACAAGAAGAAGAAGTTCTTTCTTGACGTCACGAGGTACTATTGGGATGAACCGTTCTTATACAAGTTGTGCTCGGATGGTTTATATCGAAGGTGTGTGGCGAAGGAAGAAACAACCGGGATCTTGTTCCATTGCCATGGTTCAACCTATGGAGGTCATTTTGCTTCATTCAAGACAGCGATAAAGGTTCTCTAATCCGGTTTTTGGTGGCCTAGCTTGTTCAAAGACGCTCACGCTTTTGTCATCGCTTGTGATGCATGCCAAAGGAAGGGTAACATTGCTAGGAGGGACGAGATGCCCCAAAATCCCATTCTTGAGGTCGAGATCTTTGACGTATGGGGTATTGACTTTATGGGACCATTCCCTTCTTCATATGGGAACCAATACATCTTAGTATCGGTAGAATACGTGTCTAAATGGGTTGAAGCAATCGCTAGTCCAACCAATGATGCTAAGGTAGTTCTCAAGCTCTTCAAGACCATCATTTTTTCGAGATGTGGGGTTCCAAGAGTTGTGATTAGCGATGGGGGTAGCCACTTCATCAACAAAGTTTTCAAGAGCCTACTAAAAAAGCATGGGGTTAAGCATAAAGTGGCCACACCATATCACCCTCAAACGAGCGGCCAAGTGGAGGTTTCAAACCGACAAATCAAGGCCATATTGGAGAAGACCGTGGGTAGTTCGAGAAAGAATTGGACTAAGAAGCTAGATGATGCAATATGGGCATACCGGACGGCGTTCAAAACACCTCTTGGGACTACACCATTAAACCTTCTCTACGGGAAGTCATGCCACTTACCGCTCGAGCTTGAGTACAAGGCCATGTGGGCCGTGAAGCTACTAAACTTTGATATCAAGATGACACAAGAGAAGTGTTTGATCCAACTCCAAGAACTTGATGAGATTAGGCTTGAAGCCTATGAGAGTGATGTGTCCATAATTTGCATAGTTTAAGCATGCATATCATGTAGGTTTTAGATCATTTACTTGGATATTCATGGCATTTCATACTTGTTTTGTCTCATTTAGAGTATTAGGAGCTGCACTAGGTCCTAGTGAGTCTTTTTCATGTCTTTGAGGAGTTTTCTAGGTGTTTGGAGACAATTGGTGGCGTTTGGAAATTTGGTGCTTAAAGAATAGAGAGGAAAGTCCATCCGAGACGCCGGAAAGATGTGTCTGGACGAAGGCCCTCCGTTCTGAATCAGCTTCAACGGTCTTCATGAAAGATGTAGAGGAAGGCGTTAGCTGTCTACCAGAGTTAGATTCAGGCCATTCGCATATGTGGTTTGAGAGATATGGCCGATTTTCTAAAGAGTCTCCGTTTCCCCCGACGCCAAGACGTTTGGGAGCTTTGGAGACGTTCACATCGACGTCACTGAGCGATGCAACCGAGCGATGTAGCATCAGGGGGAAAAAGGACCTTAGCATCGATCCAACTCCCAGCGACTACCGAGCGATGCAACGAAGCGATGTTCGAGATTCAGGACGTTCACATCGACGTCACCGAGCGATGTAGCATCAGGGGAAGAAAAAGCCTTAGCATCGACCAGCAACCGACGTCACCGAGCGATGCAACGGAGCGATGTTGACCCTGTCACCCACTTTTCATATAAAAACCCATCTAAACCTAATTTCAGGAGAATGCTTTCTTCTGTCTAAGAAACCCTTTTCCCTTTTGAGAGAGTTCTTGGATTTGTTAGAGAGGATCTTCTACTTTTTATGCAATTAAGTCTTTGTTTTCATTGATTCCTTCCATCTAATCTTCTTTCTATCTTATCTATTCAAGATTCATCCATGAAAAGCTCTCCTATCCAAATCGATTTTGAGGGTCTTTTCATGGGTCTTGAGTAGTCATTTTAGGATCTTGAGATGGGGTAGATTAGGATGTTCCTAGGCTTGATTCATGATGTTTAGGGCTAGATCTTCTTATATCCTTTCTTGTTTAATGTTCTCAAGGCTAAATCTAGCTTGAAAGAGTAGGTTTAGATCATAAGGCATTTCATGCACACCAAATGTTTGATGAAATGCCTTGATGAATTAAACAAGAGATTTACATTCCTAACCTATGACAATAGTTGTCTAGGGTGTATTTTTGGTTGATCTTGTTGATTTAAACTTAATGCTTGCTAATCAATGATCCACAAATGATTATTTGCTAATGGGTTAGGTGATTAGCATAGTGATTAATTGCTTGAAAGAGAATTAGTTAGGTTTAGGATCTTATGCCTAGGGATTAGCTTGTTTGAGTAAATGAACATCATGAATTGAACTTGAGACTTCTTATATCGATAACCCTATCTCTAGATTCGCTTTTGCTTATTGATTTACAATCTTGCTTAGTGCTTTTGCTTAATTCTAAATTGGTTACTTAACAACAAATCACACTTGTTTAGCTTAACTTGCAATTGTTCCTTGCATTTTTAGTGATTAGGATAAATCCCTTTATGGATTGATAACCTTCATACTACACGTATTGGAGTTATTGATACCTCCTTGGATTGCAAAATCCTACTATCAATTTGGCGCCGTTGCCATATTGGGATTTGTTTTAACAATTAGATTTGGGTTCTTAGTGAGTTTAAGTATTATTATCTACTAAGTTACTAATCTTCTTCACTTCCCATTGGTTTTGCTCTCTCTAGGTGTATGCATACCCGTTCCCGTGGCAATAACAATCTCATACAACCAAGGGACGATATTGATCAACTTGAGAGGGGTTCAATAGCAAGAAGAAACCGTGTAAGAGTTCAAGAAGAATTTGGTAACGATATGGAAGATCTTCATGATATTCCACTTGGGAACATTCATGAGAACATTCCCCACCAAAGGAACGGTGGGAATGGCAACCAAGGAGGTGGTGGCAATGGAAACCATCACGCTCCAAACCATCCTATTCATCCACCTAGAGCTAGGCATGTCGTAGGAGAAGGTGATGCGGGAAATGCACACCAAAACCGTCAAGGGATTCAACCACCTCCGAGTGAAAACAACAACTTCGAGGTCAAACCCGGGCTAATCAACATGGTTCAAGCTAACAAGTTCCATGGGTTGTCAATGGAGGATCCTCTAGATTACATTGACCAATTTGACCGGATATGTGGTCTCACTAAGATCAACGGGGTCTCCGAAGATGGGTTCAAGCTTCGTCTCTTCCCGTTCTCTTTAGGTGACAAGGTTCACCATTGGGAAAAGACCTTACCCCAAGGATCTATTACTTCATGGGATGATTGCAAAAGGGCGTTTCTAGCCAAATTCTTCTCACCGTCTAGAACCGCCAAACTTCGCAATGAAATATCTAGCTTCACACAACGGTCTATTGAATCTTCCAACGAGGCTTGGGAGAGATTTAGAGGCTACACTTCTCAATGCCCACATCATGGCTTCTCCAACGCCTCACTTCTTAGTACTCTCTACCGAGGCGCTTTACCTAAGATTCGAATGCTACTTGATAGAGCATCGAATGGTAATTTCCTAGCTAAGGACGTGTATGATGCAATGGAGTTGGTAGAAAACTTGGCTCAAAGTGATGGCACCTATGGCGACGATTATGACCGTGCTACAAGGACCACGAGTTACTTTGATGAGAACAAAAGAGCAAAGGAAATGAAAGCCTTGAATGAGAAGTTGGATAAACAAACCGCCATGATAGATAAGCTTCTTGTGGTTTCAAAAGAGTCTCAAAAGGCGGTCCATTTCATTGGTGACTATGAGAACAATCAAGCTTGCTATCAAGAGGAGGCCGTGGAAACACATGAGGAAGTGAACTATGTGGGGAACCAAGGTAACTTCCAAAGACAAGGGTTCAACCAAAACTATAGGAATCCACAAGACCAACTTTACCCTCAACAATCTACTCAAGCTCAAGGAGTTCCACAGCAACAATTCCAATCTCAAGGTCAACCTTCTAACTTCAACCAACAAGGGTATGTTCCAAGGAACCAATTCCAAGGAAACCAAAGTGGATTCCAACCAAAAGCCCCACCCGGTTTTCAAGGTCAACAACAAGGGTTTGTGCCCCAAGGTCAAGCACCTACGTCAAAACCGCAAGAACTTGATTTGGCCTCCATGTTCCAACAACTCATCAAGGGCCAAGCGGAAACCACTAACAAGGTCATTTTCTCTTACAATGATCTTAATAGCAAGTTTGAGACATTGAGCTCAAAGGTGAAACTAATAGAGCAAAGGAGTGCCGCCCCTTCTTCACAACATACTCAATTCTCTTCAAATGGGAAGGCCATACTAACCTCTAAAGAGTCTTGCAACACCTTTTCCACTCTTAAAGAGCAAGATCACATTATCGAGGAGTTCCTCGGGTTAGTCTCTAGCCTCAATGAGGACATTGAGCAACAAGGTGGGGAGGTAACCCTTGGGAGTGAGAATGATATGATGTTGGTTAGAGAAAAGAGTAACAAGGTTGAGGAGTCCATCAAGGACTTGGTTAAAGTGAAAAATGTGGAGACACAAGTTGAGTCAAAGAGAGAGACTCCACCTCCATATGAGCCTCCACCTCCATATGAGCCTCCACCTCCATATGAGCCTCCACTTTCATTTCCCGGTCGTTTCCTCAACAAAGCACAAAAGAAAGTGCCTCCAAGCACAACAAGGATCGAGCCTAAGACTCTCCCAAAGCTTGGAAACACCGGGAAATTCTCAATATCTTGCACACTTGGACTCTTGGAAGTTGATGATGCTTTGTGTGACTCGGGCTAAACCGTTAATGTCATGACTTTGGAGATGGCCAAAAGTCTTTGGATAGATAAGTTGAACGATTACCCCTCCACCATCACATTTGGAGACTCTTCCACGAAGAAACCTCTTGGCATGATTGAAGACTTTGCCCTAAAGATTGGAAAGTGTCTTGTACCAACGGACTTCGTTGTGATGGAGATGGCACCAAACATAAAGCTCCCTCTACTCCTCGGGACTCCATTCCTCAACACAACCGGTGCAAGCTTGGACTTCATAAACAAGAGGGTTGTTCTTAAGAACGTGGATGATAAGAAGTTCTACACAATGATGCCTTCTTCCACCGCTATTTGTGGGGCTATTATTTGTGGGGACAATGAAGCCAAAGGCCGGAAGGTTGAGTATGTGGGCGTATGTGAGACGGTGAGTATTGTAAGGGTTGAAGAAGCCCTAGCTCTAGATGGAAGTTGCTTGTATTTCCTCTTTCACACCACAACGGAGAGTGATGGTGAAATTGATAAGGTTAATAAGAAGAAGACGAAGCCTAGGCCCGAGAAGAGGAAACCGACCATGCTCAAGGGGATACCCTTGCTAGACCAACCTTCGATCGTGACTCTCATCCCATGGAAACATGAAGAAGGGATGATTGAGTACAAGGTCAAATGTAGAGGGCATCCCAAGCCTTTTGCCAAGGCCATAGCAACCCTCACCCGGAGGTTAGGGAGCCGAATCATGCCGGTCTTCAAAGCTTAATGGGTAAAGTTCTCAAACTCGAGCTTAAGGAACCGCCAATGAGTGTTTGCACTCCTCCACTACCCGCCTAAAAGGGTAACAAACGTCGAACTTAATGACGTTAAACAAATTGCTCTTGGGAGACACCCCAAGCTTATCCCTGTATATACATTTCCTTTTATGCTGTTCTTTCGTTGTTAGTTCCTTTTGATGGGTTGTTCTTAGTGCAAGTAGGTCTTCGATGGTCTTATGGGCATGGAATTATGGACTAAAATGCTTAGGATGAGGTGATGGAATATGGCGTCCCTTGATCCCTCTAGTCCCCTCATCCTTTTCCAAAGTAACACTCCAAGCTTTGTACATAGCATCTAGAATCATATCTTCTTTCCTTCTTTCATGCATTGTTTAGCTCTCTCTTAAGCTTCTATTACACAAGGGACTGTGTAATTTAAGTTTGGGGGAGGCTTTGTGTGTTATCTAACATCGTTTTTGATGTTCTTATTTTGCCTTTTGCATCTTGAGTCTCATGCATATCATGCATTTTCAATGAATTTGAAATTTTTAGAACATTTAGGATTGCATATTCACTTGTAGGTGGTGTCTAGTTTGCATTTTAGCTTGCATTTGCATAAGCATGGAGTAATGACAACCTTGAAAGTAGCTTAATTAGCAATTGATTCAACGCCCAAGTTATTAGTTGTTTGATGCATTGAAGTTGAATCTGAAATCAATGACGAACCATTTGTTAGAGCGCATGCATCATTGCCTTTCTTTGATTGAAGCAAGCTTGAATTGAATCTAGCCTCATCTAAGTGGTAACCATAAATTGACATGTAATTATTGTGCTTGTGCAAACTTAAATGAACTCGTAGATCACATATACATATTTGGACATTCTTATTCCTTTCACCACTCTTGCTTGTCCAAATAGCCAAATCCCATTTTTGGATTGGTTTCCCTACCATGCCAATTACCTCCTTTCTAGCCCCTAATTCTTCGTGTGTGTGTTGTGAGGCCTTATTTGGAGTGAACTTGACAAAAAGTGTTAGGTTTAGGGCGACAAGGAAGCACTCTTGTGTAGACTTAGCTCCATCATCAAGGGGCTAATCTAGTAATAGGCTAGTTAGGATGGCGGTTCTTGATTAAAGTTTGGGGGAAACGGTTTTAGACTTAGTAAACAGGTATGATTGGATGGATTGTGGAATAGAAAGGATGACAAGGAGTATGGAAAAAGGGATCGAATTTGTAGAATGGTTTCTGCAAAGATCATTAGACTAGCTCTAAGATTAAGATGGCCTCAAAAGATACAAAGAAAAAGAAGAAGGCCAAAAAGGCCAAAGCATCAAAAGAATGAGAAGAGGCGGGAACCAAAAAGAAGAAAAGAAGATCTAGATAACAACAAAGAAGCACCAAACCATGAAGAACAATGAAGAAGAAGTGATCCCCAATTGAGAAGAAGGTGAAGTGAAGAGACAAGAAGGATGTGCGGGTATAATAAGGCAAAATGCCTTGGGATAAAAAAGGTAACTTAGGATCGGGAAAGAACGGGTTAGATTGGGCTAAGGTTAGTGATACTCTGGGCATTCGGGGTAGACGAGAGTTTTCCTTGTATGCATAGGTTGCCTTTTACCTTTAGCATTTTGTTAAATTTTGCTCGTTCATTGAGAGATCCTTGTGTTTATTTACCCTTGCATATTGATGAGATCACATTCATCTCATAACCGGTCCTTTAGCCAAGCGGTTTCATCTAATTTTGCATAAGCACAATTCACGAATAAAAACAATAATAAATGTTAAGAGGCTAGAAAATAGGATGGTTTGTCTAGGTTGAGGTTTGGCTTTGGTGCATGTTGTGAAGCAAATGGCTAACTCCTTTTGAGTAGACAACTTTGGTGTATCCTAGAACTAGTAACTTGGACGTTGAGTGCGATTGTTTCTTATGCTTCTTATAGGTTCGAGCTCCACTTTCATTGCATTGCATCTCTCATTCTTGATCTTGTTTGCTTGAGGACAAGCAAATGTTTAAGTTTGGGGGAATTGGTGTGTCCATAATTTGCATAGTTTAAGCATATATATCATGTAGGTTTTAGATCATTTACTTGGATCTTCATGGCATTTCATACTTATTTTGTCCCATTTAGAGTATTAGGAGCTGCATTAGGTCCTAGTGATTCTTTTTCATGTCTCTGAGGAGTTTTCTAGGTGTTTGGAGACACTTAGTGGCGTTTGGAGATTTGGTGCTTAAAGACTAGAGAGGAAAGTCCATCCGAGACGCTGGAAAGATATGTCTGGATGAAGGCCCTCCGATATGAATCAGCTTCAACGGTTTTCATGAAAGATATAGAGGAAGGAGTTATCTGTCTACTAGAGTTAGATTCAGGCCATTCGCATATGTGGTTTGAGAGATATAGCCGATTTGCTAAAGAGTCTCTGTTTCCCCCGACGCCAAGACGTTTGGAGACGTTCACATCGACGTCACCGAGCGATGTAGCATCAGGGGGAAAAAGGACCTTAGCATCGATCCAGCTCCCAGCGACCACCAAGCGATGCAACAGAGCGATGTTCAAGCTTCAGGACGTTCACATCGACGTCACCGAGCGATGCAACCGAGCGATGTAGCATCAGGGGGACAATAAGCCTTAGCATCGACCAGAAACCGACGTCACCGAGCGATGCAACGGAGCGATGTTGACACTGTCACCCACTTTTCATAAAAAAACCCATCTAAACCTAATTTCAGGAGAGTGCTTTCTTTTGTCTAAGAAACCCTTTCCCCTTTTGAGAGAGTTCTTGGATTTGTAAGAGAGGATCTTCTACTTTTTATGCAATTAAGTCTTTGTTTTCATTGATTCCTTCCATCTAATCTTCTTACTATCTTATCTATTCAAGATTCATCCATGAAAATCTCTCCTATCCAAATCGATTTTGAGGGTCTTTTCATGGGTCTTGAGTAGTCATTTTAGAATCTTGAGATGGGGTAGATTAGGATGTTCCTAGGCTTGATTCATGATGTTTAGGGCTAGATCTTCTTTTATCCTTTCTTGTTTAATGTTCTCAAGGCTAAATCTAGCTTGAAAGAGTAGGTTTAGATCATAAGGTATTTCGTGCACACCAAGTGTTTGATGAAATGCCTTGATGAATTAAACAAGAGATTTACATTCCTAACCTATGACAATAGTTGTCTAGGGTGTATTTTTGGTTGATCTTGTTGATTTAAACTTAATGCTTGCTAATCAATGATCCACAAATGATGATTTGCTAATGGGTTAGGTGATTAGCATAGTGATTAATTGCTTGAAAGAGAGTTAGTCAAGTTTAGGATCTTATGCCTAGGGATTAGCTTGTTTGAGAAAACGAACATCATGAATTGAACTTGAGACTTCTTATATCGATAACCCTATCTCTAGATTCGCTTTTGCTTATTGATTTACAATCTTGCTTAGTGCTTTTGCTTAGTGCTTTTGCTTAATTCTAAATTGGTTACTTAACAACAAATCACACTTGTTTAGCTTAACTTGCAATTGTTCCTTGCATTCTTAGTGATTAGGATAAATCCCTTTATGGATTGATAACCTTCATACTACACGTATTGGAGTTATTGATACCTCCTTGGATTTCAAAATCCTACTATCAGAGAGCTCCAAGATTTACAAAGAAAGGACCAAGGCTTTCCACGACAAGAAGATCGTGCGCAAGGACTTCAAGGAAAGAGACCAAGTCTTGCTCTTTAACTCGCGTCTCAAGATTTTTCCCGGAAAGTTGCGATCTAGATGGTCCGGTCCCTTTGTGATCAAAAAAGTGAGGTTTTATGGAGCCGTTGTTCTCGTGAACAAGAATGGGGAAGAATTTGTTGCAAACGGCCAACGACTCAAACCGTACCACGCCAATGAAATCATTAAGGAGGGAGTCTCACTTCATCTTGATAATGCTTATCACGTTTGAATGCGGTAACCAACGTCGAACTTAATGACGTTAAAAAAAGTGCTATTGGGAGACACCCCAAGCTTATCCTTGTATATACTCTTCATTTTATGTTTTTATTTCTTTTCTAAATCACTTTGATGCTCTTTGGTAGATGTTCTTCAGGTTTTGACGGGTTAAGAGGTCCTGAATCGAGGAACAAGGAGATTACCTATGGAAAAACCAAAATCTAGAGAACTGCACCGATCGCTCATGGGTCGGTGCAGTGGATCGGTGCTGCACCCGAGAGTTCGCATCGATTAGGATTCGTGAGAAGAGGACTGCACCGATCGCTCCTGGATCGGTGCAGTGGGTCGGTGCTAAGCACAGGAAGTTTGCGATGATCAGGATTTGCGAGAAGGAGTACAGCACTGATCCCTCCTAGGTCAGTGAAACGGATCAGTGCCGCACCCGAGAGTTCGCACCGATTGACAGCACCGAGCCAGGGCTGATCGGTGCGAAGCAAAAGGATCAGCACCGGTTGCTGACACCGGTCCAGAGTCGGTCGGTGCGAGTCGGGTCAACGAAAGTCAACGTCATTAACCTGATTTAACCCGTTTGTACCGACCCGACCCCCAAAAAGTCCCCCTTCCCCCGCGATTAAACCCATCGCCGTACATCATTTCTTCTTCTCCCTCATTTTCTTCTTTTCTCCATAACTTTCTTCCTACTTGCTCAAATTTTGTGATTCAAATTGCTGCAAGCTCAATTTTTCATTCTCTCTTTGGATTCACCACTGTTTTTACAGCTTGTGCACTCAGCCCCAAGGTATTTGACCCATGATTTCTTTGAAAATCCAAGAATTTGTTCTTGAGTGAATTTTTTATGAAATTGTTTAGATGATGAATTTAGCTTGATTTTAACCTTGGGATTTGCTATAGGATGATTAAATTGCTTGTTTCTTGAACCGGATTGCGCTTTTGATGAAAATTTTAGAATTTTTGTTCTTGACTCTAAGTTGATTTTCGATGGAGATTTTCTTGGGATAATAGGAGTTTGATTAATGTGCTTAAGTCTAATGGATTGTTTTTGTTGGATTATACTACTTCTATCTCATGAAATTCATATTTTCTCAATTGATCATCCTTGAATTTCATCGATTTTGAGGTTTTGCTTCCATGAAACACATGGCTTTTTCGAGTATGTGTAGGAACCATGGGACGAACAAGAGCCGCCACAAGGGACAATGAAGCTCAAGCTCAAACCACGGGGAATGAGATAGTTGAGGCATCGGGTTCTAGAGCCAGGAAGCCGGTTGATCCCAAAAGTGCTAAGGCTAAAGGCAAGCAAGTCGAGAAGGACAAGGGCACCGCAGTTTTCGGGAAGAAGAAGAGCACGGCTAAGGACAAAGGCAAAGCGGTTGCCACACCGGATCCTCCAACCTCGGATCAATGCTTCGAAAAACTCATAAGCATGGATTTCGAGCAAGAGAGATTTGTGGACGTTGTCGTGCTAGAAAGGATGGGGATCCTCGAAGACGTGGCAACAATTTTCAACAACATGGGTCTTGGACGGTTTTTGCACATGAAATATGTAGCCCACCAAGAGCCAACGTGCCAATTCCTTTCTTCCATACGGGTAGCCTTCTACGACGAGCATCACAAGAAGGCGAATGCACAACCCGGATTTGGGGTCATTGAATTCGCTGTAAACGGGAAGTACTATAAGATGACATTCCACGAGATTTGCTAAGTGTTTGGTTTCTGGGAAGATGAAACAAGTGGAAGCCCGTACTTTCATTACCCAAAGAATGAGCTCAAACGGTTATGGGAAACCATTGGTTATGGAGAGTACCGTCCGGGCAACAACAAAACCACTCATATCCGCAACTCGGCGATTCGATATGTCCACAAGGTGCTTGCCCACATGTTCTTCGCGAAGATAGAATTTGGGTAGGTTACACTCGACGAACTAGAATTAATGGCTTTTGGGTTGAAGCCACTACTACCGGTTTTCCCCAACGGGATAGTGTTCGAAGGCAATGAGCGCACCCCAAACCTTCCAACTCTCTTAGTGTGGCGTTTCTTTTGCTATAAAACATGGGCATATGAGACCAAGAACAAGAAATCTGCAATTAGCATCAGTTGGCTTGTGACTCCCATCCTAAAGGCAAAAGGGGTCAAGTTGTCAAATGAACAGATGACGTGGGATTTGATGGATTAAGCATACCTTATACAGACGAGATCCCTCAAGGGAAGGATAGGAAGCATGCTCGCACATAACGTCACCCTCGGCGCGAAAAAGGTGGTTCAAGTTTTGCTACCCGATACGGATCTCACTTGTCTCTAAAACCGGCAAAACATCTTCTTCTATCCCACCAAGGAAAGTCTCTACGACCCGGCCATCTACCAACCCATTGGTTTATCTCACAAGGAAAGGAGCGGTAAGAGTATAACTGAGGGGACAAGCAATACCGACGAGTCCCCTAGTTCCGGCGACGAAGCCGATAGTCCACCACTCCCTATGCCTACTTATGGGAGTGAGAGATACCACTTCGAGCCGTTCAATAAAGCGATGGGAGATTCCACTACTAGGCATGCACACCACCAAACGAGACTCCTCCAACGGTGGTGCAAGTGGCAAGACCGCACAATGAGAAAGATGGCGCGATCGATCAAGAGTTCAAGACGGTCAAGGAGCTTAAAGCAATGGGTTCATGCGAAGTGGAAAGCGACGTGCGAGGCTAGCCAAGGGACATGAGACGTCGCGACATGGGCGAAAGCTCGCGTGCTCGCGTGGTGGAGACACGCATGATTGGACAAGACGCTCGGTTCGTGAAGAGAAGGCGGAGAAACGAAAGGCGATGCAGTCCCCCTCGCCATGCTCTAACAACCCGTCGTACTCAATGGGGTCTTCCTTCCCATCTCAAGACTACTAGGTAACACTCCAAAACTTTTGTATATAATTTTCTTTTCTTGAGTCTAGCATTGTATAGTTGTTTTTGCCTTTTTGCTTGGGTTCTTCCTTTGAATTAATTTCACACCGGGACGGTGTGATTTAAGTTTGAGGGAGGGGCCGGTATCTAATCATGTTTATTTTGATCTTATTTTTGATTTTGAATTTTGAGTCTCATGCATTCATGCACCCATCTAAGGCATAGAAAAAATATAAACAAAAACAAAAAAAATCGAAAATTTTTGAAAATCTTAAACACAAAAAGAGCGCATATAGTTGCATATAGGTTGCATTTTCATTTGCATTGAGAGCAATGATGTGATTTCCACGTGTACTGTCATTTTAAGAGCTTGATTCATTGCCTTCGTTGTTGGTTGTTTGATGCTTTTAATCGAGTTTGAAATCAATGATGAACCATATTTTGATCTCATGTTTCACTACTCACGTTTTAGCTAAAGCAAGTTTTGATTTGATTACAATCCTACTTAAGTGAGAACCTTAACTTTGACACCTAATTATCATATTTGTGCATTGCATAGTGAATTCATGGGTACCACATACATATTTGGGATATCTTATTCACTTGACCACTCTCTTGTTAGCCCAAATAGTCGATTCCCATCATTGGAACGGTTTACCACACCTTTAACCTACCCTCCTTTCAAGCCAATTCTTTAGTGAGCATATGAGATGCCTAATTTTCGAGTGAGCTTCGCAAAAAGTGTTGAGTTTAGGGCGACAAAGATAGGTTTGCATGTAGATCTAGCTCGACATCGCGGGCTAGACTAGGCTAGGCTAGCTAGGAAGGGGAGTTTTGGGGTTTGGAATGGACGAGAATGTTGGATCGATGGGATCATTATGGAAATGGGAATTGGGGTCAAAAGAAGAAAAAAGGTAAAGAAAGGGAAATTGTCAACGGGTACATGGTTGGTAGTAAAATTTGATTTAGCTCTTAATATCAAGGTTAGTTTCCAAATGTTCAAAGAAAAGAAAAGAAGTCAAAAGATGGCTAAAGCATCAAGGTGATGAAGATGGAGATAAGGCAAAATAAATCGACAAGAAGAGCTAAAAGAACATAAGTGAAAGCACCATACCATGAGTCAAGGAGGAAGAAGAAAATTTCCTCAAGAGAAAGAAGAGAAAGAAGACGTGTGGGAGAAGAAGGTAAAAGGTTTTTTGGGATAAGGGTAGCTTAGGTTGGGATTTAATGTTTAGAATTGCTAGGGATTGAAACATTACTTCTAGGCATTGGGTAGATGTAAATTTATTCTTGTATGCATAGGTTGCTCTTTACTCTTAGCATTTTGCTATAGCTTCCCATTCATTGAGAGATCCCTTGCATCGGAATGAGCCCATAAGTTTGAGATCATTTTAATCTCAAGACCTTTACCCTAGCCAAATGAATTCACTTACCTTGCATAAACATGATTCACTTGAAAAGCTTAATTGAATGTCAAAGGATTGGGTGATATGATTGCTTGTGTAGGTTGAGGCTTGAGTTTGGTTCGTCTAGGGAAGGATATGACTAGTTTCTTTTGAGTAAACTTGCTTAATCGCATCTTAGAGCTAGCAACTTGGCGATTGAACTTGAACTCTTTCGATGATGTTGTGGATTTGAGCTCTCACTTCAACCTCTCTCCCTTTCTTGTTGCTTGAGGACAAGCAAGGAAGTAAGTTTGGGAGAGTTGATATTCTCTTATTTTACTTGTTTTAGCATGCATTCTACTTAGCGTTTTCATTCACATGCATGCATAATCATTGTTGTCCTTAGTGTTTTGGTCTAAATTAGAGTCTAGCTAGGTTGCATTAAGTCCTAGTGAGTCTTGCAAATTTTGGAATGGTTTCTAGGTGCTTGGAGGCATTTTGATGGAGATAGGAAACCTTGGAACCGAGCACATCCGACCTAGGGAGCATGAAGGAGGAAGCAAGAAGGAGAAAGGAATCCACATAAGACGCACCGATCCCTCCTGGGTCGGTGCATTGGATCGGTGCCAAGCCCGAGAGAAATGACTCAGCAAGAAGAATGCACTGATCCCTCCTCGGTCGGTGCATTGGATCGGTATGGTCACAGAGAGATCCCTTAGCCAAAGATGGAAGTGCCGGACGAGTACACCGATCCCTCTTGGATCAGTGCACTGGATCGATGACATACACGGGGAGAAGTGCAAGGAAAGAAGAAGATCAGCACCGATCCCTCCTGGATCGGTGCAGTGGATCGGTGCCGCACCCGAGAGGAATTCCGAATCAGCAGAAGGTTAGCACCGATCGATCCTGGAGCAGTACCACAGATCGATGCTAACCCAGCATCCGACCTGATGGTGCCGATCCAACCAAAGCTCGCATCCCCCGCACCAACCAGCTCGCATCCAGACAGCCGAACCTGCGGAAGAGGTTTGCACCGATCGTTTGCACTGATCCATGGTTGATCGGTGGTATATCATGGTTTTTACCCCTTTTAGGCCATGATATAAGTCCGTTTTATAGAGCTTTTCTACTATTTTGTAGTGTTTTAGAGTTTTTTACAGGTTTTAGCACGTTTGGAGCATAATTGGAGATATTGGAGCTTTCTGGAGCATTTTGGAGCAAAGCAGAAGTTCGTATAGCTGAATACCCGATTTGAAGCCTCAGTATCGATCGATACTGACTAGTATCGGTCGATACTCACTAAAGCATACACGACCCGCGACTTTTCCAAGAGTTGAAGAATGGCAAAATTGCCCAGAAGACTTTATTATTTACAAGAAGCCCCAAAACGTGACTTAGGTTATTTATTAAGATTTTACAGCCACTTTGATGGCTATGCTTTATTTTAGTTTGGTTTTGTGAGAGAGCTTTTGAAGGGAGCAAGTCTAAAACTATGTTCGTCCGAGAGAATATTTCGAACCCTCTTGTTACTCTTTCTTATTATTTATTTGAGTATTTATTCAGTCATGTTTATTGCTTCAATTTCCATGTCTGAGTAGATTTCTTGTTAGGTTTAGGGTTCTCATTAGGGATTTCTTTGAATGCTAGGTTGATTAGTTGTTAGGGTTCATAATCTGAATTAGTTCTTCGCCATAGGTTATTTTCAAAGCTAATTCTGGATTGATCACCTAGAACTTAGATCTTAGGTTAATTAATTTGGCACGAGAGTGAAATTGAGAAACCTGATAGCACCTAGGGTGAGCAAAATAACCATTCACAAAGAGATTTAGTTTAGTTGTTTTGTGAACAAATCAAACTTGAACTAAAAGTTGGTTTAGATTTTAGGATTCGCAAAGAGATTTGGAATTCTAGGATTTAGGCTTAGATAATTCTCGCAACGAGAGTTGGTTAATTATACCTTAGTGATTTGAGTTCAAGAACCGTGCGCAACCTGAACCCTGATTAATTAGTTTTTCTGCATTCATTGATTTCCTGATAAATACCCTGAACCTATATTTCTCCAATCGAACTTACAACCAGTTTAATTTACGTATTGTTTTCAATTACATTGATATATTAGCTTAATTCTCCTCTATATAATCTATTGTGTGTTTCCTTGAGTTCTTGTGTTCGATCCCTACATATACTATAACAACTGCTTTAGTACTTATATGGTATTAATTTGAGCATATCAAATTTGGCGCCGTTGCCGGGGACTCAATTCGCCATTAGATTTTAGTATGAGAATTTCGACTAAGTTCGTCGGTATCGATCGATACTATCCAGTGTCGGTCGATACTCGTCGTTCTCTTTTTGTTGATATCGATCGACACCACCCAGTGTCGGTCAATACTCATCGTTTTACCGTGTTACTTACGTTCTTGACTTTTGTTTTTAGTTGTATGCCTAGTCGTGAAACCAGAAGGAACAAGAGCACTCAGCTAGTTGAACTGTCATTGGAGCAGCTAGCACTTGTGGAACGCAGAAACAGAAGAGCAAAGAAGCCATCAGAGATGAACAACAATCCAGTGGTTTTGGTTCAAGATGAAGCTGGTGCTTACAGAGACTAAGAGGGTCAGTTGTGCAATGCGCGAGGGCAACGATTGGATGGAGAGGGGAACATCATTCCACCTGCTCCTGTTATCGAGGAGATTATCGCTGGGAATGTCGCTGGGAACGCGAACGCAGGGAATGTTGTGGTTAATCGTGGTAGAACGATTGGTGAGTACAACAGGCCTAATCAGTTTTATGTAAATCGATCAGCGATTCGTCCTCCTGCGTTTCAGAGGAATGACTTTGAGCTGAAACCTGCATACTACACTCTTGTGGGTTAGCACCCTTTTCATGGTCTTTCCAATGAACATCCCATGGATCATATTGAGAGGTTTTAGGATTTGGTCACTAGCATCAATAGCAATGGAGTGTCCTATGATTACCTTTTCTGCAAGCTCTTCCCATACTCTCTTAGTGGAGATGCGACTTACTGGCTGAAGCAGTTACCTCCTGGATCACTGACTACTTGGGAAGAGACTTAGACTGCTTTCCTGAATAACTTCTGTGATGATGCACGATCCGAGGATCTGAGGAACAAGATCTCCCAGTTTTCTCAAGGACCTACTGAGGCGTTCAAGGCTGCTTGGACGAGATTCATATCATACCAGAGAGATTGCCCACATCACGGGTACTCTGATGTTTAGCTGATGGGTTTCTTCTTCAGAGGGATTGGTTGGAGGTATCAGATGGCTCTGGATGCTTCGAGCAATGGTAACTTCAACACCAGGTATCCTGATGATGCTTATATGCTGATCGAGAACTTGGCGTCTAGCAATAGCACCAAGAATGCTTACTTTGAGCGCAAGAGGCACGCTGGTGGCGTGGAAGGTTCGCAGATTGCTGAGGTTCAAGCCAAGTTATATTCTATGCACAGTCTTCTGATGGGCAAGACAACGAAGGCCGTTCATTTTGCTGAAGATGTTGAGGTGTTCAATGAGGATGAAGTAAAGGATGTCAACTACATTGGTGGTTCTGGTTTTCAAGGTCAGAGGAATTAATTCAACAACAACCGAAACTTCAACAACAACTCTCAGCAAGGAGGTTCGAATATCAGTTTGGCCAGAAACCATCTCAGAACAGTGGGTATACTAGGAACTATGGAAATTCATCTTATCAGCCTATACCTGCTAAGCTCCTAGATAGCAAGATCGAGTCTATGTTTAAACAGCTTATTCAAGGACAGCAGAAGCTCACTGTGGATTTCAATGGGAAGATTGATGTCATGTACAATGATCTGAGTGGAAGGATCGACGCTATTAATATTCAGCAGAAGAAGCTGGAACTTCAATTTGCTCAGACTTCAGAGGCTGTGAAAAAGCAAGAAGGTTTTCTTCCAGGGAAAGGAGAGAACCCAAGGGCTCACATCAATGCAATCACCTTGAGGAGTGGAAAATAGGTCAATCCAGGAATGAAAATTGGACAAACTGCAGATATTTTCGTCGATCTTGATGATGAGGATACTGAAATCGCTCCAGTATCGATCGACACTAGCTAACATCGATCGACACCTATCACGATACTTTCACGGGACAAATCAAAACCCCGTGTATCGATCGATACCACTTCGGTATCGGTCGATACCGATCCTGCAGTCGAATCAACTCCTAAGATTTTGAAGGAAGTACCTAATGTAGTTGCAGAGAGAGTTTACACACCGAGGATACCTTATCCCAGGGCTTCTGGAAAGACTAAGAAGGAGGTAGAAGACTCTAGATGCAAGGCAATTATGGATAAATTGATTGTGGAACTTCCTTTCATCAATGCTATCAAGACTTCTCCAGCCTTCAGGAGATATGTCAAGATGATGGTGTCCAGCAATGTGAACCTTGAAGAAGGATGCTTGATGATTACTCACGAGTGCAGTGCAATCCTGACCAACAGGATTCCAAAGAAGCTACCAGATCTAGGGAGCTTTATGTTGGATTGTACGATATTCACAGACAAATTTGAGCGTTCTCTTTGTGACATTGGCTCAAGTGTCAACCTCATGCCATATTCAGTTGTCAAAAGGATGGGGATGACAGATTTCACAACCACAAGGATCTCCCTGATACTTGCTGATCGTTCAGTTAGACTTCCAGAGGGGTTACTCGAAGATGTTCCTATTAAGATTGGGAATTGCTTGATCCCAACTGATTTCATCATCCTGGAGTATGATGATGAGCCTAAGGATCCTCTTATCCTAGGCAGACCATTCCTTGCAACAGCTGGTGCTTTGATTGATTATAAGAATGGTAAGATCGCTCTCAACATCGGTGATCTGGTCATGACTTTCAATATGGACAAGATGATGAAGAGACCAACCATCGATGGGCAGACTTTCTTTGTCGATACCTTCAGTGACATAGCTGAAAAGTATTTCCTGGAGATGCATCATGAGGATCCACTAGAGAGAGCATTGGTCTGTTTAGCCACTTCAGAGGCCCATTCGTGTGATGATACTGCTGGATACTCAAAGATGCTCGATTTAGCATCGCCAGTATCGATCGATACTCCCCTAGTATCGGTCGATACCCTGCGACTAGAAAGAGAGTTGTCCGAGAGTTCTAAGCGAGCTGTTGGGCTTGGAGATTGGAGCGAAGAGAATGCTCCTAAGGTGGAACTAAAGCCACTCCCACCATATCTGAGGTATAGTTTTCTTGGTCCTAATTCCACATACCCATTAATTGTTAATGCTTCTTTGAACAACACAGAGATTGCCTTACTGCTGAGCAAGCTGCGCAAGTATCGCAAAGCTCTTTGCTATTCTCTTGATGACATTTCAGGTATATCACCGGACCTGTGCATGCATAGGATTCATCTTGAGAACGAGTCAAAGGCTTCAATTGAGCATCAGAGGAGGCTGAATCCGAATCTAAAGGAAGTAGTCAAAAAGGAGGTGATGAAACTTTTGAAAGCTGGTGTTATCTATGCTATTTCGGATAGCTCTTGGTTCAGTCCAGTGCACGTTGTTCCTAAGAAATGAGGGATAACCGTGGTGAAGAATGAAAAGGATGAGATGATTCCTACTAGAACTATCACTGGACATCGAATGTGCATTTACTACAGGAAGTTGAATGCATCTACACGAAAGGATCATTTCCCATTGCCATTCATTGACCAGATGTTGGAGAGGTTGGCTAGTCATCCCTACTACTGTTTTCTCGATGGGTATTCAGGTTTCTTCCAGATTCCGATACATCCAGATGACCAAGGGAAAACGACTTTTACATGTCCATATGGCACATTCGCATACAGGAGAATGTCATTTGGATTGTGTAACGCTCCAGCCACTTTTCAGAGATGCATGATGTCTATCTTCACAGACATGATTGAGGATTTTATGGAGGTGTTCATGGATGATTTTTCAATTTATGGATCATCGTTCAAGGACTTTTTGGCTAATTTGTGCAATGTGCTACAGAGGTGCGAAGAGAAGCACATGGTCCTTAATTGGGAAAAGTGTCACTTTATGGTTTATGATGGCATCGTGCTTGGGCACAAAGTTTCTGAGGCTGGGATCAAAGTTGACAAAGCCAAGATTCAAGTCATGACAAGCCTCCAACCACCAAATTCTGTGAAGGATATTCGAAGCTTCCTCGGTCATGCTGGTTTTTACAGGAGGTTCATCAAGGATTTCTCCAAGCTAGTATGCCCACTCACCGCTCTATTATGCATGGAGATCAAATTCGACTTCACACCAGAATGTCTTGCAGCCTTTGAGGAGCTTAAAAAGGCTTTGGTAAGTGCTCCTATTGTGCAACCTCCTGATTGGACTTTGCCTTTTGAGATCATGTGCGATGCTAGTGATTTTGCTGTTGGATCTGTTCTGGGTCAGAGAAAGAATAAGAAGCTGCATGTTATCTACTATACCAGCAGGACATTGGATGATGCTCAGAGGAATTACAGCACCATAGAGAAGGAACTACTTGCAGTTGTTTTCTCCTTTGAGAAATTTCGATCCTACTTGATTGGGAGCAAAGTGATTGTTCATACTGATCATGCTGCTCTCAAATATCTGATGCAGAACAAGGATCTCAAGCCTCATCTTTGTCGTTGGGTTCTTTTGCTACAAGGTTTTGACATCGAGGTTAAGGACAAGAAAGGCATTGAGAACAGAGTCGATGACCATCTTTCGAGGATTCGAATCGATGCAGATGTGCCTATTGATGATCAACTACCAGAATAATCCATCTACTTCATTGAAACTGAGTTTCAGATGGGTTTCGCAGAAAATATGCAATTCCCACGAATTGCAGGTCTCGGTATTGATCGACACTCCTATGGTATCGGTCGATACCCTGCGATTTCCGAGCCGGTTTTGACTGTTGAACACCTTGGTGTTTCAGAAGAGTATCTAGTCGCTGCAGCCGATTCTGATCAACCATGGTATGATCAACCATGGTATGCTGATATTGCCAACTACCTTGCTGCAGATGCAGAGCCAAAACACCTCAAGAAATATAACAAGAAGAAGTTCATGCGTGGCATAAGGAGATTCTTTTGGGATGAACCTTACATGTACAAGCATTGTTCTGATGGTATTTACAGGAGATGCATTGATGAATCAGAGGTACCTAATGTTTTGTTTCATTGCCATGTATCCGACTATGCTGGACACTTTGCCACTTTCAAGACAGTGTCCAAGGTTCTTCAAGCAGGCTTCTGGTGGCCTACTATGTTTAAGGATGCTCATGCCTTTGTTTCGATGTTCAATGCGTGTCAGAGGAGAGGGAAGATCAGTAAGAGACATGAGATGCCACATAATTTCATCCTTGAGGTTGAGATTTTTGATTGTTGGGGCATCGATTTTATGGGTCCCTTTTCTTCGTCATATGGGCACAAATACATCTTGGTTGCTGTAGATTATGTGTCTAAGTGGGTTGAAGCCATTTCTAGCAGAACCAATGATTCTTCGGTGGTCATTAAGCTGTTTAAGACCATATTTTTCCCTCGATTTGGAGTACCTCGAATTATGGTAAGGGATGGTGGCTTTCACTTTATCAACAAGATTTTCGAGAGATTGCTGAAGAAATATGGTGTAAACCATCGTGTTGCTACTCCTTATCACCCTCAGACCAGTGGATAAGTTGAGGTTTCCAACAGGCAGATCAAGGAGATTTTAGAGAAGACAGTGAATGTCACCAGGAAAGATTGGTCGGTGAAGCTGGATGATGAACTTTGGGCTTACAGGACTGCTTACAAAACACCACTTGGGACTACACCGTTTCACTTACTATATGGAAAAGCGTGCCATCTTCCAGTAGAAATCGAGCATAAGGCAGCATGGGCTACAAAGTTGCTGAATTTCGACATCAAGTTTGCTGCTGAGAAGCGATTGATCAAGCTGAATGAGCTATATGAGCTTAGGCATCTTGCCTATGAGAACTCGAAGCTGTACAAGGAGAGGACTAAGGCATACCATGACAAGAAAATCATCTCCAGACACTTTGAACCAAATGATCAGGTACTTCTGTATAACTCTCGTATGCATTTGTTTCCTGGTAAATTGCGTTCTCGTTGGTCAGGTCCTTTCACAGTCAAGGAAGTTAGACCACATGGTGCGATTGTCCTGACAAATCCTTCAGGCGAAGAGTTCACTGTCAATGGACAAAGGGTGAAACACTATGATGCCTCTGGATGATGCACCCACTGCCTGAACAGCGGTACAGTCAAGCTAATGACATTAAAAGAGCGCTTGGTGGGAGACAACCCACTAGTGAGTTTGTATAAAAGTCTTTTTCTTTTCATTTTTCGTTTTTGTTTTGTGTTTTGTGTCAGGATTAACAAGGAGCAAACACGAAATCGCCAGAGTATCGACCGATACCCTGTTGGTATCTGTCGACACCCCACGCGAATGAGAAGCGAATCACCTGTGTCGACCAATACTTGGTATCGATCGATACCAAGTTGGGTGTCGGTCGACACTCGTACCCCACTTCGGTAATTTTTCGTTTTTCATAATTCCACTCTGTTCTTTTGCTTTCTTTCACCAACCTTAGGCTAGATAACATTGGGGACAGTGTTATTCAAGTCTGGGGGAGGTAGTCGCTGACATTGTTTTTGTTTTTCTTAGAGTCAGTCGTTTTTTAGTCGAAATTTGTTTTATTGAGTCAAAATCTGTTGGATACTGTGATCTTTTTCTTGACTCTATTGTTCTGACTTTGCTTCTAAGTGACCATTGTTACAGAATCAGTTCTAGATCGACTAATGAAAAATCCAAAGGCTGGCCAGTTAACTAGAAGACACTCATGTTTCCAGCAAACTTCTTTAAAGCCTGAGCCAAATTTTTGCACTTCATCGATGTGGTTAGTATTCATAGAGCTTGATTCATCATTCATATCTGACAAAAGAACCCATGTATTTAAAGTAATGGTATCTCTCTCCCCTGTTATAAGTTAATATATAAGAGCATAAAAGATTAAATGATTTTCTTCTGAGTAGAGGGATAGGAAAATTTCCAGCAATCCCATTATTATACTTGGTGAGGAATGATCACACAAAGGATTTAAAGCGAGGCTAGGATTTTCCTATGATGCCATTATTTGCCTACACCCTTTGATACATTGAGAGGGAAGAACCGGGGATTAGGTGGCAAACACCATCAATACTCGCGTCTCATACCTTGATGTATATATGCAGATCTAAACAAAAAAAAAGAGAACATAATAATAAATAAGTCTGGGGGAGAGAAAATGATACCAAAACTGTGAAAAAGGGTGGTTCCTTATCATGATATTGTATGGGAAAGAATATAGAAGGTTCTTGGTATAAATCACTGCAATGAAACTGGCGAGGAAGGCTTGATTAAACGATGCTGTGAAATAATGTGTGTAGTCTGGGAAGCTGAAAATGTCTACGGAGAATTACATGGTGGTTAGATTTGGAACTGGTTAGGTGATATATGGAGCACTAAGGAAAATGGTCATTGCAATGTTTCATGAACAGGTGAGTCTCTATGTTTTCAAACCTCTTTCTCTGGTTTAGTTTTCTATTTTGCTTGAGGGCAAGCAAAGGCTAAGTCTGGGGGAGTTGATATATCATGGTTTTTACCCCTTTTAGGCCATGATATAAGTCTGTTTTATAGAGTCTTTCTACTATTTTGTAGTGTTTTAGATCTTTTACAGGTTTTAGCACGTTTGGAGCATAATTGAAGATATTGGAGCTTTCTGGAGCATTTTGGAGCAAAGCAGAAGTTCGTATAGCTGAGTACCCAATTTGAAGCCTCAGTATCGATCGGTACTGACTAGTATCGGTCGATACTCACTGAAGCAGACGCGACCCGCGACTTTTCCAAGAGTTGAAGAATTGCAAAATTGCCCAGAAGACTTTATTATTTACAAGAAGCCCCAAAACGTGACTTAGGTTATTTATTAGGATTTTATAGCCACTTTGATGGCTATGCTTTATTTTACTTTGGTTTTGTGAGAGATCTTTTGAAGGGAGACAAGTCTGAAACTCTGTTCGTCCGAGAGAAGATTTTGAACCCTCTTGTTACTCTTTCTTATTATTTATTTGAGTATTTATTCAGTCATGTTTATTGCTTCAATTTCCATGTCTGAGTAGATCTCTTGTTAGGTTTAGGGTTCTCATTAGGGATTTCTTTGAATGCTAGGTTGATTAGTTGTTAGGGTTCATAATCTGAATTAGTTCTTCACCATATGTTGTTTTCAAAGCTAATTCTGGATTGATCACCTAGAACTTAGATCTTAGGTTAATTGATTTGGCACGAGAGTGCAATTGAGAAACCTGATAAAACCTAGGGTGAGCAAAATAACTATTCGCAAAGAGATTTGGTTTAGTTGTTTTGTGAACAAATCAAACTTGAACTAAAAGCTGGTTTAGACTTTAGGATTCGCAAAGAGATTTGGAATTCTAGGATTTAGGCTTAGATAATTCTCTCAACGACAGTTGGTTAATTATACCTTAGTGATTTGAGTTCAAGAACCGTGCGCAACCTGAACCCTGATTAATTAGTTTGTCTGCATTCATTGATTTCCTGAGAAATACCATGAACCTATCTTTCTCCAATCGAACTTACAACCAGTTTAATTTACGTATTGTTTTCAATTACATTGATCTCTTAGCTTAATTCTCTTCTATATAATCTATTGTGTGTTTCCTTGAGTTCTTGTGTTCGACCCCTATATATACTATAACAAATGTTTTAGTACTTATAGGGTATTAATTTGAGCATATCAATCGGTGCAAACTCCCCAAAACCACTTTTACCCAACTCAACCGGGTCGGTGCCCGGTTTGTCCCGGGTCGACCCGGTTCGCCCCTATTCACTATTTAAACCAAAAAAACCTAATTTTCATGGTCAAGTCTTTTCTTAAGCAAAACCCTCTCTAGGATTATTCTAGAGTGATTTGTAAGAGATTGATCTTTTTTTTTATGCATTTGAGTATTGTTTTCTTTGATTCTATCTATCTATCTTCTATTTTCTAATCATCCAATCGTTTGATCATGGGTTTTAACTCTTCTTTTATGATATTTGTTGAAACCATGGTGATTAGTGAGTAGTTCTTAGAGTTTGAGGATGGGTTAGAGTTGGGGTCATTCCAAGATTGATTTATGATGCTTAGGGTTAGATTATCTTGTTTCTCTTCTTGATTAGTGGTCTTAATGCTAGATTGGGCTTGAGAGAATCAATTTAGACCAAGGGGAATTTCACACCCACAAGGTGCTTGATCAAATGTCTTGATGAACTAATCAAGAGATAATCATTCCTAGCCTATGAGAGTAGTTGTCTAGGGTGTTTATTTGGTTGATCTTGATTGTTTACATTTAATGCTTGCTAGTTAGTAATTCACAAATGAGAGTTTGATCTTGAATTAGTAATTAGCATGGTGATTAATGTCTTAAGAGAGAATTAGTCACACTTAATGATCATTTCCTAGGGATAGCTTTGTTTGAGTATTGAGCATCATGAATTAGTCTTAGATCATCTAAATTCAATTATCCCATCCTTGAATTCGTTTATATTTCTTGCATTACAACTTATTTAGTTTGCTATTTCTTGTTCTTATTTTAAGTTGCTTAGTTCACTAGTTAAACAACAACTCTTGCTTGTTTTGCTTAACTTAAGAAGTGCTTTGTATTCTTGGTGCCTTGGAATCTTGCCCGTTGGATTGAACCTCTTATACTAGCAATAGTATATCGAGTAATTGATCTCGAGAATTGCAAAAGTCATTCATCAGTGGACTTCATGCAATCTGCAAGAGGCGACAGAATCTTGTTAAAGTGGGCGACAAAACGGCGGTAAAACGACGCCAAACCATGGAGACTCCCCACCTCAGTGAAAGATTTTAGAACATGCCATGATCGAATCGCCGAGATCTTTGCCGTATCAACTTATAAGCCGCGTTGTGAGACTACGTACACCATGAATAATACTTATGACACGCCAAACATGCACTTCTTCGCAGCTCCAAACAACCGCTATCTCTCCGAATGACCAACAATTTAAAACATCAAGCAAATGAGAAAGGTTCTCAGAAAAAAACGAGCTGTAAATCAAAATATCGTCGAAGTAAACGAAAACGCACCTGACAATGAATGGTCGTAACACCTGATTCATGACCCTCATAAACGTGTTATGAGCATTTGATAGTCCAAAAGGCATCACGAGCCATTCAAAAAGTCCTTCGCGCGTCTTAAACGCTTCTTCCACTCGTCACCAGGTCTAATGTGAATCTGGTGGTATCTACTTTTGAGATCTAACTTGGTGAAAATGGAAGCAATGCCGATTTTATCAAGGAGGTCATCGAGGTGAGGGATTGGAAATCGGTAACAAACAATTATCTTATTAACTGCTCTACTATCAACACACATGCGCCAAGTACCATCTTTCTTTGGTATCAACAATGATGGGACTGCGCATGGGCTAAGACTCTCACACAAATAACCCTTAGCCATGAGCTCCTATACTTGAAGTCGCAACTCGTCATGCTCCGTTGGAATCATCCTGTAATGCGGTCGGTTCAGTAGCGTGGCATCCGGAGTGAGATCAATACAATGTTGGATGTCTCGCAGGGGTAGAAAACCATGAGGGAGCTCGTCTGGAAAGACATCCAAAAATTCATTCACCAAGTCACATAAGGCAGGGAGAACCTCAAGTGAAACCGGTTTCGCGGCTGGAGAGGTGAGCAAAACAAAGACCACAATAACTTGACGAAACTCATCCTTGAATTGTGACTTGTTGAGAAACAACACCGGTTTGTTATCCATAGTTGCGGTTGGCATCACATCGGTGCTAGTGGCCGCTGGTGGTGACGACTCACGAGACGATATCAAGTTGATATGTCTATCTTTGAAGACAAATGAATACGTATTCGTAAAGCCATTGTGTGAGGTACGTCTGTCATATTGCCAAGGTCATCCAAGCAATAAATGGTAAGCATCCATGGGGATCACGATGCAACATACGAGATCCTTGTATGATGATCCCACTGAGAATGGCACACGACAACGCCTAGAGATCCGCACTTCGGTCTTTGTGTCCAGCCAAACGAGCTTGTACGGAGACGGATGAGGTTCTGTGAACAATGTAGTTTGGATGCGGCATCAGCGGAGATGACGTTTGTACAGCTACCCGAGTCACTTATAAATCGACATAGTTTCCCACGGATGTTACATGAAGAACGAAAGATGTTAGTTCTCAACCACGATTCATCATTGGCTTGCGACATTAAGAAATTCATGCGAATCACCAAAGCCTATCCCGTATCGCCTTCCACTTGTTCATTGATGGCATGATGTTCCTTTTCATCACCAGCATCATCATAAATTGGCTCATCATCACCAAAAAAAAACACATCGACCAGCCTTAGGACAAGCAGATTGCCGATGTCCTTGCTCTCCGAAACAAAAACACTTGAACGTCGGCAATTGGGGATTTCGTGTCACATGTCCCTTCATTGCTTTCTTTCTGCCATTACTATTTTCCTCCAGTCATGCTCTGCTTAGCTGCCCTTGAAACATTAGTAGAAACAATGTGAGTACGCGTAGACAACGCGCTCCAAGTGGAAGAGGAGCGTGAATGTTTTGCAACTAGCTAGTACATAATGTTGGTGTGCCTCAGACACTGTTATTTGGTTAAATTGTAGTAATGTGTTTTCTAGTTGTTGTCGTAACCCACCAATGAAACGTGAAACCAATTGATCATATGTCTCGGTCAAGGAATTACGCAAAAAGCTCAAACAAATCAGAGGCATAGTCGGCCACCGATCGAGTCCCTTGTCTCAGATTTTGAAGCTTTGTGTAAAGTGTACGCGAATAATTGTAAAGTGGAAACGCCTCCCGCATCTTCTTCTTCAACTTTTCTCAAGAAGTGAGCTATGCTTTCCCTGCTCGCACTTGCTGTTCCTTCAGTTGCTGCCACCAATCCGAAGCTCGGCCTCGAAAACGAGTCGCTACGAGATGAACTCCCATCTCATCGGGAACATGTTTGAACTCCAACAGCTCCTCTGTAGTATTCAGCCAATCGAGAAACTTTTTCGGAAGCAAATTGCCAGTGAATTTGGGAAGCTCAAGGCAAAACCCATGCTCCCATCATCGATTCTCACCTCTCGGTGCCACCAACAACTCGTGTTTTTGGTGCTCCGGATCTCGTGAAAAAGTGTTATTATCAGGGTCTTCGTCTTCATCATCCACGGCGAAGGCAGAGTCTGGAACACGAGGCAACCGTTGAGCTCTGTTTTGCACCTCGAGGGCTGCACGCAGTGCAGATTCAAGAGTGGTGCACCCAACATTGCGCAGATCTTGCTGAAACTCTGCGAGGAAACCTCGAACCAAATCTCACTGGTTGTCAAGCTGTTGTTGAACGTTTTTTTCGGCGGCATGGTAAAGGATCGTATGAATTTGATACCAACTGTTGCAGCGGGATATACGTAACCTCCAAATAACTAGATCAAGAGATATAAGAGACTTGGAACGAAATAGCAAACTCTGTTTTTAGATCACAAAAACAGAGGCAACTTCAATTTCTAAAGAGAGAAAGCTCTTAAACTTTTAATAAAAAAAATACCAATGAACAAGAACACCTTCGACTCTCCTTTTATAGTCTTAGAGCATCATTATTGGGAGAAACCCATTAAGGGTTCTTAGAGAATTGTTTATTAATAAACTTAAGTTAAGAACCTCTCTTTAGAAACTTAAGAAATAACTAGTTTATTGTTAGAACCCCTAATGGGGTTCTTAAAAAAAATATATAAGTATCAGAGTGTCTATCCATCTCTGCTTTTCTTTGATGCATATCTGCAACTGCTCTTGCCCTTATCCTGCAACTGCTCTTGCACCTGTCAGCTGCCAAACAAGAGTATCCCGTTTAACTAATCATCTTGGAACTTTAAACTAATCATCGTGAAACCATCATGAACAGCTTGTGAAACCAAACCCATAACATTCTATCTAGTGGATCAGGACTAGCAATTTGAAAATCTGGTTACAAATCAAACGCATCAACGAATCCAACATAGATTGCAAAACAAAGAAAATCAAGATTACCAAAGGAACTAGAACCATTCAGAAAACATTGCCCCCTTAGTCATATGATTCATACCCCACCAGAATCACCAAATGCAGAAACCAGAATCATTGATACATTCTAAAATCTCAATAGAACCCATAAATTCTCAAATTTAGTTGCTCTACTACGGATAATTGATACATTCTCAATATAACCCATAAATTCTCAGCCTTTTCCAACAAGAGTAAGCATCCCTACTGGCTATTAACCTAACGATCCAATCTTCATACTGAAAAATTATTTTCTTTTCTTTCTCAATAGTCGATTTACATTCATCATCATAAGAGAGAAAAGAAATTGGTTAAAAAACCCCTAAATTTGTAAAACCCCCTAAAATCGAATTCCCCACTTGTCAAGAAGAAATCGAGTGAAGAAATTACAAAATGATTACCTGAACATGAAGAGCAGACCTTGAGGCTTTGGTTTCGGGAAATGATTACGGAAATCGATTGAGGCAAAGAACATGATTGAGGCAAAGAACAGGAGTGAGTATTTGATCGGAGAAGAAGAACATGAGTGACTATTTGATCGGCGAAGAGAAGAATTTGATCGGAGAAGAAGATTCTCGTCGACGGAGAGAACAAGGAGAGAACGAGAACGAGGAGAAGGAGAAAAAATTTTGGTCGAAGAAAAAAGTGACACGTGCCCCGTAAGAACAGTTTCTTACGGGTCTTAATTAAGAACCGGCTCTTCATTAATATTTTATTTTTGATTTAATTTTATTCAATAAAACTTTAAGAAACTCTCCTAAGCAACCGCGATAATGATGCTCTTAAGGAGATAAGATCGAATCAAGAGAGAAAAACCTTAATCTCTTGAGTAAAATCCAATTGAAAAATAAAGAAGAAAATAATAAAAGAAATACGAAAATCAGACTCTAAGTCGTTAAGGTCCTAAATAAATAAAGCCCAATACCAAAACCCAATAAACGACAATATATAATATAATAAGAGAGTTTTCTCTCATTTTAAGTTGTCCACATCAGCACTAAATTTCTCAATTAATGGATCTCACCTATTTAAAAATCTTACTAATTAAACAAAGATGTGTCCAATAATTTTAAACAAACAAATACCCAATACAATATCACACACATATTTTGGATAGTAGTAATTTTTATTTTAAAATTATTGAAAGTTATTTGACACAGCTTTGTTTAATTAGTAAGACTTTTGAATAGGTGGGATCCATCTTTTTAACGTTCTTAGCATCCCAGAAGCGGAGAAGGCGACCAACTAATTGTTGTGATGAGCGACCTAAACGTAAATCGTCGAAGGTGACATAGTTAGCAGCAGCAGGAATTGCAACATCAATGGCAGCCATTTTTAAAGTGGTAGTAAACATGATTCTAGGGATCTTTTCAGGATGAGGCAGTAGAGTTGTGGTTTTTGTGGTGAAGAGTGCCGTATATATATTGCGAGGCTAAGAGATTGTGGTAACGTCTGAAATTAAAGTGGTTAAGGATGGTGGAAAGGTAATGGTGTTGGAGATGTGTTTTTTTTTTTGAAAATAGTCATAAATTAGTTATTAGAAGAGAGTGGGGAAAGAAATTAATGTTGTAGTAAATTACCTTTTTTTTGTAGAGCATCCGACATTATGCATATGTTGGTGAGGGGAGATTTAGGGCTGCAGGGTGGAGGCAAGGAAGGAGGAGAAGAGGAAATTGGTGTTTTTTGTTTTTTGTTTTGGTGTTGAGTTAATGGGCCAGTTGTGTAGAGTGTTTGGGTTTGTAAATTAGTGAGAGCTTTAAAAAACCGAGAAATGAACAAACAAATACCCAATACAAACACTTGAAATAAACTTATAAACTAGAACGTATACGAATAAAATCTAAGCAACGGAAGAACCTCTCACTACAAAAAACCTCTCACTACAAAAACTCTCCCTTTCCTCCGTTGGTCGGCCTTTCGCCGGCCGACGAAATCAGTCGCCGATGACGAAAACCAAAAAGAAAAAATTTCCGATGTTGCCTCCCCCTTCTCGCTACGTTGCTCGCTCGACCATCGCTTCGGCTTCCGGAAAGCTGCTCGAACGGTGTCTCCAGTCAGCCAGATTTGTGTCGCGGAGTGGAAGGACCTCTTCCTCGTGTCCTCTAGTGTTGAAATCGAATCTCCAGGGATCCCTCCCTTCGGCTTCTTATTCGATTTCCTCTCCAGATCTGGACTCGAGAAATGTGCCGGAGAAAGATGTTACCTCTACTGGTATCGCTCTGGGTTTGTCTGCAGGTGCTGCTTCTCAGGGGCCTGTTCCTACAGCTCCGTTGGTAATAGAGGGTCCTGTTGTTCTTCCAACTGCAGTAGCTCTGACTTCCTCGTTTCATGTCTCCTCCGAGAAGCCGGCAAGCGCCTCGCGACAGCAGGCTGGCCCATCAACCTCTCCTCCGGAAAAGAAATGGTCGAGTCTCTTCCGAGAATCGACAAAACTCGAAAGCATCGGGACCCCGACTACTCACGTTACTGGGGTTCCCTTTGTGCTCTTCCCAGATGAGAATCTTGAAGCAGCGAAAGAGGAGTTCAAGGATTACATCTTCGCTCAATTTCATGGCCATCCACCAGAGATGGGTCGTGTTATTGGTGTGATTAACGCCATTTGGGCTCGCACCGGTCCTAGAATCTTCGTGCATTATATTGGTGCAGGGACTTATCTGCTACGAGTGATTAATCCGAGAACTCGCGCGATCGTTTTGAGTCGCAACTTGTGGAACATTGCAGGTCATTCGATGTTTGTAGCCCCTTGGTCTCCAGATGTCACACCTGAGAAGCCTCCTCTTGGGAAAGCTCAAGTGATGGTTGAATTCAGAGGGATCCCGTACATCGTGTTCAACAAGGAGAGTCTGGGCCGCAATGCCACAGGAGTGGGTGAGCCTAAAGCTTTATCGCCTGAGACAGAGAGGAAGGACACATTTGAAGTGGCTAAGATACTTGTAGAAGTGGATTTGCTTAAGGAGCTCCGAACAAAACTCATCTCGGGGTTAAAGAATGGCAAAGAGTATGAAGTCTCTGTCTCGTATCCCTGGCTGCCGCCTAAGTGCTCTTAATGCTCGGAGTTTGGCCACGCCAGTTCTCACTGTCCAAAGAAATCGTCTCCTAGGCAATTGACTCGGAAAGATTCCTCTCCATCAAGAAGCAGGCCAAATCGTAAGAGCAATAGCAGGGGTCCTCGTAGGTCTAATTCGAGGCCAGGGCGCTCTAAATCAGTTAAAAGTAGAAGTCGCTCAAAATCGGTCTCTCCTAGACAGTCAGATGTGGGCTCTCCTACTTCTCCAACAAAGGACTCTCAGTCGGCTAACTCGAAAGAGGATGGTGTTTCTTCAGGTGGCGGGAAACTTCTACTAGAGAGAGATATTGTGATCAAAGAATTTCCTCCCATAGAGTCTCCTGCTTCTTGTAGTAAGCAAGTTGAGGACCCCCCCCCCCCTTTCTTCTTGGTCTCACGCAAGAAGAGTGGCCGCAAGGTCACTTCCCATTAAAACCCATATATATGTTTTTTGCTTGTAACGTAAGAGGGCTTAATAGCCAGACAAGACAAGATATGACTAAGGCTTGGATTAATAAGTACAAGCCTCTTTTTGGTGCGTTTTCGGAGACGCACATACAACCTACAAATTCAGGAAGAATCGAGTCTGCTATTTCAAGGGGTTGGAAGTATCACCAAAATTTTGCTTCTCATAGTACAGCCAGGATAGTGGTGGTATGGGATCCGAAAGTTAGAGTGATGATTTACAAGGAAACGGCTCAGCTGATCACTTGTGGCATTTTCATTGAGGAGATGAATGTTGGTTTCTCAGTTTCTTTCGCTTACGGGTTCAATCTGCCGGACCAAAGGGTTGTGTTGTGGGAGGAGTTAGAGACGTTGAGTGTTGCTTCTCCCTTGGGGAATCATTCTTGGGTTGTAGTTGGGGATTTCAATCAAATTTTGCGTACTTCTCAGCACTCGGAGTATTTGGTTCAAGATGTTGATACTCAAGGAATGGATGAATTTAATTTGGCTCTGCAAGATGGGAATCTTTTTGAGGTTCCGTCAAAGGGTATGGTTTTTTCATGGTGGAATAATCAGGACCATAGGCCTGTTTCAAAAAGAATTGACCATGCTTTGATCAATGAGGTATGGGCTGCTAAATTTCATGATGCTTATTATGAGTTACTTGAGCCTGGACAATCCGACCACTTTCCCATTCTGTTTCAAATTCCTGCTCTCAAGCGTATCGTTTGTAAGCCGTTTCGGTTTTTCTACCATGTGACTGATCATCCGCAGTATTCTGAGGTTGTTGAAGATGCTTGGGATCCTGCGTCTATTGTGAGTTCATCCCAGTTCAAGCTAATTCGCTCTCTAAAGTTGGTGAAGTCGGGATTGAGGAATTAAATAGAAGACACTATAGCGGAATCTCTCTAAGGGTAAAGGAACATGAGCGTATTACCGTTGAATTGCAGAAGCGACTCCTTACTTCACCCTCTCCATCTGTAGATCAAGAGGAACACCAAGCAAGGCAACGTTGGATGACTTTGGTTAAGGCATAAAAAAAGTTTTTCAGACATAGATCTCTGGTTCGATGGTTGCATTTAGGGGACAGAAATACAGCGTTTTTCCACAAGTTGGTCACTCAAAGGAACATGCAGAACCGTATCTTTTACCTCAGAGACCAAGATGGCAGGAAAATCGTCTCTCCTGAGGGGCTTATAACTCATTATGCAGCTTACTTTAACTCTACCTTTGGCACCACTGATTTGTTTCATTCTCCTGGTTCAATTGAGTTTCTACAAGATTTGTTGCCTTTCCGGTGTAATGATTCTCAATCTGCGGATTTGCCAAAGCCGGTTTCAGCATAGGAGATTACTAAGATGTTGTTTGCAATGCCTTTGGATAAGTGTCCAGGCCCAGATGGCTTTCCCGTTGAATTTTTCCGAGGCTCCTGAAACAAAGTAGGACAGGCGGTGATTGACGGAGTCCAAGAGTTCTTCCGCAATGGAAGACTATTGAAGGATTTGAACACCACTTTCATTACTCTCATCCCAAAAACTCCTGAAGCTTCTTCTCTGGGTGAGTTCAGACCAATCAGCTGTTGTAACCTGGTGTACAAGGTTATTTCCAAGATTATTGCAAACAGGTTAAAGCCAATCTTGAAAGAATGCATATCCCCCAATCAGGCTGCTTTTCAGAAGGGTCGAAGTTTATGAGAAAATGTTTTGCTAGCCACATAACTAGTAAGGAAATATCAGAAATCTGGCTGCCCAAAGCATCTATGCTAAAAGTAGATATTAGAAAAGCTTTCGACACTGTCTGCTGGGACTTGTTAGGAAAAATTCTTGAGGCGCAAAACTTTCCTCCGTTGTTTAGAGAATGGATTAAGCAGTGTTACTCAACAGCTAGATTCTCCATCCTAGTTAATGGGGAACCAGCTGGGTTCTTTGAAGGAAAAAAGGGTCTTAGGCAGGGAGACCCAATCTCTCCTTACCTCTTCATAATGGTAATGGAGGTTCTCTCTCGACTTCTAGATTTGGCGGCCGACCATGGTAAGTTTGTTCTACACCTTCATTGCTCTACTCCGAAGATTTCACATCTCCTCTTCGCATATGATCTGCTTATTTTCTCGGATGGCTCTAGAAACTCATTTGGTAGTATTGTGGATGTGCTCTCATTTTTAAGTCTATCTCGGGGCTGGACATGAATCCTTCAAAGTCAGAGATTTTTTTCAGCGGGTATCCAGATGATGAAGTTGCTGTTCTGAGTGAAGATTTAGGGATAAATTTGGGAAGCTTCCCATCGCGATACCTAGGGCTTCCTCTCAGCTCTAAAAGGCTTTCACTCTCAGTTCTGCAGCCATTCTTAGAAAGAATCACGAATAAGCTTTTCTCGTGGACTTCTAAGTTTCTCTCATTTGTTGGTAAGATTAAGCTTATGTCCTCAGTAATCTATGGCATGGTGAATTTCTGGAGCCAGGTGTTTTTACTACCTAAGGCGTTTTATGCAAAAGTGGACTCTCTTTGTGATGCGTTCTTGTGGGAAAATAGCACTCAATCTGCGGCAAGTGCTCGGGTCGCTTGGTCTCAAGTCAGTAAACCAAAGCATGAAGGTGGTTTAGGGATCAGACTGCTAGAGGATTTTGAAGTTGTGTTTCGGCTAAAGCGGATCTTGAACTTGTTCACAAACTCAGGTTCCTTATAGGTTGCTTGGGTGAATGGTAATGTCTTTAATCGGAAAAGTTTTTGGTGCATGGAAGACTCAAGAAGGTTCTCTAGTTCGATAAGAAGCATGCTTCAGCTGAAACCGACACTAGTAGATTTCCTCAAGTGTGATGTGCGGAATGGGCTCTCAGCTTCCTTTTGGTGGGACTCTTGGACGGAATTGGGACCGTTGCTGGTTTTGGTTGGTCAGAGAGGTCCTAGTTTGCTGCGAGTTGGGCTGGATGCAAGAGTTTTTGAGGCTACCAGGGAGGGTCAGTGGCATCTCTCGAGTGCAAGATCTGATAAGCTTCAAAACTTAATGATGCACTTAACAACGGTGCCTCCTCCGGACCTTGCTAAAGGGAATGATGTTTTCCTATGGAGATCTATGGCAGGTTCTTATAAAGCAAATTTTTCTTCCAGAGATACGTGGGAACAGCTGAGAATTTCATCTCCTTCGGTGACATGGTCATCGACTGTCTGGTTTAAAGAGGCAATTCCTAGAGCTTCTTTTATTCTTTGGTTAGCGGTTCTTGGAAGGCTCCCGGCAAAAGATAGGCTGCTTCGGTGGGGAATGAACGTATCCCCTCTATGTCCTCTTTGCTCATTGGCTTTAGAGACCCATGAGCACTTGTTCTTCGAGTGCACCTTCTCGCAATCTATCTGGCAGGCATTTGCGGGACAAGTAGCGAGCAATCCTCATTCTCAGATCTTGACAGCAGTGGACTTCATCATGCAACCGCACAATCTGATCTCAAGAGAGCATATCATTATCTTCAGACTTCTCCTACAGCTCATTACATATGCAGTTTGGCACGAGCGCAATGCGCGGGTCTTCTCCAACACCAACTCTCCTCCTAACGTCATCAAAGCATTGGTGGATAGGACGATATGAAACCGACTTTTCTCCTTCCCGCCCCGGGATAGCAACTCCTCATCTCTCCTTGAATTGTATTTTGGTTGTATTTCTCATCCGATTTGAAACATTCTCTATCTTGCTTGGTTCCAATTATGGGTTAGTAAATATTGGAAGTTGTAAGGGTAAGCTTTTAGTAGCTATAGTAGTATGTAACCTCTAGTTTTTGGTATAAAATCTTAACATTAAAACCAAAAAAAAAATATATATACCCAATACAATACCACACGCATATATTTTGGATTGGTAAGATTTGAAACAGCTTTGAATTGTTGAAAGTAACGTTAGACAATAAAATAACACAGCTTTAAATTAGTAAGATTTTGAAATAGATGGGGTCCATTAATTGAGCAGTTTAGTGCTGATGTGGACAGTTTAGAATGAGAAAAAACTCTCTTATTATATTATAGATTTTTTTGTTTATTTTTGGGTTTTTCATAGCTCTCCCTATTTTACAAACCCAAATACTCTACACAACTGCCCCATTAACTCAACACCAAAACCAAACAAAATCACACGCCATTTTCTTCTTCTTCTCCTTCCTTGCCTCCACCCTACAACCCTAAATCTCCCTTCACCAACAAATGCATAACTTTGGCTGCTCTACAAAAAATAAGGTAATTTAGTACAGCATTGATTTCTGTACCCACTCTCCTCTAATAACTAATTCATGACTATCTTCAAAACAAACAAAAAAACCGACACATCTCCAACACCATTACCCTTCCCACCATCCTTAACCACTTTAATTTCAGACGTTACCACAATCTCTTATCCTGCCAATATATATACGCTACTCTTCACCACAATAACCACTACTCTACTGCCTTATCCTGAAAAATTCCCTCAAATCATGTTTACTACCACTTCAAAAATGGATGCCATTGATGTTGTTGCAATCTCTGCTGCTGCTAACTATGTCATCAATTAACATATTCTTCTTATTATATAATAGGAGAGTTTTCTCTCAATCTAAGTAATCCACATCATCACTACAATCTTCAATTAATGAACCCCACATATGTAAAACTCTAATATGTACTAATTAAAGTTTCAACATAAGTATAATTACTACTATACAACTCCAAAGCACACAATTACACCCGCTAACGAAAAATATATATAATATTAATTATGAT
Source organism: Eutrema japonicum (assembly GCA_030161315.1). NCBI lineage: Eukaryota > Viridiplantae > Streptophyta > Magnoliopsida > Brassicales > Brassicaceae > Eutrema > Eutrema japonicum. The sequence continues at coordinate 38,799,609 of BSQW01000004.1, read as the reverse complement.
TTAAAATTTGAACCGGCTATTAATAAAATTAGTATATGCGAATACATAAGTTTGGAAAATAAAATGTAAATAAAATAAATGAAAAATGACCATATAATAAATTCATAATTGAAAAAAAAAAATTAAGATAAACTAAACAATTTATAGATAATCAACTACAACTCAACGGAAAATACATATTAAATGATATTATTATCATAATTAACAGTATAACCTCTATAAATTGATACTCGATAAATTAATATCTCACCAAATCAATACATTTTTCGGACCCGAATTGGTTTCTCGGAAAAATAAATATATCAAGCATTCTCAAAGCCAAAACTTAGCCATTTAGTAAATGATCGTCATAAATCTTGAAATGCGTATTACCCAATTTTTGTTAATGGAAGAGATTAAGTACCATTGAAGCCAATATAATAGACTATGAGAATCGTTCACATATTCTTGAAATAAGAAAAGATGGAGAAGTTAAACCAACTCTTGCAATAGCTTCACTCCAAGTTCTGGTGCATAATAATCTACTTCTTCCCTCATTATTCACAGATGAAATGTCATGAAGAATTATCGCTATTCTAACTTCACAAAATTGCTAAAACTCTAAGCTTTTGTGAAAATTTGATTGATTTTTACCTCATTACCCAGAAGAAACGTTGTGTTTCTTTTGAAAGGATGTTCGTTGACAGCACCAGCTCCATCTGCAATCACAACGCCGCATATATCGCAATCTTTTCCCTCCTATAAATTCAAAACAACACGCAAGATTTCAAATTTTGAACACCCGGATCCGGTAATGATAAGATCCATAAAATTCTAAATTCTGAAATCAGACCTTCAGGTAGGTGCGAGCATCGATGAGGGAATTAAAATGGCGGAAACAGATGTGAGAAGCGGAACCATGGCTACAGAAGGCGTTAAAGTCACGGCGGCCATCGAAGATCAGCTATGGGAGTGGGATTTGTTGGATTTTTAGAAGCGAGAGAGGATATGCTCTTCGGAGGTGAGGAACAAGGAAACAATCACAGATCTTTTGTCACTGGTCTTTCACGAAGAAAGCAATACTTGGGCCAAAATATCTATTAGCATAAAGGCCAAAACATTAGAAAAGATTCCCTATTAGAGGGCGTAACTAAAAACAACCTAAAAATATACATATAAAGAGATAATTTAAAACTCTCAAATATGTAGTAAAATCATTTATAATAAAATGTAAGTAGTTTGTTTAGTTAATGTGTAGACGGGCTGATGAGGTTATAATTGGTCTCATTATAAACTATAGATTCTGGAACAGAAATGTAATATTATGCGTTCAACTAAATATGTAACTTATGAGAGAATTGAAATGTTGTTACATATATATTTGTATATATATATATAACTGTAATTAGAATCACACAGTAGTCAAATACAACATATAAACACATGAAAAAAGAATAATATTTCAACATAAATTAACAACATAATTAAGAGAAAACTGTTGTTATATATATACAAACACTAATAAGGAGAAATAACAAAACACATGCATATACACACAATACAACTATAAACATAAAACCGACTATTAAACTAAAATTCAAAATTAAAAAAAAAAATTGTTTTCTAAAAATATAGCATATAAACAAATTTATAAAATATGAATATAAAATATGCACGCGCGAAGCGCGGGGTGTGGGTGTGGTGATGAGCACACCCCATTTTTTAGCCAATTCCAAAGCAAAAAGCCCAACACCAAAAGCCCAACATCAACTATGCAGATCCGGTACTGTTCCCGACCTGCCGTTACTGTTCATGACGTGCCGGGTACTGTTTACGACCTACCGGTTACTGTTCACGACCTGCCAGTACTGTTCACGACCTGCCGGTTACTGTTCACGACATGCTGGTTACTGTTCCCGACGTGACGGGTACTGTTCCGGACCTGCCGGTTACTGTTCCCGACCTGCCGGTACTGTTCACGACGTGCCGGTTACTGTTCACGACCTGCCGGGTACTTTTCACAACATGTCGGGTACTGTTCACGAACCATCACGTCGTCCTCAAAAACCGGAGAGCTGTCTGCTCAACTCCCACTATAAATACCCCCTTTGGTATTCATTATCACACACACAAAAAAAACTCTCATTTTCTCTCTCTCTAAATAACTTTCCCTCTCTAAAAGGAGCTCTCTCGGCAGCTCTCCCAGCTCTTCCAGCTCTCCGCAGCTCTCCCGAGCTCTTAGCTCTCCGCAGCTCTCCCGAGCTCCCAGCTCTCCGCAGCTCTCCCGAGCTCCCAGCACTCCGCAGCTCTCCCGAGCTCCCAGCTCTCCCACCTCTCAGCTCTCCGCAGCTATCCGCAGCTCTCCCGAGCTCCCAGCTCTCCGCAGCTCTCCGCAGCTCTCCCAGCTCTCCCAGCTCTCCGCTCTCAGCAGCTCTCCGCAGCTCTCCGCAGCTCTCCGCTCTCCAGATCTCTCCTACACGCGTCAACAACGAACTACGAATGGCTTGATCCCCAATCCAGGGTACGTAGGCAGCCCTCCGGGCACAGCTATAAATCACCTCTTCCTGCTCATTTGCCGACCGGAACGCAACCGGCTCTACCTTAACAGAAAATCCCCGAACCTCCCCGATACAAATTGATTTGTGGGAGACGTGCTCAAACACGTTTCAACAATTGGCGCTAGAAGGAGGGGGTGTTTGAGGATTTTTCTACAGGCAAAGAGTAGCTCGGCAAATGTCGGGAACATCGCCCTCATCTCCGAACGGCTGCATACAGATAAGTGCCAAGCTTATTTCATTTTTTTACTCTTTTCTTTCTCCTCAAGAGCCGAGCTCTCGCCTCGCACCTCGGGTCAAACCCAAAAGCCGAGCTCCGGCTCGCAAAGGATAAGCCGAGCTCTCGCCTCGCACCTCGGGTCAAACCCAAAAGCCGAGCTCCGGCTCGCAAAGGATAAGCCGAGCTCTCGCCTCGCACCTCGGGTCAAACCCAAAAGCCGAGCTCCGGCTCGCAAAGGATAAGCCGAGCTCTCGCCTCGCACCTCGGGTCTAACCCAAAAGCCGAGCTCCGGCTTGCAAAGGATAAGCCGAGCTCTCACCTCGCACCTCGGGTCAAACCCAAAAGCCGAGCTCCGGCTCGCAAAGGATAAGCCGAGCTCTCGCCTCGCACCTCGTGTTAAACCCAAAAGCCGAGCTCCGGCTCGCAAAGGATAAGCCGAGCTCTCGCCTCGCACCTCGGGTCAAACCCAAAAGCCGAGCTCCGGCTCGCAAAGGATAAGCCGAGCTCTCGCCTCGCACCTCGGGTCAAACCCAAAAGCCGAGCTCCGGCTCGCAAAGGATAAGCCGAGCTCTCGCCTCGAACCTCGGGTCAAACCCAAAAGCCGAGCTCCGGCTCGCAAAGGATAAGCCGAGCTCCCGCCTCGCGCCTCGGGTCGAACCCAAAAGCCGAGCTCATCTCGCAAATACTCGACAAGACAAGTGCTGAGCCTAGTCTCGCACATAAATTTTTTAACTCTAATCTAGTTCACCCTTACTTGCAAGATTACATATACCGAGCTAAGACTTGTTTCGTCCGCCGACTTCGACACTCATTCGCCGAACTTGGGGGAGGGCTATTGTGGGTGTGGTGATGAGCACACCTCATTTTTTAGCCCATTCCAAAGCAAAAAGCCCAACACCAAAAGCCTAACATCCACTATGCAGATCCGGTACTGTTCCCGACCTGCCGGTACTGTTCACCACGTGCCGGGTACTGTTCACGATCTACCGGTTACTGTTCACGACCTGCCGGGTACTGTTCACGATCTACCAGTTACTGTTCACGACCTGCCGGTACTGTTCCCGACCTGCCGGTACTGTTCACGACCTACCGGTACTGTTCCCGACCTGCCGGTTACTATTCCCGACCTGTCGGTACTGTTCACGACGTGACGGGTACTGTTCACGACCTGCCGGTAACTGTTCCCGACCTGCCGGTACTGTTCACGACCTGCTGGGTACTATTCCCGAACCATCACGTCGTCCTCAAAAACCGGAGAGCTGTCTGCTCAACTCCCACTATAAATACCCCATTTGGTATTCATTATCACACACACAAAAAAAACTCTCATTCTCTCTCTCTCTAAATAACTTTCCCTCTCTAAAAGGAGCTCTCTCCGCAGCTCTCTCCGCAGCTCTCCCAGCTCTTCCAGCTCTCCGCAGCTCTCCGCAGCTCTCCCGAGCTCCCAGCTCTCCGCAGCTCTCCGCAGCTCTCCGCAGCTCTCCCGAGCTCCCAGCTCTCCGCAGCTCTCCCGAGCTCCCAGCTCTCCGCAGCTCTCCCAGCTCTCAGCTCTCCGCAGCTTTCCCGAGCTCCCAGCTCTCCCGAGCTCCCAGCTCTCCGCAGCTCTCCCGAGCTCCCAGCTCTCCGCAGCTCTCCCAGCTCTCAGCTCTCCGCAGCTCTCCCGAGCTCCCAGCTCTCCGCAGCTCTCCGCAGCTCTCCCGAGCTCCCAGCTCTCCGCAGCTCTCCCAGCTCTCCCAGTTCTCCGCTCTCTGCAGCTCTCCGCAGCTCTCCGCAGCTCTCCGCAGCTCTCCGCTCTCCAGATCTCTCCTACACGCGTCAACAACGAACTACGAATGGCTTGATCCCCAATCCGGGGTACGTAGGCAGCCCTCCGGACACAGCTATAAATCACCTATTCCTCATCATTTGCCGACCGGAACGCAAACGGCTCTACCTTAACAGAAAATCACCGAACCTCCCTGATACAAATTGATTTGTGGGAGACGTGCTCAAACACGTTTCAACACGGGGGTCGACCCCTAGTTGACACAATGACGCTACATCAGTTGATCCACTTACCACGCTAAACTACAACCCTGAGTTTTGGTAAAATACAGCCCTGAGTTTTACGATTAGGACTTAAGGCGATAACGTCGGATACTTATTCATACACCTTTATGTGTTGTGAAATGAAATTGGCATGCGCACGTCAAATAAAAATGTCCAACTATTATTATACCAACAAATAACTTTTTTGCAAATCAAATATTAATATGTACAATTGCTAAAATATCAGATAACTTGCAACAAAAAGGAATACATAATTTTTAAAAATCCAAAACGACCACACAAAAAAAAAATGAAAATTTGTGTCAATCAAACATCACCGCAAAAGATTGTTTATCGTAAACGACGATTCTGCTGCCGTCGCTGATGAAGGCGGCGAACGAGGCAACCTGGCGGAGAAATTGCGAAGCGGAAAGCGATCGACATTGTCGTCCTCGTCTCCTCTGTCAAAGTTAAGCGCATAGCTCGAGGGATCGTAATGAAAATCCGTCGTATGGCGTCGAATATGCTTTCCGTGTCCGCCACCGACTCCTCCTCCGCCGCCGATCCGATGGATCAGATTTTTGCACTTCTCGTGCGATTTGGACAACGTTCGAGTGAGTCTGGGTGATTTGGTCTTGATTACACCACGTGGGCTTTGAGTAGATTTTTCGGTTGGAGTCGTCGGAGATGATGGTTGGTCGGGGAGATCGTGGGGATGATTGGTCGTACGGAAACAGCCGGTGATGCAAAGCGTTGATTTGAGTTTCTTTTTAAGAGACAAGTGGTGGCTCATTGATTCGCTTCCCATTTCGAAGAAATTTGTCTTATGATCTCACCAACGACAAGAGAATGAGAAGGGAGACATTGAAAACAAGATTGAATCTGTATTAGGATGAAAGAAAAGAAAACAAAAAGGGAAAAATAAGAAAAATAAGTGATGACGAGATATTTGGCTGATTTTTCAATATTTGTTTCCTGATAATCAAATGTTAAACCAAAACTTCGGAGGAGAAGTTGAAAATTTACTATTTTAAGAATATAAGAATTTCTATATTTGTTTCAAGTTGAGGGAGGGGACATATTTAATATAAAGAGACTAGTTTTGGAGATTTCTCCTGGAGATTTTCTTTTAATCTGCTGGACTTGGGAGGATTTCACAATCCTGTCATAATTTTTAAAATATCTCAGTTTTGGAGGGTTCTTTTGGCATGGCTACCGAAAATTATTGAAAAGAACGCATTTTTAATATGAGTTCGTTTAGAGTGAGATTGACATCACATTTGTGGTAGATTCTGTTCTTGTGGATGGATTTGTCGATCGACAAAAGCGGTATGCCATGAAGCTTGATGATGGCGAACTCCTAATACTTCCGAACCAATCAAAATATTGTTCGAGCGAGAAAAACATGTTGAACATTATGAGAAGACTATTGAATGTTACATGTAAGAAGATGTTGTGAAGTGTTGTCGTTTTTGGTCTATACCCAACAAAGAGTAGAATGAGCTGGGCATTGGGCCTTATAACTAAAAACCGGTACAAATGTTAGCTTGGGCTTTCTACATCTCAATAGCCCAAGTCAACTGGTTAAATCTCGGTCAACTTCGTCTTCCACAAAACACAACGGAAATAACAGAAGATAGAGAGAGAAAGAAGATCTTTGACAGTGTAGCTTTGGGTCTTCTTCTCAGGTGATCGGCGACTCCTTTTCCGGTGGAGATTTGTGTGGCTTGTTTGACTGCAGCTCTCGAAGTCCTTATTCTCCTCTATCGGTAAAGATCTGTTTACCGAATCAAGCTTGCATACTTGTTTCGGTAATTCCTGCAATCTAAGATCAAGTTAGGAGATTACTTGTATCAAAAGATTGATAGTGCAAGCATGGTGGTTTTGTTCCACTCCCAGATGTACCTCACGGGAAGTGGGTGAACAATTGTGTTCTTGTGTTTACTTTTCAATTCCGCTAAGTGAAAGCACAAAGAACCGAAATCAATCAAGATTGATAGCAAACCAGAAGGTTCTGGTCACAGGAAAACCTAACAAAGTGGTATCAGAGCGCCAGGTCACATGCGCAAGGGAGATTACGGTCCAGTAATCAAGTGCGCTACGATCTGATTTCAAGATTCAAGGTTAAAATTGGAGTTGCGTGTGGTTTTGAGTCCAACTGTTCAAAGTTCATGTAAATATCTGGAGTTTTGTGTCACAGTGTGTAGCTACGATGGAGGCTGTACACAGATTTGAAATGGAAAAGTTTGATGGGAAAGGGGGCTTCGGTATGTGGAAGTTCAAGATGTTAATGCAATTGGAACTTCAAGGTTTTGGGAAACTGATTAAGGAAATCACAGGAGAAACTCCATCATCAACTGTTAAAGGAAAATAACAAGAAGCTACTGATTCTGAAACTAAACCAGAATTGGTGTTGACTGAGGAACAAAGGAAGGAGAGAGACGTAAGGGCTAGAAACTTGATATGTTCTAGTCTCACTAACATAGTATGGCGGAAAGTAATGAAAAACACTACGGCTGCTAGTGTTTGGAAAGCATTAGAAGATGATAACCAAACAAAGACTCTACCAAACAGAATCTACTTGAAGCAAAGGTTTGCCAGCTACAGAATGGAAAAGTACAAGAGTATTGAGGAAAACATGGACGTATTCCTAAGGTTGGTGGATGAACTGGAAAGCTTAAACATTGAAGTCTCAGATGAAGATCAAGCAGTTCAAGTTCTGTCAGGGTTACCGGAACAGTATGCTTCTTTGGTGCACACATTGAAGTATGGAAAAAGAAGGAAACACTGACATTAGCAGAAGTTGTACAATCTGCTACAGCTAAAGAAGTAGAACTAAGGGAAAAGGGTCTATTGTCAAAGTCAAGTAACAACGCAGAAGGTCTCTATGTCAGCCATGGAAAATCAGGCAAGAAACCTGAAGGTCAAAACAACAAATGGAAAGGAAAGAACAAGGATGGAAAGTTTAAAAAGAACCATCAAAATGGACAGCCTAAAGTAAGGGAATGTTGGGTCTGCAGTAAAGAAGGCCACTACAAGAAGGACTGTCCACAAAGAAAAAGCCAACAATCTTCTAGCTCAGCAAATTTAGCTCAAGAAAATGAACAGCCAATGATACTCACAGCAAGCCTGAAGTATGCAAAGGATGAATGGGTTCTTGACTCTGGGTGTACTTTCCATATCACACCAGATAAGAATCTATTATTTGACCTAAATGAGTTTGAAGGTGGCAAAGTGCTTATGGAAAATAATACTTTCAGTGAAATTAAAGGGATTGGGAAGCTCAGGATCATAAATCCAGACAACTCTTATGTGGTTCTAACAGAGGTCAGATACATGCCTACAATGGGAAGGAACCTAATTTCATATGGCCAATTAGAGAAAGGAGGTTGCACGTATGAGGGTAAAAACTTCACCGTAAATGTCTCTAAAGATGGAAAGAAGGTAATTTCAGGCAAATACAATGATGGACTATACTATCTGCAAGGTTCAGTTATTGAAGGGGAAGCTGCAACAGTTACAAGAGCTGAGGTAAACCAGACAAATGTGTGGCACTCAAGACTGTGACACATGAGCTTAAAGAACATGAACCTACTGGTTAAAGGAGGTTACCTAAGCAACAAGGAAGTTCACACGCTGGATTTCTGTGAAGAATGTGTTCTAGGAAAGGCACACAAGCAAAGCTTTCCAACAGGCAAGCATACATCAACAGGGAATTTGGAATATGTTCACAGTGATCTCTGGGGTTCAGTTGCAAATGCTGAGAGTTTGTCAGGCTGCAAGTATTTTCTCACGTTCATTGATGATCACTCTAGGAAGGTCTGGATCAGGTTTCTAAGTGGTAAGGATGAAGTGTTTGAGAATTTTTCAGAATGGAAACTTTTGGTGGAAAATCAGACAGGGAAGAAAATCAAGTGTCTAAGAACAAACAATGGTCTGGAGTTCTGCAACAATCAAATGGACAAGCTATGCAAGGATTCAGGGATCCGCAGGCACAGAACGTGTACCTACACCCCACAGCAAAATGGAGTGTCTGAAAGGATGAATGGAACCATAGCAGACAAGATCAGGTGTATGTTAGCAGAATCAGGGTTGGAAAAGAAATTTTGGGCAGAAGCAGCTTCTACAGCAGTGTATTTGATAAATAGAACCCCTAATGCGTCACTGCAGTTCAATATACCAGAATAAGTTTGGTCAGAGTTCAAGACAGAGTACAGTCATCTAAGAAGATTCGGATGTGTTGCCTATGTTCATACTATACAAGACAAGATCAGCCCAAGAGCAATAAAAGGAATTTTTTTGGGATATCCTCAAGGAACAAAAGGATACAAGATCTGGTTATTAGAAGAACATAAGTCATCTATTAGCAGAAATGTGGTATTTGATGAGACTAAGCTGTACAAGGACATTGAATTGAATGAGAAATCTAAGACAAGAGAAACTCAGAGGGTCGTCATCAGTTCAAGATTGTCCAAGGGACCAAGCACAAAGATCACAAGAAGTCAAGAGGTGTCAGCTTCAAGAAGTTCTCAGCTTACTGGTCAAGGTGGAGCTGTTCCAGAAGAGTCAGATTCATCAGATGCTGAAGTTCTCAGCACGGAATGTAGTCCATTTTTCTGAAAACCAAACATCCTCATAAGATGTTCAATAAAAGAACATTCCACCCGATCGTATGCTTTGCTCATATCCGTTTTAATCGCCATGAATTTACTCTTACATGACTTGCTAGTCCGGAGACCGTGGAACATCTCATGAGCAATCATAATATTATCTGAAATTAATCTTTCTGCCACAAAGGCTGATTGAGTCTCCGAAATGAGGTTCGGGAGTAGTCGCTTTAACCTCTGACACAAAACCTTCGAAATAATATTATATCCTACATTACAAAGACTTATAGGTCTTAAGTCCGTCATCCGGCTTGGTCTTTACGTCTTCGGGATTACACAAATATTTGTCATATTCAGCTGGTGGTCAAAAACACCCGTCTCTAAGAAACCGTTCACCAACTCTACTAAATCTGCCTTTACTATGTGCCAAGATCGTTGGAAAAAGAGTGTTGTCATTCCGTCAGGGCCGGGGGCTTTTTCTGGGTGCATCATAAAGAGTGCCGACCGTACTTCCTCTTCGGTAGCCATTGCTATGAGTTTGTCATTGTTCAACTCCGAAACTATAGGCTTAATTTCGTCCAGAGCCTCCTCAAAGTCCGTCGGGGATGTAGTGGAGAATAAATCGTCCAAATAGTTTACTGCCACTTGTTCCACCTCTTTTCTGATGTGACCCACAAACTTGCTGCATTGTGTAACCCGACAATTCGATTCCTTGCCCTCCTTTGCATTACTTGCGTGTGGTAAAATTTTGAATTTTTATCGCCCACCGTTAGCCACAAAGTACGACTTTTCTGTTGCCAGAAGTACTCCTCATCCCGATATGCTTCTATTAATTTCCGGTAATTTCTCTCAATTCCTCTTGGGTTCTATTATCATCATTTTGGGCCTCCTCTAATGCATGTTGTACCTCATTTATCTTTTCTTTGTCGTAGGGTAAGTTATTCTTTTGCCATTTCGATATCTCCCGCCGGCAGTTCCTGATTTTATGGACAAATGATGGTCTGGTTCCCCCTGGATTAATCTCCCATCCCTTGGCAATCGAATCCATCAGCCCGTCTTGCCCAATCCAGCGTTTATCAAACCGAAATTGACCGCGTTTCCGGGGAATTTTATCCTCGATTGTGGCAACTAATGGTCTATGGTCCGACCCAATCATTGCCAAATATTCAACATATGAATGTGAAAACATTCCGTGCCAATCTTCAGTGGCTAAAGCCCGATCTAGACGGCACTGTACTGTCTTTTTGTTTCGTTTTCCTCTCCAGGACATGGTATTTCCCACGCATGGAAATTCTAATAAACCACAGGTTTGAATCATGAGATTGAATGAAATAAAAGTGGATGCATGTTTTAAATTTCCTCCTTGTTTCTCATTATTGCCGGTTATCTCATTTAAATAACCAATTATGAACCACGGGTCCGAACGGGATAAGCTTGTCCGTGTTAGTCGTTCCCACACCTGATCCCGCAATTTTAGCACCGGATCTCCATAGATAAATGATAAAAAAAACAAATTCCCTTGAACGAGCGCTTCAATATCGATTATCCGATTATTTGAATAAATTATGTTTACCTGATAAGAATTATCATAAAATAATGCAAGTCCACCGCTCGCACCGATCGGATCCACCGTGTGCAATTGGTCATAACCGAAGTGGGGTTGGAACTTCTGTACAAAGGGAAATTCTTGTTTGGTTTCTGAAAGAAATAGAAACTCTGGCTTATGTTTTTTCCATATTTCCCGAAGGTTGCTTATTGTGTAATGGCTGCCGAGCCCCTGACAATTCCAGCTCAAAATCCGCATCAATATATCGTATTAACTTCTTCCGAACCACACATCGGGTTAGGGCCGCCCCTAAAAAACCTCAATTGTGTGTTCGCACCGTATTTTGTCATCTGTGTTTTCTCTTTAAACGCACAAGATCGTGTTATAAATATTAAGGAGACCTGAATTTTATTAATAAATAGAAGAGCATAACCGCTCGATACAGCCATATGGAAATCTTTAATTCTGTAATATCCCCGAAATAGATTACATTAACGAAGCAAATGTTGATTAAACCGAAAATTAAAAACTGGTCTAAGCATCTTCTGTGACTCTTGAAAGTGATTAAACGCACCACTTATTATCCGAATCTTTAACTCTCTCACACTTGAGCCTCATTCATGTTCTTCAAATTTTGAGGTCTCCGACTTGTTTCTTGCCTTTGCTGGGTTCTTTCCAGCGCCTTGATGCGCATCCCCGACCCGTACCTGATGCTTTGGAATTCCCTTCTTCCTTGGAGAAATTATACCCTGCACAATCCTCTTCTTTAAACATGCGCCCATCACCTGTTTTTTCAGTTTAGAAGCCTGATTCCGCTTTGCATTAGTTTGTCCATCATTTCCCTTCTTATCCTTTCTTAATCCCTCCACATTCACCGTACCCTCATCCGCTCAACTATCAAATAATCCTCCATTTCCTCTGTCCGCACTATTTCAGCCTCTACAACAGCCCCTTCTACAATTTCCCATATCTCCATATCCTCACCCAGAAAATCAGAATCAAGAAAATCATCACCAAAATCAACCAAAACTCCATCAGCAAAGTTTTCTTGTTCCACTAACTCGTCTATTGCTACCGAATTATCTGTAATTAAATCATCTAGCATCTCTACCACACTAGGAACATTCTCTGATAAAAACGATTTTTTAGAGATCTGACCTTTGTAGCTTTCCATCTCAAGAGTCTCCGTTGCATTTTCCTCAAAGTGAAGGCCCCTGCGGACCTCTTTCCCTGTGATCTGACCTGCCTTACCGCAATTCTCCACCGCTGTACCTTCACCTGGATCCTGGTTCTTCCCCGCGTTACTGCCCAGGAACGCATCAACCATTTTCCTTTCATGATCCGACAAACTGTTTCCCACACTTGTAGACCTCAGTTCATTCAGCCCTGAAGTGGACATGGCGTACCTTTTGTTTGTCTCTTTAGCTGGTAAGTGACTCGAGGAAGGGATAGATTTTGAATCTCTGTCTCGGTATCTTCTGTCCCCCTTCCATGAACTGTACCGATGCTCATTTCATGTAATATTACATGTCCCCGCATCTCTGAAATCCTGAACTTTTCCCTTTCTATTGTCCTGCATGTAATGTGTTTTACATGAGACCTCTGCTTGCTATTGAGCCAGCTTCCCCCCTGGCCGTGAACCGCCGCAACTTTGTAGCTAACAACATCCAGACCCGGGTTCGCTTCCTCCATAGTATTTTCCAGAGCCTCCACCCTGTCTACCCGTCGAGAACATTGAGACTGGTCATGGCATAAACTGAAACAGCATCTGCAATACCCAAACAACCTCTCATATCGCAGCGTGATGATTGTCTCTTCCCCGCCGTGAAACTCAACCGATGTCTCAAAACATAAAGGCTTGAAACCGTCCAATACCACTTGCACTCTGCCCATATCGAGATCCACCTCTTTCACTTCGCCAAGAGCTTCACCAATACTACGAAAGGTCTGGTCAGCCCAGTAATGTAGAGGAACTCCCATTACCCGAATCCAGAATTTCATGGATGACGGGTATTTGCTATCCACGACGGGTTCCCATCGCACCAATGATAGCATCTAGTAATCGAAATGAAAAGGCTACATCTTCAAAATCTCTGCAATGTCCTCCTCTTTGTCAAAATCAAATTGGAACCGGCCAATTCCAAGATCAGATGCGGCTACGCGATCCTTAACGTTCAGGATTCGAGGGAGCATGTGGAGTAGTACCTTCATGTCCTGCTTCTTTTGATTCATACACCTCCCGATCAGTGTCTTGGAGTAACCGTCTATGAGTTCCGAGTTGTCAAAACGAGGCACCCGAATCTTCAATCTTTTCACGCTTGTTTCCGTCTTCATTTCTGAACCGTCAAGCTTTACCAAATGGCTTTGAGACATTCGGATATGGTTGATAATTTGAGCAATAACCGTGAAAGAGAGGTAAGCAGAATGTGATGTGATTTTGGCGAGCCTCTGTAATGCCAATATATACCCAATATCCTTGCTGGTTCTATGTGTACACACTGCCCTCTGAACATAATCTTCCCCATAAAAACGCATCCGAGATTTAACTACAGGAATCCGAGATTGGCTCCCTGAATCTTCCCCGAGATATACCTCTCTGAATTTGCGTAATGCCACTGTCCGAGAGTTAACATATGAATCCATCAGCATCACTAATAACCACAATCTCTCCGTTAAAACCGCAAACCAAACCAGAAAAGTTCAAATCCGAGATGGCATATTTCCCTCAATCTCTGAAGATCTGTGACGATTGCGAACCTGTGTGACCAGTTTGGCAAGTAAGTCGAATAAATCTTCATGTGATCTCAATCCCCGCACTAACCGTGACTTGATTTTCCGAATCCCCGAGACCCGCCAATCCCGTAAAACTTCCGCAATGATCCGTATCGTATCGCCCAGCTCATAACTGTGAATATGAACCTTCCCAAACCAGGATAGCCCAGATCCGCAGGCCCGTGAACCTAGTCTATTCCTAGCAACGCCGAATCTGGAGCCATAATATTCCTCTGCGTTCCGAAAGATAATCAGGACCACTTGGATCCGACCAGAGCAAGAGACATCCGTTGACGAAGCCTCAACCGAGAACGAGTTTATTAACCCCCAAAGCCAAAACCCCTTCGAGCTCATCCTCAAAAGCGTAGATGCGCCGCCGTCATCGTGAGAGAGAAAAATTAGAGATTTTTTGAAATGCAATCAACCACACATTAATTGATAAATGAAAAATAATAAATTAAAAAAAAACCACACATTAATTGATTATATTTAATGTATTATTTTTCATTTCATTAATGTTTTATTATTTTTCTTTATTTATATATTTCGTGAACTCTCTATATAAGACCCACTTATTTTGTAATTCCAATTCAGAATTGAAATCTATTGTATAATTGGAGAGTTCTCTCTCAATCTAGGGTATTCATCTCATCACTACCAAAACTTTTAACATTAAAACATATTTAAAACTATTCATTTAATACATGTCTATTTATTTTTATCATTATTTTTATTTAATACAAATTACAAAAATACAAAACTTATGGTAAATAAATAAATAAGCGTGACAATTTGATATTAAGAATTAAAGAAATTATAATACTAATTAGATAAAAACAAAACTAAAATATTTTATTGAAAACGATATATTGTTAGATTTTCAACTAAAAACTTGAATTGAATATTTATCTTATTTAAAATGTTATAATGTGTTTATGAAATTAAGAATGTAAAATAGATTTTACTACATATAGTGAAAAAAATATATTCAATTTTGGTCTGACAATATATAATTTTTTATAATGAAATTTACATCATTTGAGAGTCACAAAAATACTATAAATTTGTGGTAAATATAAGTTCTTACAGTTAATTTTACAAAGTCGAGAATATGTAAAATAGGTCAAAGATCAGAACAAATAAATATAATTATGGATAAACAATAGTAGAGAAATTAAAAAATATATTTAAAAGAGGACTAAATGATTATAAATAGTCAGAACTAAATACAAATGAGTGTTAGGAGATTAAATTCAAAATAAAATTAAGGATAATTAATATTCCGGAAATTTCTCAACAAATTTGTTCTAGAAAATGAGAAATTAAGTCAAGAATATCTTTTTTTATTCTTTGCTTACATATATCATAGATGGAAGTCGAGTATTTACAAGTAAATTTCATTGGAACTATATAAGAAAAACTTGATATTTTTTACATGGCTTGAAATTTTTAAGTGTTATGATATTGTGTTTTTAACAACATGTATATATATATATATATATATATATATTTCAAAACTAAAATAGTAAAAAAAAATAATGCTTGAGAATGTTCAAACACTACCACAACAAAATATACATGTAAAGAGTGATACAATTTATTATGTACCATATCACGAGTGGAAATGAGATTCTACACCATACTTGAGAATTCTTTCTTCGTATCAAATTCTAATAGTTTAATGGATTCGAAGAAGCTAAATATTTAAAACATACTATGTTTTGTGAAGAAAAAGTCGTCGATGAAGTCCACAATTAAACATTTTTAATAAAAAAATGGATTGCATATCGGTGGTGTTGTTGTATGTGCCAAATATTATGATGAATAACACTCCAACAATTTTTTCTTTTTAAAGTATCTAAGCGCACAAGGACATAAGATCATGCAGTTTTTTTAAAAAGATAATTTTTAGCAAAACAAAATCAAATCAAAACCTATATCAAGCTATTTTTGGTATTTAGTATGTTGAGTTAGTTTCAATTTCTTACTATCCATGTACTATTAACGTGTAATAAATATAAACAGAGTAAAAAACGTGAAAAATAATTGTGGCACAAAACAATGTCGTCAAACAATGTTGACATCATAAAGAAAGACGGTACATTAATGTCTTAAAAATGGTGGCAAGTATAATATATTTTCAACCATAAATATAAGGAAAATGGTATGTATGTTATGCCAAAAAAAATATATAACAATCTAGAAAATTATAAATATTGAATTTATTTAATTATATTATTAGTGACCAACCAAAACATTAAACGAGACTAAAAGCGTAAAAACAAATACTCAAAATGAAATTAAAAAAAAAATAAAAAATAATAATTTGATATAGTTTTAATTCTGCGCAACGCGCGGTCACTTATCTAGTTGAAAGAAATAGAAAAGTCATTTGGCTCCCTTTTAGAACTCTCTTGGATTATAGATTCTTTTGCGTTCGTACCTTGTGTGGTTTCCCCTTAGTCGATCGTGTGCGCTTAGACTAGGGTGGATTCATTTGTCTAATCGTGGAGTGTATCACGAGTCCTTCCACAACTTGTGTGGTCTAATTCGACCATCTTTCCTCATTCAATCGCACATCCACTAGTTTAACCAAAGAGAGCCCCTTGGCCCATAAAAAAAAGGAATGATTTTCTTCTATTTTATTCCATTTTAATAAAAGAAAGGATCATAAAAAATTCTTAACTTTGTTTTTGCTTCGTTCTATTTATTTTTATTTTTTTTAAATTATAAGTATTTTTCCTTTGATTTAATTCTTTTTATGATTTTTTTTTTTTTTTAAACAAAATTTGTTTTTAATTTGAGGACGAAACTCTTTCAAGGGAGAGGGTATGATGAAGTTTTAAGCTAAGAACACGAACTAGCAAACCCTAATTTTTTTAAACCAGAAATAACTAAACGCTTTTCTTAAACCAGAACAGAACTAAGAACACGAACTAGCAAACCCTAAATTTTTTTGTTTTTCTTAAGCTAAACGCAATTTAACCTAGACGATAAGAACTAAGAACTAACGAAATAAACTAAAACAAAGGGATAGAAAAAGCAAATGTAGAACCTTTGACTCTGATACCAAAGATGATGTAACAACCGGTGGTGGTCCTCACGTCAATGATAGCTACGGGAACAGAGGCAGGCGGTCGCCCTCTCCTCGGCTCAAAGATGATTGATGATGGGATGAACTAACACGCAGGTGGTCGCCCTCTCGTATTGGGTATTGAAGTTGCATGTAGTTCGAAGGATATTGATTCGAGTAATTGAAAGTATGCTCTTGACATTATATCAGATGTCGTCTTACTTGGAGCTAAACTGATAAACTTTCCTCTTCATCAAAATCATAGACTGGCGCTAACTAATGGTGATTTACTTACGGATCCCGAGAGTTATCGTCGGCTTGTTGGTCGATTGGTCTATCTTTCTATTACTCGTCCATAACTCAGATATGAAGTTCATATTCTTTCGCAGTTTCTCCAAGCTTCTCGGATCAAACGTTGGGAAGTTGTGATTCATGTGGTTCGATATCTCAAAGCCAATCCTGGCCAAGGCATACTTCTTAGTGTTGATTGTGATTTGCATGTGTATGGTTGGTGTGATTCGGATTGGGCTGGTTGTCCTGTGACGCAAAAGTCTCTTAGTGGATGGTTTTTTCAGCTTGTTACTTCACCTATTTATTGAAAGACAAAGAACCAAAAGACTTTTTCACTTTCTTATGCGGAAGCGTAATATCGGATTATGAGAATGCTTCTTGCCGAATTGATAAGAATCAAAACTCTTTTGGCGGATCTTGGTGTTAGTCACACACGTCCTATGAGTTGATAAGCAGCTCTCCACATCAGTTATAATCTAGTGTTTCATGAGAGAACCAAATATGTCGAGGTTGGCAGTCATTTTGTTCGGGAGGTTATTTTTGACGGTACAATTGCCACACAACATGTTTCTACACATTCTCTACTCACATACGTCTTCACCAAAGCCTTGCGGTAAAAGAGTTTAATGTTTTTCTCGATAAGTTTGTTGTATCGGTTAGGATAACTTGGTAACGTACATATGAAGTCAAAGAAGATCCTCAGAGAATTGCGATTATATTTAAAGTCGTAGGTCGGTAATAGCAATAACGAGTAAGGTCAGTAGTAAAGATAACAAAATTGGTCAGTTTAGATGACGATCTATGAAGAGATGTTCGAGTTCGGTAAATATAAACAAGAAGTAGTTCGGCCGGTGACTTTATAGATCGGTGAATTGATGATCAATGTAAGTTATCAGAGCGTTTATTCCAAAAATCGGATCCAATTAAAAATGAGAGTACATCTCTATTTATACTGAAATTAAGACGATGGGTTTAGAGATATTTAAGTCTTAGATCGTACGACGGGTTGGACAGGTCGACAGATCGGGGAGAACGGGCTGATCGATCCTTCTTTAATAGCCTCGGTGGCGATCCATCTCATTTTCTCGTAGGTCGTATGACCGAGTTAAATGGGCTTGGGTCGGTTGATGGGCCGATTACTTGGTGGGCCGATTCCTTGGTGGGCCAATCTTGATTTGGGAATGGCCTTTTAAGGGGGTGTGAAAACCCACCTCCAATAAAGTTAGGTATTTTTATGAGTTATTTACACTATATAGCATATTTTAAAGTAGTATTTACATTAGATAGCACATTTTGACACTCTAGCACATTGCCCACTTATTGGATAGCGAAAAGACATGAGTGCCCTTATGGCAAATCAAAATTTACAATAAACACTTTCTCTCTCTTTCTCTTTCTCTTTCTCTTTCTCTTTCTCTTCGCGTGTACATGATAATGTGGATGCAAATGTCGTGGATTGAATGAGAGATTAAAGATGTGAGAGAAAATAACTATTTTCCATCTGTTTTGTTTTGTATTTTTCTATATTTGTGAATGACATAAAATAATTTTTTTAGCTAGAATGAATTATAATTAAATTTTGTCATTATTTTAATATCTATTTTACTATAGTTTAGGTGTCAAACAATTTTAAAAAAAATACATATATATAAAATCAAAGTCTAATTAGAAATCCATTTGAATGATAAGTTGTGAACAATGTAATATGAACATATGGACGTGGACATGTCAATAGAACACTGTCCATATATGTCAATGGAACACTGTATACGCGATCATTTCCACGTCCATATTACATTAAACATTTTCTTAATACTAATGTTCAATACTAAATTGACACACATGTTTTGTCCATGATAAATGCTAACATGTCCACGATACTATTGATTCATTATTTTTCCATGAAAAATTGTCCATTCTTGTTTGAGCGAATTTCGAGAACAATAATATAGATAATCAGTACGGTGGACATGTTTATGTGTATCAATTTTAATTAATATTTGTGTAAAATATTTATCGACGTTGATATGTCAATGGAATATTGTCCCCACGATCATGTCCACGTCCATATTACATGAAACATTTACTTAATACTAAATGGACACACATGTTTTGTCCATGATAAATGCTAACATGTCCACGATACTATTGATTCATTATTGTTCTTGAAAATTGTCTATTCTCGTTTTACCAAATTTCGAGAACAATAACAAAGATAATCAGTACGGTGGACATGTTTATGTGTACCAATTTTAATTGATATTTGTGTAAAATGTTTATCCACGTTGATATGTCAATGGAACATTGTCCACGCCCATATGTACATATTACATTAAGCATTTGTTTAATACCAATGTTCAATACTAATGGACACACATGTTTTGTCGATGATAAATGCTAACATGTCTACGATACTATTGATTCATTATTTGTCCATGAAAACTGTATATTCTCGTTTTAGCGAATTTCGAGAACAATAACACATATAATCAGTACGGTGGACATGTTTATGTGTACCAAATTTAATTGATATTTGTTTAAAATATTTATCCACGTTAATATGTCTATGAAACATTGTCCACGCGATTATGTCCATGTCCATATGTCTATATTACATTGTCCACATCTCATCATTCAAATGGATTTCTAATTAGACTTCTGATTTTTTTTTTTTTTTTTTAATTTGTTTGACACATAAACTATAGTAAAATGGATTTTAAAATAATGACAAAATATAATTATAATTCATTCTAAGAAAATTGTTTTATGTCATTCACAAATATGAAAAATGCAAAACAAAACAAATGGGGAAAAATAATTATTTTCTATCACATATTTAATCTCTCATTTCGTCAACGACATTTGCATCCACATTATCATGTACACGCGACGAGAAATAAAAAGAGAGAAATAATATATTGTAAATTTTGATTTGCCATAAATGTACTCATGTTTTTTCGCCATCCAATAAATGAGAAATGTGTTGTCAAAATGTGCTATATAGTATAAATATTACTTTACAATGTATTATAGAGTGTAACACTTTTTTTTTTATCTACCGACTCCAATTTAAGGGGATGGTTAATGAGATATATTGGGTTTTGTATAATATAGTTTGTATCTTAGAATTAGTCTTAATTATATATTGAATAAGTTTGATCTATCCGGTTTGAACGAACCCAATACAAATATACGTCGTGGTTTAAATTCTTTGCTGACAATTTAACCGATGAATCTACGACATCAATTTTTATATTGAGAATATTTGTTTGGGCCGGCCCAGCCCGTTAATTTCGTTGTTGATAGTACGCACCTCTCAAGTCCTACAGCATTACGTGTCAACTTATTATTGGATATATTGCGTGGAAATTTTATTAAACACATCACAGCTACAAGCTCATCGTCTTCCTCGTCGTCGCCTGTTACCGCCGGTGCTATTTGCTTCAAAATCTCGGAAATTTTTCTTTTCTTGCTGTGGGAAGATGAGAATCACGCAGATCTTGATATCTCTTGTAATAGTTGCGTTGTCTTCAAGCTCCCATGTTTGGTCCGAACAGATCTTTCCAGCTCATCTAGGTCTATATCACTTCCTCTCTTCTCATTACCAAACATGGATCATCATCTCATAATTTCCGATCAATTTACTCTTCAATTTTGTCATCCATGGTTCTGCTCAATGTTTTCTAAACCACATTTTGCTATTTAACAGTTGGAACATTTAGCCGAAACAATCGTGAACCAAAGTACAAGATTGAGTATCTTCCTGAAGATGCACCGTTTCACCCAGTAAAATCAATCTCCATCTGTTAATTCTTCACAATTTTGAAGCTTTATTTATGCAATTGAACAGTGATCTAGTGTGATGGCTCATCAATCTTGATCTGACCTGAACATTTTGATCTAATATAGGGTGATAATCTGGAATCTATGGTTATGCTTGATAAGCAAGGGCGTAAATATTTATGTTTCTTACCAAAAGAGGAAGAAACAACGAGTGGATGGACATCTACGCTGCAAAATATAAGCACTGTGATGATGGAAACAGAGAAACAGGTGAAGCTAAAGACTCCAGATGAGCTGCTTCAACCATTAACTGAAAAATGCCTTATCAGGGTAAGGCCTGGTTCTTTTGACCTTTTCTTTAACCGATATTTTCGGGTGCTTAAAACGAATCCCTGGATGTGCAGCAAGAGGGTTGGTGGTCGTATGAGTTTTGTCATCAGGGATCGGTAAGGCAGCTACACATTGAAGATGGTACCACCAAGGTATGCTTTTTGTTCTGCGAACTTTTGGTGCCTTTTAGCTTTATCTTATACTCACTGTCTTACTGCTATGGAATTCGCTGTGTGAATACCGTTTTATCCTGCCACTGCAGATTGTCCAAGAGTTTTCCTTGGGTACTTTTGACCCAGAGGCAACTTCTGCTTTTAATCAAAATGTATCGGATGATGCATCACAGAGGTATAGGCTGAGTTACATAACCTTTATCGTAGAAGGATGTATCTCGGTTGATTCTATTATGGTGTTGTTGTAGGTATCACTCACATATATACACCAATGGGACCACCTGCGATCTTACAGGAACGCCTCGAGAAGTTGAGGTATAATCTAGTTTCTGCATTGCATTTGGATGATGGAATTAAGATTTGTTATTCATGAAATTGATCGATGCAGGTGAGATTTGTATGCGCAGAAACTAGGGCAATGGTCACTTCGATCACAGAACTATCCACTTGCAAGTACGCACTGACTGTTCAGTGCCCGACCTTGTGCAAACATCCGTAAGCAATCTCATTTACTTGATCTCGCATGCTAATTACCAAAGACAAAAAAAGTGAATCTTGGTAAGATGTCCTAAAATGGGGACATGTGTTTTAGTTGAAAAAGGAATCACTGCTTTATAAGGAAACTTATGATCCCTTGGTTTGTTAACCTCGTTGTTCTTGGGGACATCGCAGGCTGTTTCAGCTAGAGAAACCAGTGTCACACACGATCCACTGCAATATGATCCCAGTGGAAGAAGACGCAACAAGAAACAAGGAAGAAGAAGTAGTAGGCGAATCACCGAAGATGATAGCTGATTCTTGAGAACCGCCAAACTGAGTCACAAGAGTAACAGTTAAACAGTGAGTGTATATAAAAGAGCTAGTATATCTACATTATCTTGGATGCTTGCGGGTATGATGATGATGATACTCTCTCTGTAGCCTTCTGCATCCGCAAAGCAGCATTTCATTAGAAGGTACTGATAAACTAGTTGTGAAACAAAGACTGAAACGCTTCATTAGCATAAATATATTCGTCCTGTTTAACTATGTGAAGTCACGCTAAGTGTCGGTTGATTTTGTTCGTGTGTTTCTTTTATTTCGGTAAAAGAAAGAGGTTATCTTTGTAATCAATGTGGATGTTAACAAATTAATCTTCTGGCTATTTTTTCACAACCAATGTCTATTTACATAGGAGTTAGCATGTAACACCCCTAACCATGTAAAGTAGTTCGGATTAAATCCTTTAATATATAGATGTGTCCACACGATCGATTGCCACAAAAAAAAAAAATTGCTTTCGCACTTACGTCAAGGACATGAAATTTTGCCGTTTTCACAAGCAATCGGTTGGTTTATCGTTTTGTACATGAATTGTCGCTAGCCATCTAGAAACTCTTTTCATCACTTCATTGTTCGCGGGTTCTTTAGGCATGTACATTGACTGCAGTAATGCGTATATTTAGTGCTTTGAAGACATTTTTTAGCTTATAAATGAAACCGAGTCCATAAAATCGAATTTTATCTCTCATTAAATTGTTGGTATGTTATTTGTGTTGTGATTTTCGAATCCCATCATATGCTATTTATAGGGATTATTAATTTTTTTGGGATGGATTTTTAACGATTATTGGCGATGGATTTGCAACGACCGCTCTTTGCGATGGAATTGCGACAACCGTTTCCTTCTCAAAAATACCTTACAGCTCGATATATGGCTTCACCAACCCGCATTTCTAAGATTATAGTGAAATTGATTATCGGGAGAGAAAGCAACAGTGTTTGGTAACGATTATGAACAAAACAAAATAAGAGTAGTTAAAGATGGTAGACAATCCATAATTGTAGTTAAAGAGGAACAACTCAATACAAATCTTAGATATACATAAGATGTAAGAGACGATCGTAAAAGAGTGAGTTTCTTATTAATTATTCACAAATGAGCAAACAAACAAAAGTTTATTCAGATTCATCCAGATGAATCATCCAAATGAACAACCAAAATAGGAAACGAACATCATCCATATGACTCATCCAGATGAATCATTTAAATAGATCATCTGGATGCAAATGCCAGATGATCAAACGAATATGGCCTTACTACAAAAATATTTTTTTATGGAGAGAGTTAGAAGTCAACATAATTAGTTAGGTGTCAGCAACCTCTCTAACTATCTAACTACTCGATCTCTAACCAATTTGCAATGAATTATTATATATGGACCAGTTGTTCTTCCAATTATATAATTTACTCTATAGATTATTTATTAGATACTTTCGAGATTATCAAACCATTTAACTTTCACATCTGCACAAAAATTACATATGTCTAGTTTGATGTCGACAAATGAAGCCAAAATGTTTTTGATACCAAATACCTCATTGATACTTTTTCCCTCTCATTTGATTACCCCTTTTTTTTTCATCTTCTTATTAACGATAACGTATCTAATTGTGTTTTTCTAGTATTTTTTTTTCAAAGCTTTTTTTGTCCAATTCTCTATATGGATAAACTTTTGACAAACATTTTCTACCGTAATTTAAGCAGAATACGGAAGAATCTTTCTTTTTTTTGTTGAAATGTGATTATTATTGATCAACAAAAAAAGATTATGTACAAAGTTTGATCAAAGCTGAATTTAGAAAGCAGAGCGAAGTTCTGATAAGTGTATGAAACATAGCAAGGAATATGAGCTAAAACCGATTCTGAGAAGGGAAGGGCACTAATCTTGGGCTCCTCCTAAGTCGAAAGTGCACTCCATCGATTTTGAAGATCTGTGTTATCAATAATCGGATCATGGTGAAGTGAGATGAGCAAGTTGCCTACTCCCTTGCGAATTACGTGTGCAATGAATCGCGGGGAGTGATGAGTGCCCTGATGGCGTCTCTCGTTCCGCTCTTTCCACAGCCCATAGATCGCAGCTTGGAGAACTAGACGGAGGAGCATGTTGTCCTGGCTGCTCAGTCTATTGCGCATAATCGATGCCAGAGTGACATGCCAATCTGGATTTATTCGAGACCCCAAAAGACGGGAGGAGAGGAGGGTCCATACCGTGTACGAGTATGGGCAGCCAAAAAAAGATGATATCGTGTCTCGTTTGGCTCACCACATAACACACACGGTTGGAAGATCCCCCATTGACGACAACGGTCACCCGTGGCTAATCGATCTCGAATAGCAAGCCAAGTCATAAAAGAATGCCGTGGAATAGCTTGACGAAACCAGACGATTCGATACCAATCCACCTTGTGTCCTTGGTTACGGATCAGGTTCCAGGTTTTTGAGGAGGAGAATTCGCTTTTAAAATCATTGGGGGTGTGCTTCCATAGTCGGATATCATCTCCAGCATCTAGAGATGGCAGTGGTGCTGTTCTGATTTGATGAAGCATTTCTTGGAGATGATGTCCTCGAGTACGACGGATAGTCCATCGCATACCATCAGTTGCCTCAGAAACAGCTGCGTTACGATGGATGCCCAGGAGCCGAGTTCCTATGTCCCCTGTGATAGTCAGGAGGGGACCTATCGAGAGCCAATGATCGAACCAAAAAGAAGTTGAGGTACCGTTTCGAACTTCCGATCGAATAAAAGTTTTGTCAAGTGTCCTCAATTTTAGAAATTTCTTCCAAATCCAAGATCCCCTTGTCGAGTTTTCAGCAATATCCCAGAACGATGACTGACGGAGGAGATATTCACGGGTCCATTGAACCCACAACGAGCCGGAGTTTTCGTAGAGGGACCAGATAAGCTTGAGGGAGAAAACCCGAGCAATGTCAACCATACGCCGGATACCCAGTCCTCCTTCATTTTTCGGGACACATACATCTTTCCATGCTACTTTAGCCTTTGAGGTCTCATGGGAGGAACCCGACCATAAGAACGCAGCACACATACTTTAAATGGAAGCATAACATCTTTTTGGGAGCTTGAATGCCGAGCTCCAAAAATTTGTGATGATTGTGATTACGGATTGGATGAGCTGAAGTCTGCCGAAGAAAGATAGCGTTTTACTAGACCAGGATAACATACGAGTTCTGATTCTGTCGAGCAAGGGTTCATAATCAAGTCGTGTCATGCTTTTGGTAGTGAGAGAGAGGCCCAAATACTGAATGGGGAGTTGCTGTAATGGTATGTCAAGGTCTTGTGCAGCAGATGTGATCATACTTGAAGTTCTACCCGATATGAAGAGAGATGATTTTTCAGCATTAATCGCTAAGCACGATTCTCTTTCAAACTCATTCATCACATTAATGATTCCTCTAAGAGAGACGTTCGTGCCATATGTGAAGACTATCATGTCATCCGCAAAGCTGAGATGGGTGAGAGAGAGTTTACTACACATGGGATATGATAGCCAAACTGTCCCGCACTTGATGCTTGATTCAGCCTATGAGAGAGAGCATTAATGGCAATTACGAACAGGTAAGGTGAGAGAGAACAGCCCTGTCGAAGTCCCCGTGAGCTGGTAAAGAACCCCTCTAACTCACCATTGACGCATACTGAGAATGAAGCTGTGGAAATGCAGCTGAAGATCCAAGAGACAAACATTTCTGGTAGTCTCATTGCCCGAAGAACTTCAATAAGAAAGTCCCACCGAACTGTGTCAAAAGCCTTAGTGATATCGATCTTTAGTGCACATCGAGGGCCTGTAGACATCTTGTGGTAGCCTTTGACAAGCTCCGTAGCAAGTAAAACATTTTCAAGGAGGAGCCTACCCTTTATAAAAGCACTTTGGTTTGGCAAAATCGCTTATGGCAAGATGGTTTTGAGTCGACTGGCAAGTATCTTGGAAATGATTTTGTACATTAGATTACAGCAAGCAATGGGCCAAAAGTCCTTCATCGCATCTGCGCCCGTTCTCTTGGGAATTAAAGCGAGGACAGTAGCGTTCACTCCATGCGGCATGATACCATTTAAGAAGAAGGATTGCACTGCTGTGACGAAGTCTGCTCCAACGATGGGCCAGGCTGAAACGTAGAATTCCTTTGTGTAACCGTCTGGACCCGGGGTTTTGTTGTAGGGGAGAGAGAGGAGAGCCTCTTTTATCTCTTCCGTTGTCACTGGACGGATCAGAGAATCAGCCAACTCACTCGAGCAACGGTACTTCAGCAGGTCTGAGAGGTCATAAAAAATGCGAGCCGCCTAATACATCGTTTATAAAGGGGAGTTGTACCGATGGAGTGCCTCGGGAATTGTATTATTATGCATATCAGGCAAAGACATCAACGAAGTCGTGAAAGAAGTACACGACAGAGCTGGAGGAAATCACTCCGGAGGATGATCCCTTGCGCTAAAAATAAAGAAAGAAAGTTATTGCTGGCCAACAATGCTAGCGGACTGTGAGAAGTTCGTAGCCAAATGCGAAAAATTCCAAAGACACGGCCCGATGATCAACCTCCCAACCGAACTACTAACGATCTCAACATCATCTTATCCCTTTATGCGATGGGCAATGGATATCATCGGCCCACTACGGCGTTCCACTACCCAAAAACAATACATACTCGTCATGACCGACTACTTCACCAAATGGGTCGAAGCTGAATCCTATGCCGAGATACATGCTCTCGATGTCTAGAAGTTTGTTTGGAAATACATCGTATGCCGACATGGAGTACCGTATGAGATCGTCACGGACAACAAATCACAGTTTATCTCAACATTATTTGGCGATTGGTGTGTTAAGTAGAAAATTCGGCTAAGTTTCTCCACCCCGAGGTACCCCCAAGGCAACGGTCAAGCCGAGACCACAAACAAAAGTATCATCGACGGACTCAAAAAATGATTAGACGCAAAGAAGGGACTTTGGGCTGATGAACTCGATGGAATCATCTGGTCTCACTGAACTACACCGAGACGATCTACTGGACAATCACCTTTCTTCTTAGCCTACAAAATGGAGGCCTTATGTCCAGCGGAGGTCGGCTTTCCGAGCATACGACAAACAATGCAAACACAAAAAAACCGGCCTCAACAACAAAATGATGCTTGACAACCTCAACATGCTCGAAGAACAGCGCATATAAGCATTACTCCGAATTCAGAACTATCAACACTTAGCAACACGATATTACAACAAGAAAGTCTGAGGTCGACATTTCGAAGACGGCGATCTCATCTTACGAAAAGTATTTCAAGGCGTCGAGGAAAAGAATGCGGGTAAGCTCTGTACTCATTGGGAAGGACCTTACCAAATCATGATGGTCGTCAAACCCAGAGTCTATCAACTCATGAAAATGGATGGAACCCCGATTCCTCGATCTTGGAATTCGATGAACCTCAAGCGTTATTACTATTAAGTTCGACATTCAGCGTTATTACTATTAAGTTCGACATTCAGCCAGACTCCTAAAAAAAAGAAGAAAAAAAGAGATCACCGAGCTCGCTTTCAACTCATATGTAATATGAACTACGAATAGCTTGATCCTTGTTTCGAGGGTACGTTGGCATCCCACATTTGGTTCAGCTATGACTTCAATAAAAGTTTTATTTTTATTTTAAAGCCAAATTCAAGCGATTCGCCGAACCCATACATTTCATATTTTGGTTTAGCAAAGCCGAATTCAATCAATTCGCCGAACTCTTACAGCTCGTATTTCAAAAGCCGAATTTAAACACTTCACCGAACTCATACAGTTCGCGTTTTTAAGCCGAACTCGAGCAGTTCGCCGAACTCGCATAGTTCAAACTATTAATTAAAACACAAAAGTCAAACTCGTATAGTTCGCACTCTAAACCCTCGCGGTTTCACACGTTGACGTCATGGCCAGACAATCGATAACAAAAGCCTAGAACCGTCTCGCGTGCATCCTCATGATGTTATGGATAACACACAATCCATCTTAAGCCGGGACCAGTCCTGCACCTAATCCGCTCTCAGATCATCCGAGTTAAATAAGTCGAGCCCGTCTCGCATACTCTGATTCGATCTGAGAAGACTAGGAGTATCTTAATATGAGCTCCCTATGCACTCTTATGCTAAGCTTCTTGGTAAAGCCGAACATTTCTCTCGCAAAAATAAGCCGATTTCTCAACAATCGCAAAATTACTAAGCCGATTTCTCAACAATCGCATTAATAAGCCTACCTCCCAATGGCCGCCGACCTCGAACAGGTCGTATAATCAAGTTCACTCTCTACACCCAGGCTAAAACCGTATTATGCACGGTCCCAATCTTGTGCACAGTGAACTCGAGAGGATCATATTATTTTACGATCTCATGAAAGCCGAGCTCATAATAATAATAAAAAAAAAAGCAGAGATAAATTCGAAACATATTCAACAATATTAAGACAAAAACCCTCGTAACATTCAAGCCATCAAATACGCCGCGAACGGCAGATATTTCAACAAAAGCCCACTTGGGTAACAAGTCTTAAACAAAAAGGCCCTGCATGCAATGAGTTCGAAACAAAAAAAAAATGTAGAAGTACAAAAAAAGAGTCATGGAGCTTTATTCCTCAGAGCGCTAGCTTGGTCGCTTGAAATCGAAGGTCGGTTAGTCCCGAACATGTTAAGTCCATGAGGAACATCCGCACCAATAAGAAGGGAGATCTCTGGGTGGACGACCTGGGAAAAAGGAGACACCCTCATATCGTCAGCACTAAGTTCTGCGACCGAGATCACATCGTACTCAACCTGGAGTTTCTTCAGCTTCTCAATACGAGCTAGAAGGACAACGATAACGTCTTTCTTCTCAAGGATATCGCAGAACCCGAGAATCCTATGAAGCTGATTGAGGGAGAGAAACAGTTTCTTCACCTGTTCGACAGCTGACACACCGGGAATTAACCCCGGCGTGGGGTTTTACCCTTTATATATAAGCCGCAAGTTCACATCACACGAATTAGTATTGAGGAATCGAATCACGTTGTCTAATTTCTAACGAGTTCTAACTTATGTCTAGACGTAAAATATATTTTTGGTTTTGTCACGGTCGTATCTATGGAATCTAAACTAAACTAAACAAAAATGGCAGTAGCTAACTAACTATTTTATCGAGGTTGTGAATCAATTAAACGAAGCATTGGGCAATCGGAAATTTTCTAGGGTTTATGGCCAATTTTTACCGAGGAAATTTCTAGGATTTCTAAAGCGACTTTTTGTCGTCTTTGGGTTCTTGAATTTGGAACACGTACGTTGTGTGTATTCTACTTCCGTAATCCTACACACCTACTCACTTCAGTACTCGGACGGTAGCTTCCGACTCCGCCCGCGCAAGTAGTGAATGATACTCTCAAATGTCGTTTACGCCCACAATTCCTCCGTAAGTATACTTCCGAAGTCTTACGACGGATTTGCTCGTCTACCCTAGGTCAAGCGATCAGATACAGAACTTTTGTGGCTCTAAACACCTAATATAGATTGCTAAGACGGTTAGTCAAGCAACGCATTAACAACAAGGATTGAACGAAGAACCCTAATAATCGGTATCCTAGACTAAAAACCTAATAATAATCGAACCATAAGCTCCCCTTCAAACCCGTATATCTAACAAGGAGATTATTCAGCCATAGCTGAGGTAATCATATTCAATAAATAATATAAAAACAGTAAGTAAAAAGGGATGAAGAAAGCTTCTATATCGAAGTACACGAATTGAGAATCCTTTGCTTCAAACCAAAGAAAACAAATGCACAAGTCACAAGAGCTTCGCTTCTTGATAGTTGCATAATTTAGTCCATTTTAGTATACATTTTAGTTAGCATTTTGTGACTTTGTGCATTCATTTCATTGTTTTTGGTGTAGTTTGCATCCATTTTAGAGTTAGTGAGTCTTAGGTTAGTTCTTGCATATGTTTGTGTGCTGTGGAGTCTTTTAGGTACCATTTGGAGCTTGGAGGAAGATCACGGACTAGGAGGAACGTACCCGAAGAACGGAGAAGGCAAACGAAAGAAGAAGAAAACCAGACATTCGCAGCGGCCAGCTCACAGCGGTCATGGCTCCACCGCTGCACTTTCAAGTCTCGCAGCGGCCGAAACACAGCGGTATAGGGAGACCGCTGCGGATCCATCCGGAGCAAAAACCAGGCATTTCACAGCGGTCATGCAGCGGTATGAGCTGACCGCTGTGAACCTTCTCGGACACAAAAATTGTCGGGTCAAACCCGGTTTGTCCCGGGTTGACCCGACCCGATCTGTATTTATTTAAGCAAATTAAGCCTAATTAGACATTGACTCTGGTATTGTTTTTTTAGACAGAACCAAAAACGTTTTTAGGGCTTTAAAGAAGATTGGAAGAGATTCTTGAGTGATTTATGCAAGTTCTTGTTGGATTATCTCTTCCATCTATTTTCTTATCATCTTTTATGATTCTCAACACTTCCTTTATGGGATTTGTGGAGAAAACCATGTGTTGTGAGTAGTTTTCTAGGGTTCTTGGGTAAAGTAGATTAGGGTGATTTTAGGTTTGTTCTTGATGTTTAAGAGCTAGATTAGTTGATATCCTTTCTCATTGAGTGTTATTAATGCTGGATTAGCCTTGACAAAGTTGATTTAGATCATAGGGAATTTCTCGCCCGGAAGGTGTTCGATGAAATTCCCCAACCAATTCAATGAGTGCTTTTCATATCTTAGCCAACGGGAGTTGATGTCTAAGGTGAATTGTGGCTAAGTGGACTTGTTATTAATGCTTGTTAGTCATAGAATCGCGAACGGAAGTTTATGACGATTGATGACTAAGAAAGGGATTAATACCATTGACGTGGATTAATCTTTAGTAGTGTACCTAGGGCCTACGGAGGCAATTGATTGAATGTTTGAGTGTCTAGAATGGAGCGAGAATCACCCGAGTCGATTGCTTTACCCGAGAATTCGCTTGTTTAATTTTGCTATTTTTGTTTATTTCAAATTGTCCGATAAAAGCCAAAACCCGATATTTGCTTAGATTAGATAGCGTCCTGTATTCTTAGTGCGTCGTTCTTATTTCCCTGTGGATTCGATCCCAAAGTGCTACAATGACATGCCATTAGATTGAGGCATTGTGCACAATGGGTTAATTGTGCGAACCGTAAAAAGTTCATTATCACTTCTGCCTTCAAGCGTGAAAATAATGTAACATATCTGTCTAAGAGGCATAAAATAAGTATTTATAAAGCTAATCTCGTTTAGGGTTTGATGAGAAATGACGGTTTTGGCCTCAGTGAAGACACGAGTCAGTTTGGTCGCGCAGGTTGCTGGCCACGGGTCCGTCCTCTCTGGGAGTATCGAAATGCCACTTGGCCGTGGGTGGAGGCTCTCCAGGAGTGGCGAAATGCCTCCTGGCTGCGGGTCCAGCTCCTCCAGGCGCGGTGGCTTCGTCTTCGCGGCAGCTTCATCTGCCTTCAATGCTTCAGGTGTATTTAAGGATCCAACCTTTGGATTGCCTCCAATCCAATTGTATTTGAAAGCTGGTTGTATCTACTTTGCTGTGTCCAAATTTGGGGATGATCAGACGGTGAAAAGGTCTCCATTAGCTGCAAGACTTCTTGACGGTCCAAGTTTATCCAAAAACGTACTTTTGCTCCGAAATGCACTTTTTTATTCCGAGTTATCTGAAACGTCTTCCAAATCTATAAAATATGAAAATCACTTGAAAACCTTTGAAAACGGAGTTAAAACACCTGCAAAAAAATATAAAAGTGATCCACAAAAATGGTCAAAAACCGGTGTTATCAATAGCGGCAAGGTATCCCTTCACCTTCTCAAAGCGAACTTGGCATTTATCAATCACCGTCTTCTGAGCCATCATCGTTTTGGTGTGCGTGCCTCTCAACCGATTTGTCTCTTTCTTAAGAGTTCAGACGACCACATCTCTCTCCCCAACGAGCTCGGTATTGGCTGCTTTTAAAGCAGCAATCTCTTTGTTGTGCTCAGCCACGGCAGCATCTCCAGCTGCCGCCATCTCCTGCTCCGCGAGCAACGCCGTCTAGAGGTCCTTAGTAGCAATGTCAGCATTGAGAGCATCACGACATGCTGAATTGAGCTCATGATCATATAATCCAACAAGCTCGTTTGTTTGGGCCACCATCTGAAAATAGAAATATGTTATCGGTCCAGGTCGGAGAACGCATACCACAAAGACAAAAAAAATTTTACTTATATCAGCGGTAGTCCGGGTTAGATTCTTGTAAGCCTCCGAGAGGAAGAGTTCCCCGGTCGGAAGTAAAGTTTATTTCCCAAAGGAAAGCTGACGATAGAGGTCAGCACACGCCCCTTCGTCATTAATGATCGGCTCATCCTTGTCATAATCGAACCTGACAGATTGAGCAGAAGAACCACGAGCTATCCGCCTCATAGAAGCCGAAGAACGACCAGATCGGTTATCTTCCCAGATCTCGACCTGGACAGCCTCGGCATTGACAACCTCAGTACAGGTCGTTAAAACATTATCTCCCGTTTAAGCAGATTTTGAGGGAAGCTCGGCAGGATTCTCAGCAGCTTATTCCCCCCCAGTCGTGGCATCAGTCGCCTTCTCGCCTCCGCCTCTCGGTCGTCGAGACGAACTCTTCTTTCTTCTTTTCATTGGCCTCTCGACGTCGAGGCCAGCTTCACGAGCCACCGCATCTTCAGCCGGAGCCTGATACCCATCAACAATTTGGTCTTCCTCTTGATGAGGAGAGTTGACCTCGGAACTCGAGCTAGGAAGCAAAATCAGGGATGTCGTCGATCTTCATTCTCCGTCTTCGACCGGATGGGTTAGCTGACAGATAAACAAGCATCAAGAGTTAAACGACCTCAAGAGTTAGACGACCTCAAGAGTTTACTGATAAATAGTACCTTTGAGAGCTCGGTTTGCCTTCTTGTCAAGTTTTTCCTGGTTCACCTCCGGCCAACGAATCTTTCCCGTTTCGCTTAACCGTTGGGCATGGATCGAAGTAAAGTTCAGAACCGTTGTAAGAATACTTGAAGGATGCCCAACTGAAAACGAAAGATAGGAGGACGGTTAAACGAGAAAAGTTAGAATTCAACAAAAAGAAAACCAATATCTACCGATTGGGATCTTCCATTTAGCTCGGTAGTATCTGCCATAAACCGATACATACGTTTCATCGATCTGAAGAAAGAAATATCGAGTATCCCAACCGTTGACCTTGCTCGGCTTATTTTCCGTCACAAGGTCGTATTATGGCTTCGCATTAGCCGATAGGAACCAAGGCTTTTGAGCTGTGATATTCACCCAAAATAATATTTCGAAAACCGAGGAGCAGATCGGAATGTCACAATCCTCTCCAAGGATAAAAAGCCCAACGATGTTGATAATTGTCGCATGCTTAAGTTGGGAATCGGAGGCCACAACTCCGAAAGAAATCCGCGTACACACAAACATAACCATCAGGGGCATCCCACGGCCTTTGATCCTGATGAAGAAAGATAAAAACGACCTCGTCCGGATCGCCACATCATTCAAAGGTTTTTAATATCGACCTCGTCGTGGAACGAGTCGGACCGATACCAGCCGGTGTTACTGCTCTCCGAACTACTGGCACATCTCTCTTGACAGAACGAGTCGATCAGACACGGGCTGCTGTCATCACTCTCCGAGCCCTTAATGGAACAATTTTTTTCCTCAAAAGAACTTCCCCTTCAACAACCTGCTCATTGGCTATCCGACCAGCCAATTCCTGATCGTGACGAACCTGCTCGTTCTCTTTGGTAATTTGTTCATTCTCAATCCTAATAGCCAATTACTGATCAAGACAAACTCGCTCGTTCTCTTCAGCGACCTGCTCATCCTCGAGTCGAGTAGCCATTTCCCTATCAAACTTAACTTGCGCATCCGTTTCGCAACTATCCCTATCCAGCAGCTCGGGAACTTCAATCGAAGGTCGGGGATTACTGGGGCCAGCTCGGCAAAAATGCGAGTTGCGCCTAATCAATTTATGCCTCACCCCGTCAAGACCATCATCGGACGAAGTCTTGGGATCTGACGAGCTCGCGTACATCTCCAGAGGCGCAACTCGAATGGGAGTTCGATCATTAACAGAATATGGGGAAGATTTTTAACTCATCTCGATCGAAGAACGAATTGAAAATATAAAACGAATAACGACGTTGAAGGTGGATCGGAAAAACTCGAAGATCTTCAAGACAGTCGGAGGAATCGCTTCAGAGATCGACCGAAAAACTCGAAGAAAATAATAAAAAGAAAAAGTAATTTAGAGAGAAGGGAGGGCGCTAGAGAGAGAAAGAGAAACAATACCTTTTTATAGCGGAAAAGAAGTGAAGAATCAGAAGGGTTGAAGAGATTATATAGAGAGATATGTAATTATGACGACTGCTCGATTTCCATAGCGTTTAAAGATATCGAAATGACACATGTCATCAAGAAGATTCGCCGAGCTGAAAGAATCTTATGGAACGACGAGTTTAAGCAGCCAAGGGAAAATGCCGATCTCAATTCCAACCGAGTTAAATAATCCTTCATGAACTTCGCCGAACTCAAGACATTCCTTCGCGGAACTCAAGACATTCCTTCGTTGAACTGAGGGGGGGGGGACTAATTGTTAGTGGTGAGTTTAGCACTCCCCTGTTTAACCCGGTTTGAACCGAGACCGGCCTAATTAATCCCGGTTTACGACGGTTCGATTCAGTAAAGCCCGTAATCGCGGTGAAACCGACCTCC
Organism: Eutrema japonicum; assembly: GCA_030161315.1. Classification (NCBI taxonomy): domain Eukaryota; kingdom Viridiplantae; phylum Streptophyta; class Magnoliopsida; order Brassicales; family Brassicaceae; genus Eutrema; species Eutrema japonicum. Next base: position 38,764,672 of record BSQW01000004.1, on the reverse strand, counting down.
GAATTTTACATAATGTTTTCTTATTTCAGAGGGATTTCGAAAATATTTCCTTTCCTTGATGGAACTAGGAAAAGGAAATCATCCGTTTCGACCGACTTAGAACCTTATGAATAAAGGGGATTTTCACTTCATTATCATTGATTCACATTCACTGGTGAGACCCGAGAAATAGAGAGCTCGCCATTGCCGACCTTTGTTTCTCTGGTTTCCTAAGTCTTTTTACCGATCTTAAAGAGCAAAACTTGTAATCGCCGAGTTCCATATCAATAAACGAGATTCCGACATGAGTTTATCGTTTTACCACTTGTGTGATTTTCAGAATCAACAGTCATCCTCGCGAATACTGCTGGAGGATTATTATGCTAGTACACAGGAATGGTAGTTCTCACCAGCAAGATAATCATGAGGAAAGAAAACTACCAAAAACACACAAAAAAATAAGTCATAAATAGAGCTAGATAACGTGAATGGCAAAAGACAGAGATACAAGTTTACCGAGAAGCTCAAAAGGAGATGTAGGGAAGAAAAGAGGGTTAGATGTTGCAGGAATGCCAGCATCTAATCCTGCTTCAATTGGAAATAGCAATGAAGCATTGAAAGTGTCTTGGTAATTCCGCGAACAGAATTTGTTAATAAATGTTAAAGCAGAACTTGTATCTTCAGGATTCATAATTCCTGAGCCAAAAACATGTTGAAGATTGGTTCAATAACATATGCAGAAATAGGATCTCTAACACCAAGAAGAGTCCAAACCAGTGAGTTATTCTTAGCAAATAGGTTGAGCTACCATATATGTTTCTAACTACACATGTCTTTTATTAACAATTAGATTACGACCCGCATATACGCAAAAATCTCTAGCCATATCTTCGTTTTTCGGACGCCGTCTCCAAAATCACTGTAAATATAAGTTCTATTTACTTCACGTATTAATTAAATCTGATCGACTCATATATATATGGCTTAATTACAACTCTCTAAAATTAGTCATCGAGATAAGTACTCTTACCCGTCATATGAAGAGATCTGATCAATATATTCATGATAAAGTTATCGTATAGATGATGGATGATTTTGTTTGTCAAGTACTTAGGGTTTACATGTGTTTAGACAAGTACTTATAGGAGGGAACTAAAAATAGTCGAGTCAACCCTAAACATAAAAGTCAACTCTGATTTTGACACATAGGAAGCATGTGGCGGTCACCCACGTCGACCTATGGACCGATGTCATCAACACCATTGAGTTTTCATGCTCGGATGCTTCCTCCTTCGCGACAGAGTGGATATGTGTCCACTAAATCGGATATAACTCATGAAGTGATATGAAACCACCTTCATTAGAAAGCTAACTCAATTTTCTATATTAGATCAAAATTTGAGCTCCATTGGACATCGGTAAGGCCTTCATTGGAGATGATCTTTCAGACACATCATCTTGGCTATGCACATCGGTTGGTTGTATCGGTCTACAGACCGATGGGGAGGGTTTCCAGAGAGTTGGCTTCTCCTTTCATCACGAGATTCATCATATCGGCCTCCTATATCAATCAAGCAACCGATATAGGTCTCCTTAGGCTTGTTCTTCATCTTTTCTTGCTCCCCTGGTCTTATTTCTCCTCCATGCCAAGTCTCCATACATCTCCATGTTCCAAACATCTAAAAATGACTCAAAATGCAATGAAAATGCAAAGAAACACACATATGAGTCTAAAATGCATGACAAGGAGAAAAAAAAACTCAAATGCATAAATGATGGGGACATCAGTACCATGAAAGCTCATGGAACTACTACCACCTCAGAAAGAGACTGTACTGTGCGTACGGCAGGCTTAGATCCTGATCCTATTGGCGACAGCAGAACCTTTCTTGTTGTTGGGACAGTTGCTCCTACGCTACTATCGCTCAGCACCCATCAAATGGAAGAAGATGCATGTCTTGAAGAGTTATGCCTCAAGCACAACGATTCAGGCCATGAAACCACTTGGGCTACATTCTTAGCTCAACCAGATCACGCCTCGAAGTGGAATCAGTCCAATTGGATCCCAGATGAAGGAGTTATGCTACTTACAAATCAGGTGTCTCCCAATTTACCCGATTTGGAAATAGGTGCATTGATTGGAGGTTTCCAATCGAACCAGGAGGAATTAAGCTACAAACCGACTTGTTCTGGAATCTTGATCCATCAGGGAAGAACCTACAATTGGATTCATCTCATTCCCGGTTCAGACTTGAGAGTTATCGATTTTACAAATCGATGGACCTGCTTTGGACGCAATCCAGCGACTAGGCCAAAGATCGAGCTACACAACCCAACTCAGGAAAGATCTAAGCCCAGGACCACTTGGATAATATCAATGGGCCTCTCATGGATCCAGCAAGCTAAAGATCCAACGAAATTCCCATCGGATCCACAAGTTACACCCATTTTCCCAAAACGGGTTGACTTGGTTCTGTTTAAGGAAAGTCCTCGATCCAATGGTTGCTACACCTTGAAAACATATCTATGGCGACCAGGAGAGATTCTAAGGCAACTAAGGAAGCTTGCAAACACCTTACCATGCACCAACACACACAGGATCATGCGGATCCCCTTGCAAGTATACTTTCCTTTTATGGCTGCGTTCACACTTAGGGCCATAAATGGCCAACGGATCCTTGCCTTTGAATGCCACGACTTACGCAACCTTTATGGAGATCAGAATGTTCCAGAGAGGCTCACATATCCTCTCAAACCGTCCAGATACAAGGCGACATCACAGCTGCCTTATTTTGCCGATTTGCTCATTATTGTCCAACGGCTAGTTTTTGATCATCTTTGATTTGTTTCTTGCTAAGAATTTCGTGTAGAGCATTATATAAGCTCATCTTAGCTTTCATTTGTATTCACGCAGACAATAAGAATTTTCCTTGGTTATTTTCGAGTTTTTGTTCTTCACAAAAACGTTTTCTCTCTTTAGATCGTGAGTGAGTCCGATCCTTAGGGAAACCCCTTGAAGTATCAAGAGACCGTCGCCTCTCTTGTGGTTCTCATCGCCCCACCAGCAACTTCCATCTTATCCCGTTGACAGAAGAGAGAGACCTTAGTCCAGCTTCTTCAACACTTGAGCACGTATCAATAAAAATATCCCAAAAGCAATACAAAGTGGAACTAAAAACCTATGAAAATAACCCTTTAAAACATGCAAAATACACACTTATCAATAGATCAAAGCATATAATAGATCAAGTTTACATGTGATGCCAAACAATTATTTTTGCGTATCTGTCATGCTTAATTATAATTCGACTCGTACTTTAACGTTTACTGTTTAGTTTGGTCAATTGTTGATTTGGTAAATTATTATACTCTAATTGATCGAGCCTTGGTAATGAATTGTTAGTTTGATTATTGGAAATTGGGTTTTAATCGGATTTATATCATTTTATATGATTAAAAAAAAAAAACCTTCTCTGCTAGAGAGATTCGAACTCTCGCTGGAAAACTCCTTGCATTTAACCACTCGGCCAAAGCAACAATATTGGTATACCAATCTAGTATACTTCACAAACAGAAAATAAGATAGTAAGTGTTGAAAATTTTATATCTATGTGTTTTGATATAGGGTGCTTAAAGATGATTGTGGCCATGAGTTAATTGCATAGTGGTTTACTACCCTAGAAACACCAGGGGAGAGAATAACTGAACAAGTAAAAAGTTTTGATTTGGTTGCATTGACATTCTGAAGTTATGAGGGTTTATAAAATGAATCAATATACAAACCTTTATAGAAGAGATATACAGTTCAGATCATAGACTCATTGACATTCTGAATTATTCATCTGATAACTCTGCAAATATATCATAAGCTAGATTATTCTTGATATCTCCAATAGTTTCAAAGGACATATTGGTTAGGTCATGAATTTGCATCGCATGAAACTCGATGACTTTCAACATGTAAATGCTCGTATCTTCAAGTTTAGTATTCTGATTCAAGAAAATCTTGTCACTACACACATTCAACTTAAAGTTTAAATATTAACTACTTGGAACAAGAATTTTACATGTGGCAAATCTTTCCACTCCCTAATAATTTTGAATGGAGTGAAATATGGGTGTTTTCGTTGACGGTGTGTCAAAGAATGTAAGACATTACGTTTGAAACGCAACCACATGTGAGAAAATCACTTCTTCGTTAATCTTTGATGTTTTGGTGTTCAATATTGGAATTTTCCTCTTCTCCATGTTGATGATGAATGCAACCCACGATTTTTCCTTTACATGAAAATGTACATAGAGGAACTGTATGTTTTTCCCTACAAAGTCAAACCTCACTATCAAAATGAAAACCATCCTTGTCCGATAAAAACTCGATGTAGGGCTCGTCTAAAGCTTTCAATAAAGACTCTCCAAGTATCAGAGCTCTATTGTTAAGAAAGAGGTCTGGATTTTGTTCCTTACACATCCTCATTAACTGTAAACTTGCTTCAATATGCTATATCAAAAAGACGATTAATAACCAGTACTTGTTCCTTATATAGACAGATAAATTAAATCACAAAAAAAAATTTAGAACCTTTACCATGCTTGAAACTGTCCTCCATGGCGTCTCTAGACTTGTAAACCACCTTGCATCTATTGTAAGGCCAAAAATAAGTAAGAATTACATTAAAACATATTGTTTTATCAATATAAATATTTTGCTTCATATAGCAGATGTGTTTTTGTCACTTCATCATATTTTGAAACTTACTTGAGTTTTATAATTGTATCATGTCTCTCTGTAAGGTGGCTAAGTACGAATTTAAGGTACTAGTCGGTCTCACTTCTTCTTGCCACAATTCTAGATGCATTACGTTTTGTTCTTTGTTTATGCTTCTTCTTTTTAGTCACATGTTCGCCTTCTTCAAATCCCTAAGAGCAAAAAAAAATCCCGCCCCCAAATATTTTTGTAAGCGTTTAAAGGCTAATTGATAAAATCATTTAAAAAGGATTCAAAAATGGAAATTATAGGCATGATCGTATTATAAGCCAAAACGTTAACCTCATCGCTTCTTTCTGCAATTCACTTATTCCATTTTATCGAACTTTGAATATTTGATGCATGTACTTAGGCTTCCAATTCATCGAGTGAAGCTGAAAAACCAGCAAAGATTAGAAAAGATGAGCACGAGAAGTTTAGATGGTTTATTAAATTGTGACGATTGATAAAAATTGCATGTTAAAAATTTGTGCATGACTATTTTTTTTTTTGCTTTTAACCTTTTGATTTAATAATGGATATCTCCGTTTTCTGTTATGGTGTTATAGGATCCTTAACATAATCATAGGATGTGGGGAACCGTAGTTTTTATCCCATGGATTATTACTTTCATGTATATTTTGAAAATTAAACTCACTTTTGGATTCTCCTATATATACAACATCAAGAGTCAAATATGAAATTAGAGTTTAGTATATCATCATCTATTTTGTAAAACTATATTATATTTGATACGTTTTAGAACAATATATTGTGTGACTTTAGTTTACTAATTTGTTGACATATTTATGCATGTATTTGAAGTACTTAGTGTAGATTAAAAATTTCCCAGCATTGAGGGGTAAAGAGCTATTCGAGAAGCTTGAGAAATGCCAAGGGTTAAACTCCTCTTTCATCAGATTTCTTAAGCTGATGTTCATCCAATTGTACAACGCTCATATAACTAGTTTTTTGGTTTACCATCTCGCCACCATCTCCAATGGTCGTCCCAAAGTATATCAGACTTGGATGTCACTTATTCAAATTGGTGATCAAAACCTCTCACTACTCATTATTGTGTATAAATGCATAGCATCAATCTACTTTGCTATTGTTACATTATCCACCATTGGTAAGTCTTCAACTCTGATGTGTTTCAAATTTTACACTATAAAAAAAATGTTGTGCGATTATGAAAAGAGCAATTTTATTATTTTCACAGGCTATGGAGATTCACGTAGTTAATGTAAAAGAGATAGTAGTTGTGGCTGGTGTTATCATTTTCAGTCTGAATTTGTGGACTTATTTGGGTGTCAACATGAAAAAAATATTTCTGAGAAGATTAAGGGCTCAGATAGTTGGAGAGAAATTGGATAAATATGGAGAAGTACTTGAGAAAAACCAATGTCAGTCATGATTTGGATAAAGAGATCATAGATCACATGGTGATCTAATATAATGATGACTACGACAATCACAATAGACTTCTTGAAGATGTTTCGGCTTCTATCCGAGCCAATGTACACTATTTTCATTCTTTAAGTCAAAAAGCTTTTTGTTGTTTTACTTGATTTTTTTTTTCAGTAAAAACCAATTGATTACAAGCCCGTTCTAGTAAGTTGCACAACCCACAAAATATAGAACCAAATGTAAACCAAATAGTAAAAGAGAATACCCAAAGGAAACCAATCGTTTAACAAGTGGAAACGATGAATGATGATTTCGATCTTTAACGATCATTAGTGTTGATTCTCCAAGAGAGTATTCAGGCACCGGTTGTTGATGAACCTCCAAGTTAGTGATTTGTGCTTTGGAATTCCCTGATTGAACCCGACGATTATGTGACATCTTACCAACTGATTCTTGTCTCTGATTTGATCATAGATTAGCAATGTAGAGGATTTGAGAATCCAAGTTAGTGAATCTTCTTCTTCAGAAAGTGTGACAGTTGTGAGGTGAATGAGTTGATGCTCAAACTCCGACGATCTTGCTAATGGCAAGTGCCATCTGTTGTTCTTCCATAAATATGCCAGGGAAGCCGAGATTGGAATGTCCGATTGCCTTCGACCTTGTGCTCCTAAGAAATAAGTGGAATTCATTCCAAGAAAGTACGAAATTTTGTATGATGCGAATGATCAACTATAATCGTCGGTAGATGATCTTATGTATCATAGTGAATAGCCACAACTCTTTGGATTTCATTTGATAGATGAAATTGAAGTAAAATATATGAGAAGTAGTGAAAAAGGCGAGAAATGAAAAGATTGGAAAGCTGAAAATTTTAACCATCGAATCGGAAAAAAACTTTGGAAGGGAGAAGTTTCAAGAGAATCCAAGAGAAGATGTACAAAACAAAAAAAAACATTTTAAAACAATGCTGTTTTGGTTTGCTTCGGTGCAACTATTCGATCAGTGGATGATAAATCACTAACCCATGTTTGCATTGTTGGAACTTAATTATGACAAAGTATTTTTGACCATTTTTTGGTAGATTTTCCATCGAAGACGTTCGTCGGTATGATCGAATCTTGGGTACGATAGAATCGTTGTTGCCATGAGCGCTGAAATTTAGTATATCCACATGTCAAAATCGGATGTGATTTCAATAAAAAAAATAAATGTCCAAAGCGGATGACTGAAAAATCGGAGTCCCTTTTCTTTTTTACATGTCCACTTATGAAGTGTTTTAGTCTAAACAATATAAAATAGTCCATTTTCTTAAGGTTTAAGTGTGTAGCACTCTCCTCTTTTGACTTTTTATGAAATGTTTTTTCTGGAACGTAAGGGGTCTTAACGGCGATACAAGACAATTATCAATTTATAGGTGGATTACTGCCAACCAACCTTCTACATGCGGTCTTTTGGAAACACGTGTGAAGCAACCAAATATAGCGAGCACTATTAATAAGACTTTTCTGAGTTGGAGTTATGAAACAAATCACTCGTTGGAAGCTGCCAATGGAAGAATTGTTGTTGTATGAGAATTATTTTTTCCGTTGTTGTTTACTTGAAAACTCCTCAGCTGATGTTAAGTGGAGTCTGAATTCTTACAACCAATCAAGCGTTTACAGTTGCATTTATTTATGCCAAGAATAGAAGGATGGAGCGAGTCCCTCTTTGGAACCTTTTGAAGGATTTGGCAGCCTCTTCTCTTTTGCAGAACTCCCCAGGGCTGGTGATGGGAGATTTTAACTTATTCCATTTACAGTTGCATTTCTCTCCAACTATCCCTTTCTGAAGCATATTCTCTATTTACAAGTACAATTTGCTTACAAGGTATGGATGACCTTCAGGAATGTTTATCAACCTCTGGTTTGTTTGATTTATCATCAAGAGGCAGTTTTTTTACTTGGACTAATAAGTGCTCGGTGAATCCTAAGACTCGGAAGCTAGACAGAGTAGTTGTCAATGAGAGTTGGCAAGATAGGTATATGGAGTCCAATGCATTCTTTGATGTGCTTGGTAGCTCTGATCAATATTCGTCCCTTGTTTCTTTGTCGAATTCTCTTGGAAGAAGAAAGTCTCGTTTTAACTTCTTTATTTTTTTCACATCTCACCCAGAGTATTCTTAGCTGAAGCAAGTTACTTGGAACAGTCCTTTAATCCTTGATGGCCCGATGTTCTCTTTGTATCTAAGGTTGAGGTCTGCAAAATTATGTTGCAAGGCTTTAAATCAAAGAAGTTTCAATAACATTCAGACTCGCACAAAGTCATCATTTGAGAAGCTAGAGTCTATTCAGAGGCAGGTTTTGTTATCTCCTACACAACTTTTCTAACTAATTACATTTGCTTTTTTCTCTCTCATCACACTGTGCACATCGAAGAAGAGAAGAAGATAATACTGGCAGGCGATAACATCGGCGGTCGGCGCTAACACCGGTAGGCGGCGATAACACCGGCGGGTGATAACACCGGAGGACGAGGATAACACCGGTGAGCAACGATAATACCGGCGGTGTTATGATAACACCGGCAATGATAAATGGATTAACACGATAATTTATAAAATGATAACTGGATTAACTTGATAATTTTATAAAAATGAACATGATAACTGGTTTAACATGACAATGTTAACGATACTAACTATATGTTAACGATGCTAACAATGATAACTGGTTTAACATGACAATGTTAACGATGCTAACAATGATAACTGGGTTAACATGACAATAACGATGATAACAATATGTTTTCTGGTTATGAATAGTGGTCGTCGAGTTTTGATGAATAGTAACACCGGCCGTTACGTGAACAGTGTCGCCGGATTGTTTTATCAGAAAATAATTTCTGACCAATGACATTTTTGTGATTATTAAAAAAAGAAAGGGTATTTTGGGTTTTCTCTTTCCTCATCACCTAATATCCAAATTAACTTCTAATTTTTTGGTCAACTTTTAATATTCACTCAATTTACTCTAAAATTATTAAGACTAGAAATTGATCCTCGCGCTTCGCGCGGGCTTATTTTACATTCATGTTTATAAATTTTTTTATATGCGCTTATTTTACATTTATGTTTTATAAATTTGTTTATACGCTATTTTTTTTTAAACAATTTTTTTTTTTGAATTTTAGTTTAATAGTCGGTTTATGTTTATAGTTGCATTGTGTGTATATGCGTGTGTTTTGTTATTTCTCCTTATTAGTGTTTGTATATAACAACAGTTTTTTCTTTTAATTATGTTGTTTACTTATGTTGAAATATTATTCTTTTTTTCATGTGTTTATATGTAGTATTTGACTACTGTGTGATTCTAATTATAGTTTTATATATATTTTCTTAACACCATTTCAAATCTCTCATAAGTTGCATATTTAGTTGAACGTATAATATTACATTTTTGCTCTGGAATCTATAGATATTTTGGCCCAAGTATTGCTTTCTTCGTGAAAGACCGCTGACAAAAGATCTGTGATTTTTTCCTTGTTTCCCATCTTCGAAGAACATATCCTCTCTCGGTTCTAAAAATCCAACAAATCTCACTCACATAGCTGATCCTCGATGGCCGTTGTGACTTTCAACGCCTTCGGTAGCCATGGTTCCGCTTCTCACATCTGTTTCCGCCATTTTCATTCCTTCATCGATGCTCGCACCTACCTCAAGGTCTGATTTCAGAATTCAAATTTTTTTGTATCTTATCATTACCAGATTCGGGTGTTCAAAATTTGAAATCTTGCGTGTTGTTTTGGATTTATAGGAGCGGAAAGATTGCGAAATATGTGGCGTTGTGATTGCAGATGGAGCTAATGCGATCAACGAACATCTTTTCAAAAGAAACACATCGTTTGTTTTGGGTAATGAGGTAAAAATCAATCAAATTTTCACAAAATCTTAGAGTTTTAGCAATTTTGTGAAGTTAGAATATCGATCATTCTTAATGATCGTTAGTCCATTTCATATGTGAACAATGAGGAAAGAAGTAGATTAATATGAACCTCAATGGTTTCAAAGATAATTCTTAGGACACCAGAACTTGGAGTGAAGTTATTTCAAGAGTTGGTTTAATTTCTCCATCTTTCTTATTTCAAGAATATGTGAACGATTCTCAGAGTCTATTATATTGGCTTCAATGGTACTTAGTCTCTTCCATTAATAAAAATTGGGTAATAAGCATTTCAAGTTTTATGACGATCATTTAGTAAATGGCTAAGTTTTGGCTTTGAAAATCCTCGATATATTTATTTGTCCGAGAAACCAATTCAGGTCCGAAAAAATGTATTGATTTGTTGAGATATTAATTTATCGAGTATCAATTTATAGATGTTATACTGTTAATTATGATAATAAACTCATTTTATATGTATTTTTCGTTGAATTGTAGTTGGTTATCTATAAATTAAGTAGTTTATCTTAATATTTTATTTTCAAATATGAACTGACTACATGGTCATTTTTCACTTATTTCATTTCATTATTTTTTTCCAAACTTATGCATTCGCATATACTAATTTTGTTAATAGCCGGTTCAAATTTAAAATCATAATTAATATTATATATTTTCTCGTTAGTTGGTGTAATTGTGTGTTTTGGAGTTGTATAGTAATAATTATACTTATGTTGAAACTTTAATTAGTACATATTAGAGTTTTACATAAGTGGTGTCCATTAATAGAGGATTGTAGTGATGATGTGGATAGTTTATATTGAGAGAAAACTCTCCTATTATATAATAGATTCTACTTTATATAATAAGATTCTTATTTTCTCTACTATCATTTATCTATAATTTTATTTATTTGTTCTTATCTTTATCCTATTTTACATATTCTCGACTTTGTTAAATTAATTGTAAAAACTTATATTTACCACAATTTTATAGTATTTTGTAACTCTCAAATGATGTAAATTTTATTATAAGAAATTATATATTCTCGGAGCAAAATTGAATAAATTTTTTTTTTCATTATATGTAGTAAAATGTATTTTACATTCTTAATTTCATAATCACATTCTAACACTTTAAATAGGATAAAGATTAAATTAAAGTTTTTTTGTTGAAAATCTAACAATATATCATTTTAAAGAAAATATTTCATTATTTTTTTATCCAATTAGTATTACAATTTTTTTATTCTTAATATCGAATTATCACTTTTTATTTTGTTAGACAAAGTTTTGTATTTTTGTAATTTGTATTAAATAAAAATAATGATAAATATAATAGACATGTATTAAATGAATGTTTTAAATATATTTTAATGTTAAATTTTTTTATATAAATGGGGTGATGAGGTGGACACCCTAGATTGAGAGAAAACTCTCTTATTATATAATAGATTTTCATGATAGGGGATAAGTTGTTATGAGTTTTGTGACTGTACAACCACTGCATCTGTTAGTAATCCAACATTTTAAAAAACTAATAATACGGCCATGTTACACGAACACACCAAAATTAGAATACAATTAAATAGGGCTCGAGCCTGGAACTGATGACAAGAAACTAAGACGATAAAGAAGAATATTGAAAGAAGAAAAATAAAAAGAAGTCGGAGAAGACAAAGACAATAAAGAAAAAAAAGAAGAAGGAAAAGACAAGAAAAAAACGATAAAGAAGATGAATAATAAATTATTGTGTTTGTTTGGTTCCGGGTTTGTCTCTTGAAATATTTCGTTGTGTGTCCGCTCGATGTTTTTGGTATGCGATATGTCTTTTGTTTGATCAGAGTTTTTTTTTGGGTTTTAATGTTAAATTTTATTACCAAAAAGCGAAAGAAATTACAAGCTTAGCTACTAATATAAATAACAATTAGCTCCTAAAAGAGAGAAATATTCGAACGTTAGTTACCAATTACAACGGATGCGCAAAACAACCAAAGTATATTTCAAGAAGAGAAGGAGAGCTATCCCTGGACGGAAACGAGAGAAGTCGATCCCGCATTGTGCGGTCGATGCGAGCTTTGATAGAGAGAGTAGTGGAGGCTACCATTGTAAAGATTCTTGCATTTCTCTCACACCAAATTGAGAGAGCTGTAACCTGTAGAAGTAGTTTTGCAATAATTTGCTTGGAAGTTCTTGGTTGCCGAGGTAAACGAGAGATCCAAGACGTGATCTCTAGGGGATCAACATGCGGGTTAGGCAAAATTCTTGTTGCAAGGTCAATCCAAATGGTGCTACTAAACGGACATCGGAAGAATAGGTGATCATGTGAGTCTTCGCCGGTTGAGCATAGAACACAAGCAAGGGGAACCGTCATTCCCCAACGATGAAGTCCATCCCGAGTGGGTAGCCTTCAGAGAAAAACAAGCCAAAGGTTGAATGAGAATCTCATGATTCCCTCTTTGAACCAAACAAAAGTGGTCCAAGGAAGAACCGGAGACACCACTCGAAGTTGTTGCCATGTGTCTTTGGTTGAGAACGAACTAGAAAAAGTCCCAGATGTTGATCTCCATTGATAGCAATCTTTCCCGGCCAATGGATGAGGAACCGTTCTTGAAGCCAAAGCAATCAATAGTCTCTCTGCATTATCAGATCTCGCAACGCGGAGATTCCAGTGGCCATTTGTCACAGATTCGCAAACCTTGGCCTCGCTGTGAAGTCTGTGCTGAGAAGGTCCTGATTCACCGAGATGAACAATAAGCGGACCAAAATCAGGCCAATTATCAAACCAGAAATAGGCTGATGTACCATCTTTTACTTCACAATTCAGAAATCTGAGGAGAGTCGGTTTGATCAGAGTTGTTTGCTAATGTGTCTTCTTCCTGCTGTTCATTAATTGTTGCCTTCATGAGGGCTATTAAATTGTGTCAAAGTTATTTGTATAAACGGATACTTTGGGTAAAAAAAAATTATTTGTTTTAGGATTATGGATACTAATGATGACAACATCTCTCTTGTCATAGATATACACAGCCAGTCAATCATAAATTTATTATTTATTATTTATTATAACTATTGCCATAACTAATAATTAAACCATGTAACAAACAAGTTAGACCATGGATGTGCTTAGTGGTGTCAATTAGGGCCAAAGCCCGAGGGCCGGCCCGGCTCGGCCCTGAAAAACAGCGGACTCAGACCTAGAAACAAAAGCCCAAAAAAAATCGGGCCTTTCGGGCTAAATACATTCGGGCTAGCGTGTTTTTCGGGTTTAGCCCGAAAAGTCCGAAACTATTTGATTACGTATATCTTATTAAATTTGGGTTCGTTTATCATATTTCAAAGCATATGAAAAAATATACCATTATAGAATAATGAAAGTCTAAATTGACTCTATATTTAGAATGCGATATGTTGGAACTGGCTTTTTATTAAGACATGAATGTTTTATAATGGTGGAAGTGTCAGTCACAACTTTATGGTGAGTTAGCTCGTATGGCATTTGATGTTCTAAACATTCCGATAACTACAGTGGCATCAGAGTCTACATTTAGTATTTGTGCGCATGTCTTTGATAAATATAGAAATCGTATTTTACCAAGAAACGTTGAAACACTGATTTGTACATGCACTTGGTTGTATGAGTTTACATTTCGTGATCCAGGTACCATAATCATTCATCAATATTTAGTTCATATTTTTAAAATCTTTATCTATAGTCTTTCAATGACATTTCTATATGATTTATACCTCTAAAAACTTAATATTATTTTACATTTTTATCTGTATCTCTTGATGGTGATGATGATTTAGAAGACGATGAAGGAGATTCTAATTTAAACTCTACTACCTAGATTTAAAGTGTTTTGATTTTATGTTTTATTTGGTAATACAATTTATTTGAATTTTATTTACTTTTTTGTCAAACTTTTGCTTTTAAATTTAATTGGATTTGATATAATACATTTCAATTTAGATTTATTTTGATAAATATTTTGTTTTAATTATTTTTTATTTGAGAACTGTGAATTTTTGTTTTTGTAAAGAAAAACCCGAAAAAGCCTGAAAATCCCTAGAGCCCTAACCGGACCGTGCTTTACAATATAGGCCTGATTTTTTCGGATCGGGCCGGACTCAAATACATGCGGGCTTTACGGGTTTCGGACTAAGCCGGGCCGGGCCAGCCCGATTGACATCCCTAAATGTGTTCAATTATTTTAATATGCAAAATACAGATCCAAAACCTAATATTTTATACATAGGGCCGAGTTAGCCATGAAATTTTAAACCCTTAACAACATCCCTAGTGTAGGATCACTTCCCGGCCCATGGAAGCTTTTGATAATGTTTCAAATTATGAAAATGAACGAAAATCACCAATTTGTATTTATGAAAATGTACGAAAAATCAAAATATTAAAAAACAAATTACATTAATTTTTTAATAAAATCATAAAAAAATCCAAAAAATCTAAAGTTAAGAAACAATAATTTTAAATGGGTTGTATGATTTTTTTGTTTTTTATAATTGTGATGTGTTATTCATGGATTTTGAATTTTTATAATTTTTTGAGAATTTATTTGGATTTTTGTATTTTTTGAGTTTTTAGAAAGTTTCAGTTCAAAAATTCAAAAGATACAATATAATATATTTTATTTAAAATTTAAAATTATTTTTTCTTAACTTTAGATTTTTTTGGAATTTGTTTTGATTTTTTCGGAATTTTTTTTGATTTTTTTTGAAACTTTAATGTAATTTTTATTTATTTTAATATTTTATTATTAAATATAATTATATTTTAAACCGTGTATAGGTCCATATATATTTGTTAACGGAGATGTTATAAAATGAACACACGATTCACAGTTGAAGATTTAAAATGGACAAACAAAATAATTTGGGTATTTTATTGGGTAAAAAAATAGTTCGGATATTAAAAAACTTATCGGAATAAAGTTGGAGTATTTTAATGGAATTTTCCCCTTTATTTTATATGTTTAACTCTATTTATGGTTAACAATTTGATTCTCATCTATTATATAAAAGAAGGCTAACTCTCTCCAGTAGAGCGCCAACTCAGCGCTGCAGATAGCGCCACGTGTCCATTTATTTTTCTCAACTAAAAAAAAAAAACTAAATGTGAAAATCGATGATTCCTTCTCCTTTAATACAAGAGTGATAAATTGATTGTCTCAAAGACGTTAAAACTTCCACTCTTCCTCTATCCATCTTCTCTTTCATCTACTTCACAATCTCAAGCCTTTTGGAGCGGTTGGTTATTGTTATGGCGCGTTCTTAAATCTATTATAATAATTTTACCTCATTAGCGAATATATGCATATTCTAAGAAATTATGAAGTTTATCGAAGCATATTTTAGAAATGAATAAAGCTTAAGCAAATGGTGTTAATTGATATATATATATATATATATATATATATATATATATATATATATATATATGAAAGTGTCAAAATCATGATAAGGCACTTCCCTAACATTTTCCGACAAACATACCATATTTTCAAGCTATTTGAACATGTTCGTTTCATTGTTTGTTTTTTGTGGGTAACATTTGATTTTTAACCATAACATATTTAAGATTTACATATAGACATCACGATATATGTAATTAAATTTCAATTTATATATATATATATATTTTTTTTCTTAACATCAAAATTTAGTTATAATTACATTCTAAAAATAATATTTTGATATAAAAATCCGCACGTAGTGCGGATATTCACCTAGTTGGTTATAATTTTAATAGAGCACTCATTTATTGTATACTCTATCAATACATATACTAATTAGAATGTTTTGGATTTAAAATCACTCAAACATACGATATATATTGTTTTGCATATTTAATATTCAATTATATATCAACATAAATTTTTTATTTACATCTCGCTATTTAAAAATTTCCCATATATTAATATGTTATTTCATGAAACCACCTAGTTACTTTATTTAAAATCACGTAACAACTCATAGGGGTGTGTATATACAGATCAGATGCCTTAGAATTTAAAATTTTCAGAATTCAAGAATATCCGCAGATATCTGAATCCGATCCGGATTCACCAAAAATAGATAAATATAGTTTCAATAATATTATAAATTATTACAAAATAATAAAATAACTAAAAATATTAAATTGAAAGTATCACATAGAAGATTCAAATTGATTTTTATAAATATTTTAGAACATATTTGCAATGGATATTCAAAACAATACACAAATTTTTATAAATATATATTATTTTGTGATATTTAAAATTATTTTTCTATTTATTATATAAATATTTTAGATATATTTTGAAAAAATTAAATATTAAAGCGGATCCGGGTATTTTGGTTGTTAAATTTAATTATTCGGATCTTGATTTAGGAACTTCAGATATTTTATTTTTCAAACCATATCAGATCGGAACTCAGATCGAATCACGAATTATGGATATTTTGCCCACTCCTAACCATTCAACAACAAAAACAAGTAAATAAATAAATAACTTTAACAAAAACAAGTAAATAAAATGTTTGTTCACTCTTTCTCTACGGTCACTGTCTTCCAATATATACACACCAAATCAGATATTATTTTCTTATATATAAAAAAATTAAGGAAGAGAAAATGGGTTGTCGTCAAGTCTTAGAGGTGGTTAGACCAACTCCTTTTTCTATTTTGGCTTTTTTAAGAGTTTGATTCCCTGAAACCCTTTGCAACCCTTTGCAACCCTTTGCAACCCTTTGCAACCCTTTGCATGTACGCAAAATACTCATGTAACTTAAAAGCAGCAATATATAAAAGTTAGGTAGATTGTATACTTTTTTATTATTATTATTATTATTATTATTATTATTATTATTATTATTATTATTATTCTTTTGGCTCAATATACTTTATTAATTAGATCACCTTTTTTTTTTTGGTTGAGGATCACCTTTTTTATGTTTTACTTTATTAAAGGTGAAGTAACAACTCAAACAACAAAAGTAAGTAAATAAATCAAAACTAAAAGGTTATAGTGGAGTGGTTTCTATTTGGAGAAGTTTCGACTCTGTTGGTTTAGGTCAGGGATCGAGTTTTCATGGATGTGGAATTATCAAACTAACTCTTGGCCAAGTAGGATATTATAAATGAACCGTGTCACTCCCGCTCGGGAGATTAGTTTGGGTCCGTTAAGAGCGTGAGATTACTTCCGAGTCTAATAAATTTTTTTAAAAAAATCAATAACTTAAAAAAAAAAAAAAAACAATTTCACTTTTTCACTATGGTCTCTGTCTTCCATTTGCATATATAAGTGTAGTAAACTCATATATATATATATATACAAACACCAAATCAGATCCCATTTTCTTTATAAAAAAAATAAGGAAGAGAAAATGGGTTGTCGTCAAATCTCGGTGATAGTTTTATTCCTTTGGCTGTTCCAATTTTCCGACAACAGCGTCGTGAGCTCCGCCGTAGAAGAGAAAGGAACGGTGTTTGTGTACGGAAGAGCCGCCGTGGGAACTATAGACGAAGATTTCATGTGCGCCACTTTAGACTGGTGGCCGCCTCAGAAATGTGACTACGGAACTTGTGCTTGGGACCATGCTTCGATTCTCAATCTGGTTTTCTTCTCTCTCTTTTACAATTTTTTTTGTTTTCATTTTTCATGTTTTCCCGTCGAAAACAATGCAACTTGTAATCCTTTTCAGGAAAACAAAAAAAAACAATGCAAGTTGTATTTTTAGTTGGTGACAGATAGCAGCAATGTATTGAAATATTTCTTAGGCATTCTGCATTTAGCAAATACAATTTACTTATTGTAGAAATGTCTTTTACCTAAAAAACCATTGTAGAAATTAGGATTACTTCCTTTTACCATTTATGGAATGTGGAGTCCACTATCATTATTATGCACCAAGTAAACATTTCCGATTTTAGCAATTGATTAGAGAAATATTAAGCCTAATGAAATGTTGATCATCTTGCAGGACCTGAACAACACTATTCTTCAAAATGCAATACAAGGTAATAATCACATCACATTCATGATAATTTCTATATGTTATTATTATGTCAAAAATTGACCTTTACCAATTCCAAAAAAAAATAAAAATACAGCATTTGCTCCATTGAAAATAAGAATAGGAGGAACATTACAAGACTTGGTGATATATGAAACACCAGATCAGAAGCAGCCTTGTCTTCCTTTCACCAAAAACTCTTCCCTTCTCTTTGGTTATACACAAGGATGTTTGCCTATGCGCCGATGGAACGAGCTCAATGCCTTCTTTCGCAAAACCGGGTACCTTCAAATTCTCTTTCAACTTTGTTTTGCTCTTTCTCTCGTCTTTTACCTACTTGTGTGGTTTGAATCAGAGCTAAAGTCATATTCGGGCTGAATGCACTTTCTGGGCGTTCCATAAAACCTAACGGCGAAGCTGTAGGAGCCTGGGATTACACCAATGCTGAATCATTCATCCGGTATATAGTACAGAATAACCACACCATCGACGGTTGGGAGCTTGGTAAGTTGCCTGAAAACACAATAGAGAGAAGAGAGAATGTACAAGCCAGCTCGAATCTCTTTACATCTCTAAGCTGGCTTTACTTTTTTTCTCGATAGGCAATGAGCTGTGTGGAAGTGGTGTGGGTACAAGAGTTGAAGCAAATCAGTATGCTACGGACACCATAGCTCTGCGGAACATTGTGAACCGTGTTTACAAGAATGTGAGTCCCATGCCTCTGGTGATAGGCCCGGGTGGCTTCTTTGAAGCTGCTTGGTTCACAGAATACTTGAACAAAACAGAAAATTCTCTTGATGCTACTACTCGCCACATCTACAATCTCGGTCCAGGTAAACTGGATCCTCAGCTATTTTGGTTTCACATCCTGCAGGTTGTTGATTTCTCTTTTAATCACCTGAATGGAAAGAAAATTATATTTTGATCGATTAGGAGTCGACGCACATCTGATACAAAAGATTCTAAACCCTTCGTACCTGGACCAAGAGGCAATAACGTTTCGCAGCCTCAAGAACATAATCAACAACTCCTCAACCAAGGCAGTGGCATGGGTTGGTGAGTCTGGTGGTGCCTACAACAGTGGAAGGAATCTTGTCTCTAATGCTTTCGTGTATAGTTTCTGGTAAGAAGTAGATATCATAACAGAAAAAATATAAGCTTATCACATGCATTATAATCAACACATTTTAATGATTATATTGCCTGATGGTTAGGTACCTGGACCAGCTTGGAATGGCATCGATTTATGATACAAAAACATACTGTAGACAGTCTTTGATCGGAGGAAACTATGGGCTGCTAAATACTACTAATTTCACACCAAATCCAGACTATTACAGGTAAGTCAATGATTTTGTTGCTTTACCAACAAGGGGAAATTCTACTGGTTTTCCTACTTGTTTCATAGCTTTCAACTGAGCGGCAGACCCGACGCGACTAGTAACTAACGCTAACTACAAGTCATGGTACTTGTTGAAATGCAGTGCTCTGATCTGGCGAAGACTTATGGGAAGAAAGGCATTGTTCACAAGCTTTTCCGGAACTAAAAAGATACGTTCATACACACATTGTGCGAGACAATCAGTAAGTTGAGTATCAATACTAGTAACTCAACCGGCACTCTCAATGAATTCACTTGTAACTTTAAAGTGTCATCATGCAGAAAGGGATCACAGTTTTACTGATGAACCTTGACAACACTACAACAGTTGTGGCGAAAGTAGAGTTCAATAACACTTTCAGTCTGAGACATACGAAGCACAGGAAGTCGTCTCAGAAAAGAGCAACTTCTCAGCTACCTTGGGTTTCTAATGGTGAAATCCAAAGAGAAGAGTACCATTTGACAGCAAAGGATGGAAATTTACACAGTCAGACTATGCTACTCAACGGACACGCACTGCAAGTTAATTCGACAGGTGACATACCTCCTCTGGAGCCGATATATGTAAACTCAACAGAGCCAATAACAATAGCTCCATATTCCATTGTGTTTGTCCACATGTGGACCGTTGTTGTACCTGCATGTGCTTAGGAAGCTGCATATGGAACTTAAGACAGTTCCATTCAATTATTTGATTAGAAGAATAAAAAAAGTGTACCTTTCTTTCAGAAACCTTTAGATCAAATAAAAGTAAATGAAACCATTCCAAACCCAAAATTTTGTTTGCATTTTATCTCTTTAACATTACTGTAAAGCCCTTATGGAGGACAAAAGATACAACAGACCAACTAGAGGGTCAAACAAAGCTACAAAGACCCAACGATTTCACCAAAGTAAAAACGCCGGTTTCGAACTGTACCGCGTCAAGATGGAGTTGAAGAAAAATTGTAGTCAAGGAGCAAGGTTGAGAGAACATTAACTTTAGCTATTTTATCGCTTAGTCGTCTTTAGCGAAGATGATCTAGCAAAATCAGCTCATCTGAATGTTGACAAGCCAGTTGTCTCCAACATGATTTGAGTATCCTTATCATTCCCAAACAGTTGCTTATGCAGAAGGCGATGTAGTCGTCCAAAGAGCTGTTTCTTCAATGATTCGAAAGCAAAATCGAACCTCTCAAGCTGTTCCATTGCATTAGGGTTGTATAAAAATAGTCCATAGTAAAGATCAAAGCTGTCACCAGCAGTATTCTCCACCAATTTTAGCAATGTCTCATAACCCTTGGTATCGACAGGAGTAGATTCCAAGCTCAGCTTCTCCAGAACCCTTCCCACTGTGTGTGTGATAAACTGCGATCCAGCAGCATGCCAATCATGTTCAGCACACGACATCTCCACCATAGAACATCCCTCACGGGCAAAAATATCGAGATAACTGTCACACCTAGATGTTCTTCTATCATCCAGTCCAATCCTAACCTTATCAAACACAAAGGAAAGACCGTTCCATCCATTTTTACCACTCTCTGGTCCAAACATGGGATGTGTGCACAAAATATCAAAATCTTGTGGGAGAGCTTGAAGAAAGGAATTCCTCGGGAACTCTTTTACAGAAAGCACATCCACAAATAGTGTGCTTCTCTTCAGTCTCTGAAACGGGAGTGACTTGAGAACTCTTTCAGTCGAAAGGATTGACGTACAGACAAGAATAACTTCAGGATGCTCTTCAAACAGATCATCAAGGTCTGGTATATACGAGACACCCAGCTTCGCAGCTGCATCAGTGTAGTCAGTTCTCGAATAGGCTAACACCGTGTGGCCCTGCCTGACCATAGTTTTCGCTAGAAACTGTCCAAAGTTTCCAAACCCGACAATACCAATCTTGAGCCTCGAACTGTCATTGACACTGCCAGAGAGCTCGGCTTTATATTCATACTTCAAACCAACATCTTTTGACCTGCAAGATTACAAGTTAATAAGCATTTGAAACAAGAAATCAAATCCATGCATCTTAATTCAAGAAACGTATACACCAGGCAAAAGAAGTCCATCTCGAAACACAATTCGGCTAACTACACCCAGAAAATGCAATAAGCAGTGTACCTAATCGTATCCAAAGAAGCATCATTTTCGTGACCATTTGGAAAAACACGAACTCTCTGTGCTTCACCTTCGAACAGCTGCTTCCTCACAACACCATGAAGTCGACCAAAAAGCTCCTTACGCAACGCCTCGAAAGCCAAATCCATCCTCTCTAGCATCTCCAACGAGTTCTTATTATACACAAATAACCCATAGTACAAATCGAAGCTATCCCCACGAGTATTCTCAGCCAAATCAAGCAATGCCTCATACCCTTTAGTGTTAATCGGCGTAGACTGCAATTTCAGCATCTCCAAAACCCTACCCACCGTATGCGTTATGAACTGCGATCCAGCAGCGTACCTATCATGATCGGCACAGCTCATCTCCACCATCTCGCATCCTTCACGCTCAAAGATCCCGAGGAAATCCTCACACCTTGAAACCCTCGATCTATCTTCGCCGATCCTAACGTTATCGTAGACGAATCGTAAACCTCGCCATCCGTGATTTGAATTCACACTCTGCGGACCAAACATTGGGTGCGTGCAGAGAATATCGAAATCTTCGGGTAAGTATTGAAGGAGGAGAGTCTTGGCAAACTCTTTAACGGAGAGAACATCGACGAAGAGTGTGTTACGACGGAGTCTCTGGAACGGCAGCGTTTTGAGGACATTCTCGGTGGAGAGGATTGAAGTACAGAGTAGGACGACGTCGGGGTGACGCTCGCAGAGATCGTGAAGATCTGTGAAGAACGAGACGCCGAGATGGCGAGCGGCGGCGGAGTGATCAGATCGGGAATGAGCGAAGAGGATGTGGCCTTGGGAGATTAGTGTTTCGGCGAGGAATTGGCCGTAGTTGCCAAATCCGATAATGGCGATTCGGAGAGGCGGAATTGGATTAACTGGATCGGGATTGAGAGGGTTATCGCCGGAGACGGAGAGGCGACAAGTGGTGGTGGGATTAGGTGAGCGGAGAGAGAGAGAAGAGAGCATGGAGATGGAGGAGGAGGAGGAGGAGGAGGAGGAGGAGAGAGAGGGGAAGGAGACGGAAGGTTTGGTGAGGAGTTTTGGAAAAAGAGAGTAGTGAGGGAGAAGATGCGAATGAGATATCATTGGAAATGGAACGAAGAAGCGATGAAGATGATAATGATT
The DNA here is from genome assembly GCA_030161315.1 of Eutrema japonicum. NCBI lineage: Eukaryota > Viridiplantae > Streptophyta > Magnoliopsida > Brassicales > Brassicaceae > Eutrema > Eutrema japonicum. The sequence continues at coordinate 38,741,990 of BSQW01000004.1, read as the reverse complement.
ATGGGGAAGAAGATTCTTCTGACTTCGGCTGCCATTTTTCTAGACAAAAGATCCGTGGAGGTTTTTGCAGTCTGCACGTTTGGTAGAAATTAAAATAAAGAAGGCAATGTCGTGGAAAAGTCTTTGTCTAGAACGCAATGTTTGGGCAAATTTCCACCCAGACATAAATCTCCTTCTTTGTCACATTGGCTGCGACCGATCAAACCATGAGATGTTCATAATTCTCATATGTATCCCTTATAAAAACTAATTTTTTATTGATTTATTTTTAAATCGAAAAAGCGTTAAAATATTTATCAATCTTTAAAAACTTTGTTAATTACAAACCCAATCAGCCATATCCAGACCCAAATCCGTCATATCCAGACTCCACCCGCGACACCACTTCAAACCCGCAATTTTGGGTCATATTGTATACCAGACCCGCGAGTATCTGGTCGAATTCGCTAAAGTCGGATAAAAACCCAAATTAAAACATAAATTGTTGATTTACTTCTCATCTACTTGTGTCAATTCGAAAGTTCATTCCCTCCTATATGGTACGAAAAGGTAGTACTAAGACAGTGGTAGCACTACAAGAAAACTGGTCTTTTACAACGGACATAATCGATGTAAAACATGCTTTAGGACAATTTAGCGACGATTATCAATTCGTCGTAAATCGTTCGTCGTTAATCCCAAAACGCCGTAACATCGTCGTAACTGTTGGGATGTTTACAAATCGTCGTTAAACATTCGTCGTAAAATCGTCGTAATATTACGACTATTTTACGACGTTTATACCAATGAGGTGTTACGACGATCATACGACGGTTTGTGTTACGACGATTTGTGTTACGACGATTATACCAATGAGGTGTTACGACGGTATGTGTTACGACGATGTGTTACGACGATTTTACGACGATTACGATGGATGAGTTACGACGATTTTACAACGAATTAAGTACGACGAGTTTACGACGGTTGGTGTTACGACGATGTTACGACGGATAGTTTACGACGAATTTACGACGGTTTATCGAATTAGCATATTTAATAATTTAATTAATAAATATAATTAAATTATTAAATAATAATTTAAATTATTAATATTAAAATTAAAAATAAAATTAAAATAAATAATTATAAAATACAAATCAAAGTTTCAATTAGAAATTACAAAATCCTAATTAATACCAAAATGTCCAAAAAACTCTTCGTCGGTTCGCTGCAACAATTTGTCTCGCTGTGCAGCGAGCGGATCCACATCTTGATCCGCATCTCTCGGTCCCGATGTCGATGCTTGCTGCGCTCTCAGGGCCTTCGCCAATGCGGGATTATCTACCGCAAGAAGCTCGAACAGAAAATCGTATCTTTGGATCATCTTATCTAATCCAAGGATCTTCTGTTCTAATTCCGCTTGCTTCGCCCGTAAAGTGTTGGTCTCGGTATGGGCGGTGTTCAACTCGTTCCTCAACCCAACCGGATCGTCGTTCGGATGATGTGCGGAAGACGAGGCAACAAAACTACCTCGAATCGATCCCATCCCTAAAACTCTGCCCTTCTTCTTCGGGGCAACCTAAAAAAAATGTTAAAATTAATAAATTAAATACGAAATAATTACGTAAAAATATAATATGATAATTATTACCTCTTCAAATATCTCGTCCATCTGGGTTGTGGTCAAAGTCGCGTTGGACTGAACAAAGCTACCTCCAGGTGATAGCTGCTGAGAGAGCTGAGTTTGACGCTCCTCAATCCGTGCTTGGGCGGTATTGTAGAGCTGCTCCGCTCGAGGATCCACAAAAGAACCGTCTTTCTTTTTGTGAGTTTCCTCAAAAACTCTAGTCATCGGAGGAAGTTCGCCTCCGTTTGCCTAAACAAATGACATTCGAAAAAAAAACGGTTAAAAATTAAATTTAATTAATTACAAACTAGGAAAAAAAAGTATTATAAAAAATCATACCATTTGAAGACGGTTTCCCGTAAATGACGTCTGACTTGAAGTATGTGGCAACACCGCCAGACGACCGTCTGGACCGACAGTGTTCCGAGAAGCCGAACACTTAGCAGCCACTTGCTGCGAATGCGGATCCATCCAGTATGTCTTCAAGCCGTTCCAGACTTCGGAAGGCATGTACGGGGGCTTCGCCGCATCGCCCTCAACCTCCCACTTCCGCTTCCAATCGGAGAAGGTATTGTTGAGCCGCAATTTTCCCTTCGCCTTAAACTCCGTCTTCTCCGTCTCGTTGATCGCAACATCCCAGTGCCATTTTTGCTATAAAAACAAGAAAATAATTAGAAACGATTAAATAAAATTAAAAAAAAAAAAGTAAAACGACTATTACCGCGAAACATTTGAACCACATATCAACGACTGATATATCATGGTTTTTACCCCTTTTAAGCCATGATATAAGTCCGTTTTATAGAGTCTTTCTAGTATTTTGGAGTCTTTTAGAGTCTTTTACATGTTTTAGCACGTTTGGAGCATAATTGGAGATATTGGAGCTTTCTGAAGCATTTTGGAGCAAAGCAGAAGTTCGTGTTGCTGAGTACCCGATTTCACGATCAGTGTCGATCGATACTTCCTAGTATCAATCGATACCTCTCCACAGCAAGACATGGGCCGCGACTTATGAAGAGTTGAAGAATTACAACTTGGTCTAGAAGACTTTAATATTTACAAGAAGGCCCAAAACGTGATTTATGTTATTTAATAGGACTTTACAACCAGTTTGTTGGCTACGCTTTATTTTATTCTGGATTTGTGAGAGAGATTTTGAAGGGAGACAAGTCTGAAACTCTGTTCGTCCGAGAGAAGATTTCGAACCCTCTTATTACTCTTTCTATTTTATTGATGATTTATTCAAACATGTTTATTGCTTCAATCTCCATGTATGAGTAGATCTACTTTAGGTTTAGAGTTTTCTCACATGGATTTCTTTGAATGCTAGGTTGATTTATTGTTAGGGTTCATAATCTAAATTAGTTCTTCGCCTTAGGTTGTTCTCAAAGCTAATTCTAGATTGATCACCTAGAACTTAGATCTTAGGTTAATTGATTAGGCACGACAGTGCAATTGAGTAATCTGATAGAATTTAAGGTGAGCAAATTGATTATTCGCAAAGAGATTTGGTTTAATTGATTTGTGAACATATCAAACCTGAAATTAAAGCTGGTTTATTCTTAGGAATTTGCAAAGAAATTTGGGATTCTGAAATTTAGGTTTAGATAATTTTCGCAACGACAGTTGGTCAATTATACTTTAGTGATTTGAGTTCCAGAACCGTGCATAACCTGAACCCTGATTAGTTAGTCTGCATTCATTGATTTTCTGAGAAATACCCTAGGCCTATATTCTCTCCATTGAATTTACAACTCGTTTAGTGCTTATTGTTTTTATTTCATCCTATTTGCTTAGCTTAATTCGATACTATTTTGTCTATTGTGCGATTTCTCTGAGTTCTTGTGTTCGACCCCTGATATACTGCAGCAACTGCTTTAGTACTTTTTAGGGTATTAATTTGAGCATATCAAATTTGACGCCGTTGCCGGTGACTCAATTTCGCCATTAGATTTTAGCTATCGAGTTTCGACTAAGCCCGCCGGTATCGATCGATACTACCTAGTATCAGTCGATACTCGTCGTTTCTTTTTGTTGATATCGATCGACACCACTTGGTATTGATCGATACTCATTGCGTTTTTGTGACTAACGTTCTTGATTTTTGTGTTTCAGGTGCATACCTAATCGGGAAACAAGAAAAAACAAGAGCACTCCGCTAGTCAATCTATCGTTAGAGAAGCTAGCACGTTTAGAACGCACAAACAGAAAGACAAAGCAAACATCAGGGATGAACAACTCAGTGGTTTTAAGAGCTGGTGAAGCTGGAGTCTTGAGAGACCAAGAGGGTCAAGTGTGCAATGAGAGAGGGCAGCGACTTGATGAAGCTGGAAACGTCATTGTCCCTCCTACTGTTGTTGGTCAGATTGTCGCACCAGCTGCGCAAGCCAACGTTGAGAATGCTGGGGTTAATCGAGGTAGAACACTTGGTGAGCATAACAGACCTAATCAGTTCTATGCCAATCGAGCTGCGATTCGCAATCCAACCTTTCAGAGGAATGACTTTGAGCTGAAACATGCATATTACGCTCTTGTAAGTCAGAATCCTTTCCATGGCCTACCTCATGAACACCTCATGGATCATATCGAAAGGTTCGAGGATCTGGTCACTAGTATGAAGTACAATGGAGTGCCCAATGAATTCATTTTCTGCAAACTTTTCCCATATTCTCTTGGTGGGGATGCTGTCTATTGGTTGAAACAGTTGGCTCGTGATTCGCTAACTACATGGGATGAGACGAATAATGCATTCCTGAACAATTTCTATGATGATGCGAGATCCGAGGAGCTCAGGAACAAGATCTCTCAATTTGCTCAGGGTCCGACAGAGGCATTCAAAGCTGCTTGGATTCGTTTCAAGTCTTATAAGAGAGATTGTCCACACCATGGGCACTACAAGAAAACATCGTTTTTGCCACTGCTAGAATGGTCTCAAAATAGTCGCAAATCAGGGTTTTGAGACTATTTTGTGACTCCAGAAAGTAGTCGCAAAACGCTCGTCGCTAATTTTTGGCGTCGCAAAAAAGTGGCACAATTGCGACTAATATACGACTCCATAATAAGTCGCAATTTTTGCGGCTAAATTAAGACTGCACTGATAATCATAACCCGAAGTTTTTTGCGACTAACATGAGACTCATGTAGTAGTTAAAAATGGAGTCATAATTTAATTACATATTTTGCGACTAATTAGTGACCACAATAATCAACCGAGTCATAAAAATGATGTAAAACTTAGCAACCGATTTGCGACTACGTGTAAAAAATAATTAATTATTGTTAAAAAGAGTAACTATTTTGTGACTACATTTAATAACAAAGAGTAACCATTTTCCGACTACATGTAAACAAAAAAAGACTAACTATTTTGCGATTACGTGTAAAAAGAATAAAAAAATATTTTTATTAACAACAATAATTTATAATATATTAAAATTAACCAAATTAATTTATAAAAAAGACAAAAAACAAATTAAGAAAACGGTTTTAAACCACGCTCCAGCCACCGTACCTCCACCGCTGAAGCTCCAGCCACGCTCCGAACTCCTCCTAGACACGCGCCGCTATCTTCAAGCGGAGCCGGGTCCTGAACAGAGCATCTGCCTTCCGCCGAGTCGCCGGTCTTCTTCTCCGTGTCGCCTCTTCCGTGCCTCCTCCACCTCCTCGCGAGCTACTCCGGCCAGATCTGCTCCTCCGAGTGCATCTCGAGCTCTTCCGTCTGGCCCCCTCCTCCACAGCGACTGGATCTGAAAAAAAAAAGAGTGGGATGAGGAGGAGAAGAAGAGAAAGAAGGAGAAGAAGATAAAGAAGAAGAAGCGGAGGAAGGAGAAGAGGAGACTTACCGTGAATCTCTTGTAAACAAAATTGAAAGACAAAGAGAGATTAGTGAGAACGAGTCCGTGAGAGAGAGAGACCAATCTTTTGAGGAGAAGAAACGATGCAGAGAAAGAAAAAAAGAGAAGAAGAAAAAGAAGGAAAACATTGGTGGCCGTTAGATTAAATTTTATCAACGGTTGAGAATAAAACTAAGTGTGATCCTTGTATTTATTGAGTAACCAATGAGAATTAAGTCTTTTTTTGCATTTTGATGTAGATTAGTAATATTATAACTTGTTATAAAAGTAATATTATTAGAAACATAATTTTATTTGGGGTTTATAATTTTGTGTATATTATTTGATATTTATGTGTAAGATCTAGTTTACAATTTAAGATTTAGAGTTTATGATTAATGGTTAAAGGTTTAGAGTTTAGGGTTAATGGTTTGTGTTTGGGGTATATAATTTAGTATTTATAAAATGATTATATTTTAAAAAATTGTATTTTTGCATTTTTTTGTATATTATTTGATATTTATGTGTAAGATTTAATTTACAATTTAAGATTCAGAGTTTATGATTAAGTGTTAGAGGTTTAGGGTTTAGGGTTTAGAATTTAGGATTTATAAAATGATTATATTTAAAAAAATTGTATGTGTTAATTTTTTTTTGTATATTATTTGATATTTATGTGTAAGATCTAGTTTACAATTTAAGATTTATAGTTTTTGAAAATCAAATCAATAAATTTACTTTTTAACTACATACTAATATTTGATATAAATGAGGAGATATGAAAAAGTTATGAATCTTACAAATTTTTAAAACTTTGATAGATTGTAAATGATATATATGATTTATCAAGTTAAATTCATAGTTTAACATTTACAAACATTGTTAAAAATGTGAATTTTGTAAAATTGAAATCAAGTAGTCACAAAGTAGTCACAAAATTAGAGACTACTTTGTGACTCCATCGATAAAATTTTTAAAAATATTGTTTTGTAGTCACAAAGTACTCGCAAACCTTTTAAAAAAACCATGCAGTCGCATCTTAGTGGCAAATTAGTCGCATAACAATAGCATTGCAGTGGCAAAACAAAACCCTAAACACTAAATGAATAGTTTAAATCGTATATGCTATTTTTTAACAGTTATGAATAAAATAAACATATGTACATACATAGATATTGAAATTTACTCGAGTTTTTGTTACAAAAGCTAATATATATGTTTTGCAAATCAAATCAATAAATTTACTTTTTAATTACATACTAATGTTTGATTTAAGTGTGGAGATGATGAGAATATCTGAAAATGTTATGAATCTTACAAATTTTAAAAACTTTGATATATTGTAAATGATATATATGATTTATCAAGTTAAATTCATAGTTTAACATTCACAAACATTGTTAAAAATGTGAATTTTGTAAAATTGAAATCATGTAGTCACAAAGTAGTCACAAAATTAGTGACTACTTTGTGACTCCATCGATAAATTTTTAAAAAATATTGTTTTGTAGTCACAAAGTACTCGCAAACCTTTTAAACAAACCACTCAGTCGCATCTTAGTGGCAAATTAGTCGCATAACAATGACATTGTAGTGGCAAAACAAGACCCTAAACACTAAATGAATAGTTTAAATCGTATATGCTATTTTTAACAGTTATGAATAAAATAAACATATGTACATACATAGATATTGAAATTTACTCGAGCTTTTGTTACAAAAGCTAATATATATGTTTTGCAAATCAAATCAATAAATTTACTCTTTAATTACATACTAATGTTTGATATAAGTGTGGAGATGATGAGAATATCTGAAAAAGTTATGAATCTTACAAATTTTAAAATCTTTGATAGATTATAAATGATATATATGATTTATCAAGTTAAATTCATAGTTTAACATTCACAAACATTGTTAAAAATGTGAATTTTGTAAAATTGAAATCAAGTAGTCACAAAGTAGTCACAAAATTAGCGACTACTTTGTGACTCCATCGATAATTGTTTTTTAAATATTTTTTGTAGTTACAAAGTACTCGCAAACCTTTTAAAAAAACCACGCAGTCGCATCTTAGTGGCAAATTAGTCGCATAACAGTGACATTGTAGTGGCAAAACAAGAACCTAAACACTAAATGAATAGTTTAAATCGTATATGCTAATTTTAACAGTTATGGATAAAATAAACATATGTACATACGTAGATATTGAAATTTACTAGAGTTTTTGTTAAAAAGCTAATATATATGTTTTGCAAATCAAATCAATAAATTTACTCTTTAATTACATACTAATGTTTGATATGAGTGTGGAGATGATGAGAATATCTGAAAAAGTTTTGAATCTTACAAATTTTAAAAACTTTGATTGATTGTAAATGATATATATGATTTATCAAGTTAAATTCATAGTTTGAAATTTCAAATAACTGAAATTATGATTTATAAGACAATTTTTTTCTTTGTAGTCTTATTTCAGTCACAAAATGTGCCACTGATTAGTGACTACTTGTGAAATTTGCGACTACAATGTGATGACAAGTGTTTTCGTAGTCGCAAATAAGTCCCAAAATCTTGAAAATAAAACAATGCGAAAATTTACAAACTATTTTGGGAAAAATTGTGACTAATTTGTGACCTTGTCTTTGTGTCTACAAATGTAGTCGCAAATTCGTAGCTCTTTGATAAATATTTTGCTACTCCACAATTTAGTCAGAAAATAGTCGCAAAAACGTGCCAAATTAGCGACTAAACTACAACTAAAGTTTTTGGTCGCTAATTGCAACTAATATGCGACTAAGTTATTGAGAGTCTCAAATGTGTAGCAAATTGGTCACATATTAGTCGCAAGTTTTTGCGACTACAGGTGTAGTCGCAAAATGGAGTGGCTAAATCGATGTTTTCTTGTAGTGGGGTTCACTCAGGTTCAGCTGCTGGGCATTTTCTACAGAGGGGTTGATTGGAGGTACCAGATGGGTATGGATGCTGCGAGTAATGGGAACTTCAACACCAGGTATCCAGATGATGCGGTTGTGTTGATTGAGAACTTGGCGTCTAGTAATATCACCAAGAATGCTGATTTCGAGCGGAAGAAGCAAGCTGGAGGAGTTGATGGATCGCAGATTGCTGAAGTTCAGGCCAAGCTGGATTTTCTGATCGGAAAGTCGAAGAAGACTGTACACTTTGTTGATGGAGTCGAAAATATTGATGAGGATGTTAACTACGTTGGTGGTTCTGGTTTTCAGGGTCAGTGATCTGGGTACAACAACAACCGAAACTTCAACAACAACAATCAGCAAGGTGGGTACAAGTTTGAGGGAAACCAATCTGGCTTTGGAGCAAAACAATTTGCTTAGAAACCACTCCAAAGCAGCGACTTCACTCGAAACTATGGGAACTCTTCGTACCAACCAATCTCTCCTAAGGCCACAGAGAATAAGATGGAATCCATGATGGAACAAATTCTTCGGGGACAAGAGAAGTTGCAAGGTGACTTCAATGGGAAGTTTGACTCTCTGTACATTGAGCTAAATGGAAAAATTGAAGCCATCAATCTTAGCCAGAGGAAGTTGGAAACTCAGGTCGCTCAGAGAGCAACGGCTGTAAAGAGACAGGAAGGTTTTCTTCCAGGAAAAACTGAGAATCCAAGGGCACACATAAATGCCATCACCTTGAGGAGTGGAAAAGAGGTGATTACAGGGGTGAAGAACAGCCCAATTGCAGAGAATCTCATCGATCTTGCTGAAGAAGATGATTGGGATTCTGAAAACCCGCAGGTAGCGATCGATACCAACCAGTGTCGATCGACACCGGTTCAGACATCTGCACGAGGGGATCCAAAATCTCGTGTGTCGATCGATACCCCTCCAGTATCGATCGATGCTGATACACAGGTCATGAAGGAGCCCGAGATTGTCAAGGAGAGGGTGTATAAACCCAAGATGCCTTATCATATGCCTCCTAAGATGACAAAGAAGGAATCGGAGGATGCCAGATGCAAGACTATGCTGGATAAGTTGGTTGTGGAACTTCCTTTTGTTGATGCTATTAAGACTTCTCCAGCTTTCAGGAGGTATGTGAAGAAGATGGTTTCTAGCAATGTGAACTTTGAGGAAGGTGTCATGATGATTACAGCTGAGTGCAGTGCGATTCCACTCAACAAAATTCCCAAGAAGCTACCAGACCCAGGGAGTTTTGTTTTGGATTGCACTATCTTCACAGAGAGGTTCGAGCGTGCTCTCTGCGATATTGGGTCGAGTGTGAACCTTATGCCACACTCAGTTGCCAAGCGAATGGGGATGACATATTTCCAATCTACAAGGATTTCGCTGGTACTTGCTGATCGCTCAGTGCGACTCCCAGAGGGACTACTTGAAGATGTCCCAATCAAGATTGGGAATCGCTTGATCCCAACAGATTTCATCGTCCTGAAGTACGATGTTGAGCATAAGGATCCTCTTATACTGGGCAGGCCATTCCTTGCAACTGTTGGAGCCTTGATCGATTGCAAGAATGGACAGATATATCTCAACATCGGTGATTTGGTGATGTCCTTTAACATGGAAAAGATGATGAAGAGACCAACCATCGATGGGCAGACATTCTATGTGGACACCTTCAGTGACATAGCAGAGAAGTACTTCCTGGAGATGCACCCTGAGGATCTACTGGAGAGAGCATTGGTCTGTTCAGCCACTTCAGAGGTCCATTTGTGCGATGATACTGCTGGATATTCGAAGATGCTCGATTCAGCATCGTCAGTATCGATCGATACCCCTCCAGTATCGATCGATACCCTGCGACCAGAAAGAGAGTTGGCCGAGAGTTCTAAGCATGCTGTTGGGCTTGGGGATTGGAGTACAGAGAAAGCTCCTAAGATCGAACTAAAGCCACTCCCATAAAATCTGAGGTATAGTTTTCTTGGCCCTGATTCTACATACCCAGTCATTGTTAATGCTTCTTTGAACAACACAGAGAATGCCTTACTGCTGCGCAAGTATCGCAAAGCTCTTGGCTATTCTCATGATGATATTTCAGGTATAGCACCAGACTTGTGCATGCATCGAATTCACCTGGAGGATGAGTCTAAGTATTCGATTGAGTGTCAGAGGAGGCTGAATCCAAACCTGAAGGAAGTGGTCAGGAAAGAAGTGATGAAACTTTTAGAAGCAGGGATTATCTATGCCATCTCAGATAGTTCTTGGGTTAGTCCGGTTCACGTTGTACCTAAGAAAGGAAGTATAACTGTGGTGAAGAACGAGAAGGATGAGCTGATCCCTACGAGGACGATCACTGGTCACAGGATGTGTATTGACTACAGGAAGCTGAATGCGGCTACAAGGAAGGATCACTTCCCATTGCCATTCATTGACCAGATGCTGGAGAGGTTAGCAAGTCACCCATACTACTGTTTTCTCGATGGGTACTCAGGCTTTTTCCAGATTCCTATACATCCAGAGGACCAGGGAAAGACGACCTTTACATGTCCCTATGGCACATTCACCTACAGGAGAATTCCATTTGGATTATGTAACACTCCAGCGACCTTTCAGCGATGCATGATGTCGATTTTCACAGACATGACTGAGGAGTTTATGGAGGTTTTCATGGATGATTTTTCAGTGTATGGATCGCCATTCAAGGATTGTCTGGATAACTTGTGCAAGGTACTTCAAAGATGCAAGGAGAAGCATTTGGTTCTTAATTGGGAGAAGTGTCACTTCATGGTACAAGATGGCATCGTTCTTGGGCACAAAGTTTCTAAGGCAGGGATCAAAGTTGACAAGGCTAAGATTCAGGTCATGACAAGCCTGCAACCTCCACGATCTGTATCTGAGATTCGAAGCTTTCTTGGTCATGATGGGTTTTACAGGAGGTTCATCAAAGATTTATCTAAGCTCGCACGCCCACTCACAGCCCTGTTATGTAAGGAAGTCAATTTTAATTTCACATCTGATTGCCTTGCAGCATTCGAGAAAATTAAGAAGGCATTGGTGAGTGCTCCTGTATTCCAACCACTTGATTGGAATTTACCTTTTGAGGTTATGTGTGATGCGAGTGATTTTGCTGTTGGAACTGTGTTGGGTCAGAGGAAAGACAAGAAGCTCCATGCTATTTAGTATGCCAGCAGGACGTTGGATGATGCTCAGCGAAATTACAACACCACTGAGAAAGAGTTGCTTGCAGTTGTCTTCTCTTTTGAGAAATTCCGGTCCTACTTGATTGGGAGCAAGGTTATTGTTCACACAGACCATGCTGCTCTCAAGTACCTACTGAAGAACAAGGACCTCAAGCCTCGTCTATGCCGATGGATTCTTTTACTTCAAGGGTTCGACATCGAGATCAAGGACAAGAGAGAAGTTGAGAATGGCGTTGCTGACCATTTATCGCGATTAAAAGTCGATGAAGTCGTTCCTTTTGATGATTTCCTGCCAGAGGAAGGCATTTACTTCATTGAAGCTCAGATTCAAGACTTTTGTCCCGATAATCTGCAATTTTCACGAGTGCAGACTTTCGGTATCGATCGATACTCACCTAGTGTCGATCGATACCTGTCGAGACTTGGACCTGTTTTGCCTGCAGAGCACCTCGACTCTTATGATGTCTATCTAGCTGCTGACTCTAGTCCTGCACGACCATGGTACGCTGACATTGCCAACTACCTTGCTGTAGAGACTGAGCCAAGGTATCCCACAAAGTATGCTAGGAAGAAGTTTATGCGCGAGACGAGGAAGTTCTTCTGGGATGAGCCGTATCTGTACAAGCACTGCTCAGATGGTATCTACAGAAGATGCGTCGCGGAGTCTGAGGTGCCAGCAATTCTTTTTCATTGCCAGGGATATGAGTATGCTGGTCATTTTGCTACTTTCAAGACGGTGTCCAAGGTTCTTCAAGCAGGCTTCTGGTGGCCTACTATGTTCAAGGACGCGAATGTTTATATCTCACAGTGTGATGTCTATCAGAGGAGAGGGAAGATCAGCAAGAGACATGAGATGCCACAGAATTTCATCCTTGAGGTTGAAGTTTTCGATTGCTGGGGCATCGATTTTATGGGTCCCTTTCCCTCGTCACACGAGAACAGATACATCCTTGTTGCTGTGGACTATGTGTCCAAATGGGTGGAGGCGATTGCTAGCAGAACCAATGATTCTTCGGTGGTCGTTAAGCTATTTAAGACCATAATTTTCCCTCGATTTGGAGTACCTCGAATTGTGATAAGTGATGGTGGTTCTCACTTTATCAACAAGATTTTCGAGAGGTTGCTGAAGAAGTATGGTGTAAATCATCGTGTGGCTACTCCATATCACCCTCATACCAGTGGGCAAGTCGAGGTCTCCAATAGGCAGATCAAGGAAATTTTGGAGAAGACAGTGGGTGCTTCCAGGAAAGATTGGTCAAGAAGCTGGATGACGCGCTATGGGCTTACATGACTGCTTTCAAGACACCACTGGGTACTACACCGTTCCACTTGCTGTACGGGAAAGCATGTCACCTTCTAGTGGAGATAGAGCACAAGGCTGCATGGGCGACGAAGTTGCTGAACTTTGACATCAAGCCTGCAGCAGAGAGGAGATTGATTCAACTGAACGAGCTGGATGAGATTAGGCACCACGCCTACGAGAACTCGAAGCTGTACAAGGAGAGAGCTAAGGCCGATCATGATAAGAAGATCATCTCCAGACATTTCGAGCCGAATGATATGCTCAAATTAATACCCTAAAAGTACTAAAGCAGTAGTTGTAGTAAGTGTAGGGGTCGAACACAATGACTCACAGAAATCATACAATAGATCGTATAGTGTCAAATCAAGCTAAGCAAATAAGATGAAACAAAAGACAATAAGCAGTAAACGAGTTGTAATTTGATGGAAGAAATATAGGCCCAGGGTATTTCTCAGGAAATCAATGAATGCAGATAAACTGACTAACAGGATTCAGATTACGCACTGTTCTTGAACTCAAATCACTAAAGTATAATTAACCAACTGTCGTTGCGAGAATTATCTAAATCTAAATCCTAGGAATTCCAAATCTCTTTGCGAATCCTAAAGTCTAAATCGGCTTTAATATCAGTTTTGATATGTTCACAAATCAATTAAACCAAATCTCTTTGCGAATAATCAATTTGCTCACCTAAGGTTCTATCAGGTAATTAATCGCACTGTCGTGCCTAATCAATTATCCTAAGATCTAAGTTCCAGATTCGTCAACCTAGAATTAGCTTTGAACACAACCTAAGCGAAGAACTAATTCAGATGGTGAATCCTATAAACTAATCAACCTAGCATTCAGAGAAAACTCTTCTGAGAACCCTGAACCTAAAGTGGATCTACTCAGACATGGAGAATGAAACAATCAACATAACTGAATAAATCATCAAATAAATCAGAAAGAGTAATAAGACGGTTTTTGAAAGGACCGCATTTTTTTTTTTTTTTTTTTTTGCAAAGAAAGTAAACATATAATTAACATTATTACACCAACAGTACAACGCAAGTACTACAGCTTAAACAAGCTAACGGTTATAACAACAACTGGTATCGATCGATACTCCCCTAGTGTCGATCGATACCCAAACAACGAAAGCCAGCCCCGGGTCCTAATCATCCCCTCATTACCGCCTTGATTCCACGATCACGCCTTATCTTTACCTGCATCGACAAAAGTGATGCATCAACATTTGGCTAACCAAATGCTGAGTGAGATTGATCATCCCAACAACAGGCTACCAAGAAGCACAATATAACAATTATCAATGATTAATTAGTAACGAATTAAACATTCAACACCAGTCGCAACTGGTATCGATCGACACCCCCATGGTATCGATCGATGCCCAAACCACACACAAGTCCCGACAAGGGACTGGTATCGATCGATTCCCCAACAACACTAGGTATCGATCGATACAACACACAAGTCCCGACAAGGGACAGATATCGATCGACACCCAAACACAACACTTGGTATCGATCGACACAACACGGTTCAAGTCTATCACCTCGATACACTACAAGATAAGATCACCGCCAAGGGACATGTATCGATCGATACTCCCATGGTATCGGTCGATACTCCATCGCGATTCACCAGCATACAAGCCACCACAAGCATCAACAAGCTTTAACAATGCACCACGCAAGCTCACTTGCTAACCTTTGGTCACAACTCACCTTAAACGCGAAAGGATCGAGCTCTAAAACGACTTCCCGAGCTCAAGATCGATCTCCCTCTCTTCTCACAAGCTTATACCAACACAAAGCTCGTCAAACCTCTACTTCAAGCTTCTCACCAAGCTCAACTCTCTCGATCTCGCAAGATCTAAGCTTCGCAAAGCCTCTCTCTCTCTTTCTCTCCTTCTCTTTCTCTCTCGCTCTTTCTTTCTCTCTTTCGCGACCAACTCTGGTTTTATCCTCTAAGGATACGCTTTTATACTCGAAAGAAGATAAGAGAAGAAGATAATCCCGAGAAAACCCGGCTGGTATCGATCGATACTGCCCAGTATCGGTCGATACTGTCCGGAACAACCAGAATTGATTATTTTCCCTTTTATAACCAATTCTTCCGGAACACGGGCGCTACAATTCTCCCCCACTAACTTAGATTCGACCTCGAATCTTCGCTACCGTTCATCTCCCATGAACCGTCCATCTCCAATGAAACCTAATCGTCGCAACGATTACACAACCCTTGGCCAACCCGGCCAACGCAAAACTCACACGAGGTCCAACCAACCTCCGAGGTTTCCCATTCAGTCCCTATGCTTATGACACCGCGGCATCATATGTATTTATTGCTCGACACAAGCCAACCTCATCACTCAAGACACCGCAGCATCTCCGAGTTCCGAGCATCGGCCATATCCCGCAGGATATCTACCATACCTCGCAAGGTATCAACCATACCACATCACCCAAGACACCGCAGCATCTCCGAGTTATGGGTATCTGCCGTACCACTCCACTCAAGAATATAACCTACAAGAGTCTCGATACCCCATACCACTCAATTCTAGGGAATATATCCCACGTCTGGGACATACTCCTTACGAATCCACGGTATCACGTATTACTCTAGGCTATAAACCTCCCGAGTCTGGGTACATCGCCACTCACACTCTCAAGACACACAGTCCTGCGAGCTATCGGCGCCAGAGGAACTAGTCCTCTCATCGAGCAATAAATCACATATCTCTAAGCATCTCGACTGAACTACCTCCCGTGATCCGTGTAAATCCTCGCAAGGCAACACCGGCATCACCCATACTCCATACCCGGAATATCTGCCGTGCATGACCAATAACCCGGCCATCGCACCTCCCACCTGGTATCGATCGATACTAAAACCAACACTTGGTGTCGATCGATACAACCGCAGTAATAAGATCATCCATCCTATCACTCTCTTGCATTAACGCTTTTACCCCAGCGTAATGCACAACCGTGACTCCCAAAGTCACCAATAATAAGAAATACTCATCTTATTATACATCATAATGTAACATCGTTCTACACAACGGCAATACAAAATGATATACACATAGCATACAGCTATAACCGAAACTGGAACCTCTCGATGGAACTCAAGCCGCAGCTTGCTTCTGGAACCACTTCTGGAACCTCGCTTCCATCCTAGCTTCTGGCTCCCAAGTTTCCTCCTGCACCCCGTCACAGTCCCACAGGACTCGCATCATCGGAATCCTCTTCCGACGAAGCTCCTTGACCCTCCGCTCGAGAACTCTCAAAGGTCTCGCCTCAACGGTCAAATTGGGCTGGAGATCTGACGGAATCTCAGCCAATACCTCGTCACCCCTATGCAAACACTTCTTCAGCATCGACACATGGAAGACCTTATGAAATGCTTGCATAACCGCGGGTAACTCCAACCGATACGCAACCGGTCCCACACGCTCTACAATCCGGAACGGTCCCATATACCTCGGACTCAACTTAGTCGCAACAATGGACCTGTTCGGACCTCTCAGTAAAGCCATCTTGAGATACACATTATCTCCCACCTCAAACTCAAGCTCTTTCCGCCTCCTATCGGCATAACTCTTTTGCCGATCTTGGGCCTCTTTCATGTTCAGCTTCAAAACCCGGATCTTCTCCGTAGTTTCCTGAACAAAACTCGCACCCAAAGTGCTCCTCTCCCCCACTTGTGTCCAACACAAAGGGGTACGACATGGCCTCCCATACAGAGCCTCATATGGAGCCATCCCAATACTCGCCTGGTAACTATTGTTATACGCAAACTCCACCAAGCTCAAGTGATCCACCCAGTGACCACTCCAATCCAGCACGCACATCCTCAACAAATCCTCCAAAGTCTGGATGGTCCTCTCTGACTGCCCATCTGTCTGAGGATGATACGCCGTGCTCAAGTGCACTTTCGTGCCCATCTCTGCCTGAAACGCATTCCAGAACTCCGATGTGAACTTAGGATCCCGGTCTGAAACAATACTCACCGGTACTCCATACAGTCTCACAATCTCCTGCACGTACCTCCTAGCCAAAACTGCCGCCCCATCGGACTTCTTAATGGCCAGAAAACGCGCACACTTGGTCAATCGATCAACGATGACCCAAACAGCATCCTTGGTCCGAGAAACCGGTAACCCCACCACGAAATCCATCGTGATCATATCCCACTTCCACTCTGGAATGGGTAGGCTCCGCAACAAACCACTCGGGACCTGGTGCTCCGCCTTCACTAATTGGCACACGTTGCACGACGCGACCCAATTAGCCACATCCTTCTTCATCCCGACCCAATGATAGTAGCGCTTGATATCGCGATACATCTTAGTCGCTCCTGGATGAATCGAAAACATACTGGAATGAGCCTCACTCAGGATCCCTCGCCGCAAATCCTCATCCAAAGGTACGCATACCCTCCCATTAACAAGGATAGTGCCGTTCGCAGATACCTGATACTCAGAACCCTCTGCTCTCGCAGCCTTAACCAGAACCTCATCTTTTTCCTGAGCCAACCGAACTCTGCTCAAAAGATCCGCCTGGTTAGCCGCCTCTAAGCCCAAAGGTTCCTGAGATACAACACATAAACGCAATGTGCTAATCTCGCTCACCAAAGACTCAACCTCGCGTTCTCGAGCCAAAGCCACCCGCTTCCGACTCAACGCATCCGCAACCAGATTAGCCTTACCAGGATGGTAAGCTATCTCCAGATCATAATCAGCCACTAGCTCCATCCAGCGCCTTTGCCTCAAATTCAACTCAGGCTGAGTGAAAATGTACTTCAGGCTCTTATGATCTGTGAACACCTGAACCTTTCCGCCATAAAGATAGGATCTCCAAATCTTCAAAGCGAAAACCACTGCAGCCATCTCCAGATCATGGGTAGGGTAGTTGCCCTCATGCTTCCGCAGCTGCCGCGAAGCATAGGCAATAACCTTCCCCTGCTGCATCAACACACAACCAAGGCCCATCCCCGACGCATCGGTGTAAACCACGTAAGGCTCGCCTGACACTGGCAACGCCAATACTGGAGTACTAGTCAACATGGCCTTCAGTTTCGTCAAACTCTCCTCACACTCCGAGGACCACACGAAAGGAACATCCTTTCCCGTCAGTTCCGTCATAGGCTTAGCCAAACTCGCAAAACCCTTGACGAACCGCCGATAATACCCTGCCAACCCAAGAAAACTCCGAATCTCGGTGGCATTTCTCGGCCTCGGCCACGTACTAATGGCCTGAATCTTCTCTGGATCTACCGATACTCCCTCCGCAGAGATAATGTGACCCAGAAAACCGATCTCCCGCTGCCAGAAGCTACACTTGCTCAACTTAGCAAACAACTTCTGTTCCCGCAGCCTCGAAAGAACCACACGCAGATGCACCTCATGCTCCTCCCGGTTCCTCGAATATACCAAGATATCATCGATAAAGATAATCACGAACTCATCTAGATACTCCTGGAAGACACGGTTCATCAATCTCATAAATGCAGCCGGTGCATTCGTCAACCCAAATGGCATCACCACAAACTCGTAGTGACCATAACGAGATCTGAAAGCCGTCTTCCGGATATCTACCTCATCGATGGGAATCTGATGATATCCCGACGCCAAGTCAATCTTGGAGAACCAAGTAGCCCCCCTCAACTGATCCAACAACTCATCAATCCGAGGAAGAGGATACCTGTCCTTCACTGTGACTCGGTTAAGTCCCCGGTAATCAATACACAACCGAAAACTCCCGTCCTTCTTCTTCACGAACAACACCGGTGCTCCCCACGGTGAAGAACTCGGACGAATGAACCCTTTGTTCAACAACTCCGCCAGCTGCTTCTTCAGCTCGGCCATCTCTGCTGGAGCCATCCTATAAGGAGTCCTGGATATCGGTGCCGTCCCTGGTTCCAACTCGATCGTGAAGGGATCCGACCTAGACGGTGGCAACCCCTGCAACGACTGGAACACATCCTGGAACTCACTAACCACCCGAATATCCTGCACCCTGGCCTCTCCGACGGCCTCCGGCAAGGAAATCGTAGTTAAATACGCCTCGCAACCTCTCTCGATCAGACGCTCCGCGTGCACAACCGAGATCACGAGACTCCCGGAAGTCGGTCTCACACCCTGATACACCCACTTCCTTTCTCCTTGGTCGAACTCGACTCGCCCTCGGTGACAGTCCAGATGCGCTCTGAACTTCCCGAGCCAATCCATGCCCAAGATGACATCGTACAGCTCCACAGAGCAGATAATCAAATCGGCAGCCATGGACTCTCCTGCTACCTGAACATCCACGTCCCGCACACGACCGTGAATCCTCAGGAGCTTCCCTCCGGCAACCTCCACGAAACCCAAACTCACACCGGGCTCGCTCCGTAAATTAGCCTTCTCGGCCAACTCCGGGGAAACGAAGCAATGCGATGCTCCCGTGTCAAACAACACATGACACTCAACACCTCCAACACACAAGGTCCCTGCACATACACATGTGCCGAGAACCTTAACACCCCGACGAGCACGACATTCCCCGACACAGAATTAAACTTAGATGCGTCTAAGAAAATACCTGTGATCGGCCTGGAACTCGGCTCTCCGGACTCGGCGATGGAGTACACTCGAGGCGCTGATGCCACCTGCCTGACGGGCTGCACCACCGTGGTCTCACTCTGCCGCAACTGGGGGCACTGAGGCCTGATGTGACCCGGCTCCTTGCAGTGATAGCACACTCGAGAATCCACCCGTACTCCGCCCTTCTGAGGACAGTTCGCCACTCGGTGATCCATGCTCCCACACCCGAAGCAACCCGGACCACCCCGACTACCTCTCGAAGCGCCCTCTCGCTTCCGCTTCTGTCCTTGCATCGGCTTACTGCTTCTGCTTGGACCGGACTGCTGCTGCACAGATCTTGCCTGAAAGCTCGGTGTAACCGCTACCACCTCGTCCTTCAGACCCTCCTCAAGCAAAGCTGCAGTCTCCACCAATTCATCAACCGTGCAAAAAGACCTCACCATGCAACGGTTCCTCAAGTCGACCCGAAGACCCATCAGAAACCTCTGAACACGGTCCGACTCACTCTCAGCCGCTCGTCTAACATAAGACCCGAGCCGGTTGAACTCCACCTCATACTCGCGTACCGACCGATCCCCCTGAGTCAAACTCGCAAGCCTCGACTGGATCCGGTGGAACGCCTCCTGAGGGAAATACTTGGAGTTAAACTCCTCCACAAAATCTGCCCAAGACATCGCGGCCTGAACTCTCCGTGATGCCACACCCCTCCACCAGAGATGCGCGTCACCCTCCAGATAATGGATCGCAATGTCCACCTGGTATTCCGCGGGACACCTACTCGAGAGGAAATTCCTCTCCACCCTTCTCAACCACGCACCCGCGTCCTCAGGATTAGCACCTCCAGAGAAGAACCCCGTGCCAATCCTCTGCATCTGCTCCACCATCCTAAGGTAGGACGGGAGCTCCTCAGCAACCGCAGCTGCCACCTGAGGCTGAGCCTCCACAACTACCGGAGCCACAGGAACCTGAGCCGGTACCCTCTCTGGTAACCGCTCCAACAACCTCGACAACAGATCCGCTATGCGATCATCTCGGGCCCGAGCATCACCCGCTGCTACACCCGCAGCACCCGCTGGAACACCAGCCACACTGGCGCTCACGCCAGCCCCAACGGCACTCACACCGGCCGCACCCTCAGACCCAATCTGACTCGCACGCGAATCCTCGACCTGCTCCTCCGGCACACGGCCACGACCTCTACCACGGCCACGACCTCTACCACGTCCTCTAGCCATCTGCACACGTGCAGAAGCACAGGCTCAGAGAACGAAAATCAATCATCACAATAAAGATACTTACCGTGGAATCTCACAAGGCTCAAGAGGATGATTCTACAACCCCACACAACACCCAATCTATTCTAGAACCACCTAGGCTCCTAGAACCGTATGGGCTCTGATACCAATAATTGAAAGGACCGCATTTTTTTTTTTTTTTTTTTTTTGCAAAGAAAGTAAACATATAATTAACATTATTACACCAACAGTACAACGCAAGTACTACAGCTTAAACAAGCTAACGGTTATAACAACAACTGGTATCGATCGATACTCCCCTAGTGTCGATCGATACCCAAACAACGAAAGCCAGCCCCGGGTCCTAATCATCCCCTCATTACCGCCTTGATTCCACGATCACGCCTTATCTTTACCTGCATCGACAAAAGTGATGCATCAACATTTGGCTAACCAAATGCTGAGTGAGATTGATCATCCCAACAACAGGCTACCAAGAAGCACAATATAACAATTATCAATGATTAATTAGTAACGAATTAAACATTCAACACCAGTCGCAACTGGTATCGATCGACACCCCCATGGTATCGATCGATGCCCAAACCACACACAAGTCCCGACAAGGGACTGGTATCGATCGATTCCCCAACAACACTAGGTATCGATCGATACAACACACAAGTCCCGACAAGGGACAGATATCGATCGACACCCAAACACAACACTTGGTATCGATCGACACAACACGGTTCAAGTCTATCACCTCGATACACTACAAGATAAGATCACCGCCAAGGGACATGTATCGATCGATACTCCCATGGTATCGGTCGATACTCCATCGCGATTCACCAGCATACAAGCCACCACAAGCATCAACAAGCTTTAACAATGCACCACGCAAGCTCACTTGCTAACCTTTGGTCACAACTCACCTTAAACGCGAAAGGATCGAGCTCTAAAACGACTTCCCGAGCTCAAGATCGATCTCCCTCTCTTCTCACAAGCTTATACCAACACAAAGCTCGTCAAACCTCTACTTCAAGCTTCTCACCAAGCTCAACTCTCTCGATCTCGCAAGATCTAAGCTTCGCAAAGCCTCTCTCTCTCTTTCTCTCCTTCTCTTTCTCTCTCGCTCTTTCTTTCTCTCTTTCGCGACCAACTCTGGTTTTATCCTCTAAGGATACGCTTTTATACTCGAAAGAAGATAAGAGAAGAAGATAATCCCGAGAAAACCCGGCTGGTATCGATCGATACTGCCCAGTATCGGTCGATACTGTCCGGAACAACCAGAATTGATTATTTTCCCTTTTATAACCAATTCTTCCGGAACACGGGCGCTACAGTTTTAAATCTGATCTCGGACGAAGGGAATTTCAGATTTGTCTTCCTCACAAAACCAAAGTAAAATAAAGCATAGAAAATAAAGCATAGCCTACAAAGTGGCTGTAAAATCCCTATAAATAACCTAAACACGAATTGGGATCTTCTTGTAAATATCAAAGTCTTCTGGACCAAGTTTCAATTCTTCAACTCTTCATTAAAGTCGCGGGTCGTGTCTGCCTCGATGAGTGTCGATCGATACCAGGGGGTATCGGTCGATGCTTGACGTGAAATCGGGTACTCAGCAACACGAACTTCAGCATTGCTTCAAAATGCTCCAGAAAGCTCCAATATCTCCAATTGTGCTCCAAACGTGCTAAGACCTGTAAAAGACTCTAAAAGACTCCAAAATACTAGAAAGACTCTATAAAACGGACTTATATCATGGCCTAAAAGGGGTAAAAACTATGATATATCACCAAACGACCAGGTACTTATGTATAACTCTCGTTTGCAATTGTTTCCTGGTAAACTGCGTTCTCGTTGGTCAGGTCCTTTCATAATCAAGTAGGTCAGACCATATGGTGATGTCGTGCTGATTAGTCCTACAGGCGATGAGTTTACTGTCAATGGACAGAGGGTGAAACACTATTGGGCGAAAGCCAAAATTCCAACTGGGCAGATAATGCATTTGGATGATGCACCCACAGCCTGAATGGCGTTATAGTCAAGCTAATGACGTTAAACGAGCGCTTGGTGGGAGGCAACCCACTGGTGAGTCTGCTTTTGATTTTTTTTCTTTTTCTTTTTCATTTTGTGTTTGTGTCAGGATAAACAAGGAGCAAAACTCGAAATCGCCTCAGTATCGATCGATACCCCATTGGTATCGATCAACACCGATCGCGAATGAGACGGTTCATCATATCGATTTAAGCCTGGTATCGATCGATACCAAGCCGTGTGTCAATCGATACCAGATGTTCCATCACGGTAACTTCTTGTTTTTCTTAATTCTATTATGTTCTTTTGTTTTCTTTTACCTACTCTAGGCTGGATAACACTGGGGACAGTATTGTTTAAGTCTGGGGGAGGTGTCTGCTGACATTGTGTTTGTTTTTCTTAGAGTCAGTTGTTTTATCGAGTCAAAAACGTTTTATTGAGTCAAAACTTGTTGGAGATGATGATCATGTGCTTGAATTGTTGTTTTGATTTTGTTTTTGAGTGACCAGTGTTGCAGGATCAGAAAATCCAAGGACTGACCAGTTGACTAGAAAACATCCATGTCTCCAGCAGAGTTCTTCTGAAGCCTGAGCCAAATTTTTGCACTTCATCAATGTGGTTAGTGTTTACAGAGCTTGATTCATCATTCATATATGACAAAGGAACCCATATGTTTAAAGTAATGGTATCTCTCTCCCATGTTATAAGTTGATAAATAAGAGCATAAAAGATTGAAATGATTTTCTTCTGAGTAGAGGGCTAGGAAAATTTCCAACGATCCCATTATTCTACTTAAGAGGGAATGATCACACAAAGGTTGAAAGCGAGGTTAGGAAAATTTCCCGTGATACCACTATTCGCCTAAACCTTTGATACATAGAGAGGGAAGAACCGGGGATTCAGTAGCAAACACCATCAATACTCGCGTCTCGGACCTTGATGTGTATATGCAAATCTAAAAAAAAAAGAGAACATAATAAGAAATAAGTCCAGGGGAGAAAAAGTGATACAAAAAGTGTGAAATTGGATCGTTACTTGTCATGATATTGTATGGTAAAGAATCTAGAAGGTTCTTGAACATTGGCTGCAGCGATAAGGGCTTTATTTGAACAATGCTGCGAGATAATGTGTGGAGTCTGGAAAAGCTGCGAATGTCTACGGAGAAGTACATGGTGGTTAGATCAAAAGCTGGTTAGGTGACATTTGGGTGCTTGGGAAAAGGATCTTTGCGATGGTTCCTAAATAGGTGAGTCTCCGTGTTTTCAAACCTCTTTCTCTGGTTTAGTCTTCTATTTGCTTGAGGGCAAGCAAAGGCTAAGTCTGGGGGAGTTGATATATCATGGTTTTTACCCCTTTTAAGCCATGATATAAGTCTGTTTTATAGAGTCTTTCTAGTATTTTGGAGTCTTTTACAGGTTTTAGCACGTTTGGAGCATAATTGGAGATATTAGAGCTTTCTGGAGCATTTTGGAGCAAAGCAGAAGTTCGTGTTGCTGAGTACCCGATTTCACGATCAGTGTCGATCGATACTGCCTAGTATCGATACTATTTTGCTTAGCTTGATTCGATACTATTTTGTCTATTGTGCGATTTCTCTGAGTTCTTGTGTTCGACCCCTGATATATTGCAGCAACTGCTTTAGTACTTTTTAGGGTATTAATTTGAGGATATCAAATTTGGCGCCGTTGCCGGGGACTCAATTTCGCCATTAGATTTTAGCTGTCGAGTTTCGACTAAGCCCGTCGGTATCGATCGATACTACCTAGTATCGGTCGATACTCGTCGTTTCTTTTTGTTGATATTGATCGACACCACTTGGTATCGATCGATACTCATCGCGTTTTTTTACTAACGTTCTTGATTTTTGTGTTTCAGGTGCATGCCTAATCGTGAAACCAGAAGAAACAAGAGCACTCCGCTAGTCAATTTATCGTTAGAGAAGCTAGCACGTTTAGAACGCACAAACAGAAAGAAAAAGCAAACATCAGGGATGAACAACCCAGTGGTTTTAAGAGCTGATGAAGCTGGAGTCTTGAGAGACCAAGAGGGTCAAGTGTGCAATGAAAGAGGGCAGCGACTTGATGAAGCTGGAAACGCCATTTTCCCTCCTGCTGTTGTTGGTCAGATTGTCGCACCAGCTACGCGAGCCAACGTTGGGAATGCTGGGGTTGATCGAGGTAGAACACTTGGTGAGCATAACAGACCTGATCAATTCTATGCCAATTGAGCTGCGATTCGCATTCCAACTTTTCAGAGGAATGACTTTGAGGTGAAACCTGCATATTACGCTCTTGTAAGTCAGAATCCTTTCCATGGCCTACCTCATGAACACCCCATGGATCATATCGAAAGGTTCGAGGATCTGGTCACTAGTATGAAGTACAATGGAGTACCCAATGAGTTCTTTTTCTGCAAACTTTTCCCATATTCTCTTGGTGGGGATGCTGCCTATTGGCTGAAACAATCAGCAAGGTGGGTACAAGTTTGAGGGAAACCAATCAGGCTTTGGAGCAAAACAATTTGCTTAGAAACCACTCCGAAGCAACGACTTCACTCGAAACTATGGGAACTCTTCGTACCAACCAATCTCTCCTAAGTCCACAGAGAATAAGATGGAATCCATGATGGAACAGATTCTTCGGGGACAAGAGAAGTTGCAAGGTGACTTCAATGGGAAGTTTGACTCACTGTACATTGAGCTGAATGGAAAAATTGAAGCCATCAATCTTAGCCAAGAGTAAGTTGGAAACTCAGGTCGCTCAGAGAGCAACAGCTGTAAAGAGACATGAAGGTTTTCTTCCAGGAAAAACTGAGAATCCAAGGGCACACATCAATGCCATCACCTTGAGGAGTGGAAAAGAGGTGATTACAGGAGTGAAGAACAGCCCAATTGCAGAGAATCTCATCGATCTTGCTGAAGAAGATGATTGGGATTCTGAAAACCTGTAGGTAGCGATCGATACCAGCCAGTGTCGATCGACACCGGTTCAGACATCTGCACGAGGGGATCTAAAATCCCGTGTGTCGATTGATACCCCTCTAGTATCGATCGATGCTGATACACAGGTCATGAAGAAGCCCGAGATTGTCAAGGAGAGGGTGTATAAACCCAATATGCCTTATCATATGCCTCCTAAGATGACAAAGAAGGAATGGGAGGATGCCAGATGCAAGGCTATGCTGGATAAGTTGGTTGTGGAACTTCCTTTTGTTGATGCTATTAAGACTTCTCCAGCTTTCGAATATGTGAAGTGATATGATCATGGACAGCATGGAACTTGAACCAGAAGATGAGCTAGAAACTGAGGAGCATGAACCAGAGGAGATTGTAGCCGAGGAGTCATTGACCATCCCAACTGGTCCTATGACACGTTCTAAGTCTAAGAAGCTCAAGGAAGCTGTTGCGGGAATGCTTAGCCAAATCCAGGAGAAACCAAACTACTTGATTCACATGGGAAATGAAGCTACATTGATGATGATCCAAGCTCAAGAAGGTTAGTGAGCATGTGGTCTAGTTTTGTGCTCTTTTTCCCTATCCCCGTTTTTGTCCCATTGGGTTTTACGGAGATAGGTTTTTAACGAGGCAAAACTAGATCACTTCCCCTTTGCTCACTCGCCAACTTGCAGCCTTGCCCAGCCCATCTCCATTGGCGAATTCTCAAGGCCCATTTTTACTTGTCATTTTCGAAAACTGTCTTTTCTTTTGTTTAGGCCCATTTGTTTTTTGGCCCAGTTATTTTATGTTGTTGTTGTTTCTCCTATAAACCCTAACAGCCTCTCATTTTCGAGTTTCAACCTTCATTTTTATCAAAAACGATTTTCTTCTTCTTTTGGTCTAGAGAGTGATTCTCTTCTCCATTTTCTGGTGTGTAATATCCAGATCGTTGTTCTCCTTTGATGTGTCATATCCAGAGAGTTCAACAAGGTATATCAAAGGCTCTCAATCCCCTTTGTGTGACCCATCATCTTCCCCACGCCTTGAAGCATTCGCTGCTTGCAAGGATTATCCGTTACTCATACCCAGCATAGAGTGTCGATTTCTAGGGAGTTATTATTAAGTGGTATCAGAGCAACGCTCTATACTCTGGGTAATCTCTTTCCTATCTATTTCGCATCTGTTCTTAGTTTTTCCTTTGAGTTTCATGTCTATTCATCTCCTGATTTTGTTGTCGCATAGGTTTAACTTTGTTTGTTGTGATTTTTCGAGTCTGTTCAGTTGTTTATGTGTGTCGAAATTGTCTGTCCTTGTTCCTGTGTGATTTTCGGAACTATTAGCTTGTTCTAGTGTCAATTTCGTTCTGTTTTCATCAAAAATCAAAAATCAAAAAAAAAAAAATTAGAGTTCTAAGTGTTGCAGTTTGAGTTTTAGGTTCTGTGTGTGCTGTTTTGTGTTTAAATTCGTGTTTTAAGGTGTTAGCTTTCAAGTTGTGTGTTTCTGTGTGTTGTGTGATTGAGTCTAGAAAGCTTGCTAGTTTTTTTTATTGCAAAATCGATTTTAAGTGCAGCAGATTGTGTGTTCTAGGACTTTGAGTGTTTTCACAAGTCTGTTCATGCTTAAAAACGTGATTGAAGCAATTTTTACAAATAACTAATGACTGGCTCTTTGTTTTGTGTTGTTCTTCAGGTTGAGATGGCTGAGGATGAACCAGAAACCAGTGTCATTCAAAACAGCAAACTGCTGATGGAAGCTATGATGAAACATATGGAGCAGATGATGAATAACAAGATGGACGCTCTGCGTCAAGAACTACAGCCTAATGTAGAGCAGGTTCACAGTGATAACCAGCAGAGAAGAGCTCGTCATAAAGCACCTAGAAGAGAAGCTGAACGACCTAGGCAACGCAGAGATGATGAGACCGCAAGTTACTACAGCCAGGAGAGTGATTCAAATCAAAATAGTCAAAGGCAGAACAGACGTGCTAGAGAAGGAAGAGCTCAGCAAGACAACTTTGGAGAAGAAGATAGAGCTTGTCTTCAACTGTCAGCATTACACTGAAATCAACAGAGTGAGAGTAGCAGCTACTGAGTTTTATGATTATGCTCCCAGCTTGTGGGATCAGCTAGTTACCTCTCGGAGACGTAATAAAGAGTATCCTGTTGAAACTTGGACTGAGATGAAAAGTATTATGAGGAAAAGTTTTGTGCCTAGTCATCACCACCGTGAGCTGCACAACAAGCTCAGAAAGCTGTCTCAAGGAAACCGTAGTGTGGAAGAATACTATCAAGAGCTGGAAACACTTCTGATCCGTGCTGATGTTTCTGAGGATCGTGAGGCAACTATGTCCAGGTTCTTGGGTGGTTTAAATAGAGAGATACATGATAGATTAGAGATGCAACACTATGTTGAACTAGAAGAAATGCTTCACAAAGCTATTCTGGTTGAACAACAGCTCAAGAGGAGAAACAACTCTAAAACAAGCTATGGAGCTGGAACTGGATACACTAAACCAAGCTATGGGAATAGTTCAGCTGCTGTAAAACCAAGTTACCAAAGAGAAGAGATGTCTAATACCTTTCAACGTGAAGGGAAGCAGATCATGACACCAAAACCAGAAACTAAGCCCTACGCAGCAAATCCAGATTACAAAGGCAAGGCAGAAGCTACTACAAGGTCTCGTGATGTTAAGTGCTTCAAATGTCAAGGCAGAGGTCACTATGCCAATGAATGCATCAACAAGAAAGTAATGATCATGCTGGATAATGGTGAAGTAGAATCAGAAGATGAGAAGCTAGATTATGAATCCTTATCTGAGCATGAAGAAATACCTGCTCGTGGTGAATTACTAGTAACCAGAAGATCTCTAAGCTTGCAAACTAAGGATGAAGAGCAAGAACAGAGGGAAAATCTGTTTCATACAAGATGTTTAGTTCAGGGTAAGATCTGTAGTCTTATCATTGATGGTGGAAGCTGCACTAACGTAGCTAGTGAAACAATGGTTAAGAAGCTGGGATTGAGTGTGAGGAAGCATCCAAAGCCTTACAAGCTTCAGTGGTTAAATGAAAATGGCGAAGTGAAGGTGAACAATCACGTGTTGGTTCCCATTTCTATTGGACAGTACGAAGATGAGATCATGTGTGACGTTCTCCCAATGGGTGCTGGACATATTCTGCTTGGAAGACCTTGGCAATCAGATCGTAAGGTGATGCATGATGGCTTCACAAACCGCCATTCCTTTGTGTTCAAAGGTAGAAAAACCATTCTGGTTCCTCTAACTCCAAAAGAAGTTCATCAAGATCAGCTGAGTCTCAAGCTCAAAGAAACAAAAACCTCTACTCCAAAGCAATCAAATTTTTTCGCAAATGTAGGTGAGGTAAAGAAAGCTCTAGTGTCTAAACAGGCTTTACTTCTATTTGTTATTAAAGAAGCTCTTACCAGCTTGTCTAACCTTGCACCGGTGCTGCCGAGTGAAATGAAATCTCTATTGCAGGAGTAGGAAGACGTGTTCCCTGAAGACAATCCCAAAGAGTTGCCGCCAATTAGAGGCATTGAGCATCATATCGACTTCATGCCTGGTGCTTCTCTTCCAAACCGTCCAACATACAGAACCAATCCTGTAGAGACCAAGGAGCTGCAACGACAAGTTAGTGAGCTGATGGAGAAAGGACACATCCGAGAGAGCATGAGTCCGTGTGTTGTTCCCGTTCTACTTGTACCTAAGAAGGATGGAAGCTGGCGCATGTGCGTCGATTGCAGAGCTATCAATAATATTACGGTGAAGTATCGACATCCCATTCCTAGACTTGATGATATGTTAGATGAACTGCATGGCTCTAGCATATTCTCAAAAATCGATTTAAAGAGTGGTTATCACCAGATTAGGATGAAAGAAGGGGATGAATGGAAAAATGCATTTAAAACAAAACATGGACTATATGAATGGTTAGTAATGCCATTTGGGCTAACAAATGCACCTAGTACATTCATGAGATTGATGAATCATGTTCTGAGATCATTCATAGGAGTTTTTGTTGTTTTATACTTTGATGACATTCTGATTTACAGCAAAAACTTAGAGGAACATATAGATCACTTGCATTCTGTTTTGAGTGTGCTTAGGAAAGAGCAGCTTTATGCTAATTTTAAGAAATGCACGTTTTGCACATATAACTTGGTCTTTTTAGGCTTTGTTGTGAGTGCAGATGGGATAAGAGTTGACGAAGAGAAAGTTAAAGCAATCCGAGAATGGCCTAGTCCAAAATCAGTAGGAGAAGTTCGAAGTTTTCATGGCCTAGCTGGATTTTATAGACGTTTTGTTAGAGACTTCAGCACTATTGCTGCACCACTCACTGAAGTAATAAAAAAAGATGTTGGATTTCGATGGGAAGCAGCACAAGAAGAGGCATTCCAGGCCTTAAAAGACAAACTCACTCACGCTCCTCTCTTGTCATTACCAGATTTTATTAAAACTTTCGAAATTGAGTGTGATGCGTCTGGTGTAGGTATTGGCGCCGTGCTGATGCAGGACAAGAAGCCTATTGCATTTTTCAGTGAAAAGCTTGGAGGATCCACTCTTAATTATCCCACATACGACAAGGAGCTGTACGCCTTGGTGAGAGCTCTCCAAACGTGGCAGCACTACTTGTGGCCCAAGGAGTTCGTTATTCATACTGATCACGAATCCCTCAAGCATCTAAAAGGTCAGCAAAAGCTTAACAAGAGACACGCAAGGTGGGTTGAGTTCATTGAGACATTCCCTTATGTCATCAAATACAAGAAAGGTAAGGATAATATAGTTGCTGATGCACTATGTCGAAGGTACGCACTCCTTTCTACTCTTGATGCTAAGTTGCTGGGATTTGAACAACTTAAACACTTGTATAATTCCGATTCTGATTTTCAAGAAGTGTTCAAATCGTGTGAGAAATTTGCTACTGGTCATTACTATAGAAATGAAGGATTTCTCTTTTACGATAACCGTCTTTGTGTTCCTAATTGCTCTATTCGAGATTTACTTGTCAGGGAAGCTCATGGAGGAGGTTTGATGGGCCATTTTGGGATCGCTAAAACGCTGAGAGTGATGCAGGATCACTTCCATTGGCCTCACATGAAGAGAGACGTGGAGAGAATATGCAACAGATGTGTAACGTGTAAGCAAGCTAAGTCTAAGGTTCAACCTCATGGTCTGTATACTCCTCTCCCTATTCCTTCTCATCCTAGGACTAGAACAGGAAAGGATTCGATTTTTGCGGTAGTAGATCGTTTTTCTAAGATGTCTCATTTCATTGCTTGCCATAAGACTGATGATGCATCGCATGTTGCTAGCCTATTCTTCAAAGAAATTGTTAGATTGCATGGCATGCCTAGAACCATTGTGTATGATCGTGATACTAAGTTTCTTAGTTACTTCTGGAAAACGATATGGTCTAAACTAGGTACTAAACTCCTGTTTTCTACTACATGTCATCCACAAACTGATGGACAAACAAAAGTTGTTAATAGGACTCTAGGAACACTTCTGCGTTGTTTAATTAAAAAGAACTTGAAAACTTGGGAAGAATGCATGCCTCATATTGAATTTGCATACAACCATGCTGTGCATTCTGCTTCTAAGTTTTCTCCATTTCAGATTGTGTATGGTTTTAATCCCTTATCCCCGTTGGATCTAACTCCTCTACATGTGAGTGAAAGATTAAGCTTAGATGGAAAACAGAAAGCAGAACTTGTCAAGCAGATTCACGAAAAAGCAAGAGCAAACATAGAAGAAAAGACTAAGTAGTATGCTAAACATGCCAACAAGGGCAGACGCAAGATGATCTTTGAGGAAGGAGACCTCGTTTGGGTGCACTTGAGGAAGGAACGATTTCCAGAACAAAGGAAGTCCAAATTGATGCCCAGAATCGATGGTCCATTCAAGATCACAAGGAAGATCAGTGACAACGCCTACAAGCTTGATCTCCAAGGTAAGTACAATATTAGTAATAGCTTCAATGTTTCTGACTTAGCTCCTTTTCTTGCAGATGATCCAGATTTGAGGTCAAATCCTTTTCAAGAGGAGGGGGATGATATGATCATGGACAACATGGAACTTGAACCAGAAGATGAGCTAGAAGCTGAGGAGCATGAACCAGAGGAGATTGTAGCCGAGGAGTCATTGACCATCCCAACTGGTCCTATGACACGTTCTAAGTCTAAGAAGCTCAAGGAAGTTGTTGCGGGAATGCTTAGCCAAATCCAGGAGAAACCAAACTACTTGATTCACATGGGAAATGAAGCTACATTGATGATGATCCAAGCTCAAGAAGGTTAGTGAGCTTGTGGTCTAGTTTTGTGCTCTTTTTCCGTATCCCCGTTTTTGTCCCATTGGGTTTTACGGAGATAGGTTTTTAACGAGGCAAAACTAGATCACTTCCCCTTTGCTCACTCGCCAACTTGCAGCCTTCCCCAGCCCATCTCCATTGGCGAATTCTCAAGGCCCATTTTTACTTGTCATTTCCGAAAACTGTCTTTTCTTTTGTTTAGGCCCATTTGTTTTCTGGCCCAGTTATTTTATGTTGTTGTTGTTTCTCCTATAAACCCTAGAAGCCTCTCATTTTCGAGTTTCAACCTTCATTTTTATCAAAAACGATTTTCTTCTTCTTTTGGTCTAGAGAGTGATTCTCTTCTCCATTTTCTGGTGTGTAATATCCAGATCGTTGTTCTTCTTTGGTGTGTCATATCCAGAGAGTTCAACAAGGTATATCAAAGGCTCTCCATCCCCTTTGTGTGACCCATCATCTTCCCCACGCCTTGAAGCATTCGCTGCTTGCAAGGATTATCTGTTACTCATACCCAGCATAGAGTGTCGATTTCTAGGGAGTTCTTATTATGAAGCTTGAGAAACATTGTTTTCTCTGTCTTTCACTATCGCATGAAAAAGGAACTCGCCCTCTGCAACTTCAACAGGAAAACGATCATCAGAGGTTGTCCCCCTGTGCATTAATCAACAACTCACATTGATGAACTTACCTCGGTTTGAGGATTATTCTAAAACAAGACATGGCAACGCTTCTTCAACCCAGGGTAACCACTCAAGAGAAATCTCTTCTCGCCATCATCCAGACCCTGGGGACCGCAACTATGGTAGAGAGATTTCCTCTCACTCCCATAAGGCTCTAGCTAGGGAGGACGTGGGAAAAAGAGTTGACGAGAGAAGCAATGCCCGACAGCAACAAGATTGCTCGATCCAGCGTCAATCCAAAGAACTCGGGGAATCTTCTACCAATTATAAATCTAGACGATCAGCGCTGGAACGGCTAGCGGTTTCCACCCCCCCCCCCCCCCCCCCCCCCCCCCCCGTCTTGAAGGAATCCAGGTGGATCTCCAGCGTGTTGAATCAGACCAACTACGGGATATTGAAGTCAAATACATGGAGGAGGAAGCTGAAGAGGCAGAGGGAAGGAACCCCCGTGGATGCAGGACCAGCTGTACTGCCTCTACACCGTCTGCCTATAACAGTACCGTCATGTTCAACCGGAGGGTACTAAATTTTCTTCGAAAGCTACTATCCCAGATCTACCTCCACTCTCGGAACCCAGGATTCCTGCGTCGGCCAGATTGGGAACCCTCCCCAACTCATCGGGAGAAGCCCGTAATGTGAGAAGGAGAGTAGCGCCAAAGAGAAAGCAGCGCTAGCAACAAAACCTCAAGTCAAGAAGCGTCTACCTCGGAGTCCTCTACAAGGATCGAGCATAAGGAAAAGGATGGCGGCTCGAGTTAATTCTCCTTAGAAGAAATTGAGTACTGAGCATGTATCTCGTGGCAACAAATATTTACCTCAGAATGAGGGTGTCTCTCATGATGCGTTTGTTGCATCCATTGCCAAGGCCTTGGTGCCGTCTACTTGTAAGGGTCGGTGGTTTTCCAGAAAGAAACCACCCAATAATAATCAATGATTACAGTCTGTTGGAACTGTCAAGGTCTTAGAAACTCCTTTACAGTTCGACGCCTTAGGGAGATACGGCTGGGTATCTTCCCGGACATAATGTTTCTCACGGAAACCAAAAATCAAGATGATTATGTTTTCCGTGCTTCCCAGCACCTAGGTTACGATAACAATTTTACTGTTCCACCGATTGGCCTTAGTAGAGGTTTAGCTCTCTTTTGGAAAGGGGATACACATCTTGATATTCTATCTGCCTGCCCAAATTTTATCGACACGAAAGTCAAGGTCAAGTCAAAGACATTTTATTTTACCTTCATTTGTGGAGATCCGGTGGCTCATAAACTGTTAGAGGTGTGGAACAAGCTCTCAGAGTTAGGAGCCAACAGGGGTTCGGCATGGCTCCTAGCAGGGGATTTTAATGATATTGTTGATAATTCAGAAAAGAAAGGAGGACCAATTAGACATGAAAGATCCTTCATTAACTTCCGCAGCTTCATCGCCCAAAATGGTCTTTGAGATGTTAAGCACTCCGGAAATCCCTTATCTTGGCGTGGAATGCGCTACACTCATTTTGTCCGGGCTCGACTTGATAGAGCCTTATCTAATGATACTTGGATAGAAGAGTTTCCCTCAGGAAGATCTGAATATCTCCGATTCGAAGGTTCAGACCACCGCCCTATAATCATCTACGTTGATGACTCGCGAGTCAAACGAAAGGGTATATTTAGGTTCGATACTCGTCTGAGAGAAAAAGATGAAATTCTTCAGCTTATAGCTGCCACCTAGGACAAGGCTGATTCCCACTCCGTGGCCGGAAAAATAGCTGATTGTCGACGGGAAATTATCCGATGGACCAAAGAACAAAACTATGATAGTGCGAAGCTCATCGTAAAAACTCAAGAGGCTCTTGAAGTGGCACTTTTGGCTGATTTTCCAGTCACGGAAACAATTACCTCTCTTACGGCTATACTTGACAAAGCTTACAAGGAGGAGGAGCAATTCTGGCGGCAACGAAGTCGCGTTCAATGGCTTCATAACGGTGATCGCAACACGGGGTTCTTTCACGCCATCACCCGAGGAAGAAGAACATGTAATAGATTTACGGTCCTGGAGGATCAGCATGGAAGAGCCCATCACGAGGAACACCACTTCGCGAGAATCATCTTAGACTATTTTTGAGATATCTTCACCTCGACCTCCCTAGGTGACTTCCAAGTAGTTCACGACGTGCTATCTCAGAATACATGAATAACACTCTCATTACCATCCCAGATGCAGAAGAGATCAAGCAAGCGGTTCTCGCAATCAACGCAAGTAAGGCACCGGGTCCGGACGGTTTCTCCTAGGGTTTTTTCCATTCATATTGGCATATAGTTGGACCCGACATTGTGAACGAAATCTAAAGTTTCTTCACCTCAGGCGACTTCCCAAGAAACATGAATGAAACCCATATTCGACTTATCCCTAAAGGAGTTGGACCTCGCTCAGTTGCTGATTACCGCCCTATTGCATTATGCAATGTTTTCTACAAAATTGTAGCGAAAATCCTCACAAAACGACTACAACCAATTCTTCCTAATCTGATTTTGGATAGCCAAACCGCCTTCGTCCCAGGTCGTTCTATTTCTGATAATGTACTCATCACACACGAAACGCTACACTATCTGTGAACCTCTAAGGCAAAGAAAAGAGGAGCAATGGCGGTGAAGACCGATATGAGTAAGGCTTAAGATAAAATAGAACGAGGCTTTCTTCAAGCGGTTATGGAAAGATTGGGATTCCACTCTCTGTGGATTCGATGGATTATGCAATGCGTCTCAACCGTTTCGTACTCATTCCTCATTAATGGCGGGCCGCAGGGAAAGGTCTTTCCTACAAGGGGCTTGCGGCAAGGGGACCCTCTCTCCGTACCTGTTTATATTGTGTACTGAGGTTTTAGCGGGTTTGTGTAGGAAAGCCCAGCAAGATGAAAGTCTCCCAGGAGTTCGGGTTTCTCGAAACAGTCCTAGAGTTAACCACCTATTGTTTGCTGACGACACGATATTTTTCTGTCGTTCTGATTCAGCGAGTTGCAAGAAATTAGCCGCTATCCTGCAACAATACGAAGTAGTTTCGGGTCAGAGCATCAACCTGTGAAAATCCTCAATCACCTTCTCCTCAAAAACGCCTCGGAACCAACGAGATCGAGCAATGCGAGAATTGCATATACATCAAGAAGGAGGAAATGGTAAGTATCTTGGGGTACCTGAAAACTTTGGAAGGAAAAAGAGGGATATTTTCGCATCTCTAGTAGATCGAATCCGACAAAAATCCCATAGCTGGTCCGATGCTTGGCTCTCGACAGCCTATCCACTTAGACCTATCGGACCGACGAAAGCCACATATTGCGACCTTCGAGTGGCGGACTTAATCCTCCCGGAGACAAACCAATGGGACTGGCGTAAAGTCCAGCTATATATTCCAGATTATGAACACTGCCTTCGTTCCTTACCCCTGAGTTCAACTAGCCATAGAGATGAAATGGTGTGGCTCCCAGTGAAAAATGGCATTTACTCAATGAAAACAGGGTATGGTATATCAAGAATTGAGGAAGCTCATGAAGGTTTCCAAGAATTTAATTAGCAAGGTAACATCTGGAAAATCAGAGCCCTACCGAAAATTAAAAGTTTTCTCTGGAAGATGGCGACAGGAGCCCTACCAGTGAGCCAACAGCTGGTAAACAGAGGAATTCAAGTGGACCCGAGGTGCAGAAGATGTGGAGCTACGCATAATACTATCCATGTTTTTCGAGACTGTCCGATGGCAAAATTGGTCTGGGATGAAGCTCCCTTTAGTAACAAGTCTCACTTGCTTGAAAGCAATATTCTTGATTTTATCAAAGGATTGAAACAGCTCATGCCTCTACCTCCCCTTGGAATCACACATGTCCATCTAGCATCATGGATCTGCTGGACGCTGTGGACGGAGTGCAACCAGGTGTATTTTGGAGATATAACGCTGTCTGATAGACTCGTATTTCACCACTTTTATGCATTCATTTAGTATAGTTTTCATCTCATTTGCATATAGTTACTTGGCATTTCTTTGATTGTTTTATCTCATTTAGAGTTTTAGGGTTCTCATACTAGGTCCTAGAGTGTCTTGCATGTTTTGGAGTCCTTTTTAGGTACTTTGGAGGAATTTGACGAAGTTTGGCTCAAGACCATCCGGATCGGGAGCGAGAGAAGCGGTTAAAGACGTTTGGGAGCTTTGGAGACGCACACATCGACGTCACCGGGCGATGCAACCGGGCGATGGGAGATCCGGGGAGAAAATCCCTTAGCATCGCCCAAGCCACCTTCCCACATCGATCAACCGAGCGATGGAGACTCTTCAGGGCATGCACATCGACGTCACCGGGCGATGGGAGATCCGGGGAGAAAATCCCTTAGCATCGCCCAAGCCACCTTCCCACATCGATCAACCGAGCGATGGAGACTCTTCAGGGCATGCACATCGACGTCACCGGGCGATGCAACCGAGCGATGGGAGATCCGGGGAGAAAGTCCCTTAGCATCGCCCAAGCCACCTTCCCACATCGACCAGCTACCGCGATGGAGACTCTTAAGGGCATGTGCGTCGATGTCACCGGGCGATGCAACTGAGCGATGGGAGATTCGGGGAGAAAATCCCTTAGCATTGCCCCGTTGCATCGCCCCTTCCCCTTGATGTTAAGCATGTCGCCCAGTTTTCCAATAAAAACCTATCTAGACCTAATTTTCATTTATGCTTGTTTTGTCTAAGAAACCATTTCCCCTTTTGAGAGAGTTCTTGGATTTGTAAGAAAGATCTTTTGTTTTATGCAATTTAGTACTTATTTCTATAAATCTCTTCCATCTATCTCCTTTCTATCTTGACTATTCATCATCCATCCATGGATTCAACCTCTAACTCCATCGATTTTGAGGGTCTTTTCATGGATCTTGAGTAGTCTTTTAGGGTTTAGAGATGGGGTAGATTAGGTTGTTCCTAGGCTTGATTCATGGTGTTTAGGGTTAGATCTTCTCATATCCTTCCTTGTTTAATGTTATTAAGGCTAAATCTAGCTTGAAAAAGTAGGTTTAGAACATAGTGCATTTCATGCACACCAAGTGTTCGGTGAAATGCCTTGATGAATTAAACAAGGGATTTACATTCCTAGCCTATGATAATAGTTGTCTAGGATGTATTTTGGTTGATCTTGTTGATTTGAACTTAATGCTTGCTAATCAATGATCCAAAAATGAGAGTTTGTTAATGGGTCAGGTGATTAGCATAGTGATTAATTGCTTGAAAGAGGATTAGTCAAGTTTATGATCTTGTGCCTAAGGATTAGCTTATATGAGTAAATGAGCATCATGAATTGAGATTGAGACTTCTTATATCAATAACCCTATCTCTAGATTCGCTTTGCTTATTAATTTACATCTTGCTTAGTTGTTTAATTGCTTAAATTTAGTTACATAATCAAACCACACTTGTTAGCTTAAATGACTTATGATCCTTGCATTCTTAGTGTTTAAGATAAATCCCTTTATGGATTGATAACCTTCATACTACACGTATTGGAGTTATTGATACCTCCTAGAGATTAAAAAGTCTTGTTTCAATTTGGCGCCGTTGCCATATTGGGATTTCATTTTATCATTGAGATTTAGGTTCTTAGTGAGCTTAAGTGTTATTTTCTACAAAGTTACTAATCTCTTTTGCTTCCTATTGCTTTTACTCTCTATAGGTGTATGCATACTCGTTCCCGGGGCAATACTAATCTTGTCAAGCCTAGAGACGATATTGATCAACTTGAGAGAGGTTATAGAGCAAGAAGAAGTAGAGTGCGGTTTCAAGAGGAAGTGATTGACGACATGGAAGACTTGAGAGACGTTCCACTTGGGAACATCAATTAACCCATTCCCCACCAAAGGAACGGTGGGAATGGGGATGCAAATGCCAACAATCAAGGAGGTGGTCGC
This sequence comes from Eutrema japonicum, assembly GCA_030161315.1. Classification (NCBI taxonomy): domain Eukaryota; kingdom Viridiplantae; phylum Streptophyta; class Magnoliopsida; order Brassicales; family Brassicaceae; genus Eutrema; species Eutrema japonicum. Next base: position 38,703,377 of record BSQW01000004.1, on the reverse strand, counting down.
AATGGAAACGCCAACAATCAAGGAGGTAATGGCAATGGAATCATCACCGTCCAATCCATCCACAAAGAGCTCGAAATGTTGTTGGAGAGGGTGATGCCCCTAATGCTCACCAAAACCGCCAAGGCATTCAAGCTCCACCGGTGGAGAACAACAACTTTGAGGTGAAGCCGGGGGTTATCAACATGGTTCAAGAAAACAAATTTCATGGTTTGTCCATGGAGGATCCCTTGGACCACATTGACCAATTTGACCGGATATGTGGTTTCACGAAGATCAATGGGGTCTCCGAAGATGGGTTCAAGCTTCGTCTCTTCCCGTTCTCTTTGGGTGACAAGGCTCACCAATGGGAAAAGACCTTACCCCAAGGATCTATAACCTCGTGGGATGATTGCAAACGTGCGTTTCTTGCCAAATTCTTTTCACCGGCTAGAACCGCCAAGCTTCGCAACGACATCTCAAGCTTCACACAACGGTCCCATGAGTCTTTCAACGAGGCTTGAGAGAAATTTAGAAGCTACACTTCTCAATGCCCACACCACGGCTTTAGCAACGCCTCTCTCCTAAGCACCCTCTACCGCGGTGCTTTGCCTAAGATCCGTATGCTACTTGACACGGCATCTAACGGAAACTTCTTGGCTAAGGACGTTGAGGAAGCCATGGAACTTGTAGAGAACTTGGCCCAAAGTGACGGTACCTATGGCGATGATTATGACCGTGCCACAAGAACCACTAGCGACTTTGATGAGAACAAGCGGGCTAAAGACATGAAAGCGCTTAATGAGAAGTTGGACAAGCAAGCCAATTTGATTGATAAACTTCTATTGTCTTCTCAAAAGACGGTTAAATTTGGGGATGCTTATGAAGAGAACCAAGGTTGTTATCAAGAGGAGAACATGGAGATGAACAACCAAGAGGAGGTGAACTACGTAGGTAACCAAGGGAACTTCCAAAACCAAGGGAACTACCAACGCCAAGGGTTCAACCAAAACTATCGGAATCATCCCAACTTCTCTTACCGGAACACGAATGTGGAGAATCCACAGGACCAAGTATATCCTCCACAACCTAATCAAGCTCAAGGAGCCCCACCAAAGCAATTCCAACCTCAAGGCCAAGCTTCTAATACCAACCAACAAGCCTTTGTCCCAAGGAACCAATTCCAAGGGAACCAAGGTGGATTTCAACCCAAAGCTCCACCCGGTTTTCAAGGCCAACAACAAGGGTTTGTGCATCAAGGTCAAGCAACTACGTATAAACCGCAAGAGCTTGATTTGAACTCCATGTTCCAATAATTACTCAAGGGACAAGCGGAGGTAAGTACACGGGTGGATTGTTCTTACAACGACCTCAACACGAAGATTGAAGTTTTGAACTCAAAGGTAAAAAACATGGAGAACAAAGGTGTTGCTTCTTCTTCACGCCCACAAGGTCAACTCCCGGGAAAATCCGAAGTTAATCCTAAGGAGTATGTAAACGCCATAACCTTGCGAAGTGGCACGGTCTTGCCTACAAGAGAAGCTCCTTCTCCTCTCAATGCGGACATTGAGAAACAAAGTGGGGGGGGGGGGTGGAACTTCAAGAAGATGAGGTAGTGAGGGAGCACGATAAGGTTGAAGAAGTTGAGAAGATCAAGCCTAGAGTTGTTGTTGCTCAAGAGAAACCAAAGAAGAATGTGTTCGTCCCTAAGCCATACATTCCTAAGCTACCTTTTCCCGGTCGTTTCCAGAAGCAACTCATGGACAAGTACAAAGCTATTTTTGATAGGCAAATGGAGAAGGTGGAACTCACAATGCCTTTGGTGGATGCTTTCTTACTTGTCCCTCAATATGCCAAATTTTTGAAAGATGCCGTGAATGAGAGAGCTAAGGAAATGGAATCCATGGTCATTCTAGCTCATGAGTGTAGTGCCATCATACAAAAGAAGATGGTACCAAAGAATTTAGGAGATCCGGGATCATTTACCCTACCTTGTGCTCTTGGTCCTCTAGCTTTCAATCATTGTTTGTGTGATATTGGAGCAAGTGTAAGCCTCATGCCGTTTTTGGTAGCTAAGAGATTAGGCTTCACACGCTACAAAACATGCAACATCTCTCTAATATTGGCGGATAGGAGCGTGAGGGTTCCTATTGGTTTACTTGAGGATCTTCCTATTGTGGTGAAGGATTTCATCGTCCCCACGGACTTTGTGGTTCTTGAAATGGATGAGGAACCAAAAGACCCTCTTATCTTTGGTAGACCATTCCTAGCAACCGCGGGAGCGATAATCGATGTGAGGAAGGGCAAGATAGATCTCCATTTGGGTAAAGGAGAAGTGCTTGAGTTTGATATCAACAAAGTGATGAAGAAGCCCACTATAGACGGACAATGTTTCTACATAGAGACCATGGATGAGCTAGCCGATGAATTACTTGAAGAAATGAGAGTAGAAGACGGGTTAGAAGTGGTTTTGACCAAGGAGCACGGCGATCATGGGTTTTTGAGCAAGGAAAGTCAAGGTTATGAGCTTCTCATGGATTCTCACAAACCAGTCGACAAGAACACCACGTTTATTGAGTTGTGCATTCGCGGTACCAAGGGTCAAAATGGTTTAAGGGCTAGCACGGTTCAAGAACTGTTCGTTCTATCCGTCAAAGAGACTAGCAAGGGTAAGACTAGTTTTGAGGATAACGATTGGAGCGAGCTCAAAGCCCCAAAGGTGGACCTAAAGCAACTTCCCGCGGGACTAAGGTATGCGTTCTTAGGTCCCAACGAGTCTTACCCGGTTATCGTGAATGAGAATCTAGATGAGATTGAGCTATCCTCCCTTCTTATAGAACTTAGGAAATATAGGAGAGCAATTGGCTATTCTTTGGATGATATCAAGGGTATTTCCCCTAGTTTGTGCACGCATAGAATCCGTTTAGAAGATGAATCAAGGACCTCTATTGAACATCAAAGAAGGTTGAATCATAATTTGAAAGATGTTGTAAAGAGAGAGATTCTTAAGCTCTTGGATGCGGGCATTATCTACCCAATATCGGATAGTACTTGGGTCTCACCGGTACATTGTGTGCCTAAGAAAGGGAAGATAACGGTTGTTAAAAATGATAAGGATGAAATGATACCTACTAGGACGATAACCGGGCATAGAATGTGCATTGACTATAGGAAGTTAAATTCATCCACTCGTAAGGATCACTTCCCGCTACCTTTTATAGATCAAATGCTTGAACGTCTAGCTAATCATCCTTTTTACTGTTTCCTAGACGGTTATTCGGGTTTCTTTCAAATACCCATACACCATAATGACCAAGAGAAAACAACTTTCACATGCCCTTACGGTACATTCGCATATCGAAGGATGCCGTTCGGGTTGTGTAATGCACCCGCAACTTTCCAACGTTGTATGATGTCCATTTTCTCTGATCTTATTGAAGACATGGTAGAGGTCTTTATGGACGACTTCTCCGTGTATGGGTCTTCTTTTGGTGTTTGCTTGTCTAATCTTTGTAGGGTCTTGCAACGATGCGAAGAAGCAAACTTGGTGCTCAATTGGGAGAAGTGCCATTTTATGGTACGTGAGGGGATCGTGCTAGGACACAAGATCTCCGAGAAGGGCATAGAGGTGGACAAAGCCAAGATTGAGGTGATGGTTAGTTTGGAGCCGCCTAAGTCGGTCAAAGACATCCGGTCTTTCTTGGGTCATGCGGGGTTCTACCGAAGGTTCATCAAGGACTTTTCAAAGATTACTAGACCCCTCTCCCGGTTGCTTTGCAAGGAGGTCGAGTTTGTGTTTGATGAGGAGTGCATGGGAGCATTCCTAGAGATCAAGAAAGCGTTGGTTAGTGCCCCTATAGTCCAAGCACCGGATTGGGACCTTCCGTTTGAAATCATGTGTGACGCTAGCGATTATGCGGTTGGAGCCGTTTTGGGTCAAAAGAAAGACAAGAAGACCAATGTGATCTACTATGCTAGTAGAACTCTAGACGATCCTCAAACTAGGTATGCAACAACGGAAAAGGAGTTGTTGGCCGTATTATTTGCCATGGAGAAGTTTAGATCTTATGTTGTGGGGTCAAAGGTGATTGTCTACACCGATCACGCGGCTTTAAGATACATTCATGCGAAGAAGGACACGAAACTGCGGCTATTACGATGGATCTTGCTACTCCAAGAGTTTGACTTAGAGATAGTGGACAAGAAAGGCATAGAGAACGGAGTAGCGGATCACTTGTCTAGGATGAGAATAGAGGACCTCGTTCCCATTGAAGACAAGCTTCCCGAAGAAAGCCTCATGGTCGTGAAGGTATTGAGAAGGGGGATTTAGGCCGTGAATGGTATGGAGGATGCTAGTGGTCTACAAGATGAGAAGCTCCCATGGTTTGCGGATCTAGTCAACTATCTAGTTTATGGGAAGGAGCCACCTTTTGATGGATACAAGAAGAAGAAGTTCTTCCATGATGTAACCATATATTATTGGGATGAGCCGTTCTTGTATAAGCTTTGCTCGGATAGCTTGTATAGAAGGTGCATAGCGGAGGAAGAGATCCAAGGGATTCTATTCCATTGTCATGGGTCAAGCTACGGAGGTCATCATGCTTCTTTCAAAACGGCAACAAAGGTTCTTCAATCCGGATTTTGGTGGCAAACTCTTTTCAAAGATGCACACACCTATGTCTCCTCGTGTGATGCGTGCCAAAGGAAAGGGAACATTGGGAGGAGAGACGAAATTCCCCAAAACCCGATCCTTGTGGTAGAGATGTTTTATGTATGGGGAATCGACTTCATGGGTCCTTTCCCTTCTTCATATGGAAATTCCTACATCTTGGTTGCGGTTGATTACGTATCAAAATGGGTGGAAGCTATCGCGAGTCCCACAAACGACGCAAAGGTTGTGCTCAAAATGTTCAAGTCAATCATTTTTCCAAGGTTCGGGGTTCCAAGAGTGGTCATTAGTGATGGTGGCTCCCATTTTGTGAACAAGGTCTTCGAGAGCCTGCTTAAGAAGAATGAGGTGAAACACAAGGTTGCAACGCCCTATCATCCCCAAACAAGCGGGCAAGTGGAAGTCTCTAACCGCCAAATCAAGGCGATTCTTGAGAAGACGGTCGGTAGCTCGAGGAAAGATTGGGCAAACAAACTCGATGATGCCTTGTGGGCATATAGGACCGCGTTCAAGACACCCATTGGATCCACACCGTTCAACATGCTATATGGGAAGTCATGTCACCTTCCGGTGGAATTGGAATACAAAGCTCTTTGGGAGGTAAAACTTCTAAATGTTGACATCAAAACCGCTCAAGAGAGACGGTTGGTTCAACTCCATGAGCTAGAGGAGACGAGGCTTGAAGCATATGAAAGCTCGAGAATCTACAAAGAGAAGTCCAAGGAATTTCACGACAAGAGGATAGTGCTTAAAGGTTTCGAAGTAGGGGATCTCGTGTTGCTATTCAACTCCCGGTTGAAACTCTTTCCCGGGAAGCTCAAATCGATATGGTCGGGTCCCTTTAAGGTGAAGGAAGTGAGATCTTATGGAGCGGTAGTTCTTGTGAGCAAAGACGGTCAAGATTTCATCGCTAACGGTCAAAGGATCAAACTCTACCGTGCAAATCAAATCGTCGAGGAAGGAGGTTTTATCCCTCTCGATGATGCCCCTCTAGCTTGAGGAAGGTAACACACGTCGAACTTAGTGACGTTAAACAAAGTGCTCTTGGGAGACACCCCAAGCTTATCGTTGTACATATTTCTTTTTATGCGTTTTTTGCATATGAAAGCTCGAGAATCTACAAAGAGAAGTCCAAGGAATTTCACGACAAGAGGATAGTGCTTAAAGGTTTCGAAGTAGGGGATCTCGTGTTGCTATTCAACTCCCGGTTGAAACTCTTTCCCGGGAAGCTCAAATCGAGATGGTCGGGTCCCTTTAAGGTGAAGGAAGTGAGATCTTATGGAGCGGTAGTTCTTGTGAGCAAAGACGGTCAAGATTTCATCGCTAACGGTCAAAGGATCAAACTCTACCGTGCAAATCAAATCGTCGAGGAAGGAGGTTTTATCCCTCTCGATGATGCCCCTCTAGCTTGAGGAAGGTAACACACGTCGAACTTAGTGACGTTAAACAAAGTGCTCTTGGGAGACACCCCAAGCTTATCGTTGTACATATTTCTTTTTATGCGTTTTTTGATCTTCGTTAGTTCTTTTTGATCTTTTTGTTAAGTGTCCTTAGGTAGCTCGATGTCCGAGGGAAGAACAAAAAGTTCCCCGGGAAGAAAAAGTTCCCCGGGAAGAAAAAGTTCCCTCGGCATCGCCCCGTTGCATCGCCCCGTTGAACTGACTTGTGGCGAAGGGAATTCCTCGATATCGCCGAACCAGACGTGCACATCAACGTCACCGGGCGATGCAACACGTCGATTTAGCACCCGGGGAGAAAATTTCCTTAGCGTCGCCCGTTGCATCGACCGGGATTCAAGATCCTGTTGACCAGAATTTGAATTCTGTTGACTGGATCTATTCCCCAGCGGTCCGCCCGGTTCCTCGACCCAGGTAAGCCTACCCACCCACCCAGGTAAGCTTTCTCCTCCACTAAAATCGCAGCAATGCTCTTCTTCTCACTCTAGAACTTCTCAAGCTCATATCTCTCTCAATTCTCCACTGAAAATTCTGATTCAAGTTGCTAAATTCGGGATATTTCACCCTCTTTCTGGATCCACAAACAACTTTTCCATTCAAATCTTGCATCCCCAAGGTATTTTAATCCTATTTTTCGTGAAAAATCAAGAAATTGTTCATATGTGAAAATTTTCATGGATTTGTTTGGTTAAAGTTTTTACTTGCACAAATACCTTGGGATTAGGCTCGAAATTGGTTAGGATAGGTAGTTCATGTGTGGATTTGTCATGCATTGGGAAAATTTTGAATCTTTAGCCAAGAACTTCATATTGTGTGTTTGTGCTTAATAGTTTCAAAATTTGAGATTTGAATGGGTTGTTGAAGCATAAAGTTGCCATTTTGGGTGTTGCTTATGGGAAACGGATTGTCTTTTTGCTAATTGAGCAATCTCCCTTTATGCCTTGCTTGAAACTTATATGCTCTTTGAGACAATATAGGTACCATGGAGACAACAAAGAACCCAACTCAAACCTCAAAACTACCATCGAGAAAGAGAGAGTTGGCTCTAGAGACATGTGCCAAGGCCAATGAAAAGAGGAAAAAGGGGGCACTTGCTAGTGAAGGAGGATAAAAGGCAGAAGAAGTGTTGCGAGCGAAAGCTCAACCCGAGAACAAACAAGTGACCGTGGCTAAAAACTCCAAAACCACAACCGAAAACTCTCGACCCGTGAGTAAGAATGTGGCAAGAAACGCCAAAGGAAAAGGGGAAGCCGCGGGAGGTAGCTTAAAGGTTAACGCAAAGGAGCTTGTTAAGGCAACAATCTCCAAGCCCAAAGCCAAGGGAAAGAGCGTTGTGCAAGAGGAAGAAAAAGCCCCAGTGGAAAATGAGAGAGAGCCGACGGTTGAGGAGTATTACGAGAATTTCTCAACTATGAAGTTCGAGCAATGGCTTTTTGTGGACCCGGTGGTTTTGGAGAAGATGGGTATATACGAAGATGTTGCCCTGGTCTTCGAGAACATAGGTCTTGGGAAATTCATGACGATGAAGGAAGTAGCTCACAAGGACCTCACTTGTCAATTCCTTGCATCCCTTGAAGCACGGTTCTATGGCATAGGGAACAAGAGAGCAAATGCAAGCACGGGCTTTGGAGAAATCAGATTTGATGCGAACGAGAAGACTTACCGAGCCACATTTCATGAGCTTTGTGAAATTTTTGGTTTCAAGGAAGAAGGTATCTATGGTGAGCAATACTTCAACTATCCCAAGCATGAGCTCCAATACTTTTGGGAGACAATTGCTTCCGACGACTATCTTCCCGGCATCACTAAGTACTCTAGCATCCGAAGCCCGGTCCTCAAATATGTGCACATGGCTTTAACCCGCGCTTTCTACGCTAAGGTGGAGTTTAACAAGGTCCACAAAGAGGAGATGGAGTTGCTAGGCCTCGGTGTGAAACCCCTCTTCAAGACGCTACGCAATGGGAAGGAATTTATGGGCAATGAGAAAATGCCTTCTTTTGCCACTACCTTGGTGAGGCACATGCTCTTTTACAAGAATTGGGCTTGGGAAACCACGGCAAAGAAGTCCGCATTGGCAATAGGTTGGATCATAACTCCCATCCTAAAGGCAAAAGGGATCAAGCTCACGATAGTTGATAAGGAATGGAAGTTGATAGAAGAGAGCTACCTTGCACGGTCCAAATTCTTCAAGGGTAAAGTCGACGGTAAGTTCGCTTACAACCTTATGCTAAGCAAGACGTGTCACGCACAAGTCCTATTGCCTAACAGCGCCCTCACAAAGCTAGAAGAGCCAAGGAACATCTTGTTCTATCCCACCAAGGACAGCCTCTACAACTGAACCATTGACCCACCAATTGATGCTTTCCGCGCAAGAGCACCCACGAAGATCAATGCCGCTACTAGTGAACACCCCGAGGAAGTCCTCGACTCCGATGGTGAAGGGACCAAGGACTCACCCTCGAAGACCATCTATGGTGGAAAATGGTATCACTTCGATCCATTTGATGGTGTTATGCCTAACACCGCCATACGCCATGCTCACCACCAATCGAGACTCCTCCAACGATGGTGCAAATGGCAAGATCAAAACATGAAGAAGATGGAAAGGGTGATGATGGGTTTGACGAAGACGGTTAAGGTCATGGTAAACACGATCAAGAAGCTTAAGAGGGACGGTGAGGCTAGCACATCTAGAGCCCAAGGAGAAGAAGGGGATGGTCTCGACATGAGCCACACGCTCCATGGAGGAGAAATGGTGGTGCATAGAGAGACAAGCCACTCCTTGGCACATGACGAGAAGGTAACAAAGAGGAAAGCCATGAGATCTCCTTCCCCGTGCTCAAGTAACCCGTCACTTTCTATGGGGTCTTCCTCCCCATCCCAAAGTTTCTAAGGTATGACTCCAAAACTTTGTACATAGTTTTCTTTCAATTGAGTCTTGCATTTTTGTTTAATTATTTTATTTTTGGGACTCTTCCCTTAATTTATTTCACACCGAGACGGTGTGATCTAAGTTTGGGGGAGGAACCGTATCTAATATCTTTTAATTTGTCTTATTTTGAGTTATGCATTTTGAGTCTCATGCATTTCCAATAAATTTTGAAATTTTGTGCACTTCATGTAGGATTAAGTCTAGATGCATAGCATATAGATATAGCATTTCATGTGCATAGGGAACCAATAACTTTTCTTTGAAAAGTGTCGTTACAAGAGTTTAAGTCCTACGCTCTAGATCTCATGTGCGAAATCAAGGTCGAACCATGCTTGAATCTCATGTCTCATTACTTAGGTTTTAGCCGAAGCAAGTTTCGATTTAAATCCAATCCTATCTAAGTGAAAACCTTAATTTTGACACATTAAATATCGTGCTCATGCATTGCATAATGGACTCATGGATTCCGCATACATACTTGGGTCATCTTATCCCTTTTATCACTCTTGTTGGCCCAAGTAGCCAATTCCCACTTTTGGAATGGTTTATCCCACCTAAAACTCAACCTTCTTTCGAGCCTACATGTTTAGTGAGCGTTGTGAGACCTTATTTTTGAATGGACTTAGCAAAAAGTGTTGGGTTTAGAGCGATAAGAAAAGGCTTACATGTAGAACTAGCTCGCACATAATGAGCTAGATTAGGCTAAGTTAGATAGGATGATGTTTGGGATGAGGGGAATGGATGAAAAAAAAGAAAAAGAAGGATTATTGGGATTGGAAAAGTGGAGAGAAAGAAGGAGGTTGGGAGATTGACTAGGGGAAGCAAAAAAAAATTTAATGGTTGGCAAGAATACATGTGGTTTAGCTCTAAAAGTGTTGAAAAGATAGTTTCTAGTTTTGAAAAGAAAGAAAACAAAAAAAAAGCTTATGGAGAGAGACTAAAAAAGAAAAAGAAAGACTAAAGAAAAAGAGAGACTAAAGAATCTAAAAGAGGAGCTAAACCAAGGAAAGAAAAGAAAGCCAAACCATTGGTTGAAGAAGAACCCCCCTAAATGCTTATGGAGAAGGAAAATGATGAAGCATTGCGGAATAAGAAAGCAAAAACACCTTGAGAAGGGTATCTAGGATTGGTTCCTTGTGGGTTTAGAATTAGGGTCGAAATTGTGTTGGGACATTTGGGTAGATGGAAGTCTAGCCTTGTATGCATCAATTGCTTTTCACCCTTAGCATTTTGCCAAAGTCCGTTCCTTCAAATAGATATCCCTTGTTCGGAAACCGCCTCATGCATTGAGATCATCTTTATCTAAAAACCGTATCCTTAGTCAAATGAGTTTGTTTGCATTGCATGAGCATGATTCACTAGAAACCGCTAATTGAACGTCAAAGGATTGGATGATAGGAAGGCTTGTGTAGGTTGAGACTTAAGCTTGATTCGTGTATGGATGGACATGGCTAGCCCCTTTTGAGTAGACATGTTCGATCGTATCTTAGAGCTTGCACTTGGACTCTTTTAATGATGTTTTGTGCTTGAGGACAAGCAAAGAAGTAAGTTTGGGGGAGTTGATAGACTCGTATTTCACCACTTTTATGCATTCATTTAGTATAGTTTTCATCTCATTTGCATATAGTTACTTGGCATTTCTTTGATTGTTTTATCTCATTTAGAGTTTTAGGGTTCTCATACTAGGTCCTAGAGTGTCTTGCATGTTTTGGAGTCATTTTTAGGTACTTTGGAGGCATTTGACGAAGTTTGGCTCAAGACCATCCGGATCGGGAGCGAGAGAAGCGGTTAAAGACGTTTGGGAGCTTTGGAGACGCACACATCGACGTCACCGGACGATGCAACCGAGCGATGGGAGATCCGGGGAGAAAATCCCTTAGCATCGCCCAAGCCACCTTCCCACATCGATCAACCGAGCAATGGAGACTCTTCAGGGCATGCACATCGACGTCACCGGGCGATGCAACTGGGCGATGGGAGATCCGGGGAGAAAATCCCTTAGCATCGCCCAAGCCACCTTCCCACATCGATCAACCGAGCGATGGAGACTCTTCAGGGCATGCACATCGACGTCACCGGGCGATGCAACCGAGCGATGGGAGATCCGGGGAGAAAGTCCCTTAGCATCGCCCAAGCCACCTTCCCACATCGACCAGCTACCGCGATGGAGACTCTTCAGGGCATGTGCGTCGATGTCACCGGGCGATGCAACCGAGCGATGGGAGATCCGGGGAGAAAATCCCTTAGCATCGTCCTGTTGCATCGCCCCATACCCTTGATGTTAAGCATGTCGCCCAGTTTTCCTATAAAAACCTATCTAGACCTAATTTTCATTTATGCTTGTTTTGTCTAAGAAACCCTTTCCCCTTTTGAGAGAGTTCTTGGATTTGTAAGAAGGATCTTTTGTTTTATGCAATTTAGTACTTATTTCTATCAATCTCTTCCATCTATCTCCTTTCTATCTTGACTATTCATCATCCATCCATGGATTCAACCTCTAACTCCATCGATATTGAGGGTCTTTTCATGGATCTTGAGTAGTCTTTTAGGGTTTAGAGATGGGTAGATTAGGTTGTTCCTAGGTTTGATTCATGGTGTTTAGGGTTAGATCTTCTCATATCCTTCCTTGTTTAATGTTCTTAAGGCTAAATCTAGCTTGAAAAAGTAGGTTTAGAACATAGGGCATTTCATGCACACCAAGTGTTCGGTGAAATGCCTTGATGAATTAAACAAGGGATTTACATTCCTAGCCTACGATAATAGTTGTCTAGGATGTATTTTGGTTGATCTTGTTGATTTAAACTTAATGCTTGCTAATCAATGATCCACAAATGAGAGTTTGTTAATGGGTTAGGTGATTAGCATAGTGATTAATTGCTTGAAAGAGGATTAGTCAAGTTTAGGATCTTGTGCCTAAGGATTAGCTTATATGAGTAAATGAGCATCATGAATTGAGATTGAGACTTCTTATATCAATAACCCTATCTCTAGATTCGCTTTGCTTATTAATTTACATCTTGCTTAGTTGTTTAATTGCTTAAATTTAGTTACATAATCAAACCACACTTATTAGCTTAAATTACTTATGATCCTTGCATTCTTAGTGTTTAAGATAAATCCCTTTATGGATTGATAACCTTCATACTACACGTATTGGAGTTATTGATACCTCCTAGAGATTAAAAAGTCTTGTATCACGTATTGGAGTTATTGATACCTCCTAGAGATTAAAAAGTCTTGTATCACTGTCCCATCGAGAGATTTTGCTGAAGGCTACTCTAGATGCAAAGGCTTGGCAAGAGGCTCAACAGCATCTGACCCAACCACGCTCTAAGACTCCCTCCCCACCAGCGAAAGATCCGATCTCCTCGGGCTACTCAGTTTTTGTCGATGCAGCGTGGAATGCCCAATCTCGTAATGGGGGGGGGGGGGTTCGGTGTCTGTATTCGCTCAAACGAGAGCTCACGATATAGTACGGCCTCCTCTTCAAGAAGCTTTGTGGACTCAGCCCTTACAGCGGAAGCTTGGGCAATGAAAGCGGGACTCGAGCTTGCGTTACGGAACAGATACGAGGAGATCCATATCCTCTCCGACTCTCTTACCTTGATCAAGCTCATCAACTCCCGCGATTCTTACAACGATATTGCTGCTATTCTTGCAGATATCCGTGATTTATCTCTTAAGTTTTCTACCATTTCTTTTGGTTTTATTTCTTGAGCGTCCAATTGTGAGGCAGACGCTCCGGCGAAACAAGCTTGGTTTGCTTTGGACAATGTTTTGTCTCCATCTTAGTTAATAAAATTAAGCTCTTGACAAAAAAAAAAAACCCTACAAGATCCTACATAATTATTATTATATATTTTATTTTATTTAATTGGTTGACATGGCATTCTAATCCGTAATATACAAAGACAACGCAAATAGTATAATCAGTTTTGATGTTGTTTTTGTTCTCCACCTATTTACCTTCCATTCTTTGTTTTTCAGCTAATTATCTCTTTCAAAAAACATTTTAACACTTTTAAACTGCGAAAGCTTTTTAGTCCAGTGATTCGACTAAATGTTAATTAATGCTTCTACACCAAAAAGTTTAGGTTTCAATTCCCAGAAAATGCGATTTATGCATGTTATTAATGGAGACAACCTTATAAGGAAATTTTCAGCGTGGTGCAAGGAGAGTCGTTCGGTGTGGGTCCAGTCTGCGTGAATTCTTGTGGAACGGATATATTATCAGTTAATAATTTGTTCTTGTAATAGTTTTTCTAATCTGTAATAAAAAAAAATATTTCAGACGGCAAAAAAAAACACGTTTAAACTAACAAATGCTAACAAAATCAATTTAATTCCTGAAATATATAAAGTATTCTTTAGAATTTCCTTTTGTTTTTTCATCAATGAAGTTTCTTCCCTATTTTCCTTGTTTCTATTATCTTATCAAAAATAGGAGACTCTTTTAAAACATTGGTTAAAGGTTACGTTATGCTTAAGATCCAATCCATTCTTGCTCCATTACGTACCAACCAATCATAAACCTCCACGTATGTGGACAGTTCAAATATCTGACGGATTTGAGATCATCTCCGAATGTCCTCCGAATTGCTTCCCTCGACTTCTTCTCAATTTCTTTAGATCTTGATGATTCGATAGAGTGAACAGGTTTCTCAGACTGATTCTAAGATTTCGTTGATTGTAATTTGATGAATCGATGAATATTTTAGAAGCTGATTCTTCTCAAATCTGGGTTTCGGCTCATAGGTTAATTTGGGAGACTTGAGGCAAAAAAAAGTATGGAGATGCATCATTTGCTTATGGTCTCTGTGTTGTTGAGCTCTTTGTTACATGGAGATGGTGGGATCACAAGTAGTTTTATTCGATCCGAATGGCCCGCCATTGATATTCCACTCGACCATCTTGTTTTCAAAGTCCCAAAAGGCTATAATGCTCCACAACAAGTGAGTGACTTGTTTTTTTTTGTTTTTTTTGGGAGGTGTTTTCATGTTTATAGAGTTTGTTTTTCAAGATTTTATGAGAGAAATGGATTGTCTCTGATACCATATTAGGAGAAATCTGTTTTCTTCATTGATCAAGAACATACACAATGAGGCTAAACCAAAAATTTGATAGGTTCATATTACTCAAGGTGATTATGATGGAAAGGCTGTTATCATCTCATGGGTGACACCAGATGAACCTGGTTCCAGCAAAGTACATTACGGCGTCGTGCAGGGGAAATACGACTCTGTGGCTGAAGGGACATACTCAAACTACACATTTTACAAATATGTATCTGGGTATACTCATCACTGCCTCGTCTCTGGCCTCGAGGTAACATTATTACAAGAATATTTTTTTGTTTATTGGATTCACAATTTTTTTCTCAAGAACCATACCAAACTGATGATTTCAAGTTTTCATTTGGTGTCAAAGTGTGAACATGAGATTATAATGGTTGTTTGTCTTTTGTACTGTACATAGTTAACATGAGAAATTGGAATCAATGTTCAATGTCCTATGTGATTTTAGTTTATATTTGATGATTATATAACATTTAAATGCAATTTTCTTCATTGGGACGATGCTAATCTCTATACGTTGGCTGTCAGTATGATACAAAATACTATTACAAGATCGAAAGTGGCGAATCGTCTCGGGAGTTTTGGTTTGTCACACCACCAGCTGTACATCCAGATGCTTCTTACAAGTTTGGTATTATAGGTATGTCACTTATAATGAGTTATCGTCTCTCAAATAGATCTGTTAGTATTTTGATCTAAATGCATTTGTGCTTGTTCCAAGACTTCATTCTTTAAGATTCGTTGCAGAAATAATTTGAAATATTGTCTCGACGAGAGTTACTTGACTTGTTTGTCCAGCTATGTACTAGCCAAACTCAGTTTCATTTACGAATTGTAGGCGATCTGGGCCAAACATTCAACTCGTTGTCCACATTGGAACACTACATGCAGAGTGGAGCTCAAGCTGTCTTATTTCTGGGAGATCTCTCTTATGCTGACCGATATATGTATAACGATGTTGGTGTGAGATGGGATAGTTGGGGACGTTTCGTGGAGCGTAGTACCGCTTATCAACCGTGGCTCTGGTCTGCAGGCAATCACGAAATAGATTACATGCCATACATGGTAAATATCTTGAGTCCCACTGTACTAACTTACTACCTACACAAGTAACACATAGGTTATGTAGACCATTCATAATAGTTGAGTTGTTCCAATGCTACAATGTTTAATTTTAACAATTTCTCAGACAGAGATCAATTTTTACAGGTGCTTAAGAAACTAGCCTTCAGCTTAAAGAGAGAAATGAATTGGTTACATGAGTTCTGATATGATTGAACATATAAGAATTGAAATTTTATTATAGCTCTTAGTTGTAACTTCTCACTATTCAGGTTGAGCGCTTGACTTCTGTTTTTTTTTCCTTGGGATGTAAAACATTTACAGGGGGAAGTGTCACCTTTCAAGAATTTCCTTCAGCGTTACACTACGCCTTACTTAGCCTCAAAAAGTAGCAATCCTCTCTGGTATGCTGTTAGGCGTGCGTCCGCTCATATCATTGTCCTCTCCAGTTATTCTCCTTTTGGTAATATATCTCACTTGCTCAATAACATCCTCTGCTTATAATATTGTCTTCACTTATAAATAAAAGGTTTATACCAATGAGTAGATTTCTGTTGTGTATCCCTGTTAAGCATGACTCTTTCCGATTGTTGTGCAGTTAAGTATACCCCGCAGTGGAAATGGCTTGATGAAGAGTTTAAAAGAGTTGACAGGGAGAAAACTCCGTGGCTAATTGTTCTGATGCACGTCACACTTCAAGGAGGGTGAAAGCATGCGAGCAGCTTTTGAGGAGTGGTTTGTCAAACACAGAGTTGATGTAATCTTTGCTGGACATGTTCATGCCTACGAGAGATCGGTACTTGCTTATTACCATAAACTCTATGTAGATTTTATATGATTCATTGTGTTTAGTAACATCTTTGTGTTTTTTTAATGTCAGTACCGGATATCAAATGTGCGGTATAATGTCTCAAGCGGAGATCGTTTCCCGGTTCCAGATAAGTCAGCTCCTGTTTATATCACAGTTGGAGATGGAGGAAATCAAGAAGGTCTTGCAGGAAGGTTAGTGACATGAACAAATCCAATAAGATTGCTGGAACAGAAAAAAGAGTGAGCCTTGGAATGTGATAAGAACAAAGCTATAAAACTTATATTCTTATTCCAATTGACCAAAACCAGAGAGACTTGATTAATGAGAGACTCTCTCTACCAAATGCGCAACCACACCCGGAAAAAAAATCAGCTGCCCGATCCTTATAAACCCATACCTCACTAACCACTCTCTAATCTGCTACAATCAGTCCAAGGCTAGCCAAAATCGATATTTTTAAAGCTGATCATAATGGCTGCGAATGTCTCATATCATATGCCTTGGAGTTGTCATTCTATTTTCCTTTTTGTTTCAGGTTTAGGGAACCACAACCAGATTATTCTGCATTTCGAGAAGCTAGCTACGGCCACTCCACTCTGGAGATAAAAAACCGAACACATGCGATATACCACTGGAACCGCAATGACGATGGGAAGAAAGTAGCAACGGATGAATTTGTGTTACACAACCAGTATTGGTAAGTTTGCTAATTCACGTCACTAACCTTTAGTAACTGCGTAGATGCAGAGCTAAGTGGAAACAATGTGCATGCAGGGGAAAGAACATTCGGCGGAGAAAGCTTAAGAAGCATTATCTCAAGAGTGTTGTGGTTGACTGGGTTGCCATTTGATTCACTAAGTGTGCCTCATGCTTTTTTATCAAAGTATGTGAGTATATTCGTCTAACGCTTTAAACTACCTAAACCAGATCTTAATTACTTATCACTATATACTGGTCCGTGCTTCGCGCTGAATTTTATGTTGTGTTTATTGACATTTTTAGAAGCAAACTCGATGATATAAAAAAAATTTTATTAAATTTTTTATTTCCGAAAGTAAAAAAAAAATCAAATTTTAATATTTATAGTGTTTGATTTTATTTTTCTTATATAATATATAGGTTTATGATTTCCGAATATCCATAATTACGTACTCAATTCCGGATAGTTATTTTAGCTTCCACAAAAAACATCATACAATTAATCATGTTTAGGTTTATGATTTCCGAATATCCATAATCTCTCTCTAAAGGCTAAGCAAAACAAATCGACAACTGAACTTAACTTACTCACACTATCAAAATGAAAGACGATCGATTATATTAATTTATAAAAAAAAACCATATTTAAGGGCACATAATAATTGAAAACACCAAAATTACATGTAATTAGGGTCCATAATTTTTTTTTACTTCTTTGCTATCTTCGAGCGGTCCTGGTCCCATACATGAGTGTGTTCAGAGTTGTAGATTCTCGTCGATGTTTATAACGAGCTGGATACGGAAGAAGGGAATGTATGTCCGAGATGATTATAGAATTAAATTATTTACTTCATTACGAGTGCTATTCTATTATATAAAAGTTAAATACAAACCCGCTTAATCTAGTAGTAATTTAAAATACCACAACGGACTTGTTTTCTGTCTATAATGTTGCTTGCCTCTCTTCTTGTATTCTTGGGTAAATGCATTGCAAGAAGATAAGATGAGGCTAAAAAATTTCAGTCGAAAAAAAGTTGAAACCAAGGTGAAGGCGTAGCCACAGATGCCAAGTCCTGGATCATCATATATTTCGCTGCAACATCGTCGGATTCTGGAGAGAAAACTGCTGTCTTCAAACGAGTAGCGTTCGCTAGAAGGTATGTGGCCATCTTTCTATCTCCTCGTCTCCCTTTGTAACAGTTCCACTCGAAAGCATCAAAACTGTACAACAAACACTTGGGAACAGAACTCGGAGGCTTCCAGCAATCTGGGGTTTCTATACTAGGAAAACCAAGCGCATGTTCCTAGGACCAAATAACAGCATCAACACAGTTAACATAACTCAAAATCATATCGGGAAACGTCTTAGCTAGGGTGAACAGAACAAAAAGCATAACTAAAGCAACCGCGCGCTTACATCATTGAGTTTGAGAAATCCTAGATTGGGAGAATCTTGGAGCATATGAGTGAGAAGATCCCACCAACCTTGAGCACATGTACACAGTTCCAGATCAACGAGGTTGTGGAAGATCATGCCACAAGGAGACAGAACCTGTACGCAGCAGCAACAACAACAACATAAGGGGGATAAAACAAAATAGCGAAGAAAAACATTCCATCTAAACTTTGTTAAATTTAATATGGGTGGTACCTCTGAAAATGATAAACATAGATAAAGGGAGCGGACAGAAGTAAAAGCTTTGAGAAACTTGTGGTTAACTCTATGAGTCATGTCAACATGTGCCTCTTTTAACTTGGGCATATACTCAATTCGATGATAGTCGTAATATAGGACATCATCATAAATGTGAAGGTTCACGAGAGAAGGAGCATCTATCACAAACCCACCACCCTTCTCGTCTTCTGCTTCATTGATCATCTTCAATATCCGTAAAGATGGCAGCACGAGAGCGACGTCCAGATTTTTTTGTTTCACAGCAAGATATACAAGTTTAGGACAACCGGATAAAAGCCTTGGAAGAGACCCCTTGTCTGCGTAATCCACATCACTAAGATGCATAGTTTTCAGAGACGGGAGGCAAACAGAAGAAAGAATATCCAAACGAATGTGATTGTCGAGTAACAAGGTTTCTAGTGTTTCACATGTATACATGCTACTCGGCAAACTGATGAACCCTTTCTCAGAAGAATGGATATCAACTCCAAGCCCACGCACACGGTGAGCAACTGCAGTGTCAATCCATATTCCAATATCTACGGCTTGACACTTGGGACCTAGCTTGAGGTCCAAGCTATTTAGAACCGGTGCCTTATTTGACATCAACGACCTGTAAACAAACTGCGTGAAGGTCGCATAGTTATCATCACTGTATCTGCTATCGTCATACTCAAGTCTCGGCACTAAACTCCAAAGAAGCTGCCATCTTTTCGACAAAAGACATGTGGTCATGGCATGTTTTGTCGGGACAAGTGACAGTATTCCGATGAGCAAGTCATCTGAAAATTGACTGATGATGTCCATCCGTCGCTGGGTTTTACTGTCAAAACTGCAAAACCAAAGATAAAATATAAGGACGGATATGTTTACGATTGGAGTCTGCAGACAGGAGATACTCATAAAGCCGAGGCTGATACATGTAAATTAAACAGAAACTTACATTAATTGTTTGGAGATACGTACAGTTCCTCCTTTATGTCAAGCATAAATTTTTGACTAAGAGTTGACAAGGGAAACCAAGAAAAGAAGAAGACAAGGGCTAATTCATGTATATAATTTTCGTCGGTTCTGTAATATATCTTCAGGCATCAGGCCTTACTCTGTTTCAGGGAAAGAGGAAAGCCCTAATCCAACTATTTCCTTTTATGCACCAAACTCGATTGTCATATATAATGGCAACTATAAGGCGGTAGTAACCCATTAACAAATTATATAGTTGGGGATTTGTGAACTAAACCAGGCCAAGTTTTTGGCTAAAGATTTATGAGACCCAATCATGAAAGGGTTAAATTATTAATTGGATTGGTCACGCGGGAACGCTTTCTTTGTGAACGAGGGATGAAGTTGAGAGAGATTTGGGGGCTCCTCATATTTGCTAATTTGGTATAAATAGGTGTTTCTAGAGTCATATAAATTGTCAACTGATCATGTCCATTCTTTTCGCCAAAACCCTAAAGAAACCCTTTTACGCTTTACGTAATTCGAATGGAGATTTTCAGCGACGAGATGGAGCGAAAACATAGAAAGGTTACATTACAAACATCTGGATATAAATTGTTTCAAATATGTAGGTAGATACTAGCAAAATGAAGGTTAATATACTAGTAGGTTATCCGCGTTTCACGCGGTATATTATATATTTATTTATCGATATAGTTAAAAATAGGGTATATGGTAATATCAAAACTTTTAATTAAATTTAGTATTTTGCAAAAATAATTTTTAATAATAATTTAGTATAACTATTATTTGATGGGTATCTCTTCCCCTTATGTGAAGTTGTTGTTTAAACGTAATTCTGAAGTTGTTGTTTTAATAATTTCATTCATTTACATCAATCTCATTTTGAAATCATCTAACATGTTTTCAAGATGCACTCATAATCTTCCTCTCACTTTATCTCAGTCTATCACTTTTTAAAATAAAAATCTCACTCTATGTCTCTCACTTATGAACGCGATAAATTGAGCTGCATACCACATTTTGATATGATTTAACCTAAGAATTTACATTCATCTATATCTCATTCTGAAATCATCTAACATGTTTCTATAAGATGCACTCATAATCTCTCTCTCTCTCTCACTTTATTTCACTATCTATCTCTTTTTTTATAAGAATTTCACTCTCTATATCTCTCACTTATCAACGCGATAAATTGAACTACATACCATATTTTGGTATGATTTAACCTAACTTTCACTATCTTCTTCATATTTTCCATTTTTGGCCAATTTCGGTGTCTACTTCTTGACTTCAGTGTTGGAGAGCTTTCGGGAGGACTTCACCCATTCATCCTCTCATTAATTGGCTTGAGCATGTTATCATTTTGGAATACTATACAATTTTCCTATCATAACATGCATTCGTACATACCCATCAAAAGATTGAAGTTGCAATTCGAGCTTGTAGAAGCTCTTGCGAGTATTTCTTTGTTGAACGAATCGTTGTTCGCATGCTTTAACACCAATTTCTAACCATCAAAACGTATATTTTTTCTTCCTATAATCCACTTGAAATTAACTAACAAATTCCGAAAGTTTATCCAAAATAATGACTACTCAATAATTCTGGTTTTTTAATTACAAATGTTTTAAGAGAGAATAATTGATATATATAATTTTCTTTTTTGAAATATGTGTCGAATTTTCATTCATCTACATCAATCTCATTTTGAAATCATCTAACATGTTTCCAAGATGCACTCATAATCTTTCTCTCACTTTATCTCACTCTCTATCATTTTTATAAGAATCTTACTCTATGTCTCTCACTTATGAACGCGATAAATTGAGCTGCATACCACATTTTGGTATGATTTAACCTAAGAATTTACATTCAGCTACATCTCATTCTGAAATCATCTAACATGTTTCCAAGATGCACTCATAATCTCTCTCTCTCACTTTATCTCACCATCTATCTCTTTTTTATAAGAATTTCACTCTCTATATCTCTCACTTATCAACGCGATAAATTGAACTACATACCATATTTTGGTATGATTTAACCTAACTTTCACTATCTTCTTTATCTTTTCCATTTTTGGCCAATTTAGGTGTCTACTTCCTTACTTCAGTGTTGGAGAGCTTTCAGGAGGATTTCACCCATTCATCCTCTCAATGATTGGCTTGAACATGTTATCATTTTGGAATACTACAATTTTCCTATCATAACATGCATTCTTACATACCCATCAAACGATTGGAGTTGCAATTCGAGCTTGTAGAAGCTCTTGCGAGTATTCCTTTGTTGAACGAATCGTTGTTCGCATGCTTAAACACCGATTTCTAACAATCAAAACATATTTTTTTTTCTTCCTATAACCCACTTGAAATTAACTAACAAATTCCGAAAGTTTATCCAAAATAACGACTACTCAATAATTCTGGTTTCTTTAATTACAAATGTTTTAAGAGAGTTTTTAAATATTTTTATACATTTGTTTTGGAACTAATCTTTATTGGTTGTTTTAAATTATATATCACAACATTCTTGATTTTATTTATAAACAAATAAATACATAAATCATAAACACTAAATTACACAATTAGAGTCTTGTCCAATAAGACTAAGAAGCCATGAGAAACCAATTACATGTTTTTATATCAAAATAAAGTAATAAAATAAGATTAAGTGTATATAATATTTATGTTAAATTTTATTTTATGATTTAATGTTTTAATTTTTTTAGAATTTATATTATTGTAATGTTTTTGATTTTTAACGGTTTTGGAATAGATTTGGATATTCACGGATATTAGAAAATCCGGATTCCAAATTTTTTTTTTGGATTTAGGAAAATCAGATATGGATCCGGTATAATATATCTAATCTTAAAACTTATTTTAATTATACATTACTTTATCATTTAAACAAATTTATATAATATATTTATCATAGAATCATAACTCTTTACTTTATTTGAATCTAAGTTTATAATGGAGTGAAATTATTATTAATATTTTTTTGTATTCATCTAAAAGTAAATGTTTTTTTTCTAAACTCTATTAATAAATCTCATAAAACTAAATTTCACCAATTGAAGTTTCTTTAGATCAATAATATATGAGCTATCTTGTATAACAAAATGTCTTTTTCATATTCTAAGGAAAACTTTTATATTAATGGATGAAAATTATTATGAGAATGAATGTATCATAACACAATTATTATGAGAATTATGGAATTAAGTGATTATAGGATTAGAGGATGTATAGAGAATAAGTGAGTGATGATGTGTCACAAATTTAGAGTATGATAAGATGATGTGACAGCTTAAAAAGAGAGAAAATTCAACTATATATATATACTAGTAGGTTATCCGCGCTTCGCGCGGTATATTATATATTTATTTATCGATGTAGTTAAATATATATGGTAATAGCAAAAATTTTAATTAAATTTAGTATTTTTCAAAAATAATTTTTAATAATAATTTAGTATATCTATTATTTGATGGGTTATATATATATATATATATATATATATTCAATAAAATAAATTTTATTTTAAAACATATAATAAATACTATTCAAAACCTACGTTAGAAAATAATTGATATATATATATATATATATATATATATATATATATAATTTTCTCTTTCGAAATATGGGTGGGATTTTCAATCCTCTACATCAATCTCATTTTGAAATCATCTAACACGTTTTCAAGATGCACTCATAATCTTTCTCTCATTTTATATCACTCTCTATCACTTTTTTTTTAATAAGAATCTCACTCTATGTCTCTCACTTATGAACGCGATAAATTGAGCTGCATACCATATTTTGGTATGATTTAACCTAGTAATTTTCATTCATCTACATCAATATTATTCTGAAATCATCTAACATGTTTTCCAGATGCACTCATAATCTCTATTTCTCTCACTATCTATCTTTTTTTTATATGAATTTCACTCTCTATATCTCTCACTTATCAATGCGATACATTGAAATACATACCATATTTGGTATGATTTAATCTAACTTTCACTATCTTCTTCATCTTTTCCATTTTGGCCAATTTTGGTGTCTACTTCCTTACTTCAGTGTTGGAGAGCTTTCAGGAGGATTTCACTTATTCGTCCTCTCAATGATTGGCTTGAACATATTATCATTTTGGAATATTACAATTTTTCTATCATAACATGGATTCTTACATACCCATCAAAAGATTGGAGTTGCAACTCGAGCTTGTAGAAGCTCTTGCGAGTATTTCTTTGTGGAACGAATCGTTGTTCGCATGCTTAAACACTGATTTCTAACCATTAAAACGTATTTTTTCTTCCCATAACCCACTTGAAATTAAGTGACAAATTCTGAAAGTTTATTCAAAATTACGACTACTCAATAATTCTAGTTTTTTTAATTACAAATGTTTTAAGAGACAATTACTCAAATAGCACAAAATTGTTGTGATATGACTAGAGTAATACGTACATTTTTGATATTACTTAAATGATACAAATTCTAAAGGAAATATCCATTAAGGGCTGCGTGCAAACTGTAATTAACGATAATCCAATTTCTATTTTTTTAAATGAGATATATTGAAAAAAACATTAATCTCTTATTTCTCTCTATTTCTCTTGTCGTTTTCTCTTCTAATTAAAACCCTAGCCGCATCTCTCACTCTTCTTTTCTCACTCGCCGAATCACCTACGCTCTGGCTCCGGCCCGGGCGAAGACGCAGTTTTGTTCCCGAATTCCCTCCTCGTCTCAGATTCCGACGTCGTTGAAACCTGTGGAGGAAGAGGATCTAAACTAGGTTAGTGTTTATACAAATAAAGTATCCATTCCTACGCTTTCCTCTGAAAGTATACAAGCTGACGTCCGGGGCTTTCTGTGGATTCTTCCTGAGTCGTCAGAAAAACGTCGTTGACGACTTGACGTGACTGATCGGAATCGCAGGCGGAGGGCTCGGCCAGACTGCAGTGGCTTCACGGTTTCGGCCATAACTCTAGAATGGTGGATTCAATTGAGGCGCTCTCGGCGGTTCTGAAAAGATGATTCAAAGATCTATCCATGGATAGTTGAATCGCCGCGAGACTATAGGTGATTCGCCTGTAAATCGCCCCGCAAGGGGGGGGGGGAAGATCAGAGAGCTTGGGTGCGCCTCTCTATTTTGATCTTTTCACTATCGGCGCGCCTCTCGCTTCGCCACGAGCTTAATGGCTGATTTATGCATACTTGATGGCTGATTTATGCATACTTGATGGCTGATTTATGTAAACTTGATAGCTGATTTATGCATAATTTGATGGCTGATTTATGTAAACTTGATAGCTGATTTATGTTTATATGATGGCTGATTTATGTAAACTTGATGGCTGATTTATGTTTATATGATGGCCGATTTATGTCTTTATGTCTTTAAACGATAATGCCATTTAGGAGTTACTGTTTTAAGTGAGATTTATTGTTAATTAAAAAATTTAACGATTCAGATTCTTCTCGTTACTATCAATTGTAACGATTCAGATCTTAATAAGAGAAATAAATTTTCCAAAGCGAAAAAAGAAACGAAAAAACCTATATGGGCGATTCCCGAAGCGAAACCTTAACCATACCAAACACCGTTATGGCTGATTTACGACTGACCGATTTGAGGTATGGCTGATTTACAAATGACCGATTAGAGGTATGGCTGATTTACGAACCATACCAAATACCGTTATGGCTGATTTATGAACCCTACCAAACACTGTTATGGCTGATTTACGAGAGAAACATAGGGATTCACGCGGTATCTCGAGATTACAAAAAGTGTACGCGGGGAACTTCAATTTCGTTGATATTCACCCCTAAATTGAATTCTAATTCCAAATCGTTTGAAAACTCAATTTTTTTTATTTTGTCGTTCGTTTTAATATTTAATGTTTTCATTTTTTTTGGTTTCCAACACATCTATACAACTTCATGGCCGATTTGTCATCTATTATGGCCGACTTATCAAACAAGTATTTTTGAATTTATGGGATTACGAGGGGTTGAGATGAATATGATAAGAATAAACATACAAGAAGTATAAATCTTACAAATATAACCCATTGTTAATGTAAGACTTAAAATTACTTAATATTGAAATAAAATTATTATCAATTATTAATTAAACCTTGAAACACAGATTTGAGGTATGACTGATTTACAACTGACCGATTTGAGGTATGGCCGATTTACGAACCATACCAAACTAGTTATGGCCGATTTGTCATCTATAATGGCCGACTGATCACACAAGTATTTTTGAATTTATGGGATTATGAGTTTTACGTTGAATTAGGGGAATTTTTATGTTATATATGATAACATAGTTACTACAAAACATGTAATGTAGAATTTATGGTTTAAGTCTAATATAGTTAGCCATATAGATAATTAATTGGTAAGGATTATGTTGTTACTATATATAAGGTTTATGGTAATATAGATATGGCATGTTTATAACTTAGTAATCTCAAGGAAATAATGATATTATAGGCTTATTTATGAAAATTCTTATAAATACATGGCAATGATTATATTGTATGTAGTTTAGGGTTTGAGATGAACATGATAAGAATAAACATACAAGAATTGTAAATCTTACAAATATAACTCATTGTTGATGTAAGACTTAAAATTACTTAATATTGAAATAAAACTATTAATAGAACCTATCAAATTAAATAAATTTTTTAAAATGCAAACACACAGATTTGAGGTTTGGCTGATTTACAACTACCGGATTTGAGGTTTGGCTGATTTGAGGTCAGCCGTATCGTACAGATAAGTCAGCCGTATCGTACAGTTACGTCAGCCGTTTTAAAACCTAGAAATTGGCGAGAATTACAGACATAAACCAGTGGAGTATCGTGCGAGATTTTTTTCAAAATCTTGTTAGAGAACATGTAGCTCAGCTGAATTTTACAGATCCGTGTATCCAACCCATAATCCTCCATTACCATATGTACAAAATTGTTGTAGGTTGTTTGTTCGTTAACTTCTAGAACTCTACACCCTCTCTTGTCGGCGTTGAATACATATCGATTTGTATGAACCCATGTCCCGCAGACAATAATCACCGGATCCATTAATATTCCACTCAAAAGTTTAGATCTGCTATAGGATGAAGAAGGATGAAGAATGGAGATAAAGAACAACGATGAAGAAGAAGAAAGATACAGACGATGACGATGAAGACGTAGTCTAAACCTAACAATGTATGTGTTCAGAGCTGATGTGTAATCTTTATTTTGCTGACATGGAAACATGCCATCAAACGAACTTATAAATCAGCCATGTAAAATCAGCCATCAAACAAAACTATAAGTTTGTCGCCACTAAAATACTATTTAAGTAATTAATAAAGTTTCCTCTAATCAGCCATCAAAACACATAAATCAGGTGGAAAACATAAGTCAGCCGCTACATCATATAAGTCAGTCATCAATAGCATACTATTACAGTAATTAATCTTTCGCTAATTAGTCAGCCGTAATTAGGCCGACTTTTAAGTAAATCAGTCTTATTACAGCTGATTTAATATAAGTCAACCACAATTAACCCACATAAGTATGCCGTTGCAAAATAAATCAGCCAAATAAGTCAGCCGGATTTACGATAAATCAGCCGGGCAACAATAAGTCGGCCATGTCATAGCAAAAAGTCAGCCAATTTTTTCATAAATCGGCCGTCCGAATATAAATCAGCCGTGTCGTGTACTCCTAAGTCCCGAAAATTCATAAGTCGGCCGAGGTTCATATAAGTCTGTCGTGACATCTGGCTGACTTATGAATATAAAATCAGCCGACCAACTCATAAGTCGGCCGTTCTTTTAAATCAGCCGCTCGTCCTGTAAGTCTGCCGTCACTACAGTGAGAAATTTCTGCGGCAGACTTTCATAATACACGTAGGCAGTTTTTGTGCCACGTAGGCGCCGCACTTGTTTTTTCGCTGATGTGGAAAAAAAAGTAAAGGCATTCATGTAATTACGTTTTTGTTATCAAATACGTAGAAGGGCATCCTGGGTATAAAAAACATTTCAATAATAAAAAAGAGTTGTTGATTAGTCTAATCATTTTATCTAATTTCTATGCTATTTAAGTAACTCTCCCATGTTTTAAAAGAGTTTTAACTCTTTCGATGCTGAGCGAAAGGTGCTTGTCTTTGAAATACCGATTGCGAAGTAAGGCAAACCTTGGTAGGGGAATTGTTGAAAGTGTTGGAGTTGAAACCAGTGCAAACCGGCATAGTTCACATGAGGAAGTTGATGCTAATCTTCCACATCACCCAAGGTAGGGCCTTCCGGATGCCATCACGAAGGAGTTAGCATTATCTTTGTAGAAAAACTTTATGGTGATTTTTACAATGAATAAAATGAGTTTTTGTATATAGCTTTTACAATGTGTGATTTACATTAAAAAAGGATTTAAAATTAAACAAAAAGATATAGCTAAAATAATTGTGGTCTTCATTGCCACCAATTTAGTCATTAAGATTTAATGAGAAGCTTGATTCTCGTCACCTGAAAATGATTGTAGTTTTGAGAGTATTAAGGACGTCCAACTTATTTGTCGATGGGGATGACTCTTCACAATGTAATGTTAAGCTTGCTTCTCTGTCTAACCTTTAGCAGCCCATGATGCTCATTTCTAAATGCATATTTTCCTTATATTTTGTTTGTTTCAATTTTTTTGTTATCTGTTTAATTTATAGATAACATCTGCTAACTACGGACTATAATTGAGGTTTGGAATCAGCAATGATGCAGAGAGATGAAAGAAAATTTAGGTGCAGTCAAACAACTGTTAGAAATGACCAGAAAATGGTATTGTACCCAAAGCAAAGCAAAACACTCTCCTGAGTTTATTAATTTATACAGCAACGGAGAGAGAGAAAGAGGGAGAGATAAATCCTTACCGGATCTTCTTGCGTTTCCAACAAAATCTATGAAGAACGATGCAAACCTCTGTACAAAATGTTAATGACCAGAAGCAGGCCAAAACGAGACAATCAATCATCCTTGCAAGTAGCCTTGTTATGTCCTACCCCTCCACACTTTGTACAGCACACGGATCGTCCTCTTTTCCTGTCTTTGATCCTCTTGTCGACTCCCTGAACCCGGGAAAACAGAGGTGGAAGTACTTGTTCATCCTCTTCCTTGCTGCTGCCTTCATTCTCCACGGAAGCCAAGTCGATCGCAACTGGTCCCAGAGCTCCTGAATACGTTGAACGGTAACTCTCAACTGTGAAGAAACTTGAACAATAGTCATATAGATTTCTGCCTTTTGTGTTTAGGACAGCAATCGCATGCTGGCAAGGAAGTCCCGTGGGCTTCCACCCGAAACAGCTGCAGGTTTGGTTACTGATGTCCACGAGTTGAACAGACCCATCATGAACCTCGAAAAGCGTGTCCGAACAAAAGAAAACTTTTAGCACGCCTGCTTTCTTACATTCTTCTACTAGACTTTCCTCTTTTGATGGCACAAGTTGGCTGAACCACTGTTTTGACTTATCCTGGCTAGTATTTACCAACTCTACAATTCTACTCACAAATGACACAAGCTTCTGGACGATGGAAGTCTCCTGAATTTCTTCAATCCACTTCGAGTAGATCTCTCCCACATCTGACGTAATATGGCTGTATGGTTCGCCTTCAAACAATGCACTGGCCCAGTGCTTTGATTCAATCTGCATTACCCAATCATAAGCTCTAGGAGACACTCGTCTTATTTGCTCGGTGTAAACCTTAAACCCATCAAGTCGATCAGCACGTGCTGCAGCCAGTAAATAATACGATAACGATGGCTTCCCGTCCCCAAGAAACGGACCTCTCAGGCTTCTCATAAAATCCTCCATCAAGTAATGTATGGAATAACCGTGATGGGAATTCTCGAAAATCTCCAACACAGAACTCACTAGTCCTTTCTCTCGGTCAGAGACAAAGGTAAGGGGTCGTAAACTGGGCACAGCTACCTTTAACTGTTCCAGAAACCAACGCCAAGTTTCATCAGTTTCCACATCCACAAGGGCTAATGCCACTGGAAGCACACCATCATCTCCATCCAAGGCAGAAGCTGTTAACAAAATCTCATGGTACCTAGACTTAAATGGAATGGCATCAAGGAAAAGAAGCGGCCGGCAACCAGTTAGAAAGCCATGTATACAAGACTGGAAACACAGAAAAAGCCGCTGAAATCTTCTGTCCTCACCAACCACAAGATCAACCATACTTCCCGGGTTTGCCTCAACTACCTTATTCACAAAAAGAGGTAAATGCTTATATGCCTCTTTGAATGATGTATGAAGTCCTCCTTTGGCTTCATCAATGCCTCGTCTTATAGTGCAATAACTTAGCTCAATACCAAAATCTTGAAAAATAGAGTCGGCAATATTCTTAGTCTTCTGATTTGGGTTCTCCTGCAACCTCTCCTTGATGATACTTACCACCCAGTTCTTTTTTGGATGAGCAGATTTCCAAGATTCTCCCCCGCATGTATGCCTTCTATTAAATTTTTTTACCCTAAACACACTATCGGATGGTACCCATGATGCATAAATCTTCCAAGGACAACCTCCGACTAAACAAACACCACATGCACGATTTGATTCATTCTTCCTTAGTCTGTACCCAAAACGACAAGCAACCGCATATTTCTGCAGGGCATCACGAAATTCAACGACATTCTCAAATCCCTGACCCACACCGGTAATGCAACGTTTCCATGAGGCTACCAAGCTCTCTACAGAACCATCATTGGCATCAGAGATAGAATAATTCATCTCACGTTCAGATTCAAGATCCTCAGTTTCAGGGTAATAGGCCTCAATATCCTGCACATAGTCCTTGTCATCATCCACATCATCATCAACATCATCATCAACATCGTCATCATCAACATTGTCAGGATCATCTTCGTCAATTAAGAGATATTCATCATCATCACTTTCTATTACAGGCTTTCGAATTTCTCCCCTGTTTCTTAAGGATCTTCTCCTTGTATCCCCTCCATTTTCATCCTGGAGCAAAATGCTGGGTTCTTCCATCACACGTCTTTGTTTACTAACACTTACAGGGGAGGTAGTCACACCACACACAACACTCAGAGACGTCGGAGGGGAGCTTTTGGTACCAGGATTATCACCTATGAGTGATTCTTTGGAACTTTTGGGAGTTAGTTTGGAGATATTCGAAACAAGACTCTTCTTCCCTTTCTTCTTGGATTTTTTTGAGGTTGTTTTGGCTGGTACCACTGGATCGGAGGATATTGTTACGGGAATGTCAACAAGGTTACCGGATTCAGAGGTAACTCTGGGGGCGACCTTTCTAGATCTCAAATTAACATCAACGAGGTTGTTTTCTTCAGGAGTTCCTATCATAACTTCAATGGGCACATTGGCTACATTCCCATATGCCACCTGTGTAGTTTCTGTTCCGACTGCTGTATTATTTGACCTGCAATTAAACACAGATATAGATTATGCAACCATTGATCAGAAGCCCAGTAGAACAATATATTAATATTGCTACAGACATTTAAGATTTTTTTATCTCTAGAACAAAATGTCAAATGCTCCTCCATTTTGGATCAGAAGCAATTAGCCCAACTAATGATCAACAACTGCCTGTATAACAGGGCACCTAAGTTATCTATAGGAAACATGTAATTGCAATGAGACATTTTGGTGTTTTGCAGACATTGACATATTTAATCTTGCTTTGGTTTTGTAAGAAACGAAAACAAATTTCTTGAGCATTTCAGAGACGTGAAGAAACAGACAGCCGTTCAGAATAACAACCTTAATGATTTTATTTACTCGAATCTCAAATTAGATGGGATAATATTACCACAGAACAAACGTTATCTTTGAAATGTTGCAAAACTAAATACATCATTAGGTATCTACTACATTCCCTGGCAGAAACATGGTTTAAATAAGAGGTCATACCTGTTACCAGGTGACACAACTGGTTCAGAGTGGAAGCCTTCTTGTCCTGTTACAAAAACTTCTGCTGTGACAGAGCTCAGATGGAAATCATACATCCTTTTCATGTCCTTCTCTTGTTTCATGGTGATAAGTGTTCTTCTGTTTCCCGGGAGAAAATACTTGAGGGACAAAGAATTATAGTCCAAGTTGAAGAGTTTCGCCACTTTTAGCTTAAAGTCATCAAAAGAGGTCTCATGATTAATATTTATCGCTTCTGCCTGTCCTCCGGTATATGTCATTGTCCCATCATCGTCCGTCACAAACTTGCCGCCAGATTGACAAATCAATATAAGCTTACCTTTCCCCATACCCACAAAAATCCTGAAAGAAACGAAAGAAAGTTACATCAGATACACAAGCAAACTGTATTTTTCTTAAGTCATATGACCTAGATAGATCCGTAGGTGGTAAAAAGCAAGTCAAAAGTAAGCCAAGAGAGGACAACAAGGATGATTATTTTAGTGAAATGTCAAGCCTGCAAATTTTTAAATATAAACAAAAAACTGGCAATGATAGTGTTTAAATTGCACAACTGTTATAGCAAATCACAGGAAAAATGAATGTTTTAGCTCTATTTTCTTGCTAATTGCAAGAGACGATAAATCAAAAACTCATCTCAATTTTAAATCACAAAGAGTTGCCCATTTACTAGAGGGACAAAGTGTTTAGTAAAAGAGATCAAGATAAGCAGTTCCAGTCTTTGAATAGGAGTCAGAAACCACCAAATTGGGTTAAAATTTGGGCATAACTAAGAAAAAAACAAAAAAATCTTAAAAGACAAGAGAGAGTAAGAGAACAGTCGAATCTCACAAAATTCAGACATCCATTATCCTCTAAATCATAACAGAAATTCATAAACACAGAAAAGCAAAACCCTAAATTGGCAAAACTCTATCGTCTGTTTAAACTGAACATTCGCATTGCTCAACAAGGATTTTCTGAGTTGGCAAATCAAAAACCATTGCGAAATTAGTGGTGAAGGGAGAGATTAGTTTACCAAAAATATCGAAGCCGATCTTGCAGCTGGGGAATTGGGAACTCTAGGGTTAGGACCGCGAGAAGTTGAGAATTATGGGGAAGAAACGAGAGAATGAAACGAATTAGGGTTGGGTCTGTACAGGAATAAAATAAAGAAAAGGTCCACTACATCAAAGAAAATAGTTTCTAGGGGTTGCTTTGAAAATCTTTTTGATCGTATACTATGCAACTCTAAAATATACCTAGAAACAATAAAAGTAAATAATACCTCAATTAATAAGTTAAGATTTTGAAAATCTATTAAGTAGAGTAAATTAAGTTGACATTAACAGTTGACTAAAAAAATCTTATTATATAAAACCAAAGGTTTCAAAGTTAATAACTCAGTTAATCGTGATACGTATCAGTCAATCGATAAGATTTTAACACATATAAAAACAAAATTCCAATTAGATTTTTAAATATGTTATAAAATTAAATTAGAAATTAAATAATATAAAGAATCAAAATAAATAAATAATTGTTAGTCTTTGCATGTGCACGTCGACATTTTTAATCTTTTTTTTTCACGGGTGAACAATTTGTTTTTCCATTTCTTCGTTCTTAGTTTCTTTTTCTCTGTGATATAAAATATTTATTATAAACCCGCGTATACGTGGGGCCTAACCTAGTTAGCTATCTCTATAATATTATTTAAGAAGATATTTTTAAAAATAAACTTTGTTTTGTAAGTTATTACATGAAATGCCATTACAAATAACAAAGAATAATTGAAATAGGAAATGATATAATAGTCTTTTAAAATTATTGATTAGAATATGGAAAGTATATATTTTGCATTAAAGAGGTTATTTATTATTTAATTTCTTAATTATTTTTAATACTATATATTTTAAAATAATAATCAATTCATATATATTCAAAGAAAAACAAAATTATTCAAAATCTTGCAATATTTTTCACTCTAATTTATTATATTTTATTTGAATATATATCAAAACAAAAATTGAAAAATATTTTACTAATTTTATAAAAAGTTAGACACAACAATTTTTTTTTAAGAGTTCGTAGACTAAAACAAAAACTGAGTCATTTAACAATGCATATTAGAGTTATGTTTTCAAGATTATAAGTTTTTGCGGGCTAACCCGAATAATATTTAGTTCACTGCAAAACGGGTTAAATAGACAAAGTATTACAAATTGATAGTTTGATCTATAATCATTAGTTAGCTATATTATAAATTTCAGATAAAGGAAATTTTCTTAAATTTCAAAACAATTTCTTCAAAAAAATTACTCCACGCTATAATTAGTGCGGGTTAAATCATAGTATACAATGATAATTTCAAATGGGCTATTGCCTAAAATAGCACACTTTTAAAATTTTTACTAGATTCTAACACGTACGTCCGAGCGGGTCACTTTTTTGTAGACTACATTCTTATTGTCTAATTTAAGTGTTTACGATCAAATATGTTTAATTTCTAATTCCTAAGCGGACAAGTGAAATTTTATTAATTTGTTGATTTATTGTGCAAAATGTGTTTGGATGTTTATAATACATTTCCAAATTAAGTTATTCATTCTTTTTATTAGAAATCTAATATAAGTTTAGTCCTAAATATTATTGTGTAGTTATTATTACAAATTTGAGTCTATACTAATTAGATTGTATATGTTTATTTAATTTAAAAATAATAAAATTATAGAGATCAATTATTGATATTTCTATACTAATTAGGAAATTTTATCTTTTTCAAAAGAAACTTAACTGTTTTAGTTTAAAAAGAGACAAAGAAAACACAAAACACAAACATTATGACAAACAAACCAGTAAGTTTAATTTTGATGATGCAATTTTATTTGTTATTTGATCTAAAACTAATTACTTTATGTTCTCAAAAGAAAAAGAAAAAACTATTTAGATTCTTAAACTAAGACAAATCTTATAGGTGCTAGATTTTACACAAATATATTATGTCAATGATAGTTACAATATAAATATATTTATTTCCCCAAAAATATATATATTCATTTCCACAAAAGATGCTATTAATTAGTATACTAGGGTTGAGCGGATATGGATGATTAAAATATTTCTTTTTATTTAATATTTGATTTAAATTTAACATTTTATGCTAGATTTTTACTATTAATTTGAAATTTCTGATATATCGGTTGTATTATTAGAAATATAATCGAGTAAAACTTTAATAGATTTTCTAAGAATTAAAATGGTACATTTTCGACTAAAAGTTCAAGAAAAAATGTAGTATATCATTATGTAATATCTAATATATTAAAACAGAGTGCTATTTTGTGTTCAAACAGGAAAATATCAATATAAATCTATTCATATCCTCGATAACTTTTAAACTTAAAATTTTTGTGGATAACTATCCCTGTTTCCAAACAGAATAATTTTGTTCAATTAAAAATTCATTTAATTAATTTGATTCAATTAAATAGTAGTTTAATTAATTAATTAATCTTATATATATTAATTTTAATTCGTAATTAAAAAAATTCAGACTATGTCAGAAATTAAATTAAATATTTAAAATTATAAATAAAATTGATTATTTCAAAATATGTAAATTAAATTTTCAAAAATAATTTAAATTTTTATTATTATTTTATTACGAAAATAATATTCGTTATTTTGAATTTTTTGAATTTAGATTTTGCCAAATATTTTAATAATCAAGTTTTTTAATGTTACAGATTCAAAATTAACAATTTTTATTGAAAGATAATATTAAATTTTGAATTTAAAGTATATTTTCTAAGATTTTATCAACAGTTACAAACAAAATAATTAATCTATTAAAACAAAGTGGTATTTTGTGACCAAACAAGAAAAAATGCATTTAATAATATTCATATCATGGATAACTTTTAAATTTTCAATTTTTGTGGATAACTATCTTCTTTCCAAACAGAATAATTTTGTTTACAGGATATTAATAGTTTTGTGGATAACTTTTAATTTTGGTTATATTTTATTTTTAATTTAATTCTGAAAATTAAAAATTTATTTTAGATTATTTTAGATTTTCTTAAATATAAGTTAGATTATTTACAAAACATCAAAAAATTAGTTATTATCTTCAAAAATAATCAATAATGATATTTAAGAAAATTAGTTATCCACAAAAATTGAAAGTTTCAAAGTTATTCATGATATGAATAGTATTAAATGCATTTTTTCTTGTTTGGTCACAAAATAGCACTTTGTTATTTTTTAGATTAGATATTTTGTTTGTAACTGTTGATAAAATCTTAGAAAATATATTTTAAATTCAAAATTTAATATTATCTTTCAATGAAAATTGTTAATTTTGAATCTGTAACATTAAAAAACTTGATTATAAAAATATTTGGCATAATCTAAATTCAAAAAATTCAAAATAACGAATATTATTTTCGTAACAAAATAATAATAAAAAATTAAATTATTTTTGAAAATTTTATATACATATTTTGAAATAATCGATTTTATTTATAATTTAATTATTTAATTTAATTTCTGACATAGTCTGAATTTTTATAATTACGAATTAAAATTAATATATATATAAGTTTAATTAATTAATTAAACTATTATTTAATTGAATCAGATTAATTAAATGAATTTTTAATTGAACAAAATTCTTCTGTTTGGAAATAGGGATAGTTATCCACAAAAATTTAAAGTTTAAAAGTTATCCAGGATATGAATAGATTTATATTGATATTTTCCTGTTTGGACACAAAATAGCACTCTGTTTTAATATATTAGATATTCGAATTTAAATAATACTAGATATTCACCATCGCGCTGGCGCGGAATTTTCTTATAAATATATATGTGTGTGTATCGTGTATATATATAATATCATTAATTGTTGATTGCGGTCGGACCGCATCGAACCGAGTTAACCTATGGACCCGGTGGCTCGAAGGACTCTTTGGTTTGCTTCCTGTGTCGGATTTCAAAACATTTATTTAATGTATTAAAATAAATTTTATAACATAAATTTTCTTATGATTTAAGTTAGAATCATAAAATCTAACCGAATTTAAACAATTTTGTTTGATATTTTCAACTTAAAATCTCTAAAATCTAATATGATTTTTGTATCTTAGTTAAAATTTTAATCCAAATTGAGGGCGACTGACAATTTTTGTATATATCTTTTATGGTTTTTTATATTGTATAGAAATATATAATTATGGTATGACATGTATGATTTAAAATGTATTATTTTTGCTATCCAATTTTTCTAACCCATTTTGTAAACTTTGTTATTATCTGAATTTAGATTATTACATAATCAATCTATATATTTATGAGTGTTAAAATGTTAAAATCTAAAATAATCTAAAATAATATTTTTAATTTTCGAAATTAAATTAAAATATAAAATATAACCAAAATTAAAACAAATTGTGATATCAATGGTTTAGAAGTTTATGGTTTGTATTTGAAATTTTATGTCCAAAAAATAAATTTTTAATTGTAAAAAATTATTCGGTTTGGAAACAGAATAGTTATCCACAAAAATTGAAAGTTTAAAAGTTATCCAGGATAGGAATAATTTTAAATGCATTTTTTCCTGTTTGGTCACAAAATAGCACTCTGTTTTAATATATTAGATTCTCATAATAACACAAATGATAAACAAATATGTTATTGTATTTTTTTATCATAATCAATCATCTTTTTGTGTCCAAATAGAAAGATGCAGATAATTAAATTTTGTAATATATAAAGTGTAAAATGAGAAATCTAAAAACGGAGTCATAGTGTGGGATACATCTGAAAAGATGAATACTTTTTTGGGGGAAATAGATCGTCTTCCCAAACTATTTTATTTGAAAAAAAATCCATATATAAAAAATAATGGTCATATTTTAAATATTAAACATTTATGATGAATTATAGGTGAAAATGATATAATATTTATGTTGATTAGATAAAATATTTATGATTATGCTTTATTCACAAATTAATAACAAAAATGGATAAGAATCTGAATGGATAATTCAGGTATTAAAAATATATTTAAAATAAAATATTTAACAAAAAATATATATAACAAAAATGGTCGAAAAATTTGGATAGCTAAAATCACTAATAATGAATCATACATGTCATAGCAAAAATATATTTTTCCATACAAAATAGAAAACATTAAAAAAACAAATAAAAAATTATCGCATGCCCTCATCGTGGATTAAAATTTTAGAAAACTATATAATATATTCTATACCCAAAAATAAAACTGTTAACATATCTCAAATTTTTACATCCACAAAATACATTTTGTCCAAAAATAGAACTAAACATCATAAAACAAAAATTAAAACTTACCCCCGTTCTAGGACGGATTAGAAAACGATTATGTCAATATAATGAACTCCCGTTACTTTTCATATTGAACACTCTAACTAGGGCGGATTAGCAAAAACAAATTATATCTAAACACCAAAATAATTATGTGTCTCATATGACAAAAATTAAATATACAAAAAATTATATCTAAACACAAAAATAAACGCAAATTATATTACAAATTTTGATTAAAAAAATAAAAAAATCCCGTGCGTAGTCTCATATGACAAAAATTAAATATATAAATTTTTTTATCTAAACACAAAAATAAACGCAAATTATACTACAAATTTTGATTAAAAAAATAAAAAAATTCTCGTGCAGACGCACGGGTGTAGAATCTAGTATTTGATTAAAACAAACTAGACAATCGCTTAAAAATTCATCACCAATACTATTGCGCGAGGCCATCTTTACAATATTCATTGCAGAGAAACACATTTCGACGGTTGCGGTCGCAACAGGAAGAATCAAACATAGCTTCAAAAGACGATAAACCAAAGGATGAGAAAGATGTTTCTTTGTCTCCACCAATACACGAGCAAGATCACCAAGACCTTCTCGATTAGTAAACCTTTCATCCTTTTGCACATTATCAAAGTAGATGTCAAGTTGATGATCAAGAGATCTCCGCTCCACAAAACTAAAATCATCTGGATAAAGCTCAGCCAATCTGACCAACTTTGGCTTGTCAAACTAACGAAAAGAATCTATCGGACTTAAGGATGACATACAAACAAGTAGTTCTGAATTTATCTCGTCAAATCGATCATTAAACTCTTGAAGTTGCATATCTAAGACAGTGTAGAAACAATCCACCTTATAATGATGCAAGTTGGTTATGCCGGTCTTTTTTCTTGGCCTTCTTGAATCAGCAAACTCTTCCTCTAGATTAGGCACTTCAGTTTTATTTTTCTCACTAAAAGAATAAACTTTAGCCACAAAATCATCCCATCCATCAGCTCTAAGCTTATGCAATTGTCGTTTAGTAGATTCCACCAATGAAATAGCATTCAAGATCTCTTGGTCTCTTTTCTGTAGAGCCTTTGATAAGTTATTAGTGAGTCCCAGAAAAACAAGCATCATCTGTAGATAGAAAACAAAATCAAAGGTGTGAAAATATTTGAGGAGGCCATATGCTTGTTGTCTTTTGGTGCTGTCTATGCTTTCATTCTGGATATGTTCAAAAACTTCAATAATACACGGAAACATCTCAACAAGACGCAATAACGTCTTATAATGTGAACCCCAACGAGTATTTCCAGGTCTTTTAAGTGAAAGATTTTGATTCAGCCCGGTTCCAGTTTTTATTTCACAATTCTTGATCCCGTCATCCACTCTTTTGCGATTACTTTCAGTGAGCATAACTTTTCTCTTACAAGAAGCTCCAACCACATTCAACAAAACATGAATCATGTCAAAAAATTCTCCTACTTCAAAATTTTTTTTTGCAACTGCCACGACAACCAACTGAAGTTGATGAGCAAAGCAATGAATATAATAAGCAGATCTACTTTCTTTCAAAATCAATGATCGCAATCCATTGAATTCCTCTTTCATATTGCTAGCTCCATCATAACCTTGTCCTCTCACCCTTTTCAAACTCAATCCATTTTTGGCAAACATAGAATCAATAGCATGCTTCAGAGTTAAAGAAGATGTCTCTTTCACATGAACAATGCCAACAAATCTTTCTTTTACCAACCCAAATTTATCAACGAAGCGAAAAACCACATCCATTTGCTCTTTATCCGAAACATCTGCAGATTCATCTACCAACAAGCCAAAGACATCATTATCATTTTCTTGGATAACAGATTTAGTTACTTCTTCAGCAAAGCAATGCGCAATGTCTTTTTGGATCGGAGGAGATGTCATCTGATTATTTTTAGGAGCATTGTTCAACACAACTTTTCTTACAGCCTCATTCTGACTAGCCGTATATTTTAGAAGCTCTAAGAAATTACCTTTGTTTGTTGACTCTTCTTTCTCATCATGAGCACGAAAAGATAAGCCTTGGTGTAACAAGTGTCTAGAAACATCAATCGAAGCACTCAAACGGATTTGATACTCATTTTTTACAATATCGGTGACACCCTCTAATAAACAAATCAAAAAAATTTAAAACTAAGAGAGAGAAGGTTGAGGGTGTCTCAAATGAGACACAAAAAAACAATTGAGACACTCAAATCACATGTGTCAATTTATGATTGGTCTAATTAAAAAAAAAATTACTTAATTAAAAAAAAATTAATATTTTTTTTTGGGTGAGACACCAATGCAGATACTCTAAGAAGCCAGAAAATCAGTCCATTTTATATAAAGGAGATTCCTTATAGGGCAAATTATTGTTTTACCCCAAAATTTCGTTTTTATGACAAAAATACACTGTCCTTTCAATCAAATGCTGCGCTACACTTTCGGGGGTGGAAAATTACAGTTACCCCCTTATGACCAAACAAAAAACGCTCAACCGTTATTACCATTTTAACCTTCGCGACATGTCAGACTTCTATAGAGGTCTGACATTTAGACTCTAATAGAAGTCTGATTGATTTCTCTTACCAGACTTCTCTCAGACGTATTCGAGAAGTCTGATACAGATTAAAATAGTAAATTTAAATTTAAAAATTAAAAAAAAATTGTTAAAACTTTTTTCTACAATAATTAAATATAGACGATTTTGATGTATAGAAATTAATATTTCATAAAATTAAATCAAATTAAACAAGGTTAGTTAATTATACCTATACCTCAACAAATATCAGACTTCTCGAAGAAGTCTTATACAGATTTAATTAGTAAATTTAAATTTAAAAATTGTAAACAATTATTTTGTTAAAAATTTCTTATACATAAATTAAATATTGACGATTTCGAATTATAAAATTAAATTTCATAAAATTGAATTAAATTAAAAACATGTAAGGCAAAGTAGGTTGTAAACCTCAAAACATGCTTTGTAATAGAAACATTTACATATAACTTTAGGGTTAGATTCATGGTTTACCAAATTTACATTTAAAATTTTAAATTTGCACATATGTGTTGTAATGTGCATATATTTCACTAATTTGATGCTTCCTAGAAGTTATGTTTTAATATTGTCACTCATAAGTGCTAAATATTAGATTTAGGGTTACTCGGAATTATCGGAGAAGTCTGAGAGAATCGGGATTTCTCAGACTTCTCAGAGATTACCAGACTTCAGTTTTAATCTGATTTTTTAAAAGTCAATTACAAAACTACCCTCTCGTTAACCATATGGGTTTCATCAGACTTCTAAAGCAGTCTGAGTATACAACTCAGATGATGGTTTTCGTGGTTTCTCAGACTTCTCAGAGAAGTCTGAAACTTATTTAATTTGAAAATTTAAATTTAAAAAATATTAAAAATTTAGTTTTTAGAAATTTTTACTTCATAAATTACACATACTCATTGTTGCTGTATATAAATTAAAAGTACATAAAGTCTGAAATTATACTTTCATTTAATTTGAGTTTGTACGAATTAGATTTGAGAAGAAGTCTGAAATTAGACTTTTCCGAATTAGACTCTTTTAGAAGTCTGAATTTTGACTTGATTTTAAATTGAGACTTCAGATAAGTCTGCTAAACCAAAAAAATTAACCTAACCCGGAATTTTATCCTATCATATATAAAGGAACTAAGGAAGCAACCCTAATTATGTAAAAAATCTTACCTCTCTCTCTCTCTCTCTCTCTCTCTCTCTCTCTCTCTCTCTCTCTCTCTCTCTCTCTCTCTCTCTCTCTCGCCTGTCTCTCTCTCTCGCCCGCTAAAGCTCCACCGGCGACTTTTCTCCGCTCCACTCTCTCGCTTCTCTCGCCGTTAACCTACGGCCTCTCCATTCTTGCCGGTTGTCGTAGTGGTAAGCCGTCGGTCTTCTTCTTCTTTCTTCATCTCTTCTGACCCGTCTTCATCTCCCCGTCTTCATCTCTTTCTCACTTCTTTATCCTATTGTTGCAGATCTGATGTCAGCTTCTGGAGAAGGTCTCGACGACCACTGATTCAGAAGATCCATCTCGGATCTGGAGAGAGAATCTCTGCGAGAGGTTTTGTTTCTCCAGAAGCTGGAGCTTGGCCTGTCGTTGCTGCCGGGAGGGCGAAATCCATTCTCTTCTCCGATGACGGGCTGCGAGGTAGAGCTAGCGTTGGGGGATGCGAGGCAGAGCGAGCGGTGGAGGATATGAGGCAGAGCCGCCGTTGAAGTCTTGGGTCGTTAGGTACTAAGCTGTGAAATAGTAATTTGACTGATCCATGTGTGGTATAATATCTGTTTAGATAAGTAATTGGTCATTAGAATGAAATTATTCAATGTAAATTTTTGATCGAGAGAAATCTTTTGACTCTGTTGATTACTTTAGGTGAGTGGATGAACACTTCAGCTTGACTTGCTTTTGCATCTCATGTTATCAGTGTTGGAGCAAGAGAAGTAAACTCTCAAAAACTCTTCTTGATTACTATCTTGCTTTTGCACCTCATGTTAAGGATGTAAGGCTATGACTGGGTTTACTACTCTTCTTGATTACTATCTTTATTGTTCAGATATTTACTAGACCGTGTTATGTATATGATTGTAGTATCCAAAGCATGGTGCTGAAAAGTGGAAGTTTTTGACTGAGGAAGTGAGTTGCTCTATTCTTTGTTTCTTCCCTGAGTTTCATCGGGATTTGCTTATTGTGTTCTTACTCTGGCTGTGCTCTTTTATCATTTAGGAGAAGAAAGTTTATTTAG
This sequence comes from Eutrema japonicum, assembly GCA_030161315.1. NCBI lineage: Eukaryota > Viridiplantae > Streptophyta > Magnoliopsida > Brassicales > Brassicaceae > Eutrema > Eutrema japonicum. Next base: position 38,660,930 of record BSQW01000004.1, on the reverse strand, counting down.
ATAAAGCTGCTGAACTAAAGGCAAAATATAACAAGTCACTGGAGAACGATGCTAATGAGGAAGTATGTATTTTTTTTTATCAATGGTTTGTGTTTCCTTATTACATGGACTCTTGAGTCCTAAGATTATATGGTGATTCTTTCAGGAGGAGGATGATGAGAAGCAATCTGATGCTAATGTTGTTCGACATAACGCTTGATGGTCACTGTTATTATTGTAACAATGTAAAAAAAATCTCTTCCCCAACGACGATGGAATAAAGGAAATGTTACTAGGATCGAATAGATGTAACAATGTAAAAAAACTTAATCACTTACATTAGTCAAAGTTAATTTTTGATGCAATTTAACCTTAGACCAAAAGACAAGGAAAAGCACAGAAATTTCAAATCAGAACTAGCACACGTAATTAATCAAATTCAAAAAAAGGAAGAAAAAGAAGTAACTAATCTTGTGTCTATATAATACAACCCCATCACCTAAGGCAGCACATTTTATATCTGAAGACACTCAAAGCCACCAACATGCATGTAAACATGCATGTAAACACATTTCCATCTCTAAGGGGGAAAAAGACTGCAATAGAAGTCTGATAAAGACGAATCAGACTGCACAAGAAGTCTGATAAGAAAAATGCATTTTCAGATTATACATGTCTCCATCGAAATGAATGCGTGACCATAGACTCGGATCCGCCTCCTCCAAGTATCTAGCAATGTCAGGATTTACTGCTCGTAAGGAGGCCATGTATCGGTTAAAATCGTACATCGTATATGCGTACGCCGCGTTTTTCACCAAGTACAAAAGATGTTTTCCCCTGAACTTTGTGAGTATCCACCACAAAATGCCAAATCTGGTATCTCACAACCCATTCACCAAAATTAACAGGTAAATGCACCATTATCTGTAAAAACAATCATGGAAAATTAACATTAGCGATCTTAATGGAAATATCAGACTTCTTCGCGAAGTCCGATTCTATTAGCTACATTGCCAGAATTATTAAAAAATTATTTAAAAATAATTACCAAACATAAGCATGTAAAACTAACGCAGAAAGAACATATACAACTAACACACATATAAAAAATTTAAAATCAACGAAATTCATATCAAATATACAAAAAACGGTTTTAAAAATTTTGTCAATCCAGACTGCCACAGAAGTCTGACAAACAGTACATCAGACCTCTATGGCAGTCTGAAAAAGAGGGTATTTTTGCAATTAGAATGTTACAAAGCAGACTGCGGATGCCGTCTGACGAAAAGTTATCAAAGCAGACTTCTATCGCAGTCTGAAAAAGGGTATTTTTGCAATTGACCCAAACTTTGACTTTTTTTCAGACTGCATTAGATGTCTGAGAAAAAGAAAAAGGTATTTCTGCAATTGACCAAAATTTTGACTTTTTGTCAGACTTCTCCTGCAGTCTGAAAAAATTATGGGGTAGTTTTGCAATTGACCGAAGTTTGACTTTCGTTCCCAGACTTCCAGGGCAGTCTGAAGAAATCCTTCAGATTGCGATAGAAGTCTGACAGAAATTGGTGTATTTTTTGCGTTGACCAAAATCTTCGATATCAGACTTCTTTAGCAGTCTGAAAGATTTTATCATTTTCAGACTGCCATATAAGTCTGAAAATTTTTCCCTCCTATTCAGACTGCCAAAGAAGTCTGATACTTTTTCCCCCATTTTGGTCAACTTTTGAAAAATTTCAGTCAATTACTACCAGTATCCTGTTTTTTTTCAGACTTCTGATTCCGTTTGAAAAAACAGTCAACTTCCGGTCAAAGTCGCTCATTTTTCCTTCATACTGGATATGGAGTCTGAATAAAAAGTCAAGTTTTCGGTCAATTGCAAAACTACCATATGCCTCGATTAGAGGATTTTTCTTAATTTTTTTGTTTTCAAAGGAAATTGCCAGACTTCAATTTTAATATGAGTATTTAAAAGTCAATTGCAAAACTACCCTCTCGTTGACCATGTGGGTTTCATCAGACTTCTAAAGCAGTCTGAGTATACAACTCAGATCTGAAAATCGACGATATGCAAAAATTCTTACCAATATCCGTTTAGAGTTTGTTTTCACCCTCGTCGAGCGCCTAGAACGTCTAATATCACCGAAATCCCGCAAGCCAGTCGTGTTTTGCCATTTTTATGCCATAAAAAATGATTTCGGTAAGTTTGAATCGGAAAATCGAGGGGAAATGGGAGAAATTGGAGAGGAGAACTCGCGAAAAGGAAGTCCGAGCTCTATTCTTGGGCTTTAATGGCGAAAAATGGGTTAGTTACTTCATTAACTCGTCGACGATGGTGGTTGTCGTGGAGGTTGAGAATTGATGACAATGGCATTTCCGTAATTAAGTTAGATCTGAAATTTTTTTTTGTCTTTTGAAAAAAACAAAAACGTTAGACTCTAACAGTAGTCTGAGCAATGACATTTGCGTGAATACCCAGATTCTTAAAGGGTAATTCGTGGGATTCTGAAAAAAGAGAGGAAAGGAAGGAGGCATTTTTAGCTTTGACTTCAAATTGTAGGGTATTTTTGCAAATAGGCCTTCCTTATATTGTTAGTTTTGTATTATCACATTTAAATTATTATTAATATCCGATATTAAATCCTACCTATTAAATTATCTTGGGTAAAGTTGTTAAGTTAAACCAATTAAACTGTAATAAAAAGAATATTAACAATATAACACTTGTTTTGACAAAAAATAATAATAACATTTGTTTACATTTTACAATACCGGTATACAAAGTTCATACGATATAAATTAATATTTTTTAACCAACATTATCATCCATTTGTTATTATCGTCATTTTCAACTATTGATGCTAAGTTTGAAATCTATTATATTAAAACAGAAGCATTTTTAGTATATACATCCAAACATTTCATATTTAAAAAACAAATCTCCTTAGCTTCTCTTTTAATATCATCCCAGTTTAAAGGTTTTAGATTTCCGCAATCTGTTTTGAATCTAACCTAAAGTTTTAGTATTTTATAATTATTACTACATGTTTTTAAATACTGCATATTATTTACTGTTACAAAATTAATATTAGTTTTGTTAATATTAATATAAATAGTAGATGCAACATACATTTACGATTTTTTTTACATAATCTAAATTCAAAAATAAGTAAATGTTTGTCGCATAATTTTATTATAAGATCAATTTATATATGAAAATAATGAATATAACATATGTTTTCGAAATTTATTATTTTACAAAATTGAAGGGACAATTGAAAAATACAACTTTGGTTATACTACTATTCAAAAATACAACTAATCGGTGACCATTTTCAATTGTACCACTATTTTGAAGTGTGTTGACCAAACTACCCTTTCTCTTTGTAGACGTCAAAATCAGGCAAAAAGAAACGAGATAAAAACTGTGTTAAAGACGACGAAAGAACCAGCGAAATTCTGATCAATTTACATAGTTCCATATTTGTTTAGATCATAAAGATACACTCGTAATCTATCTTTTTACTTGGTTTGCCGATCTAAACCCTAAATTTCCCAGTTTTACCGATTGTTGCAATTTTCTCAAACCCTCTATCCAAACCAGTTTTTTCAAATAGGTGAGACTTATGGTCCATGATCCCGATTTTATCTCAATGGTCGATGATCCCGATCAAAATTACATTTTCGGATATCTAGCTGTTTGAACCCATAAGATATAGTTGTTTATCAACACACCCTTAGGGTTTAAAACGCAAAAGGTAAACAAGTGAGGGTTACATTTGTTTTTAGTTCAAGAAGCCATATTATTCACAATGTTGTTGTTAAATTCAAGATTTTGTTTTTAGATCCTAGGATTTTTGATAGATTCTACTTTTAGAGTTTCGAATTTCGATAAGATTAGTTTTGAGGAGAAGGTTTAATAAGTTTATAAGGGTGATCCTTAGCATATCTACTAATTTATACGGGGTTTTAAAACTAATCAGTTTACAAACATTTATAAAGAGTTTACTTTTTCAGTTATTACACATATATGGACATCAATTATTTCTACACAGCATACAAATTACCAGCGATCCTCCCGTAACCGAGCCAGATACTATATCAACGATCATGCAGCATTCCAATCTATCATTAGTAGATACAGTCTCAAGTTTTTTGGGGGATGATGTGTTTTCTGTGATTGAAGCTTCCTTTCTCAGCCCTATAGTTATACTCGCACGGAGAAACGACATCCAATTCTCTGGGAAGTTGTTTCATGTCCTGATGTAGAGAAGGATTTTGACTAGCGGGGACAATCTTTGGTTTGTATTTGCAGACCAGTCGATGTGTTTTTCGTTGAGAGAATATTTCCTCACAACAAGATTACCTAGTGAGGCAAAGGAAAAGAGAGCAATGACTCAAGTCACACACAAATACCCAACCAAACCGTATATGTGGATGTTGGGAAAAGAGGATAAGTACACATTGATGGACTTGCTGAGCCTTCTGTCAAAGAAAAGGGCGAATATGTCAGATCTTGAAAAAATATCTCTAGGAGTAGTTATCTTAGTTGAGAGAATAGTGATAGCTGAAAATTCAACTAGAAAAATCCCTCGAGAAAGGTTACAATCTACATTAAACTTTGATACTTACTCCTCTTATCCATGGAGAAAGAAGGGGTATGAATTTCTCTCAGCTAGTGTGCGCAGGATGAACACATCAACTTGGTCAAAAGCGCAGTATGAAGTAAAAGGATTTGCCATGGTAATCACCTTGTGGGATATGTCTGCGATACCACAGCTAGGTCACACGTTTGCGCAACAATGTGACACACCTTTATGGATCCCTGGTGCCTGCACTGGAAGTTGACTCGGGCTAAAAAACGTGAGTGATTTTTGGTTTTCTTATTTGTTTAAAAACCCTTATAAATGAATGGTTTCTGGGTTTCTGATTTGTTTAAAAGTACTTATAAATGGTTTCTGGTTTATAAATGGCCTCTACCTTTGTTCTATCTTCGCAGGTTTTGGTCAATGCTATCGTTAGAGACCCAAATGAATACATACATTTGGTTCTACCCTCAAATTATCTAACAATAGTTAGATAGCTGTACCAATGCTTTATCACTCGTACATGAATCAGATCAAGCTATTCATATTGATGTATGTTTTCACCGCAGGGCCGGGCAAGTAAGACGCGAGCCATTAGTATGCATCCTAGTTATTGGAACCGCAGTTCTAACGGGCCGGTCTGTTGTTGTCCAAAAAATAAAAGCGTCTGCCGTGGGGCGGGCAAATTGGATGCGTGCTCAGTATTTGGTTGCAAAGGTTAATGGGCTTAATCATAGTTTGAACCCTTTTTATTTTTATTTTAAACTAGACTGTAAATAATAGAGTTTTCTCATGACGGGCAGCAAAGGTAATTGGGAATTTTTTTAGTGTCAATTCACTTGACTAACTCTCTTTCTCGAATTCAAACCATCGTTTCGAAATCAAAAGCATAAAAATCTGTCTCTCTTCCTCGTCCTCTATATCTCACAAATCCTCGATTTCATTTGTTAACTTTTTCGATATCTAAAATATAGATTCTCCTCTTCGACATGTCTTCTCTCACGAGTCCTCAAGTCTTTTAAGGTATGGAAATGGCATAAGCATGATTATGGTGTTTGCTTTGATTTAGTAGATAATTCGAGGCTATGATTTCCCTTATTCACTTTACCAAAACTTTCCTGATTCCTGATTGGGTTTCTCAATTTCTGAATTTTCTTTTTTTGTTGTTGTATGTTGTTCTGATTCTTTCTCTCTCGAATGTAATTTTCCTGTTTTGCTTCCCATAATTTTTAGGTTTAACTCTTGTATTTTTTGTGAAATTTTATTCCTTTCTCGCTTTCTCTTATTTATTTTGTCGATTTTTCTTTGAAATCGAACATGCATGAATTTGGGTTGTTGATATCTAGAACTATCTTACAAACTTCTATCGTGCTGAATTCATAATATGATGTCTCTTGTCCACTTATATTCTCGAGCACTAATATTTGTGTTTATAATTAGAATTTCTAAAACTCACATTATTGAGCACTAATATGCAGGCGAAGGTTCTATAAGCTTTAGATAGTGCAAACGTTTTCACATTTGGGGGTTTGGTCAAAGATAAGTGGGGTTTTAAGGTATCTATAAAACTGACTTGAGTGCTCTAGTTATAGACTTATTTATTTATTTTCATTTTATATTTGATCTTTTGTCTATGGTAACTCGTTGATTATCTTTTATTTGGTAAATTTTGTGTTTGATTAGTGATGTAAGTATTGGTTGATGTAATGATCATTGTTGTTTTTTCTGTTTACACTTACTGTTCCTGTGATGCCTTCTTGATATTTGAATATTAAAATCCACTTATAAGGTCTTTCTTTTTGCAGGATGGAATCTGCTCAGAGAATAGATTTGCCTAAGAGATTGTTCGTGCCTGGCTCTGAAACATGTGGAAAACACTTTGAAAAAATATTCAAACATTGTAATATGAAAATGGTGAAGACTGTTCAAGATGCATTAGGCATTCGTGATTTTGAAACATTGGAGCACTCATTTATGAGTCCAATCATAAGGATGGCACAACAAAACAAAGTTCAGTTTTCAAGGCATGTGATTCACCACCTTCTCGTAAGAAGGATATTGACAAAGAACAAGAAGGATTTGTGGTTTTGTTTTGGAGATCAACCAATGCGATTTTTCCTAAGAGAATTCTTCCTTGCAACCGAACTGTCGTGCAATGTTGAGGCTGAGCCAAAGAGAAAGAAGAACATTGATAAGAACATTGATAAATGGAAGGGTGGAAAGAACTTAAAAGAGATGGTTTCTATTATGGAAAAAGGAAACAAAAAGATAAGCTCTGATGAGAAAATTCGACTAGGAGCTCTAATAATTGTGGAGGGTTGTGTGCTAGCCAACAATCCGACCAACATAATCCCATGATATAATCTGTTGCGAGCTAGAGATTTCCAAGAGTTTTTCCGTTTTCCTTAGGGAAAAATGGCGTACAAGTCATTGGTGGACAGTGTTCAAGGCCTTGATACAAATGTATTGTCAAGAGAACAATATGGTATTTCAGAGCTTGGGTATGCACTTCAGCTATGGGCGTTGTCCTTAGTGGATAAGCTCGGAATGTTCTTTGGATCAGAAGGTGACGTTGTTTCCCCTTTGTGTTTACATTGGGTAGAAACTAAAATACCATCTGAGAACGAGGTAACAAAAGTTGCAACAACATAAAAGGTAAAACCTCACTCTTTTAATTTGTTTATATATGTGCACTGTTTTATAAGGCTTTTTAAAATTTGTGATGTTGTATATGATCAATTTTCAAATTTCTAGGTTCTTGTTAGCTGTGTTTTTTGAGATCCCAATACGTATCTGGACTTGGTTGAGATAAATGTTGACACCGAATGGAAAGAATCATCTATCTTGTGGAGAAATGGTATATATTAAAGACAAGAGATTAGGTAAAGGGATTTGTTGACACTCTTGCTACTTCAAAAGTAAAAAGCAAAAATCTCTTAGGATGTGCAAATCAAATGACCATACTAGAATTGCTAGAATGGAGAAAATGGTAGAAATTTTGGAAAAGTTGGTGGGAGATAGAAAAGAACATATTCTTTATAAAAGGAGATGATGAAGAAGAAGATGATACATGTGCGTATGAAGAAGGAAAACAAAAAAGTGAAGACGATGATGAAGAAGAAGAGGAAGAATATGAGAAAGATGTTTTATTAATAATGGAGTTTAAAATCCTTTGTAAAATTCTTTATAAACATATTCTATAGAAATGTGTTAACGTTAGACGCCTCATGTTTATTTGAATTAGGAGAAAAGTGAAGATGAAGAAGAAGATGATGAAGAAGCATAAAAAGATGGAGACGGTGAAGGAGATGAAGAAGATGACGATGACGGAGAAGGAGAGACAAAGGTAAAAATAAATTTATACAACACATTTTGTAAAACTATTTGTAAAAAGCTATATCAATTTTTTTATTTGCTTCTTCAAAGAAACAAAAGATCCACATACACAAAGACAAGGTAAAGGAAAATGAAGACAAGGAAAAGAAAAATGAAGAGGAGAAACAAGGAGAGAAAGAATCTGAGAAAACGGTGTGTATAATGCTTTATAAATAATCGAGTTTAAAATTCTTTGTAAAATTTCTTATAAACATATTCTATAGAAATGTGTTAACATTAGACGCCTCATGTTTATTTGAATTAGGAGGAAAGTGAAGATGAAGAAAATGAAGATGAAGACGATGAAGAAGCAAAAAAAAGACGATGAAGGAGACGAAGGAGATGAAGAAGATGACGATGAAAGAGAGAATGAGAGACAAAGGTAAAAATCAATGTATACAACACATTTCGTAAAACTATGTGTAAAAAGCTATATCAAATTTTTTATTTGCTTCTTCAAAGAAACAAAAGATCTACATACACAAAGAAAAGGTAAAAGAAACTGAAAACAAGGAAAAGGAAAAGGAAAATGAAGAGGAGAAACAAGGAGAGGTGCATACAATGCTTTATAAATAAATGAGTTTAAAATCTTTTGTAAAATTCCTTATAATAAGGTTTAAAATCATTTGTAAAATTCCTTAAAAATATATTCTGTTTATTTGAATTAGGTTGTTGAGAAAGAGTAACAACCCTTAATTCCTCTCAAGAAACGTGGAAGAGAGACAAATGTAAAGATCAATTTATACAACATATTTCGTAAACTAGGTGTAAAAAGCTATATAATTTTTGTTTTGGCCTCTACAGACATATAAGACTTCTTCAAAGAAACAAAAGAAAAGTGACAAGGAACCGAGAGAAGAAGAATATAAACATGGAGAAGAAGACGCGTAAAAGGAAAATGAAGAAGAGGAACAAGGAGAGAAAGAATCTGTAGATTTGGTGTTGGGAGAAATTGGCAAAAATAAAGATATTGTATCACCACTTAGTGATTAGGACGTTAAACGGAGATTGAAAGAAAGTGGACAACATCCAATATAAGGCCCTTTTGAGCTATATGTTATAAGCCGGAAAATCAACTTGGATAGGTGGAAAGAATCAGATGAAAAAAAGGTAAGACAGTTTACAAACAAAAATAAGATAAAAAGTTATCAGAAATTTATATCTCATTGTCTTGATGTAGTGCTGAGTGGTTTACTACCCTAGAGACACCAGAGGAGAGAATGACCCATATGGTAAAAATATTTGATTTGGTTGTATTAATAATTTGAATTTATAACGGTTTGCAACACAAATCAATTTATAAAAGTTTTTAAAAGTTTTGATTTTGCTGTTTTTTTTTGGGTTTGATGATAGCATATGGAAACAGCTATAAAATTGCTGCAAATGAGGAGAAGAATGAGTCTCTATCTCTTCCCAAAAAAATTAGTTGCAATATATGGAAGAGATTTTATCAAAACTCTTAGAGACTGCCACAATAATTTTTTCAATTGCAAGTTTGGCGACATAATCAAAGAGTATGTCAATGACATTTTTCTGGATGTTCTGGATGTTGGCTAAAAAGAGAAAAATTGGATGAGAGATATCGATGTCATCTATACACCTCACTGATTGTTTGAAAGTGTATGAGTGGCATTCAAATTTGACTTGAAGAAAAGAAGTGTCGCTATATATAGCAGCAATAACCATTGGAGAGGAAATGTAGATACATACAAGCATGCAACACTTTCTTTTTCAAAAATAATGCCAGTGATACTAAAAAGGTACATCAAAAAGGTGATAGATAATAGTGATTTCACTATCAAATTGCCACCAAAGATTCCACAGATGAAATTTCGTATATAAATGTATTGCAATAATTTTTCCATGTAACAGACAAAAGAACTTGCCTATAAACATGGTTACACATGTTGAAAGTCATAGAGTGCCAAGCCAACAAGACAAGTGACATGTCCATGCTTTGTGATGAAAACGTTTAACAATTGAGGATTAAGTTGACCGTCGACATATTCAATGAGTTGTATGATGATTCGAAACCTAATGAGCCTAGAGACTCATGGAAAGAGAAAGTGAATGGGAAAGAGCGTAGAAAGTCAACAAGAAACATCCAAAAAAAAAAAATATTTAAAACATCCAACAAAAAACAATTATGGGTTATTAATCATCTATTTACTACAACATGTTGAAGCATATTTGAAGATTTTAAACCCTTTTGTTTTGTTTTGTCTTTGTTATTTCTAGATAAGAAAACTCTTTATGTTTTCAAACATGCTTCAACATGCTGTAACAAATAGATGACTAATAACCAATAATTATTCTTTGTTGGATGTTTTAATATGTGTCTTTTGGATTTGTTGACTTCCTACACTCTTTCCCATTCACATTCTCTTTCCCTGAGTTTCTACGCTCATTAGGCTAGTTACAATGGGCTAGTTGAATAAATAATTAAACTGTTGAATGCTTCCAATGATGGTGTTGAAAAAACAAAAAATATGACGTGGATTAAATCTTGTTGAAAGAATTCAACATGTTGAAAAAAAAGTTGGGACCACAATGGCGATGTAGCGCGTTCTGGATGCAACACGCATAGCTAGTGTTGTACACGCGTGAGGCACGCGCATGAGCGCCAACAGAAAACTGTCCAAAATATAATAAGATAGTTTGGGACACGTGTTTTTTTTTTTACTGGCGGTTGAGATTCTTAAGATTTTAATCTCATCTTCATTATTTAAATCAATTATTTTATAGTAAACTAATTTTGTTTAATCAAAATTCATCATTTTTTGTTCTCTATAAATAGATACTTGTTTCCTTTGATTTGGACACAGAAAAAAACCATATATTTCTCAAATGGATCCCAACAATAACTCTTTTAACACCCAAAACTCTTCTAATTACCCTTTCAACTACCCAAATCCCAACAATTATCAATCCCAAAATCAGTCTTCCAACCAACCCCAAAATATACCAAATTATGGGTTTTCACCAAATTTTTTAATTACGTCAGCTATTACAAACTATCATCCATATTATGGATCGATGATGCCATATTCGTCTCAACCACCCACGTTTTCTTCTACTCCAATTGTTTCGAATGTTGGAGCAACTGAATTTCCCGAGTTTTCTACAAAAATGGCTCTTGGTGGTACGAGCGGTGTTAATGAAGTCACTCCAAATGTTGAGGATTCAAATCCTACTCATCGGAAAAGTCCCAAATGGACCACTGAGCAAAATTTAGTGCTACTGAGTGGATTGAATAAATATGGAACATACAATGTTGTTGGCAGAAACAAAAAAGTGAAACATATTGGGGTAAAATTGATGACTACTGTAATGAGCATTGCTCATTTCATCCTCCGCGGGTTGGAGCTTCTTGCAGAGATCATTACAACTACATGAACCAAAAATTGGGAAAATGGATTGGCGCTTACGATAACGCTAAGCGTAAGCGTATGCAACAAAGCGGGTGGTCGGAGCAAGATGTCTTGGCGAAAGCGCATGAAATATATTCAGGTGGTGGTAATAGAAATTTCAATTTAATGAAAGAATGGATCGCTGTCCATGATCAACCACGTTATGGTTGTCAGGTAGGAGGAAGTACAGGCTCTGGAAGCAGTGGATCTAAGAGAGCCCACGAGAGTGATGCTAGTGACTCCAACTATGTATGATCCATTGCTTGTCCAATGGGGAGGGATGCAGCTAAGAAAAAGCTAAAAAGAAAGGTAAGGGCGTAGCCTTGGAAGTGGTCAACGAAGATTTTAATGAATACAAACAAATCAAGGCGCAAGAGTTGGAACGCTTGGATGTTGCAAGAGGAGGCAAACCGAAGGAAAGGGGAGGTAACCCAAATGCAAGATGAGGCAAACCAATTGATGAAAGAAAAGACTCGGGCTAAGAAGATGAAGATGTGGATGAAGCTAAGTGAAAAGGATCGTCTCAATGACTAGGGCAGAGAGCTGTTGCAGTAGTTGAGCCACAAATTATTTGGAAATTAATTGTAGTAACAAGTGGCTACATGTATCATGTCACTCCATGCTTGTCTGTATCATGTCACTCCATGCTTGTCTGTATCATGTCACTCCATGCTTGTCTGTATCATGTCACTCCACAAATTATTTTGTTTGTCACTTTCTCCTTTAATAATGTTTGTTGTCAGTTGATGCTTTAATAATGTTATATTGTCACGTTATGCTTTAATAATAGAGAATCTTATCCTGCAACCACTCAACATGCTTTGATAATGCTGTCAAGTGCCCGTGACTTTTAATGGCATAATCTTATCTCCAACCACTCAATCTATTGGTTCCATTTTCTTATAAATGTGACTCATTCTTCCATTTATGTACCAATATTACAAATCTAATCGTACTAAAAAATTCTCAATGGATCCATCAAAATTTCCTTTTGATATCGAAGCTTACAAAAAGTAATATGAAATTGAAGATAGGTACATCCTCAACCATTTTAGTGAGCGTCGTAAGAAAATAGAGGAAGATTATCCACCTTGTAGCAAGAGAATTTACTCGAGGAGGTAAGGGAACCACCACTGTTATTCTTGAAGCAGTCGCATCCCATGATCTATGGATTTGGCATGCTTTTTTGGATGTCCAGACACATTGAACGATATAAACGTTCTAGATCGTTCACCAGTGTTCGATGATGTTGAATAAGAAAATACTCCAAGAGTGAACTTCGTCGTGAACCAACGTCCGTATAATATGGCGTACTATCTAGCTGACGGTATCTATCCTTCTTACCCTACTTTCGTCAAATAGATTAGGCTTCCTCAAAGTGAACCGGACAAGTTATTTGCAAAAGTTCAGGAGGGATGTCGAAAGGACATCGAAAATGCATTTGGAGTCTTGCAGGCTCGATTTAAAATCATTCGCGAACCAGCTCGCATGTGGAACATAACCGATCTTGATATCATCATGAGGTCATGTGTCATTGATGTGTTGCGTTTTTAACGCATTCTAACCCGTGTTTTATATATATTCGAGTCTTTATCAAGTCTTTTAGTCATTTTAGAGTCATTTCAGGTCTAAAGACGTTCCAAAACGGCGAAACGCACAAAAAGGGACTGGATCAACAAAAGCGGCGAAACGCGATGTCAAACTTTGAATTTTCCAGTAAAAAATAAACGCAAAGTCCAAAAAACATGGTCTAAGATTTGTGATCCAAAATAAGAAATAAACAAGGAAGAAACCATGATTGTTTTTCAAAGTCAAATTGTTTTAATTTGACTTGTTGTTTTATGTGATTGTTTTTCAAAGTCAAATTGTTTTAATTTGACTAGTTGTTGGTTTATGTGATTGTTTTTCAAAGTCAAAATTGTCTTAATTTGACCAGTTGTTGTTTTAAGTTGTTGGTTTTATACTCATTTCTACGAGTATATAAACAATTGTAAGGTCTCATTTGAAAACACACACCACCTACGTATCTAATAAGAAAAATGCTTTCAATTTTGTAGAAAAGTTCTTGTTATAAGCTCTTGTTTTTCGAGAAGATTCTTTCATCTTGGTGATTTGTAAGCTTGGAAGCAAACCTTTGATTCTACAAATCGGAGAAGTTTTCTTAATCTCTTTTCAATTTCTGTTTTGTTGATTATGCGTTCTTCATCATTTCTCTGTATTTGCTCTGCAATTATGAGTGAGTAGTCTGTTAGTTAGGTTAAGGGTGTCAATGGATTTTGTGAATCACGGTTTAGGATTGATTAATTAAGGGGTTTATTTATTGGGTTCTTCATCTAGGTTGTTCTTAGTGCTTGAGCTAAATTGATCGCTTAGTTCATGATCTTAGGTTATTTAGCGCACGGGAGTGATTGTTTAAATGCCTGAAAGAATCTAGATGGGCAAAACGTCTTTATCCAACAGGAGTTGATGTTAAGGCGTTTTTGTGAACTTATCAAATCGGACTAGAACGCATGCTTAGAACTTTTGAATTCAACGGGAGTTAGTCTTCAAATATCTAAAGCATAGGGATTAATACTTCGGGAGAAGGTTAATCTATTATTAGGTTTGAGTTCTAGAACGATTTCTAATGCAACCCCCTGTTTAAGATGCATCAACCGTTGTTCACGATTTCCCACAATTTCACCCTAGGCTTAATGCTTTCTTTTATTTGAATTTATACCGTTTTTGGTTGTCGTTCTCACCTTAGAAATTACAAAACCATCAAAAATGTCATTTGTCTTAGCTTTAATTTCATCCTGCATTCTTGTAGCATAACATTTGATCTCTGTGGATTCGATCCTAAAGTGCTACATCGACATACCGTTACGATTGCGGTTGTGTGCACCTTATGTATTAATTGATGTGCTAAAACACTTAAATCAATTTGGCGCCGTTGCCGGGGATCAATTGTGTTGCCTTCAAGTTTTGGACGAAAGTTCAGACTAAGAATTACTTTTTGTCACTACTAACTCGTTTTATTTTTGCTCTCTTTTGTGGATCTCAGGTTTATGACCAGGAGCCAAGGTTTTGAAAATCTGCTTGAGTTGAACAACGAAGATTTGGCAAGAGTGGAACGAGAAAACAACAGAGCTAGATTGCAAAGGAGAGAAATGGCCAACTTACCGGAAAATCAAAATCTACATGTTGATGGAGACGATCATCGCGAGTATGGTGAGGAAGGGAACCTCATAAACCCTCCTCCTCTTGCTCTTGATGGCAATGTTGATCCAAACGCCAATGCTAACCCAGCAGCTGTTGCTGCTGAAGTCCATAGGCAAGCTGAAGCTCGGTGGCAAGCTGAAGGTTGGAGGCAAGCTGCTGCTGCTCAACACCACTGAAATCAAAGACAGCCTCCACGCAAACCCATCAGAGCCATTGATACTCCTCACCAATTCTATCAGGACAGAACTGCTATTCGTCCACCGCCAATTCAGAGGCAGAACTTCGAGATCAAAGGATTTTAAACTCGATTATTAATAAAAACCTCATTCTCAGATTCTCATTTTCTACTTCTTCTTCATTCTCATTTTCTTCATCTTCACTTTCCCTCTAATTCAAATAAACATGAGGCGTCTAACGTTAACACATTTCTATAGAATATGTTTATAAGGAATTTTACAAAGGATTTTAAACTCGATTATTAATAAAAACCTCATTCTCAGATTCTTCCTCTTCTTCTTCATCATCATCTTCATTTTCATGTTTTCCTTCTTCATACGCACATGTATCATCTCCATCTTCATCATCTCCCTGCTCTTGTTCTTTTCTATCTCCCACCAACTTTTCCAAAGTTTCTACCCTTTTCTCCAGCTTGGCATTTCTAGTCTGGTCATTTGATTTGCACATCCTAAGAATTTGTTTTTTCTCTTGAAGCAGCAAGAGTGTCAACAAATCCCTTTACCCAATCTCTTGTCTTTAATCTATACCCTTTCTCCACAAGATCGATGATTCTTTTCCATTCAGTGTCAATATATGTCTCAACCAAGTCCATATACGTATTGGGATCTCCAAAAACATAGCTAACAGAAACCTGAAAAATTGAAAATTGATCAGATACAACATCACAAGATTTAAAAAGCCTTATAAAATAGAGTACATCTATAAAAAATTAAAAGAGCGAGACTTTACCTTTTCTGTAGTTGCAACTTTTGTTACCTCGTCCTCATATGGTATTTTAGTTTATACCCAGTGTAAACACAAAGGGGAAACTACGTCACCTTCTGTCCCAAAGAACATTCTGAGCTTATCCACCGAGGACAACACCCATAGCTGAAGTGCATAGCTAAACCCGAAATACCATATTGTTATCTTGACAACAGATATGTATCAAGGCCTTGAACACTGTCCACCAATGACTTGTACGCCATTTTCCCCCAAGGAAAACAACAAAACTCTTGGAAATCTCTAGCTCGCAAAAGATTATCTTCTGGGATTAGGTTGGCCGGACTGTTGGCTAGCACACAACCCTCCAAAATATTAGAGCTCCTAGTTGAATTTTCTCATCAGAGCTCATATTTTTTTGCCATTTTCCAGAACATTAACCAACTTTTTAAAAAAATTTCCACCCTTCATCCATTTATCGATCTTCTTATCAATCTTCTTCTTTCTCTTTGGCCCAACCTCAACATTGCATGGTAGTTCGGTTGCAAGGAAGAATTCTCTTAGAGAAAACCGCATTGGTTGATTTCCAAAACAAAACCACAACTCCTTCTTTCTTTGTCAATATCCTTCTTACGAGAAGGTGGTGAATCACATGCCTTGAGAATTGAACTTTGTTCTGTTGTGCCATCCTTATGATTGGACTCAGAAACGAGTGCTCCAATGTTTCGAAATCATGATTTTCTAATGCATCCTGAACAGTCTTCACCATTTTTCAGATTACAATGTTTGAATATTCTTTCAAAGTGTTTCCCACCTGGTTCAGTGCCAGGCTCGAACAATTTGTTAGACAAACCTATTCTCTGAGCAGATTCCATCCTACAAAAAGAAAGACCTTATAAGTGGATTTTAATATTCAAATATCAAAAGGGCATCACAAGAACAATAACTGTAAACATCAGAAACAATAAGGATTCTTACATCAACCAATAAATACATCACTAATTAAACACAAAATTTACCAAATAAAAGATAATCAACGAGTTACCTTTGACAAAATATCAAATCTAAAAAATATATATATATATATATATATATATATATATATATATATATATATATATATATATATATATATATATAACTAGAGCACTCAAGTCAGTTTTATAGATACCTTAAAAGCTCACTTATCTTTGACCAAACCCCCAGATGTGAAAACGCATGCACTATCTAAAGCATGTAGAACCTTGGCGTGCATATTATTGCTCAATAATGTGAGTTTTAAAAATTCTAATTATAAACACACATATTAGTGCTCAAGAATATAAGTGGACAAGAGACATCATATTATGAATTCAATACGATAGAAGTTCGAAAGATAGTTCTAGATATCAACAACCCAAATTCATGCATGCTCGATTTCAAAGCAAAATCGACAAAATAAACAAGAGAAATTGAGAAAGGAAGAAACTTTTCCAAAACAATACAAGAGTTAAACCTAAAAATTGTGGGAAGCAAAACAAGAAAATTACCTTCGAGAGACAAAGAATCAGAACAACATACAACAACAACAACACAAAAGAAAATTCAGAAATTGAGAAACCCAATCATGAATTAGACAATCTATTAAAAAATTTGGTAAAGTGAGTAAGGGAAATCACAACTTCGAAGCATCTACTGAATGAAAGCAAAAACCATAATCATGCTTATGCCATTTGCATACCTTGGACGACTTCAAGACTAGTGAGAGAAGACATATCGAAGAGGAGAATCTTGATTTTAGATATCAAAAAAGTAAACAAGTGAAATTGAAGATTTGTGAGATATAGAGGACGAGGAAGAGAGACATAATTTTGATGCTTTTGAATTCGAAACGATGGATTGAATTCGAAAAAGAGAGTTAGTCAAGTGAATCGACAGTAAAACATTTCCCAATTACCTTTGGTGCCCGTCGTTAGAAAATCATATTACTTACATTTTAGTTTTTTTAAAGGGTTCAAACTATGATTAAGCCAATTAACCTTTGCAACCTAATATTGAGTATGCGTCCAATTGGCCCGCCCCACGGCAGACTCTTTTATTTTTTGGACAACAATGGACCGGCCCGCTAGAACCACTGTTCCAATAACTAGGACACATGCTAATGGCTTGCGTCCCACTGGCCCGCCCCCGCGGCAAAAACATACATCAATATGAATAGCTTGATTTGATCCATGTACGAGTGATGAAGCATTGGTACATGTATCTAACTATATGGCTGAGAAAGGAAGCTTCAATCACAAAAACGCATTATCCCCCAAAAAACTTGAGACTGTATTTACTAATGATAGATCGGAATGTTGCATGATCGCTGATATAGTATCTGGCTGGGTTACGGGTTGATAGATCCTTTAGAGTAATTTGTATGTTGCGCAGAAATCATTGTTGTCCATATCTGTGTACAAACTGGAAAAAGTAAGCTCTTTATAAAGGTTTGTAAATAGCCGATGACGCAGCGATACATGCTTTGCTGAACTCACTGTGGCACGAATCCAACTTCTGTGACGAAATGAAGCTCAACACCCCAAAGACGCTGGAGGATGCAATGCACCAAGCTAACTTGTTCATAGAACACGAAGAGGAAAAAGTCACGCTAGCTAAAAAGCATGTGCTTCCAAAAGCATCGAGCTCGAGAGATAAGCCAAGAGAAGAGTATCAAGAGCCTCGCCAATACCTCGATAAGGACTACGATATAAGCAAGAGACCATGGACTTTTTTCATTGACGAAGTGCAACCACAACAAAGATGGAGTACGTGGACTCGCGATGAGAAATCTTTGAGCTATCCTGGTTATTGGTTTTGTATTCGTATGAGGAAGAAACGTTTTCCAGCCCAAAAGAAGTCCAAACTGATGTCAAGAAGAGACAATCCATTTCAAGTCCTAGAACAGATCATTGACAACGCTTACAAAATATGCTTGCAAGGTGAGTATAATTTGATTTCAAGCTTCAACATTTTTGACTTAATCCCTTTTGTTGCAGATGATCCAGATTTGAGGTCAAATCCTTTTCAAGATGAGGGAGAGGATGCGAGCATGGAAAACACTAAGGAAGATCAAGGAGATGCTATGCTTGTACATGCTGGATCAATGACGAGAGCAAAGACAAATAGACCTATTAGAGCAGTTTGTGGGCTACTTGATGAAATTTGGAACAAGAAAGATGATCAAGCCCAACACACTATCTTGCTAAGATCAAAGTCCAAGAAGACCAGAAATGGGTTTGTGATCATTTGTGCTATTTCTTACTTATCTTTGGTTTTATCCCAATGGGTTTTCCAAATAAATATTTTTAATGAGGCAAATGGTTACATCTCTTCAAGCCCAATTTTGTTGATCAAAGACTTAAGCCCATCAAAGGAATTTCGACAAAGACATACCAAGGGGCTATCGAGTGGCATGTCAAGAGTCATTAAACTTGTTTTAGTCTTAGGAATTTAATCATCTTATTTTTCGAGGTGATTGCCTTGTTTTCTTCATTTCTTTGTTTTCCTTGGTTCATTGTTTTTAGACACATTTCTTTTTAGTTTATAAGCACATGTAAGATCATTTGATCAAACAACCAACTTTTTATAAACCAGATTTTCTTATAAAGTGAGAGTGATTCTCCTTTGTTCTTTGTGAACTTTTCAATTACTTGGTGTGTCATCAGGGCCGGTCCTGAGCCATGCCAGATAAAACATTGGCATTGGCCCCATTTTTTTTTTTTTTGGCCCCCAAAAAACAAAAACATTAAAATTTGTTTTGAGCCCCCAAAATTTCAAGACCGGTCCAAGGAATCAAACTGGTATATCAAGTGTTCTTCATCACACTTGTGTGGCCATTCGTTAACCAAAGTTCGTAAAAGCGCTATAAGAGAGTCTTGGGCATTAAGGAGTTTTGACTACCTTAACATCTTGCTCCGCGAATTCTATCAACCACGGTTCCACCGCCTAGTTTCTTTTTGGAACGTTTAAAGAAATTTTGGGGCATTAAGAAGTTCGTCTACCTTAACATACAGCTTCACGAGCCATTAGAAGTCAAGGATTATCCAATTACTGCCCTTAGAGTGCCGCTATTGGGAACTTCCGCAACACAAACATTTCATTTGGCTTCACGTTGAGTGATATCGCATCAACTTTAATAAGTTTTTCACTCGTTTTTATATGTTTTAATTATGATTTTTGCATATTTGTAGTTACAAGACTCTTGTCATGTTACTTAGTCAAAAGCATTGCAAATTGGAGAAAAATCACATTTTTGGTTCAAAGTCAAACCTTCAGAAGTTCAACTGCCAAAGAGTTTCTTCTCACCGTCTGATCCAACCCAATTTTGGAGATATTCAAGAAGCACCAGCTACCTTTCCATTCCAACTAATTTGAGGACGATCCAACGGTTAATTCAAAAGATACATGAAGATCAAGAAGTCCCATTCGGCCACTTGATATGCTTGGTTTTTACCGTTTTTAATTAACACATGTTTTGGTGTTCCTTTTGAGTCTTTTATTGAGTCAAAGTGTGTTTTTAGAGGTCAAAGTATGTTTTTAGAGTATTTTAGTCTTTTATCGAGTCTTTACTGGTTTTAGGTTGATTTGGAGGAAAACAAGATATTTTGATTGCAAAAGGTGAAACTGGGAATGCAGAGTTATGCAGAAGCGTCAGACATATGTCATTCTTTTAAAGACGTCCCACCAATGGATCGATCTGATATTTTGACAAAAGATAGGGCTGTGAATTAGCTTTCATTTGCAAGTGGTTTGAAGGAAATACAACGGTGCGATCATGAGTTATACCCGATTTACTGAAGACAGGTTAATCTGCCTCGCAGAACATGGAGGGTTGCATCGACCGATGTATATCTTGCATCGGTTGATTCTGAACTCTCTGTGGGGGTTTGAATCAACCTGTGCATATTTGCATCGACCGATGCACTATCCAGACGAGAAAAAGGCAGTTTCTAAACTTCCTATTTTGCCCCAGAATCATCATAACTTAACCTAATTTGACCCATGACCTATATATACTTATTTTTGAGCCTCTTTGAAGGCTAAGCTTTTATTTTTCTTAGACATCTTTCATCTCCTTCAATTGTATGTTTGGGAGAAGATCTCTGAACCACTTCTGACAAATTTGGAGAAGATTTCTGAACCCTCTTATTATCTATTTTATGATTTCTCTCATATCTCCTTGCTTATTCTCTGCAACTATGTGTGAGTAGATTTCATAGTTAGGTTTTAGGGTTTTCAAGGGGATCCATGAATCATTGAATTATACACAAATAGGGATTTATCTTTTGTGGTTTTCGCTTATTGTTGTGTTTATTGCTTAGGCTTGAGCTAACCGCTAGGTCTATGAACTAGAGTGCAGCTTACCCTATGAGCGCGAGATTGGATTAGGGTACATTTAACCTATGAGCACGAGAGTGGATAAGGTTGCATAGAAAGAATATAAGAGAGTGAATCGTCCTTAGCCTGCGAGAGTTGATGCTAAGGCGATTCGTGAACATATTGAACATGATCCTTAATGCTGACCTAGAATTCTACGAGCACGAGTGTAACACCCCCGATTCCGACCTAAGAAATTGTCCATCATCTCCTACGCCGAAACCGGGAGGGGTGTTCCAGTTATAGTGAAGGGAGAACCGCCAAGACGGTTGATACGCTCAAATTAATACCCTAATAGATACTAAAGCGGTTGTCGTATTATAGGTAGGGGTCGAACCACAAAGACTCAAAAAAACACACAATAGATTATATAGATCCAAAATACGCTAAATCAAAAGATGTAAACGAAAACAGGTACGAAATTAAAAGTGTTGTAAATAAATGGAGGAAAATATAGGCCCAGGATTTTCTCAGGAAATCAATGAATGCAGCTAAATTAACTAACAAGATAAAGATTACGCACGGTTCTTGAACTCGAATCACTAAAATATAGCTAACCAACTCTCATTGCGAAAACTATCTAAATCTAAATCCTAGGAATTCCAAATCTCTTTGCGAATCGTAAAATCTAAATCAGCTTTAATATTAGGTTTGATATGTTCACAAATCAATTAAACCAAATCTCTTTGCGAATAATCAATTTGCTCACCTAAGGTTCTATCAGGTAATTAATCGCACTCTCGTGCCTAATCAATTATCCTAAGATCTAAGTTCTAGGTGATCAATCCAGAATTAGCTTTGAGAACAACCTATGGTGAAGAACTAATTCAGATGGTGAATCCTAACAGATAATCAACCTAGCATTCAAAGATATCCCTATGAGAAAACCCTAAATCTAAAGTGGATCTACTCAGACATGGAGAATGAAACAATCAACATGTTTGAATAAATCATCAATAGAATAAGAATAACAAGAGGTTTTGAGATCTGATCTCGGACGAAGGGAGATTCAGACTTGTCTCAAACCAAAGTATAGAAAATAAAGCTTAGAAATAAAGCATAGCCTTAACAGGTGGCTGAAAACCTAATTTATAAGCTAAAACACGTTCTGGGCCATCTTGTAAATATCAAAGTCTTATGGGCCAATTCTGCAATTCTTCAACTCTTCAATAAGTCGCGATCCTTCTGTTTCCTCGACGGGTATCGATCGATACTAGGCAGTATCGATCGATACTCAGGTGATTTTGATGTTTCAGCTACACGGATCTCTGCTTCGCTCCAGAATGTTCTAGAAAACTCCAATATCTCCAATTATGCTCCAAACGTGCTATAACCTGTAAAAGACTCTAAAAGACTACAAAACACTAGAAAGACTCTATAAAAAGGACTTATATCATGGCCTAAAAGGGGTAAAAACCATGATATATCAACTCCCCCAGACTTAGGATTTGCTTGCCCTCAAGCAAATAGAAGACTAAACCAGGAAAGAGGTTTGAAAACGCAGAAACTCACCTGTTCACGAACCATTGCAGAGATCCTTTTCCTAAGTACCCAAATGTTACCTAACCAGCTTTCGATCTAACCACCATGTACTTCTCCGTAGACATTCGCAGCTTTTCCAGACTCCACACATTATCCCACAGCATTGTTCAAGTAAAGCCATCCTCGCCAGTTTCATCGCTACATCCAATGTTCAAGAACCTTCTAGATTCTTTACCAGACAATATCATGACAAGGAACCACCATTTTTCACACTTTTCGTATCAATTTCTCTCCCCCAGACTTATTTCTTATTATGTTCTTTCTTTTCTTTTCAGCTTTGCATATACACATCAAGGTATGAGACGCGAGTATTGATGGTGTTTGCCACCAAATCCCTGGTTCTTTCCTCTCAATGTATCAAAGGATGTAGGCGAATAATGGCATCATAGGAAAATCCTAGCCTCGCTTCCAATCCTCTGTGTGATCATCCCCTCTTAAGTAGAATAATGGGATCGCTGGAAATTTTCCTAACCCTCTACTCAGAAGAAAATCATTTCAATCTTTTATGCTCTCATTTATCAACTTATAACAGGGGAGAGTGATACCATAACTATAAACATATGGGTTCCTTTATCAGATATGAATGATGAATCAAGCTCTAAAACACTAACCACATTGATGAAGTGCAAAAATTTGGCTCAGGCTTCAGAAGAACTCTGCTGGAGACATGGATGTTTTCTAGTCAACTGGTCAGTCTTTGGATTTTTCATTAGTCGATCTAGAGCTGATCCTGCAACACTGGTCACTCAAAAACCAAATCAAAGCAACAATTCAAGCACATGATCATCATCTCCAACAAGTTTTGACTCAATAAAACGACAAATTTTTTTATTTTATGACTCTAAGAAAAACAAACACAATGTCAGCAGACACCTCCCCCAGACTTGAACAACACTGTCCCCAGTGTTATCTAGCCTAGAGTCAGTGAAAGAAAACAAAAGAACAGAATAAAATTGGGAAAAACAAGAAGTTACCTTGCTGGAACATAGAGTATCGACCGACACACAGCCTGTATCGATCGATACAGGCTTAAGCCGACACAGAATTTCATCATTGCCCGCAGGGTATCGACCGATACCAACAGTGTATCGATCGATACCCTGGCGATTTCGTCAAGGCCAGTTCAGCTTCTCCTCGTTTGCTCCAATCTGATTCACTCAAGACACAAAAACGAAAAATAAAAGAAATAAAAGACTCACCAGTGGGTTGCCTCCCACCAAGTGCTCGTTTAACGTCAATAGCTTGACTGTAACGCCCTTCAGGCTGGATAAGAGTGTGAGCTTGCACCAAAACAGGCTCCACAACTTGACATTGCTAGCTTCAGAGTTCTGCACATCATGCTGTCCACAAACTCCTGTCCTTTGTATTTCAGCTCCGAAGTAAGAAGAATTCTAGCCTTAGAGAATGGCTTCGAAGCTCCTTTGCACTTGACCTTATACTCAATCGAATTCCCATCACTCTTCTGAGGGATTAAAGTGACATGGGGATTCTCGACGTTTTTGCTCTTGGCCTTCTTCTTTGTTTCCTTAGCCTTCTTGACAACTTCCTTGGGAATGGTGGGCGGTTCAGCTGAAATGTCTGCGACTGTAGGCTCATCAGGAGGCTCTTCCAAAAGATCAATTGCCAGCGACTCTCCTGTAACAACCTCGATGCTAGAGACGTGTGGGAGCACTCCTAGGGGGAATGACATCATAATAGACCCCTCCTTCAATGTAAGAGAAAGAGATTCTCTTATTAGGCGTGTCTATGATTGCGCCAGCAATAGCCGTAAACGGTCGTCCCAGGAGTATAGGCATACGAGATATCGCACTCATCTCCACAACCTGAAAATCAGTAGGCACCAGACAGTCTCCTACTTTGACCAACAAACCATGAATAGTACCGTGTGGAAGTGAGGCGGAGTCGTTCGCGAATGTGATAGACACCTCTGGTGATCGAATATCAGCCCTCAACCGTTCTGCAATTTCCCTTGAGATGACATTAACATTAGCCCCTGAGTCAACGAGAGACTCTTTGAAATCAACTCCAGAGATAGAGCATGGAACCGCAAATTTCCCTGGATCTTCTCTTTGGGTCAGCTGTCTCAGTGGAGGTGTACCTCTAGCTTTAATGAAGAGTGCCTTAATCTCTTCCTTAGTTCTCTGCAATCTTTGAAGTGACTTAGCAGGGGACGGCACTCTAGAGCTTCTTCAAAGGTTGATTCAGTAGAAATCCTTCTTACCATCTTCTCAAAGCCACGCAGCTGCTTTGGAGAGATGGGATCTCTGAGGTGTTTAGGAACATGATTCAACTTCTTGGGCTTGCGAACTCTTTCTTTGATCAACTCACGTGTTTCAACAAGTTCTGGCTCGTTCTGCGAGGGGTATCGATCGACACCAGGTAGGGTATCGATCGATACTCTTGCTGTTGAATCATCCTTGACAGATTTATCATCATCAAGGGGAGGCTCCACAATCAGCTTATCCAGCATAGCCTTGCATCTGGCGTCCTCTACCTCCTCCTTAGCCTTTGCAGCAGCTCTGGGGTAAGGTATCCTCGGTATGTAGACTCTCTCTGCAAATACTTTAGGCATCATAGTCGAAATCTCATGTGTCTCCTCAGAAATCGCCTCAGTATCGACCGATACCAATGGGGTATCGATCGATACATGGGTTTTGAAAGTGTCCCGTTTCAGAATTGTAACCGGCATCGATCGACACCTGGGGGTATCGATCGATGCTATGGCGATTTTAGGATCCTCATCGAAATTTTCTGCACTTGAGGAGATTGCATTGACGTGTGCATTGTGTGAATGAATCGTCTTTCCCTTGGCATTTGCTGCAGTCTGAGCTACTTGAGTTTCCAGCATCCTGTGACTGGTATTGAGAGCCTCGATCCTTCCACTCAAATCGGTGTACACAGCATCCAGCTTCCCATTGAAGGTTACTGTCATTTTCTCCTGCCCTTGAACCAGCTGTTCAAGCATAGCCTCAACCTTACTCTCAGGAGCTTTGGGTGGTGGGGATTGGTACCCTCCTTGCTGAGCATAGTTGGTGAAGTTTAGATTGGTGTTGTACCCAAATCGCTGACCCTGAAAACCAGAACCACCAATGTAGTTAACATCTTCCACTTCATTCTCAGCAGCAAAGTGGACGGCTTTTGTTGTCTTTCCCAGCAGAAGACTGTGCATAGAATCCAGCTGAGCTTTAACTTCAGCGATCTGCGACCCATCCATGTTACTAGCTAGCTTCTTGCGCTCGAAGTCTGCGCTCTTAGTGCTACTGCTAGATGCAAAGTTTTCAATAAACACATAAGCATCCTCAGGGTACCTGGTGTTGAAATTACCATTGCTCGAAGCGTCCAGAGCCATCTGATACCTCCAATCTACTCCTCTAAAGAAGATACCCAGCAGTTGCACATCATAGTATCCGTGATGTGGATAATCTCTCTGATACGATCTGAATCTCGTCCAAACACCTTTGAACGCCTCAGTAGGTCCTTGAGAAAATTGGGAGATTTTATTCCTCAGATTCTCAGATCGTGCATCATCGTAGAAGTTGATCAGGAAGGCTCTCTTAGTGTCCTCCCAAGTAGTTAGCGAACCAGGAGGTAGCTGCCTCAGCCAGTAGGTCGCATCTCCACCTAAAGAGTAGGGGAAGAGCTTGCAGAAGAGATAGTCGTAGGACACTCCATTGCTCTTGATGCTAGTGACCAAGTCCTCGAACTTCTCTACATGGTCCATTGGATGTTCATGAGGAAGACCATGAAAGAGATGCTGTCCCACAAGAGCAAAGTAAGCAGGCTTCAGCTCAAAGTCATTCCTCTCAAACGCAGGTGGACGAATCGCTGACCGATTGGCGAAAAACTGGTCAGGCCTGTTGTACTCACCAATCGTTCTTCCACGATTAACCACATCATTCCTCGCGTTCTCAGCGACATTCGCAGCGACAACATGAGCATGTGGCATGACGATCCCCTCTCCATCCAGACGTTGTCCTTGCTCATTGCACAACCGATCCTCTTGGTCTCTGTAAGCACCAGCTGCATCACGAACCAACTGATTGTTGTTCATCTTAGCTGATTTCTTTGCTTTCTTGTTTGTGCGTTCCACAAGTGCTAGCTGTTCCAGTGATAGATCAACAAGCGGGGTGTTCTTATTGCTTCTGGTTTCTCGATTAGGCATGCACCTGAAAACAAAAGTCAAAAACGTAAGTAACTGAAATATACGTCGGGTATCGACCGATACTCAAGGGTATCGATCGATACTCGGGCGATTTAGACAAATTTTTTTATCTAAAATCTAATGGCGAATTGAGTCCCCGGCAACGGCGCCAAATTTGATACGCTCAAATTAATACCCTAACAGATACTAAAGCGGTTGTCGTAGTATAGGTAGGGGTCGAACCACAAAGACTCAAAGAAACACACAATAGATTATATAGATCCAAAATACGCTAAATCAAAAGATGTAAACGAAAACAGGTACGAAAGTAAAAGTGTTGTAAATCAATGGAGGAAAATATAGGCCCAGGGTTTTCTCAGGAAATCAATGAATGCAGCTAAATTAACTAACATGATTCAGATTACGCACGGTTCTTAAACTCGAATCACTAAAATATAGCTAACCAACTCTCGTTGCGAAA
The DNA here is from genome assembly GCA_030161315.1 of Eutrema japonicum. NCBI lineage: Eukaryota > Viridiplantae > Streptophyta > Magnoliopsida > Brassicales > Brassicaceae > Eutrema > Eutrema japonicum. The sequence goes on along the minus strand of BSQW01000004.1, from coordinate 38,633,885 downwards.
ACTATCTAAATCTAAATCCTAGGAATTCCAAATCTCTTTGCGAATCCTAAAGTCTAAATCAGCTTTAATATTAGGTTTGATATGTTCACAAATCAATAAACCAAATCTCTTTGCGAATAATCAATTTGCTCACCTAAAGTTCTATCAGGTAATTAATCGCACTCTCGTGCCTAATCAATTATCCTAAGATCTAAGTTCTAGGTGATCAATCCAGAATTAGCTTTGAGAACAACCTATGGTGAAGAACTAATTCAGATGGTGAATCCTAACAGATAATCAACCTAGCATTCAAAGAAATCCCTATGAGAAAACCCTAAACTTAAAGTGGATCTACTCAGACATGGAGAATGAAACAATCAACATGTTTGAATAAATCATCAATAGAATAAGAATAACAAGAGGTTTTGAGATCTGATCTCGGACGAAGGGAGATTCAGACTTGTCTCAAACCAAAGTATAGAAAATAAAGCTTAGAAATAAAGCATAGCCTTAACAGGTGACTGAAAACCTAATATATAAGCTAAAACACGTTCTGGGCCATCTTGTAAATATCAATGTCTTATGGGCCAATTATGTAATTCTTCAACTCTTCAATAAGTCGCGATCCTTCTGTTTCCTCGACGGGTATCGATCGATACTAGGCAGTATCGATCGATACTCAGGTGATTTTGATATCTCAGCTACACGGATCTCTGTTTCGCTCCAGAATGTTCCAGAAAACTCCAATATCTTCAATTATGCTCCAAACGTGGTATAACCTGTAAAAGACTCTAAAAGACTACGGAAGCTGAACAAACAACAAGCATGCGCTAAAGGCCTTTTAGCGACATAACTTGGGCACACAAATGATGCTGAGAGCTCTCTCATCTACGATGTATCGAACAACTCCACCTCCGTGGCCCCTGCCTAATCACCACACAGGATCATAGACGTCCACACACAAACGGAGCCGCTAGGCTCCGAACCTCTGCAATCGTAGCCGTTACGGGCTTCGACGATCACAATGTACCGTCGTGCATATCTCGGCCAAGGGAGCAACCCAAGTACCCTCCGAGATTCTCTAGGTGGTTTCGAACTACATCCTCCGGCTAAACGCCTGATTCACTACATAGGACACCTGCCTATTAACCCCGAACATGCCACCTCAATGGGCATGCCGGTCACACGCAAGTTATGAGCTTTCACGCACCACAATGGCAAACAAATGGTTAAGGTTCTCAACAACCTCAACCACAACCCGTGTTAATTCTGTTGACTCCCACTCCCGCCTAGACTACCCGTCATAAGCACGTGGAGTCAACCAACACGTCACACAAAGGCTAATTTCCGTGTTACCCCGTCGAGCTTGCCATATTTAGACCACCCGTCTAACTCATGCAAGGCGACTAACACTTAGCCATCAACACTCAGATTTAACAACCTAACAATATCTAAGTGATCACACAATAACCTCACACAAATATCTTAGACAAGAACATCTGGCGGAGCCAACGCACGTGGCCGCTCCCACCTTGTCCTTGCCGTAAGATCTACACTAAAACTACCTAAGCTTACGCCAATTAACCCCCAACAGGTTAATTCAAATAATTTCCATAGTTCACCTCGAGTATAGGCCGGGAAAACGGATAAGTCTTAGGCTCTTGGATAACACCTTCCAAGCCGAGCTCTCCTCGGTCTAAACCATGAGGTTTAAGCCAAGACTCACTTTCTATCACTTTCTCTCTCTACCTTACTCTCTAGCTTCTCTCTAGAAAATTTTCTAAGATCTTAAGGAGGTGTGAACTTACCTTTGGTCTTAAGGGGGTATTTATAGGCATGGGGGAGGTGTGGAGAGTGCTTGCCACTTGTGCCACTTGCCCAAAGACTAGTCAAAGCCTTTGGCACCAAGTTTCTTCATCTTTGACCACATTTTTCACATGTGTAATTAGGTAGGTCAAAACTTAGTTTTTGACTTTTAGGTCTAAGCTTTAACCCACATCTTCACTTTAAGTCTTGTCATGTCCCCTCTAGATGGCAAATACCAATCGCTAGCCCCTAGGCTAGCGATTTGATGTTTTGACCGGTCATGTGGCCACGGTTTGACCACTTGGTCATTTCTCCACCGTTCGTCTGTTTTCGCGAAATTGCCTTTCGTCTTGGATTTTCTTCATGCAATTGGCCCGGCAAACTTGATCCTTCATCCTCCTTGACGTGCGCCCCGGTTCGGATCGTCCGTGGCCCGCTCGGCCAAAATTTGCGAAGTCGGGAAATCTTGATTTTTCTCGATGGAAAGCTTCATTTTCTTGCCCAAAAATTTCTGGTCCAGACAAAATTTCGTTTCGATCTCTCCTTGCTGGCCTTGTGAAGGTTTTTACTTTTCTCCCAGCTAAGACAGAATTATCCGGATAACTCTTTTTCTGCTCGAGCTATCCCAATTATGACTCGACCAATATGTTTCTTTTGCCCTAATCCTTTGGAAAATGTTTTCCCTCAGTTGCTCCTCGACTTTTGGTTTTTCCTTCGATCATCGACCAAAATTTACTTCACCGGACGGGTTATCACAACGAGAGTGGATTAGGTGCTAGGTTTAGTAGCCATGAGCACGAGAGTGGATTGGTTAATATTTATGTTTGAGTTTGAAACTTGAGTTTAATCATTCTCTGAATAGTTGTCTGATTCGTGATCTCTGGATTCCTAAGAACGAACCCTTGACCTAACGCTTTTCCTTTATTGAATTTACATCTTTTAAATTGCGTTCGTTACTCTTTCCAAAACCAAATATAATCTTGTCTTATCTTAGTTTCATAATTGTGAGAATTGTAGTGTAACCGTTGTCTCTGTGGATTCGATCCTAAACTACTGCATTGACAACCGTTATGATTGCGGTAGTGTGAGCTTTAGTTATTAATTGACTGAGTGGTAAAACACCTAAATCACCACTCTCGGAGCAGCTCCATCCGCGGCCAAGAGGCAGTTCACCGCGGACGAAACCTCTCCGCCCGTGGCCGAGAGGCAGTTTGCCGCGGTCAAAAGCCATGGACCCGCAGCCAATACCTATTTTGTCCAGAAGCCCAATTGCAAGCCCGATTCGAATCCCGTCAAGTCCAACTACGGAGAAACCCTAAAGACCGACGAAAATAAGATAGAAGACCTATAAACATGTGTTTTAGGAACCCTATTTTCGTGTGCCTTAGTGTGTGCCATTTTAGTTTACTTTTTGTTCTTAAGTTTTTGCCTTTAGTTTTCGAGATTTGTAGAGAAGTTTTCTCCCGACTTTGGTCTTATAATCGAGAAGCTTTATCTTCAATCTCATGTTCTTTATTTAACTATGTCTTTGCTTTCTTCAATTATGTTCGAGTAGTTTAGTCGTTTGGTTTAAAGGGATCATCAAAGGGGATTCACATGTTCGATAAGGATTTCACGAGGTAAACCTAGCCGTATTCTAGAACGCTTTCCTATAGGTTGTTGTTAAAGCATGGATCTAGAGTCATGAACTAGAGACTGATACAAGGTGTATTAATAACCACCAAAAGTGTTGAATCTGATCACCGAAACTATTAATCTATATGGAGCGTGTTGCGTTATAAGATACAAAAGTATACTTATAGAGTGTCGTGAATGTTTATGAACATGATTTTGTCATCATAATCTTCTGCGTGGCTAGCAACGAAAGCTGACTAGTTAAGTATATAGATTATAAGTGTATAGTAAGTACGACAGTAGACTTGCATATTTTCGTGTTCAAGTTCGTGGAGTTTACTAGAATCGATTTTACTAAGAGCTTTGGTACCATGTTTGAATCGAACATTTCCCAGAGATATCACTGTCGACCTAACATCATTTTATTATTATTATTTACAACCAATTTTCTCTTTTAGTTTCATCACCATCGATTTTCATTCTTCACTTTTTAAAACAATCTTTACTTTTAACGCACTACACAATTTATGACACAAAAACCCTACAAAAACCTTTTTCGTTTTAGACTTCCTTACTAATTCTCTTTCTAAGGTCTCAAAGAAAAGTGTGCTCTCCCTGTGGATCGTTACCTAAAGTACTACAACGCACATCTGTGCACTTGCAGACTTTTAAGGTTTACAAATTTATAACCTGAAGCTAGGATAACATATGCATCGCATCATTGACTTAACACGTTTTACACTTAAGCAAAGCTGCAAGTACACAACAAACGCAATAGTATTTAAGGGATCGATATCATAATCTAAAAACCTAATTATATATTGATCCATGAGAGCCACTTTGGATCTCTATACCCAACAAGAAAACTACTCATGCATAGTTGAGCTAAACATCATGATAATTAAATAAAAACAGTAAAGAGAAAGAGATGAAGAAAATATTCTCTATTGAAGAACATGAGTTGAAAAATCTTCTCTACAAATCGATGAAAGAATTAAAAGCGGCTAGAGTTGCTCTCTCTATAAAAGCACGAAAGAGATACTAATAAAAGACCTAAAACATGTGTTTATAGTCTTTAATTCTTTAGGGACATTTAAGGTTTAGAGATTAAATGACAGAAATGGCATCATGACTGAAATGGGATCGAATTGGTCGCAGAGGGGCTGGTCGCGGGTCCAGCCTTCCTGACCGTGGTCGCGACCCTCCTGGCCGCCGACGTGTTTCTTCCAGCCGCAGTCGTGCTCCTCCTGGCCGTGGGCATGCTTCTTCCAGCCGCAGCCAAGGCCTTTTATGCTTGGTTTGTTTTTGCTTCAAGGCAGCTTTATTTGTCTTCAGTTCTTCAGGAATATTTGAAGATCTAATCATTGGAATGTCTCCAACTAATTGCATTTGAAAGTTGGTTGTCTCTTCTTTGTTGTGTTAAAAATTTGGGGATGATCAGACAGTGAGAAGTTCTCCTTTGATTGCAAGACTTCTGACGGTGTAAGTTTATCAAAAAACGTATTTTTGCTCCAAAATGCACTCTTTTATCCCAAGTTATATGAAATGTCTTTTAAAACGAAATCATTTGAAAACCATTGAAAACGGGATTAAAACACCTGCTAAAGATATTAAAATGATCCATAAAAATGGTCAAAAAATGAGTTAAAACACATGCAAAAGTTATCACTCGAGTGTGGCAGGAAGCACAACTCCTCCTTCCGAAAGCAAGAGAACCATCTAAAAAACCAGATTTACAACTATCCTTAGATACTCTATGTTTCACGGATGCGGCCTGGGATTCAGTGTCTTTGAATTGCGGTTTAGGGTGGGCTTTCCGTTCTCATACGGATTCTTATTTAGGTGATTATACTGATACAAGAAGGCGTATACCTTCATCACTATCAGCATAAGCTTGGGCGATGAAAATGGCGTTGATAAATGCAAAAGAGAGAAATTTTGAAGAGCTTCACATGGTATATGATTCTTAAGTTTTAGTTGATCTGCTCACGAAAAGAGAGGATCACAATGAGCTTTCGAATTTACTTTTTAATATTTGAGTGTTGGCGAGTGTGTTGCGTTGTGTTACTTTTTTGTTTATCTCTCATTCTGAAAATACTGTTGCTGAGTGCTGATTATTTGGCTAAACGAGCCTTATAGCATATTCAATGCTGAAACCCTCTCAGTGTCAAAAATAAAATATTCATAATTTTTATATAATTTAATTATTTAATTAAAATTTTAAATTAAAAACTAAAATTGCACCAATCAAGATCTATGAAAAGAATGTCTAAAAAAATTGGTTGAGGGTCTCAAACAGACACTCTTTTTTCTCTCTTGTCTTGTTTTTTCAATTTTTTCAATTTTTTTGATTGTGATACACCTTCTCTTTTTTGGTGAGACACCCAATCTAAGTGCTCTTATTGGCTCCAAGAACAGTTGTTTGAAGTTTTAATAAATTCATTTTCTGAAAAAAAAGAAGAAGAAGAGAAATTCCAACTAATCATATATCTCTAGTTTTTGTCAGTATTTCACTAGTCATATCCTCTTTTGGAGAAATTAATTCACTCTTGAAAAGAAAAAAAAAATACCTGGAAGGCTGGAACTGTCTCGCTAGGCAGTGAAAAGTCAAGTCCGAAGTCAATCATCATCATCCCAATTCTTTCGACAGAAAATATAACTCTCCGATGCTGTGAAAATTCAATTTCCTTGAGAAGCATTCGCTTGTAGAGATGCCGAACTCCACGACGGAGGTCTCCGTCGCCGTTCCGCTACTTCCCTTCCTCCGTCACGCAACCAACTCTTCCTCTCAAGTCGCCATCGTCGGTTCCAACGTCTGTCCAATCGAAAGCCTCGACTACGAGTACGAAATCTCCCTCCTAACCATTGCGCTTCCTCTTCCTCAATTTTTTTATCTTAATTTTGTTTCGTTACTCGATTTAGGATCGCGGAGAATGATTTCTTCAAGCAGGATTGGAGAGCTCGTAGTAAGACACAGATTTTCCAATACGTGTTCATGAAGTGGCTGCTTTGTTTTTTCATCGGTGTTATTGTTAGTCTCATCGGATTCGCCAACAATCTCGCCGTCGAGAATCTCGCGGGTGTAAAGTTCGTCGTTACTTCTAACATGATGTTAGCCGGAAGGTAAACTCTCTGCTCTTCCGATTTTCTAGCTGTTTGCTAGCAATGTTGATGGAAAATTGAAATTGTTTTCACAGGTTTGGTATGGGCTTTCTTGTTTTCACTGTTACCAACCTCGTTCTTACTCTCTTTGCGTCGGTGATTACCGCTTTTGTTGCGCCTGCTGCGGCAGGTTCCGGTATACCGGAAGTTAAGGCTTATTTGAACGGTGTAGATGCACCAGAGATATTCTCAATTCGGACTTTGGTAGTTAAGGTAAACATTTTCAGATTCTTGAAACTCAAAAATTGCGCAAGTTTATGTCTGAAATTTACCTTTGATCTCTCTTTGCTTGGGATACAGATCATTGGGAACATATCTGCAGTGTCAGCGTCTCTTCTCATAGGTAAAGCAGGGCCTATGGTTCACACTGGTGCTTGTGTTGCATCCATACTTGGTCAAGGCGGCTCCAAAAGATATGGACTGACCTGGAAATGGCTCAGATTTTTCAACAATGACAGAGACCGAAGAGATTTTGTAACTTGTGGGTCAGCTGCTGGTATTGCTGCCTCGTTTCGTGCTCCGGTAGGTGGTGTTTTGTTCGCCCTTGAGGAGATGTCATCTTGGTATGTGAAGTTATCTTAAGCTCAATGTTGCCATATTGTCGTTGAACTGATTGGCTCTTTGTTTGTGTTTTGGTCACTATATGTTTTCTTCATACTGTCATTTTGTGAACGATTAATTAAAGCTAGGATTGGGGGTTTTTCGATGTAGGTGGAGGAGTGCACTGTTATGGAGAACCTTCTTTTCAACAGCTGTTGTTGCAATTGTCCTCAGGGCTCTAATCGATGTGTGTTTAAGTGGAAAGTGCGGTTTATTTGGTAAAGGAGGCTTAATAATGTTTGATGTCTATTCAGAAAATGCGTCATATCATTTAGGGGATGTACTTCCTGTTCTTCTCCTTGGAGTTGTTGGTGGTATTTTAGGAAGCTTGTACAACTTTCTGCTGGAGAAAGTTCTGCGAGCTTACAACTATATATATGAGTAAGCTATCTTTTTGGATATATTTATCATATAGACACATACTCACAAATATGTAGACACATAAAGTAAATGAAATTTTGATCGTTAACATTTTTTTTCTGTCCAGGAAAGGGGTTGCTTGGAAAATTCTCCTCGCTTGTGCAATATCAATTTTCACGTCCTGCCTTCTTTTCGGATTACCATTTCTTGCGTCATGCCAACCGTGCCCTGCTGGTGCCTTAGAGGAGTGCCCTACAATTGGCCGGTCTGGCAACTTTAAGAAATACCAATGCCCACCTGGTCACTACAATGATCTGGCTAGCCTCATTTTCAACACAAATGACGATGCTATCAAAAATCTTTTCAGCAAAAACACGGACTTCGAGTTCCATTATTTGTCCGTTCTCATATTTTTTGTCACCTGCTTCTTCCTCAGTATCTTTAGCTATGGCATTGTTGCTCCAGCAGGGCTCTTTGTACCCGTAATAGTAACAGGAGCATCGTATGGACGGTTTGTAGGGATGCTGCTTGGTTCAAACTCAAATCTCAATCATGGTCTATTTGCTGTACTCGGCGCTGCGTCTTTTCTTGGTGGATCAATGAGGATGACAGTTTCCTTGTGTGTTATTCTCCTTGAGCTGACTAATAATCTGCTGTTACTACCTATGATGATGGTGGTCCTTCTGATTTCAAAAACAGTTGCTGATGCTTTCAATGCCAACATCTATAACCTCATCATGAAGATAAAAGGGTTTCCTTACCTCTACAACCATGCAGAACCTTACATGAGGCAGCTTATAGTTGGTGATGTAGTCTCAGGCCCACTTCAAGTCTTCAATGGCATCGAGAAAATCGAGACTATTGTACACGTTCTCAAAACAACCAATCATAATGGCTTCCCTGTGGTTGATGGGCCGCCACTTGCTTCAGCTCCTGTTCTATACGGTCTAATCCTCCGGGCTCATATTCTGACTTTGCTAAAGAAACGAGTATTCTTGTCTACTCCCGTGGCTTTCGACTCGAATACCCTTGCCCAATTCAGGGCAGATGAGTTTGCTAAGAAGGGTTCTGGGAGGGGAGATACAATAGGAGATGTGGAATTAAGCGAGGAAGAGTTGAATATGTATTTGGATTTACATCCATTCTCTAATGCCTCGCCTTACACTGTTTTGGAGACTATGTCACTTGCAAAGGCTCTTGTCCTCTTCCGTGAGGTTGGCCTGAGGCACTTACTGGTCATACCAAAAATCTCCAATGTAAGCGATCTTGGTTTCTCCTTTTCCCTGGCTGTTATCATCACTAAAATATGAGATGCTTGATACATATAGATGAATAATAAAGGAATAGTGTAAATAGGTGGGAGGGAGAACAGATTCCTAGTCTTTTGAATTTTGACCATAGCCTTTTGGGCTTTGGGAGAGTTTGGGGACTATACGAAAACTCGAACCATCACTTGGTTCAATCTCTGTATCTGATAGCTCTTGATTTCTTGATTCATTAGTGTTTTACAGAGATAAAGTAAAGGAAATCCTTATAAAATATGCAATTCTCTACTTTGCTTGTATCAAATTCCTTTGTGACTATTGCAGAGACCTCCACTTGTGGGTATATTGACACGGCATGACTTTATGCCGGAACATATACTAGGCCTGCATCCGTCCCTGTCTAGGAGCAGGTGGAAAAGGCTTCGGATTCGGCTGCCTTTCCTCTCGTAAAGTATTCAGCTACCTGCAAAGTCAGGTCAGATCAACTCTGTATAATTACTGAATGCAGCAGCCCTGTAGTGAGCACAAAGCGGATTATTCTTTCACTTTTTACTAAAGAAGTATTGAACTCTTTTGTCGAGATCTAAGATTTGCAAATGCTTTGTAGTAATTATTCGACATTGTATATAAAACATGAAGGTACCTCGAATAAAGTCTTTTTTTTTTGTTAAATGAGGGATACAAAGAAGTAGAGATTTATAAATGTTTTGTTGCCTGAAAAAGCTGGCCGGCTCTTATTACCTGAAGTGGTTTTCCAAAAGCTGGCTCATATGACCTAAAAAACCGGGGTGTTCAATCTGGATTAACCGGTCTGATCTGAATCGAACCGAAATAATCGACCCATATCTCAATCTATATCCGAAAAATTGAATAGGAAAAACCTATCAAAAACCTAAGTCTCTTTGAAAACCAAGGATGTATTTCACTAAACCTTGAACCCAAACCAATCATAATAGATTATATTTTGGATATTTTTTATTTATAATATGAAATAACGAAAAAACGATTCGAAACTAAACCGAAATCCGGATTAATCCATGTTTGGCACTCCTTCCATGACGGAGCAACACATTACTAAAACGCCAAATTAAACGTCTTCCATTTACACCTTGTGTTTGGATCCACCAACTCCAATACTTTTCCTTCATTGTACTTGTCGAACACCTGCCCAAGCACGAGAAACATATATAATTTTGCTAAATAAAAGCAAGGGGTATGTATGTGCATTATTTGAAAGAATGTAAAATTGTATTTAATAAAAAAAAACTTTTCACAATGAATGCATCCGTTTGTGTTTGAATATAGAAAATACAAGAGAGAATTACTCAAATAGCACATAAACGTTGTGATATGACTAGAGTAATACATAACTTTTTGATATTACTTAAATGATACAAATTCTAAGGGAAATGTCCATTAAGGGCAGTTTAAAACTATAATTAACGATAATACCATTTATATTTTTTTAAGTGAGATATATTGGAAAAAACATTAATCTCCTATTCTCTCTATTTCTCTTGTCGTTTTCTCTTCTAACTAAAACCCTAGCCGCATCTCTCACTCTTCTCCTTTCACTCGCTTAATCACCTCCGCTCTGGCTACGGCTCCGGCTCCGGCGAAGACGCAGTTTTGTTCTCGGATTCCCTCCTCGTCTCAGATTCCGACGTCGTTGAAACCTGTGGAGGAAGAGGATCCAAACCAGGTTAGTGTTTATACAAATAAAGTATCCATTCCTACGCTTTCCTCTGCAAATAACCCTTTTGGCAGACTGCACCTGTTGTGGAGATCTGATCATATCTCTCGGTGTACAACTCCGTTTGGGGCTATTTTGGTCTTCCTAAAAAGCTAACGTCCGGGGCTTTCTGTGGATAGCCGGATCGTCGGCTGATTTTTCCTGAGTCGCCGGAAAAACGTTGTTAAGGTGACTGATTGGAATCGCCGGCAGAGGGCTCGGCCAGACTGCAGTGGTTTCACGGTTTCGGCCATAACTCTAGAACGGTGGACTTAATTGAGGCGCTACCAGCGGTTCTGAAAAGATGATTTAAAGATCTATCCATGGATGGTTGAATCGCCGCGAGACTCTAGGTGGTTCGCCGGTAAATCGCCCCGCAAGGGGGAAGATTAGAGAGCTTGGACAGACGACACCTGTTCGTGACTCGGAGCGCCACTACGATTTTGATTTGTTGTGGTAGGCTTGTTATTTAGATGATTTATGTATACTTGATGGCTGATTTATGTAAACTTGATAGCTGATTTATGTATACTTGATGACTGATTTATGCATACTTGATGACTGATTTATGTAAACTTGATAGCTGATTTATGCATAATTTGATGACTGATTTATGTAAACTTGATAGCTGATTTATGCATCAATGGTGTCGGCAAGTTTGCGGTGGTTCCAACGCTTCATGAGCGAAGCCCCATCGAGCCGGAGTTTGCAAGCAGGTGATTCTATTTTCTAAAGTCGACTAAGCTCTAAGCGAAGATGAGATGAGAGATGGCAAATTTTTGGCGAAAGGTTTCACTAAGTAAGTTTATTGGAAGTCGATTTCTTTGGTTTCGTTTTGTGTTGGTTCATTGTTATTATAGATCTAGGTTATGTTGTATTTATCTAAACTGTCCCTCAGATATGAATTTTTTGATATGTGTTCTTAATTTCGTTGACGCTTTTGAGTTTGTCTGATATTACTGTCTCAATTTGACTCTTCATAGGTTGTTTACGGCTTTGTGGTATCTATGGTTCAATCGCCTATAACTGGTCAAAACCTGCCATGAAAACCATTGCCAGAATCTTCCACGCTACATTGATGGCTGATTTATGTATATTTGATGGCCGATTTATGTTATCTTGATGGCCGATTTATGGATACATTGATGGCTGATATATGTACACTTGATGGCTGATTTATACATACTTGACTTATTTATATTTGATGGCTGATTTATGTAAACTTGATGGGTGATTTATGTCTATATGATGACTTATTTATGTTTATATGATGGCTGATTTATGTCTTTAAATGATAATGCCATTTAGGAGTTACTGTTTTAAGTGAGATTTATTGTTAATTAAAAAATTTAACGATTCAGTTTTTTCTCGTTACTATCAATTATAACGATTCAGATTCTTAATAAGAGAAATAAATTTCCCGAAGCGAAAAAACATATATGGGCGATTCCCGAAGCGAAACCTTAACCGCCGAGAAACCTTAACTAAACTAGTGATGTCCGATTTATCTATTTTGTACAAATTAGTGATGGCCGATTTATCTATTTTGTCCAAACTAGTGATGGTCGATTTATCTATTTTTTCCAAACTAGTGTGCTCACTTCTCAAACAAAAGCTAACCTGGGACGAAAGTTTTATCGTTGCGCCATGGGATATGGGCCAATTCACGTGTTTACGTGGGTGGACGAAGCTCACGATGAAGAAAAAGAAAAGAAAAAGGAAAGCACTAATCGATGAAGAAAAAGAAAAGAAAAAGGAAATCACTAATCGGATGTTCATGTTTCTCTTTTCTTCTCAAATATACAATATAAATAGGGAAAATCGCATTTTAAACCCTCTGTGTTAAAAAAGGTAGCACTTTAAACCTTCATAATTTTGCACTAGCACTTTAAACCATCAAAGTAAGGAAACTAACACATTAAACCTTCAACGTGGAAACTTTGTTCGCGCCGCCAAAAATGTGACTGTAACTGTTCAGCTTCAGGTAAAAAGATGGTGACGTGTCAAAATTTGTGTTGTTGTTGTTGTTGTTGTCAACAGCTTAAATACCTAGAACGGTTCAGAAATCCAAAGTTTATAAATAATATATAATAAATAACTTAAAACGTAAAATTACGTTTTCCCGCCAAAAACAACAAATCCTGTTTTTCCGTAAAAACGTAAAATCCAGTTTTCCCGAAAAAACGTAAAATCCCGTTTTCCTGCCAAAACGTAAAATCACGTTTTCCCGCCAAAAACGACAAATCCCGTTTTCCCGCCAAAAACGACAAATCCCGTTTTCCCGCCAAAACGACAAATCCCGTTTTCCCGCCAAAAACGACAAATCACGTTTTTCCGTAAAAAAACGTAAAATCTTGTTTTCCCGCCAAAAACGGGATTTGTCGTTTTAGGCGGAAAAATGTAATTTTACGTTTTTGGTGGGAAAACAGGATTTTACATTTTTAATAGGAAAACATGATTTTAAGTTTTTACGGAAAAACGAGATTTGTCGTTTTTGGCGGGAAAAATGTGATTTTACGTTTTTGGCGGATAAAACATGATTTTGCGTTTTTTGCGGGAAAACGTGATTTTACGGAAAAACGGGATTTGTCGTTTTTGGCGAAAAAACGTGATTTTACGGAAAAACGGGATTTGTCGTTTTTGGCGGAAAAACGTGATTTTACGTTTAAGTTATTTATTATTTATTATTTATAAACGTTGGATTTCTGAACCACTCTAGGTATTTAAGCTCTTGACAACAACAACAACAAAAAAAAAATTGACATGTCACCATCTTTTTACCGGAAACTGAACAGTTCCAATCACATTTTTGGCGGCGCGAACAAAGTTGGCACGTTGAAGGTTTAATGTGTTAGTTTCCTTACTTTGATGGTTTAAAGTGCTAGTGCAAAATTCTGAAGGTTTAAAGTGCTACATTTTTCAACTCTAAGGGTTTAAAATGCGATTTTCCCATATAAATACATGGTAATGATTATATTGTATATTGTATGGGGTTTAGGGTTTGAGATGAACATAATAAGGGTAAACCTACAAAATGTGTAAAGCTTACAAATATAACTCATTGTTTTGATGTAAGACTTAAAATTAGGGAAAATCACATTTTAAACCTTTAGGGTTGAAAAATGTAGCACTTTAAACCTTCAGAATTTTGCACTAGCACTTTAAACCATCAAAGTCAGGAAACTAACAAATTAAACCTTCAACGTGGCAACTTTTTTCGCGCCGCCAAAAATGTGACTGGAACTGTTCAGTTTCCGGTAAAAAGATGGCGACGTGTCAATTTTGTTGTTGTCAACAGCTTAAATACCTAGAACGGTTCAGAAATCCAACGTTTATAAATAATAAATAATAAATAACTTAAAACGTAAAATCATGTTTTCCCGCCAAAAACGACAAATCCCGTTTTTCCGTAAAAAACGTTAAATCACGTTTTCCCGCCAAAACCGACAAATCCCGTTTTTCTGTAAATCACGTTTTCCCACAAAAAACGTAAAATCCTGTTTTCCTGCCAAAAACGTAAAATCACATTTTTCCGCCAAAAACGACAAATCTCTTTTTTCCGTAAAAAGCGTAAAATCATGTTTTTCTATTAAAAATGTAAAATCCTGTTTTCCCACAAAAAACGTAAAATAACATTTTTCCGCCAAAAACGACAAATCCCGTTTTTGGCAGGAAAACATGATTTTACGTTTTTTACGGGAAAACAAGATTTTACGTTTTTTTACGGAAAAACGTGATTTGTCGTTTTTGGCGGGAAAACGGGATTTGTCGTTTTGGCGGGAAAACGAGATTTTACGTTTTTATGGAAAAACGGGATTTGTTGTTTTTGGCAGGAAAACGTAATTTTACGTTTTAAGTTATTTATTATTTATAAACTTTGGATTTCTGAACCGTTCTAGATATTTAAGCTGTTGACAACCACAACAACAAAAACAAAAATTTTTTTTTTTTGACACGTCACCATCTTTTTACCGGAAACTGAACATTTCCAGTCACATTTTTGGCGGCGCGAACAAAGTTGCCACGTTGAAGGTTTAATGTGTTAGTTTCCTTACTTTGGTGGTTTAAAGTGCTAGTGCAAAATTCTGAAGGTTTAAAGTGCTACATTTTTCAACCCTGAGGGTTTAAAATGCGATTTTCCCCTTAAAATTACTTAACATTGAAATACAATTATTAATTAAACCTTGAAAAACAGATTTGAGGTATGGCTGATTTACAACTGACCGATTTGTGGTATGGCTGATTAATTTACAACTGACCGATTTAAGGTTTGGCTGATTTACGAACCATACTAAACACCGTTATGCTGATTTACGAACCATACCAAACATCGTTATGGCTGATTTACAAACCATACCAAACACTGTTATGGCTGATTTACGAAAGAAACATAGAGATTCACGCGGTGTCTCGAGATTACAAAAAGTGTACGTGGGAAACTTCAATTTCGTTGATATTCACGCCCAAATTGAATTCTAATTCAAATCGTTTGAAAATTCAAATTCTTTTTTTTTTGTCGTTCGGTTTAATATTCAAATTTTTTTTTTGTTTCCAACACATTCATACAACTTCATGGCCGATTTGTCATCTATTATGGCCGACTTATCAAACAAGTATTTTTGAATTTATGGGATTACGAGTTTAACATTGAATTAGAGGATTTTTTTTTGTTATCTATGATAACATAGTTATTACAAAATATTTAATGTAGGATTTAAGGTTTAAGTCTAATATTGTTAGACTTGGTAAAGATTTAGGGTTTAAGTCTAATATAATTAGACATGGTAAGGATTACGTTGTTACTATATATAAGGTTTATGGTAATATATATATATATATATATATATGACATGTTTATAACTTAGTAATCTCAAGGAAATAATGATATTATAGGCTTATTTATGAAAATTCTTATAAATACATGGCAAGGATTATGTTGTATGTGGTTTAGGGTTTGAGATGAACATGATAATAATAAACATACAAGAAGTGTAAATCTTACAAATATAACCCATTGTTGATGTATGACTTAAAATTACTTAATATTGAAATAAAATTATTACTAATTATTAATTAAACCTTGAAACACATATTTGAGGTATGGTTGATTTACAACTGACCGATTTGAGGTATGGCTGATTTACGAACCATACCAAACTAGTTATGGCCGATTTGTCATCTATTATGGCTTATCACACAAGTATTTTTGAAACACAGATTCGTGTATCCAACCCATAATCCTCCATTACCATTTGTACAAGCTCGTTGTAGTTGTTTGTTCGTTAACTTCTAGAACTCTACACCCTCCCTTGTCGGCGTTGAGTACATATCTATTTGTATGAACCCATTTACCGCAAACAATAATCACCGGATCCATTAATATTTCACTCCAAAGTTTAGATCTGATATAGGATGAAAAAGAGAGATAAAAAACAACGATGAAGAAGAAGAAGGATAAATTTATCTAGGGATCTCCAATATCTTCTAACAATATGCCATAAACCAACTATTAAAATAAAGTCATTCCCTTTTTCTAGGGATCTCCAATATCTTCTTCTTCAACCCTCTTCCCCTACTACATAATTGCCCTCTTTTTTTTTTTTTTTTTTTTATCTTTTTCACTTTGTACGCCATAAACCAACATAAGTTTTTTTTTTTGGTACGAAGAGGAGCAAAAGAGTTCCCCCCATGTTCTCTATATTAACTCAATACATGAGATTCAACACTTCATGATCCAAGGAAAGAGTAAAGACTAGAAAGGTACTAATATTTCTCGTTGTGAATTCAGATCATTAACACCCATTTCTTGCTTCTGCCATGATCAAATCCAAAGATTCTGTTGTACACCATTAATTGCCTCAGAACTCTCAAAGATCCAGAGAACTCAAACTCGTGACCATCGTGTGGCTCGAACTCTCCAATTTAACATACATGTTCTAGGAATAATTTTTGACAGAATCAATAAGTTAAATCTCAACGCATTCAAAACGTAAATGCCGTGGTGGTGGCGGTGGCGAAGAGGGAAGAATCTGAGGAAAATTGTGTTTTTCCGGAGAGAACAAAAATCGTCGTGTTCCTCTCAGAGAGATTTATTCAAGATCACAATCTCCGTCGTCTTGTAACAAAGGAAAACCGTTTCCATAAAAAAAAATTTTTGGTGAAAAAAGAAAAATGTTTACGATGAGAAATAATTAATAATAATTTCCGGTGAGAACTAAATAATAATTTTGAAATTTTTAAAAAAATAATAAATCTGTTATTAATTTTGGAAATTATTTTAAAATATTAAATTTTCTATCATCATCGGTTATTGATAAATAATACAAAATTTTACAATCATTTATAAAAACTAACACAAATATTAACATCACTTATTTATAACTGATATAATTAATTAGAAGGTCGCCCTAGCTTCTCCCTGGAAATGGCAGCGGCGGTTCAAATTTGCTGAGGATGGCTTCGGTTTTCTGCTGGTCCCGACTGGTTATCACGGTCGACGTTTTCCCTCTGGGCGACTCTGCCCGGTTGAGCGTTTGTTTGGTCAGATTTCGGTTTACGGCGGTAGCTCACGGTTTCAGTTTTGGCTTGACTCGGTTCCGACTCTTTTCATGGGATGGTGGAGTCGGGCAATCATGTTTCGAGAAGCCTCGGATAGACTACTCTGGGACGGAAGATAGGACTCGGATCTCTGAGGCGGATTTGCGGGACTTGCGGATTCGAAGAATCAAATCCCGGGTAGCGCGGGATTTGATTTCACAGACTGATATCTCCGATCTACCTGTCAAAGGTGCAAAACAGGTTTGTCATCGAGGGGGATCGCACGAGATCTCAACACGATTATCGTGGGCTAGGATTGAGGGGATCGCGTTTTCAATGGATAAGTTTATTGGTGATGGCGGCGGCGATTGCAAAGTTTTGAGGATGAATTTTAATCCTCGATGGTTTCGGGTAACAATCTTTATTCTCTCGGAAGCGGATACACTAGCAGACAATTATGATCATAAGGTTTGGTTTCTCAGATTTGTTTTCGATTTGATTTCGGTGGAGTCTCGTTATCGGTGGGATTTTGTGTCGGCAAATATTTTTCGGATTACATCACGGGATCTCGGACCCGGGGTTTTTTGTTTTGGTGAGCCACATATACTCAAATCTGAGATTTGCGAAAAGCTCTGGCTCGTTACGATGGATATTCGGGTTTGTCAGGATTTGGTGGAGGATTCAACGAATCAAACAATCAATTCACGGTGGGCTGTAGTGCAGATACCGCAAATTGGAAAAATCAGGATATCATGTATTTCAATGATTTCAGCAGTTTCGAGGATTATTATACGGACCAGAAATGGAATTATCTTCGGTGAAAGCTTGATACGAATATCGAGTATCGGATTATTATAAAGCTTGGTTAATTTATGAGAATCCTTAGTTGGAATTGCCAGGGACTTGGGAATAAGTATACAATAGGTTATCTTAGGGAGGTGTGGAAGAAACATAAACCTGAGTTTTTGTTTCTTTCAGAAACTAAACAAGATTTTTCTTTTATGCAAAAATTTCAGTCTCATCTCGGTTATAATAAATTGTTCACGGTCGAGCCGCGTGGTGCGAGCGGAGGACTGGCCTTATATTATGATGATTCTTTTAATGTTACGGTTCTATACTCTAGTAATCGAATAATTGATATCGAGGCAACAATACAAGGAAAAAAAGTATTCTTATCATTTATATATGGTGATCCGATACCAATAAAGAGAGACCAAGTCTGGGAACGGTTAACACGGACGAGTCTAACAAGAGCGGCTCCTTGGTTTATAATAGGGGATCTAAATGAAATAACGGGAAATAACGAAAAGCAAGGAGGCAATTTAAGACCCGCTTCCTCCTTTATGTCATTTAACCTGATGATTCAACACTGCGGTTTTATGGAATTTCAATGTTTGGGTAATACAATGTCCTGGCGAGGAAGACGAAACTCGAAAATTGTGCGGTGTCGACTGGATAGGGCCTTAGCAAACGAGGATTGGCATGAGATTTTCTCCCATTCATTCGTAGAATATTTAGCAATGATTGGGTCGGATCATAGGCCGATTGTCGCCACTATAGAGGATAAAATACCTCGGAAACGGGGTCAGTTTCGGTTCGATAAACGGTGGATTGGGCGAGATGGTCTGATGGAAACAATAGCAAAGGGCTGGGAAATTAATACAGCGGGAAGCGAGACTCTCTTTATAGAGAGAATAAATAATTGCCGGAGAGAAATTTCAAAATGGCGGAAAACCAATTTGCCATATGGCAAAGAGAAGATTAGGGACTTACAACAAGCATTAGAGGTGATCCAAAATGATGACAATAGTACAAATGAGGAACTAATGGATATTACGAGGAAACTGAAGGAGGCTTATCTGGATGAGGAGTTATTCTGGCAACAGAAGAGTCGCACCCTATGGGCAACGGTGGGGGACAGAAATACAAAGTTTTACCACGCGCAAGTTAAAACACGCAGGGCGAGAAATCGAATCACGGGACTACACGATGTAGCAGGAGCTTGGGTTACCTCAGACAAAGAGGTAGAACAAGTAGCGGTAAACTATTTCGAGGAATTATTCACATCCACTTCACCGAGGGAATTTGAGGAGGCCCTCAGCGAGATTCCAGCGTTAGTTTCGGAACAAGATAATGATATGCTCACGGCAAAGGCCACGGAAGAGGAAGTTCGTAGAGCACTTTTCATGATGCATCCAGAGAAGGCTCCGGGCCCGGACGGAATGACGGCTTTATTTTTCCAAAGATCATGGCATATAATAAAGTCAGAGGTAGTAGATCTGGTTAACGGTTTTCTGGAAACGGGTTCCTTTGATCAAAGGCTGAATATGACTAACATATGCCTCATACCAAAATCGGGAAGACCAACTCGTATGACGGATTTAAGACCTATAAGTTTGTGCAATGTGGGGTATAAGATCATCTCGAAAGTGTTATGTCAGAGGTTAAAAATATTGCTCCCGGATCTGATTTCTGAGACTCAATCAGCCTTTGTATCAGGGCGACTGATATCGGATAATATTTTGATTGCCCAGGAGATGTTTCATGGATTACGAACCAATGAATCTTGCAAAAGCAAGTTCATGGCAATCAAGACGGATATGAGCAAAGCATATGATAGAGTGGAATGGACTTTCATTGAACACCTATTGAGGAAATTTGGTTTTGCGGAAAAGTGGATTTCAGGGATTATGTGGTGCATACAATCGGTACAATATAAGGTACTCATTAACGGTAATCCGAAAGGACAAATAACGCCATACAGAGGATTGCGGCAAGGCGACCCATTATCTCCATACTTATTCATCCTCTGCACGGAGGTCTTGATAGCCAATATACGGAAAGCAGAAAGGGAGAAATCACTTACGGGGCTAAAGGTAGCGAGGGCAGGGCCAGCGATCTCACACTTACTCTTTGCGGACGATAGTCTTTTTTTCTGCAAGGCTACGGTACAAGAGTGTCACACTATACTACATATACTTAAGCAATACGAGTTGGTCTCGGGGCAACAAATTAATTTTTCAAAATCCTCTTTAAATTTCGGACACACGGTTCCAGAAACGGTACAGGACGAGATGAAACTATTGCTAGGAATCCAAAATATGGGAGGGATGGGTACTTATCTGGGTCTGCCGGAAAGTCTCGGAGGGGCAAAGAGCAGGATTTTCAATTTTGTTGTCGAAAGACACAATGATAGAGTCAACGGGTGGACATCCAGACTCCTGACTAAAGGAGGTAAAGAGGTTCTACTTAAATCGGTAGCCACGGCTTTGCCAACTTACGTCATGTCATGTTTTCGGTTACCTAAATCTATTATCGCAAAGCTAACCAGTGCGGCAGCGCAGTTCTGGTGGAGCTCAGACGGACAACAGAAAGGAATGCATTGGATGGCATGGAAGAAGATGTGCCGGAATAAGTTAGACGGCGGAATCGGATTTCGATCAATAGAGGAATTCAACACAGCATTACTAGCAAAACAGCTATGGCGGTTAATGGAACAACCAGAATCGCTTTTTGCTCGGGTTTTTAAGGGACGGTACTATCGGAACTCAGA
The DNA here is from genome assembly GCA_030161315.1 of Eutrema japonicum. Classification (NCBI taxonomy): domain Eukaryota; kingdom Viridiplantae; phylum Streptophyta; class Magnoliopsida; order Brassicales; family Brassicaceae; genus Eutrema; species Eutrema japonicum. The sequence continues at coordinate 38,613,277 of BSQW01000004.1, read as the reverse complement.
CCCTTTAGACTCTATTAAGTCGTACTCCCCGTCCTTTGGATGGAGGAGTATCATTTCGGCTAGACCTCTGGTTACAAAAGGGCTCATCAAAAGAGTTGGTTCAGGAGGCACCATATCAGTATGGAATGACCCATGGATACCATCCTCTCCCCCGAGGTCTGCAACATGCAAAGGGTACAATTATTACCCAAATCTCAGGGTCAACCATTTGGTTGATCCAGCGACACAAACGTGGAACCTGGAATTGATAAACGCAATCATCGAACCGGCCGATGTGGAACTGATACGCGGAATACACATCAGTAGTTTATATCGACCAGATACGCATGGTTGGCACTATACAAAATCAGGGAAATATACGGTAAAGTCGGGATATCAGGTTGCCCAACAAATCACAGACAACGACGACAATTACTTCAACGGTCCAGATATAAAGAAGTTACAGGCACACTCATGGAAATTGACTTGTCCACCGAAATTACGACATTTTATATGGCAAGCAATCTCGGGGTGTCTGTCGGTCACAGCGAACCTACGCGCTAGAGGAATAAATTGTGACACACAATGTTCTAGGTGTGGTGTGGAGGGGGAAACGATCAACCATGTATTGTTTGAATGCCCACCAGCATTACAAACATGGGCACTCTCTCATATTCCATCGGCCCCGGGAACTTTCCCGATGACATCGGTTTTCGCAAATTTTGACCATCTATTTTGGAGACTTCCAGATGAGGAAAAAAATATAATGTTTCCGTGGATTGTGTGGAACATTTGGAAAGCAAGGAACGACAAGGTGTTCTCAAATGTAGATAGAAACCCACAAGAGATTCTGAGGATAGCGGAAACAGAAATAGCAACTTGGGAAGCGGCACAAAATAGTGAACCTGATATATATCCCCAACTACCGGGTCTCAATAAGGGAATAAATGAACAAAATGAATATAATGGGTTCACATGCTATATTGATGGATCATGGAAGGAAGGGGATCAATTTTCTGGTTTAGGATGGTTTTGCTTTCAGGAGGGAATTGAAGGAAAGATTTTGGGGGCCCGTAATCTACGAAGAAGCCTATCCCCGCTACACGTGGAATTGGAAGCGCTCATCTGGGCGATGCATTGCATGATTGCAAACCACAAGACGGCGATAGCTTTTGCTACAGACTGCTCAGAGTTGGTGAAGATGGTGTCTACACCGAAGGAGTGGCCGGCATTTACGTTACAGTTGGAGGAGTTCAAGAGGAGCAAGGAGGTTTTCACCTTTTTCTCTATCACACAAATCCCGCGCACAAACAACACAGTGGCAGACAAGTTAGCACGAGGTGCTCGAGTCTACCCATCAGTTTTCACCTATGTAAACTCGATACCCCCGATTTGGTTCACCGAATAGGGTTAGGTATCAAGGCTGTTGACAAAAAAAAAAAAAAAACTGATATAATTATTACATCAGTTAAGAAAAACTGATATAAATAATTAAATCATTTGTCATAATTGATTCAAATATCAACATCATTTATATTGATTGATGCAAATTTTAGCTTCATTTTTTGCAAGTGATACATATTAACATCAATTAACAAATGATGAAACTCATTGCATCAATTGCAAAATATGACACAAGATATTAGAGTCACCACTTTCAGAGTCAGTTATTTTAATGATGCAAATTCGTTTGTTTCAATCATAAAATGATATAAATAGATAAAATAAATGACATAACAAACCCCATTTCTTGTAATGAAAGACGACAGCTAAACCTAATAATGTGTTTAGAGTTGATGTAATCTTTATTTTGCTGACATGGCAACATACCATCAAACGAACACATAAATCAGCCATTAAACAAAATTATAAGTCAGTCGCCACTAAAATACTATTTAAATAATTAATTTTTTTATGTAATCAGCCATTAAAACACATAAATCAGGTGGAAAAAACAAGTCAACCGCTTCATCATATAAATCAGTCGTCAATAGCATACTATTACAGTAATAAATCTTTCGCTAATTAATCAGCCGTAATTAGGCCGACTTTTAAGTAAATCGGTTTTATTACGGCTGATTTACAATAAGTCAGCCACAATTAACCTGCATAAGTATGCCGTTGCAAAATAAATTGGCCACATAAGTTAGCCGGATTAACGATAAATCAGGTGAATAACAATAAGTCGGCCATGTCATAGCAATAAGTCAGCCAAAGTTTTCATAAATCGGTCGTCAAAATAAAAATCAGCCGTGTCGTGTACTCCTAAGTCAGCCGATAATTCATAAGTCGGTCGAGGTTCATATAAGTCTACCGTGACCTCTGGCTGACTTATGAATATAAATCAGCCGACCAACTAATAAGTCGGCCGTTATTTTAAATCAGCCGCTCGTCCTGTAAGTCTGCCGTCACTACAGCGAGAAATTTCTGCGGCAGACTTTCATAATACATGTAGACAGTTTTTGTGCCACGTAGGCGCCACGCCTATTTTTTCGCTGATGTGGAAAAAAAAGTAATGGCATTCCTATAATTACGTTTTTGTTATCAAAGGCTTAGAAGGGCGTTCTGGGTATGAAAAACATTTCAGTAATAAAAAAAATTATAGACTAGTCTAGTCATTTTACCTAATTTCCGTGATATTTAAGTAACTCACCCAAAATACAATAGAAACTTTTTGAGGGTAGGCATGAAGTGTTTTTGTTATGCATTAGATCGTGTGACGAACCACATCATTAGACGTTCTTCGTATCGCCGGGGCCGGTCACCCATGTTTCAGATAGAGCTGAGTCGGTTTCGCACGTTCTTATCGATAATTTTGATTATGCAGCTTAGTGGAGAAGGTGCTTCTCCATGTCTTCTAGCATTTCTCTCACGCCAAAGGTGGTATAAGGTTGCCTGAAATACATACCGGAAAAGAAATAGATGGATCCGAAGGAGATTTGAGTTGTGGAGGTGTGCGACTAGTTGATCCTAGTTCGTCGCACACCTCCACAACTCAATAGTAACGACAAGAGAAGAATATATGATTTCGAGTTTCTTCTATGTTGTCGCAGAGAACACAATCAAATCTTTATCCTGAGTTCGAGCATTTAATACAATCACCCGTGGACAGACGATTATTAATTGCCAAATAAGTTAAGAATGGGTACTTGGGCGTCGCGTACGAGAACCACACACCTTTGTACCATTCTTCCCTTGGGTTTGACGATATGATGATGTTCCAAGTACCCTTTGTCGTGAACATCTTCTTAAAACTATCAGCCGAATATCTCCAAAGGGAGTTATCATTAGAGCATCATCAATGGGAGAAACCCATTTGGGTTTCTTAAGTAATATTTAATTATAAAGTTTAAGTTAAGAACCCTTGTTAAGAATTTTCTGTTTTTTCTGCTCCAAAGGTAGAACCCCATTAGGAGTTTAAAAAAAAAAATTAATAATTTTGTTTTATTTTAAATAGAGTTTATATTTTTAATTAAACATAGTTGACATAAAAATATAACATTTTAAACATAGATTTAGAAAAAAAATACAAAAGAACGGTCAATTATTATCTTGATCACGTCCAAATATTTGCCATATATGCTCAACCAAATCAGCTTTCAATTGTTGATGCAGTTGTCTATCACGAATTCTAATTCGAACACCCATCATATTGGCGAGAATTGTAGGCATATATGTAGAATAAGTGAGATCCACATGTGCACTTTCATGAATTTTAAATTATATTGTAGGCATATATGTAGAATAAGTGAAAAAGTTAAGAAAAAGTTAAAAATTTTAATATGTAAAAAAAAGTTTAGAATTTTAAAGTTGAAGTTAAGAAAAAGTTAAAAAAAAAAAGTTAAGAATTTTTTGTTTTTAAGTTAAAGTTAAGAAAAACTAAAAAAAAAATCTGCCAAAAAAAAAAATCCGACGAATTAGGGGTTGACACGTGGCTAAGAACAGTGTAAGAACCACCTTAAGAACCGGTTTTTAAAACTCTTATTTAAGAACCAGTTCTTAAATAACTTTTCAACTGTTGCATCAAGTGAGATCCCATGTCAATGACTCCACGAGGTCATGTGATGTCAATTAATATGCCCATTTGTGACCAGTCATCGTACCAAAATGATGTGGAGCTTCCTCCTCTCACTTTCACCCGATGTAGCGGTTTGGATATTTCTCTATATTTCAACAATTTTTCCACATCCAAGAACCTGTATATGAGTTCTCTTTTACTGACCAGAATAACCCTTTGCGTATAAGTGATATCACCATATTTTTACCTGTTTTACTATCTATTTTAGAAAACTTATATAAGGGTTTCACTTGCTTTTACATGTTTTTATCGTAGTTTTCACATATTTGTAATTTCAAGACTCTTTTCAGATTTCCTAGAAAAAGCGACGCAAATTGGAGAAAACCCAGATTTTGGACAATTTTGGACCGTTAGATGTTTGATATCCGATGGAGACCTTCTCACCGTCTGATCACACTCATATTTGGATACAATATATACAGGAGTGATATATCATGTTTTTACCCCGTTTAAGCCATGATATAAGTCCGTTTTATAGAGTCTTTCAACTATTTTATAGTGTTTTATAGTCTTTTACACGTTTTAGCACGTTTGGAGCATAATTGGAGATATTAGAGCTTTCTGGAGCATTTTGGAGCAAAGCAGACGTTCGTGTAGCTGAGTACCCGATTTGAAGTCTCAGTGTCGATCGATACTGACTAGTATCGGTCGATACTCACTGCAGCAAGACATGATCGCGACTTAAGAAGAGTTGAAGAATTGCAAAATGGCTCATAAGCCTTTAATATTTACAAGAAGCCCCAAAACGTGATTTATGTTATTTAATAGGATTTTACAACCACTTTCATGGCTATGCTTTATTTTACTTTGGTTTTGTGAGAGAGCTTTTGAAGGGAGACAAGTCTGAAACTCTGTTCGTCCGAGAGAAGATTTTGAACCCTCTTGTTACTCTTTCTATTTTATTTGATGATTTATTCAAACATGTTTATTGCTTCAATTTCCATGTCTGAGTAGGTCTCTTGTTAGGTTTAGGGTTCTCATAAGGGTTTTCTTTGAATGCTAGGTTGATTAGTTATTAGGATTCACCATCTGAATTAGTTCTTCACCATAGGTTGTTTGCAAAGCTAATTCTAGATTGATCACCTAGAACTTAGATCTTAGGATAATTGATTAGGCACGAGAGTGCGATTAATTACCTGATAGAACCTAAGGTGAGCAAAATAACTATTCGCAAAGAGATTTGGTTTAGTTGTTTTGTGAACAAATCAAACCTGATCTAAAAGCTGGTTTAGACTTTAGGATTCGCAAAGAGATTTGGAATTTTAGGATTTAGACTTAGATAGTTTTCGCAACGAGAGTTGGTTAATTATACCTTAGTGATTTGAGTTCAAGAACGGCGCTAAATCTGAATCCTGACTAGTTAGTTTATCTGCATTCATTGATTTTCTGAGAAATACCCTGAACCTATCTTTCTCCAATCGAATTTACAACCGTTTGAATTTAAGTTTTGCTTTCAATATCATTGATCACTTAGCTTAATTCTCATCTATATAATCTATTATGTGTTTCCGTGAGTCCTTGTGTTCGACCCCTACTTTACTACAACTACTGCTTTAGTACTTTTAGGGTATTAATTTGAGCATATCAAATTTGGCGCTGTTGCCGGGGACTCAATTCACCATTAGATTTTAGTCTGAGAATTTCGACTAAGTTCGTCGGTATCGATCGATACTATCTAGTGTCGGTCGATACTCGCCGTTCTCTTTTTGTTGATATCGATCGACTCCACTCAGTGTCGGTCGATACTCATCGTGTTACCGAGTTACTTATGTTCTTGACTCTTGTTTTCAGGTGTATGCCTAATCGTGAAACCAGAAGGAACAAGAGCACTCAGCTAGTTGATCTGTCACTCGAGCAGCTAGAACTTTTGGAAAGCACAAACAGAAAAGCAAAGAAGCCAACAAAGATGAACAACAATCAAGTGGAGTTGGTTCAAGATGAAGCTGGTGCTTACAGAGACCAAGAAGGTCAGTTGTGCAATGAGAGAGGACAACGTCTGGATGGAGAGGGGAACATCATTCCACCTGCTCCTGTTGTCGCTGGGAACGCGAATGCAGGGAATGCTGTGGTTAATCGTGGTAGAACGATTGGTGAGTACAACAGGCCTGATCAGTTCTATGCAAATCGATCAGCGATTTGTCCTCTTGCTTTTCAGAGGAATGACTTTGAGCTGAAACCTGCATACTACAGTCTTGTGGGTCAGCGCCCTTTTCGTGGTATTTCCACTGAACATCCCATGGACCATATTGAGAGGTTTTAGGATTTGGTTACTAGTATCAAGATCAATGGAGTGTCCTATGATTACCTCTTATGCAAGCTCTTCCCATACTCTCTTGGTGGAGATGCAACTTACTGGCTGAAGCAGTTACCTCCTGGATCACTGAATACTTTGGAAGAGACTAAGACACCTTTCCTGAATAACTTCTACGATGATGCACGATCCGAGGAGACGAGGAACAAAATTTCCCAGTTTTCTCAAGGACCTACTGAGGCGTTCAAGGCTGCTTGGACGAGATTCAGATCGTATCAGAGAGATTGTCCACATCATGGATACTCTGATGTTCAGCTGATGGGTTTCTTCTTCAGAGGAATTGATTGGAGGTATCAGATGACTTTGGATGCTTCGAGCAATGGAAACTTCAACACCAGGTATCCTGATGATGTCTATGTACTGATTGAGAACTTAGCATCTAGCAATAGCACCAAGAATGCTGATGAAGAGCGGAAGAAGCTAGCTGGTAGCATGGATGGTTCACAAATTGCTGATGTTCAAGCCAAGCTGGATTCTATGTACAGTCTTCTGATGGGCAAGCAAACGAAGGCTGTTCACTTTGCTGAAGATGTCGAGGTATTCAACGAAGATGAAGTAGAGGATGTTAACTACATTGGTGGTTCTGGTTTTCAAAGTCAGAGGAATCAATTCAACAACAACCGAAACTTCAACAACAACTTTCAACAAGGAGGTTCGAATCAGTTTGGTTAGAAATCATCCCAGAACAGTGGGTATACCAGGAACTATGGAAACTCATCTTATCAGCCCATACCTGCTAAGCACCCAGATAGCAAGATCGAGTCAATGTTTGAACAGCTGGTTCAAGGACAGCAGCAACTCACAGTGAATCTCAACGGAAAGATAGATGCTGTGTACAAAGATCTGAGTGGAAGGATCGATGCTCTCAATACTCATCAGAAGATGCTGGAAACGCAAGTAGCTCAGACTGCAGCGGCTGTCAAGGGAAAGACGACTCATGCACAGAACGAATACGTCAATGCAATCACCTTGCGAGGTGCATGAAATCTCGAAAACCTTGTAGAAGGTGATTCCGAACCTGATTTGTCAGTATCGATCGACACCACTGCTGATATCGATCGATACCAACCTGAAGAACCGACACATGAGCCTTGTGTCGATCGACACCAATCTTGTATCGATCGACACCCCTCGCAGGCTGAACTAGAGATCGTGAAGAAACCGGAAATGGTTGAGGAACGTGTATACAAGCCTAAGATACCATATCCTAGACCACCTATACATCTCATGAAACCCATCACTGCAGAGAAGTTGCTAGCTTTTGAGAAGAAGGTCAGGACGATTCCCCACACCATGTCTTTTGAAGAAGCCTTTGAAAACCGTCCTTTGGAGTGTTACTTCCAAAATTGCAGAGAAACTGAGGAAGAAATTAAGGCACTCTTCATCACGGCCAGAAGTAGATCACCTCCACTGACGCAGTTGACTAAGAGGGAAGACCCAGGAATTTTTTTAGTTCCATGCTCTATCTCCGGAGTTGAATTCAAAGAATCTCTGGTTGATTCAGGGTCTAGCGTCAATGTCATGTCAAGGGCGCTCGCAGAGAAGCTGAAAATCGACGACATAAGGTCCACTCAGATGGCTCTCACATTCGCGAACTCTTCCACATCGGTTCCATATGGTACAATCCCTGGTTTGATGGTTAAAGTAGGAGACTGTCTGGTTCCTACCGACTTTCAGGTTGTGGAGATGCATGCAAAGTCTAGTACGCCTTTGATTCTTGGAAGACCGTTCATGGCTACGGCGGGTGCAGTTATGGACACGCCCAGTAAGAGAATCTCGTTCTCATACATTGACGAACATGTCTCACACGAAGCCATCCCTTCTAGAAGAACTCCCAAACGGATCTCTTGCATCACTGTTGGTGTAGGAGAAACATTTATGGTTGATCTTTTGGAAGAGCCTTATGATGAGCCAATTGTCATAGAAGTTCTGGATCGTCCTCCTATCATCACCAAGAAAGTCATCAAAAAGACTAAGGCAAAGAAGGAGGTGAAGAACAGAAGAGTCGAGAGTGCTACACATGTAACCTTAATCCCTCAGAAGTGCGATGGAGATTCGATCGAATATAAGGTGAAATGCAAAGGGACCTCAAGACCATTTTCTAAGGATAGAGTTCTTCTTACTCCGGAGCTGAAGGAGAAAGGACAAGAGGTTATGGAGAACTATTTGAGTAGAACTCTGAACCTGGATATGTCAAGTTGTGGAGTCTGTTTTGCTGCAAGCTCTCATTCTTATCCGGACTGATTGTCCGTATAGTCAAGCTTGTGACGTAAAACAAGCGCTGAGTGGGAGGCAACCCACTGGTTAGTCTGTACATATAAGTCTTTTATTTTTCTAGTTTTGTTTTGTGTTTCATTGTGTCACGTGAATCAGACTTGGAGGTCCCGTATCGATCGATACCACTTGGCGTCGGTCGATACCCGTCATTAAATATACACATTCTGGACCGACCTCCATGTGGCGACTAAATCATTCCACACCCTTAGTATCGATCGACACCCACTGGTATCGATCAATACTCCATGCGCAGGTAAGTTTCCTTATAAACCCTACAGTTTTTCCTTTCTTCTCCCACCGCCTCCATCGCTCGATACATATACCGCAACTACCTCTCTCAAAATCACAAATCTTCGTTTCTCAACGGATTTGAGTGATTTTTGTGTCTATCCTGCTCGGATTTTCGTGCTCAATCCCATTCTCTCACTCAATCTCACGATCTACAAGGTATGAAACACGAATTTTCATCTTTTCAATATGTGAACCAAGGTTGGACTTTTGATTTTTGGGCTCTTGGAACTTGTTTTGCTGGATGATTATCACTTGATTAGTGTGTCCTATGTCTAGTCGAATCCTGCATTACACTTACTTACACTTGGTTTGCACTTTTGGAAATTTCGGATTGGTGTTCTTCATTGGGTGCTCGATACCTGTTTGAGTATCGATCGATACCACATTGGTATCGGTCGATGCTGACTATTTTACTTGGCCGAGATTGCTATACTTGAGAGAGATGTTGGATTTATGCTGTGTGTTTGTGTTTGTTGATGATGCAGATGGCACCTAAGAAGAAAGCACGCACTGATACCGCATCCAGCTCTAACCCACAAGAGAAAGAGTACCAGTTGGGTGCTTAAGTCAAGTTCTTCCACAACGGGATTTGGACACCAGGATCGGTTATCGACTGTCTTACCAAGAACCACTATAAAGGTCAGACCGCCAATTCTACCGACTTTACATTGGCCTTCGGTACAAACTTAAGCGACGCACCACCCGAGGCTCCTACACTTTCATCACCATTGCCTCCTCACGCAACAGTTCGATTTCCATGGCCTAGGATCAGTGAGAAGGCTAGGATACATTTGAGGGATGATTACGAGGGGTCGTATAAGGAGATTACGGAGAGCAAGGCTTGCAACCACATGCCTATTTCCGAGGAATGGAACGATTACGACTCGATCTTCTACAACGCATGGCAAGAAGTTGATGTGCGCCCCACTCGGTTTATTGATACACATACCATGCGGCACTTGGGATTTGACAAGGAGCTTGATGGACTGATCCGCAAGATCGGATTGGGAACGATGCCTATGCAGTAGTACGACCTGTACCCTGACTTGGTTCGCCAGTTCCTTGCCCGCGTCTACTACACCGGTGAACCTCCAGTGACTGCACAGCAGGGCGCTCTGACTTTTCTGATATACGGTGTGCGGTATAGGATATCTTTTCAGGAGCTCTGCGACATATATGGGTTTCACCAGGACTTCTCGAGGTGCGAGTTTCCTCGCAAGTTCTTGGATATCGAGGCATTCTGGTCTCACTTTGAACATGGGGTCTACGACAACAAGACCATTACATAAATGGATGTGCACCATCTTGTCCTGCGATGCCTTGTGCGGATCATGAGCAACACTTTCTTGTGTAAGATGGAGCCAAACAAGATGAGAGTTGCTGAGCTGATTGTCCTGTCTATTGGGATTGGAGACCTCATCTTTGATGAGACATATGAGTGGCCTGAGATGGATCTCGCTGTCAACTTAGGTGCTGTATTCGCTCACCATTTGGAGTCGATGAAGGTTAAGCCCTTTACAGGACGCGGTAAGACTTCTAGGACTGCAGGTCGCCCGAAGACCGAGACGGTGGGCAGTCTTCTCACTCCCATTTTCCTGCACCTAGGAATCAGCACCACTAGTTGTTCGATCGTGACTTCCCGCGAGCTTATGGACGAGGCGCACTTGGAGCACCTGCGTTGGCTGAAGCCTCACAAGCGTTGGGTTTTCAGCACTTCAGTTGGGGATTACCTGGTTCAGCTCCCCAACACCGATCTGACAGATATAGGCGGTGACCCTGCTCAGCTGCTTTTCGCACCCGCTCCTGCTGACATGGAGCCTGCACCAGTGACTCGACGTCGAGGCTCCGCTACTAGAGCATAGCCACCTGCATCTGGCCCTGCTGGGGGTCAACCGCGACACGAGCCATCTCCCATTGCTGCTGCGTTTTCTCTTCCTCCACCACCTGAGATGGAGATGGACCCTTTTCAGAGATACGTAGTCACGAGTCTGCAGACGATCTGGACTGCTATTTCTCGCTGCCGCTGCATGGCTGACACGGACGCTGCTCCTTCGTCTTGGCATCCTGTCTCACCACGTTCACCGCGCACACCCACTGACGCTGGTCCATCTGGTACTGCTGGCGATGACTCTGACGCCACTGAGGATGATTAGTCCTCTTTCTATCTGATTAACACGTTTTCTGTTTCTTTTCCCTTTTCTTTTTATTTTCGTTTGAACTTTTGTGTCTTTTATGCTTTTGGACCTGTGGATTTGTGCTTCTATGATATTTTGTTGCACCTAACTTATGTTTGAGTGGTCTAACAGTGCTTACATTTAACACATGGACCGTTTGACACATTTTTGGAGTTACATCTGACCTTAGACGTTGAAAACGACTTACCTGTGTCGACCAATATTTGGTATCGATCGATACCAAGTTGGGTGTCGGTTGACACTCCTACCCCATTTCGGTAACTTCTCATTGTTCACAATCCCATTTCGTTCTTTTATTTCTTTCACCAACCTTAGGGTAGATAACACTGGGATAGTGTTGTTCAGGTCTGTGGGAGGTAGTCACTGACATTGTTTTTGTTTTTCTTAGAGTCAGTCGTTTTTGAGCCAAAATCAGTTTTATTGAGTCAAAAATTTGTTGGAGACTGTGATATTTTTCTTGACTCTATTGATCTGACCTTGCTTCTAATTGACCATTGTTACAGAATCAGTTCTAGATCGACTAATGAAAAATCCAAAGGCTGACCAGTTAACTAGAAGACACTCATGTTTCCAACAAAGTTCTTTAAAGCCTGAGCCAAATTTTTGCAATTCATTGAGGTGATTGATGTCCATAGAGCTTGATTCCTCATTTGTATCTGACAAATTAAGGAACCCACGTGTTTAAAATAATGGTATTTCTCTCCCTGTTACAAATTAATTAATAAGATGCATTAAAAGATGAGATGATTTTCTTCTGAGTAGAGGGTTAGGAAAAATTCCAGCGATCCCATTATTCTACTTCAGAGGAGATGATCACACAAAGGTGGAAGCGAGTTTAGGAAAATTTCCTGTGATACCATTATTCGCCTATACCTTTGATTACTTTTGAGGGAAGAACCGGGAATTCGGTGGCAAACACCATCAATACTCGCGTCTCGAACCTTAATATGTACATGCAAGAAACATAATAAGAAATAAGTCTGGTGAAGAGAAATAATACCAGAAAGTGTGAAATAGGGTGGTTCCTTATCATGATATTGTATGGGAAAGAATCTAGAAGGTTCTTGGTATTAATCACAGTGATGAAACTGGCGAGGAAGGCTTGATTGAACGATGCTGTGAAATAATGTGTGTAGTCTGGGAAGCTGCGAATGTCTACGGAGAAGTACATGGTGGTTAGATCAAAGGCTGGTTAGGTGATATGTGGAGCACTAAGAAAAATGGTCATTGCAATGTTTCATGAACAAGTGAGTCTCTATGTTTTCAAACCTCTTTCTCTGGTTTAGTCTTCTATTTGCTTGAGGGCAAGCAAAGGCTAAGTCTGGGGGAGTTGATATATAATGGTTTTTACCCCGTTTAAGCCATGATATAAGTCCGTTTTATAGAGTCTTTCTACTATTTTGTAGTGTTTTAAAGTCTTTTATAGGTTTTAGCACGTTTGGAGCATAATTGGAGATATTGGAGCTTTCTGGAGTACTTTGGAGCAACGCAGACGTTCGTGTAGCTGAGTACCCAATTTGAAGTCTCAGTGTCGATCGATACTGACTAGTATCGGTCGATACTCACTGCAGCAAGACACGATCGCGACTTAAGAAGAGTTGAAGAATTGCAAAATCGCTCATAAGACTTTAATATTTACAAGAAGCCCCAAAACGTGATTTATGTTATTTAATAGGATTTTACAACCACTTTCATGGCTATGCTTTATTTTACTTTGGTTTTGTGAGAGAGCTTTTGAAGGGAAACAAGTCTGAAACTCTGTTCGTCCGAGAGAAGATTTCGAACCCTCTTGTTACTCTTTCTATTTTATTTGATGATTTATTCAAACATGTTTATTGCTTCAATTTCCATGTCTGAGTAGATCTCTTGTTAGGTTTAGGGTTCTCATAAGGGTTTTCTCTGAATGCTAGGTTGATTAGTTATTATGATTCACCATCTGAATTAGTTCTTCACCATAGGTTATTTGTAAAGCTAATTCTAGATTGATCACCTAGAACTTAGATCTTAGGATAATTGATTAGGCACGAGAGTGCGATTAATTACCTGATAGAACCTAAGGTGAGCAAAATAACTATTCGCAAAGAGATTTGGTTTAGTTGGTTTGTGCACAAATCAAACCTGATCTAAAATCTGGTTTAGACTTTAGGATTCGCAAAGAGATTTGGAATTTTAGGATTTAGACTTAGATAGTTTTCGCAACGAGAGTTGGTTAATTATACCTTAGTGATTTGAGTTCAAGAACTGCGCTAAATCTGAATCCTGACTAGTTAGTTTATCTGCATTCATTGATTTCCTGAGAAATACCCTGAACCTATCTTTCTCCAATCGAATTTACAACCGTTTGAATTTAAGTTTTGCTTTCAATATCATTGATCACTTAGCTTAATTATCATCTATATAATCTATTGTGTGTTTCCGTGAGTCCTTGTGTTCGACCCCTACTTTACTACAACTACTGCTTTAGTACTTTTAAGGTATTAATTTGAGCATATCAAGGAGCACCACCTTTCATACCCAGTTGGTTTCAAAACAATCGAACGGTTAGATCTCAAGATACATCCAATGGACTGAAGGCATGTTCTGCAGTCTCGCAAAAAAAGCAAGAGAAGAATTAAAGTTTCAACCTCATAGACTAACCACCGTGGGTCCAGGCCTCACGGCTGTGGTGAAGACACCCCTGGCCGCGGGTTGAGGCCACGCACACGTGACCAGCCAGATTTGGCCCAAAATCAGCTCGTTTGAAGTCCGTTTCAAGCCCACTCCGTTTTCTCTTCAAAGAAACCTTAAAGACAATCAAAGCAAGAGTTGAAAACCTATAAATACATTTACCAACCTCCGTCTCTTAAGTTAATTATGCTTTTTCTTTCTTTAATCGTGTCCGAGTAGTTCTCTTGTTGGGCAAAGGGATCTCAAGGGGCTCTCATGGATCGATTCATCATTAGGTTGTAGATTAGGGTATCGATTAGGGTTATTCGTTCTATAATTATTTTTAATGCATGTTTCTTGATTAGCTACCTTGCAACTGATCTTAGATATTTTTAGAGTTACGAAAGTACATAAGCTGTATGTTTGACCTAGGGTAGGCGTGAAAAACCGTCACAAGATACGAAAGTATACTTGTGGAGGGGTTGTGAGCGTTAACGACCTTTGCGTATCATCATAAATTTTTGCACGGACGGAGACGAAAGCTACCGGTCGAGTACTATAGTTATTGGTGTGTAGGATGTACGAAATTAGGCTACACATAGTGTCCGTGTTCCAAGTTCAAGAACCAAAAGACGACAAACGTCGCATTAAAAAACCATAGCAAAATTCCTATGATTTTCGGCCATGATCCCTAAAGAGTTCCCGATTGCCCAACGCTTAGTTTATTTGTTTACAACCTCGCTTAGCTTATTCGTTTATTTTACTTGCTTGTTTTCTTATTTTTGCTTTTTAATTATCCGCTTGCTTACTAGTTTATTTACTTGCCCGCTTTCTTATTTTCTCGCTTAATTTAGTTTAAATTTCTTGCACTCGTTTCGTGACAAACCATAAAGTCTCGCAGAACAGCTTTATCTCCTTGTGGATCGATACCTTAAGTACTACAACACACGTCTGTGCACTTGCCGAACTCTTAGGTTTACAAATTTAAAACCTAAAGTTTTGAAAACAATCCGACCGTACCAAGTCCTTGCCGTTGCCGGGGAGGCAATCTCTACCGTTTAGAGGCTAGTAAATCGACTCTAAGACAATCTTTTAATTTCTTTTTAATTTTAATTTTTGTTTTTCTTCTTTTCAGCCTTTGAAATATGAACTCGCCTCTGGAGCGAGATCACTACTACGAGCAGGGTTTCTACGACCCATCTTATGCTCGCTACTCTCACGATTCATTATTTAAGTGTTTTACCACGTCAATTAATAACTAAAGTGCACACTACTGCAATCATAATAGTATATCAATGTAGTACTTTAGGATCAAATCCACAGAGATCAAGTGTAATGCTCAAGAATGCATAAGGAAAGTAAATCTAAGACGAACGATGGTTGTTTGTGGTTTTATGAGTCAACTAAAACTAAAACTAATAATGCAAATAAAATTGATGTAAATTCGATTGGGGAAAACGCTAGGCCTTCATGTAATTTGCAGGAATCCAATAATCACTAAACAGACTATCGAACAAGGAATGAAATTAAAGACCGTTCTAGAATTCAAACATGAATATCTAGCTAGCCCAATGTCGTGGCACTAACTATTATGCCTAATAACCTAATAATCTAAACTGTCGTTTGACCTTAGAATTCTAGGCACGCATTGAAAGTTTAGGTTTAATAAGTTCACAAATTGCCTTAGCATCAGCTTTCGTTGGCTAAGGACAATTTGCTCATCTATGTTCTTTCAGGAAATCTAAATCACTTTTGATGGATAGATTACTCCTAAGATCATAAACTAAGTGATCAATCTAGTCTAAGCCTTAATCTCAACACTAGATGAAGAACCCTATGTAATTCCTTATTCTAACAGATCCGTTTCAGTGATTCATGAAAATCCTTGAAACCCTAAAAACCTAACAGGGAGATTACTCAGACATGGAACCAAAGAAAACACAGAGAGAAAAAACGAATTGCATAAAAGATTAGAAAGTAGAAAACAGGGTTTAGAAATCTTCTCCGGTGTGAGTTAGAGATTCGTCTCCCTCAAATCTTACAAGTGCAAAGCTAAAAGTTCTCTGATGAATAAAATAAAGCGTAACCTCAAAAATTAATCAAAAAGTGTTTTTAATAGGTCTCAGGTCGTCTTGTATCGGAATTGGGCGAATATGGGCCGAAACAGGGAGGCCCGAAATTTCCTTTTTTTGTGATCTGGAGGTGGATCGATCGATCCAAGGAGCGGATCGATCGATCTGGCTAGTTTGGCCCGAAATCTTCCCGTCTCGTCAAGGCTGGATCGATTGATCGATCCAGTAGGGGGATCGATCAATCTGAAAGTTTTGGATCGACCGATCTGTTGTTTTGCTCGATCCAGAAAGCTCACGCATGGGGGGATCGATCGATCCAATATTTTTGAATTGGTCGATCTGGATGTTGAGCTCGTTCTGGAAAACACACGCATGAGGGGGGGATCGATCGATCCAGTAGGGGGATTGATCGATCCAATCTTTTTCATGTACTTCCGCCGTTTTTCCGCTCCTTAGTCTCCAAACTCTGTCCCAAAACGCCTTTCGATCTGAAACAACTCTAAAAGGACTAAAAGACTCGATAAAGACTCAAAAACTTTGCAAAACAAGAGTTAGAATGCGTTAAAAATGCAACACATCAACTCTCCCAGACTTAGTCTTTTGCTTGCCCTCAAGCAAACAAATTACCAAGAATAAGAAAGAGGTTTGAAAACACAGAGACTCACCTTTTCTTCAGAACACTGCTTTGACCATTTAACTTAGTAATACACATATTACCGAACTAGCTCCAAATCGAACCACCATGTACTTCTCCGTAGACATCGCAGCATTCCCAGATTTAACACATAGTATCTCAAAATAATTCAATAGCCATCATCGCTGGGTCTCACCGATAAGTCATAGTGCTAAGAACCTTCTAGACTCTTTCTCTTTCGATATCACGACATGACAAGCTTTACACCTTCTGGTATTTTTTCTCTCCCCCAGACTTATTCATTTTATTCTGCTTCTCGAAGGAAATAGGTGAATAATGGCATCACGGGAAATTTTCCTAGCGTCACCTATAACCTGAGCTTCCAAGACAAACAATGGCATCACGGGAAATTTTCCTAGCCTTTTCATTGTGTGGATTTATAGGATCAAGGTACATGAGACGCGAGTTTTGATGGTTTTTTCCACCGAATCCCCGGTTCACTTCCCCACTATTTATCCTTTATGCATTAAAGAATTCATTTATAGAACATGGAGAGGAATACCATACTTTCACATAGATTGTCTTTGACATATACGAATGAGGAGTCAAGTTCTAAAGATACTAATCACAACGATGAGGTAAAAAGAAGAGCTCAGAAATTATCTCAGGCTATTCGAATTGTTCTGGAAACATGGATGCCTCTGATCAACTGGTCAGTCTTTGAATTTTTCATTAGTTTGATATGAAGCTAATTCTGCAACAATGGTCACTTAGATGTAAGTCAGAACAATAAATCCAAGAAAACGATCATAATCTCCAACAATTTTTGACTCAATAAAACACAGACTGACTCAAGAAAAACATTAAAATGACTCAAGAGAGAACAAAAGAATGAAAACATTGTTAGTAAACGACAAGTACCCTCCCCCAGACTTATTTTACACCGTCTCGGTGTGAAAACAAACCGGTGAGAAGGTAAGCAGACTCAAAGAAAGAAAATAAAAGAAAGAAAAATGAATATTACAATGAAACGATGTGTCACTAAGCTCACTGATGATGGTCGGAGCTGACCTGCGCTGTCCCAGACCTCTTCTGCTTCTGGCAAGGCGTGCTCTTGGGTCTAATAAATCCCAAGTATCATCATTGTCTGGCGTCCCGTGTCCAGCAACATCGGGTGCATCTCTAGCAGCATCAGGCAAGTCGTCATCTGTCTCCGTGGTTCGCTCCGCACGAAAGCAAGAAGGTGGTCTCGGGCATCAGATCTTGGCCAGTGCACCCCACACCCTCTTCATCATGCTGTTGTTCTTCCTTTGAGACTCCACCATCCATGATTTATATTCCCTGTCTGAGGCATCTTCAGAGAGAGGAGGAAGATCAAACCCACCCGTTTACTCAGGAAGGAGCATCTCTAAAGTGTCTTGGGAATGAGAGGTCTGCCCATGTTCCTGCTGTGAGAAAAATTATGGAATGGGAGCATCCTCTAGAGGAGACTGAGGAGCTCTGGAGGTCCCGCCTATGCGCCTGGTGGTGGTGGCTGCGGTCGTGGTAAGGCGCTCTGGTGGGGGCAAGAACTCGATGTTGCCCCGATCAGTCACTGTGGTGATGTCTGGCTGTGGTAGCGCACAGTGCATGAGATGGCCCTGTTTATCGCAAAATACGTAGATGTAGTCGTTCCTAAGTATGGAACAAGCCCTGAGATACTTCTTGTCGAGGTATGCCACCTTGTCGATACACTTGTAGTTCGCGAAGTTGACCTCATGATGCATGAAGAGAGGAGTAAGCACACTCCCAATACCCTTTATATGTTTCTTGCTTGCCAGGAACTGCATCTTCTTGGCCACCAGAGTTCGAGAAAATGCCAGTCCCAAGTTCACATAATTGGATCTGGGGTAATGATGACGGTAAACCTCAGACATCTTATCTCCAATCCCATAATAGAGCAACGATAGCTCATGAGCTCGTACCGCACCAGCTTCGTTCTTGGCAAACAAAATGTTGTTGATGACCTTACCAACTACCCGGATAGCATGATTCTTAATCAATGCTTGCTTTGCATACTTGGAATGAAAAGGTCCTGAAGCAATGGCTTGCCACAGCGTTGCCTGATTGGGGAAGTCATCGGTAAACTTCACAACGCCTTTCCGATGGTCGAAGCCATATACCCTGCAGAGATCCTCGATCGATATCTCATAAAGTATGCCGCTAGAGAAGTATGACAATGTAGCTCCCGTGACTTGCTCAAACATCGGGTTCGTGAAGGTTAGCCTGACCGATGATAAGAATTGGCGCACCAAATCATGGTAGATCGGAAACTCCCTCGAGGTAATGTTTCCCAACCCAATCTTCCTCAGAATGGAGTTCACATCCTGCTGTATGCCTATTGCGTCCAAAGTTGTGGGGCAAATGATCTTCGTAAGCTCCATCTCAAATGTGAGAGATCTGTTGTAGAAGAGCGAATCGAAATCATCTCATGCATATCCCACTACTCTGTTCTGATACCGGATGTTCTTGGCGAGGGATTCCGGTGTATTGTCCCCGAGTAGTTCCAACAAAGTGCTCTCAAAATGGGCGCCTTCAGGACGAGGCCATGGCGATGCAGTCCGTGGAGCTGTTTCTGAGGTGATGGCTGCATTTGTATCAGCTCGATGGTGGTGCGGATCCTTCCTTTTACCAGTGGTTGTATTCGTCTTTTTGGCTCGTTGTTCAGGAGGCATTGTATGCAAAATAAACAACGTGGGCATGTAATTTTTTTTCAAAATCAGACAAAGCATCAAGACCGAAAATTGAAAAGGTGATAATTGTAAGTGCGAGATCGAGTAAATCCATCATCAACTTCATCAAATTCTCAGCAATTGCCATGTAGAACTCCCAAGATTCTTAAAATCAACCCTTTTTACAAATTTTTCAAAATTCCTTACAATTCCTAAAGTCAATCCAATCACACAAATTTTAGGTGTTTCCAAGCAATACCCAACTAAAAAATGGTCTATAACATGTGTAGAAAGCATAGAACAATCCAAGAACAAGCTATAAACATAAGTTTGATTTTCACAATTTAAAACCTAGAATTTCCGGACTGAAAAAGGGGAATTCGAATGCCATACCTTTGCAGATCGAGTACATCGATATGAAAAACATAAAGGGCTCGAAAAACCGAGTGAGGTAGCACCAAAAATCGTTTAAATCCGTGGATAGTTGAGAAAGTTATGAAAGATTGAAGTTCAAATTCAAAATCCTCTCATGAACAAATTTGCTTTCGAAAATTATGAGAGGAAAAGGGTGCTGGATCGATTTTTATCGGGGCAAGGGGAAAAATTTGTGAAATCCGGTTTAAATTAAGTGTGCATAAACCGGTTTTAAACTGAAAATCGAAGAGACACTTATATGGGCCCGGATCGATCGATCCCAAATTTCTGGATCGATCGATCCAGCTTACCTGGTGAAGCCGAACGATCGATTTGGCCGTGCAGAATCGATCCACGATTTAACTTTTCTAGGGTAACGATCGATCCCAAATTTATGGATCGATTGATCCACCTTAGCTGATGCTGGGGAACGATCGTTCCGGCTGTGCGGGATCGTTCCACGATTTAACCGTTCAGGGGGAACGATCGATCCGAAGTTTCTGGATAGATCGATCGGTCTGGCCTGATTCTGAGGAACGATCATTCTGGCTGTGCGGGATCATTCCACGATTTGAGCGGTCTAGAGGAACGATCGTTCCCATCTATCTGGATCGATAGTTCCGTCACTGCGGAACCCATTCTTTTTTTTTTTTTTTTACAAAAGGGACTAAAACCAAAAATCAACTGCAAAAGGAAAAGAAAAGAGAAGTATGTACAATGTACATTGTACATACCGGTGGGTTGCCTCCCACCAAGCGCTTGTTTTAATTCGCGAGCTTGACTTTGAAGCCTCTTAGGTTAAAGGTGAATCACTGAGAGGAATGGAGTTTCCCTCAGTGAGCGCGGTGTCAGCAAGATATGGCTTTAGGCGCTGACCATTAACCACAAATTCACCCCCTGTAGTGTCTAACAACACAACAGCTCCGTATGGCCTCACCTCTTTGATGATGAATGGTCCAGACCACCGCGATCGCAGCTTCCCAGGGAAAAGTTTCAGCCTAGAGTTGAAAAGCAAAACCTGGTCATTGGCGGAGAAGTTCCTGGGGATTATCTTCTTCTCATGATAAGCTCTGGTTCTCTCCTTGTATATCTTTGAGTTCTCATACGCATTATGACGAATCTCATCCAACTCATTAAGCTGTATCAACCTTCTCTAAGCTGCAGTTTTGATGTCGAAATTGAATGACTTCAATGCCCATGCTGCTTTGTATTCGAGCTCTACTGGAAGGTGACATGGTTTCCCATAGATAAGATGGAATGGGGTCGTACCGAGAGGTGTCTTGTACGCAGTCCTATACGCCCAGAGTGCATCATCAAGCTTCACAGCCCATTCCTTTCGCGTAGTGTTCACCGTCTTTTGAAGAATACTATTTATTTCCCTGTTGGAAATCTCAACTTGGCCACTCGTTTGAGGATGATAAGTAGTGGCTACCTTGTGCTTCACACTATTTTTCTTTAAAAGATTCCCAAAGACTTTGTTGATGAAATGAGATCCACCATCGCTTATCACCACTCGTGGTACTCCTAACCTTGGAAAAATCACAGATTTGAACATTTTAAGAACTACCTTGGAGTCATTCGTAGGACTGGCCATTGCTTCGACTCACTTGGACACATAGTCCACAACAACGAGGATGTACTTATTCCCAAAAGAAGATGGAAATGGACCCATGAAGTCAATTCCCCAACAGTCGAACACTTCAACCTCCAGCATGAAATTCTGAGGAATCTCGTTTCTCTTGCTAATGTTTCCTTGCCTTTGACACGCATCACACTTAGAAACAAAAGCATGAGCATCTTGAAACATGGTTGGCCACCAGAAACCAGCCTGCAGCACCTTAGACACCATCTTGAAGGTAGCAAAATGGCCTGCGTAATTCGATCCATGGCAATGGAAGAGAATACCAGGGACTTCTTCCTCTGAAACACATCGCCTAAAAATGCCATCAGAACACTGCTTATACAGGTACGGCTCATCCCATAAATAATGTATGATGTCGCGCATAAACTTCTTCTTTTTGTGCCCTGCAAAACCTTCTGGCTTCACCTCTGTAGCTAGATAGTTTGCTATCTAACCAAACCAAGGGATCTCAGGAAATTTAGCGTCTCAAGGAGGTATGACATCTATCGCATAGATGTTTTCTATAGGAAGAAAATCATTTATGGGGACTCCCTCTTCTACGCGCAGCCTGGACAAGTGATCTGAAACTCCATTTTCAATCCCTTTCTTGTCCTTAACCTCAAGGTCAAATTCCTGCAGCAAGAGCATCCATCGCAACAATCTAGGCTTGGTATCTTTTTTAGAGAATATATACCTCAAGGCAGCATGGTCTGTATGAACGATGACCTTGGCACCTACAAGATACGTCCTAAACTTCTCACAAGCATATACCACAGCAAGAAGCTCCTTCTTCGTAGTAGCATATTTGCATTGTGCGTCATTAAGAGTTCTGCTTGCATAGTAAATGACATGCAACCTCTTCTCCTTTCGCTGGCCCAAAACAGCTCCCACAGCATAGTCATTGGTATCACACATCACCTCGAAAGGTAATTCCCAGTCTGGTGGTTGCACGATAGGTGCGCTGACAAGTGCTCCTTTGACTGTATGGAAAGCTTCCAAACACTCATCGTTGAAGTCGAACTTCACATCTTTTCACAACAGCTGCGTTAGAGGCCTGGCAATCTTTGAGAAGTCCTTGATGAACCTCTTGTAGAACCCAGCGTGCCCAATAAAACTCCTGATTCTTTTGACATAGTTCGGTGGTTGCAAGCTTGTCATAACCTCAATCTTGGCTTTGTCAACTTCGATCCCCTTCTCTGAAATCTTGTGGCCCAAGACAACCCCATCTTTCACCATGAAATGGTATTTCTCCCAGTTCAAAACCAAAGACTTCTCCTCACAGCGCCTGATTACCCTGCACAAATTAGAAAGACACACATCAAAAGAGGATCCATAGACAGAGAAATCGTCCATGAAGACCTCCATTATGTCCTCAATCATGCAGCGCTGGAACGTGGCTGGCGCATTGCACAAGCCAAATGGCATTATGTGATAAGCAAATGTGCCATAAGGACATGTAACTGTGGTCTTCTCCTGGTCATCTGGATGAATAAGAATGAAAGAAACCAGGATAGCCATCTAGAAAATAGTAGTAGGGAGGGTTAGCCAATCTTTGAAGCATCTGTTCAATAAAAGGCAGAGGAACATGATCTTTGCGAGTTGTGTCATTGAATTTCCTATAGTCAATGGACATTCTGATGTTCTATAGAAGTCCTCGATTCATCTTCTAGATGTATCCTATGCATGCAAAGATCTGGTGAGATTCTTGTAATGTCGTATAGAGAATAGCCTAATGCTCTATGATATTTCTTCAGTTTGCACAAGAGTAAGGCAGCCTCAGCATTGTTCAATTCAGCATTGATGATTACATGATATGTAGAGTTAGGACCAAGAAACGCGTACCTTAGCCCAATGGGAAGTGGTTTGAGGTGCAAGAGGATCATTATTTGGCGATTTCTCTGCAGCTCCATCAAGTGCAACAAAACCTACCATCTTCTCCATCCTCGCGTTGGAATCAAGCATCTTCGCGTAACCAGTTGTGTCCTCGCTTATGTACCCAAACTCACTCTCAGACTATGTCAAAGCGATCTTAAGTGGATCGTCTATCAGCATCTCATCTGTTACCCCCTCAGTAGCCTCTGAAATGTCTGTCTATCTATCTTTAGCTTTTTCAGCAGCTTATCCACTTCAAACTTCAGTACCAAGTTACCTAAATGAAGATCGATCTTGCCTTTCTGCACGTCAATAATGGCTCCAGCTGTAGCCAAGAAAGGTCTTTCCAAAATGAGAGGATCTTTTGACTCCGTGTCTAACTCAAGAACCACAAAATCTGCTGGGATGTAGCCATTACCAATCTTCACTGGCAAGTCCTCTAGAATACCCAGTGGAATCTTCATAGAACGATCAGCAAACACCATAGAAACTCTAGCCGGTTTGAATGATGTGAGACCAAGACGCTTAGCAACAGAGTAAGGCATGAGATTCACACTAGCTCCCAAATCGCAAAGAGAGCGCTCAAAGGTTATAGATTCAATATGCACAGAAAGCACAAACCTCCGTGGATCACCCAATTTCTTAGGCATCCTACCTTGCAACAAAGCGCTGCACTCCTCTATGATCATCATCACACCTTCTTCACTAGTGATATTGTCGGTGACCATGTCCTTCACATATTTCTTCAAAGCAGGAACCATCTGAACTGCATCAACAAAAGGAAGTCTCATAGAAAGTTCATTCACAAGAGCTTTTCATTTCGCCTGCTCAAGATCTCTTTGTGTCTTCTTCGTGCGCCTTAGGTAAGGAACCTTAGGCACATAGACACGTGCTAGTGGATCTACAGATTCCTCAACGACTACCTAAGGTTCAGTCGCTTTGGCTGCACTATCGTCTTCTAAGTCTATGATCTCTATCTCAAGAGTCTTCTTGTTCTTTTCAATAATCAGCCACAGTTTCAATCTGATATTTGCATAATTTACATGTCTTTAGCATGCATATTAGTTAACATTTTAAATAATTCACATGCTAGTTCATATCTTTCTTTAGCATTTTAGAATTTGTTAGAGTTTAGGGTCTTGCATATAGGTCCTAGTGAGTCTTGCATGTTTTGGAATGATTTCTAGGGGTTTGGAGGCATTTTGATGGAGATTGGAAGCCTTGGAACCGAGCACATCCAACCTTGGGAGCAAGAAGAAGAAGGCTAGAAGAAGCAAGGAGTTTCCAGAAGGCACACCGACCCATCCTGGGTCGGTGCTGTGGGTCGATGTCACCACAGGAGGAAGCTGAGCCAAAGAGACGAAGTGTCGAACGAGCACACCGATCCATCCTAGATCGGTGTGCTGGATCGGTGTTGAGGCAGGAAGAATGCCGACCCAAGGACTTTTAGCACACCGATCGATCCTGGGTCGGTGTGCTGGTTCGGTGTTCACACAGGGAGAAAAGCCGAAGCAAGAACAAGATTTTGCACCGATCCATCATGGCTCGATGCCACAGATCGGTGCTAATCCAGCCATTCCCGATCACCTTCAAACCAGCCGAAGCCCGCATCTTGCACACGACCCAGCTCGCATCCGGAAGGCCGTGTGGAAGAAGAGATTTAGCACCAATCACTAGCACCGATCCAGGGTCGATCGGTGCCAAACCCATTTTACCTAGACCCGACCGGGCCAATATCCGGTTTGTTCCGGGTTAACCCGGTTCACCCAGATTTACTATATATTGTCTAAACCTAATTTTCTTTGCACTAAGTCTTTTCTTAAGCAAAAACCTCTCTAAGTGTGTTTGAGAGTAATTTGTAAGAGATTGATCTTTTTGATTTATGCAAATTGAGTATTGTTTTCTTTGATTCCATCTATCTATCTTCTATTTTCTAATCATCCAATCATTTGATCATGGGTTTTAGCTCTTCTTTTAAGGGGTTTGTTGAAACCATGATGATTAGTGAGTAGTTCTTAGAGTTTGAGGATCGGTTAGGTTTAGGGTGATTCCAAGATTGATTCATGATGCTTAGGGTTAAATTATCTTATTTCTCTTCTTGATATGTGATCTTAATGCTAGATTGGGCTTGAGAGAGCCAATCTAGATCAAGGGGCATTTCACACCCACAAGGTGTTTGATGAAATGCCTTGATGAACCTATCAAGAGATATTCATTCCTAGCCTATGAGAGTAGTTATCTAGGGTGTTTATTTGGTTGATCTTGAATGTTTGCACTTAATGCTTGCTAGTTGATAATTCACAAATGAGAGTTTGATCTTGTGATGAGGACATCGAGTTAACGACCCAAGTCATACAAGCACCACTAGTACCAAATGGACCAGTGACTAGAACCAGGAGAAGGGACATGGAAAAGAAGTTCAACATGTTCATGGACCAGCTCAGATCAGAAAGTTTCTTCAAGACGGACACTAGT
Source organism: Eutrema japonicum (assembly GCA_030161315.1). Classification (NCBI taxonomy): domain Eukaryota; kingdom Viridiplantae; phylum Streptophyta; class Magnoliopsida; order Brassicales; family Brassicaceae; genus Eutrema; species Eutrema japonicum. The sequence continues at coordinate 38,587,701 of BSQW01000004.1, read as the reverse complement.
CCGCTAAGCCCGTTAGCAAGCAGTTATTGGGCTGATTCTTTCAAGCAGGATCCACTAATGATCTCCAACGATACAGAAGGCAATCCACATATGGATTTGAAGCTCTTTGAGTCTAGTTTCCAGAACACTAGAGATCAGCCCAAGACTCCTTACCATTCGGACCAGAACGTCCAAACACTGAAGACATATCGGCTGGATCCTTTGCTGGCGGATAACACTAAGTGGCCACTCATCAAACCCAGGTTTGTGGCCCACTTATCTTAGGTCGATTTCACTTCACCAGAGACGACTTAGGCCCAAGGAAGGTCATTAGTTGGGTTTGTAAGTCGTTTGGTGCTCTTTTCCCAACCTTCGTTTTTATCCCACTGGGGTTTTGCGAAGATAGGTTTTTACCGAGGCCAAACGGCTTGCAATATTATTGGCCCAATTAATGACTCTCTGTAAGCCAATGAAGACCAGCTACACTAGGCCTCACTTCTATTTCTCTTAGTGTTTTAATTATTTTGTAAACGGGCCTCAATTGTTAAGGACCCGTGTTGTTATTTCTTTTCTTTTGGGCGTGTCCTTTCTTTAAAACCCCTAAGGCTTTGTCCTTTCTCAGTCACGCAGACAATAATGATTTTTCTTTCAAGTTTTTGTTCTTCAAAAAAACATTTCTTCTCTTTAGATCGTGACTGAGTCCGATCCTTAGTGAAACCCCTTGAAGTATCAAGAGACCGTCGCCTCTTTTATGGTTTTCATCGCCCCACCAGCACCTCCCATCTTATCCCGTTGACAGAAGAGAGAGATCTTAGTCCAGCTTCTTCAACACCATCCTCTCGGCCCAAACTCTCGACTATCGACCTCCGATTTGTGTGAGACGGATTTGAGCGCGTATCATCTTGGATTAGTAATTAGCATGGTAATTAGTGCCTTGAGAGATGATTAGTCATACTTAATGATCATTGCCTAGGGTTAGCTTTGTTTGAGTATTGAGCATCATGAATTGGTCTTGGATCATCTAAAATCAATTACCCCATCCTTGAATTCGTTTATATCAATTGCATTACAACTTGTTTAGTTTGCTATTTCTTGTTCTTGTTTAGTTTGCTTAGTTCACTTGTTTAATTACAACTCTATCTTATTTGGCTTAACTTAAAAAGTGTCTTGCATTCTTATTGCCTTGAATTCTCACCCATTTGGATTGATCCTCTTATACTAACGATAGTATTTTGAGTAATTGATCTCAAGACTTGCAAAAGTCCTTCATCAATTTGGCGCCGTTGCCAATTGGATTTTAATTTCAACATTAAGATTTAGGTTCCTTTTGAGATTAAGTCTTATTTTCTTTTCGGTTACTAATATCTTCCACTTTCCATTGCTACCTCTCAATCTTATAGGTGTATGCATACGCGTTCTCGAGACAACCACAACCTAGTTGAACCGAGGGACGACATATATCGTTCGTACCACGGGGTTAGAGCAAGGGAAGCACGTGTGAGACTACAACAAGTTGAGAACGTCATGGATCCCTTTGAAGAGGTTCCACTTGAGAATGTTCATGAAAATGTGGACAACCTTCCACACCATACGCGATGTGGTAATGGAAACCACCAAGCCCAAGGAGGAAACGGCCACAACCCAAACCCACCCGCCCAAAATATTCGAGTTCCAAACCATGCTCCTAGAGCTCAAGATGTGGTTGGTGCGGGTGATGCTGCGAACGCTCACCGGAATCGCCAAGGTATCCAAGCTCCTCCGGTCGAGAATAAAAACTTCGAGGTCAAAGCCGCTTTGATTAACATGGTCCAAAATAATAAGTTTCACGGGTTTGCCATGGAAGATCCTCTCGACCACATCGATCAATTTGATAGGATATGTGGTCTCACGAAGATGAACGGTGTATCAGAGGATAGCTTCAAGTTAAGACTCTTCCCTTTCTCTCTCTGTGATAAAGCTCATCAATGGGAGAAGAGTCTTCCTCAAGGTTCGATCTCTACTTGGGACGAGTGCAAGAGAGCATTTCTATCCAAGTTCTTCTCACCTTCACGAACCGCGAAGTTGAGAAATGACATCTCTAGTTTCACTCAACGGAACCATGAGACCTTTAATGAAGCTTGGGAGAGATTTAGAAGCTACACCACCCAATGTCGACACCACGGATTCTCGGACGCCTCACTTTTGAGTACACTATACCGTGGTGCTTTACCGAAGATAGGGATGCTCTTGGACACCACATCTAATGGAAACTTCTTGGCAAAACGAGTGGATGAATGGATGGACCTCATGGAGAACCTTGCTCAAAGCAATGGTATGTATGGCGATGATTATGACCGCGACACGAGAACCACTAGCGACGTTGATGAGAAAAATAGGGCCAAGGAATTGAAGAGCCTCAATGAGAAGATCGACAAGCTTCTCCATTCATCTCAAAAGCAAGTTCACTTTGTTGGGGACTATGAAGACAACCAAGGTTATCAAGATGAAGTTGTGGAAGGGGCCACCCATGAGGAGATGAACTTTGTGGGTAATCAAAGCTACCAACTGGGTGGATTCAACAACAACTACCGGAACCACCCTAATATTTCCTACCGGAACCCAAATGTGGAGAATATACAAGATCAAGTATACCCTCAACAACAACATGGGAACCAAGGTGGTCAACAAAATAATTTCACTTCCCAACAACAAGGCCATGCATCCAACAACCAAGGCTATGTTCCCAAGAACACTTTCCAAGGAAACTAAGGCGGGTTTCAAGCCAAAGCACCTTTCAATGCTCCACCCGATTTTTAACAAGGATTCGTTCCCCAAGGTCAAGCAACTACGTCTAAACCGCAAGAGCTTGGCCTGAACACCATGTTTCAACAACTCCTCAAAGGACAAACGGAGATCAATACAAGGGTAGATTATTCTTACAACGATCTTAACTCCAATCTTGAGACATTGAGCTCTAAGGTTAAGCAACTTGAAGGCAAGGGAACCGCTTCCTCTTCAAGGTAACAAGGCTAACTACCGGGAAAACCCCAGAAAAACACCAAGGAGTATGTAAATGCCATCACACTACAGAGTGGCACGATCCTACCCACTGAAGAAGCCCCTTCCAATCTAAACGAGGACATTGAGAACCAAAGTGGGGGCGTGGAACTTGAGATTCAAGACGAAGTGGTAGTTGAAGACACGGTTTTGGAAAGCAAAGACAAGGGTAAACGGTTTGAAGAGATCAAGACCAAGGTTGTTGCTCAAGAGAAGCCGAAGAAGAGAGAGACTCTATTTGTCCCACCACCACTTTATGTGCCTAAGCTACCATTTCCCGGACGCTTCAAGAAGCAATTATTGGAGATGTACAAGGCGGTGTTTGATAGACAAATAGAAAAGGTCAAGCTCACCATGCCTTTGGTAGATGCATTTTTGCTTGTACCTCAATATGCCAAGTTCCTAAAGGATGCCGTGAAAGAAAGGCCTAAAGAAATGGATTCCATGGTGGTATTGATACATGAGTGTAGTGCCATAATCCAAAAGAAGGTGGTACCCAAGAAACTTGGAGATCCGGGTAGTTTCACACTCCCGTGTGCTTTGGGGCCTCTTGCATTCGACAATTGCCTTTGTGATATAGGAGCTAGCGTGAGTCTAATGCCGCTATCAGTTGCTAAAAGATTAGGATTTACGAGGTACAAGGCTTGTAGGATTTCCTTAATCCTTGCAGATATAATCGTTAGAGTACCAATTGGGCTACTTGAAGACTTGCCAATCGCGGTTGGAGACTTCATTGTTCCAACGGATTTCGTCGTCTTGGAAATGGACGAGGAGCCTAAGGATCCCTTGATATTCGGTAGGCCTTTCTTGGCAACCGCGGATGAAATTATTGATGTTATTTAGGGAAAGATAGACCTAAACACTAGATTGCATAAAACAAAGAGATCCTCCTACAAATCACAAGCTCTCTCTCAAAGGTAAGGTGTTTGACTTAAGAAAAAGCATAATGAATACAATTAGGTTTTAGGGTATTTAAAATAAAAAGTGGGTAACCGGATCAACCTGGAACAAACCGGGTATTGACCCGGTCAAGTCTTGGGTCGCACTTCCCATACCGGCCAAGATGGAGCCGGTATATGGGGCCGGTATGAGAAGTCTTGGCGTGAGAAGGTGATGCCGGCCAGATTGAAGCCGGTGCACAAAGCCGGTAATGTCCCTGGTGGGATTTTATGCACAACCCGGACGGGAACTGAGGGGGAATGCCGGGCCGGTGCTGAGAGACACCATCGAGGAGGAAAATGCTTGACGCCGGGGGAATTGAAGCCGATACATGCACCCGGTAAATCTCCTGGTGGGGAGAAAGTTCGGTGCCGGCTGAGGGAGATTTCTTGTGCCAGGCCGGTATGAGAGACTTCATCGGGGGAAATGCTTCTTGGCACCGGGGGAAGTGGAGCTGGTACATTCGCCCGGTAAATCTCCTGGTGGGGAGAAAGTTCCATGCGGGCTGAGGGAGATTTCTTGTGCCGGGCCGGTATGAGAGGCTGGTCTCGCTGCCAGATGTAGACTCCTTAAAAAATCGGCCATATCTCTCAAACCACATATCCGAATTGTCTGAATCCAACTCCGGTAGACAGCTACCTCATTTCTCTACATCTGCCTTGAAGACCGTTGAGGCTGAATCGGATTGGAAAGCCTTTGTCCGAACCTTGCTTTCGGACACTCTGGATGGACTCTTCCTTCTCTTATGCTCCATAACTCCAAACATCATCAACCGTATCCAAAACACCTAGAAACACTCCACATACATGCAAAGACTCTCTAGGACCTATTGCAACATCATAAACTCTAATTGAAACAAAAAAAATGTAATGAAACTATATGCATATGAGATAAAACATAAGCTAAATGAATGCATAAAAGAGATAAAATATGGGAATATCAACTCCCCAAAACTTACTCCTTTGCTTGCCCTCAAGAAAACAAATAAGAAAAAGTAGGGAGAGAGGTTTGAAGTTGGGAACTCAATTCCACAAGTAGCACAAAAAAAAATCATGTTCAACGTCCAAGTAACGTAATTCTAAAATGCACAAGTGAGTTTACTCCAAAGGAATTTAGCCATTCCTACTGCATCATGTATCAAATCCAAATCCCAATCTACACAAGCAATCATATTCCCTAATCCCTTAACATTCATTAGTGGTGTAACCATGAATCATATTTATGCAAGGTCAAATCGAATTCGTTTGGCTAAAGGTTCGGTTATGAGATGAAGGTGATCTCATTATCATGCATGAGTATTAAAGTACAAGGATCTCTCATGGAATGAACAAACTTTAGCAAAATGCTAAAGGTAAAAAGCAACATATGCATACAAGGGAGAATTCTCATCTACCAAAATGCCTAGAGTGTCTCTAACCTAAAGCTTTCTAACCCGTTGTGCCCAGAACCTAAGCTACCCTATTCACCCCAAGGCATTTTGCCTTTTCAAACCCACACATGCTTCTTGTGTTTTCGCTTCACCTTCTTCTCACATTGGGGATCGACTTCTTCTTCCTTGTTGTCATGGTTTGGTGTTTTTTTTGTTTCGACTTAGCTCTCCGTTTATTCATTTTTGTTCACGCCTCTTCTCATCTTTGATGCTTGGCCTTTTCAGCTTTCTTCTTTTTCCTTGAATCTTTTAGGCTAACTTATTCTTAGAGCTAGTCCTGTTATTTTCTTTTTACACCAACCAATCTATGTAAATTTGATCCCTTTTTCTTTCCCTTTTCCATCTTTTCCAATCCACATTACCATTCCATACATTTCCGATCACCAAGTTTCAAAACCGTTTCCCCAAACTTGAATCAAGAACCGTCATCCTAACTAGCCTATTCCTAGATTAACTCTGTGATGATGGAGATAAGTCTACATGATAATTCCCTCTTGTCGCACTAAACCTAACACGTTTTGCCAAGTTTGTTAGAAAGAAAGGCCTCGCAATTCACACACTAATTACAATGGCTAGAAAGGAGGTTGAGGTTATGGTAGGGGAAACAATTCCAATGATGGGATATGGCTACTTGGATAAACAAGAGTCGTAAAAGGGAAAAAGATTATCCAAATATGTATATGTGATCCACGAATTCTTTCAAAAATGCATAAACACAATATTTACAAGTCAAGATTAGGGTTATCACTTAAATGGGATTGGATGCAACTCAAGCATGCTTCAATCAAGGCAAGTATGATGATACATGAGAACTAAGAATAGTGCGTCTTTACATTCATGCTCACTTAAATGCATCGAACAACTACGAGGGAGGGAATTGAATTAATCTCTTAAAGTGCTACTCTACAAGGAAGATTCATCATTGTTCCCATGCATATGCAATGAATCCTAAGTATGCAATCCTAGACTCAATGTACAAATGCAAATGCATCCTAAGTGACAACCTAAATGACTTCTTTTTGCGTTTCAAAATTCAAAATTTTCAAATTTATTGAAAATGCATGATATGCATGAGACTCGAGATGCAAAAGGCAAAATAAGAACACCAGAAGCAAAGTTAGATAACACACAAACCCTCCCCCAGACTTAAATTACACAGTCCCTTGTGTAAGAGAAGCTTAAAAGAGAGCTAAACAATGCATGAAAGAAAGAAGAAGATAAGATTCTAAATGTTATGTGCAAAGTTTGGAGTATTACCTTGGAAGTGAATGGAGGGAACGAGGGAGATCACCTCAATCCTACACACCTTTATCCTTAAGTCCATGACCATTAGACCATCAAGACACTTGCAACCACTAATCAACCCATCAAAAAGAACAAGAAAACAAAGAAAGACAAAGAAAAAAAGTATGTACAAGGATAAGCTTGGGGTGTCTCCCAAGAGCACTTTGTTTAAAGTCACTAAGTTTGACTTTTGTTACCCTTTTAGGCGGGTGAGCACTCCATGGTGGTTCCTTAGTCTCAAGTTTGAGAACTTTACCCTTTAAGTTTTGAAGACCGGCTTGACTCTTCTCTCTAACCTCCGGTGTGAGGATTGCTTTGGCCTTGGCAAAAGACTTGGAACATCCTCTACATTTGACCTTGTACTCAATCATCCCTTCTTCATGTTTCCATGGGATGAGAGTCACGGTGGAAAGTTGGTCTAGCAAGGGTCCAATCCCCTTGAATATGCTTGGTTTCCTCTCCTCGGACCAAATCTTTGTCCTCTTCTTAGCAACCTTGCCACTTTCAACCTCATTCTCCATCTTGGTGTGAAAGAGGGATCTCAAGCAATATCCATCTAAATCAAGGGCTTCTTCAACCTTTCCAATACTCACTATTGCATAAACGCCCACATACTCAACCTTCCGGGCTTGGGCTTCATTGTCCCCACAAATAATAGTCCCACAAATAGCGGTGGAATAAGGCATCATTGTGTAAAACTTCTTGTCATCCACGTTCTTAAGAACTACCTTCTTGTTTATGAAATCCAAGCTTGCACCGGTAGTGTTGAGGAATGGAGTCTCGAGAAGTAGTGGGAGCTTTTTTTTGTGCCATCTCCATTACAACGAAGTCCGTTGGTACAAGGCACTTTTCGATCTTGAGAGGGAAGTCTTCAACCAAACTCAGAGGTTTCTTTGTGGAAGAGTCTCTTAATGTGATGATGGCGGGGTAATCGTTCAAACTATCTACCCCGAGACTTTTGGCCATCTCCAAAGGCATGACATTCACGGTTGAGCCCGATTCACACAAAGCGTCATAAATCTCCAAGATTCCAAGGGTGCAAGATATCGATAATTTGTTGGGGTTTCCAAGCTTTGGGAGAGTCTTAAGCTCAATCCTTGTTGTGCTTGAAGGCATTTCCTTTTGTTCCTTAGTGAGGAAACGACCGGAAAGTGGAAGTGGAGGCTGATATGGGGAAGGTCTAGTGCAAATGTCCTCTCTTTTTGACCCAACAAGTGTCTCCACGTTTTTCACTTTAACCACGCCATTGATGGACTTCTCGGCCTTGTTACTATTTTCTCCAACCAATATCATATCATTCTCACTCCCAAGGGTCACCTCCCTACCTTGTTGCTCAATGTCCTCATTGAGACTAGAGAATAGCCCGAGGAACTCCTCAATTATGTGTTCTTGCTCATCAAGAGTGGAAAATGTTGCAAAACTCCTTAGAGGTGTGTATTGCCTTCCCGGTTGAAGAGCTTTGAGGAAGATGTGAAGAAGGGGCGGTACTCCTTTGCTCCATTAGTTGCACCTTTGAGCTCAATGCCTCAAACTTGCTATTAAAATCATTGTAAGAACAAATGACTTTGTTAGTGGTTTCCGCTTGGCCCTTGATGAGCAAGATCTTGAGGCTTGGTATAAGGGACTTGGCCGTGAGGTGCAAAGTTTTGTAGAAAGCCGGGTGGAGCTTTGGGTTGGAATCCACTTTGATTCCCTTGGAATTGGTTCCTTTGGACATAACCTTGTTGGTTGTTGCTAGAAGTTTAACCTTGAGGTTGGAATTGCTTTTGTGGGACTCCTTGAGCTTGATTAGGTTGTGGAGGGTAGACTTGGTCTTGTGGATTCTCAACATATGTGTTCCGGTAAGAGAAGTTGGGGAGGTTCCTATAGTTTTGGTTGAACCCTTGTCTTTGGTAGTTCCCTTGGTTTTGGTAGTTCCCTTGGTTCCCCACGTAGTTAACCTCCTCTTGTGTGTTCATGTCCACATTCTCCTCTTGATAGCAACCTTGATTCTCATAATAAGCATCCACAAAGGTAACCGTCTTTTGAGAAGACACTAATAGTTTATCAATCAGATTGGCTTGCTTGTCCAACTTGTCATTAAGAGCTTTCATGTCCTTGGCCCGCTTGGTCTCATCAAAGTCTCTAGTGGTCCTTGTGGCGCGGTCATAGTTGTCGCCATAGGTACCGTCACTTTGGGCCAAGTTCTCTACTAGCTCCATTGCTTCCTCAACATCTTTAGCCAAGAAGTTACCGCCGTGTCAAGTAGCATACGGATCTTAGGCAAGGTACCTCGGTATAGAGTGCTAAGGAGAGAGGCGTTTCTAAAGCCGTGATGTGGGCATTGAGAAGTGTAGCTTCTAAATCTCTCTCAAGCCTCATTGGACCGTTGTGTGAAGCTTGAGATCTCATTGCGAAGCTTGGCGGTTCGAGCCGGTGAAAAGAATTTGTCAAGAAACGCACGTTTACAATCATCCCACGAGGTGATAGATCATTGGGGTAAGGTCTTTTCCCATTGGTGAGACTTGTCACCTAAAGAGAACGGGAAGAGACGAAGCTTGAACCCATCTTCGGAGACCCCATTGATCTTAGTGAGACCACATATCCGGTCAAATTGGTCTATATGGTCTAATGGATCCTCCATTGATAATCCGTGAAACTTGTTGGCTTGAACCATGTTGATCACCCCGAGTTTCACTTCGAAGTAGTTGTTCTCCACCGATGGAGCTTGAATGCCTTGCCGGTTCTGGTGAGCATTAGCGGCATCACCCTCTCCAACAACGTTTCTAGTTCTTGGTGGATGGTGTAGACGGTTTTGTTGGTGATGGTTTCCATTGCCACCACCTCCTTGGTTGTTCCCATTCCCATCGTTCCTTTGGTGTGGAATGTTCTCATGAACGTTCCCGAGTGGAATATCATGAAGGTCTTCCATTTCGTTATCAACTTCTTCTTGTACTGTTACTCGGCTTCGTCTTGCTCTTGAACCTCTCTCAAGTTTGTCAATGTCGTCCCTCGGTTCTACTAGGTTAGTATTGCCACGGGAACGGGTATGCATGCACCTATAGAGAGAAAGAGCAATAAGAAGTAAAGAAGATTAGTAATCTTAGTAGAAAATAAAACTTAATCTCACAAAGAGCCTAAATCTCAAAGTTAAAATCAAATCCCAATATGGCAACAGCGCCAAATTAATACTAAGACTTTTCGGTCTCAAAGAGGTATCAATAACTCTAGATACGTGTAGTATAAGAGGTTATCAATCCGTATTAGGAGATGACTCTAAGCATTGAGAATACAAGGAACCTATCTAAGTTAAGCTAATTAAAAGGGGTTTTGTGATTGAGTATCTAATTTAAAACAAGCTAAGCAACTTAAACAAGATATAAATCAATAAGAAAAAGCGGATTCAAAGATAGGATTATGGATATAAGATAACCCAAGTTCAATTCATGATGTTCATTTACTCAAGCAAGCTAATCCCTAGGCATAAGACCCTTAACTTGACTAATTCTCTTTCAAGCAATTAATCACTATGCTAATCACCTAATCCATTAACAAACTCTCATTTTTGGATCATTGATTAGCAAGCATTATGTTTAAATCAACAAGATCAACCAAAAATACACCCTAGACAACTATTATCATATGCTAGGAGTGTAGATATCTTGTTTAGTTCATAAAGACATTTCATCAAACACTTGGTGTGCATGAAATGCCTTATGATCTAAACCTACTTTTTCAAGCTAGATTTAGCCTTAAGAATACTAAACAAGAAAGGATATAAGAAGATCTAACCCTAAACACCATGAATCAAGCCTTTGATCATCCTAATCTACCCCATCTCTAAACCCTAAAAGACTACTCAAGACCCATTAAGAACAACCCAAAATCGATGGAGATAGAGGTTGAATTCATTGATGGATGATGAATAATCAAGATAGAAGATAGAAAGATGCAAGAGATTGATAGAAATAAACACTAGATTGCATAAAACAAAGAGATCCTCCTACAAATCTCAAGCTCTCTCTCAAAGGTAAGGTTTTTGACTTAAGAAAAAGCATAATGAATAAAATTAGGTTTTAGGGTATTTAAAATAAAAAGTGGGTAACCGGGTCAACCCGGAACAAACCGGGTATTGACTCGGTCAAGTCTTGGGTCGCATTTCCCATACGGGCCACGATGGAGCCGGTATATGGGGCCGTTATGAGAAGTATTGGCGTGAGAAGGTGATGTCGGCCGGATTGAAGCCGGTGCACAGAGCCGGTAATGTCCCTGGTGGGATTTTATGCACACACCGAACGGAAATTGAGGGGAATGCCAGGCCGGTGCTGAGGGAAACCATCGAGGAGGAAAATTATTGACGCCGGGGGAAGTTAAGCCGGTACATGCGCCCGGTAAATCTCCTGGTGGGGAGAAAGTTCCGTGCTGGCTAGCGGAGATTTCTTGTGTCGGGCCGGTATAAGACACTTCATCGGGGGAAATCCTTCTTGGCGCCGGGGGAAGTGGAGCCGGTACATGCGCCCGGTAAATTTCCTGGTGGGGAGAAAGTTCCATGCCTGCTGAGAGAGATTTCTTGTGCCGGGCCGGTATGAGAGACTGGTCTCGCGGCCAGACGGAGACTCCTTAGAAAATCGGCCATATCTCTCAAACAACATATCCTAATGGCCTGAATCCAACTCCGCTAGACAGCTAACTCCTTTCTCTACATCTTCCATGAAGACTATTGAGGCTGAATCGGATTGGAAACCCTTTGTCAGAACCTTTCTTTCGGAAACTCCGGATGGACTCTTCCTTCTCTTATGCTCCATAACTCCAAACATCATCAACCGTCTCCAAAACACCTAGAAACACTCCAAATTCATGCAAAGACTCTCTAGGACCTAATGCAACATCCTAAACTCTAATTGAGACAAAACAAATAAGAAATATAATGAAACTATATGCATATGAGATAAAACCTAAGCTAAATGAATGCATAAAATGGACAAAAATATGGGAATATCACTCTACACCACACGTGCCAGCATCCTCACCACTTCCTTCCACTACTGCCTGATATATCAAGGTTTTTACTCCTTTTAGGCCATGATATAAGTCCTTTTTATAGAGTCTTTCTAGTGTTTTGTAGTTTTTAGAGTCTTTTACAGGTTATAGCACGTTTGGAGCATAATTTGAGATATTGGAGCTTTCTGGAACATTCTGGAGCGAAGCAGAAGATCCGTGTAGCTGAGACATCAAAATCACCTGAGTATCGATCGATACCCCCTGGTATCGATCGATACCCATCGAGGAAACAGAAGGATCGCGACTTATTGAAGAGTTGAAAAATTGCAGAATTGGCCCAGAAGACTCTGATATTTACAAGATGGCCAAGAACGTGTTTTAGCTTATAAATTAGGTTTTCAGCCACCTGTTTAGGCTAAGCTTTATTTTTCTATACTTTGATTTTACTTTTGGTTTTAGAGAGACAAGTCTGAATCTCCCTTCGTCCGAGATCAGATCTCAAAACCTTTCTGATTATTTTATTGATGATTTATTCAGTTATGTTGATTTTTTATTCTCCATGTCTTAGTAGATCCACTTTAGGTTCAGGGTTCTCATAAGGGTTTTCTCTGAATGCCAGATTGATTATCTGTTTAGGATTCACCATCTGAATTAGTTCTTCGCTTAGGTTGTGTTCAAAGCTAATTCTAGGTTGACGAATCTTGAACTTAGATCTTAGGATAATTGATTAGGCACGACAGTGCGATTAATTACCTGATAGAACCTTAGGTGAGCAAATTGATTATTCGCAAAGAGGTTTGGTTTAATTGATTTGTGAACATATCAAACCTGATATTAAAGCTGATTTAGACTTTAGGATTCGCAAAGAGATTTGGAATTCCTAGGATTTAGATTTAGATAATTCTCGCAACGACAGTTGGTTAATTATACCTTAGTGATTTGAGTTCAAGAACTGCGCTAAATCTGAATCTTTCTAGTTAGTTTATCTGCATTCATTGATTTCCTGAGAAATACCCTGAGCCTATATTTTCCCAATTGAATTACAACCCTTTTAATTTCTGCACTGCTTTCAATTACATCTGTTTGGCTTAGCTTAATTCTCACCTATACAATCTATTGTTCATCTCTGTGAGTCTTTGTGGTTCGACCCCTAGCTATATTACAACTACTGCTTTAGTAATGTTAGGGTATTAATTTAAGCATATCAAATTTGGCGCCGTTGCCGGGGACTCAATTCGCCATTAGATTTTAGTTGAGAATTTCGACTAAGTTCGTCGGTATCGATGCTGTAATAGGAGTGACGTTGATATCAGATCCTTTTGAAGAACCTCCTGACGTACCAACTATCACAGACGCTTCAGCTGAATCGCCCAGCATTCCCAAGGAAGTTGCCAAGAAGAAGGCCAAGAGCAAAAACGTCGAGAATCCCCATTCTCAGAGATGTGATGGAGATTCGATTGAGTATAAGGTCAAGTGCAAAGAAGCCTCGAATCCATTCTCTAAGGCTAGAATTCTTCTTACTTCGGAGCTGAAAGAGAAAGGACAGGAGTTTGTGGACATCATGATGAGCAGAACTCTGAAGCTTGCAATGTCAAGTTGTGGAGCCTGTTTTGGTGCAAGCTCTCACTCTTATCCAGCCTGAAGGGCGTTACAGTCAAGCTATTGATGTTAAACGAGCGCTTGGTGGGAGGCAACCCACTAGTGAGTCTGTTTTTGATTCATTTTTCTTTTTATTTTTCGTTCGTTTTGTGTTTGTGTCAGGATCAATAAGGAGCAAACTCGAAGTCGCCTGAGTGTCGATCGATACCCTACGCGATTGAGACATGTTCATGTCGATTTAAGTCTGGTATCGATCGATACCAGGCTGTGTGTCGATCGATACTCGATGTTCCAGGAAGGTAACTTCTTGTTTTTCCCAATTTTATCCTTTTCTTTTGTTTCTTTTACTCACTCTAGGCTAGATAACACTGGAGACAGTGTTGTTCAAGTCTGGGGGAGGTGTCTGCTGAAATTGTGTTTGTTTTTCTTAGAGTCATAAAATAAAATAAAATTGTCGTTTTATTGAGTCAAAACTTGTTGGAGATGATGATCATGTGCTTGAACCTATTGATTTGTTTTTGTTTTTGAGTGCACAGTGTTACATGATCAGTTATAGATCGACTAATAAAAAATCCAAGGACTGACCAGTTGACTAGAAAACATCCATGTCTCCAGCAGAGTTCTTCTGAAGCATGAGCCAAATTTTTGCACTTCATCAATGTGGTTAGTGTTTTTAGAGCTTGATTCATCATTCTAATCTGATAAAGGAACCCCTGTGTTTAGAGTTATGGTATCTCTCTCTTCTGTTATAAGTTGATAAATAAGAGCATAAAATATTGAAATGATTTTCTTTTGAGTAGAGGGTTAGGATAATTTCTAGCGATCCCATTATTCTACTTAAGAAGAAATGACCACACAAAGGATTGGAAGCGAGGCTAGGATTTTCCTTTGATGCCATTATTCGCCTACATCCTTTGATACATAGAGAGTGAAGAACCGGGGATTTGGTGGCAAACACCATCAATACTCGTGTCTCATACCTTGATGTGTATATGCAAACCTGAAAATAAAAGAAAGAACATAATAAGGAATAAGTCTGGGGGAGAGAAATTGATACAAAAAGTGTGAAAAATGTGGTTCCTTGTCATGATATTATCTGGTAAAGAATCTAAAAGGTTCTTAAACATTAGTTGCAGCGATGAAACTGGCGATGATGGTTTTATTTGAACAATGCTGTGGGATAATGTGTGGAGTCTGGAAAAGCTGCGAATGTCTACGGAGAAGTACATGGTAGTTAGATCAAAAGCTAATTAGGTGACATTTGGGTACTTAGGAAGAGGGTCATTTCGATGGTTCCTGAACAGGTGAGTCTCCGCGTTTTCAAACCTCTTTCTCTGGTTTAGTCTTCTATTTGCTTGGGGGAGTTGATATATCATGGTTTTTACCCCTTTTAGGCTATGATATAAGTCCTTTTTATAGAGTCTTTGTTTTGTAGTCTTTTAGAGTCTTTTACAGGTTATAGCACGTTTGGAGCATAATTAGAGATATTGGGGCTTTCTGGAACATTCTGGATCGAAGCAGAATATCCGTGTAGCTGAGACATCAAAATCACCTGAGTATCGATCGATACCCCCTGGTATCGATCGATACCCGTCGAGGAAACAGAAGGATCGCGACTTATTGAAGAGTTGAAGAATTGCAGAATTGACCCAGAAGAATTTGATATTTACAAGAAGGCCCAGAACGTGTTTTAGCTTATAAATTAGGTTTTCAGCCACCTGTTTTGGCTAAGCTTTATTTTTATATACTTTGATTTTACTTTTGGTTTTAGAGAGACAAGTCTGAATCTCCCTTCGTCCGAGATAAGATCTCAAAACCTTTCTGATTATTTTATTGATGATTTATTCAGTTATGTTGATTGTTTTATTCTCCATGTCTGAGTAGATCCACTTTAGGTTCAGGGTTCTCATAAGGGTTTTCTCTGAATGCCATGTTGATTATCTATTTAGGATTCACCATCTGAATTAGTTCTTCGCTTAGGTTTTGTTCAAATCTAATTCTAGGTTAACGAATCTGGAACTTAGATCTTAGGATAATTGATTAGGCACGACAGTGCGATTAATTACCTGATAGAACCTTAGGTGAGCAAATTGATTATTCGCAAAGGGGTTTGGTTTAATTGATTTGTGAACATATCAAACTTGATATTAAAGCTGATTTAGACTTTAGGATTCGCAAAGAGATTTGGAATTCCTAAGATTTAGATTTAGATAATTCTCGCAACGATAGTTGGTTAATTATACCTTAGTGATTTGAGTTCAAGGATTGCGCTAAATCTGAATCCTACTAGTTAGTTTATCTGCATTCATTGATTTCCTGAGAAATACCCTGAGCCTATATTTTCCCAATTGAATTACAGCCCTTTTAATTTATGCACTGCTTTCAATTACATCTTTTTGGCTTAGCTTAATTCTCACCTATACAATCTATTGTGCATCTCTGTGAGTCTTTGTGGTTCGACCCCTAGCTATATTACAACTACTGCTTTAGTATTGTTAGGGTATTAATTTGAGCATATCACTGCCTCTCCTGCGACTTCGGACGTGACATTTAGGCCGCCTTGGCCTAGGAGGAATGAGAAGACCAGGATTCCTCCAACGCGATTCTGGGAAGGAACTGCCAAGGAGGTTGCAGAGAGTGAGGATTGCGTCTTCAGGCCTATCTCTGAGACCTGGGATGACTATGACACGATGTTCTACAACGCGTGGCAGAATGTTGATGTGCAGACCACTCGGTTTGTTGACACTCATACCATGCGTCGTTTGGGTATTGACAGGGAACTCAGGCGTTTGATCGGGAAGATTGGTTTGGGTACTATTCATGTGCGGTAGTATGATCTCTTCCCCGACTTAGTACGTCAGTTTCTCGCGATAGTTCGCATCTACTATCAGGATGAGGTTCTCAAGGACGCACAGGAAGGTACCATGACCTTAATGATTCGAGGAGTGAGGTACAGATTTCCACTCCCAGATCTTTGCTACATCTATGGTTTTCGCAGGGACTTCGGGAGGGTTGCTCTGCCTACACAGTTCCATGATGTGCAGGCTTTCTGGGAGCATTTCGGGAATGGAGCTTATCACTCCAAGCATTCCACTCAGATGGATGTGCGCCACCCAGTTCTGCGATCCATGGTTCGTATTATGAGCAACACTATCTTGTGCAAGATGGAGCCTAACAAGATGCGGCTGTCTAAGCTTATATTGTTTTCCATGGCTATTGGAGATATCATTGAGGTCGAGAACTACGAGTGGCATAAGCTTGAGCTCGAGGTCAACCTAGAGAGTCTTTGCACATCATTTGGTCTCGCTAAAGAACAAACCATTCTTGGGTATCAGTCGCGGTGCAGCCCGGAAGACAGAGGGAGTTGGCAGTCTTCTCACCCCTATCTTCCAGCACTTTAGGATTAGTACAGCGAGCTGCTCGATAGTCACCACACGCACTGTCATGGATGAGAGACATCTACAGAACCTTAGGTGGCTGAAGCCTGAGCGATGTTGGTGTTTCTCCAACACAGATGGGGACTTTCTGATTAAGCTCCCAAACACCGAGCTGACCAACATTGGTGACGATCCCCATCAGCTGCGTTTTGAGCCTTATCCGCGTCTGGTAACTTCTCTGTTTTTCACGCCTCCACTCAGTTCTTTTGGTTTCTTTTGCCGACTCTAGACTAGATCACAATGGGAACAGTGCTGTTTAAGTCTGGGGGAGGTGGTTGCTGACAATGTGTTTATTTTTCTTAGAGTCAGTCGTTTTTGAGTCAAAAATTATTTTATTGAGTCAAAACCTGTTGGAGACTATGATCTTTTTCTTGAAACTATTGTTCTGACCTTGCTTCTAAGTGACCATTGTTACAGAATCAGTTCTAGATTGGACTAATGAAAAATCCAAAGGCTGGCCAGTTAACTAGAAGACGCCCATGTTTCCAGCAGAATCCTTTAATGCCTGAGCTAATTCTTTGCACTTCATCGCGGTGTCAATGTTCACAGAGCTTGATTCCTCATTCATATCTGACAAAGGAACCCATGTGTAGAAAGTAATGGTATCCATCTCCCCTGTTATAAGTTAATAAATAAAAGCATGAAAAGATGAAATGATTTTCTTCTCAGTAGAGGGCTATGAAAATTTCCAGCGATCCCATTATTCTAATGAAAATAAATGATCACACAAAGGTTGGAAGCGAGGTTAGGAAAATTTCCTATTATACCATTATTCGCTTACACCTTTGATACATTTTGAGAGAAGAACCGGGGATTCGGTGGCAAATACCATCAGTACTCGCGTCTCAACCCTTAATATGTATATGCAAGAGAACATGTTGTGAAATAAGTCTGGGGGAGAGGAAACAATACCAAAAAGTGTGAAAATTAAGTGGTTTTTTTTGTCATGATATCGTATGGGAAAGAGTCTAGAAGGTTCTTGGCATTGATTACAGCGATGAAACTGGCGATGAGGGCTTTATTAGAAAATGCTGCGAAATTATGTGTAGATTCTGGGGAGCTACGAATGTCTACGAAGAAGTACATGGTGGTCAGATATGGAACTGGATAGGTGATACGTGGATTACTAAGAAAAATGGTCATTGCAATGTTTCAAGAACAAGTGAGTCTCCGTGTTTTCCAAACCTCTTTCTCTTGTTTAGCTTTCTATTTGCTTGAGGGCAAACAATTGGTAAGTCTGAGGGAGTTGATATATCATGGTTTTACCCGCTTTTAACCATGATATATGTCTTATTTATAGTCTTTCTAGTATTTTTGGAGTCTTTTCGAGTCTTTACAGATTTAGGTACGTTTGGAGCTAAATTAGAGATATTGGAGCTTTTTGGAGCCAAGCAGAATCATGCAGCTGAAGGATCAAGTTGAAGGCCTGAATAGCCGACACAGAAGCTATGTATCGATCGATACCACTTATGGTATCGGTCGATACTGATCGCATGAAGAGAAGGATCGCGATTTTTTACAAGTATGAAGATTCTACACTTTGGCCCAGAAGAATTTAATAATTACAAGAAGCCCCAAAACGTGTTTAGCATTATATTTAGGGTTTTTAGCCACTTGTTTTGGATACGCTTTATTCTACTTTGGATTTCTGTTGAGAGAGCTTTTGAGGGAGACAAGTCTGAAACTCTGTTCGTCCGAGAGAAGATGTTGAACCCTTGTTTTCTTTCTCTTTTATTATTTATTTCAGAGATTTATTCAATCATGTTGTTTGTTTCAATCTCCATGTCTGAGTAGATCTCCTGTTAGGTTTAGGGTTCTCAATAAAGGATCTCTTGAATGTTAGGTTAATTAATTAGGTAGGGTTCATAATCTGAATTAGTTCTTCACCATAGGTTGTTCTTAAAGCTAATTCTAGATTGATCACCTGAAACTTAGATCTTAGGTTAATCGATTAGGCACGACAGTGCAATTGATAATCTGATAGAACCTAAGGTGAACAAAATAACTATCTGCAAAGAGATTTGGTTTAGTTGTTTTGTGAACAAATAATATTTGACCTTAATACTGGTTTAGTCTTTAGGATTTGCAAAGAGATTTGGAATTTTGAGATTTAGGCTTTGATCATTCTCGCAACGACAGTTGGTTAATTATAGCTTAGTGATTTGAGTTCAAGAACCGGGCTAAATCTAAACCCTGACTAATTAGTTTATATGCATTCTCTGATTTCCTGAGAAATACCTTGAACCTATCTTCCTCCATTGAATTTACAACCCTTGATTTACGTTATTACTGTCTTATTTCATTGATTTACTTAGCTTGATTCGAACATATATAATCTATTGTGTGATTCTTGAGTCTCTGTGGATTCGACCCCTAAATACTATAATCGACAAATGATAGTAAGATTTTGTATTAAGTTCATATCAATTAATCAAACCTACTTATATCATTGTAGTATTTGAGGATCGAACCAAAGAGGTTAAGATTGAAGCACTAAGAATACATGAAACTTCCTAAGCTAGAGCAAATCTTTTGGGTTTTTAAGTTTATGGGAAAAGAAACAAATGCAAGAAGGCAAACAAAAGATAGAAGTGTTGGAAAATGAATTAACTATCAAGAAGATGATTAATGAACAAACAATGATGCTAACGATTGAATTAAACACTATCCTAGAACATGGAATTCATAATTATGACTAATCCACTATCGTGGCACTAATCACTTTGTTAATCACCAAATCAAGATCAAACTATCGTTTGTGATAAGATGATTAACAAGCTTTAGACTCCAATCCCAATTAGTTTACTAATCACCCTAGACATCAAATCTCATTGGCTAGGCAAGAAAAGCTCACAAAAGGTTTAGTTCAAGCATTTCATCGAACACCTATCGGGCGTGAAATGCTTAAGCTCTAGCTTTGATTTATCAATCCAAAACTAGCTTTAAGATCAACCAAAGTGAAGGATCTAATAAGATGCAACCTAAATCATCATCATCTAATCATCAAGACAATTAACTAATGATGCTAATGCACACAATCTATGCTAATCCTCAGGTAAAGATCACTAATCTTGACTAATTCTCTTTCAAGCAACTAATCACTATGCTAATCACCTAATCCATTAGCAAACTCTCATTTGTGGATCATTGATCAGCAAACATTAAGAATATAAACAAGATCAACCAAATATACACCCTAGAAAACTATTATCATAGGTTAGGAGCATAAATCTCTTGAATAGTTCATCAAGGCATTTCATCAAACACTTGGTGTGCATGAAATGCCTTATAATCAAGATCCACTTTATCAAGCTAGATCTAGCATTAGGAAACTAAACAAGAAAGAAAAGTAAGGATTAAGAACATAAGCATCACAAATCAACCATCAAACCATCAATAATCAAGCATAATCCAAAAACCCAACAAAAGGTTATAAAACCTAAAGAACATGAAGAACACAAGAAAAAAAGACATAAAGATAGATAAAATGCATAAATAAAAGATAAGGGGTGAAGAAATCTTTTCTAGAGTGGCATATGTATGAAGAGCAATCAAAATCCCTCAAAAAGGAGTTTGGGTTGTGCCCAACTCATGGGAGAAGAAGATTCGATCACAAAAATTAGGTTTAGAGTATTTATAAAAAAAGGAGGCAAACCAGGTCAATCCGGGACAAACCGGGTATTGACCCGGTCAAATCTGGGTCAAAGTGGGTCTTGGTGGTCGAAGTTCTGTTACCGGCCAAGTTGGGGCCGGTGTATGTGGCCGGTGTGGGAGGTTTTGCATTTTTTAGTGTAACTCGTTTGGGCGCCAGTTAGACTTGTATCTGCTAAATCCGATGTATCTCTCACAACACAGATCAGAACTAGTTGAAACCACCTCCAGATGACAGCTAACTCAATTACCTACAATTTCTATGAAGACTTTAGAAGCTAAATCCGAGCGTAGTTCCTTAGTCCAGCCTGATATTTCAGACACTTTGGCTGGCTTCAGCGAGAGCTTCTACGCCGGGCGAGATTGGGCCGGTGCATGAGGCCGGTATTTCCTCTGGAAAAGTGAAGGAGCAGTACCGGTCAGGGATGGAGGGGTGTTGTGGGCCAGTAATCTTCTTGATCGGGTGAAGGTAGCATACCGGACGTGCATGCCGGACAAGATTGGTCCGGTATGGTGCAATGGGTTCGCAGCGAGACGGAGACTCCTTAGAAAACCGGCCATATCTTTCGAACCACATCCAAATGACCTGAATCCAACTCCAGTAGATAGATAACTGACTCCTCTACAACTTTCATGAACTTCTCTGATGCTGAATCTGATTTGACACCCTTAGGAAGACCCGTTCTTTCGGACACTCCGGACAGACTTTTCCTTCTCTAATACTCCATAACTCAAAAACATCATCAATTGTCTCCAAGACACCTAAAAACACTCCAAATGCATGCAAAACTCAGTACGACCTAATGCAAACACATAATACTCTAATAAAGACCAAAATGGTATAAAAACTATGCAAGACACATGCATGAGACACAAAACACCAAATAATATGCATGCTAAAAGATGTAAAATATGAGATTATGAACAAAGCTGTTAGTACTTTAGGGTATTACATTTGGCTTATCAAATTTGGCGCCGTTTCCGGGGACTCTTAATTTGCCATTAGATTTTAGTCAAGAATTTCGACTAAGTCCGTCGGTATCGATCGACACCTTTGTTGGTATCTGTCGATACTCATCGTTACTTTTGTTACTTACGTGCCTTGTCTTTTTTGTTTCAGGTGTATGCCCACTCGCGAAACCCGGGGGAACAAGAGGACTCAGCTAGTTCATCTTTCCAACAAAGAGCTAGCAAATTTGGAACGTGCAAACATGAAAACAAAGAGGCCAGTACAGATGAACAATCCAGTGGTATTGACTCGTGATGATGTTGGAGCTTTGAGGGAATGATTGGAGGTATCAGATGGCTATAGATGCTGCGAGTACTAGGAACTTCAACACCAGGTATCGTGACGATGCTTATGTGCTTATTGAGAACTTGGCATCTAGCAATAGTACCAAGAATGCAGACTTTGAGCGAAGAAAGCAGACGGGGAGCATGGATGGGTCGCAGATTTCTGAGGTTCAAGCCAAGCTGGATTCAGTGCACAATCTCTTGATGGGAAAGACGATTAAGGTTGTTCACTTTGCTGATGAGGTTGAGACCTTCAATGAGGATGAAGTGGAAGATATTAACTACATTGGTGGTTCTGGTTTTCAAAGTCAGAGAAATCAACACTACCAGAACAACAGCCGAAACTTCACCAACAATGCTCAGCAAGGAGGGTACAAGTTTGAAGGCAATCAAACTGGTTTTGGAACTAATCAATTTGTCCAGAAACCATCCCAGAATAGTGGCTACACTCGCATCTATGGGAGTTCTTCTTATCAACCTCTACCTGCTAAAACCCCAGAGAGCAAGGTTTAGTCTATACTTGAACAGCTTCTTCAGGGACAGCAGAAGATGACAATGGATTTCAATGGGAAGATGGATGCTATGTACACAGACGTAAATGGAAAAATCGAGGCTCTCGGTATTCATCAGAAGAAGCTGGAAACTCAGGTTGCCCAAACTGCAGGTGCTGTGAAGAGGCAAGATGGTTTTCTTCCAGGGAAAACAGAAGATCCAAGGGCACACATTAATGCAATCACCTTGAGGAGTGGAAAAGAGATCAATCCAGGAGTGAAAAAGAGCCTAACTGCAGGAAATCTCGTCGATATTAAGGAAGATGACGATGAGGATTCAAAAAATCCCAGGGTATCGACCGACACCACCAAGTGTCGATCGACACCTATCCAAATTCTTTCTCAAGACGCTAAAAACCGTGAGTGTCGACCGATACCCATCACGTATCGATCGACACCCACCCTGAAGTCGAGAAGACACCTGAGTTGATTGTAAAAAAGGTTTACAAACCTAAGATACATTACCATAGGCCTATTGGGAAGACCTAGAAGGAGGTGGAGGGCTCTATATGCAAAGCGATAATGGATAAGTTGATTGTTGAGCTTCCTTTTGTCGATGCTATCAAGACTTCCCCAGCCTTTAGGAGATATGTTAAGAGGATGGTATCAAGCAATGTGAACCTTGAAGAAGGAGTTCTGATGATTACTCATGAGTTCAGCGCGATTTTTCTCAACAAGATCCCAAAGAAACTACCTGACCCATGGAGTTTTGTGTTAGATTGTACGATCTTCACAGAAAGATTTAAGCGCTCTCTTTGTGATCTTGGCTCAACTGTGAACCTCATGCCATACTCAGTTGCTAAGCGGATGGGGAGGCCAGATTTCAAATCCACTAGGATCTCACTGATACTTACTGATCGCTCAGTTCGACTTCCCGAAGGATTGCTCGAAGATGTTCCAATTAAGATTGGGAATTGCTTGATCCCGACTGATTTCATTGTCTTGGAGTATGATTCAGAGCCCAAAGATCCTCTTATTCTGGGAAGGCCATTCTTAGCAACAGTTGGAGCTTTGATAGACTGCAGGAATGGGAAGATAGCTCTCAACATCGGTGATTTGGTTATGACTTTCAACATGGAGAAGATGATGAAGAGACCAACCATCGATGGGCAGACGTACTTTGTTGATACTTTCAGCGATATTTCTGAAGAGTATCTTCTGGAGATGCATCATGAGGATCCATTAGAGAGGGCATTGGTCTGTTCAGTTGATTCAGAGGTGTATTTGAGTGATGTTGCTGCTGGATACGCTAAGATGCTCGACAAAATAGGAGCAGTATCAATTGACACAGGGAGAAAAGCCAAAGAAAGAAGAAGACTTTGCACAGATCCGTCCTGGCTCGATGCCACAGATCGGTGCTAATCCAGCCATTCCCGATCACCTTCAAACCAGCCGAAGCCCGCATCCTGCACAAGACCCAGCTCGCATTCGGACGGCCGTGTGGAAGAAGAGATTTAGCACCGATCACCAGCCCCGATTCAGGGTTGATCGGTGCCAAACCCATTTTACCCAGACCCGACCGGGTCAATACCCGGTTTGTTCCGGGTTGACCCGGTTCGCCCAGATTTACTATATATTGTCTAAACCTAATTTTCTTTGCACTAAGTCTTTTCTTAAGCAAAAACCTCTCTAAGTGTGTTTGAGAGTAATTTATAAGAGATTGATCCTTTTGATTTATTCAAATTGAGTATTGTTTTCTTTGATTTCATCTATCTATCTTCTATTTTCTAATCATCCAATCATTTGATCATGGGTTTTAGCTCTTCTTTTAAGGGATTTGTTGAAACCATGATGATTAGTGAGTAGTTCTTAGAATTTGAGGATGGGTTAGGTTTAGGGTGATTTCAAGATTGATTCATGACCTTAGGGTTAGATTATCTTATTTCTCTTCTTGATAGGTGATCTTAATGCTAGATTGGGCTTGAGAGAGCCAATCTAGATCAAAGGGCATTTCACACCCACAATGTGTTTGATGAAATGCCTTGATGAACCTATCAAGAGATATTCATTCCTAGCCTATGAGAGTAGTTGTCTAGGGTGTTTATTTGGTTGATGTTGAATGTTTGCACTTTATGCTTGCTAGTTGATAATTCACAAATGAGAGTTTGATCTTGGATTAGTAATTAGCATGGTAATTAGTGCCTTGAGAGAGGATTAGTAATACTTCATGATCATTGCCTAGGGTTAGCTTTGTTTGAGTATTGAGCATCATGAATTGGTATTGGATCATCTAAAATCAATTACCCCATCCTTGAATTCGTTTATATTAATTGCATTACAACTTGTTTAGTTTGCTATTTCTTGTTCTTGTTTAGTTTGCTTAGTTCACTTGTTTAATTACAACTCTTTCTTATTTGGCTTAACTTAAGAAGTGTCTTGCATTCTTATTGCCTTGAATTCTCACCCATTTTGGATTGATCCTCTTATACTAACGATAGTATTTTGAGTAATTGATCTCAAGACTTGCAAAAGTCCTTCATCAATTTGGCGCCGTTGCCAATTGGGTTTTGATTTCAACATTAAGATTTAGGTTCCTTTTGAGATTAAGACTTATTTTCTTTTCGGTTACTAATATCTTCCACTTTCCATTGCTACATCTCAATCTTATAGGTATATGCATATGCGCTCTCGAGGCAACCACAACCTAGTTGAACCGAGGGACGACATACGTCGTTCGTACCGCGGGGTTAGAGCAAGGGAAGCACATGTGATACTACAACAAGTTGAGAACGTCATTGATCCCTTTGAAGAGGTTCCACTTGAGAATGTTCATGACAATGTGGACAACCTTCCACACCATAGGCGAGGTGGTAATGGAAACCACCAAGCCCAAGGAGGAAACGGCCACAACCCAAATCCACCCGCCCAAAACATTCGAGTTCCAAACCATCCTCCTACAGCTCAAGATGTGGTTGGTGCGGGTGATGCCGCGAACGCTCACCGGAATCACCAAGGTATCCAAGCTCCTCCGGTCGAGAATAACAACTTCGAGGTCAAATCCGCTTTGATTAACATGGTCCAAAATAATAAGTTTCACGGGTTGGCCATGTAAGATCCTCTTGACCACATCGATCAATTTGATAGGATATGTGGCCTCACGAAGATCAACGGTGTATCGGAGGATAGCTTCAAGTTAAGACTCTTCCCCTTCTCTCTCGGTGATATAGCTCATCAATGGGAGAAGAGTCTTCCTCAAGGTTCGATCACTACTTGGGACGAGTACAAGAGAGCATTTCTAGCCAAGTTCTTCTCACCTTCACGAACCGCAAAGTTGACAAATGACATCTCTAGTTAAACTCAACGGAACCATGAGACCTTTAATGAAGCTTGGGAGAGATTTAGAAGCTACACCACCCAATGTCCACACCACGGATTCTCGGACGTCTCACATTTGA
Organism: Eutrema japonicum; assembly: GCA_030161315.1. Classification (NCBI taxonomy): domain Eukaryota; kingdom Viridiplantae; phylum Streptophyta; class Magnoliopsida; order Brassicales; family Brassicaceae; genus Eutrema; species Eutrema japonicum. Next base: position 38,562,128 of record BSQW01000004.1, on the reverse strand, counting down.
GTACACTATACCGTGGTGCTTTACCAAAGATACAGATGCTCTTGGACACCACATATAACAGACATTTCTTGGCAAAACGAGTGGATGAAGCGATGGACCTCGTGGAGAACTTTGCTCAAAGTGATTGTACGTATGGCGGTGATTATGACCGCGCCACGACAACCACTAGCGACGTTGATGAGCAAAAGAGGGGCAAGGAATTGAAGAGCCTCAATGAGAAGATCGACAAGCTTCTCCATTCATCTCAAAAGCAAGTTCACTTTGTTGGGGACTATGAAGACAACCAAGGTTATCAAGATGAAGTTGTGGAAGGGGCCACCCATGAGGAGATGAACTTTGTGGGTAATCAAGGCTACCAACGGGGTGGATTCAACAACAACTACCGGAACCATGCTAATTTTTCCTACCGGAACCCAAATGTGGAGAATCCACAAGATCAAGTATACCCTCAACAACAACGTGGGAACCAAGGCGGTCAACAAAATAATTTCACTTCCCAAAAACAAGGCCAAGCATCCAACAACCAAGGCTATGTTCCCAAGAACACTTTCGAAGGAAACCAAGGCGGGTTTAAAGCCAAAGCACCTTTCAATTCTCCACCCGATTTTCAACAAGGATTCGTTCCCCAAGGTTAAGCAACTACGTCTAAACCGCAAGAGCTTGACTTGAACACCATGTTTCAACAACTCCTCAAAGAACAAGCGGAGATCAATACAAGGGTAGATTGTTCTTACAACGATCTTAACTCCAAGCTTGAGACATTGAGCTCCAAGGTTAAGCAACTTGAAGGAAAGGAAACCGCTTCCTCTTCAAGGTCACAAGGCCAACTACCGGGAAAGCCCTAGACATACCCCAAGGAGTATGTAAATGCCATCACACTACAGAGTGGCACGGTCCTACCCACTAGAGAAGCCCCTTCCAATCTCAACGAGGACATTGAGAACAAAAGTGGGGGGGGTGGAACTTGAGATTCAAGACGAAGTGGTAGTTGAAGACACGGTTTTGGAAAGCAAAGACAAGGGTAAACGGGTTGAAGAGATCAAGACCAAGGTTGTTGCTCAAGAGAAGTCGAAGAAGAGAGAGACTCTATTTGTCCCACCACCACTTTATGTGCCTAAGTTACCATTTCCCGGACGCTTCAAGAATAAATTGTTGGAGAAGTACAAGGCGGTTTTTGATAGACAAATAGAAAAGGTCAAGCTCACCATGCCTTTGGTAGATGCATTTTTGCTTGTACCTCAATATGCCAAGTTCCTAAAGGATTTCGTGAAAGAAAAGGCTAAAGAAATGGAGTCCATGGTGGTTCTGATGCATGAGTGTAGTGCCATAATCCATAAGAAGGTGGTACCCAAGAAACTTGGAGATCCGGGTAGTTTCACACTCCTGTGTGCTTTGGGACCTCTTGCATTCGACAATTGCCTTTGTGATATAGGAGCTAGCGTGAGTCTAATGCTGCTATCCGTTGCTAAAAGATTGGGATTTATGAGGTACAAGTCTTATAGGATTTCCTTAATCCTTGCAGATAGAAGCGTTAGAGTACCTATTGGGCTACTTGAAGACTTGCCAATCACGGTTGGAGACTTCATTGTTCCAACGGATTTCGTGGTCTTGGAAATGGACGAGGAGCCTAAGGATCCCTTGATATTTGGTAGGCCTTTCTTGGAAACCGCAGGTGCAATTATTGATGTTAGAAAGGGAAAGATCGACCTTCACTTGGGCAATGATGAAGTACTAAAGTTTGACATCAACGATGTAATGAAGAGACCAACCATCAGTGGCAAGTCTTCTACATCGAGGCGATGGATGAATTAGCGGACGAACTCTTGGAGGAATTGAATCTTGAGGATAGTTTGCAAGTTATCTTGACCAAAGATCACGGTGAACATGGGTATTTGAATGAATCTAGTGAGTGCTATAAGAGGATTTTGGACTCACACAAGCCAATGGTTGGTGAAGCCACGGTCATTGATTTGGATCTTCAAGGGATGAAGTGTGAAGACGGTTCTACAATGGGTTTGGTCCAAGAGATCTTTGCTTTGGGAGTGGAGCGAGATGAGAATGGGCTAGAGGCTAGAAATGGTAAGACTAGCGTGGACGACGATTGGAGTGAACTCAAGGCGCCTAAGGTGGACCTTAAACCACTTCCCGTTCGGCTAAGGTACACTTTCCTAGGTCCCAATGAGTCATACCCGGTCATTGTGAATGAGAACTTGAAAGATGATGAATTGTCCTCCCTTTTGAACGAATTGAGGAAGTATAGGAAAGCCATTGGTTATTCCTTGGATGACATCAAGGGTATTTCATCTATTTTTTGCACGCATAGGATACATCTAGAAGATGAATCTATGACTTCTATCGAACATCAAAGGAGGTTAAATCCAAATTTGAAAGAAGTTATCAAGAAAGAGATTTTAAAGCTTCTAGATGCGGGTATTATCTATCCTATCTCCGATAGTACGTGGGTATCCCCGGTCCATGTGGTGCCCAAAAAGGGAGGAATCACGGTTGTGAAGAACGAAAAAGATGAATTGATACCCACTAGAACCATAACCCGTCATAGGATGTGTATTGATTATCGAAAACTTAACTCCGCCACTAGAAAATATCATTTTCTCCTACCTTTTATTGACCAAATGCCTGAAAGGCTTACAAACCACCCATATTATTGTTTTCTTGACGGGTACTCGAGATTCTTCCAAATTCCGATACATCCCAATGATCAAGAAAAGACAACATTCACATGCCCCTATGGTACCTTCGCTTATCGAAGGATGCCATTCGGGTTATGTAATGCATCCACAACCTTTCAACGGTGTATGATGTCAATCTTTTTGAATTTGATTGAAAACATGGTCGAATTTTGTATGAATTATTTTTCTGTGTATGGCTCTTCATTTGGTGTGTGTTTGTCGAATCTATCCAAGGTACTCACTAGGTGCGAGGAAACGAATCTCGTCTTGAATTGGGAGAAGTGTCACTTCATGGTTCGTGAAAGTATCGTCCTTGGGCACAAAATTTCGGAGAATGTAATCGAAGTAGACAAGGCCAAGATCGAACTTATGGCGAGCTTGGAACCGCCAAAATCGGTTACAGATATCCGAAGTTTCTTGGGTCATGCCGGGTTCTATAGAAGATTCATCAAGGACTTTTTAAAGATAGCAAGACCACTCACAAGGCTTCTTCGCAAGGATTTGGAGTTCAAGTTTGACGAAGAATGCTTGAGGCGTTTTTGGAGATCAAAAAAGATCTTGTGAGTGCTCCGATTGTGCAAGCACCGGATTGGAGTCTCCCTTTTGAGAATATGTGCGATGCTAGCAACTATGCGGTATGAGCGGTTCTTGGGAAAAAGAAAGACAAGAAGATGCACGTGATCTACTATGCTAGTATGACACTTGACGATGCACAAGGAAGGTACGCTACTACGGAGAAAGAACTACTTGCGGTTGTGTTTGCTATCGAGAAGCTTAGGTCGTATGTGGTTGGCTCCAAGATCATCGTTTACACGGATCATGCCGCTTTGAGGCATATATATGCTAAGAAAGACACCAAGCCAAGAATTTTACGGTGGATCTTGCTACTTTAAGAATTAGATATGGAGATTGTCGACAAGAAGTGTATTGAGAATAGAGTTGTGGATCACTTGTCTAGGATGCGCATTGAAGATCTTGTCCCAATTGACGACTCACTCCCCGATGAGCAATTGATGTTAGTGAGTGTTTTGAGGAGAGGAGTCGAAGCCGTGAGAGGTTTTGAGGACGCAAAGGGATTGACGGATGGAAAGCTACCTTGGTTTGCGGATTTGGTAAACTACTTGGCTTGTGGAAGAGAGCCGCCCAACTTGGAAGGATACATTAAGAAGAAATTCTTTCATGACGTCACAAGGTATTATTGGGATGGACCGTTCTTATACAAGTTATGTTCAGATGGTTTATATCGAAGGTGTGTGGCGGAAGAAGAAACGATCGGGATCTTGTTCCATTGCCATGGCTCGGCCTATGGTGGTCATTTTGCTTCATTCAAGACGGCGACAAAGGTTCTCCAATCCAGTTTTTGGTGGTCTAGCTTGTTTAAAGACGCTCACGCTTTTGTCATCACTTGTGATGCATGCCAAAGGAAGGGTAACATTGCTAGGAGGGATGAGATGCCCCAAAATCCCATTCTTGAGGTCGAAATCTTTGACGTATGGGGTATAGACTTTATGGGACCATTCCCTTCTTCGTATGGGAACCAATATATCTTGGTAGCGGTGGACTACGTATCTAAATGGGTTGAAGCAATTGCTAGTCCAACCAATGATGCTAAGGTAGTTCTCAAGCTTTTCAAGTCCATCATTTTTTCGAGGTTTGGGGTTCCAAGGGTCGTGATAAGTGATGGAGGTAGCCACTTCATCAACAAGGTCTTCGAGAGTCTACTCAAGAAGCACGGGGTTAAGCATAAACTGCCAACACCATATCACCCTCAAACAAGCGGCTAAGTGGAGGCTTCAAACCGGAAAATCAAGGCCATATTGGAGAAGACCGTGGGTAGTTCGAAGAAGGATTGGGCTAAGAAGCTAGACGATGCATTGTGGGCATACCGGACGGCGTTCAAAACACCTCTCGGGAATATACCGTTCAATCTTTTCTACGGGAAGTCCTGCCACTTACCGCTCGAGCTTGAGTACAAGGCCATGTGGGCCGTGAAGATCCTAAACTTTGATCTCACGACGGCACAAGAGAGGCATTTGATCCAATTTCAAAAACATGATTAAATTAGGCTTGAAGCCTATGAGAGCTCCAAAATTTACAAAGAAAGGACTAAGGCTTTCCACGACAAGAAGATTGTGCGCAAGGACTTCAAGGAAGGAGACCAAGTCTTGCTCTTTAACTCCTGTCTCAAGTTGTTTCCCAGGAAGTTACGGTCTAGATGGTCCGGTCCCTTTGTGATCAAAGAAGTGAGGTCTTATGGAGACGTTGTTCTTGTGAATAAGAACGGGGAAGAATTTGTTGCAAAGGGTCAAAGACTCAAACCGTACAATGCCAATGAAATCATTAAGGAGGGAGTCTCACTTCCCCTTGATGATACTTCTCACGCTTGAATGCGGTAACCAATGTCGAACTTAGTGACGTTAAACAAAGTGTTCTTGGGAGACACCCCAAGCTTATCCTTGTATATACTATTCATTTTATGTTTTTATTTCTTTTCTATATCATTTTGATGCTCTTTGGTAGATGTTCTTCAGGTCTTGATGGACTAAGAGGTCTTGGATCGAGGAACAAGGAGATGGGCAATGAAAAAACCAAAATCTGGAGGACTGTACCGACCCATCCTGGGAGCTTCTTTCGCCAAGGAGTGTAGTGCCGGACGAGCATACCGATCCATCCTTGATCTGTGCTCTGGATCGGTGCTGAGGCATAGAGCTTCACCGCGCTGGCTCGTGAGAAAGAGGTCCACACCTATCCATCCTAGATCGGTGCAACAGATCAGTGCTGGACCAGGAGCAAAGTCTTTGAGATTTTGTTTCTGCACCGATCACCAGCGCCGAGCCAGGGTCGATCGGTGCGAAAAAGGAGATTTTGCACCGATTATTAGCACCGACCCAGGACCGGTCGGTGCAAGAAAGGTCAACAGAAGTCAACGATTTCGACCTGATTTAACCCGGTACCGACCCGTTGACCCGACCTGACCGGCGCGCTTCTCCTTCCTCCCGCGATATGTCTCGCTGCCGTACACCATTTTTTCTCCTTCATCTTTTTATTTTCTCCATATCTCTCACTCTACTGCCTAAATTTCGTGATTCAACTTGCTGCAAGCTCGATTTTTCTCTCTCTTTTTGGATTCACCACTGTTTTTCTTGCTTGTGCACTCACCCCCAAGGTATTTGACTCATGATTTCTTTGAAAATTCATGAATTTGTTCTTAAGTAAAAATTCCATGGAATTGTTTGGGTGATGCATTTAGCTTGATTTTGGCCTTGGGGTTTGTTAGGGAATGATTCAATTGCTAGTTTCTTGAACCGAATTGTGTTTTTGATGGAAATTTTAAAAATTGTGTTCTTGACTCTAAGTTAGCTTTCGAGGTAAATTTTATTTAGATTGTAGCCGTTTAATCGATGAACTTAAGTTAATGGATAGTTTTTGTTGGATTAAACCACCTCTATCTCATGAAATTCATTTCTTCTCAATTGCTCATCCTAGAAATTCATCGCTATTGAGAATGTGCTTCAATGAAACTCATGGTTCCTTTGAGAATTTGTAGGAACAATGGGACGAACGAGAGCCGCCACAAAGAACGATGAAGCTCAAGCTCAAGTTCAAGCCGCGGGCAATTAGATAGTTGAGGCATCGAGTTCTAGAGCCAAGAAGCCCGTTGATACAAAAAGTGCTAAGGCTAAGGGCAAGCAAGTCGCGAAAGACAAGGGCACCGCAGAAGTGGGGAAGATGAAGAGCACAACTAAAGACAAAGGCAAAGATGTTGCCACTCCGAAACCTCCAACCCCGGACCAATGCTTCGAGAAACTCATAGGCATCGATTTCCAGCAAGGGGGAATCGTGGATGTTGTTGTGCTAGAGAAGATGGGGATCCTTGAAGACGTGGCAACGATCTTTGACAACATGGGTCTTGGAAGGTTTTTGCACATGTAGGATGTGGCCCACCAAGAGCTCACATGCCAATTCCCTTCTTCCCTACGGGTAGCTTTCTACGACGAGCATCACAAGAAGGCGAATGCACAAACCGGATTTTGGGAAATTGACTTCGAGGTAAACGACAAAGACTATAGGATGACCTTCCACGAGATTTGCCAAGTGTTTGGTTTCCAGAAGGAGGGAACAAGTGGAAGCCCGTACTTTCTTTACCCAAAAAATGAGCTTAAACGGTTATGGGAGACCATTGGCTATGGAGACTGTCGTCCGGGCAACAACAAAAACACTCACATCCGCAACCCGGCGATTTGATATGTCCATAAGGTACTTGCCCACATGATCTTTGCGAAGATAGAAGCCGGGTCGGTTACACTCGATGAACTAGAATTGATGGCTCTTGGTTTGAAGCCTCTTCTACCGGTTTTCCCCAACGGGATAATGTTCCAAGGAAACGAGCGCACCACGTCCCTTGCAACTCTCTTGGTGCGGCGCTTCTTTTGCTACAAAGCATGGGCGTATGAGACTAAGAACAAGAAGTCCGCAATGAGCATCGGTTGGCTTGTGACTCCCATCCTAAAGGCCAAAGGGGTTAGTTGTCAAATGCATGGACGGAGTGGGATTTGATGGATGAAGCATACCTCATACGAATGAGGTTCCTCGAAGGAAGGATAGGAAGCATGCTCGCATACAACGTCACACTCGGCGTGGAAGAAGTGGCTCAAGTTTTGCTACCCGATGCGGATCTCACTTGTCTCCAAAACCGGCAAAACATCTCTTTCTATCCCACCAAGGAAAGTCTCTACGACCCAACCATCTACCCACCCATCGGTTTAGTTTACAAGAAAAGGCGCGAGAAGAGTAGGACCGAGAGGACAAGCATGACCGATGAGTCCCCTAGTTCCGAAGACGAATCCGATAGTCCACCACTTCATATGCATACCTACGGAAGTGAGAGATACCATTTCGAGCCGTTCGATGGAGCAATTGGAGATTCTCCTACTAGGCACGCATACCACCAAACGAGACTCCTCCAACGGTGGTGCAAGTGGCAAGACCGAAAAATGAGAAAGATGGTGCAGACGATCAAAAGTTTGAAGAAGTCGGTCAAGAAGCTTAAGGCCAAGGGTTCTTGTGAAGCAGCAAGCGATATCCAAGAAGAGAAAAGAGACACTGACCGTCACGATGTGGGCGAAAGCTCGCGTGGTGGATACATGGTGGTTCACGAGTGGACAAGACGCTCCTCGGTTCGTGAAGAGAAGGCCGCGAAACGGAAAGCAATGAGGACTCCATCGCCACGCTCTAGAAACCCTTCGTACTCAATGGGGTCCTCCTCCCCTATCTCAAGACTTCTAGGTAACACTTCAAAACCTTTGTAAATAGTTTTTCTTTCCTTGAGCCTTGCATTGTATAGTTGTTTTTGCCTTTTTGGTTGGGTTCTTCCTTTGAATTTATTTCACACCGGGACTGTGTGATTTAAGTTTGGGGGAAGGACCGGTATCTAATCATGTTTATTGTTGATCTTATTTTCGATTTCGCATTTTGAGTCTCATGCATTCATGCATCCATTTAAGGCATAGAAAAAACCAAAAAAATCAAATTTTTTTGAAAATCTTGAACACAAAAAGAACACATATAGTTGCATATAGGTTGCATTTGCATTTGCATTGAGAGGAATGATGTGATTTCCATGTGTAATATCATTTTAAGAGCTTGGTTCTTTGCCCTCATTGTTAGTTGTTTGATGCTTTTGATTGAGTTTGAAATCAAGGATGAACTATATTTTGATCTCATGTTTCATTACTCATGTCTTAGCTAAAGCAAGTTTTGATTTGATTCCAATCCTACCTAAGTGAGAACCCTAATTTTGACACTTAATTATCATGTTTGTGCATTGTATAGTGAATTCATGGATACCACATACATATATGGGCTATCTTATTCACTTTACCACCCTCTTGTTAGCCCAAATAGCAGATTCCCATCATTGGAACGGTTTACCACACCTCTAACCTACCTTCCTTTCAAGCGAAATCTTTAGTGAGCGTATGTAAGGTCTAATTTTCGAGTAAACTTGGCAAAAAGTGTTGAGTTTAGAGCGACAAGGATATTTTTGCATGTAGATCTAACTCGACATCACGGGCTAGACTAGGCTAGGCTATCTAGGAAGAAAAGTTTTGGGGTTTGGAATGAACAAAATGGTTTGATCGATGGAATCATTGTGGAAATGGGAATTGAGGTCAAAAGAAGAAAAATGTGAAGAAGGAGAAATTGTCAAAAGATACATGGTTGGTGATAAAATTTGAATTGGGTCTTAGCATCAAGGTTAGTCTCCAAGTTTTCAAAGAAAAAGAAAAGAAGTCAAAAAGATGGCTAAAGCATCAAAGTGATGAGGATGGAAACAAAGCAAAAGAAATCGACAAGAAGAGCTAAAAGAAGTGAAGTGAAAGCACCATACCATGAGTCAAGCAAGAAGAAGAAAATCCCCCAAGTGAAAGAAGATGATGAAAATATGTGGAAGAAGAAGGTAAAAAGCCTTGTGGGATAAGGGTAGCCTAGGTTGGGGTTTGATGGGTAGAATTGCTAGGGGTTGAGACATTTCTTTTAGGCAATGGGTAGATGTAAATATATCCTTGTATGCATAGATTGCTCTTTAGTCTTAGCATTTTTCTAAAGCTTACCCATTCATTGAGAGATCCCTTGCATCGAAATAAGCTCATACGTTTGAGATCATTTTAACCTCAAGACCTTTACCCTAGCCAAATGAATTCACTTCTCCTGCATAAACATGATTCACTTAAACGATTAATTGAATGTCAAAGGATTGGATGATATGATTGCTTGTGTAGGTCAATGCTTGAGTTTGGTTCGTGTAGGGAAGGATATGGCTAGCTCCTTTTGAGTAGACTTTTTTGATCGCATCTTAGAGCTAGTAACTTGGCAATTAAATTTGAACTTTTTCGATGATGTTGTGGATTTGAGCTCTCATTCAACCTCTCTCCCTTCTTATCTCCTATTTGTTGCTTGAGGAAAAGCAAGTAAGTTAGTTTGGGGGAGTTGATATTTGCATAATTTGCATGTCTTTAGCATGCATATTAGTTAACATTTTAAATCATTCACATGCTAGTTCATATCTTTCTTTAGCATTTTAGTGTTTGTTAGAGTTTAGGATCTTGCATTTAGGTCCTAGTGAGTCTTGCATATTTTGGAATGATTTCTAGGGCCTTGGAGGCATTTTGATGGAGATTGGAAGCCTTGGAACCAAGCACATCCAACCTTGGGAGCAAGAAGAAGAAGGCTAGAAGAACTAAGGAGTTTCCAGAAGGCACACCGACCCATCCTGGGTCGGTGCTGTGGGTCGATGTCACCACATGAGGAAGCTGCGCCAAAGAGACGAAGTGTCGGACGAGCATACCGATCCATCCTGGATCGGTGTACTGGATCGGTGTTGAGGCAGGAAGAATGCCGACCCAAGGAGTTTTAGCAAACCGATTGATCATGGGTCGGTGTGCTGGGTCGGTGTTGACACAGGGAGAAAAGCCGAAGCAAGAAGAAGATTTTGCACCGATTCGTCCTGGCTCTGTGCCACAGATCGGTTCTAATGCAGCCATTCCCGATCACCTTCAAACCAGCCAAAGGCCGCATCCTGCACACGACCCAGCTCGCATCCGGACGGCCGTGTGGAAGAAGAGATTTAGCACCGATCACCAGCACCGATCCATGGTCGATCGGTGCTAAATTCCCAGACCCATTTTACCCAGACCCGGCCGGGTCAATATCCGGTTTGTTTCGGGTTGACCCGGTTCACCCATTTTTACTATATATTATTTTCTTTGCACTCTTTTCGTAAGCAAAAACCCCTCTAAGTGTGTTTGAGAGTAATTTGTAAAAGATTGATCCTTTTGATTTATTCAAATTGAGTATTGTTTTCTTTGATTCCATCTATCTATCTTCTATTTTCTAACAATCCAATCATTTGATTATGGGGTTTAGCTCTTTTTTATCGGATTTGTTGAAACCATGGTGATTAGTGAGTAGTTCTTAGAGTTTGAGGATGGGTTAGGTTTAGGGTGATTCCAAGATTGATTCATGATGCTTAGGGTTAGATTATCTTGTTTCTCTTCTTGATAGGTGATCTTAATGCTAGATTGGGATTGAGAGAGCCAATCTAGATCAAGGGGCATTTCACACCCACAAGCTGTTCGATAAAATGCCTTGATGAACCTATCAAGAGATATTCATTCTTAGCCTATGAGACTAGTTGTCTAGGGTGTTTATTTGGTTGATCTTGAATGTTTGCACTTAATGCTTGCTAGTTGGTAATTCACAAATGAAAGTTTGATCTTGAATTAATAATTATCATGGTGATTAGTACCTTGAGAGAGGATTAATCACATTTAATGATCATTGCCTAGGGTTAGCTTTGTTTGAGTATTGAGCATCATGAATTGGTCTTGGATCATCTAAAATCAATTACCCCATCCTTGAATTCGTTTATATTAATTGCATTACAACTTGTTTAGTTTGCTATTTCTTGTTATTGTTTTAGTTTGCTTAGTTCACTTGTTTAATTACAACTCTTTCTTATTTAGCTTAACTTAAGAAGTGTCTTGCATTCTTATTGCCTTGAATTCTCACCCATTTGGATTGGTCCTCTTATACTACTGATAGTATTTTCAGTTGCAAAAGTCCTTCATCACAATCTCCTTCACATTCCTCAGCGTGATTGCTTGGACAAACTCATTTCTTGGATTATGTTCACCTTTTCCTGGAAGAACTCCACTAGGCATTTTAATTGCCTCTGCTGTCTGAGCTACCTGAGTGTCAAGCTATTTCACATGAGTCTGGATGGCTTCAAACTTGTTGTTGAGATCCTGATACATCCCATCTATCTTGACATTCATCTTATTAGCCGTCTTTTCTGATTTATCATCAACTGCTGCATCATTGCTTCAAGCTTAGACACCTGGTTAGGCTGAGGGTTAGAGAACTGTTGTTTCTACTGGAAATCTGAAAATTGTTCTGCCCCTGATTTTGCACGAACGATTTTCCCTGAAAATTCTGTGCAAATGGCTTATGTCCATGATTCTGCACGCCTGGCTGTTGAAATCCTTTGGAGAATATGCTGACGCCCTGATTTTGCACGAACGGTTTCGGCTGAAAATTGTGCATTCCCTGATTTTGCCCGTCAGTCTGTAGTGGATAAACCTGATCTTGAGGGTTCTCAACATTTGTGTTTCTGTAAGAAAGGTTAGGATGGTTCATGTAGTTCTGGTTGAACCATTTGGTGACAAATCCCTGGTTTTCCACGTAGTTCACGTCATCCACATTTCCAGGCTCTCCTTCAGCAGCTTCCTGGTAGAATCCATCTTCTCTAGTATACTCGCAGTAGTTAAGAACTTGTTGATTCCCCTTAAGGAGCGGAACTATGCCATTGACTTTCGCGAAAAGCTCATACATCCTTTGTGTTTTAACACTGTTAACACGTCGTGTTCTATCATACTCAATATTACGATGACTTGAACTCGCAGAAAGATTCTCTATAAGTTCATATGCATCCGCTTTGGTCATAGTCACGAAGTTACCATTGCTGGATGCATTCAAACAATTCTTGGAGTCCCAATCTACTCCATCATAGAAAATGTTCAACACTTGTTCATCAGAATAGCCATGATGAAGGCATTCCCTGAGATACTCTCTGAATCTCTCCCAAGTTTCATTGAAAGGTTTTCCACCGTTCTGCTAAAACTGAGTGATCTTAATCTTCAGGGATGATGTCTTGAATTTAGTATAGACCTGATCCAAGAAGGCTGATCTTGTTGCATCCCAAGAAGTCAAAGAACCAGGTTCAAGAGATTCCAGCCATCTCGCTGCTCGATCAGCCAAAGAGAAAGAGAAAAGATTGCATTTCAAATAGTCTGCATGGAGTCCGTTTGAGCTCGTAGTGATGCAAATCTCCTCGAACATCTCAATGTGGTCCATGGAATTTTATGAGGCTTTCCCATATAACAGATACCTCTCGATAAGAGCGATGATCTGAGGCTTAATCTCAAAGTTCTGAATAGGCGGTGGGCGTATAACATCCCTGTCTTGATAGAAGTGGTGTGGAGTATCGATGGCTCCAATAAGTCTGCGTGGAGGCTATCTCGGATTCCTCTGGTTTGGTGCATTTGGGTTCACCACATTCTGATTTTGCCCACGTCTGAGTGCAGCAGCAGCAGCTTGTCTATGCTGCTCTTCAACTAGTCTCTGAGCAGCAGCAACGTCTTCTGGATCAACATCATCGAAAAGGGGGTTATTGAAATTCCCATCCTCGTTAAACTTGTTCTAAAGATGACCAGCAGCAAGTGGATTTTGGAGATCACGATTTTCTAGCAAGTTAGACATTTCTCTCCTTCTCCTGTTGTTTTCTCGTTCCATTCGTGATAACTCCTCGTTGTTCACCTGAAGAAGATTTCTAGAACCTTGGCTTCTGGTCATAAACATGAAACACACGAGAAATAACAAAAATAGAACATGTTAGTAATGACAAAAAGTAACTCTTACTCTGAACTTTCGTCCAAGACTCGTAGGTAACGCAATTGATCCCCGACAATGGCGCTAAATTGATTTAAGTGTTTTACCACATCAATTAATAACTAAAATGAGCACTACTGCAATCATAACAGTATATCGATGTAGTTCTTTTTGATCGAATCCACAGAGATCAAGTGTAACGCTACGAGAGTGCAAAAAGAAAGTAAATCTAAGACGAACGATGGTTGTTTTTGGTTTTATGAGTCAACTAAAACTAAAAATAAGAATGCAAATAAAATTGGTGTAAATTCGATTGGAGAAAACGCTAGGCCTTCAGGTAATTCGTAGGAATCCAAGACTCACTAAACAAACTATCGAACAAGGAATGAAATTAAAGACCGTTCTCGAACTCAAACATGAATATCTAGCTAGCCCACTGTCGTGGCACTAACTACTAAGCCTAATAACCTAAAAATCTAAACTGTCGTTTGACCTTAGAATTCTAGGCACGCATTAAAGTTCAGGTTTGATAAGTTCACAAATTTCCTTAGCATCAGCTTTCGTTGGCTAAGGATAATTTGCTCATCTATGTTCTTTCATGAAATCTAAATCACTTTTGATGGATATATTAATCCTAAGATCATAAACTAGGTGATCAATCTAGTCTAAGCCTTAATCTCAACACTATATGAAGAACCCTATGTAATTCCTTATTCTAACAGATGCGTTTCAGTGATTCATGAAAATCCTTTGAAACCATAAAAACCGAACAGGGAGATTACTCAAACATGGAAGCAAAGAAAACACAGAGAGAAGAAAGGAATTGCATAATAAGATTAGAAAGTAGAAAACAGGGTTCATAAATATTCTCCGGTGTGAGTTAGAGATTCGTTTCCCTCAAATCTTACAAGTGCAAAGCTAAAAGTTCTCTGATCAATAAAATAAAGTGTAACCTCAAAAACTAATCAAAGAGTGTTTTTCATAGGTCTCAGGTCGTCTTGGATCGGAATTGGGCGAATCTGGGCCGAAACAAGGAGGCCTGAAATTTCCTTTTTGTGATATGGAGGTGGATCGATCGATCCAAAGGGCGGATCGATCGATCTGGCTAGTTTGGCCTGAAATCTTCCCGTCTCGTCAAGGCTGGATCGATCGATCCAGTAGGGGGATCGATCAAACTGAAAGTTTTGGATCGACCGATTTGGTGTTCTGCTCAATCCAGAAAGCTCACGCATGGGGGGATCGATCGATCCAGTAGGGGATCGATCAATTCAATCTTTTTGAATCGGTCGATCTGGATGTTGAGCTCGGTCTGGAAAACAAGCGCATGGGGGGGGATCGATTGATCCTCTCCTTAGTCTCAAAACTCCATCCCAAAACGCCTTACGATCAGAAACGACTTTAAAAGGACTAAAAGACTCGATAAAGACTCAAAAACTTTGCAAAACAAGAGTTAGAATGCGTTAAAAACGTAACACATCAATTCACACTACCATCGTGATTCGTACTACATGGATCGGAAACCGGCATTGACGAAAAACAACTTCTACATACACGAATACGTGGACATGTTATAATTGGTTGCCAACTCATCATCCCCTAATTTTGATGAAGAACTCTTTGAACTCAATAAGGAAGACATGCTAATAGGATGCTACAAAAGCTTCTGCCCCATGAGACATTGCAAATCCGAAGGCTTCATCCAAGAACCTCGCGATGGAGGACCCTCCGTCAAATTGATTCGAAAGAAGTCGTCAAGTGAAAGTCCCTTGGATTCTCAAGCTCATGAAAGTCCCTTGGATTCTCAAGCTCATGTTGTTAAACATAAAATCAAGAAAACGAAAGACATGTTTCTACTCCTAGACTCACCACATTGAGCGTGAAACAGATCTCGTGAAGGATGAGACACTAACGGATGCATCCGAGTAACCATTGAAGACGCTTTCTAAGATGAAGGATCCCAGAAAATTTGTTGTTCCATGCTCGATCAAGGGAATGGAATTTCATGATTATCTTTGTGATACCAGTTCTGATGTGAATCTCATGCCAATGGACATAGTGGAGAGCAAAGATGTTGGAGCACTCATCGATTATCCAAATCAACATATGTGTTTCTCGAGGATCAACAAGAAGACCTTCTATCCGGCGATTCCCGCAAAGAACTCTCATTTTATGAACACATGCAGTGGAGATGAAGTACTCTTAGACCCTGGAGGAGCTACAAAAGACGTTGAAAATGTTCTAGAAGAAGGTGAACCGTTACACTTGAAGAAAATATCAAATCTACGAGATCGACGTACAAAAGGTCCCCTTTGATGCACACTCGACCCTTGCTCATATGATACGTGGTGGAGACTCAATTGAAGCTAAGGTAAAGCTTAAATGGCCCTTAATACTTTTACATAAGGACTCATCACAAGAAAGATGAAGTAGAGACGAAAAACATGACAAGCAAGACGGCCGGAGACACTTCCACAGCGGTCGCGCCTCCTCCTCTCACGACCATCCCCTCTTTTGACGCCGTTGCACGTCACTGACCCGCGGCCAAGCCTCCTTTCACCATGGTCTCACTCCCTCCACCCGCGGCAAACCTTTGTTTTGCTATTTCTCCGACGGTTTACGATCTTGTCACACATATTCGAGCAAACCGTCTCCACCTTGGATGTTTGACCTTAACCACCACTTCAGATCATGAAGAACCGTTCCCCGTGTATCTTTCAACATGATTCGATCTTATGACGTGACGCAAACCTCATACACTTCAACATACAAGAATCCAACACGTTCGCCAAGCACAGACAATGTTGACGAATAACACTCCAAATAAGCTCCTAGTCTGATTTTCCATTGTGATTTTGGAGAAGATCACCATCTCGGACTTGATGACAGAAATTCTAAATAGAAATGGCATGATATGTTTTATACGAAGGATTACAAGGTTAAATCAAAGAAAACTTGTTTTCGGATAAGACCTTTCTTCGAATAAGCTCACCTATCTATCGACGTCGAGCTAAACGACTTTAAACAAAAGCGCTCAATGGGAGACAACCCATTTCAGTACGTTTTTAATTTTTAGTTTTTCATTCTTTTTCTATTAACGTTTTCTTTTTTCTTATTTTCATGTTTCAAAAAAAATCAAAAAACCCAAAAAAACAAAAAAAAAAAAAAACTGAAAAGACAAAAAGAAGAAATCATTGTTCAAGACTGCTTGTTCCATCACAAACCGCGAGGAGACAATTAGCCGCAAAATAATTTTGACCACAGTGCAGCACCCCGAGCCGCAGCCAGCCCTACTTCCGCCGCGGTCGCGATCACTTCGACCGCAGCCAACTCTCTGTTGTTTGCATTCGAGTCCTCTCGATCCGCAAATGACCCCAAACCATTCCCAATCACCCCCACACCCATTCCCCTTCATCACAAAACCATTTTTCATCCCCCACCCACCACCATTCCATTCCCACATCCATTCCCCAACAGTTCCACGTAAGTTTTTTTTTTCCTTAAACTTTTCAATTATTACATAAATATATTTCTCGTCCTTGCTCGATTTATTTCAAACTGGGGGCAGTATGATTTAAGTATAAGGGAGGATTCCATCCCTTACTAATCACATTTTCTTTCATGAGTATATGCATTTTGCATTTTTCACGTTTTCTTTAAAATATTTCAAGTTTTTCAATAAAAGTAAGAATACGTTTTGAGGGAATGATGAAAGAAATCCAGGACGATAACCGACCAATGTGCTTCAACGCTATTTCCTTGTAACATGTGTTTTCGTAATTTGGTTCTAGACTAGGCGGTAGCTAGAGTTTTTGTCAATGCGAAATCCCTAGAGGAATTTACACCATAAATATTATTTAGCATGGAATATACTAGCTCTATTATACTTGGACTTTAACTTGACTTAATTTTCTCATCATAGGTTTAGGTAAAGATAATGAATCACACATTCAGGTCGTTCTTTCACCTTTTACCACTCTTTGTCGTAGCTGAATGGCAAGTTCATCTTTAGTTGGTACCCCACCCAAAACTTAACCATTGTTCAGACCTCATGCATTCTCTATTTGTGTCTTATGTGCAGATATGTGCAAAAACGCTGTAGAGGGTGGAATGACATAATTTCTAGGCACTAAAGACGGAGATTATACGCGATCGGTGGAGGTGAATTCAACAAATACGATAGCTTGGTTATGCCTTGGAAAACTCAGAGACATGGTAAATTATCGTGCCCCTAAGACTATATCTCAATAAACTGCGTTTCCCCCTTTCAAAAAAAAAATCAAAAGGAAATGGAAACTAGAGCCTAAAAAGTGTCAAGTTGGCCGAAATACTTATGCGGCATCCATGGTTCGTTTATGAGAAGTCTGTCATTCCGAGCCCACAGAGCATTCTAAGTATGGGGGAGTGACAGAAGACTTCTGTTTTTGGAGAAAGGAGGAAGTGCAATAATTTTACGCAAGAAGATTTGACTAGAAGTTGTGGTTCTCAATATGTCCATCCTCTCTTGCTGTTTTGCATAATATCTAGCATCATCCGGTGAAATTACGGTAACCCGAAACACCTTCAACCTCACCTTTAAAAACCTTTATAATACCTAGCCTCGATTGTCTTCGTTTGATCCTTTTGATAAGAAATTCACGTTTGCACTTAATGAATTTATAGAGCTAGTTGACCTGATTTTTGGATTTTGAATGTCTATATTTCGTATGACGGATACCGTGGACTAGTGTTACAGGAACTTCTAATGAGAATTTTCTACGCCAGATTGCGTTTTATGTAGTTCGATGGTTATGGTTTACAATGACGGTCTCTGAGATTTCTATTTCCCTATGGTTTTTATTTGATCATTCCAAGCTTAGGTTTTGTTTTGTTTGAGGACAAACAAAGTTTATGTCTGGAGGTGTGATAACACCGTATTTTACCCGTTTTACTATCTATTTTAGAATACTTTAATAAGTGTTTCACTTGCTTTTACATTTTTTTATCGTAGTTTTTGCATATATGTAGTTTCAAGACTCTTTTCAGGTTCTTTAGGCAAAACGACGCAAATTGGAGAAAAACCAGATATTGGACAAATTTGGACCGTCAGAAGTTTGACATCCGATGGAGACCTTCTCACCGTCCGATCACGCCCAAATTTGGATACAAGCTATATGAGAGCACTACCTGTCATACACTATATATTTCAAGACTATCCAACGGTTAGATCTCAGGATACATCCAACTGAAGAAATGCATGTTATGCAGTCTCGCGAAAGAAGCAAGAGAAGAATTGAAGTTTCAACCTCATAGGCCAACCACCGTGGGTCCAGGCCTCACAGCCACGCAATGATATCCCTGGACACGGGTAGAGGCTCTCCGGCCATGGCGAATCCTCCTTTGGCCGCGAGTACAGCCAACGCACACGCGGCCAACCAGATTCGGCCCAAAATCATCTCTTTCGAAGTCCGCTTCAAGCCCACTTCGTTTTCTCTTCAAAGAAACCCTAAGGACGATCAAAGAAAGAGTTGAAAACCTATAAATACATGTTTTATGGACCCTATTTTGTGTTACACATTAAGCCTCCATAGAACACCTTTTAGTTTGGTTTTTGCATTACTTTTCTTAAGTTTTTGTTATTACTTTCGAGATTGGGGAAGAAACTCTCTCTGGACATAGTTCTTAAAATTCACCAACTCTTAATTTAATTATGCTTTTGCTTTCTTTAATCGTGTATGGGTAGTTCTCACGTTAGGCAAAGGGATCTCAAGGGGCTCTCATTGATCAATTCATCATTAGGTTTTAGATTAGGGTATCGATTATCGTTCTAAATTCTATCAATATTTTTAATGCATGTTTGCTTGATTAGCTATCATGCAACTGATCTTAGATATTTTTAGAGCTACGCAAGTAATGGATCAATATGTTTGACCTAGGGTAGGCGATCAAAACCGTCACAATATATGAAAGTATACTTGTGGAGGGGTTGTGAGCGTTATCGACCTTTGCGTATCATCATAAATTTTTACGCGACCGGAAAAAAAAAAGCTACCGATCGAGTACTAAAGTTATCAGTGTGTAGGATGTCCGAAAGTATGATACACACAGTGTCCGTGTACCAAGTTCAAGAACCAAAAGACGACAAAATTCGCATTAAAAAATCCTAGCAAAATTCCTATGATTTTAAGCCATGATTCCTAGAGAGTTCCCGGTTGCCCATCGCTTAGTTTATTTGTTTACAACTTGCTTAGCTTATTAGTATATTTTACTTGCTTGTTTTCATATTTTTTATTTTAATTATCCGCTTTCTTACTAGTTTATTTACTTGATCGCTTTCTTATTTTCTCGCTTAATTTAGGTTAAATTTCTAGCACTCGTTTCGTGACAAACCATAATACTTTATTTTCGTTTTAGACTTCCCTACTGACTTTCTTTCTAAGGTCTCACATAACAGCTTTCTCTATGTGGATCAATACCTTAAGTACTACAACGCACGTTTGTGCACTTGAAGAACTTTTAGGTTTACAAATTTAAAACCTGAAGTTTCAGAAACAATCCGACCGCACCATGTTTTTGGCGCCGTTGCTGGGGAGGTAATCTTTACCGTTATGTCACAACTTAGAGGTTAGTAAATCGACTCTAAGACAATCTTTTTCTTTTTAATTTTCGTTTTTGTTTTTCTTCGTTTCAGGCTTTGAAACTTGAGCTCGCATCTAGAGCGAGATCACTACTACGAGAAGGGTTCTACGACCCATCTTGTGCTCACTACTCTCAAGATTCACACTACCACCGTGATTCGTACTACATGGATCAGAAATCGGCACCGACCAAAGACAACTTCTACACACCCGAATACATGGATATGTTATAATTGGTTGCCAAATCATCATCCCTTAATTTTGATGAAGAACTCTTTGAACTCAACAAGGAAGACATGCTAACAGGACGCTACAAAAGCTTCCGCCCTTGGAGACGTTGCAAATCCCAAGGCTTCACCCAAGAACCTCGCGATGGAGGACCCTCAGTCAAATTGATTCGAAAGAAGCCGTCAAGTGAAAGTCCCTTGGATTCTCAAGCTCATGTCATCGAAGCAGAAAATCAAGAAAAAGAAGGACATGCTTCTACTCCTACTACTCACTACATTGAGCGTGAGACAGATCTCGTAAAGGATAAGACATTAACGGATGCATTTGAGCAACCATTGAAGACGCTTTCTAAGATGAAGGATCCCGGAAAACTTATTGTTCCATGCTCGATCAAGGGAATGAAATTTCGTGATTATCTTTGTGATACCAGTTCTGATGTGAATCTCATACCAAAGGACATAGTGGAGAGCAAAGATGTTGGAGCACTTATCGATTATCCAAATCAACATATGTGTTTCTCGAGGATCAACAAGAATACCTTATATCCGGCGATTCCCGCAAAGAACTCTCATTTTATGAACACATGCAGCGGAGATGAACTACTCTTAGACCCTGGAGGAGCAACAAAAGACGTTGAAAACGTTCTAGAAGAAGGTGCACCCGTCACACTTGAAGAAAATATCAAACCGACGAGATCTACGTACAAAAGGATCCCCTTTGATGCACACTCGACCCTTTCTCATATGATACGTGGTGGAGACTCAATTGAAGCTAAGGTAAACCTTAAATGGCCCTTAAGACTTTTATCTAAGGACTCTTCACAAGAAAGACGAAGTAGAGACGAAAAACATGACGAACCGAGCAAGAAGGCCCGAGACACTTCCACAGCGGTTGCGCCTCCTCCACTCGCGGCCATCCCCTCTTTCGACGCCGTTGCACGTCACCGACCCACGGCCAAGCCTCCTTTCATCGCGGTCGCACTCCCTCCACCCGCGGCCAACCTTTGTTTTGCTATTTCTCCGACGGTTTGCGATCTTGTCACACCTCTTCAAGCAAACCGTCTTCACCTTGGATGTTTGACCTTAACCACCACTTCAGATCATGAACAACTGTTCCCCCATGCATCTTTCAACATGATTCGATCTTATGACGTGACGCAAACCTCATACACTTCAACATACAAGAATCAAACACGTTCGCCAAGCACATACAACGTTGACGAATCATACTCCAAGGAAGCTCCAATTCTGATTTTCCATTGTGATCTCGGAGAAGATCACCATCTCGGACTAGATGACAGAAATCCCGAATAAAAATGGTGTGGTATGTTTTATACAAAGGATTACAAGATTAAATCAACGAAAACTTGTTTTCGGACAAGACCTTTCTTCGAATGAGCTCACCTAGTTATTGACGTCGAGCTAAACGACTCTAAACAAAAGCGCTCAATGGGAGGCAACCCATTTCGATACGTTTTTATTTTTTAGTTTTTCTTTCTTTTTCTATTAACGTTTTTTATTATTATTATTTTCAACTTTCAAAAAAATCAAAAACCCAAAAAAAAAAAATCTGAAAAGACAAAAAAAAGAAATCACTGTTCAAGACTGCTTGGTCCAGCACGAACCGCGAGGAGACATTTAGCCACAAAAGAAGCCTGGCCGCTATGCAGCACTACGAGCCGCAGCCAGCCCTATTTCCGCCGCGGTCGCGATCACTTTGACCGGCGGCCAACTCCATGTTGTTTGCAATTGAGTTCTCTCGATCCGCAAATGACCCCAAACCATTCCCAATCACCCCTACACCCATTCCCCACCTACCACCATTCCATTCTCACATCCATTCCCCAACAGTTCCAGGTAAGTTTTCTTTTTCCCTTAAACTTTTCAATTATTACATAAATATATTTCTCGTCCTTGCTCGATTTATTTCACACTGGGGACAGTGTGATTTAAGTATTAGGGAGGATTCCATCCCTTACTAATCACCTTTTCTTTCATGAGTCTTTGCATTTTGCATTTTTCACGTATTCTTTAAAATATTTCAAGTTTTTCAATAAAAGTAGAAATATGTTTTGAGGGAATGATGAAAGAAATCCATGACGATAACCGACCAATGTACTTCAACGTTATTTCCTCGTAACATGTTTTTCGTAATTTGGTTCTAGACTAGGCGGTAGCTAGAGTTTTTGTTAATTCGAAATCCCTAGAGGAATTTACACCATAAATATTATTTAGCATGGAATATACTAGCTCTATTATACTTGGACTTTAACTTGACTTAATTTTCTCATCATAGGTTTAGGTAAAGATAATGAATCATACATTCATGACGTTCTTTCACCTTTTACCACTCTTTGTCGTAGCTGAATGGCCAGCTCATCTTTAGTTGGTACCCCACCCAAAACTTAACCATTGTTCAGACCTCATGCATTCTCTATTTGTGTCTTATGTGCAGATATGTGCAAAACCGCCGTAGAGGGAGGAATGACATAATTTCTAGGCACTAAAGACGCATATTATACGCGATCGGTGGAGGTGAATTCAACAAATACGATAGCTTGGTTATGCCTTGGAAAACTCAGAGACATGGTAAATTATCGTGCCCCTAAGACTATATCTCAATAAACGGCGTTTCCCCCTTTCAAAAAAAAATCAAAAGGAAATGGAAACTAGAGCCTAAAAAGAGTCAGGTTGGCCGAAATACTTATGCGGCACCCATGGTTCGTTTATGAGAAGTCTGTCATTCCGAGCCCACAGAGCATTCTAAGTATGGGGGAGTGACAGAAGACTTATGTTTTTGGAGAAAGGAGGAAGTGCAATAATTTTACGCAAGAAGATTTGACTAGAAGTTGTGGTTCTCAATATGTCCA
Source organism: Eutrema japonicum (assembly GCA_030161315.1). Lineage (NCBI taxonomy): Eukaryota > Viridiplantae > Streptophyta > Magnoliopsida > Brassicales > Brassicaceae > Eutrema > Eutrema japonicum. The sequence continues at coordinate 38,539,281 of BSQW01000004.1, read as the reverse complement.
TCTTCTCTTGCTGTTTTGCATAATATCTAGCATCATCCTGTGAAATTACGGTAACCTGAAACACCTTCAACCTCACCTTTAAAAACCTTTATAATACCTAGCCTCGATTGTCTTGGTTTGATCCTTTTGATGAGAAATTCACTTTTGCAGTTAATGAATTTATAGAGCTAGTTGACCTGATTTTTGGATTTTGAATGTCTATATTTCGTATGACGGATACCGTGGACTAGTGTTACAGGAACTTATAATCAGAATTTTCTAGGCCAGGTTGCGTTTTATGTAGTTCGATGGTTATGGTTTACAATGACGGTCTCCGAGATTTCTATTTCCCTATGATTTTTGTTTGATCATTCCAAGCTTAGATTTTGTTTTGTTTGAGGACAAACAAAGTTTAAGTCTGGAGGTGTGATAACACCGTATTTTTACCTGTTTTACTATCTATTTTAGAACACTTTAATAAGTGTTTCACTTGCTTTTACATTTTTTTATCGTAGTTTTTGCATATATGTAGTTTCAAGACTCTTTTCAAGTTCTTTAGGCAAAACGACGCAAATTGGAGAAAAACCATATTTTGGATAAATTTGGACCGTCAGAAGTTCGACATCCGATGGAGACTTTCTCACCGTCCGATCACGCCCAAATTTGGAAACAAGATAGATGGAAACACCACCTTTCATACAATATTGGTTTCAAGACAATCCAACGGTTAGATCTCACGATACATCCAACTGACGGAAGGCATGTTATGAAGTCTCGCGAAAGAAACAAGAGAAGAATTGAAGTTTCAACCTCATAGGCCAACCACCGCGGGTCCAGGCCTCACAGCAGCGGCGATGACACCCCCTGGAAACGGGTTAAGGCTCTCCGGCCATGGCGAAGACTCCTTTGGCAGCGAGTCTAGCCAACGCACACGCGGCCAACTAGATTCAGCCCAAAATCAGCTCGTTCGAAGCCCGCTTCAAGCCCACTTTGTTTTCTCTTCAAAGAAACCCTAAGGACGATCAAAGAAAGAGTTGAAAACCTATAAATACATGTTTTTAAGATCCTATTTCGTGTTACACATTAAGCCTCCATAGAACACCTTTTAGTTTGCTTTTTGCATTACTTTTCTTAAGTTTTGTTATTACTTTCGAGATTGGTGAAGAAGCTCTCTCCGGACTTAGTTCTTAAAATTCACCAACCTCCTGCTCTTAATTTAATTATGCTTTTGCTTTCTTTAATCGTGTCTGAGTAGTTCTCATGTTAGGCAAAGGGATCTCAAGGGGCTCTCATTGATCAATTCATCATAAGGTTTTAGATTAGGGTATCGATTATGGTTCTTCGTTCTATCATTATTTTTAATGCATGTTTGCTTGATTAGCTATCTTGCAACTGATCTTAGATATTTTTAGAGCTACGCAAGTAATAGATCAATATGTTTGACCTAGGGTAGGCGAGCAAAACCGTCACAATATATGAAATTATACTTGTGGATGGGTTGTGAGCGTTAACGACCTTTGCGTATTATCATAAATTTTTACGCGGCCGGAGACAAAAGCTATCGATCGAGTACTAAAGTTATCGGTGTGTAGGATGACCGAAAGTAGGCTACACACAATGTCCGTGTTCCAAGTTCAAAAACCAAAAGACGACAAAAGTCGCATTAAAAAACCCTAGCAAAATTCCTATGATTTTAAGCCATAATCCCTAGAGAGTTCCCGGTTGCCCAACGCTTAGTTTATTTGTTTACAACCTGCTTAGCTTATTCGTTTATTTTACTTGCTTGTTTTCATATTTTTGATTTTAATTATCTGCTTGCTTACTAGTTTATTTACTTGCTCGCTTTCTTTTTTTCTCGCTTAATTTAGTTTAAATTTCTAGCACTCGTTTCGTGAAAAACCATAAAACTTTATTTTCGTTTTAGAGTTATTTACTAACTCTCTTCACAAGATCTCACAGAATAGCTTTCTCCATGTGGATCAATACCTTAAGTACTAACGCACGTTTGTGCATTTGCAGAACTTTTAGGTTTACAAATTTAAAACTTGAAGTTTCGAAAATAATCCGACCGCACCATATTTTTGGAGCCGTTGCCGAGGAGGCAATCGTTACCGTTGTGTCACACCTTTGAGGTTAGTAAATCGACTATAAGACAATCTTTTTCTTTTTAATTTTTGTTTTTGTTTTTCTTCGTTTCAGGTTTTGACACCTGAACTCGCATTTGGAGCGAGATCACTACTACGAGTAGGGTTTCTACGACCCATCTTATGCTCACTACTCTCAAGATTCACATTACCATTGTGATTCGTACTACATGGATCGGAAACCGACACCGACCAAAGACAACTTCTACACACCCGAATACGTGGACATGTTATAATGGGTTGCCAAATCATCATACCCTAATTTTGATGAAGAACTCTTTGAACTTAACAAGGAAGACATGCTAACAGGATGCTACAAAAGCTTCCGCCCCTGGAGACGTTGCAAATCCCAAGGCTGCACCTAAGAACCTCGCGATTGAGGACCCTCAGTCAAATTGATTCGAAAGAAGCCGTCAAGTGAAAGTCCTTTGGATTCTCAAGCTCATGTCAGCGAAGCAGAAAATCAAGAAAAAGAAGGACATGTTTCTACTCCTACTACTCACCACATTGAGCGTGAGATAGATCTCGTGAAGGATGAGACACTAACGGATGCATTCGAGTAACCATTGAAGACGTTTTCTAAGATGAAGGATCTCGAAAAATTTATTGTTCCATACTCGATCAAGGGAATGAAATTTCGTGATTATCTTTGTGATACCAGTTCTAATGTGAATCTCATGCCAAAGGACAAAGTGGAGAGCAAAGATGTTGGAGCACTCATCGATTATCTATATCAACATATGTGTTTCTCGAGGATGAACAAAAATACCTTCTATCTGGCGATTCCCGCAAAGAACTCTCATTTTATAAACACATGCAGCGGAGATGAACCACTCTTAGACCCTAAAGGAGCTACAAAAGACATTGAAACCGTTCTAGAAGAAGGTTCACCTGTCACACTTGAAGAAAACATCAAACCGACGAGATCAACGTACAAAAGGATCCCCTTTGATGCACACTCGACCCTTGCTCATATGATACGTGGTGGAAACTCAATTGAAGGTAAGGTGAAGCTTAAATGGCCCTCAAGACTTTTCCCTAAGGACTCTTCATAAGAAAGACAAAGTAGAGATGAGAAACATGATGAACCGAGCAAGACGGTCCAGGACACCTCTACCGAGGTCACGCCTCCTCCACCCGTGGCCGTCCCCTCTTCTGCCACGGTTTCACATCATCGACCCGCGGCAAAACCTCATTTCGCCGCAGTCGTATTTCCTCCACACGCGACCAGCCTTTGTTTTGCTATTTCTCCGACGGTTTGCGATCTTGTCACAACTATTCGAGCAAACCGTCTTCACCTTGGATGTTTGACCTTAACCACCATTTCAGATCATGAAGAACCGTTCCCACGTGCATCTTTAAATATGATTCGATCTTATGACGTGACGCAAACCTCATACACTTCAACATACAAGAATCCAACAAGTTCGCCAAGCACGGACAATGTTGAAGAATCATACTCCAAGGAAGGTCCATTTTGATCCCGGAGGAGATCACCATCTCGGACTTGATGACAAAAATCTCGAGTGGAAATGGCGTGATATGTTTTATACGAATGTTTACAAGGTTAAATCAAAGGAATCTTTTTTCGGACAAGACCTTTCTTCGAATGAGTTCACCTAGCTACCGACGTCGAGCTAAACGACTTTAAACAAAAGCGCTCAATGGGAGGCAACCCATTTGGGTACGTTTTTTATTTTTTAGTTTCTCTTTCTTTTTCTATTAACGTTTTCTTTTTCTTAGTTTTAGATTTCAAAAAAATTAAAAAACCCTAAAAAAAATAAAAACCCGAAAAGACAAAAATACGAAATCACGGTTCGAGACTGCTCGGTCCAGCACGAACCACGATGAGACATTTGTCTGCAAAATAAGCACGGCCGCGAGTGCAACACCCCGTGCCGTGAACAGACCTACTTCCGCCTCGGTCGCGATCAATCGACCTGTGGCGAGCTCCCCTTTGGTCGCGGCCGGATCACTTCAACCCGCGGCCAACTCCCTGTTGTTTGAAATCGAGTTCCCTCGATCGGTAAACGACCCCAAACCAATTCCAATCAGACCCACACCCAGTCCCCTTCATGACAACACCATCTTTCATCCCCCCACCCACCACCATTCCATTCCCACATCCATTCCCCAACAATTTCAGGTATTATTTCGTTTTCCCTTAAACTTTTCAATTATTACATACATTTATTTATCGTTCTTGCTCGATTTATTTCACATTGGGGACAGTGTGATTTAAGTCTGGAGGAGTATTCCATCCCTTACTAATCACTTTTTCTTTCATGAGTCTTTGTATTTTGCATTTTTTGCGTTTTCTTTACAAAAATTCAAGTTTTTCAATAAATGTAGGAATATGTTTTGAGGGAATGAGAAAGAAATCCATGACGATAACCGACCAATGTGCTTCTACGCTATTTCCTCGTAACATGTTTTCGTAATTTGGTTCTTGAGTAGGCGGAAGGATGGAATATACTAGCTATATTATATTTGGACTTTAACTTGACTTAATTTTCTCATCATAGGTTTAGGCAAAGATAACGAATCATACATTCATGACGTTCTTTTACCTTTTACCACTATTTGTCGTACCTGAATGGCCAGCTAATCTTTAGTTGGTACCCCACCCAAAACTTAACCACTGTTCAGACCTCATGCATTCTCTGTTTGTGTCTTATGTGCTGATATGTGCTAAAACGCCGGAGAGGGAAGAACGACACAGTTTCTAGTCAGTAAAGACATAAATTATATGCGGTCGGTGGAGGTGAATTCAACAAAGACGATAGCTTGGTTCTGCCTTGGAAAACTTAAAAATATGGTAAATTTTTGGGCCCGTAAGACTCTATCTCAATAAGGCGTTTCCCCATTTCAAAAAAAAATCGAAAATAATTGAAAGAGAAATGAAACTAGAGCCTAAAAAGAGTCTAGGTTGGCCGAAATACTTAGGTGGCTTCCATGGTTCGTTTATGAGAAGTCTGTTATTCAGAGCCCACAGTAGTCAGGGGGAATGACAGAAAACTTATGTGTATGGAGAAAGGAGGAAGTGCAACATTTTTACGCATGAATATGTGACTAGAAGTTGTGGTTCTCAATATGTCCATCCTCTCTTGCTGTTTTGCATAATATCTAGCATACTTCAGTGAAATTACGGTAACCCAAAACACCTTTAATCTCACCTTTAAAAGCCTTTAATACCTAGCATCGATTGTTTTGGTTTGATCCTTTTGATGAGAAATTCACGTTTGCACTTAGTGAATATAGAGAGCTAGTTGACCTGATTTTTGGATTTTGAAAGTTTATATTTCGTATGACGGAAACCGTGGATTAGTGTTACATGAACTTCTAGTGAGAATTTTCTAGGCCATGCTGTGTTTTATGTAGTTCGATGGTTATGGTTTAGTAGGACGGTCTCCGAGATTTCTAGTTCCCTATGGATTTTGTTTGATCATTCCAAGCTTAGGTTTTGTTTTGTTTGAGGACAAACAAAGTTTAAGTCTAGGGGTGTGATAACACCGTATTTTTATTCGTTTTACAATCTATTTCAGAACACTTTAATAAGTGTTTCACTTGCTTTTATATTTTTTATCGTAGTTTTCACATATATGTAGTTTCAAGACTCTTTTCAAGTTCCTTAGGCAAAACGATGCAAATTGGAAAAAAACCAGATTTTGGACAATTTTGGAGCTTCAGAAGTTCGAGATCCGAGGGAGACCAAATTTGGATACAAGATCGAAGGGAAAACCACCTTTCATACCCAGGTTTTTTTAAGACAATCCAATGGTTAGATCTCAAGATACATCCAATTGACTGAAAGCATGTTATGCAGTCTCGCAAAAGAAGCAAGAAAAGAATTAAAGTTTCAACCTCATAGGCCAACCACCGCGGATCCAGGCCTCACAGACTCGGCAAAGATACCCATGGCCGCGATTCGAGGCTCTCCGGCCGCGGTGAAACCACCTTTGGTCGCGGGTCCAGCCCACGCACACGCAGCCAGCCATATTCGGCCCAAAATCAGCTCGTTCGAAGCCCGCCTCAAGCCCACTTCGTTTTCTCTTCAAATAAACCCTAAGGACGACCAAAGCAAGAGTTGAAGACCCTATTTTGTGTTACACATTAAGCCTCCATAGAACACCTTTTAGTTTACTTTTTGTATTACTTTTCTTATGCTTTTGTTCTTACTTTCGAGATTGGTGAAGAAGCTCTCTCCGGACTTAGTTCTTCAAATCGAGAGGCTCCTTCACCAACATATATCCTGCTCTTAATTTAATTATGCTTTTGCTTTCTTTAATCGTGTCCGAGTAGTTCTCTTGTTGGGCAAAGAGATCTCAAGGGGCTCTCATGGATCTGTTCATCATTATGTTTTAGATTAGGGTATCGATTAGAGTTCTTCAATCTATCCTTATTTTTAATGCATTTTTGCTTGATTAGCTACCTTGCAACTGATCTTAGATATTTTTAGAGTTACAAAAGTAATAGATATATATGTTTGACCTAGGGTACGCGAGCAAAACCGTCACAAGATATGAAATTATACTTGTAGAGGGGTTGTGAGCGTTAACGACATTTGTGTATATCATAACTTTTTGCGCGGCCGGAGACGAAAGCTACCGGTCGAGTACTAAAGTTATCGGTGTGTAGGATGTACGAAAATAGGCTACACATATTGTCCGTGTTCCAAGTTCAAGAACCAAAAGACGACAAAAGTCGCATTAAAAATCCCAGCAAAATTCCTATTATTTTCGGCCATGATCCCTAGAGAGTTCACTATTGTCCAACGCGTAGTTTATTTGCTTACAACCTGGCTTAGCTTATTTGTTTATTTTACTTGTTTGTTTTTTTATTTTTGCTTTTAATTATCCGCTTGCTTACTAGTTTATTTACTTGCTCGCTTTCTTATTTTCTCGTTTAATTTAGTTTAAATTTATAGCACTCGTTTCGTGACAAACCATAAAACTTTATTTTCGTTGTAGACTTCCTTACTAACTATCTTTCTAAGGTCTCGCATAACAGTTTTCTCTTCCTGTGGATCGATACCTTAAGTACTTCAACGCACGTATGTGCACTTACAGAACTTTTAGGTTTACAAATTTAAAACCTGAAGTTTTGGAAACAATCTGACCGCACCATGTTTTTTGGCGCCGTTGCTGGGGAGGCAATCGTTACCGTTATGTCACACCTTAGAGGTTAGTAAATCAACTCTAAGACAATCTTTTTCTTTTTAATTTTTGTTTTTGTTTTTCCTCGTTTCAGGCTTTGAAACATGAACTCGCCTCTGGAGCGAGATCACTACTACGATCAGGGTTTATACGATCTATCTTATGCTCACTACTCTCACGATTCAAACTACCACTATGATTCGTACTACATTGATCAGAAACAAGCACCGAACAAATATAAGTTCTACACACACGAATACGTGGACATGTTAAAATCGGTTGCCAAATCATCATCCCCTAATTTTGATGAATAACTCTTTGAACTCAACAAGGAACACATGCTAACATGACGCTACAAAAGCTTCCACCCCTGGAGACGTTCCAAATCCCAAGGCTTCACCCAAGAACCTCGCGTTGGAGGACCCGTAGTCAAATTGATTCGAAAGAAGCTGTTAAGTGAAAGTCCCTTGGATTCTCAAACTCATGTCATCGAAGCAGAAAATCAAGGAAAAGAAGGACATGTTTCTACTCCTACTCCTCACCACGTTGAGCGTGAGACATATCTCGTGAAGGATGAGACACTAATAGATGCATCCGAGCAACCATTAAAGACGCTTTCTGAGATGAAGGATCCCGGAAAATTTGTTGTTCCATGCTCGATCAAGGGAATGGAATTTCGTGATTCTCTTTGTGATACCATTTCTTATGTGAATCTCATGCCAAAGGACATATTGGAGAGCATAGATGTTGGAGCACTCATCGATTATCGAAACCAACATATGTGTTTCTCGAGTATCAACAAGAATACCATCTATCAGGCGATTCCCGCAAAGAACTCTAATTTTATGAACATATGCAGCGGAGATGAACCCCTCTTAGACCATGGAGGAGCTATAAAAGACGTTGAAAACGTTCTAGAAGAAGGTGGACCCATCACACTTGAAGAAAACATCAAACCGATGAGATTGACGTACAAAAGGATCCCCTTTTATGCAAGACCCTTGCTCATATGATACATGGTGGAGACTCAATTGAAACTTAAATGGCCCTCAAGATTTTTCCCTGAGGACTCTTCACAAGAAAGACGAAGTAGACGAGAAACATGACGAACCGAGCAAGACGGCACGAGACACTTCCACCGTGGCCGCGCCTCCTTTACCCGTGGCCATCCCCTCTTCCACCACGGTTGCACGTCACCGACCCACGGCCAAGCCTCCTTTCGTCGCGGTTGCACTCCCTCCACACGCGGCCAGCCTTTGTTTTGCTATTTCTCTGACAGTTTGCGATCTTGTCACACCTCTTCAAGAAAACCATCTTCACCTTGGATGTTTGACCTTAACCACCACTTCAGATCATGAAGAACTGTTCCCCTGTGCATCTTTCAACATGATTCAATCTTATGACGTGACGCAAACCCCATACACTTCAACATACAAGAATCCAACACGTTCGCTAAGCACGGACAATGTTGACGAATCATACTCGAAGGAATCTCCAAGTCTGATTTTCCATTGTGATCCCGGAGGAGATCACCATCTCAGACTTGATGACAGAAATCCCGAGTAGAAATGGCGTGATATGTTTTATACGAAGGATTACAAGGTTAAATCAAAGGAAACTTATTTTCAGACAAGAACTTTCTTCGAAAGAGCTCACATAGCTACCGACGTCGAGCTAAACTACTTTAAACAAAATCGCTCAATGGGAGGCAACCCATTTCGGTATGTTTTTATTTTTTATTTTTTAGTTTTGCTTTCTTTTTCTTAGTTTTCTCTTTCAAAAAAATAAATAAACCCACAAAATCAAAAAAACCGAAAAGACAAAAAGAAGAAATCACTGTTAGAGACTGCTCGGTGCAACACGAACCGCGAGGAGACATTTGGCCGCAAAAGAAGCTCGCTCGTGGGTGCAGCACCCCGAGCCGCGACCAGCCCTACTTCCACCGCGGCCGCAATCACTTCGACCCGCGGCCAACTCCATGTTGTTTGCAATCGAGTTCCCTCAATACGCAAACGACTAAAAACCATTCCCAATCACCCCCCACACCCATTCCCCTTTATCACAACACCATCTTTCATCCCCCACCCACCACCATTTCATTTCCACATCCATTCCCCAACAGTTTTTCCTTTGATTTAGATTCATAATTTCAATTAAAGAATTATTGGTTGGTTTTAGAAGGTTATAGTTCATAACGTATTCCTATTGGAATGTTTCTTAGATGCATGGGCGTTCGGGTTCAGGTCGGGTTTTTTGGCTTTTGGATATTTCGGGTTTAGGTTCAGAGGACCCATTCTAGTATTTTAAACCATCGGGTCAAGTTCGGTCGGGTTCGGTTCAGGTTCGGTTATAACCGAAGTAACTATGGTTTTAGGTAAGTTCGGGTATTTTTACCCATATTATGAAGAAAACCCAAAATAGTTCAAACGAATCCCCATAATTCAACAAACGTTTACAAATACCAAATTGCAAACACACAAACAAGAAATATAGAAATAAAATCCATAAATTCCAAAGCATATTGTTAAAGTCTTAAAGAGATAGAGTAAAATAAAACAAAATCATTCCAAAGTTCATGTGATATAAAACAAAAACTCATATCATAAATAATCAAAAAAATTAACAAACAAGTTTTTTGATGAGTATATAAAAAAATGTCGACTTTACTAAGCATATTTTTGATTTCGGATTTGTTTGGTATAACAAAGGGGTTAATTGGTTTTGGGTTTGTAGATCGGGTTTCGGGTTTCGGGTTTCGGGTTTCGGTTCGGATTGGATATTACCTGAAATCCGAAGTACTTAGACACTAAGACCCGTTCAGATATTTTTCTAGTTCGGATCGGGTTTGGGGTCGGGTTTGGATTCGGATTTCGAGTTTCAGTTAAAACACCCGGCCCTAGTGTCTTATATGGAACAAAGTTTGTAATACTCTACCAAGTGAGTGTTTCTCTTAGAGTAGGTCAGCGGAAAAGTCTATTGCGGATAGGGATCTTTCAACGAGTCCATACCGCCAAAATTTATGGATTTATCCTACCAAACACTATTCTACAATGAATTTTCTTCAGTATAACTCGTGGGTCCAAATAAAGAATATTTCACGTGAATCCTTTATCGGTCCGACGGTCCCCACTATGTTATTTTTTCATGTATTATGTATTTTAAATGATTGTAGACTGTGTCAAGAAATTGAGTTAAGAAAGATGTTACATGCCTGATCGATCGTGTTAGCTTATTTGGTTCGTGGGGCTATGTTCCACCTCATGAGTTCGAGGGAGAAAGAAAGATGTTTTTTTTTTTTGAACAAAAGAAAGATATTGTTACGTACGTATGATTTACAACTGAGGATTTTTTTTTCTTGACTAATTTTCCATTATTTGTTTAACATCTCATTTTATCTAATCTATTAAAACAAAGACACTTTTTGGTCAAAACAGTAAAAAATGCATATAAATCTATTCTTTTTCTAGATAACTTTTAACCTTTATATTTTTGTGGATAAATATCCCTCTTTCCAAAAAGAATAATTTTGTTCAATTAAAAATTCAATTTTTGGAGATAAAATTTCAAATACAAACCATAATCTTCTAAACCATTAATATCGCTAAAGTTTTAGTTTTGGTTATATTTTATATTTTAATTTAATTCCGAAAATTAAAAAAATATTTTAGATTATTTTAGATTTTCTTAAATATAGGTTAGATTATTGACCAAAAATCAGAAAATTAGTTATTATCTTCAAACATAATAAATCATATATTAATATAGATTTAATCTAAATATTCGAATTTAAATAATATTCTCATAATAATACAGATGATAAACAAATATGTTAATGTATAATATTCGAAATTAGTAAATATTTATATTATACGGTAATATGATGGGTGGGTTAGGGTTTGTTAGTCAAAATATCCAATGTAGTAGGCTGATTTGAGGTAGATTAAAAAACGGTTCAGCATTTTAACACTCATAAATATATAGATTGATTGTGTAGTAATCTAAATTCACATAAAAACAAAGTTTACAAAATAGGTCAGAAAACTTGGATAGCTAAAATAATTAATTTTAAATCATACATGTCATACCATAAATATATCTTTCCATACAATATAAAAAACCATAAAACATATTAAAAAAATTGTCACTCGCCCTCAATGTGGATTACAATTTTAACTCGGATGAAAATCATATTAGATTTTAGAGATTTTAAGTTAAAAATATCAAACAAATTTGTTTAAATTCCGTTAGATTTTATGATTCTAACTTAGATCATAAGAAAATTTATGTTATAAAATAAATGTTTTAAAATCCGACACAAGAAGCAAACCAAAAAGTTCTTCGAGCCAGCGAATCCATAGGTTAACCCGGTTCGATGCGGTCCGACCGCAATCAACAATTAATGAAATTATATATATACACGACACACACACACATATATATATATATATATATATATATATATATGTGTATAAAAAATAACAAATCACTAAGATATGTTAAAAATGATATGTCTAACTGACAAAGTAATTTTTTTTTCTTTGATAAAGTATTATTCATAAACGGAAGAATATCATAAAGTACCATAATGTAAAATCTGAATGACTAAATAAAAACAATACAGAAAACCCTCTGATTGAATTATTACTGAACCATGTTCTGTCTGGAATAACGATTAATATGTCCAGTTCACGGTTATTTGCTGAGTTTTAACGAATTTTATTGGATTTTATAATATCGGGTTTTAGAACTATAACCGGACCGACTGGTCTGACCATGATCTGAAAATATTGCATTAATTTTATATAAAAAAAAAATTTAAGTTCAAAGAGCTTGAATGCTTCATGTCAGCTCTGCTGCATCGGTTTGGGGACCGATGTGATAGCCTCCAGTGACTTTGCTTTCCCCGGCTTCTGATGTGGGTTCTTTTATCGGTGTGGACTCCGATACTAACATTTCACACTAGATTCTCCTCTACTTTGTCTCTATGAATCGTTTCCTCTCTTCATGCTCGTGCTTCCTTTTTCCTTTGACTCCAAGAACACTTAAAAAGGACTAAGGGTATGTTCGTTTCATCATTCAGATGCTTAATCTGGATGAAGATGAGAATTGATGTTTGTTTAGTGTATAAAATGATCAACATCTTGATAGAGCATCTGAATGAGTTTTAAAAACTGTGAACAAATTTTTGAATCCATCTAGTTGATTCGAATTGGATCATCTAAATGGAAATGGTTCAGTCAAAAAAGGAAAAGACAAAAATACTCCAAACAAAATAAAAATATTACAATTAAAAAATATCCAAGTTAAATAAAGTAAATATACATAAAAACATTAAAAAAAAAATTCTCGTCAAAAACATAAAATTTGTTTTTCTGCCAAAATGTATATTACGTTTTCTCGCCAAAAACATAAAATCTAGTTTTTCTGCCGAAAACATAAAATCTCGTTTTCCCGCCAAAACGTAAATCTCGTTTTTCTGCCAAAAAAGTAAAATTTTGTTTTCTCGTCAAAAACGTTATATATGTTTTGGCAGTAAAACGTATATTCCGTTTTCCCGCAAAAAACGTAAAATCCCTGTTTTCCGCCAAAAAACCTAAAATCTCACTTTTCCCGCCAAAACGTAAATCTCGTTTTTTCGCCAAATTCGTAAATTTTTTTCTCATCAAAAATATAAAATCCGTTTTTCTGCCAAAACGTATATTCCGTTTTTCCGCCAAAAAACGTAAAATTTCGTTTTTTCGCTAAAAACGTAAAATCTCGTTTTCTGTTAGTAAAGCAAAATTGAATTTTTTTCTTATTTTCTCATCAAAAATGTTATTTCGTGTTTCCAGTGTTAAAAAAAAGTAAATTATTTTTTTTATTAGTGTATTTTTAAATTTTATAAAAAATAATTTATTAAATTTAAATATTTCATGATTATAGAAATTTATAAATTATATATTTATATGATGAAATTTCTTATGAAAAATTATATTTTCATGAAAATAAAAATATACAAATGTTAAAAATAATATTTTAAAAATTATTTAGATGTAAATATTGTTTAGATCATGAATTAAAATTAATATAGTTAAGATTAAAACTAAAAATATGATCAAATTAAAGCAGGGGTATTTTAGTCATTTTTTATAAAAAGCATCTTGATGGAGATGTAAATTCATATTAAAATAATCAAACAAACAAAAGTTTATTCAGAAAATCATTCTAATGAACAATCAAAAAAAGAAACAAACATCATTCAAATGTATTATCCAGATTAATCATTTAAATGAATCATTTGGATACAAATGTAAGAGTAAACGAACATGGCTTTCTTTTGTAATTTAATCCATTCTAATTCAATATTAATTAGAAAGAAAAAATCACGGAAGTTGATGTAAACGGACAGGTGATTGAACTGTATATTTTAAAAATAAATAAAGAAACTATTAAACGCATAATTTGTAGGATTATAAATTTAAAAATGACCAAATGTCAAAGAAAAAAACGAAACAAGTTGCTTGGTGACGCAAAACTCATTTCTCCCACTAATGATATATATGATAGAGACGTAACACAAAATATTTACGACTTTTCTTCTTCCACCTTAGTTCCAAAATTCTCTTGTGTCTTCCTCTTGAGAGTAAAGGATCAAAAAAAAGGAAAAAAAAACATATTCCATGGCTGCTTTTGTGTCTTCCTCTTGAGACTAAAGATATCCAAGAAAAAAAAGAGAGAGAGACAAACATATCCATGGCTGCTCCAAGATCAAGAAGATGCTCTCTTTCTCTGTTAACCCTTTTCTCAATCTCTCTTATTCTGATTTCTCTTTCACTTTTTGTCTACACAAAGCCCTCTAATAACCCTTTCATTGATTACAGAAACCAATTTTCTGTCTCTGTCTCTTTTACTCCTCCTTCTCTGTCTCTTCTGGAACAAAGCAACACAACAAACAATACTCTTCCTTCAGTCTCTTCTTCTCCTCCTATGTCTCTTCTGGAACAAAGCAACACAACAAACAATACTCTTCCTTCAGTCTCTTCTTCTCCTCCTTCTATGTCTCTCCTCCGACCAAGCAACACAACAAACACTACTCTTGCTTCAGTTTCTTTTTCTTCTTCTTTCTCTGATCAAGATAACCAAAAGAAGTCTCCAAGTCCTACAAGTAAAAGAATTGTTATCAGGGTATGTAATCATTTTTTGTTTTTGTAAACTCTTCTCCTCTGGCTTAGGTCCTAACTTGTTTGCTTTTTAATTTAATTTAGTTGTTGACCCAAAAAATAATAATTGAAAAACAAACGAAGGAATCTTTACTTTACCCTTCCTTTTTTTCTAATACTCAATGTTTTTTTAATTCTATTTTCTTTACTTTCGTTATGATCAGAAAAGAAGTGGGTTGGATAAAATAGAAGCAGAATTAGCAAAAGCAAGAGCAGCAATTAAAAAGGCAGCTTCGACTCAAAATTATAGCAGCTCTCTATACAAAAACCCAGCCGCCTTTCATCAGTTGAGTTAATTTTTCTTCTTTCTTTACTTAATTTAGTAGTTTACTAAATTACTAGTACAGTGATTTTACTGTCTGGTTGTTTCGTATATCAATAGTCAAAGATGATAGCGCTGACATATTTGATATTTTCACATGGATATTTCGTTTTCCAACCATTTTACATCGATTTAATCACATCATCAGAGAACCCAGCATTAAATTACGGTTACAATAAATACAAAAACAATTACGCAACTTACACGTAACGGCGCTGGTGAGATGCCTCTTTCTAAGTAAAAGCTTCTATTCTTTTTTGTTTTTGTTTTATTACTTCGAAGAGTTTTTATAAGGGATTGAATTGAACTAAAAAGAAGTTTATTTATTATTCAACTACTTCTATATTCTAATGACTTTTAAACATGAGCTCATTGGTGAAAAAGCTTTACTTTCAGAAAGGTTTCCATGATGTCTCCCATTCTGCGTGGAAATACTTTTATTTTTTTAAACATGTGAAAAGTTTCATATAACTTATTTTTTTTATTTTGGCTCAAGCCCTTAACTTTTAAACCCAAGACTATTTTTTATTTCCTCCATTTCACAAAGATTATAATTTTTAAGATTTTGTTTTTGTTTCACAAAGAGTGTCACTTTGTATTTTCAATGCAAAACTTTTACTCCCTTCGTTTCATAAAAAATGTCGTTTAAAGGTTTTTTTTTTGTTTCAGACAAAATGTCGTTTTATGTTTTCAATGCATAATTTAGAAAAAATCCAATTTTAACCTTATTGTTTTAATGTATTAATTAGATAGAGAAAATTTTATAATGTATTAATAAGAGATAATATAGAACTTTAGTAGTTTTATTAATATGTGTGAAAAATGTCAAAATGACATTTTTGTGAAACATAGGAAGTATTAAAATCCATTTTAACCCTATTGTTTAATGTATTAATTAGAAAGAAAAATTTTGTTTAATGTATTAATAAAGTGCAAAATATAATTTTTATTAGTTTACTTAATATGTCTGAAATGTGTCACTCTTTATAAAATATAGGGTGTATTAGTTACCTCTTTATATGTTTTTAAAAGAAAGTAATTGTAAACTATTGCGATGGTAAGAATCGCCTATATATTACTTCAAAAGACATAAAGAGAAAATTGATTAAAAAAAAATGCTAAATTGGTGCCAGGTTGACTGAACAAGCAAAAACTATATATATGTAAAGCATTAAAAAAAAAAGAATCAAAACGTATACGCATAGGTATACGACAAATCATTTTCTCATCAAAATCACTAGTACAATTAAAGAATCAAAAGACTCCATCATTAAAAGATTATTTATGTATTGACGTATTTGTCTTTCCCCCAATCTCAAAAACTGTTTAAAACCAAACATGAGCAGCATAATTGGTTGGCTAAGTGATCTTTAGACTCGAAGGTCGAGAGTTCAAGTTGTGCTTGAGAAATCTCCGGCTTGAAGAGATGAACGGGCCTCAGTGCATAATCACTCAACACAAAAACTGTTTAAATTCAACATCAAGATTCAAGAACCAAAAATCGGAAATTACCTTTAAACTTTACAAACTCTTCAAAAATATAAACTTTTTCAATAAAACAAGTTTTCAAAGGACTAATCATTTATCTCTTAATCGGCATATTCTTTAACTACTTCAATATATATAAGTTTGTACACAAATTCAATTAGCTTTGATGCAAAACTAGATAATTTCTTCACACGGGAAGTTCTCTTACACCCTTCAATATAAAGCTAACATGAACATGGTAACTAATATATGGTAGGATCATTTTAGAAGATTGTGCAAACATGATATGCTTTTTTAGGCCAATAATTCAAAAATATCGGTAAATAGATTGCGAAAGGTACATTCATACATGTATAAATAAACTTTGATCTCACACTCGTATATGTACAAAAATCAGGAGTCACACAGAAATGATGAATCGTTTTAAGGTGTGGACATACACAGAGGGAGAGCCCCCATTGTTCCATGACGGCCCTGTTAATGACATTTACGGTATAGAAGGACAATTCATGGACGAAATGTGTGTGGAGGGCCCGAAGAGAAGCCGTTTTCGGGCAGATCACCCCGATAATGCCCACATTTTCTTCCTCCCATTTAGCGTCGCCAAGGTCATCCATTTCGTCTACAAGCCTATCACCTCTACCGAAGGATTTTCGCGGGCTCGCCTACACCGCCTTATAGAGGATTATGTTGATGTAGTTGCTACTAAGTATCCTTATTGGAACAAAAGCCAGGGAGGCGACCATTTCATGGTATCATGCCATGACTGGGTACGTAATTTATTTATTTATTTATTTGAGAGTTAAATATTAGACATCTTCTATCAATATCTTAATTAGTTTTTGTTAGTAAGCAAGTTTCGGTTGAATTCAAGTAAGGAGTTACTATCTATGTTAGATATTGGCGTATTGCAAATTACTAATAAATAAATAAAGTGTATCATACGAACCAATTAATGTTATAGCCTCTACAAGAGTGTAGTATTGATCATATAATTAAGAAGATATATCAATTGATTTATGTAGTATTTCGGATACTATATAGTAACTTAAAAAAACTAATGTTATTAGAAACATAACAAAAAATAATATAAATTAGAGATTTAACACTTAG
Organism: Eutrema japonicum; assembly: GCA_030161315.1. Taxonomy (NCBI): domain Eukaryota; kingdom Viridiplantae; phylum Streptophyta; class Magnoliopsida; order Brassicales; family Brassicaceae; genus Eutrema; species Eutrema japonicum. Next base: position 38,521,880 of record BSQW01000004.1, on the reverse strand, counting down.
TTATATAAATATTTTGCGTATTGAAAATTTCCTGAAATTCTCAAATTTCAAATTATTATTGTTAATTTTCCATGTAATTGTTTGATTCTATATTTATATGAAATATGATAATATACGTTTGGTGTAATTTTAATTTATTTTCAATTAGGCACCAGACGTGATCGAGGGGAATCCAAAGTTGTTCGAAAAATTCATACGGGGACTTTGCAATGCTAACACCTCGGAAGGATTCCGGCCGAGCGTGGACGTATCCATTCCAGAGATCTACCTTCCTAAAGGTAAACTTGGTCCATCTTTTCTTGGAAAATCACCGAGAGTTCGATCTATACTAGCGTTTTTTGCTGGAAGAACACACGGCGATATCCGGAAAATCTTATTTAAACACTGGAAAGAAAAGGACAGTGAAGTACAAGTTTATGAGCGCCTTCCCCCAGGAAAGGATTATACTAAATTAATGGGAATGAGCAAGTTTTGTTTATGCCCGAGTGGTTGGGAGGTCGCTAGCCCAAGGGAGGTTGAGGCGATATACGCTGGTTGTGTACCCGTGATCATATCAGATAATTATTCATTGCCATTCAGTGATGTGCTTAATTGGGACTCCTTCTCCATACAAATCCCCGTTTCTAGGATAAGTGAGATCAAAACGATTCTAGAGAGTGTCTCTCTTGTAAGATACTTGAAGATGTATAAGAGAGTCTTAGAAGTGAAGCGGCACTTCGTGCTAAATCGTCCAGCTCAGCCCTACGATGTGATGCATATGATGCTTCACTCTATCTGGTTAAGAAGACTCAATCTTAGGCTTATTACATAAAATGAGGCCTTTTTGTTACAAATTTATGGGGTTATTCTGAGGTTGGTTTTTAAAGAATTTTTTAGTTTAACATTATATTGTTATTGGTTTGTGGATTTTTATATTTTTAATAGATTCCACTGTTATTCGTTTATGGATTTTAACATTCTTTATTAATTCATTAATATTGGTTTGATGACTTTTAAATTCTATTTAAAATCTATTGTTATTCAAAAAGTTTGGATTTTAATGATTATGTGATTCTGTTAAAATCTAGTGTTATTGGGATATGAATTCTTAACAATTTAACTCATAAAACATAATTTTATAAGTACTATGGGGGGGGGGGGAGGTTATTGGGAGTTGAATTTATATATAGTTTGGTTGATTTTAAAAGTCAAGAGATTTGTCAAATTTGCATAGAGTTTTGTTGAATTGTAGAAGTTTTTTAAACTTGTAAAGAGTTTTGTGTATTTAAAGAATTCATACAAGAATTCTATTATAACAAACTTTAAGAATCCAAGAGATATAAATAGTATTTTGAAAGTTATGTTTTATGAGTTAAATTGTTAAGAATTCATATCCCAATAGCACTAAATTTTAACAGAATCACAGAATCATTAAAATCCAAACTTTTTGAATAACAATGGATTTTGATTAGAATTTAAAAGTCATCAAACCGATAACAATGGATTTATAAAGAATGTTATAAGCCTAAAACGAATACCAGTGGAATTTATTAAGAATATAAAAATCCACTAACCAATAACAGTAGAATTTTAAACTCTAAAAATCTTGGGAAATCAACCTCCCAATAACCCCTCCTGTGTATCCATTGGATTCTCAAAGTTTTCTATAATAGAACTATTGTATGGATTGTTTAAAAACACAAAACTCTCTCCAAAGTTATAACATTTTTACAAATTCAACAAAACTCTAGGTAAATTTAACAAATGTCTTGATTTTTAAAATCAACCAACCCTATGGGGGTGTTATTCAATCATTGGTTTGAAGTGAATTATCTAGGTTTTATATTCTTCAATATTTGAAAGTTAATATCAAGTTTAAGAATTTATGTGTGTAGATTCTAAAATCTCTGCAGTATATCTTGGATTTTGTTTTTTTTTAAAATAATTTACTCATTAAACTCTATTAAACTTCATTTGAAATAACTCAATATACAAAGATTTTAAAATTAATTTAGTTTTGAATAACACTAGATTTTAATGAAGTATTTAAAATCTTGATTGAGTAACACCATACTTTAAAATCTATTAAACATGATTTATAAACAAAAGATCCAATAATACTGGATTTTAAAATATAATTTAGAATCATTAATTGAATAACAACATATTGTGATTGGATTCAAATTCTATTAAAAACCATGATTGAATAACACCCCCTATATAAATCCAACTCCCCGTTTAAATAACACCTCCTTAGTTTGAATGTCTATTATAAGTGAGTTCATATGAGTTACTAGCTTTGTATTCTTACTATAAATAGACATCATTCTCTCTTGTATATACACAACAATAAACACAAGATCAGAGAGTTTCATATTAATTAATAAGTTAAACTAAACATTTTCTATTTCTCTTTTTGATATTCTTGTTCTAACATTTTCGATCAAAAGTAACAGTGTGATGCGGACATCAAACCAGCAGTTGAAGATAGTGTAGAAGATGCCTAGACGTGTGGACACCATAGAGAAGATTTTGTTTCGAGGAGAATATATCACCCATGGTACGAGTGTTACTCGTGCAGTGGCAGAGCTATAACTTTTTCTTACCATGGGCATAACTTGTTTTATAAGAAAAATGTAGTTTATAAATTATCAAAAATAAAACTACAAATGTACTCTACGTTCACCCATAGTTTGAAATCTTTTTATTACAATTTTTTATTTATTATATCTTCAAATATTTGTTTTCGATAAAAAAAGAGAGACAATAACTTAGAAACTAATCACCGATGCGATTTCGTAATACTGTCTTGACAATCTTCATTCCAGAAAATATCTCTCAACGGTTGCGGTAGCAACATGCAAAGTCAAAGCTAACTTCAAAAGTCTATAAATCAAAGTATGATAAAGATTTTTCTTGGTTTCTACCATCACTCGTGCTAGGTCTCCAAGATTTCTCAAATGAACAAACTTTTCATCTTCTCGTGCATTATAAATTTAAATGTCAAGTTGCTGCTAAAGAGATATGCACTCCACACGACTAAAATCCCCAGGATAAAATTCAGCTAATCTCAAGAATTTTCTTTATCAAACTCACGAAATGAATCACAAGGACTTAAAGCTGATGTGCAAACGAGTAATTCAGACTTTACCTCGTTAAAACATCCATTAAACTGTTGAAGTTGCATATCAAAAACAGTATAAAATAATTAACTTGGTAATGATGCAAGTTGGTTATGTTGGTCTTTTTGCGTGGCTTTCTTAGACCGATGAAATCGGCCTCCATGTTAAGAATTCCAGTGTCGTGTTTCTCACAAAAATCTAAATTTTTCTTAACGAAAGAATCTCATCTATCATCCCTTAACTTTTGTAGTTGTCGCTGATAAACTGTGTTTTAACCGGTTTCTAACCCTTGTTTTTTTTATAGAGTCAAAGTTTGTTTTAAGAGTCTTATAGTGCTTTATCGAGTCTTTTCAGGTCTTAGGTGACTTTGGGAGAAAATGAGCCGTTTTGGGTGAAAATGAGCATATGGAGATGTAGAATCATGCAGAGACGTCAGAAGTTTAGCATTCGTTGAAGACCTTCCCACCGATGGATGGAGCTTTCATTTGAAAGTAGTTTGAGGTCATTATAACGGTGCGATCAACAGTTATGCCGGTTTTAGTGAAGACAGTCCAGTATGGCGAGAATAAGAAGCATGTGCAGGAATGTAACCAGCAGGCAAAAACGATTGATCGGTCCTAAAAAGGATCGATCGATCCTTTTCCCAAATGATCACCATAAAGCTTTTCGATCGATCGATCCTTTCCAGTACCGACCGGTTTAGCAACGCAGAAAAAATGAAATTTCGGTTTTCACTTATTTTGGACCGGTTTCGCCTAGGGATTGGGGAAAACGTGTTTTAGACCTATATATTCTATTTTTCAGCCATTTTTTAGGCTAAGCTTTATTTTTCTACAGACTTTTACATCTCTTTCTTTGGGGAGACGAATCTCTGACTCTACAAGCTTTTGAGAAGATTTATGAACCCTAATTTATTATTTCTATTGGATTATGATTTCTTTTTCATCTCTTTGTGGTTTCTCTGATTCTATGTCTGAGTAATCTCTTAGTTAGGTTTTAGGGTTTCAAGGGAACTTCATGAATCGTTGAATCAGATTGGTTAGAATAGGGATCTGCTGAGAGACAAGATGAGGTTGAGACAGAACATGCTGAAAGACAAGGTAAGGTTGAGATAGAACCTGCTGAGGCTGAGACAGAACCTGAGAATTGTGAGAAAGACAAAGAAGAATGTGCGAGAGAGAATGTAGATGAACAAGAAGAAGTAGTAGTGCAAGAAGGAGGAGATGATGCAAGGTTTTAGGATTTTGTAGAAGAAATTCGTCTTAATGAGGATGGTGAAGTGATTGGTGAAGGTTATGAGGATGTTGGTGAACCTGTTATTCATGATGGGCACGAGACTTTGGTTGATGATGAGGCTGAAATGGAGAGACAATGTAGGGATTCTGATAGATCGGAACCTGTTGTTGATACAGATGATGAATGGGAAGATTTCAGTAGAAAGGAAACATAGATTTTAAGAACTGCATACAGTAATTTGAAAGAACCATACTTGTGGTTAATGCAGACTTTCAAGACTGGTGAAGAGTTTTAAGAGCAGCTATTGAGGTACGTATGTCTTAAAAACCAACTATGATATCAAGCAGTTTAGGTGGGAGAAGAATAACCTGGCGGCAGTGTGTACAAATGAGAAATGTCCTTGGAAGATCTATTGCTCAATTGAGAGGCCAAAAAGAAATGGATGGTAAAAACCTATGTGGATGCACATAACCATATGAAGAGTAGCAAAGCTCGGATGCTGAAACAGGCAATTATTGGAAAGTAATATAAGGATGAAGCAAGGAGAAAGCCTGGTTTAAAGTGGTGATATATCATGGTTTTTACCCGCTTTTAACCATGATATAGGTCTTATTTACAGAGTCTTTCTAGTATTTTTGGAGTCTTTTTTAGTCTTTTCAGGTTTAGATACGTTTGGAGCTTAATTGGAGATATTGAAGCATTTTGGAGCATTATGGTCCTTGTGTCGAGCGATACAACCTGGTGTCGATCGATACCACTTAATGTGTCGGTCGACACCGACGACACAGAGTCCTTGTGTCGATTGATTTATGGTGTCGATCGACACCGACGTCTTGAAGAAAGGAAACACGACTTTTTACAAGTCTGAAGAATTTTCACTTTGGTCCAGAAGTCTTTATTATTTACAAGAAGCCCCAAAACGTGTTTTAGTTTATAATTAGGGTTTTCAGCCACTTGTTTTGGCTACGCTTTATTTTACTTTGATTTTGGGAGAGAGCTTTTGAGGGAGACAAGTCTGAAATTTTGTTCGTCCGAGAGAAGATTTTGAGCCCTTTGTTTACTGTTGGGCCCAAATTCCACACTCAAAATCCAGGTTGATTATTTGGGCCAGCAATCAAGCTCTGCTCACTGAAAAGCCTCGTAAAGCAAGCTCACAAACTGGGAAAGAGTCGAGTACGCAGGAATGGGGAGATCGTAGGAAAAAGGAGCTCGTAGCAAGCCGGTCAAAGACATTAAATGTGTTCTCCCCAGAATCAAGCTGAGCATTCAATTGAAGATCACAAATTCATTTCGATATTTTGAATGAGATTGAGACGTTTGCATTCTTTAAACTTGTATAAGTTTGAGGGTGAACTAAATTGTAAGAAGGATCGGATTCTTGGCTAAAATAATATATACAACTTTCTCTTTCTAAATTTCTTAAGTTATTCTCTAAAAACATACGACCTAAAAAGCTGAGAATCGATGTTGTGAGATTCTGCTCTCACAATTTGGCGCCGTCTGTGGGGAAGAGCAAGACAACTTCCTCTTTGTAGACCTACGAAACTAACCACAAAAAAGAAGACAATGGCGGACACAACAAGTGCGGCGGTTACTACATCATCCGGAGTCATAAACACCTCCATTTCTCTAACTCAGTCCGCCGACATCACTCCAATAAACCTGGACGGAACGACAAACGTTCCCATACCACCTCGGGAGCAAGCGTCTTGACTGGGATCGACGATATTGTCAACCCCTCGGGACCTGCAGCCTTGAACCAATCGGCTCCGGATCAAATAGTTGAGATCCAGAACCTGATATCGTGCCTCATAGAGCAGAATCGCTCAATGGCAGCACGCCAGGATGACCTCGAAAGAGCGAATCGGGCAGGCACGTCTGGGTGGCTCGCCCTCCCACATGGGACACAATCCCTTTTTGCCCCTGGGTAGGGAGGATTGCCATTCCCACCTCCACCGGTGACAAGACTAAACTTTTCCGATATTAATGCTTCAACCAACAGGATGGTCGGCTTAGCCACCGCCTTGCGGTTCAACTCGATGATATCGGATCCCATATTCACTCCTTCCACGGTCCAGGTCGCGGAAGGAGAAGTTACGCCAGTAGCGACCTTACCGGGAGTAGACCCGACCTCGAATCTACTAATCGGCCAAGCTCGCTCTGGGAACGTAAACGAGGTTGAACCTCGGGATAATCCCAATGGCAACAACCATCCTCAACCTGCCGGAGAATCCCTGCTCTGTTTCCCGAGTAATAATGAGAACAACTTGGGATCCAGCAGCCCACATGGGTTTGAGTCAATCACAAAATATTGCGAAGAAACGAACGCCGAGCTACAACGGATGAGATCACAGGTCCACGCTGCTCTAAGCTCAGCAACTGAGATAGACATAGTGATTGATGAAGTCAATCAGACCCCATTCACCTCGCGAATCGCGAGCCCTCAGCTCGGCGATGTCGGGAATATCCAATTTCCTAGGTATAACGAAGAAACCGACCCCAAGGCATTCATGAGAAGTTTCAAATTCGCCTTTTCGAGGGTGCGACTACTCGGGGGCGACCTCGAGTCAGTGCGCTGCCATTTCTTCGCCGAAAATCTAACTGATTCGGACTTGGAATGGTTTACCTCTCTGAAACCGAACTCAATTGACAACTTCACCCAACTTCAAGCTGCATTCCAAAAACAATATTCGGTATTCATCCAGATCGAGACCTCGGAGGCCGATCTTTGGGTACTTACTCAAAAGCCAGGCGACTCATTGCGAACGTATATCGACAGCTTTAAAGCCGTCAAAGCAAAAATTGCTGATCCAACGGCCCTGAAAGCCCTCTAAAACGGATTGCTAAAAACCTCAAAATTATCTGAGGAGCTTACAGTTCGGGAGCCCGTATCACTAGATGATGCATTACATCGCGCTTCGCGCTGGATTATCCTCGAAGAAGCGAGTGCAGCTCAACCAAAGCAGCATGCACCCGCAACCTCGACTAAGCAAGCTCAGACAACCAACTCCCAAGGATCTAAAAAATCCGGGAAAAAGGAGTCACAAGATCAGAAACAAAGCCATGTGATACACTCATACTCAGTGGGAAGCCCACCTCGTAATAGATTCAAGCCTTACGATCCCAGCAAGTGGTGTGATTTCCACAAGATTAAGGGCCACTCGACAGAAGAGTGCCATGAGGTGAAGAAGCAGCACGCTGCCTAATTCGCAGCAGGAGAGCTGGGCTAAATCGAGCTGGAAAAAACTCCTCCGAGGAAGAACTATTATCCAGCTCGAGACGATGAAAAGCGGGATCGCCCATCCGAGGATGATCGTAAGCGAGAACGTTCATTTGAGGACGCGACGAGGCGAGATCCCCCCCAAAGACAGGGAAACAGATCTGCCTCCTCCCAGCACGAAGAAAAGAATTAACTTTATTCATGGAGGATCCCAGCTATGTCGCAACTCCGTAAACTCAATTAAGAAACATCAACGAAGGGTAAACACCGACACGCGTGACAGGACCCCATTCAAGGGACCCGACACGCAAATTTCGTTCTGGGAAAGCGAGGCTGTTGAGCTAGATTCTCCACATGACGATGCTATCCTCATCATGCTAGAAGTGGGTGAATACGAACTCACTAAGATGCTCGTAGACACAGGGAGCTCTGCAGAACTCATCCTCCTAAGCGTCCTTAGGGAAATGGATACACCAGATCACGAAATCGAAAAAAATAAGATGGTGTTAACCGACTTTTCCGGGGAAACCACGCTATCTCTCAGAACGATAAAACTCCCTGTAATAGCAGCCAGAGTAAGAAGAATGGTCGAAATCACAGTGATAGACATGCCAGCTCCATTCAATGCCATCCTGGGAAGAACCTGGATACATTCAATGAGGGTTGTGTCCTCAACATACCACCAGTGCATAAAATTCCCCACCCAACATGGGATCGCAACAATTAAGAGAAGTAAAAAAGAATCTAGAATGTGCTCCATGGCAGGTTTCCAGATCGCAAAGGAAAGTGCTATATACCAACTACAACGAAAAGATGAGCTCACGTACCGCCTAGCCAAAAAGAAAAGTGGTCCAGGCTTCATCGGACCTCGCAAAGACTTTATCGAGAAAATCGTGGTCAACGAGTCTCATCCTAACCAGAAAGTAGGAATTGGGTCCGAGCTCTGCAAGTCCCAAAGGGAACAATTAATAACATTCCTCAAAGAAAATTCCGGCTCATTCGCATGGACAACAACTGACATGCCCGGAATCGATCTAAACATCATTTCACATGAGCTCAATGTGGATCCAAACCATAAACCAGTACGCCAAAAGCGTCGGAAATTTGGACCTGACAGGACCGAGACTGTTAATAGTGAGGTCACCAGGTTTCTAAACGTTGGATTCATCAAAGAAGTAAAATATCCTGACTGGCTAGCAAATCGGGTTGTAGTAAAAAAGCAAAATGGCACCTGGCGAGTATGCGTAGATTTTACGGATATAAACAAAGCATGTCCTAAGGATAGCTTCCCAGTACCGCACATCGACCAGCTGGTGGAAGCTACCGCAGGGCACCAGCTCCTCAGCTTTATGGATGCATTCTCATGATATAATCAAATACAAATGAACCCTGAGGACCAAGATAAAACATCCTTCATAACAGAACGAGGAACGTACTGCTATAAGGTGATGCCGTTTGGCCTTAAAAACGCGGGAGCAACCTACCAAAGACTTATGAACAAGATGTTCGCCAGCCTCCTAGGGAAGACGATGGAAGTCTACATTGATGACATGCTGGTCAAATATCCGAAAGAGGAAGATCACATAAGTCAGATGGGGGAATGTTTCACCTTACCAAACAAGTACGGGATGAAACTCAACCCTTCAAAGTGCACCTTTGGGGTCGCCTCAGGCGAATTCCTAGGTTACATAGTAATTCAACGAGGAATAGAAGCAAACCCCAAACAAATCAGTGCGTTCCTAGAAATGCAACCTCCGAGCTCGGTAAAAGAAGTGCAAAGGCTGACAGGCCGCATTGCCGCGTTAAATCGGTTTATTTCCAGGTCACCGATAAATGTCTCCCCTTTTACCAGTTACTAAAGAAAAACAAAAAATTCATATGGGATGACAAGTGCGGGGAGGCCCTTAAGCAACTAAAAGCGTACCTCTCCGAGCCCCCCATCTTGTCAAAACCGATTGAGGGTGAGCCACTTTACCTATACGTAGCAATCTCCGAAGCCGTAGTGAGTGGCGTCCTCATAAGAGAAGAACGAGCTGAGCAAAAACCGATCTACTACGTGAGCAAATCCTTAGTAGACGCCGAAACCAGATACCCACGAATGGAAAAGCTGGCTCTGGCAGTATTAATCTCAGCTCGCAAACTCAAGCCGTATTTTCACTCTCACCCCATCGTAGTAATGACAACACATCCATTACGCACAGTATTGCACAGCCCCAGCCAGTCTGGCAGGCTAGCTGATGCGAACATGGAAAGCATCACGGAACTTGAGCTTGAACCGGAGCTCATTGCCGAGGATCCTTTGGATATTCCCGTTGGTCCCATGACCCGGGAAACGTCTCGAAGACTTAACGGAGCTGTTCATCATTTACTCGAGGACGTTTGGACCAAGCAAGACGATCATCATACAAATCACGTTTTCAACATGATCATGGCACAACATGGAGATTGAGGTTCGGCCCAAGGTGTAGGTTTGATGTACTCTTTTTCCTACTTATGGTTTTGTCCCAATGGGTTTTCCATAAGGGGTTTTAATGAGGCATTGGGCTTACACCATCATTTTGGCCCAACTTCTTCCATGGGCAAGAGCAATTTCGACCATGGGCATGCCAAGGGTCATTCTTCATAGTCAACAAGTCAAAGTAGTCAAAGTCTTTGGTCCAAATCTCTATTAGTCTTTGCTACTTCTCTAGGCATTGTTTTCCACAGTTTCTTCCTTGTTTTTCCCCACTTATTTCTCTATATAAACTCATGTAATCTCTCATTTCAAATCATCAATCAAATTATCTTTTCTTCTTTTAGAGAGCATTCTCTTTTGTTCCTTGTGAACTTTTCGATTTTCTTGGTGAGTTTTGCCAAGCGAATAATTTCGGTTTATTAAGTGTTCTTCATCAACAATTAACGCAACCATTCATTATCCCGAGTTTGTAGATTCGTCTCTAAGTGAGTTTGGGGATTAAGGTTTCATATACCTTAAGATCTAGCTCCGCGAGTTTATTAGCCAAGGAGTCCACCGCCTCGTTCGTTGGAATCGTCCTAAGTAAGTTTTGGGACTTAGGTTTAATATACCTTAGGATCTTGCTTCACGATTTTAAGGAGTCAAGGATTATCCGTTATCGCCTCGAAGTGCCAAAATTGGGAAGAACGTATCAAGTGGTATCAGAGCCCACTTTGAGGATCCGGTAATATCTATCCATCTTCTAATCTCTTCATATTCTAAATCATCATCTTTCTACCTTTTCATCTTCTATCTTTTCTATCTTTTCTTTTGTAATTTTTGTAACCAGTACAAAAAAAAAAAAAAAATATAGTTCATTAATCAAAAAAAAAAAAAAAAAATCCGAAAAAAAAAAAGAATTCTGGTTGTTTCATTCTTTTCTTTCTATCTTTCACCTTTGATTTATCGTTTGGTTGCTTGTGGAATTCACATCAAGTTACTTTGATTAGTTCTATAGGAACTCTTGAGAATCTCTTTGTGTGAGGACCTTTTGAGAGTAGAGTGAAACACTTTGAGAGAAACACTTGTGAGAAAATCTTTTACTAACGTGTTTGCTTTATTTTACGAGGTACGATGTCAAGCGACGGAACAACTGGCAGAACAACTACCCCACCCGCGCCTAACGTCCAAACCATGTTGACGGAATTTACTCGGATGATGGGAGTAATAAACGAAAGGTTGGCTCGACTCGAAACACGACCAGCGCAAGGAGAAAACCATAAGTAGGAAAAGAGTACATCAAACCTACACCTTGGGCCGAACCTCAATCTCCATGTTGAGCCATGATCATGTTGAAAACGTGATTTGGATGATGATCGTCTTGCTTGGTCCAAACGTCCTCGAGTAAACGATGAACAACTCCGTTAAGTATTCGAGACGTTTCCCGGGTCATGGGACCAACGGGAATATCCAAAATAGCGGAGGCCGCCAACGTCAATATCGTGAACAACAATCCCGTGAACAACGTCAATCCTGTGAACAACAATCCCGTGAACAACAATCCCGTGAACAATGATGGCCGTGAGGAACCGGGAAGAAGGAGGAGATAACGGGCAAGACAAGATCCCAACGGCGAAGATAACTACTATCTTCAAAACGGATACTCATCTAGTGGATCCGAACGGATGCCAAGACGAAGGGAGGCTCGAAATGACCTTGGAGGACTTAAGCTAAAAATTCCACCATTCTACGGCAAAAACGATCCCGATGCCTTGTCTTCGATTGCCAAAATTACACCGACGACAAAAAGATAAGGTTAGCCGCAACCGAATTCTATGGTTATGATATTAACTGGTGGGATCAATTAGTGACCAATAGGAGATGTAATGGCGAACGTCCCGTTGCCACTTGGGACGAGATGACAATGATCATGAGGAGACGGTTCGTACCAAGTCACTATCACCGTGAGCTACATCAACATTTGAGGCGACTTGCCCAAGGTAGCAAGAACGTGGAGGATTATTTCCAAGAGATGGAAACACTCATGATGAAGGCCGACGTCGAGGAACACGGAGATGCGACCATGGCAAGATTTCTTTCGGGCCTTAACCGCGATATTCAAGATCGGCTCGAGATGCAAAGTTATGCGAACATTGACGAAATGTTGCATAAGGCGATCTTGGTAGAGCAACAACTCAAGAGAAAGAGCGTTTCACGCCCAAGTTTTGGATCCAACTCAAAGCCAAACTATTTCAAGGAGGATAAGCCGAGCTTTAGGCCAAAACTGGATTCGAAACCGAAGTTGGAGACAAAACCAATCGCTACCGGCCATGACTACCGAGGTAAAACCGAGAGCTCTAATTTGAGAAATCGTGACATTGAGTGTTATAGGTGCCATGGGAAGGGTCACTATGCCAATAAATTTCTGAACCAAAGAGCCATGATACTCAAGGATAACGGCGAGATAGAAACCGAGAAGGAAGGATCCGATTCTATCCAATCTCTAGAGGATCACGAGGAATATACGGTTAGAGGAGACCTTTTGGTCATAAGGAGGGCACTAGTGGTGCAAGAAAAAGGTAAAGATGAGGAGCAACGTGAAAACCTGTTTCACACAAGGTGAGTGGTGAATGGCAAAGTTTGCAGCCTTATCGTTAATGGCGGGAGTTGCACGAACGTGGCAAGCACGACCATGGTAGAGAAACTCAAGCTCCAAACACTTAGACATCCCCGACCATATTCTCTTCGATGGTTGAACGAACAAAATATGAAGGTAACCAAGCAAGTTAAGTTTTCGTTGTCTCTTGGTAAATACGAAGACGAAGTGTTGTGTGATGTACTACCCATGGAGGCGGGACACATTCTTTTGGGTAGGCCGTGGCAGTATGATCGCTAGGTGGTTCATGACGGATACACCAACAAGCACACGTTCGAATTCAAAGGAAAGAAAATCACTCTTGTTCCTTTGAAACCGCAAGAGATCTACCAAGATCAATTGTCCATTGAGAAACGAAAGGTAAACACTTTGAGCGATCCCCTAAACACTTCTCACTCAAAAGAAAAAGAGAGTCCGAGAGAACCCAAGAAAAAGGCCTGTGAGAGTAAACCCGTGAGACAGTCCAATTTCTTTGTGAGGACGGGTGAGATCAAAAAGGCTCTATACTCTAATGCACCAATGCTCTTGCTTGTTTACAAAGAAACTCTTTTGAGTTTAACTGATCTTGAGCCGGAACTTCCGAGGAATATTATTTCTCTTTTGCAGGATTTCGATGATGTTTTCCCCGACGAAAGCCCTTGCGGTTTACCACATATTCGAGGAATAGAACATCAGATCGACTTTCTTCCCGGAGCTTCACTTCCGAACCGACCTGCTTATCGGACCAATCCCGTGGAGACAAAGGAGTTGCAAAGGCAAGTTGGCGAGCTCATGGATAAGGGAAATATCCGAGAGATCATGAGCCCGTGCGCGGTACCAGTTCTGCTTGTGCCAAAGAAAGACGGCACTTGGCGCATGTGTGTTGATTGCCGAGCAATCAACAACATCATGGTAAAGTATCGCCACCCTATCCCTCGCTTAGATGACATGCTAGACGAATTGCATGGTTCATGTGTGTTTTCTAAGATAGATCTTAAGAGTGGTTACCACCAAATTCGTAAGAAGGAAGGTGACGAGTGGAAAACGGTATTCAAAACTAAGCATGGTTTGTATGAATGGCTTGTGATGCCTTTCGGGTTAACCAACGTGCCTAGTACTTTCATGAGATTAATGAATCATGTCTTAAGAGCATTCATAGGCATTTTCGTGGTTGTTTACTTTGATGACATCTTAGTTTTTAGCAAAAACCTAGATGATCATATAGGGCATTTGAAATCGGTTCTAGAAGTGCTTAGGAAAGAACAACTTTTTGCCAACTTGAAGAAATGCACATTTTTCACAGATAATCTTGTTTTTCTAGGCTTTGTTGTGAGTGCACAAGGCATTAAAGTTGACGAGGAGAAGGTGAAGGCAATCCGTGAATGGCCCAGTCCAAGGACGGTTGGCGAAGTCCGAAGCTTCCATGGCCTTGCCGGCTTCTATCGGCGTTTCGTGAAGGACTTTAGTACCATAGCCGACCCACTCACCGAAGTGATCAAGAAGGATGTCGGATTTAAATGGGCCGAAGCACAAGAAGCGGCATTCCAATCCTTAAAAGAGAAGCTTACTAATGCACCCCTTTTAGCTTTGCCTAACTTTCTTAAAACGTTTGAAATCGAGTGCGATGCTTCTGGTGTAGGTATTGGAGCTGTTTTGATGCAAGACAAGAGACCCATTGCCTTTTTCAGTGAGAAGCTTGGAGGAGCTACGCTGAATTATCCAACTTACGACAAGGAGATTTACGCTTTAGTTCGGGCTTTGCAAACATGGCAACACTACTTATGGCCGAAGGAGTTTGTGATTCACACAGACCACGAGTCACTCAAGCATTTGAAAGGCCAACAGAAACTCAACAAGAGGCATGCTCGGTGGGTTGAGTTCATAGAAACATTCCCTTACGTCATCAAGTACAAGCAAGGTAAGGAAAATGTTGTTGCGGATGCGTTATCCCGAAGGTACGTTTTACTCTCTACTTTGGAAGCTAAGTTGTTGGGCTTTGAACAAATCAAGGAGCTTTATGAGACCGATACTGATTTTGGAGAAGTGTATAAGGCTTGTGAAAAGTTTGGTTCAGGTCGCCACTATAGGCAAGACGGTTTCCTCTTCTTTGATAACCGTTTGTGTGTGCCTAATTGCTCTCTTCGAGATTTGTTTGTTAGGGAATCTCACGGAGGCGGCTTGATGGGGCATTTTGGAGTTGCTAAGAAACTTCAAGTGATGCTAGATCACTTTCATTGGCCGCACATGAGGAGGGACGTGGAACGAATTTGCGGAAGGTGTGTCACTTGCAAACAGGCCAAGTCTAAGGTTCAACCGCACGGTTTGTATACCCCTTTACCCATTCCTACTCATCCTTGGAATGATATTTCTATGGATTTCGTGCCTTGGTTTGCCTAGGATTAGAACTGGAAAGGATTATATCTTTGTTGTGGTAGATAGATTTTCGAAAATGGCTCATTTCATTGCATGTCACAAGACGGACGATGCATCACATATAGCTGATTTGTTCTTTAGGGATATAGTTCGTATGCATGGGATGCCTAGAACTATTGTTTCGGATAGGGACACGAAATTTCTGAGCTACTTTTGGAAGACTCTTTGGGCTAAGCTAGGTACTAAGTTGTTGTTTTCAACCACTTGTCACCCACAAACCGATGGTCAAACGGAAGTAGTTAATCGAACCTTGTCCACTATTTTGCGTGCTTTGATTAAGAGGAACTTGAAAACTTGGGAAGATTGTTTACCACATGTTTAATTTGCATACAATCATTCCATTCATTCGGCTACTAAGTTTTCTCCTTTTCAAATTGTTTACGGCTTTAACCCATTATCTCCTTTGGATATAATCATGTTGCCTTTGAGTGAAAGAGTTAGCATGGACGGGAAAAAGAAAGCTGACCTTGTCAAGCAGATCCATGAAAAAGCTCGGCTAAACATTGAGGAGAAGACCAAGCAATATGCAAGGAAAGCCAACAAAGGAAGGCGCAAACTCGTTTTCAACGTAGGCGACAAAGTGTGGCTTCACTTAAGGAAAGAACGGTTCCCGGAGGCAAGGAAATCAAAACTTATGCCAAGAATTGAGGGACCGTTCGAGATAGTTCAACGGATCGGCGATAATGCTTACCGTCTTGATCTTCATGGTAAGTATAACGTGAATTCAAGCTTCAACGTTTCTGATTTAGTTCCCTTTGTGGCAAATGATGCGGATTTGAGGTCAAAACCTTTTCAAGAGGGAGGGGTTGATGCGAGCATGGAAAGCATCACGGAACTTGAGCTTGAACCGGAGCTCATTGCCGAGGATCCTTTGGATATTCCCGTTGGTCCCATGACCCGGGAAACGTCTCGAAGACTTAACGGAGCTGTTCATCGTTTACTCGAGGACGTTTGGACCAAGCAAGACAATCATCATCCAAATCACGTTTTCAACATGATCATGGCTCAACATGGAGATTGAGGTTCGGCCCAAGGTGTAGGTTTGATGTACTCTTTTTCCTACTTATGGTTTTGTCCCAATGGATTTTCCATAAGGGGTTTTAATGAGGCATTGGGCTTACACCATCATTTTGGCCCAACTTCTTCCATGGGCAAGAGCAGTTTCGACCATGGCCATGCCAAGGGTCATTCTTTATAGTCAACAAGTCAAAGTATTCAAAGTCTTTGGTCCAAGTATTTATTAGTCTTTGCTACTTCCCTAGGCATTGTTTTCCACAATTTCTTCCTTGTTTTTCCCCACTTATTTCTCTATATAAACTCATGTAATCTCTCATTTCAAATCATCAATCAAATTATCTTTTCTTCTTTTAGAGAGCATTCACTTTTGTTCCTTGTGAACTTTTCGATTTTATTGGTGAGTTTTGCCAAGCGAATCATTTCGGTTTATTAAGTGTTCTTCATCAACACTTAACGCAACCATTCATTATCCCGAGTTTGTAGATTCGTCTCTAAGTGAGTTTGGGGATTAATGTTTCATATACCTTAAGATCTAGCCCCGCGAGTTTATTAGCCAAGGAGTCCACCGCCTCGTTCGTTGGAATCGTCCTAAGTAAGTTTTGGGACTAAGGTTTAATATACCTTAGGATCTTGCTTCACGATTTTAAGGAGTCAAGGATTATCCGTTACCGCCTCGAAGTGCCGAAATTGGGAAGAACGTATCAAGTGGTATCAGAGCCCACTTTGAGGATCCTGTAATATCTATCCATCTTATAATCTCTTCATATTCTAAATCATCATCTTTCTACCTTTTCATCTTCTATCTTTTCTATCTTTTCTTTTGTAATTTTTCGTAACCAGTACAAAAAAAAAAATATATATAGTTCATTAATCAGAAAAAAAAAAAACCGAAAATCAAAAAAAAAAAAAAAAGAAGTCTGGTTGTTTCATTCTTTTCTTTCTATCTTTCACCTTTGATTTATCGTTTGGTTGCTTGTGGAATTCAAATCAAGTTACTTTGATTAGTTCTATAGGAACTCTTGAGAATCTCTTTGTGTGAGGACCTTTTGAGAGTAGAGTGAAACACTTTGAGAGAAACACTTGTGAGAAAATATTTTACTAACGTGTTTGCTTTATTTTACAAGGTACGATGTCAAGCGACGGAACAACTGGCGGAACAACTACCCCACCTGCGGCTAACGTCCAAACCATGTTGACGGAATTTACTCGGATGATGGGAGTAATAAACGAAAGGTTGGTTCGACTCGAAACACGACCGGCGCAAGGAGAAAACCATAAGTAGGAAAAAGAGTACATCAAACCTACACCTTGGGCCGAACCTCAATCTCCATGTTGAGCCATGATCATGTTGAAAACATGATTTGGATGATGATCGTCTTGCTTTGTCCAAACGTCCTTGAGTAAACGATGAACAGCTCCGTTAAGCCTTCGAGACGTTTCCCGGGTCATGGGACCAACGGGAATATCCAAAATAGCGGAAGCCGCCAACGTCAATCCCGTGAACAACAATCCCATGAACAAAGTTTCCCGTGAACAACAATCCCGTGAACAATGATGGCCGTGAGGAACCGGGAAGAAGGAGGAGAGAACGGGCAAGACAAGATCCCAACGGCGAAGATAACTACTATCTTCAAAACGGACACGCATCTAGAGGATCCGAACGGAGGCCAAGACGAAGGGAGGCTCGAAATGACCTTGGAGGACTTAAGCTAAAAATTCCACCGTTCTACGGCAAAAACGATCCCGATACCTTTCTAGAATGGGAGAAGAAGATCGAGCTTGTCTTCGATTGCCAAAATTACACCGAGGACAAAAAGATAAGGTTAGCCGCAACCGAATTCTATGGTTATGCTATTAACTGGTGGGATCAATTGGTGACCAATAGGAGACGTAATGGCGAACGTCCCGTTGCCACTTGGGACGAGATGACAATGATCATGAGGAGACGGTTCGTACCAAGTCACTATCACCGTGAGCTACATCAACATTTGAGGCGACTTGCCCAAGGTAGCAAGAACGTGGAGGATTATTTCCAAGAGATGGAAACACTCATGATGAAGGCCGACGTCGAGGAACACGGAGATGCGACCATGGCAAGATTTCTTTCGGGCCTTAACCGCGATATTCAAGATCGGCTCGAGATGCAAAGTTATGCGAACATTGACGAAATGTTGCATAAGGCGATCTTGGTAGAGCAACAACTCAAGAGAAAGAGCGTTTCACGCCCAAGTTTTGGATCCAACTCAAAGCCAAACTATTTCAAGGAGGATAAGCCGAGCTTTAGGCCAAAACTGGATTCGAAACCGAAGTTGGAGACAAAACCAATCGCTACCGGCCATGACTACCGAGGTAAAACCGAGAGCTCTAATTTGAGAAATCGTGACATTGAGTGTTATAGGTGCCATGGGAAGGGTCACTATGCCAATAAATTTCTGAACCAAAGAGCCATGATACTCAAGGATAACGGCGAGATAGAAACCGAGAAGGAAGGATCCGATTCTATCCAATCTCTAGAGGATCACGAGGAATATACGGTTAGAGGAGACCTTTTGGTCATAAGGAGGGCACTAGTGGTGCAAGAAAAAGGTAAAGATGAGGAGCAACGTGAAAACCTGTTTCACACAAGGTGAGTGGTGAATGGCAAAGTTTGCAGCCTTATCGTTAATGGCGGGAGTTGCACGAACGTGGCAAGCACGACCATGGTAGAGAAACTCAAGCTCCAAACACTTAGACATCCCCGACCATATTCTCTTCGATGGTTGAACGAACAAAATATGAAGGTAACCAAGCAAGTTAAGTTTTCGTTGTCTCTTGATAAATACGAAGACGAAGTGTTGTGTGATGTACTACCCATGGAGGCGGGACACATCCTTTTGGATAGGCCGTGGCAGTATGATCGCAAGGTGGTTCATGACGGATACACCAACAAGCACACGTTCGAATTCAAAGGAAAGAAAATCACTCTTGTTCCTTTGACACCGCAAGAGATCTACCAAGATCAATTGTCCCTTGATCAACGAAAGGTAAACACTTTGAGCGATCCCCTAAACACTTCTCACTCAAAAGAAAAAGAGAGTCCGAGAGAACCCAAAAAAAAGGCATGTGAGAGTAAACCCGTGAGACAGTCCAATTTCTTTGTGAGGACGGGTGAGATCAAAAAGGCTCTATATTCTAATGCACCAATGCTCTTGCTTGTTTACAAAGAACCTCTTTTGAGTTTAACTGATCTTGAGCCGGAACTTCCGAGCAATATTATTTCTCTTTTGCAGGATTTTGATGATGTTTTCCCCGACGAAAGCCCTTGCGGTTTACCACCTATTCGAGGAATAGAACATCAGATCGACTTTGTTCCCGGAGCTTAACTTCCGAACCGACCTGCTTATCGGACCAATCCCGTGGAGACAAAGGAGTTGCAAAGGCAAGTTGGCGAGCTCATGGATAAGGGACATATCCGAGAGAGCATGAGCCCTTGCGCGGTATCAATTCTACTTGTGCCAAAGAAAGACGGCACTTGGCGCATGTGTGTTGATTGCCGAGCAATCAACAACATCACGGTAAAGTATCGCCACCCTATCCCTCGCTTAGATGACATGCTAGACGAATTGCATGGTTCATGTGTGTTTTCTAAGATAGATCTTAAGAGCGGTCACCACCAAATTCGTATGAAGGAAGGTGACGATTGGAAAACGGTATTCAAAACTAAGCATGGTTTGTATGAATGGCTTGTGATGCCTTTCGGGTTAACCAACGTGCCTAGTACTTTCATGAGATTAATGAATCATGTCTTAAGAGCATTCATAGGCATTTTCGTGGTTGTTTACTTTGATGACATCTTAGTTTTTAGCAAAAACCT
Source organism: Eutrema japonicum (assembly GCA_030161315.1). Lineage (NCBI taxonomy): Eukaryota > Viridiplantae > Streptophyta > Magnoliopsida > Brassicales > Brassicaceae > Eutrema > Eutrema japonicum. The sequence continues at coordinate 38,501,951 of BSQW01000004.1, read as the reverse complement.
AGATGATCATATAGGGCATTTGAAATTGGTTCTAGAAGTGCTTAGGAAAGAACAACTTTTTGCCAACTTGAAGAAATTCACGTTTTGCACAGATAATCTTGTTTTTCTAGGCTTTGTTGTAAGTGCACAGGGCATTAAATTTGACGAGGAGAAGGTGAAGGCAATCCGTGAATGGCCCAGTCCAAGGATGGTTGGCAAAGTCCGAAGCTTCCATGGCCTTGACGGCTTCTATCGGCGTTTCGTGAAGGACTTTAGTACCATAGCCGCCCCACTCACCGAAGTGATCAAGAAGGATGTCGGATTTAAATGGGCCGAAGCACAAGAAGCGGCATTCCAATCCTTAAAAGAGAAGCTTACTAATGCACCCCTTTTAGCTTTGCCTAACTTTCTTAAAACGTTTGAAATCGAGTGCGATGCTTCTGGTGTAGGTATTGGAGCTGTTTTGATGCAAGACAAGAGACCCATTGCCTTTTTCAGTGAGAAGCTTGGAGGAGCTACGCTGAATTATCCAACTTACGACAAGGAGCTTTACGCTTTAGTTTGGGCTTTGCAAACATGGCAACACTACTTATGGCCGAAGGAGTTTGTGATTCACACCGACCACGAGTCACTCAAGCATTTGAAAGGCCAACAGAAACTCAACAAGAGGCATGCTCGGTGGGTTGAGTTCATAGAAACATTCCCTTACGTCATCAAGTACAAGCAAGGTAAGGAAAATGTTGTTGCGGATGCGTTATCCCGAAGGTACGTTTTACTCTCTACTTTGGAAGTTAAGTTGTTGGGCTTTGAACAACTCAAGGAGCTTTATGAGACCGATACTGATTTTGGAGAAGTGTATAAGGCTTGTGAAAAGTTTGGTTCAGGTCGCTACTATAGGCAAGACGGTTTCCTCTTCTTTGATAACCGTTTGTGTGTGCCTAATTGCTCTCTTCGAGTTTGTTTGTTAGGGAATCTCACGGAGGCGGCTTGATGGGGCATTTTGGAGTTGCCAAGACACTTCAAGTGATGCTAGATCACTTTCATTGGCTGCACATGAGGAGGGACGTGGAACGAATTTGCGGAAGGTGTGTCACTTGCAAACATGCCAAGTCTAAGGTTCAACCGCACGGTTTGTATACCCCTTTACCCATTCCTACTCATCCTTGGAATGATATTTCTATGGATTTCGTGCTTGGTTTGCCTAGGACTAGAACTGGAAAGGATTCTATCTTTGTTGTGGTAGATAGATTTTCGAAAATGGCTCATTTCATTGCATGTCACAAGACGGACGATGCATCACATATAGCTGATTTGTTCTTTAGGGATATAGTTCGTTTGCATGGGAAGCCTAGAACTATTGTTTCGGATAGGGACACGAAATTTCTGAGCTACTTTTGGAAGACTCTTTGGTCTAAGCTAGGTACTAAGTTGTTGTTTTCAACCACTTGTCACCCACAAACCGATGGTCAAACGGAAGTAGTTAATCGAACCTTGTCCACTCTTTTGCGTGCTTTGATTATGAGGAACTTGAAAACTTGGGAAGATTGTTTACCACATGTTGAATTTGCATACAATCATTCCATTCATTCGGCTACTAAGTTTTCTCCTTTTCAAATTATTTACGGCTTTAACCCATTACCTCCTTTGGATCTAATCTCGTTGCCTTTGAGTGAAAGAGTTAGCATGGACGGGAAAAAGAAAGCTGACCTTGTCAAGCAGATCCATGAAAAAGCTCGGCTAAACATTGAGGAGAAGACCAAGCAATATGCAAGGAAAGCCAACAAAGGAAGGCGCAAACTCGTTTTCAACGTAGGCGACAAAGTGTGGCTTCACTTAAGGAAAGAACGGTTCCCGGAAGCAAGGAAATCAAAACTTATGCCAAGAATTGATGGACTGTTCGAGATAGTTCAACGGATCGGCGACAATTCTTACAGTCTTGATCTTCAAGGTAAGTATAACGTGAATTCAAGTTTCAAATTTTCTGATTTAGTTCCCTTTGTGGCAGATGATGCGGATTTGAGGTCAAATCCTTTTCAAGAGGGAGGGGTTGATGCAAGCATGGAAAGCAACACGGAACTTGAGCTTGAACCGGAGCTCATTGCCGAGGATCCTTTGGATATTCCCGTTGGTCCCATGACCCGGGAATCGTCTCGAAGACTTAACGGAGCTGTTCATCGTTTACTCGAGGACGTTTGGACCAAGCGAGACGATCATCATCCAAATCAAGTTTTCAACACGATCGTGGCTCAACATGGAGATTGAGGTTCGGCCCAAGGTGTAGGTTTGATGTACTCTTTTTCATACTTATGGTTTTGTCCCAATGGGTTTTCCATAAGGGGTTTTAATGAGGCATTGGGCTTACACCATCATTTTGGCCCAACTTCTTCCATGGGCAAGAGCAATTTCGACCATGGGCATGCCAAGGGTCATTCTTTATAGTCAACAAGTCAAAGTAGTCAAAGTCTTTGGTCTAAGTCTTTATTAGTCTTTGCTACTTCCCTAGGCATTGTTTTCCATAATTTCTTCCTTGTTTTTCCCCACTTATTTCTCTATATAAACTCATGTAATCTCTCATTTTAAATCATCAATCAAATTATCTTTTCTTCTTTTAGAGAGCATTCTCTTTTGTTCCTTGTGAACTTTTCGATTTTCTTGGTGAGTTTTGCCAAGCGAATCATTTCGGTTTATTAAGTGTTCTTCATCAACACTTAACGCAACCATTCATTATCCCGAGTTTGTAGATTAGTCTCTAAGTGAGTTTGGGGATTAAGGTTTCATATACCTTAAGATCTAGCTCCGCGAGTTTATTAGCGAAGGAGTCCACCGCCTCGTTCGTTGGAATCGTCCTAAGTAAGTTTTGGGACTAAGGTTTAATATACCTTAGGATCTTGCTTCACGATTTTAAGGAGTCAAGGATTATCCGTTACCGCCTCGAAGTGCCGAAATTGGGAAGAACGTATCACTAACCAAATGGGCCATCGAGGTGAGCGAGTACGATATCGAATATCGACCTCGGAAAAGCGCCAAAGCACATGTACTAGCTGATTTTATTATCGAGCTCACAGCTAGTAGCCAGGTTACCGGAACGAGTATCGAGACCTGGCAGCTTTACGTCGATGGAGCCTCCTCGAAACAAGGGGCATGTGTGGGAATCCACCATGTATCCCCGACTAACGAAGTCGTGGAACAGTCTTTCAGACTCGGATTCTCAGCATCGAAGATCGAAGCCGAGTACGAGGCCTTAATAGCAGGTCTCCGACTCGCAACTGGAGTAGGAATACGCAAATTGAATGCGTTCAGCGATTCCCAGCTCATTACAAGCCAGTATCATGGAGAATACGAAACCAGAGATAGCAGGATGGAATCTTATCTAGCCATAGTCCATGAGCTAGTCAAACAATTCGAAGCCATCAGTCTAACGCGAATACCGCGGGGTGAGAACACGATCGCAGACGCACTGGCAGCTCTGGCGTCAACCTCGAGTCCACTCGTAAAAAGAGTAATTCCAGTAGAAGGAAATGAAAAACCAAGCATCAAAATCATTAAAGATATCGAGGATTCAATGGAAATAGACAATGACGATATGGAGTTAGACATAATAATAGCCCCAATAACAGGCGACCTACCCCCCCCCCCCCCCCGAAGAAGGAGAAGTCGCAGACCCGTAGCTAGACCTGCTCGACGCCAGGCACGTTACGCTCCGCAAAAAAATGATCGCGAGAGCTGACTGGCGAGTAGCAATTATACAATACATTGAGGGGGGGAGAAGCTCCCCCCAGCAAGTGGGAAGCTCGCAAGCTCAAAACCATAGCTTCAAGATATTGTATAATCAACTCCCGTCTTTACAAGTGAAGTGTAAACAGTCCCTACCTAGTATGCGTCCACGGGCTCGAAGCTTTTACGATATTATCAGAAATACACGGAGGCTCGTGTGGTAGCCACTCAGGAGGAAGGGCATTAGCTATCAGGATCAAAAGGCATGGTTACTTTTGGCCCACCTTGGTCGCTGACTGCGAATAACATGCTAAAGCGTGCGACAAATGCCAACGGCATGCTCCCACGTTACACCAACCTACTAAAAACTTATCTTCCATTTCATCTCCATACACCTTTATGAGGTGGTCAATGGATATAGTGGGGCCCATGATAACCTCGGAAAAAAGAAGGTGTCGCTTCTTACTCGTCCTCACCGACTACTTCACCAAATGGGTGGAGGCAGGAGCTTTCCAGCAAATTAAAGCAAATCACGTACATGAATTCGTATGGCAAAACATAGTCTGCCGGCACGGAGTCCTGTACGAGATTGTTACCGACAACGGTTCACAGTTCATCTCAAATCAATTCCTCGAATTCTGCGGAGATCACGGAATCAGATTAACAACCTCGACCCCACGTTACCCTCAAGGCAACGGGCAGGTCGAGGCAGCAAATAAGCTAATACTAAGCAATCTCAAAAAGCGACTAGATCCCGAAAAGCAAAGATGGTCCGACGAGCTCCCTGGAGTCTTGTGGGCCTGCCGAACCTCACCTTACAAAGCAACCTCAGAAACACCATTCTTCTTGGCTTATGGAATCGAGGCTATGGTTCCCGCTGAGGTTGCAGTCCCCAGCCTGAGGATAGACGTATGTCCCAAAAACGAGGAGCTGAACAACGAGATGCTTCTCGACCAACTCGATGTTATCGAGGAACGCCGAGATCGAGCACTCGTTAACCTTCAAATTTACCAACATCAGGCAGCACGCTACTATAATTCAAAAGTCAAACAGCGAAGATTTCGAGTTGGCGAGCTCGTCCTACGAAAAACCTACGAAAACACAAGGGAAAGGAACGCTGGAAAACTGGGCACCAACTGGGAAGGTCCATACCGGATCTTCGCGGTAGTAAAGGATGGCGTATACAAGCTCGCCAGGATGCACGACAATACACCTGAAAGAAACTCATGGAATGCCATGAATTTAATTAAGTACTATCATTAAAAAGACACTTGTAAAAATCGAATTACGAAAAGGCTTGATCCCTCATCAGGGTACGTAGGCAACCTCACAAGGGTGCAGCTATTAAAATAAATAAAATCTTCTTCCTTGAGCCTGTTAAAAACAGCCTGAGACCTTTCGGCTACCGTCTACAAGTCAAAAGCTCTACTCTATAAATGAACAGCCTTACGAGCTAAAGCGTGCTACCATCTAGCACGACTCGACTTTGCGTCTAAATTGCAGAGTCACAACCTTTTTAGTCTCTAAATGACAACAACCTCTACGTCTAAACTGTATAGGTTACATGCATGCCTCTAAACGGCTTCGACCTTGCGTCTTTAAATCGTCTGGTCAGCTCCCGAGGTCTCTAAACGACATGGGAGCAAGGTCTCTAAACGACCTGGGTCTTTGGCTGAAAACCCGCATTTGATCTAAAAACAAATACAACCTCTAAATGGAAAAAATCATGAATAACCATAAAAAAGAAGGATTTTAAATCATCAAAATAAATAAAGCCTTCTCAAGGGAGCACAAGTTCAAACCAAAAAGCCCACTAGGGCATAAACAAGTTCAACAAACAAACCATAAAAGGGTTTAAAGGCCTCCCCAGGTACCAAGTTCAAAAGAACAACAAAAGACGAAAACAGTAAAGGTATCTCTAGCAAGCTGGTTCAGGTGGTTTATCCTCCAGGGTAGTCTGATTCAAGGGCAGCGGGAACTCCTTCCTAAGCTCCTGAGAACCAAGATCCAGCTGATCATTCAATTGTGCGCTTGGCCCAGCAGGCAGCGTAACCGAGTCATCGGATACCTGAGGAATATCAATTTTACCCAGGGAAAAATATGATACCTGGACGATGGCAAGCTTCGCGTCCAACCTCAGCTTCTCAACCTGGATGCTCTTCTTTTCGGCCTCAAAATCATTGATGGTATGGCTGATAATATCATCGAGAAGAAGGATATTGGATTTACACTCCATAATTTGAGTCTCGGTATCGACCTCGATCTTCTTCTTCTCCCATTTATCCTTTATCCCCAAAATAATGGCACGATACTGCTTGGATATCTCCCTCCTCGCGGCTCTCTCTGCCTTCTTCACCATCTCTTTTTGCCTCTTGGCAAATTTCTTCGAGTCTTCAGTAACCTTCTCAACCTGGACCCTCAAGTCCACTATGTTTTCACTACCTGAACGCAAACCAACCTCAGCAGCTCCGGCTCGCCCCTCGGCGACACGGAGATCCACCTTCAAGTCCTCGTTTGATTTCTCGAACGCAGAAACCCGAGCTTGAGCCTCCCGGGCAGAGTCTTCCCATTTCTTGGCCAAAACAGCTTGGTCCTTAACTTGGCCTGCCAAAAGAGCAACCTCGGCCATCCTCTCCTCGTTCCGAGTGAGCCTCCTCATCAGCTCGTCCCTTTTAGTAACGATGTCTGCAATGGTCCTAGCTGCCCTCTCCACCTCCTCGGGCTGGGTAGCAGAACGAAGATCTTGCTCAAAAGAGGTAATCAGCTCATTGGCGGCGGAAACAACCTGGGAAAGGAACATAAAAACTCAGCAGAGAAATACCAAAGTAAAAAGGAGCAAAGTAAAAACAGCAAAAACTACCTGGCCCATCGCACTTGCAAATTGAACATAGCCCTCAGGCTTCATGTTCTGAAGAGATGGCAAGAAGCAGGATGAATGCCTAACACGCCTAAAGAGATTAGCAAGCTGGGAGTTGTTCTCAACAATTGCCTCAGGTCCGTCAAAGTCGAACCTAAAGGCATTCAAAGAAATACTTCCACTACCCTGAGAACGAGGTGCCACATGCCTCCTTGATGTCTCCTCGTCATCAAAACCATCACCACGAGAGCGCTTGGAGCGAGACTGATGCTCGGCAGAACGACTCGGCTCTTTAGAAGACATCCTGGAAGCTGACTTTTGAGGACCCCTAGCTCAAACATCATGCTGGGCAACCTCAGTTTCATCACCCTTTGGCAGAACGCCACCACCATCTTGATCATCTTTTTCAACCTCTTCTCGTTGCGGGGTCTCAACACGAATAGACTTACCTAAAGCCTCTTTGACCCTCTTATCAAGAGCACCGGCTATCATCGGGACAGGACGCAATCGTATCCTCTCCCTGTAAAAAAGACGCTGCAGCTTCTTAGGAGGAACCATCTTGATGGATTCGGTGGAGCTCTCGCTGCGAGTAAGATCAACCTGGGAGGTAGCAGGGGCAGTATCTGGCACCTGGAAACCAGATGGGGGATCAATCTCAACGCGGGCTAGATCTTTAGCAACGGCCTCGAGTCTCGGGATAATGGACGGAGCCGGAGCCGGAGCTTGAATTTGAAGCAGAGGAGATGGAGGTGGAGAATATGCAAAATCAAGGAAATGGGATCTAAATAAAGAAACAATTCTTATTCTAAAAAAAAAAAAAAATCCCTCCAAACCTATAAGTTGGCAAGCGGCTGCAATGGACAGCCCGTGAGATCGGTGTTCACGAGCTTGCTGAATTCTATCAAGGGAGAAACCCTTCCAGTCGGAACTCTCACCCTTGACGAGGTCGACAAGCTGTTGGACCTCAGCTGTTACTGTCTTTGAAGAATCAATCGACTTTGCACAAAAGAAAAATGGTCATCATATTGGAACAAAAAGATAGAGGCAACAATTAAGATAATCCCCAAAAGGAATGCTCGGATCAACATCCAAGGGATCACGCTGACCAGTGATCTGAGCCCTGGAGTGTCTTAGCACCGACTAGCCTTAAACGGATCTGCTGGAAATTCTGAAATAGAACCATTGCTCCCACCATTTGTCATCCCTCACATTAAATCTAAAGACGGATCGATTGACCTTCGCCGGAAAATAGTAGGTCCCACGAAGATGAGAATTCCACTTGACATTGAAGAGCTGGCGAAAGACCTCAGTGTCAAAAATAATCCCAGACTCCCTGGAACGAATCCAGAGTGCGACAAGAGATCTCATCGCGCTGGGAATAAGCTGCGGGAGGGCAAGTCCGAGATCACTGATAATAATAAAGATAGCTGCTGGGATGGGAAAAGTAAGGCGGCATCTCAAGAAGAACGCGGCATAACCGCATGCATAACCCTCCAGAGGACTCTCCGGGGAGCTATCAGCCGAAGGAACGAGCAAGTTGCTGATGTCGAGTCCGCACAAGGAGGAGATGTTCGCGAGCTCAGCAGCCTAAATCAAGCTCTTCGAGTGAGAATCAAATCGCTCGGCAATGGGAGGAGGAGCATCCAGCTGAGAAGTAGAAGCCATTGCAGAAAAAAGCAAAGAAAATCGAGTTCGAAAAAGAAGGAAATTTGACCGGAAACAATGGAAGCTGAACTTTTACAGAGAAAAATATCTCGGGTAAAAGTAAGAATAAGGAGAAGACAGTTCGATTAATGGAATGAAAATAATAAAAAGAGAAGGGAAAAAGTAAAAAGACATCATTACCTCGGTAAATGGGAGCTAAGGCGGCGTGGGAAGTTGAAGCTATAAGAACTGCTCATTTATACCCACTCGCCCACTCATCCTGTCACATCCCTCAAAAGTCGCGCAAACGTTATAGGATCCCTACAAACTCGCCTTAAGAGCAAGCTAGAGATAAATCAGAGGCCCGAGATTGCGAGATCGTGCCAGTTGGAGGATCAATTAAATCCCGAGATCGCAGTTCCGCATCCTCAATGATAAATCATTAAAGATGTTGGGGGGCAACTGTTGGGCCCAAATTCCACACTCAAAATCCAGGTTGATTATTTGGGCCAGCAATCAAGCCCAGCTCACTGAAAAGCCTCGTAAAGCAAGCTCACAAGCTGGAAAAGAGTCGAGTACGCAGGAAGGGGGAGATCGTTGGAAAAAGGAGCTCGCAACAAGCCGGTCAAAGACATTAAATGTGTTCTCCCCAGAATCAAGCTGAGAATTCAATTGAAGATCACAAATTCATTTCGATGTTTTGAATGAGATTGAGACGTTTGCATTCTTTAAACTTGTATAAGCTCGAGGGTGAACTAAATTGTAAGAAGTATCGGATTCTTGGCTAAAATAATATATACCACTTTCTCTTTCTAAATTTCTTAAGTTATTCTCTAAAAACATACGACCTGAAAAGCTGAGAATCCAGGTTGTGAGATTCCGCTCTCACATTTACTCTCTTTATTATTACTTTTGAGTTCTATTTAATCATGTTGTTTTATTCAATCTCCATGTCTGAGTAGATCTCCTGTTAGGTTTAGGGTTCTCAATAAAGGATCTCTTTGAATGTTAGGTTAATTAGTTGGTTAGGGTTCATAATTTGAATTAGTTCTTCACCATATGTTGTTCTTAAAGCTAATTCTGGATTGATCACCTGGAACTTAGATCTTAGGTTAATCGATTAGGCACGACAGTGCATTTGATGATCTGATAGAACCTAGGGTGAGTAAAATAACTATCTGCAAAGATATTTGGTTTAGTTGTTTTGTGAACATATCGAACCTGGACTTAAAGCTAGTTTAGTTTATAGGATTTGCAAAGAAATTTGGAATTCTGAGATCTAGACTTAGATAATTCTCGCAAGGACAGTTGGTTAATTATAGCTTAGTTGATATTCATATATTTTACATGTTCTAGCATACGTTTTACTTAGAGTTTTGTGCCATTTGCATGCATAATCACGGTTTTGTCTTGCATTTAGGTCTCATTTAGAGTTTAGGACATTTGCATTAGGTCCTAGTGAGTTTTTGCATATTTTGGAGTCTATTTTAGGTGTTTTGGAGAACATTTGGAAACATGGAGTTGAAACCGTCCGGACATGGACAAGGAGAAGGAAGAGTTCACCCAAAGCATCTCAAAGATGTGGCCGGACGATAACCTTCCGGGCTGATTAAGCTTCAATAGTCTTCATAGACGTTTTAGAAGAGTGAGTTATCTGTTCATAGCAGCTTGAATGATGTCATTCCAATAGGCGGTTCAGGAGATACGGGTGATTTATTGAGAACATGTCACTGTCGGAAAATGCAGAGGCAGTCCGAAGCAGCTGCAAGATCATGTCGGATGGAAGCCTTTCCATGCCCAATTTAATCTGAGCTTTTGATGAAAGTCATGTGAAATTGAGTTATATTTCTAACGCAAGAAGATTTAGCTCATTCGGAATAATATTCCAGGAGTTATCGCCGATTTAGTGGACACATATCAATTCTGCCCAATCCAAAATCCGACCCGATTTGCCTCGGTTAGACCCGGTTCGAACACTTTATGTATTTATGCAAATTTTATACATTTCTAAACCTAAGTTTTCTTCTTTCTAGAGTTGGGTTTTATCCCAAACTCTTCTTATAATGATTTTGGATGGATCTTCATCATTAATGCCACTCTAGTGAAGGATTCTTCAACCTTATCTTTTATTTAATGCATCTTCTTTATCTTTATGTCTTCTTTCCTTTTGTTCTTCATGTTCTTTAGTCTTTAGAACCTTTTGTTGGGTTTTTGGATTATGCTTGATTATTGATGGTTTGATGGTTGATTTGTGTTGCTTATGTTCTTAATCCTTGCTTTCCTTTCTTTCTAAGTGATCCTAGTGCTATATTGGGCTTGAAAGAGTCAATTTAGATCAAAGAGAAAATCATGCACACCAAGTGTTCGATGAAATTCCCCTAGAAGCTTAGTAAGAGATAAACATTCTTAACCTATGAGAGTAGTTGCTTAAGGTGTTTATTGGTTGATTTGAATGTTGATATTAATGCTTGCTAATCATTTTATCACAAATGAGAGTTTGATCTTGATTTAGTGATTAGCAAAGCTATTAGTGCCTTGAGAGAGGATTAGTTTTAATTAGTGGTCTTAACCTAAGGAATAGCATAGATTGTGTGTATTAGCATCATTTGTTAATTGTCTTGATGGTTAGATGATGATGATTTAGGTTGCATCTTGTTAGATCCTTCACTTAGGTTGATCTTAAAGCTAGTTTTGGATTCAAAGATCAAAACTAGAGCTTAAACATTTCACGCCCGATAGGTGTTCGATGAAATGCTTGAACCAAACCTTTTGTGAGCTTTTTATGCCTAGCCAATGAGAGTTGATGTCTAGGGTGATTAGTGAACTAAGTGGAATTAGAGATTAAAGCTTGTTAATCATCTTATCACAAACGAGAGTTTGATCTTGATTTGGTGATTAACAAAGTGATTAGTGCCACAAGAGTGGATTAGTCATATTTGTGAATTCCATGTTCTAGGATAGTGTTTAATTCAATCTTTATCATCATTGTTTGTTCATTAATCATCTTCTTGATAGTTAATTCATTTTTCAACACTATTATCTTTGTTTTCTTTCTTGCATTTCATTTTCTTGATTCAAAAATATAAAACCAAAAAAATTTTGCTCTAGCTTAGGAAGTTTCATGTATTCTTGGTGCATTGATCTTAACCTCTTTGGTTCGATACCTCTTATACTACCTAGTATTTAGAGTAATTTATATGAGCTTAACACAAATTCTATTTATCACTTAGTGATTTGAGTTCAAGAACCCGGCTTAACCTGAATCCTAACTAATTAGTTTATCTGCATTCTCTGATTTCCTGAGAAATACCTTGAACATATCTCCTCTCCATTGAATTTACAACCCTTTGATTTACGTTACTACTTTCTTATTTCATTGATTTACTTAGCTTAATTCGAACCTTTATAATATATTGTGCGATTCTTGAGTCTCTGTGGATTCGACCCCTAAATACTACAATCGACAAATCTGTTAGTACTTTAGGGTATTACATTTGAGCTTATCAAATTTGGCGCCGTTGCCGGGGACTCTTAATTCGCCATTAGATTTTAGTCAAGAATTTCGACTAAGTCCGTTAGTATCGATCGATACTAGTAAGGTGTCGGTCGATACTCATCGTTATTTTTGTTACTTACGTGCCTTGTCTTTTGTTTTCAGGTGTATGCCTACTCGAAAAACTAGGAGGAACAAGAGCACTCAGCTAATCAATCTTTAAAACAAGGAGCTAGCTAATTTGGAACGCACAAACAGGACAGCAAGGAGGCCAGCAGAGATGAATAATCTAGTGGTATTGACTCGTGATGATGCTGGAGCCTTGAGAGACCAAGAGGGTCAATTGTGCAATGAGAGAGGGCAACGACTTGATGGAGATGGAAACGTCATTGTCCCTCTAGTTGTTGTTGATGAGATTGCCGCTCCAGCTGCGCGCGGGTGCGAGGGGAATGATGTGGTTAATCGTGGTAGAACGATTGGTGAGTACAACATGCCTGATCAGTTCTATGCCAATCGATCATCGATTTGCCCTCCTGCTTTTCAGAGGAATGACTTTAAGCTGAAACTTGCATACTACACTCTTGTGGGTCAGCACCATTTTCATGGTCTTTCTCATAAACACCTGATGGATCACATTGAGAGGTTTTAGGACTTGGTTACTAGCATCAAATACAATGGTGTGTCCAATGATTTTCTCTTCTGCAAGCTCTTCCCATACTCTCTTGGTGGAGATGCAGCCTATTGGCTTAAGCAGTTGCCGCCTGGATCACTGACTACCTGGGAGGAGACTAAGAATGCATTCTTGAACAATTTCTATGATGATGCAAGATCTGAGGAGCGTAGGAATAAAATCTCCAGATTTGCTCAAGGATCAACTGAGGCATTCAAGGCTGCTTGGACCAGATTCAGATCATATCAGAGGGATTGCCCACAAATGTATTTGGGAGAATATAAGCCTAGGGTAACAGTAGTCTTTTCAACAGGAAAAAACCCATGGTTTTTTTAGTGTAAACGGAGTTTTCTAACATCTGTTCGACGGTTTAACGGGCCTGACGGAATCGGTATTAAAGTTACAAATTTTGAAAGTTGGAGTATTAAAATGGGTGCCAAAATACGTCTGTCTATTTTTATAGGTACTAAAATAGTTCGTGTATTAAACATCCAAATTATGTAGAGTTTATGTATTTTTGGTTTTTTCTGTGACATTTTTGTTTTGGTTTTTTCCCCGACATTTTTTTTTTCTTGGGGGAATTTCTTCCGTCTTTTCTTGCCATTGATTTGGCTCGAAGGGGCTTGAAGGGGCTCGAAGGGACGAAACGAGAGACTTGAAAAACTGCGCTGCCGAAAATCTGTCGTACCCGCCACGACGCCATTTGTAGAGAACTCATATAAACCTGGGACGTCGGATCGGTCACCTCTCCAGATCCAACGGTCAATACTCTTACATTAGCTTTTTCGATAATTGACTTAAATGTACAAGATTTACTATGAATTTTCAGTATTAACTAGGTGTTTAGCCCGCGACTTGCGCGGGTAGAGATGTTTCATCAAATAATCATATTAGTTAGATTATTACCTTTGTTATCGAACATATATTATGAAACTGAACACATATATAACAAAAGTATAACATACGATCAACCAAAAAAGGTAAAAAAATAATAACCAATAATTTTTATTCGTAGAAACTAACGAAGACTGGCTGGATTGGTATAACTGATAGTAAAACAGTAACACTAAGAAGAAGAAGTAGTATGTTGCAGAAGCTGTATACTCTGATTAATGTACATATTTTAAGTGATTGGCAGAGCTGTGAATAATTATATATAAAATTATTTAATATATTTATTCGTAAGCATTAGATCTATAATTATATTTATAATATAATTTATAATATTTTTTTTCAAATTTCAATTATATTATATTTTTATTTAAAATATTATTTGAAAATTAAAAAAATGATAAATATAAGTTTTAAAAGTATTAAATTTACACTTTAATATAAACATAATTTTTTGATATTATTTAACAAAATAAATTAGTTATATAAAATTATTTTATTTTTTTGATATTTTATAGGTTAATGCTCTACCAAAAGTTTCATATGAAAGTATAGAGGGAGGAACATTTGCAGAGCATATGCATCTTCTAAATGTTTTCCTAAATATTTTATTGATTGGTTGATAAAAAGCTTAATGGTTTTTTAAATACTCTACCAATCAATGCCTAATAATTGTATCAAAACCATATTAATTCAAATAAAACAAAATGCCTTTTAAAAAAAATATTATGACACTTCTTTATATCCAACTTTCATAGTCTTATGGTGTGGTTTCATTCTTGGATGTAATCAAAATCTTAAGTCATTTCTTTGTCATTATCCTAGAAACATCAACATAAAACTAACCATGTGAAAAAACTATATTTACATGTTCCTGAAAATTTTAACTTTCTTAAAAATCAAAATAAACTGAAATCGGAAACACGGAATAGATGAACTAACGGTGATAGAGTATTAATCGATTACATGTCCAATGAAGTCTCTCTCTCTTAGTTATTTTTCTAGAGTAAAAACATGTATAAATAATATCCAAGTAAAATATTTTTTATTAAGTAAACTTTAACATTTCGGTTTAGTTAACCTAACATTTGCTTAATATAAGTTTCTATTAAAAAACACACACACTTCAACAATATTGCCGCAATATTTCGTTCATGATTTAAAACTCTCTCTCTCTCCCTCTTCCTAATTTAGGCCTTCTTCGAAAATCACCAGCATGTTCTTCTTCTTCTCCTTCAAGAATGAAAATTCCATAATAAATAGGGTTAGTTTTGCATCCTTCACCTTCTCCTTCACTCTTTATTCTGTTAGTTTACCTTCAAGTATATATCTTCGTCATCTCTTCATTCTCCTTCTTCATATTAATCACACATTTATTCGCTGTTAAAACATCATCATTGTTTCAACCACTGTTTCCTTGTAGTTTACGTGCTTCTAATGTTTTCAAAAATAAAAATACATATAAAATAAAATAATTAAGACCGCCATTACCAAAAAACTACACTTACATGTTCGTAAATGTTTTAAGTTCTTTATCAGTCATATTAAACAAAAATAATTAGAACACGGAAGAGACGAACAAAAATGGATAGAATACCAATCAATTACATGATCATGAAAGCTTTAACTCTTTTAATCTCTCTCTCCCTCTCCGTCTCTTTCTCTCTCTCTCTCTCTCTGTCTTTCTATCTCTTTCTTCCTAGTTTAGGCCTTCCTCGAAAATCACCAGCATGTTCTTCTTCTTCTCCTTCATTAATGAAAACTCCATAATAGATAGGTTTAGTTTTGCATCATTCACCTTCCCCTTCACTCTTTATTATGTTAGTTTACCTTCAAGTATTTTCTTCATCTCTTCCTCTCCTTCTTCATATTAATCAAACATTTATTCGCTGTCAAAACATCTTCATTGTTTCAACCATTGTTTCTTTGTAGTTTATGTGATTCTAATGTTTTCAAAAATAAAAATACATACAAAATAAAATAATTAAGACCACCATTATCAAAAAAACTACACTTGCTCTCTCTCTCTCTCTCACTATCTCGCTCTCTAGATTCCTAACTTAGATCTCCCTCGGTTCTTCCTTGTTTTTCTTCTCTTTCATGGTAGATCAATTCCACAATAGATAGGTTTATTGTTGTCTCCTTCAACTTCTACTTCTCCCTTTTGTTCTCTTAGTTTAACTTCAAGTATCTTCGCCATCTCTTCTTTCTCTTTCTTCATATCAACCACACATTTCTTTGCCTTCAAAACATTTTCATCTTTTCAACCATTGTTTCCTTGTGGCTTCCGTGCGTTTCCTCAAGCATTTCAAAATGGGTTTGGAACCGGTTTATTATTGTCGAATTCAATACCTCTGAAATTTCTTTGATCATACATAAATATGTTTAGTGGGTTGTTGCCATTTTCTCCTCGAGCAATGTTTGTACTATAAATATTATGTTATTTCAGATACTCTCCTTAGTAACACAAGATTTAAGGGTTAATATTACAAACCCAAGCAAATAAAATAGATTTGTTCCAAACTCATAATCGAATATGTGCCAAAACGCATAATAGCAAATCTATCAATTATGGTCGATTAAGAAACATACATCTGAATGAAATAAAGAAAATAGAAATACATATAAAAATAAAAAAGCAAGACCATTATTATCAAAAAAATTACACTTACATGTCCCTGAAAACTTTGACTTACTTGTAAAACAGATTAAACAAAAAATTAGGAATACGAAAGAGACAAACTATTGGGATTAGGTAGAGATTAATGGGCAATGTGTCTTAATCTCTTGGGAGTGTGTGAAGATTGTCCAACATCGGAAGTGGGAAGGGACATTGAGTAATATATAAGAGACTTGGACCAATCCACTCATTGTCAATTGGTTTTGAGTTGGAAACTCATGTAACTTAACACAAACTAACAGAAATCTAATATCGATCAAGTACATGAACCTAAAAAGTTTAACTTTCTCTCCTCGTCCCTCCCTCCCTATCTCTTTCTCACTCTCTTTCTCGCTCCCTCCCTCCCTCCCTCCCTCCCCCTCTTTCTCTCTCTCACTCTCTTTCTCCCTCCCTCTTTCTCTCTCTCACTCTCTTTCTCCCTCCCTCTCACTATCTCTCTCCTTTTCTCTCCCTCCTCCCTCTCTCTCTCCCTTTCTCTCCTTCCCTCCCTCCCTCTCTCTCTCTCCCACCGGCCTCCATCTCTCTCTCTCCAAAACGCGGGTACGAAACAACTTATTTAAATTGTATATCTAAATTTGAAAACAAAATTACCGCAAAAATATAATTTTCATATCAACTACATTATAGTACCATATATAAATAAATGTTATCATATATATGTTACCTTCGATTAAAAATATCTATAAAAAATGAATCCTAACTTATCTTTTCCTTCTTCTTCTTCTTCAACATTTTCAACATTTGGTCATCTTCTTCTTCTTCATCTTCTTTATATTTCGCTTTTTCTTCTTCCTCGTATTTTCCTTATTTTGTTCATCGTCCTAGGCTTCTTCTTTTTCATAATATTCGTCTTCTTCAATTTCTTCTTTTTTTCTTCTGGTTTTCATTCGTTTTCTTCTTCCTCTTCTTCTTCCTTCTCCTAATTCATCGCATTTATCTTCTTTGTCTTCTCTGGTTTCTTATTCTCCAGGTTTTCTTAGCCTCCTTCTCCATCTTCACCTTCTCATACTTTGTCATATTTATCTTTCGGGTCTCCTTCCTCATCTTTAACTGGTGCCTCGTATTTTCTGAATTTTTCTTCATTAGCGTCGTCTTCTTCTTCATTTTCTTGTTTTTTCATCTTCCTCATCTTATCCTTCTTCATCTTCATCGTATTCGACTTCTACTTCTTCTTTCTTTATCGTCTTTGTCGTCTCCGACTTATTCTTCTTATTTTTTCATTCGGTTTTTCTTCGTCTTCTTTCTTCTGGTTTTTCTATTTACAATTATTCTTACTTATCTCGTCTTCGTCTTCGTCTTCTTCCTCTTTTGCTTCGTCTTCATCTATTTCTTATTCTTTATCTTTCGATTTACCTTCGTTCTCGTATTTTCATTCTTCTTTTTAATCGTCTTTAACTCTTTTTTTACCATATTCGTATTCTCCAAATTCTTCTTTTTCCTTTTTCCAATTTTTTTCTCCTCCTCTTTTTCTTCTTCTCCTTCATATTATTTGTGTTTTATATACTTGCAACAGATTAACTCTATTATCATAAACCTCAAGTTTTATCAGAATCAGCTTTACAACTTTCTCTTTAGCTAAAGACTACGTACAAGTCTTTGGCCTAAGTAACAAATAAGATAGCTGCCATAAAAACAAATGTTGATAAACTCATAGAACACTAAAGAGGTTAATTCTGCTTTTTGAGCAAGAAGTTTAATCCTTCAGTATCAAAAATATTAATTACCTAGCAGATTAGTTTCATACTCATAGAAAAGATATTAAAGAAAAAAGGTAATACATCATCGATTGAGAACATGCTGAAACAAATCTTTAGTCATTGTAAACAATAGCCAGAAATGACATGCAGGAATCACCCCTAGCGTCAATCGCGGATCTAAGTTAAAACTTCTTGTAAAAGTAGGAAAAAAATTAGTGATGCCATTGTAATAGATTTATACTGGATAGTAAAGTTATCAAACATTATGAATTGAAGTCTAACAGTGAAAACCAAAAGGCTGATATAAATAAAATAAATTATATTCATATTATATATAAAACTTTCTTAAATTATTTGGACAAATGAATAACCAAATACATGGTAATATACCAATTATAAAAATATCTTAAATTATTTGGACAAATGAATAAGAAATTTATTTTTCTTAGTCTTTTTCCTCGAATTTTTAAATTATTCTTCATTGGCTTCGTCTTCTCCGGCTTCCTCGTTTTTATTATTTGGTTTTTCTTTTTCTGCGTTTTTTACTTCTTCTGCACTTTTTACTTATTCTTCTTCATCGTCTTCGTCTTCTACTTGTTCTTCTTTGTTGTCTTCATATTCTCGAACTTCTTATTCATTTGATTTTTCTTCGTATCTTTCCCATCTTCACATTCTTCTACTTTGTCTTCTTCATCTTCCATTTTTCATCTTCTTTTTTCTTCGTTTTTTTTCTTCCACGTATATTCCTTCTTCCACTTCGTGTTCTATGTTCTGATTTTTTTCTCTGACTTATTCTTCTGATTATATTATTTTTCTTCTCCAAATTTGTCATTTCATTCTTTTTTGTTCAACGTCTTCTTCTTATCCAACTATTTGTTCCCTCTTCATATTTTCCTTCGTATCCTCCATCGTCTTCAACTCCTAGTTCTTCTTCTTTATCATCTTCGTCTTTTTTGACTTTTTAGTCTTTTTTCTTTCGGTTTATCTTTGTTTTCGTCTTCTGATTTTTCTTTATTTTCTTCTTTTAATATTTCTTATGTCTCATCTTCTTCGTTTTCTTCTATCGTATTTGTATTACCCAGCTTCTTATTCTTCCACATCTTCTACTTCTTCTTCTTTGTGTTGATCTTCTTCTTCCTTTTCTTTGTCTTCCGGTTTTTCTTTTTCCTTGTATTTTCTTTCTTCTAATTACTTTTGGAAGTTGTGTATGTATATCTTCACATGTTTTGGCTTAACTATCTTTACATAAACGATCAGTTTCAAAGAATCTTGTGAAGTAGAAACAGAGATAACGTGGACACATATTATCTGACCGTTCTAACATGAACCCTCCTCTTGAAACGAATGGAAAATGTAGTTTGGAGGCTGAAACAAAGTTACAATGTCTAATTTGAGCACAATACACAATCATCTTAGGATGCAAATTTCTTCATTACAACTGTGTAGCAAATAAAATAGATTTGTTCATTACAACTGTGTGTAGCAAATATAGGCCACAACCACTGAAGCAGCAACGCAAACAACAGCAAGATAGACATATATATCTATCTTCTCGCTCCCAGCTTTCTAACCATGTTGGTATTCCGCAGTCCTTTAGTGTCACTATTTATTGTAAAGAAAGTATTTTTCACAATTTATCTTTCCGGTGCAAGCTTTTTAATGTTGTTCTCACTTTAAAGTAGATTATCTTCTGAGGTCTACAAATTTAATACAAGGGTTGTGTCTTGACAAAAAAGAGGAGTTGTTCCCATTTTGTTGGCAACACTTATTAGGTTCTGGAGCTCGTGAATGGCAAGAGATAACATTGGCGCTGTAAACTGACCCTGAGTCACTTTCTCATTACTCTTTATTGTATGGACGTCAAGTGTGGGCATGAGATATAAATAGAGATGGTTGAAAAACTACCAAGCCTTTGACGCACTGTCTTTTTAAGGCCAACTTGAAACCTCTCTTCTTCATCCTCTTCAGCTTGTAATTGTCTTAATGTCTTCCTTCCCACATCTTCATCACCAGGATAGAATATAAAATGCAAGATGAATGATGTTAAAAACAATCGCTAGAATTCAAATGTAAATACACGAACTACAGAGGCACCAATTCTATAAATCTAACTATGAACTATAAGTTCCAACACATTTAACATATTCATTAGTGTCTTCATTGGTTTTTTCGCAAGCTCATCTAATATTCAAGTCCAACAAATCAGTATGCAGAGGGTAAAAATCTAGATCCATGTCACAACTATCGTTCTTTGAAAACATGATAGAGGGAGAGAGAATGAACTACAAAATCATGGATGGAGTGACACACATACGTTAGTTGCATTATATTGAAACATACACGCATATATAAAATACAATACAGTGGGATCCCGTCGTTGGCTCATGTTACATTGATGAGCTTGAGCATTTGTGTATATCCACATGTTACTTCGGTTGGTGAAATTTGCTCATCAATTTCCTTCAACGTTCCCCTAAACTACGCTATCTCCAGCTAAGCAAGGTCAAACTACATGTTCCTCCCCTTTTTTTTTTTTTTTTTGGGAATCTGCCAAATTATATTCCACAATGTTTGTCATCCATACTACAGACCTTGGAGTGGAGAGATTATACAGAAACTCAATTCGACAAACCCATTGCCTCTCCTTTAGAATGCTACGCGTTTAACCAATGCTAAGAACTTCGCCGTATCCGCTGCTGGTCAAATCGGGAATCTACGAATCTGCACTGGCCTCTCATACTTGCCTAAAGATTCACCTGCGTGTCAGCGTATCTTCGGTGCACACAAGTATCATGCTCTTAATTAATTTTCTAGATTTGTTACGTTTTCACCGCATCTCTTATTATATTAAAGTTTGCTTTATTTTATTTTTGTCATACCACAAAACCACTCCTTAGTTTCAAAACTTACAAATAATAATATATATAAACAAAACGTACCTTAATCATCTCTAATACATGATTTTTATTAACTAAACTGCTTATGCAGTTTCATACTGTTTCTTTTTAAACAACATATTATAGACAAATATATTCAACATAATTGATTTGCTCAATTTAAAGGTAATTATATCACTATATGCAAATCAAACACTTCTTGTTGATGCAATTCTATGGATTTAAGTTGAAGATTCTTGATTGCTTCAAGAGCCTGAAACACATCACAAATAAAATAAATTAGAAGGAGATGTGCACCAAATGATTCATAATCAAAAAAGGTCATGGGTCTTGTAAGAGTTTCACCCTCTCTTGGAGTTCAACGTTCAAGCACAAGGATCATATCGATCACGGACTTTAGGAACAAACGATCACTCAACAAATGGGTTGTATTGGCAGGCCTTCCCAAGCCTTTTTGCCTTGCCGCAAACTGCTAGAAAGCATGGTTTGAGAAGATTAAATTATGTCTAAAAAGTTACCTCGTTGACACCAGAAACAAAACTATGCAAACACAAAATACCAAAATTCGCAAACGTGATTCATAAGAAACCAATACCTCGACAGAGCAGTAACGATGTATGAACCGGACAAATATCCCAAAGAGCCAGAACAACCTACACGAACAGAACAAAAAAAAATCACCAAACAATTAGACACACAGAACAATATGCAACGCATAAACAACATCAAAAGCAACAAAAGACAGCAAACATTACCAGGAAAACTCTAACCACGTAAGAACCTAGCAGTACTCGAGCTCTGAATGCCCTAAATGCGGCAAAAAGAAATATATTAGAGATATATTTATAGCCCCAGATCAAGCTACGGTTTCACCCATGTAATACAGATAAGCTCGAATAAATAGAAGCACGAACAACTTTACCTATCTCTACCATCTCAGAACACAAAATCAAGCCTCACAGGATCATCACCGATGTTTAAAGCGGACGAATGTCCCAAAGAGACAAACCAACCTACAAAGTAAAACAAAACATAAACCTATAATCAATTAGCAAGCGAAAATAAAACTAAAAAACAACCATAAAGAGACAGATGCAAAACCAAGTGAGATAACCCATACGAACAAAACAATAAAGCCATATAATCAATTAGCCAAGCAGAACAGCGAACAACACATAAACATCTACAAAAACTTAGATAAAGCTATAACCGAAATAATAAAACACTAAAATTTGAGATATTCGAACAAAAAATGACAACCAAAAGCAAGTTTAAAAGCAAAGATTAAGAGATACAAACTCACAAAAACTGGAACACTCGATCTCGGAATGCCTTTAGGGCGGCCAAGAAGAGTTATATTTATAGCCCACAAGCTAGGGTTTCGACCCCTTTTGTAGATAATCTCGAGCAATAGACAACACAATCGGCCGAACTTACCCAGTCACCGTGACGGCAGGACTATCCAGTCACCGAAACCCAAAAAATAGCATCACAAAACATGGAGAACTATTTAAAACACAAAATTTGAAATACGAAATAAATAAGGACAGCAGATATATGGCCTAAACTATAAAAAAACACAAGCGATCATGTAGAAACGGAAATACTATTTCCAGTCACCGTGACGGCTGGACTATTTCCAGCAACCGAGACAGCCTAACACAAAAACAACAACAAATAAGTCGAAAAGCAAACATTAGAGTGAGTAGATCTTGTAAACAAAGGTAATTAAGTTACAAACAAAGACCACGGGAATAGTGAGAGAAAGCTAACAAAAGAAACAAAAAAGGGAAAAAACGGATCCAAGGTAAAAGGCAAGCAACGGAAAAGAAGGGAATAAGACGATGAACATCACAAAGAAAAAAAAAGCATACCCTGGATGACCTAACTACGATCGCAAAAGATATACTAAACGAAAATAAACGAAGACATATTTATAATCATCAAAGAAGTAGGGTTTCGAGTAAAATAATTAGGGTTTCGGTATTTTATTTTTTGACACACCGGCGGCCGACCTAAAAAAAAAAACAAAGACGGAAAAAACAAAAACAGGCTTTAGCCCAGTCCAAGCATATAAAGCCAAACAAATCGGTATTATGCAACCTGTACCGGTAGACAAATCAGTAGTATGCATTATTTTATAAACTTAGTTTAGACCAAAAACTTAATTTAGACCGATCAAAAGGGTATTGAAGTCTTTTTGGTGAGGGATAAGAGGATAATTAACCACCCCTAGAATGAATGAGAGAGCTCGAAAGCTAAAATTCACTTTGCTTATATTATATATGATGTACCTATAATCCTAATACTTAGGATGGTAAACTGAATAATAGTATGAAAAAAGAATAAATTTGAAAATCAAACCAAACTTTTTTTTGTGGTCATTTATCTTTATTCATATAAAAATTAAGGTACATCAAGAATACATAAAATAGAACCAATACAAGGTGACAAAATAACTAAAATATATTTTGACGATTCTTTTTTCCAAGCAATTTTACTCGCAAATATAGTATCTATCATTCTCTTCCTCAAATTCGTATTCAATCTGATGCGATTTTCATCTTTGGCTATTATCCATGTTTTCACGTATTGTATTAAATTGACCCATTCCCAATTAGGATATAAAAATGTTTGTTGAAAAAGGACCCAATTTACTGATTCTTTCGATCGAAATAAGATTTGAGACTGCCAAATTTCAACGACTGTATGAATGTCGCCATACAACAAGGATGCATCTTCCGATCCAAACCGTCCTACCCTCCATGGTGGTTTCCATGGTATTAGTGCCATATTCAGCAGAATAAAATCACCGGAAAAGATCGAACTAGAAACAACATAAACATATGATTTTTCGGGATCCTACATTCTTCGACCAAGGCACCATTTACAAGGAAACACCGCTACGAGTGCAATAGAAAACTAGCAATATCTTACCAAAGTGACATCGCAATGGGCCTTTTCCACCACTAATATGGAAGATGTTTGAATGGAATCGCGATTCCATAAGCAAACTTTTGTACTAAAACTGGTAAACCCATTGTGGGTAAGACGCCGATATGATCTTTTGGATGGAGAAAAACGCCGGAAAAAACACTACGGATGAGAGAGAGAGAGCGGTTACAACGATGAACCGACCGGTTGCAATAGAGGAAATATGCCATTTGTTGCATGTGATGATGATTTTGACAGGCGGAGACACGAAGGACAACGGAAGACAAAACATTGACGAGACTTGTGAGAACTAACAATCCAGATCCGATGACGGCACCGATTCCGAACAACATTAAGTCCCACAACTTCAATGTCTTCTTTATCTCGTGACCTGATGTGATCATGGATAGCATTGAACCAACAGATGAAGAGCTTGTAGCCGAGAAGCTTGAATCAGCACAAGAAGAACTTGAAGATGAGGAATTTGTCGCCAAGGAGCCTAAGATCATCTCAACTGGTCCTATGACACGAGCAAGGACTAAGGAGATCAAGGAAGCTGTTGTTGGCATTCTTAACCACATTCAGAAGCAACCCAACTACTTAAACCAAGAAAGCAACGAAACAACTCCAACACTCGTCCTAATCCAAGTACAAGATGGCTAGTGAGCTTGTGGTCTATCTTTGCACTCTTTTCCCTATCTTTGTTTTTGTCCCACTTGGGTTTTGCAAAGATAGGTTTTTAATGAGGCAAGGATAGATCACCACACCTAGTTCACTAGCCATGCCGAGGTTCAAGATGCACACTTTCGACCAGCATAGCCTCATCTATTCTCTATCTTTCCTTTTTACTCTTATTTGCGCAAAAGACCTCTGTTTTGTGCCTTTATTTTATTTTCTTTTCTTTTGGGTTATTTTTGCAATTCTTTAAACTTAAGGGGCACTTTTTCCCTTTATAAACTCATGTAAGGTCGCTGAAAACATTACCCTACTTTTTATTAAAAATCGGCGCAGCCACTTCCTTTGAGAGAGACGAGTTCTTCCTCTTCTTCTCTTGATCTTGCTTGGTGCGTAATATCCAGGCTTCTTGTTCTTCTTAAGTGTGTCATATCTTAAGAGAACAAAGGTATATCAGAGGCTCACCATCACCTCTGTGCGACCACATCACCATCACACGCCTTGAAGCTCATCTGCTTGCAAGGATTATCCTGTCACGTTACCAGCTTTAGAGTGGCGATTCTAGGGAGGATTACACCAAGTGGTATCAGAGAATACGCTCTAACAAGCTGGTATTTTCGTTCCTGAACTTTTCCAACTCTGTTTTTAAATTTTTCCAACCCTGTCGAGATTTGCAGACCTGTTTTCTTTGATTTTTTGTGTTTAAGAGGTCTGGTTTCTTGTAGTTTCTGTGTTAGTTCATCATTAGTAACCTGTTCTAGTAGTTAGCTTCACCCAGAAATCAAAAAAAAAAAAATTATATCATAGAGATAGAAGAAGCTGTGCGCGGCTAGTTAGGGTTCTTAGGGGAAGATCAAACTATTCATTTTTGAGTTCTTAGGTCTGTCGAAAATTTTTGTGTTAAAATTGCTTCTAGTGAGTTGATTAAGCACCTAGACTCAGTTATTACCATTGCTAAGACCAGAAAACGTGTTTAAACTTCATCTTAGAACCTGTTATTTCCTGTTTGCTTGTGTGCTTTGTTTTGTGTTTCTTTTACAAGGAACTATTTACTGGTGTGGTTTCTTGTGTGTCTTGTAGGAAAAGATGTCGCAAGATGGGGAAGAGACAAGTGCTATGCGAAACAAAAAGCTGCTGATGGATGCAATACTAGCTCGTATGGACCAGATGATGGATGTCAAGCTCGATGCTCTTCGACAAGAACAACAACAGCCAGTTCAAGGCAATAATCAACCCAGGAGAGCTCGTAGAGGAGGCCGACACCAACAAGAGCAGCATGGCGACGATGGCACAGCCAGCTACTACAGCGAAGAGAGTGATTTAACCCGAGGAAGCCAGAGGGGACATAGACGTGGTGGAGAAGGTAGAGACAGCTTTGGAGGTCTTAAGCTCCGAATCCCACCATTCAATGGCAAAAGTGATCATGATGCATACTTGGAGTGGGAGAAAAAGATAGAGCTGGTCTTTAATTGTCAAAACTACACCGAGATCAACAAGGTGAGAGTAGCTGCAACAGAATTCAGTGATTATGCTCTCAGCTGGTGGGATCAACTTGTTACTTCTAGGAGACGTAATGAAGAAGAACCAGTGAGTACTTGGACAGAGATGAAGAGAGTCTTGAGAAAGATATTTGTCCCAAGTCATCATCACCGTGAGCTACACAGCAAGCTACGAAAACTCACTCAAGGGAGCAGCAGCGTAGAAGACTATTACCAAGAGATGGAGACGCTTCTGATTCGTGCTGATATATCAGAAGATAGGGAAGCTACCATGTCACGTTTCTTAGGAGGGTTAAACCGAGACATCCAAGACAGATTGGAGATGCAACACTATGTTGAGCTAGAAGAGATGCTTCATAAGGCAATTCTGATAGAACAACAGCTCAAACGCAAAGGCCCTTCACAATTTAACTATGGGAGTGGACATGTTGTGTCTAAACCAAGCTATCAAAGGGAGGACAGAACAAACACGTCTCAGCGTGATGGCAAGCAAGTAGTGACGCCAAGACTAGAAATGAAGCCTTATATGATCAATCAAGACAACAAGGGCAAGGGCAAAGCTGAAACCACAACAACCAGAAACCGTGATGTTAAGTGTTTTAAGTGCCAAGGGAGAGGCCACTATGCCAACGAATGCATCAACAAGAGAGTAATGGTTTTGCTAGACAATGGAGAGATAGGAACAGAAGATGAAGAAGAGATAAACCTTGATTACTTATCTGAGTGTGAAGAACAGCCTGCACAAGGACAGTTACTAGTTACAAGGAGATCCCTAAGTGTGCAAGCTACTACTAATGAACAAGAACAGAGAGAGAACCTATTCCACACTAGATGTTTGGTCCAAGGAAAGGTTTGCAGCCTCATCATAGATGGAGGAAGCTGTACTAACGTGGCAAGTGAAACAATGGTTAGTAAACTTGGATTGAAAATGATGAAGCACCCAAAGCCTTATAAGCTGCAATGGCTTAATGAAGACGGTGAGATGAAGGTGAGTAAGCAAGTACTGGTTCCTATCACCATTGGTGCATACGAAGATGAGATACTGTGTGATGTACTTCCCATGGCTGCTGGACACATTCTACTTGGGAGACCTTGGCAATCTGATCGCAAAGTGATGCATGATGGCTTCACCAATCGCCATTCATTTGATTACAAGGGTAAGAGGATTGTTCTGGTTCCTTTGACACCAAGAGAAGTTCATCAAGACCAGATGACTCTCAAGCAGAGAATGAAGCAGGATACAAGTTCCCAAGAAATACAGCAACGAGAGTTGAGCTCAGACCAGATGCAACGAACCAATCTCATGGCCAAATCAGGTGATATCAAACAAGATGTAGCTTCTAAACAACCTCTACTCCTGTTTGTTTTTAGAGAAGCTCTTACGAGCTTGACTAATCTTGCACCGGTGCTACCGAGTGAAATGAAAACTCTTTTGCAGGATTATGAAGATGTATTTCCAGGAGACAACCCAATGGGACTGCCACCAGTTAGGGGCATCGAGCATCAGATTGATTTCGTGCCAGGAGCTTCACTACCGAACCGTCCAGCATACAGAACCAACCATGTAGAGACTAAGGAGCTACAAAAACAGGTTGATGAGCTCATAGAGAAGGGACACATCAGAGAGAGCATGAGCCCATGTGATGTATCGGTTCTGCTCGTACCCAAGAAGGATGGGAGCTGGCGTATGTGCGTCGATTGTAGAGCCATAAACAACATTACGGTGAAGTATCGACACCCTATTCCTAGACTAGATGATATGTTAGATGAACTTCATGGCTCTAGGTTGTTCTCTAAAATCGATTTAAAGAGTGGGTATCATCAGATTAGGATTAAAGAAGGAGATGAATGGAAAACTGCATTTCAAACAAAGCATGGGTTATATGAATGGTTAGTTATGCCTTTTGGACTCACAAATGCACCTAGTACATTTATGAGATTAATGAATCACGTTCTGAGATCATTCATAGGGATTTTTGTTGTGGTATATTTTGATGACATTCTGATATATAGCAAAGACTTAGAAGAGCATATAGGACATTTGCAATCTGTTTTAAATGTACTTCGAGAGGAGAAGCTTTATGCCAACCTTAAGAAGTGCACGTTTTGTACAGATAACGTGGTCTTTTTAGGCTTTGTTGTGAGTGCAGATGGCGTACAGGTTGACGAGGAGAAGGTCAAAGCTATAAGAGATTGGCCTGTCCAAAAGACAGTAGGCGACGTGAGAAGCTTCCACGGCCTTGCTGGGTTCTATAGGCGGTTTGTTAAAGACTTAAGCACTCTTTCTGAACCACTCACTGAAGTCATCAAGAAGGATGTTGGTTTTAGATGGGGAACCGCACAAGAACATGCCTTCCAGGCCCTGAAAGAGAAGCTTACACATGCCCCTCTCCTAACACTCCCTAACTTCCTTAAAACATTTGAGATTGAGTGTGATGCTTAGGGTGTAGGGATTGGAGCTGTTTTAATGCAGGATAAGAAGCCCATTGTGTTCTTTAGTGAAAAACTTGGGGGAGCCACTCTTAACTACCCAACGTATGATAAGGATTTGTATGCACTAGTGAGAGCGTTGCAAACATGGCAGCACTATATGTGGCCTAAAGAGTTTGTCATACACACTGATCACGAGTCTCTAAAGCACTTAAAGGGACAACACAAGCTCAATAAGAGGCACGCCAGGTGGGTCGAGTTCATTGAGACATTCCCCTATGTCATCAAGTACAAAAAAGGTAAGGACAATGTGGTTGTTGATGCATTGTCCCGAAGGTATGTGTTACTAACTACTCTAGATGCAAAACTGCTGGGTTTTGAGCAGCTTAAACACTTATATACTTCTGATTCTGATTTTCAAGAAGTATTTAAATCTTGTGAAAAGTTTGCTGCTGGCCATTATTATAGAAGTGAGGGGTTTCTCTTCTATGATAATCGCTTGTGTGTACCTAACTGTTCTATTCGAGACTTGCTGGTTAGGGAAGCACATGGAGGAGGTTTGATGGGGCATTTCGGTATTGATAAGACCCTGAAGGTGATGCAAGATCACTTCCATTGGCCTCACATGAAGAGAGACGTGGAGAGAATCTGTGGCAGGTCCACAACTTGCAAACAAGCTAAATCAAAGGTTATGCCCCACGGTTTGTATTCTCCTCTCCCTGTTCCGTCTCATCCTTGGACTGACATATCCATGGACTTCGTACTAGGGCTTCCTAGGACTAGAACAGGGAAGGACTCTATCTTTGTAGTAGTAGATCGATTCTCTAAGATGTCCCATTTCATTGCTTGTCATAAAACAGATGATGCATCTCATGTAGCAAGTCTGTTCTTTAGGGAAATTGTGCGTCTCCATGGCATGCCTAGGACCATTGTATCTGATAGAGACACTAAGTTTCTTAGTTATTTCTGGAAATCATTGTGGTCTAAGCTAGGAACTAAACTGTTATTCTCTACTACATGTCACCCACAAACTGATGGACAAACAGAAGTTGTCAATAGAACTTTAGGGACTCTTCTGTGTGCTCTAATTAAAAAGAACATTAGAGCTTGGGAAGATTGTCTACCACACATAGAGTTTGCATACAATCATGATGTGCATTCTGCTTCTAAGTATTCTCCATTTCAGATTGTTTATGGTTTTAGTCATTTATCTCCTTTGGATTTAACCCCTCTGCCTTTGAGTGAAAGAGTAAGCTTAGATGGAAAACAGAAAGCTGAGCTGGTTAAGCGGATTCATGAAGAAGCTCGAACCAACATAGAATCAAAAACAAAGAAGTATGCTGAATATCAGAACAAGAGGAGACGCAAGATGATCTTTGAGGAAGGAGACCTTGTGTGGGTGCACTTGAGGAATGATCGATTCCCAGAACAGAGGAAGTCCAAGCTAATGCCTGGAGTCGACGGTCCATTCAAGATCACAAGGAGGATTAATGACAATGCCTACAAACTGGACCTTCAAGGTAAGTATAACATCAGTCAAAGTTTCAACGTTTCTGACTTAGCTCCTTTTCTTGCAGATGAACCAGATTTGAGGTCAAATCCTTTTCAAGAAGGAGGGGATGATGTGATCATGGATAGCATTGAACCAACAGATGAAGAGCTTGTAGCTGAGAAGCTTGACTCAGCACAAGAAGAACTTGAAGATGAGGAGTTTGTCGCCAAGGAGCCTAAGATCATCTCAACTGGTCCTATGACACGAGCAAGGACTAAGGAGCTCAAGGAAGCTGTTGCTGGCATTCTTAACCACATTCAGAAGCAACCCAACTACCTAAACCAAGAAAGCAACGAAACAACTCCAACACTCGTCCTAATCCAAGTACAAGATGGCTAGTGAGCTTGTGGTCTATCTTTGCACTCTTTTTCCCTATCTTTGTTTTTGTCCCACTTGGATTTTGCAAAGATAGGTTTTTAATGAGGCAAGGATAGATCACCACACCTAGTTCACTAGCCATGCCGAGGTTCAAGATGCACACTTTCGACCAGCATAGCCTCATCTATTCTCTATCTTTCCGTTTTACTCTTATTTGCGCAAAAGACCTCTGTTTTGTGCCTTTATTTTATTTTCTTTTCTTTTGGGTTATTTTTGCAATTCTTTAAACTTAAGGGGCACGTTTTTCCCTTTATAAACTCATGTAAGGTCGCTGAAAACATTACCCTACTTTTTATTAAAAATCGGCGCAACCACTTCCTTTGAGAGAGATGAGTTCTTCCTCTTCTTCTCTTGATCTTGCTTGGTGCGTAATATCCATGCTTCTTGTTCTTCTTAAGTGTGTCATATCTTAAGAGAACAAAGGTATATCAGAGGCTCACCATCACCTCTGTGCGACCACATCACCATCACACGCCTTGAAGCTCATCTGCTTGCAAGGATTATCCTGTCACGTTACCAGCTTTAGAGTGGCGATTCTAGGGAGGATTACACCATCACCTCTACTCGTCTTTATCACAGGAATCTTCGCCGAGTTGAGTGAGAGAAGCGTGGCAAAATTGGTTATCATAATGTGGTGGTTATAGAGATCTCACGGAGATAAACCATTATCGAGTTCCAAACAAAATGAAACAAAAATAATAGATACAATATAAATATAATTAGAGGTACGGCTGTGGCGTGATTCTGTTCACCGGCTGTGGCGTGGATTTGGTAAGGAAATGGAGAGAGAGGCGTCACGCCGACGATCGCTTTTGTGATCGCCTTTTTCTGTATACCAAACTTTAATTTATGTAAAATAACATTTTTATTGTTATTATAACCATAAACTTTAATTTATGTAGAAAAAATATATATATTTATATATATACACTCAATTAAAAATCTAGGAATCTCAAGCATTGAGCTCTTCATCTTCGTCTTCTTATTGATACTCCTCCTCATCGGCTGTAGCATCCTGGTACTGCTGATACTCAGCCACAAGGTCGTTCATGTTGCTCTCTGCTTCAGTGAACTCCATCTCATCCATTCCTTCTCATGTGTACCAATGCATGAAAGCTTTTCTCCTGAACAACGCCGTGAACTGCTCGCTCACCCGCCTAATCATCTCTTGATTTGAAGTCGAGTTACCAACAAAAGTGGATGCCATTGAGAGACCCTTTGGAGGGACGTCACAGACACTAGACTTGACATTGTTGGGGACCCATTCAACAAAATATGAAGAGTTCTTGTTCTGGACATTGATCATATGTTCGTCCACTTCTTTAGTGCTCATTCTGCCACGGAACATTGCTGATGCGGTTAGGTAACGTCCGTGTCTTGGGCGGCACACATCATGTTCTTGGCGTCCCACATTTGTTGGGTCAATTCGGGTACTGATAAGGCACTGTATTGCTGCGAGCCACGGGATGTGAGAGGGGCAAAACCGACCATGAATAAATGGAGATGCGGGAACGTGATTAAGTTGACCGCGAGCTTGCGGAGGTCGGAGTTAAGCTGGCCCGGGAAACGAAGACAGCATGTGACACCGCTCATGGTGGCAGAGATCAGGTGGTTTAGATCTCCAACTGCAAATGGCCAAAGCAGAAACAAGTTGCTTGTTACATGTAAGAAAAGCTTGGTGGTTTAAAAATCAATATATATGGTTTTGATCTTTAGAAATAAGATAAGAGTTTATGCGTGATGTAAATCAACTGTCAACCAAGTTGTTTGTTACTGACTTAGTGATAAGAAACGAGAACACTTAAGACGATGATCAGTAGTTGTTTATCTTACAAGAGACAAGGACAGGAGACCAACCCAACTAATACCACTAGTAATTGTTTATTAACCTGAGAGGTAATTCTTAAATATATTATTTTAAGCCTTATTATATACATCACTTTCGAGTCATTTCTTTTGACTCTAGACTCTATTTATAGATTTTCATAAGGGGAGAAGATAGCTTTGAAACTTTCCAGATGGATGATCAGTAGCATCCACCATAGTTGACATTTGACACATCATTCTTCTAAACGCAACTAAGAGGTCAAATGATGAAAGAAAAAAAGAAAGAAATCACTTACAAGTTGGAGTGGCTAACTTCAGGGTGCGGAAGTAGATATCGTAGAGAGCTTCATTGTCCAAAACCATGCATTCGTCAGCGTTCTCGACAAGCTGGTGCACAGAGAGAGTAGCGTTAAATGGCTCCACGGCTGTGTTAGAGACTTTAGGAGATGTGAAAATTGAAAATGTGAACATCATACGATCTGGATACTCTTCCCTTATCTTGGAGATGAGAAGAGTTCCTCCACCCAAGGAGTGGCAAACTTGAAACCCTATTCAAGAAAATTACAGCAACCTTTAGAATCACGAAACTAGAAGAATAGACAACGATGTTTATGGAAGCAATAGGGGGAAAAAGAAACAAACGTTTTCAAATTACAATTTAGTATTCCAATTTGATAATTGAAAAATCTAATCATCTATATGACACATTACTCTATCTTCAAAGATAGAAGCAATAGATCTGTATGTTTCTCATCAGTGCCATAAATGCTTAGCATAAATCGTTCAAACATTTCAATAACACGAACATCGAATTCACTGCTCTAGAAAATTCGGAATTTAGCTCGATTGAGGAAGAAACATGGAAAGGGAGAATGAGTCTCTCTTACCCTGTAATCAGTCGCAATTCTCAGCTTCCTTTCTGATAACGTCGAGCACGGAGGAGTATTATCGACGGATCGACGGATCGATGGCGAGTCCTCGACGAAGAAGACGGCGAGGGATCCGCGGCAAGAGAAACAAAAACGATAATTATCGATTTTTATTGAATTTTGGGAATTAGGGTAATTTTGAGACTGTGATATCGGGTTTCAGGTCGGATAAGCCGATACTTCAGATTGGGTTGGTAATTATCTTCTTTTTTTTATATATATATATATATTATTTTTTATCATGGCCCAATTGAAGAGTTGAGAAAATGAATAAGAGAATAGTTTCGAATGGAGGAATTCAAAGAGATCTTGTGGAGTTATGGTTTAGTGGTGAGAGAGGTCAGATTCTGCGTAATTGAAAAACTTGGAGTGTCGAGGAAATGGAGAGAGAGAGAGTCAGAGTCAGAGGAATGAGAAGTGGAGTGGATTGAGGTTATGCATGTGGCAATTTTTGGTGAGTTTGATTTTTCCATGTGCTGATTCAACTGTTGGGTAGGGTTCATGTCATGTGGACATAAGGATCACAACCTGACGAGTGTTTATGCAAGCACTGTTGAAAGGTTTGTAGGAATTTTTTTACTCTGGTTTTCTTTGGTCAAAAGGATTTTAACCCAAATTTGTTGTTAACTTGCGGAAATCCAATCAGTAGTGTGGCGTTTGGAAGGCATCTTCAGATGGTGGTGATTGAGTCAGAATATTTAAGACCATGTTTGGTGAAATATTCACTTGAGTGTGATATATTGGTACATGCTGGGTGCGACAACATTTCAGAAGGAGGAGAGATGATCTGGAATGCTTAATATATGCTAGAGAAACATGACACTTATCATTATTTTAAAATCATTATGTTGTAGCTCTTACACATAGCAAAGTAGGAGGGATGATCTGGATACTATAGGCTATATGCTTATGTATTTTATTTGAAAAAGGTAAATAAAATATCTCTACTAATGTTCTTTTCTTTCTTATATGGTAGCTGTCTTTAATCCTTCGGAATCACATCCAGTGATAAATAAAGGAACAAAATAGAGTCTACTATGAAGTTACAACCGTGGTAAACTCTGAGTCAAATTTATCATGTATTTTGAAGTCTTCATTCGTCTGCATGCGTTCTCATACGATAATGCAGTTTTACATTTTGATTTTGATTAGTGATTAGATCAATAATTAGAGCTGTAATTGTGAGTATTAGAAGAGGCTATTTGGGGCATTGAAACAAGGGAATCCATGATTTTCACCAAGGTTAGTGTCTCTTAAAACTTCTGGATTTGCTTTTGTTTAACCAGTTTATTGGGAGAGTTTTTCTAGATTGTCTGATTTCTTGATTCTTTTTTTTTTTAATAGAGATTGGCAGAAACTACCACCCACCTCTTGCTCCTATGCTGAGTATGCTGAAAATCTATATAGGTAATCTGATGTACGAACGGAAGCGTTGACAAAGGATGGACTCAAGTCTCTGCCTTTGAGAACAACAAGGAATGCGAGATGATGATGATTTGCGGATTGGATATGATGAGAGAACCGATGGATGCAGCTGAAGCTTGCAGATCGGATCAATGAAGTATGAAACGTGATGAGATGGTGATGAAGGAATCGAGGGTCGCCACACAAGAGATGATCGATCTTGTGATAAGACAGATTCAATCTAGTCGCCTTGATATCACTCACAAGGAAAGTAGATCAAAAGTTTGAAAGCTCAGTTTCGCACAGAGATTTCAGAGAGAAGAATACGTTCTTATATCATAAAGGTAAAGATACACTGCTGCTAAAGGAACCTTATATACTGGTTCGTGCAGCTATTGCCTTCTTGGGCGAAACCCTAATACAAATACTAATCTATAGTCCTAAAACAGAATGAAATAATCGCCTATTACAAGCTAAGAATAACATAAATGAAACATGAAAATAACCTAAGGTTTCTTATTGCTGAAAGTTGGGCCTGCAAAACACAAAACAAACACAAGTATATAATTGAAATAATACCTGCTTGAAATAATACCTGCTTTGGTCGAGATTAATGAGAGAGAGTTGGGCCTAGATGGGCTGAATTAAGAAGACCATCTTCTGATCTTCAATAGACTCTCTTTGGGCCTTTGTTGCTGTCGCTAACTTGTTAGAGCTTTCTTGGTCCATGAAACCTTGAATTGTCTTGTTGAATAGCTCTCTAAGTCTTCTAGTTCCTGATCTTGTTCTTGGTGGTTCCCTCATTGTTGTTATGTCTTGGACTTCTGGTTGTGCTTGTGATGAATCTTCTAAGTTAGTCTCGATGTCCTCATCATTCCCTCCCCCTTGAGAAGGTTCTGACCTCAGAACTCCATCATCTGCATTGTAAGGAAGCAAGTCAGAAACATTGAACACTGGTGAAATAGTTAACTCACCTGGAAGGTCTAGCTTGTAGGCATTGTTGTTGATTCTTTCTAGGACTCGGAATGGTCCAGCTCCTCTTGGTGCAAGCTTGTGTTTCCTCTGGTTTGGAAACCTCTCATTTCTCATATGAACCCAAACCCAATCTCCTGGATTAAAGATGAGCTCCTTTCGCCCTCTGTCTGCTGCTTCTTTGTACTTGGCCGTTTTCTGCGCAATGTTCTCCTTCACCTTTTGATGTAGCTTCTTGATCACTTCTGCTTTGGTTTCTCCATCCTGATTAGTGACATCTAATGGCGGCAAGGGAACAAGATCTAAAGGTGTATCTGGCTGAAAACCATAAACAATCTCAAAAGGTGACAGCTTAGTAGCAGAGTGTTTTGCATGATTATAAGCGAACTCAACAAAAGGAATGCAATCTAACCAATTTCGAAAATTCTTACCAACCGTGGCTCTTAAGAGAGTGGAGAGTGTTCTGTTTACTACCTCTGTTTGGCCATCAGTTTGTGGATGGCAAGTTGTTGAGAAGAGTAACTTGGTTCCTAGTTTCCTCCATAGGACTCTCCAGAAATGACTTAGGAACTTTGTGTCACGATCTGAAACTATGGTCCTTGGAATTCCATGTAAGCGTACTACTTCTCTAAAGAAGAGGCTTGCTGTTTGCGTAGCATCATTTGTTTTAGCACAGGGAATGAAGTGTGCCATCTTTGAAAACCTGTCTACAACAACAAAAATAGAATCCTTTCCTCGGATTTTGGGTAAGCCTAGAAAAAAATCCATGCTGATATCTACCCAAGGCATTGTAGGAATAGGAAGTGGCATATATAACCCATGAGGATGTGACCTAGATTTGGCTTTGTTACATGTCACGCACTTAGAACAGATATTTTCCACATCTTTCTTGAGGTGAGGCCAAAAGAAATGCTCAATTAGGACAGCAAGTGTCTTGTCTACTCCGAAATGTCCCATGAGTCCTCCTCCATGTGCTTCTTTGATCAGTAACTCCCTCATAGATCCCTGTGGGATGCACAAACGTTTCTCTCTAAAAAGATATTCATTATGGAGATAGTAGGAACCTGTTGGTGTGAGTGTGCAACTCTGATAAATAGAACTGAAGTCTGGATCATCGTTATAAGCTTCTTTGAGTAGTTCAAATCCTAGAACTTTAGCTTCCATTGTTGAAATCAGCAAGTATCTTCTGGATAGTGCATCTGCTACTACGTTCTCTTTGCCTTTCTTATACTTGATGATGTATGGGAATGATTCCACAAACTCCATCCACTTAGCATGGCGTCTCTTTAATGTAGTTTGTCCTCTAAGATACTTCAAAGTCTCATGATCAGTGTTGATGACGAATTCCTTTGATAGCAGATAGTGTTGCCATGTCTCAAGCGATCTGACTAGTGCATAGAACTCTTTGTCATAGATAGGATAGTTCAGGCTGGCTCCACTTAGTTTCTCACTGAAGTAAGCTACTGGACGTCCTCCTTGAGTTAACACAGCGCCAATACCTAATCCTGAAGCATCACATTCAATCTCAAAAGTCTTGTTAAAATCAGGTAAAACTAGAACAGGAGCATGTGTTAAACGAGATTTAAGGGTATTGAAAGCTTCTTCCTGAGCTGGTCCCCATTTGAAGGCAACATCCTTCTTGATCACAGCAGTAAGAGGAGCAGCCACAGTACTAAAGTCTTTAACAAACCGTCTGTAGAAGCTAGCTAAACCATGAAAACTCCGAACGTGTCCTATGCTTGTTGGTACGGGCCAGTCTTGTATTGCTTTGATCTTCTCTTGATCAACATGTAATCCCTGAGAACTCACAACAAATCCTAAGAAAACAACTTCATTAGTACCAAAAGAACACTTCTTGAGATTGCCATATAGACCCTCTTTTCGAAGCGTTTCGATAACTAGCTCAAGATGTTGTAAATGCTCTGAAAACGACTTACTGTAGATAAGTATATCATCAAAATATACTACTACAAACTTATTGATGTATGCCCTTAAGACATGGTTCATTAACCTCATGAATGTGCTTGGAGCATTGGTGAGACCAAAAGGCATGACTAGCCATTCGTACAAACCATGCTTGGTCTTGAAGGCAGTCTTCCATTCGTCTCCTTCTTTCATTCTCACTTGATGATATCCACTCCTGAGATCAATCTTTGAAAATACATTAGAACCAGATAACTCATCAAGCATATCATCTAACATGGGAATAGGATGGCGGTATTTGATGGTGATGTTGTTGATTGCTCTACAATCTACACACATCCTCCATGTTCCATCCTTCTTTGGAACCAACAGAACTGGGACGGCACAGGGGCTGAGACTCTCTCTGATATATCCCTTCTCCATTAAGTCCTGTACTTGTTTCTCTAGTTCCTTAGCTTCCGTAGGGTTCACCCTGTAAGCTGGTCTATTAGGCAATGCAGCGCCTGGAACTAGATCAATCTGGTGTTCTATGCCTCTTATGGGTGGTAATCCAGCTGATATCTCTTCAGGAAACACATCTTTGAACCTGTCAAGCATAGATACAATCTCCTGGGGCAGTACTACTTCTTTTGTTCATGTAAGACAAGCATCTCGAAATACCATCAGTAGCACTGTTTCTTGATGTTCTAAAGCTTTACTAACAATACTAGGTGTAATATAGAGATTAGTCTTACTTACCTTAGCATCAGTAGCAAACTTGACTTGCATTTCGTGTACTTCTTGTGGTGACAAGGGAGCAAGCTGAAACTTATGGTTCTGGAATGTGAATGAATGAGTATTGGTGCGCCCATTGTGTGTCACTTCTCGATCAAACTGCCATGGACGTCCTAACAGGAGGTGTCCTACTTGCATAGGGACAATGTCGCAGCATACTTCATCTTCATACTTACCAATCTTGAATGGTATTTTGGCTTGTTCTTTGATTCTGATCTCGGTATTGGAATCTAGCCATCTTAGTCGATATGGTCTCGGATGTGGAGTTGTTTTTAGACCTAACTTATCAACAAGTATACGACTAGCAGCATTAGTACAGGATCCCCCATCAATAATCAAACTACAAACCTTGTTTTGGATTGAACAGCGTGTGAAGAAGAGGTTCTCTCTTTGAATGGTGTCTGGTTCACTCAAGGCACTTAATGCTCGGCAGACTACTAGCATGTCTCCAGTCTCTGGATAAGCAATTTCTTCTTCTGAATCAGCAACTTCCAAGACTTCTTCTTCTTCTTGTGATTCGTATCCTCCATCTTGTGTGAGGATCATCACTCTCTGGTTTGGGCATTCTCTTGCATAATGTCCTTTTCCCTGACATTTGAAACAGGTTATGTCTCTAGCTCGTGTAACTGGGTTAGAGGGCTTACCTGCTTCTGGCCGGTTGTTTCTAGGACCCTCATACGCAAGCTTCTTCTCCTGAGCATTGCTTGCATTGTTGGTAACAGTCTTACCTCTGTCATAGCTATTGGAATGAGGTGCATTCCCTTGGTTCCTTGTTGTTGGCGCAGACCATTGATTAGGTCTAGAACGAGCTGTTGCTGCGGTCTTTTGTTTGATTCCTTGTTCTGCCTGTACAGCTGCATGTAACAAGTCATTTAAATCATGACAAGGTTGACGTTGTACCTTTCTGGAAATGCGGTCATTGAGTCCATCAATGAAGTGGCCCATAAGGACTTCCTCATCCTCATCTAACGCCATTCTGTTTCTTAGTTGCTCAAACTCTTCATAGTATTCTTCTACACTTCTATTTCTTTGAGCTAACTGTCGAAACTGCTTCTGCATCTCCCTGTGGTAATGTGGAGGGACAAAGCGTTTTCTGAAGTTGTATTTCATTGCAGTCCAGGTAGCAATAGGTTCGAAGTTGTTTCTTCTTCTGTCTTGAAGTTCTCGATCCCACCAAGACAAGGCGTGATCTGTGAGTTGAGCAGAAGCAAGGGCTATCTTCTTCTGGTCGTCATACTCATAGTAATCGAAGATGTACTCCATTCTCCTCTCCCAATCTAGGTAAGCCTGCGGATTAACTCTTCCTGCAAAAGTAGGAATAGTTAGCTTTAAATCTTTAACAACAACTCTGTTTACCTCTCTGTTTTGCTGCTGGTTGTTATTGCGGTCGTGTTGCTGGTTGTCATTGCGGTTTTGAGCATTCTGGTTTCTTCTTGCTGGTTCATTAATGGTGTGATCACTCTCTTCACCATCAGATTGTTCAACATCTTGAGGAACTTCCAAGCGTCCTACTCTCTGCTCGATGCGTCCTATCTGTGCAGCTAGGTCGTTCTTCATAGCTTGTAGAGCTTCGAGGATAACTGCATTGGAGTCTGTTTCTAAACCTGCCATAACCTTCTGTTTTCTGCAACTACTTAAACAAACGATCAAGTGCGAGGGAAATAGAAGTGATATAATCAAAAAGGCAAACAGAACAGCTAGAGGACCTATGATGATCAACTAATTATTACTCGACTTAGGATAGTAAAACAATCGAACTCCCTTTTGAACTAGGAGAAGGAACACAACCGAAATCCTACTAGAACTAGGAAACAATGTTAACAACGAGATTTCCTAATCAAATCAGGAAAGCACACATAAACTCCTAAATAGATTAGGATGACCTGCGCGACCTAGGTACAATGATTTTCCTTTTTTTTTTGATTTTCGACTCTAACTAGGAATAACAATTAACCTAAAACGCTGAACAAAAGAAAACAAGCAGATCGACGCAGAAACAGAGAGAGTTTGCGATCTTAGCCTGATATAGGAGCGTTTTAGGCTCTGATACCAGATGATGTACGAACGGAAGCGTTGACAAAGGATGGACTCAAGTCTCTGCCTTTGAGAACAACAAGGAATGCGAGATGATGATGATTTGCGGATTGGATATGATGAGAGAACCGATGGATGCAGCTGAAGCTTGCAGATCGGATCAATGAAGTATGAAACGTGATGAGATGGTGATGAAGGAATCGAGGGTCGCCACACAAGAGATGATCGATCTTGTGATAAGACAGATTCAATCTAGTCGCCTTGATATCACTCACAAGGAAAGTAGATCAAAAGTTTGAAAGCTCAGTTTCGCACAGAGATTTCAGAGAGAAGAATACGTTCTTATATCATAAAGGTAAAGATACACTGCTGCTAAAGGAACCTTATATATTGGTTCGTGCAGCTATTGCCTTCTTGGGCGAAACCCTAATACAAATACTAATCTATAGTCCTAAAACAGAATGAAATAATCGCCTATTACAAGCTAAGAATAACATAAATGAAACATGAAAATAACCTAAGGTTTCTTATTGCTGAAAGTTGGGCCTGCAAAACACAAAACAAACACAAGTATATAATTGAAATAATACCTGCTTGAAATAATACCTGCTTTGGTCGAGATTAATGAGAGAGAGTTGGGCCTAGATGGGCTGAATTAAGAAGACCATCTTCTGATCTTCAATAGACTCTCTTTGGGCCTTTGTTGCTGTCGCTAACTTGTTAGAGCTTTCTTGGTCCATGAAACCTTGAATTGTCTTGTTGAATAGCTCTCTAAGTCTTCTAGTTCCTGATCTTGTTCTTGGTGGTTCCCTCATTGTTGTTATGTCTTGGACTTCTGGTTGTGCTTGTGATGAATCTTCTAAGTTAGTCTCGATGTCCTCATCATAATCAAAATAATATGCTGTCTATAAAATAGTCGTTCATGTGATTATCTTAACTTACATGGTAAGCCAGCTCTACAACCGAAAGCTTATATCTAAAAACGGGTTGTTCATATGATTAACTTGCTATCTTCTTAACTTTCATGCAACAGCCTAAAGATCACAAGTACTCTCATATAAACATGTACTTGAGGGTTTGTTTGAACAGAAAAATGTAAATTCGAACCTCCGGTTCGACCGTAGTCTTATCTAGCTTACCCGAAAATTTACACCTTTTTTTTCTATGAGAATAAATTGAAGGCAAAGATTATTGAAGGCGAAGGAGAAGTTGAAAGCGAAGAAGCTTGAGTATTTACAAGTTATAATATTCAGGGCAAAGATTGTTTCCGTGGTCTTTACAATTGTGAGTTGATCAATTTGCTCTTTTATACTACTTGGTTTTCTGATTTATAACACTACTTGGTTCTCTGATTGGATCTCCAGATGAAGACCCATATGTATATCAGTCATATGATGAGTGTCCATAAGAATGGAGAAAGAATCTTTTACCGTGGGATTTTCAGGAGAGCCCTTTGGTTCGAATAAAATTATAGCTGAAATTTGGTGAATCAAATTAAATTTGTGGGTGATGATGACATATGACTTCTCAAACTCATCTACCTAACAAGTTAGCAGGGGACACCATACTTCTATATTACTATAGTTCATTTGAAAAATATATTTCTACTTCTTCTAACGTTTATTCATTGACAAGTTGTAATAACAAAACTCCATAAACTTTACATATTCAAAAGTAGTAAACATGTCATATAATACTTTCTCGAAATACAAAATCTGAATTTGCATTTATGAAATAATCTTACTATCGTATCTAAATATAAACAATTATATCAACTAATTTTTCAAACTGAATATTAACACTACATATTAGATGAAAATACTTATTTAATTCATGAATAATACTTCTTTTTCTTATCAAAATAATGGAAATATTTATATTAAAACAATCCGCGCGTAGCGCGGAATAATCCCTAGTAAAACATAAGGATAGCAGTTCTGATTTATTTATTTTGCAATTCGTGGCATTCCAGCAATTGTTCCGGTGAGGTTAGCTCTCCGATTTCCGATTTCCGATCTCCGGCGATCCAATTCAACCTCCTCTCTGGTGTTGTAGCCTTCTTCCATCTCTTTCCTTCAACCGACATTGTTTTTGTACCATGTGGGTTCCGAAAAAAAATGAAACCTCCGAGTCCCATTTGATGCATGATAAGGCGTGCTAAAATTTTGTCTTTCATCTAAAATTTTCAACTAACACTTGCTTTTATGATAGGATTTCAATTCTTTCGAGTCTTGAATGGCATCGAGATTTCCTCTTGGTGCTCGCCACTATGAGCTTTTAGGTGAAATCAGTTCAACTGTTTTTAAAGCTAGATATTCACGACCCGATGGCATATATTCAGATATGTCAAACTCTCCGAGTTTAACTTTTCCGGCTGAGTCGAACAGAATATAACCAGCCTATAAAAGCATACTATCAGCATCTTACGGTATTAAATGAAGCATACTATAAACTCGGAGAAAATTCGCACAAAATTCGTACTAAATCTGGAAAACTGTATTGGTATGTTCAACCAAACTTTCTAAATGCTAGAGTTTTTTGTATACTTCATATAGGCTGAGGCTGTTCTTTTGTATCTTCATATAGGGTGTCACTTGAGGATTTTCAGCATGACGATTATTTGCAGCATGAGGATGGTTACAATACTAAGTACGTTCTATGTTTTCTAAGTAGCTTTGTTATTGTCTAATAGAAGTAGTGGGTTTAGAGGTTCATATAAGTTGTTCTTCTGTAA
The DNA here is from genome assembly GCA_030161315.1 of Eutrema japonicum. Classification (NCBI taxonomy): domain Eukaryota; kingdom Viridiplantae; phylum Streptophyta; class Magnoliopsida; order Brassicales; family Brassicaceae; genus Eutrema; species Eutrema japonicum. The sequence goes on along the minus strand of BSQW01000004.1, from coordinate 38,459,364 downwards.
TTCACGTTTTACCATTTATGTTCGTATCATTGTCATCTTATATGATTAGTTTTATATTCGACTTAATAGAATGGACATCTGGTCGTTGGGCATGACTGCACTGGAACTTGCCCATGGTCATGCCCTATTTCTCGAATATTCACCTATGAAGGTGAGTCTTACCTTATAAAATTAAACTTTTATCATCCAATGTTCTCTTTTTTTTCCTGTCTCTTTGGAGTTAGTGTTTAGGATTTAGTTTTTAAAGTTTAAGGTTTTGTTTTGGAGTATTTTATTAGTTTTATAAAATATGGCATATTTTTCTTAACAATCTCCAGATATAATGAAGTAATATTAGCAATGGCTGTGACTAACTTTTTGATTATGATTTTACTTGCTACAGGACGAGCTCAAAGCGAAGAAGGTGGAGATTAAAGAACCCAAAAGATTTTCAGAGCTCTAGTTTGTTGGGATGTCAGAAATTTTTTTTTCTTTCACACCGAATTTTCTGTCTTCAAAGAGATAGATATGTATATATAGATATAGATATACGATTGACCCCAAAAAGAAATAGGAAAAAAGAAAGATCTGATTGTTTTGATAAAACTGCGGTATCTTTTTTCTCATTCTTTTTTATCGTAAAACAACAGACAGAGAGCAATCCAAGCCAGCGAATACGAGAAAAATATAAAGAAAATTACTTTAGAAGACACTTTCTGACTTATCTATTACAGAATAAGGCACTTTTAACTCTTAAGACACTTTTGTCGCTGGAATTTACCCTCTTACCCTTCTGTAACTTTCACGCTTTCACTCTTACCCTAAAAACGCGTCTTTCTTACTCTCCCGGCGACAGTAAAACCTAGAACTAATTCATCTCCGGCTAATCGGCTCTATCGTACATTTGATCGTTTCTGATACTCCGGCGAGTCTCCGGCTACTCCCGTTGTTAATGCCGCTGTGTGTAATGAGAATATCCGGCGAGAAGCTCTGTTTCCCTTTGTCTTATTGGCGGAGATAGTCCGTTTCCCTTCGTCTTATCACCGTCCCGCCGTTTCACCGCCCCTAAAAACCCACGCTCTGTGTTTAATGAGAAGCTCCGCCGATTAAGTTTGTAAGCGGCGCCGATAATTCGTTCCCCGTCTCGCCGTCTCGCCTTCTCACCGTCTCGCCGTCTCGCCGTCTCACCGCCCCGACAACCCCTACATGGCTGGTAAATTCCCATTCCTCTCCTCCATATGAGCTCTGTTATAGATTGAGTACAATTTTGGGTTTGATGTGGCGCGAATTCTAATTCTTATTTTCCCATCAAATTTACGTATTTTGTGTTTACTCTCTCGGGAATAAGAATTCTGTTTTTCTCATCATTTCCTCGCTTCGGAACCAACCTTCTTTTTAATCCGCGTAATTCGAATTCAACTGACATATTTCTCTGTTAAAACAGCCTCCGAATCTTCATCCGCATGTGATGCAAGACTACCGGAACGTTTGTTTGCCACATATAGATACCCAGTGAACCATATCAACGTTTATTCCAGGCCAGAAACGCTGACGTTCCTACATGATATCTTGAAAGATTCGCCAGAGTTTGAGGCTATTAGGATATCATGTTTTGGGCCGTTATTCAACCTTCCTGCTTTAAGATGCCCCATTTCATGCAAGCTCATCCACGGCCTTCTGACTAGGCAGGTGGTTAGTAAAAGAAAATATGATATGTGGATTGTTTTTGGTGGGCACCCTTTTTGTTAGAGGGGGGATTAGCACCCCCTGGTTTAACTCAGTTCGAACCGAGACCGGTTCGATCAATACCGGTTTACGATGGTTCGGATCGAGGACAAGTCAGCCCAAAAACATTGGGCCAAACTCGGAATCTCGCTAAAACCCATCTCGGCCACCGATCTAGGCCCAGCGCGAGCCCGGTCCGTTACAACAGATAATAACCGGAATATTTCCCCTTTTTCGCCGATCTCGGAAAAGGAAATATTCCCCTCGACTGAATCTTCGAGATATTAGGAAGATATCCTTATCTCATAGAGAAAACCGGAATATTTCCTTCTCCTAATCAAACTGGGAGAAGGAAATTTTCTCCCTTCAAACCGCCTCAAGACAATATAAATAGAGGAGATGGCTCATTCATGAAAAAACATCCACAACTTCCGCAGAGACCAGAGAAGAGAGAGAGCTCCTTTACCGATCTCAAGTTCTTTTGTCTTTGCCATCTTACTAAAACTCTGTTGTAACGCCGATTCTTGATCAATAAACGAGATTCCGATTAAAGTACTGTTTTACCCCTTTTGTGTGATTTACGGATCAACAATTGGCGCCCATCTTACGCCCCTCCTTCTAGCGCCAAAAAAAAAATAAAAAAAAAAAGATCACCGAGCTACTACACTTAGGCTCGATTTCAATATGTAATATGAACTACAAATGGCTTGATCCTTCTTTCGAAGGTACGTAGGCAGCCCTCACAGGCGCAGCTATAACATCAATAAAAATTCTTATTATGCGAAGGCACTTTACCGAACTCCATCAGTTCGTATACACAAGTCAAACTTTACGTTTGCCGAACTCCAACAATTCGTATTTCCAAGTCAAGCTTTACGTTTGCCGAACTCCAACAGTTCGTATACACAAGTCAAACTTTACGTTTGCCGAACTCCAACAGTTCGTATTTCGAAGTCAAACTTTACGTTTGCCGAACTCCAACAGTTCGTATTTCCAAGTCAAACTTTACGTTTGCCGAACTCCAACAGTTCGTATTTCCAAGTCAGACGTTACGTTTGCCGAACTCCAACAGTTCGTATTTCTAAGTCAAACTTTATGTTTACCGAACTCCAGCAGTTCGTACTTCCAAGCCAAACTTTATGCTTGCCGAACTCCAACAGTTCGAATTTTCGACCACAACGGTTTCCATATCGATGTCCTGGCCAGACGATCGAATAAGCCGAACTTAGCTCGCACGCATCCTCATGGTGCAATGGATAACACACCTTCCACATTCAAAGCCGAGACCAGTCTCGCATTAACTTCTCAAATTATCCGTCCCAAATAAGCCGAATCCATCTCGCACACTCAGATTCAATATGAGAAAAACCTAGAGCATATTAAGATGATCTGTTCACGTACTCTTAAACCAAACTCTAAGGTCAAGCCGAACGTCTTTCCTCACGAATTTTAGCCGATTTCTCAACAGTCGCAAAATTAGTAAGTCGATTTCTCAACAATAGCAAAACCAGTAAGCCGATTTCTCAACAATCGCAAAATCAGTAAGCCAATCTACAATATGGATTGCTGACCTCGAAAAAAGTTCAGTCAAACTCGTCCTCTTCACCCGGCTAAGACCGTATTGTTTACGGAACTATTGTGTACGACGAGCTTGAGGAGTTCGTATAATGTACGACTTCAAATATACCAAGACTCAACTTAGAAATGACTTAGAAAACGACTAAGTATAACATTCGAGTCCGCAATCAATAAAAACCAGGATTCATTTAAAAAGCCCCCTCGGGCAAATAACAAAATGGATACCGGACTATAAAAACCCTCCAGTCCAAGAGGTCAAGTTATAAGCCCTTTCGAGCAGAAGAAAACTAAACAAATTACAAAAAGATAGAAAAAACAACTTAAACGTGTTGCCTCCGCATCACATCAGCACGATCTGCCGACATCGAAGACCGGTTGGATCTGAACTCGTCAAGGCCCGGTGGAACTTCATTACCCATCGAGGTCGAAACCTCCGGGTGCACTGGATCGGTGAACGGTGAGACAACCAGGTCCGCATCAACCAGCTCGCGGAGGTCGATCTCAGCATATTCCGCCGACTTCTCGGCCTTAAGCTTCTCGAGCTTCTCGATGCGAGATGGCTAAACAATAATGCCGTGCTTCTTCTTGAGGCTCTCACAAAAACCAAGAATTCCTTGGATTTGGTTGATAGCGAGAAATGGCTTCTTTGCCTGATCGATCGCCGGAAGATTGCAGTTTGAAATCCGCCTTAGGCTTAAAATCGGTCAGTGGGGGATAATTCGGCTTATCTCCTTTGGTGAAGCTCGGCTTAGAGCTTGAAGCGTAAGGTTTTCGTGAGACGCTTTTTCTTTTGAGTTGTTGTTCCACTAGGACAGCCTTATGCAACATTTCCTCCAAAGTCGCATACGTTTGCATTTCCATACGGTCTTGTAAATCGCGGTTCATGCCGGCTAAGAACCGTGCCATTGTGGCATCACTCGGCTCGTCAACATCAGCCTTTAGCATTAGCTTTTCCATCTCCTGGAAATAGTCCTCCACGTTTTTACCTCCTTGACCTAAAACGCCTAATCGTTGGTGAAGTTCCCGATGGTAGTGTAGCGGTATGAACCGCCGTCGCATAAGCGCGATCATCTCCGCCCATGTCTCCACATGATTCTCACCGTTGCGTCTCCTGTTTGTCACAATTTGATCCCACTAGTCAATAGCGTATTTATGAAATTCAGTAGCGGCTAACCTGACTTTCTTGTATGCGGAAAAGTTTTGGCAATCGAAAACGAGTTCGATTTTCTTTTCCCATTCGAGGAAGGCGTCCGGATCGTTTTTTCCGTAGAACGGGGGAATGCGAAGTTTCATTCTGCCAAGATCATCGTTGTTACGCCTTTGAGGTCGCGGATGCCGGTTGTGATTTCCCTCGGATGAATCTCCTTGGTCATAAAATGGATTGTCCTCCGATTCATCTTGTCGCGGCCGATTTCTCCTCGGTCTCGCCGGTGCGTGAAAACTTCCATGTCCTACACTCTGTTCGGATCTTACATCATCGGCTCTATTGTCCCTCGGTTCAGCGCCTTGATTTCTCTCATTTCGTCTCGGCGTACGAACCGCTAGTGTCGCCATTTGATCTCGCATCTCGCGGAGAGCTTGTGCCATGTCATCGACCTTTTGATTAATGCCATCAACTTTTTGATTCATCGCAGCATCTTGTTCTCTTCTAGACCGTGATGATGCTGATTCACTTTCTTCCGACATGTTTGTACCTCGCACATAATCAAACACAACACGTGAGTGTATGCAAAAATTCAAATTTTTCCCAAGTAACCACAAAAACAGTGATTTTTGAAAAACTCGAAAACGATTTTTTTTTTCTTTGAATTTTAAAAATTATGACAATTAATTGAAGACACAGATGTACTTAGCTATATTTGTTTTTGATTTTTTTTGATAAGTTTTTGAATTAATAAAAATCGAAACAAAACAGAAACAACAAAAATTTTAAACCCAGAAAAATTGCAAAGAAGATGAACAGTTTAAAAGGATAGATCTCACCGATTTTGGAGCAAGTGTCTCTGATACCACTTGACACGAATCGACTAAGGACCGGCTTGCTCTAGTACGGTTGAGAGGGATAGTTTCACGACTCCAAGGAATCCACGGGAAGAGATGCTAAGGCGTGGGAGAAATCCCGAAAAATCCTTAGGCCCAAATCCGACGATGAACACTTGAAACGAGGGGGTGGCTGCGTTTGCTTGAATGATCCGAGAACAAAGATGTTAGAGCGTGGGAGATGAATCCCGAAATTCTCTAAGCCCTTTTTTGCGAGAAGAATCGTACGAGTAAACGGATCGAAGGTTGCGTCGAGAAGATGCAGAAATAATCTCGATAAACCAAAAGAGATTTCAATGACTAACCATCAAGAAATCGAGAGAAAAAGAGATGAAATCTCTGAAAATAAACTTGATAAAAATGTTCTATGTTTTCGACAATGAGGGAGAAGAAGAGATAAAGAGAAAAATTCAAAAGACAAGTCAAAGAGTCTCCTCGAAAATGAGAGAGAGACTACATAGAAAATTACAAAGAAATTAATGCAAGTTTGAACAACTATTGGAATTCCGCCAGAAATTCCCGCGGAGAATTTCCTTCGGGAAAGTCCCTCGAATTTCCTTCGGGAATAAATCCCTCGGAATTTCTCTCGGAAAAATCCCCCCGCGGAACTCTCAAGAAATCGGACCGTTTAGCGGTGTAAGCCGGTTGCCTCGTTAAAACCTCTATACGGAAAACCCATTGGGATAAAACCGTATACAGGAAAAAGAGTACAAACGACTTACACAAACGGCCAAACCTCATAGAGAGTTGGAATACAATGAGGTGAGGACGGGTTGTGTACGTTTATCCTCCTCGTTCCTTGCATCCGTGAGTAAGCTCCGAACCGCTCCTGCTAGTTGTTGTGCCTTAGACCGTGTGATGGGTCATTCGGGAATGATCATCGCGTCTTCTTGAACCTCCACCGAAGCCGTCACGTCCATGATCATATCAATGACGCTCTGAAAAACAAAGCAACAAACGATACTTAGGTAAAATAAGGCGAAAGAGAAAAAACCAAAGAACCGATATCTACCAATGGGGCTCCTCCATCGAGTTCGGTAAGTCCCGTCAGGACGTTCAACGGAGTATTCGTCGACTTTCAGGGGCGTCCCACGGTCGATCGGTCACCTTCGGGATCTTGTAAACAAGTTTGTCTGTAGCCCCACACTTTTCCAAAGTGACTTGAACCGTACTCCTTTTGGACTGCGTTGGTCCAATGATCGAAGGCTCCTCTATCTTTCTCCGAGCTACCGGAGACTCTGGTTCTTCATCCTCTCCTTCATCCGGGCGGACCTTTGGCGAAGCGCCATGATCGTCTTGCCGAGCCGCATCTTCGGCTTCCTGTAGCCGAACAGCAAATTCGCGATAGGCTCGAACTTGGCTATCTGTTTCCACAACATCTTCCGAGCCGAGCTGCAAATTCTCGATCCATGCGAACTTGGCTATCTGTTCTAGCTACTTCCTCGGCCCGATCTCCGAACTCATCCCTCAGATGAGGAACCTCGACAGCAACCCTAGAACTACTCGCTTCACCATGACACGAGTTATGCCTGAACAATTCTGGCATATCTGAGCTCGAGACGGAATCATCCATGAAACGCCTAACGTCCGAAAAGTCTTGATTCGGAGATCGGTCATCAACAGAAATGGAGGCACCTTCAGAATTCATCTCGATCGGAAGAAGGAATTGATGAAGAACAATTTGAAGATTGATGAAGAACAGTTTGAAGATTGATGAAGAACAGTTGAAGATCGACCGGAAAGTTTGAAGATCTTCAAACAGATCGGAGAAATCGCGGCGGAATAACGACCGGAAATCAGAAAAACACAAAAACTCTAGAGAGAAGGGAGAGCGTTTAGAGAGAGAAAGAGTACCTTTTTCGGAAGCAAGGGAGAAGTGAGAAAAGAGCAAGGTTCGCCTGATATTTATAAAGGAAATCGCAATCATGACGATTCCTCGAATTCCGCAAAAGTCTGGGAAAATGAATCGACTCGCCTTTTCCCGAGGAGAATAACGATTCCGAATCAACACGCCTCTTCTTAAGAAAGAGAAGAATGATTACGAATCAACTAAAAGATTCACCGAACTCGAAAGTTCGAAAATCAATTCGACCACGAGAATTCCAATCTTAACTTTCGAAAGGAACTCGCCGAACTTAAAATAGAATATGATCAGATCGTACCGATCTCAATTCTAACCGAGCTAAAGAATACTCCTTAGAAATTCACTAATCTCATAAACTCCCTCGCCGAACTGAGGGGGGGACCAATTGTTAGAGGGGGGATTAGCACCCCCTGGTTTAACTCGGTTCGAACCGAGATCGGTTCGATCAAGACCGGTTTACGATGGTTCGGATCGAGGACAAGTCAGCCCAAAAACATTGGGCCAAACTCGGAATCTCGCTAAAACCCATCTCGGCCACCGATCTAGGCCCAGCGCGAGCCCGGTCCGTTACAACAGATAATAACCGGAATATTTCCCCTTTTCCGCCGATCTCGGAAAAGGAAATATTCCCCTCGACTGAATATTCGAGATATTAGGAAGATATCCTTATCTCAGAGAGAAAACCGGAATATTTCCTTCTCCTAATCAAACTCGGAGAAGGAAATTTTCTCCCTTCAAACCGCCTCAAGACAATATAAATAGAGGAGAGGGCTCATTCATGAAAAAACATCCACAACTTCCGCAGAGACCAGAGAAGACGAGAGAGCTCCTTTACCGATCTCAAGTTCTTTTGTCTTTGCCATCTTACTAAAACTCTGTTGTAACGCTGATTCTTGATCAATAAACGAGATTCCGATTAAAGTATTGTTTTACCCTTTTGTGTGATTTACGGATCAACACTTTCCACTTTGGTTTGAAGGAGTTTGGCTCTGTCATGGGATTGCCCTGTGGTGAGTTCCCAGAGGAGTACGACCCAAAAATTGAGGAACCAAACTCGGTGGTGCCTGATGCGTATTGGAAAATGCTAATTGGAAGTGATCCCAAAACTACCCTAGCTGACATTGCCCATTTGCTCACAACTGAGCCAGACATGCCAACGGATAGAAAACTCCGTCTAGCGCTGCTTCTTATAGTTGACGGTGTTCTTGTTGCAAACTCTCAAGTGGCCAAGTCCACTCCCAAATATGTGCGGATGTTGGAAGACCTTCCTGGATTCCTAAGCTTCCCGTGGGGTCGTGAATCCTTTCTCAAAACCATAGCTGGTATGCGTCCCGGAAGCAAATCCCCTGGGAAATTGGGAAACCATGTGTTCGCTTACCGGCAGCAAATGCGTCAGGTCACATTTCACTTGGTTGGTTTCCCCCTCGCCTTACAACTTGTAGCCTTCCAAGCAATCCCCTTGCTGCCATCTAAGTTACCTAATGATGGAGAACATCCCACCCTTCTAGAGTAGCTTGGAGTCAAACTCCGCAAAGGCAATGCACTCTCTCACACTGATGTCCTCGATGTTGAGTTTGATAACAACGTTAGTCTATTCGACAACCCATGTTTCATGGTTGTTATTTTGATAGCACATGCTTAAGTTCATACTTACTTCCTGTTTTTTTGCAGCTACTCGTTCATCCCCTAATACCCCTCATAGAACCCCAAGTCGAGGATTGGGGAGAATGGGATGATGAAATCCTAGACAGGAAAGTGGCTTACCTGGAACGTCTTCTAAATGCAGGCAATGTATTCAAAAAAGTGTTTGGCCGGGAGGAGATGCAACAGAGCCATTGGTAGTTCACCAGCCTTCTGAAGTCAGTAAAACTATCAACAGAAGACACATTGTGGACAGGCGGAATAAGCTACTCCCTCGGAAAGCCTCAACGAAAAAATCATCACGTCGTAAACAGACACGTATTGATGACTTCATGGCCCCCGTCCCTGAAAATTCTAAAAACCAATGGTTGTTGTCTCAGGTTCAACAACTCTCTGCACGTGTAACAAGACTCGAAGCAAAGCTTAAAGCCAGGAAGTCGGTACGCATAGGCAAATTATCCAGCCAGCGTCTCAGTTCTGCCCGAAAGAAAAACAAGCCCTCCAAGACATCAACCAGTACGTCAACTCCAGTTACACGATCCCCAACAGCATCGAAGCCATTAACCACAGGCTCACCTTCCACCCAACCCATCATTCGTCTCACAGACGATAACGCTACCCCGGCGACTAGTGTTGACTCACTCCCTAAAGAGACACCAATCTATGAGGTTAGAAAAACCTTGTTGTTATGACCTACATTTTCCAGGGGGGGCATATTTTAGTCAATCGATTCAATTATATATATATATATATATATCAACAGGGGAAACTTGGTGGTCAACATGAGGTGGATCGAGGGGATCATGTGCGTTTCTATACCCACTATTTAATTGTTTAATTAATTCCTTGTGTTTAAGTTTTCTCTGCCTCACCAATTTTGTTGCCTTTTTTCATCACAGTCCCCGTTTCTGAACCAATATGGATCACTGTTAAACAGTGAGAGCAATAGAGATTTACAATCCTCCGATGATGACGATCTAGAAATCTCCCATGGTCAATTCCTCTCATATTCCAGTTTTTCAAAACGTCTACGTAGGTTGTTTTCATTCACGCCGGTTGTTTTTTCCCCGCAGAAGGCGTTGTATCCACTGTCCTGCCAAACTTCCCCTCATTGATGGCATACCTACTGCGGGAGCTCCAACATGGCAGCCAGAACAGCATGACCTGGAGGGTGGAATTATCACCAAAACCCTTGCTCACTTGAAGGCTAAATAAGAGCAAGTTCAGCTGAATCAGCACGAACAACAGGTTGTTCTTTACCCCAATTTATGTATGAGCTTGCATATTGGTTACTGAACTTACCAAACGAAATCCAGATTGGGGTTTTCACATATTGGTTACTGAAAATTAACTGAGGGACCGTTTGGGGTTTTCACACACTTGAACAGTTGAAAAGAAGCCTTAAGAGTCAAATGTACCTTTTTGTAACAAAAAATAGTAAATGTGCCTTTCAGTGTAATTCACCCAAAAATATATATTTTTTTTGTACACATTCAATTAAAAACACCATTTCACAATTAATACTTTTTCTCTATCGAATACACCCAAAATAAATTCTTTTTAAGTTCCATTCTTTTCATAAAAACACCACTTTACAATTCACACAACTAACTATACAGTCTATACTATATATTACGAGGTTTCTTCTCGCGCCACTCAAAACATATTTCTTTTTGAGCTTTGAGTTTTGACTCTTCACCATGCATTAACTCCTATACATGTACATCATAGTAGGAGTACATATATGGTATTAATATTTTTGGGCTAAAGTATTCGCATACATATACGGTATAATCAAAGAAAATGAAAAATAAAATGTAGCATAGAATGTTGAAATTGTTAAACAAAAAATCACTTAATTAAATTTTTAATCAATAAAATATCATATTTTTTACTATAATAACAACGATTAAACATAGATCATGATTTCGTATTATTTGATAAGTAAAAAAATGTGAAAACAAGTTATCATACAATCTTTTTATCAGTTTATGTCTTATCAAATACTAACTTACCAAACGAAATCCAGATGGCTTATAGGGATTCACATACGTAATACAAATACTATATAATAGCCCATTGCAAATACTTGTCTATTTTTAACTAGTGTCACAAAGTTTTGTTTCTTACTACCCGTGATCGAATCACTAGTTTGCATTATTCAGTGATGAGCAAGAGGTCTTCTCCTTCGATAACAACACATAAGAGGAGTTGGCTGAAGAGTTGGTTTTGCATTTATAGTTCTTTCTGTAGGACCAAAAATTCGTACAGTAACATGATATCGATTTAATCACGAATATACAAATAAACGTTAAGAAAAGACGAATTTAAAAAACGATGTAAAAGGACGAAATTAAACGAAACAGTGGAGGCGAGAGAACTCTTTTTCCTTAACTCAAAGAATCTCCCGTAGTTCGACGGTATAATATTCGATTCATGAGTCCCATGATACAACCATTGAATCCGTTATCGCGAGCACTCGATAACGGATCTGTCGAACTAAATTCTACGATACTCTCGAATAAGACTCTTGGCGATAGGAAATCGAATGAATTTTTTTTTTTTGTAAATGTGTTTTATGTGTGTAATCGGATGCCTTTTTCTAAAGAGAGGCGATCGTATATATATGAGGAGAGAGGAGGTTTAATTCCATAACTTTCTTAGCAAGCTTAGTCTTGCTTATCAAACTTAGTCTTGGTCACCAAGTTTAGCCTTTGTTGACAAGCTTAGCCATGAGCTCAATAGCCCATTTCAATTCACACTTACGCATTTTTTATAAAGCCCACAAACTTTTAAAAAATGTTTCAAAACTTTCTTTATTTGATTTTTCCCTAACTTTGTAAATATTTTTTTTGTTGATTAATAAATTTAACATTTCAAAAATAAATTGACTATTGAATTTTCTTAAAACCGTTAAGAACTTCATGAAACTGACGGGAACCTCAGAAATCGTTAGGAGCTATTAATGAAAGCTTTAAAATCAATAGAAAATAACTGTGACCGCTCAATTAAATCATTGATCGCAATGATATTCATGTGCTAAACCAATATATATGATAGCCGACTAATGAATCCTCCCCAACAATATTTATCTAACCTAGTTTATTTTTCTTAACATGGACTTATTGAAATTTTATTGTGGAGGCATAGCTTAAATCATGTTTAATCTAGCACTAATGAGCATCCACATTGGTGAGAGGGTGTTTCACCCTAAAAAATATTAATTTTTTTTTTAAAATTAGATCATTGAAGTAAAAAAATAAAAAAATTTAACCAATGACATTGTGACACATCAGCTTAGGTGTCTTAACTTTTTTTTTGAGTGTCTCATTTGAAACACTCATGTCTCTCTCTCTTCTTTTGCCTCTCTCTCTTCTTTTTTATTTTATTTTTTTTCTTTTATTTAATGGAGGGTGTCTCATTGAGACACCCCATTGTGGATGCTTTAAATGTATTCATAAAACACCACATTTAGTCAGTTACATATATAGCCCTATATAATAATGAATCAGAATTTTGACTGTTTCCTGTTTCCTCGGCTCGAATCATCTGAAAGGGAGAGGAGATATAGACCCATAATATATTATATAGTTCTCTTTTTTTAAAAGGCTTTGGATTCTTTCATAATAAGGGAAAAACTATAAATAGAGTGAATAGTTTGGTTGTTGGAAAAAAAAAGAATGTCAAACCTTTTAATTTGACAATATCTATCTTTACAAAAATAATAATTGGCTTTATCAATATATGGTGTCAACTTTTTATATTTAGCAAGAGGCATGGAGCAGAAGAGTACCCCACTAGGCCAAGTCCACTTACTCTTGTTCCCATGTCACACACTACATTGCTTGATTTCCCAAATTTACAATGTTTTTTTCTTTCTTTTGTTGGTGTCATTTTCCACCATTGCTAATTTGCTATACTTTTTTTTGGAGCTCTATGTCATTTCCATAATTCCATAGGGTTTTATAGAAAAAAACCTATCAAATGATATTTTTTTATATAAATTTACCTTCAACTCGCAAAAAAATGCAAGTCAAACCATAAGTTAAATTTAATCCAAAATATAACCCTCTCGCGTATCTTAGAAGCGCTTTTACGGTCACATACATTATAGTTTCTAATTTTTTTTACGGTCACAAAAAATGTAAGTCAAACGCTTTTATGGTCACATACATTAAGCCAATGACTCAGCTAACTGGGAAGGACGTACAATACGTGTGGTCGGCTGACTGTGAGAAGAGTTTCTCTAAGCTGAAGGAAATGCTTACGAGTACTCCGGTATTGGCTTTACCTGATCCTGATCAGCCTTATGCGGTTTACACAGATGCATCATGGATGGGCTTGGGATGCGTTCTGATGCAGCAAGGGAAGGTAATAGCTTATGCTTCAAGGCAGTTCAGGAAACATGAGCAGAATGATCTTACCCATGACCTGGAGATGGCTGCGGTAGTGTTTGCGTTGAAGATTTGGCGATCTTATCTCTATGGTGGGAAAGGGCAAGTCTTCACATATCACAAAAGTCTGAAGTACATATTCACCCAGCCGGAATTGAATATGAGGCAACGTGGATGGAAGGAGTTTGTGGCAGACTACGATTTGGATATTGCCTACCATATGGGAAAGGTAAATCTAGTTGCGGATGCACTGAGTCGGAAGAGAGTGGCCGCATCTTCTGAGAGAGATTTGGAGGGATTAGTCAGCACAGTTGGGACTTTACGTCTGACAGTTTTGACTTGCGAGGTGGAACCATTGGGTTTAGGTGCGGCATATCAAGCAGATTTGTTAAGTCAGGTGCGGTTAGCTCAGAAAAAGATGAGAGTCTCATCAAGTTGGCAAAAAATGATAAGGCAGAATATCAAACTTCGAATAATGGGACAATTCTGGTTAATGCCTGAGTGTGTGTTCCGAGTGACAGGGAACTGAGGGAAGAAATTCTTAAGGAAGCTCAGCATTCTAAGTTTGCTATTCACCCCAGGTCGACCAAGATGTAACGAGATTTGAAGCGATACTATCATTGGGTTGGAATGAAACGAGATGTGGCTAAGTAGGTTACCGGATGCCAGACATGCCAAATGGTTTAGATTGAACATCAGGTTCCGAGTTGACTGCTGCAAAGTTTATCCAATTCGAAATGGAAATGGGACATGATCACAATGTATTTTGTGATCGGATTGCCAATGTGTGGCAAGATGGACTCGATATGGGTTATAGTCGATAGACTGACTAAGTCGGCTCATTTTCTTGTGGTTAACAAGCATAACAAGGCTGAGGGACTCACAAAGTTGTATGTGGAAGGGATTGTTAACCTGCATGGAGTGCCAGCGAGTATAGTTTCTGATCGAGACTCGCGGTTTGCATCGCCTTTCTGGAAAGCACTTCAGAAGCGTTTTGGGACAAGGGTCCATATGAGTACAACTTATCACCCGCAAACAGATGGACAGTCCGAGAGAATAATCATGACACTTGAGGATTTGCTATGAGCTTGTGTCCTGGATTGGGGCGGGAGATGGAATGATTACTTGCCTTTGGCCGAGTTTTCCTACAATAATAGCTACCAAGCCAGTATTGGGATGTTGCCTTATGAAGCGTTGTATGGACTGCCATGTCGTACACCGCTATGTTGGACCCAAGTGGGGGGAGCGGAGCATCTATGGCCGAGACTTTGTGGAGGAAACAATTGAGAGAATCATAGTGTTGAAACTCAAAATGAAAGAAGCTCAAAATCAACAAAAGAGTTATGCTGATAAGCGCTGGAAATAATTAGAATTCCAAGTGGGGGATCTGAACAAGGGTAAATATCGAATTGCGTTATCCGAAAAATTAAAACCAAGATACATGGGACCGTATAAGATTCTGGAAAGGATTGGACCAGTGGCTTATAAGTTGGAATTGCCACCAGTATTGGAAGTGTTCTATAATGTTTTCCACATATCCTTGCTATGTAAATGCGTAACTCATGGGAAAAATGTTACCGCTGATCCACCACCGGACGTGCAAAAAAACTGGAATATTGTGGGAAGACCAGTTCGTATTGTGGGAAAAGTAGCTGGCCGAAAGAATGTCAAAATGATCCAAGTTGTCTGGGATTGCGAAGGAGAAGAAGATACAACATGAGAACCAGAAACAAGGATGAAAGAAAAAAATTTCTAAGTGTTTTGAGATGCAACCAAAGATGAAGGAAAAACCGAAGAAGAGAAAAGATTCGAGGAAGAATCTAGTCATAAGTGGGGGAGAGTTGTAACACCCGTGTTCCGCAATCCTGTCAAACGGGGAAAATGATTAAGGACGGGATGAGTGTTACCGAAAAGATGTGGGGAAAAACCAGGGGATTTTCTAAGGAAAAGTTGGAAAAGGCTAAGGGAATCCAAATGTTTGAGGAAAACTAAGTTTAGCCGGTTAAATTAATCTGTTTGGGTGATTCCCGAACTGAAACTGGCTTTCGCCGAGCTGGATAAGTTTTATCGAGCTAAAATCATCCGAAGGATCGACCGGTCTGATTAAGGGATCGATCGATCACGGCATGCGTCATGGGTACGTCATGGCGTGCGTCATGTCATGGGTATGTCACGACATGCGTCATGGGTATGTCACAGCGTGTGTCATGGGTACGTCACGACGCGCGTCACGACATGCGTCATGGGTACGTCATGGCGCGCCACTCCTTGGTTATAAATACACGACCTTCGTCTCATTCTTTCCGACACCGTTCGAGAGAAAAGTCAGTTTTATTCGAGGGAGACTGATTCTGGTCAAGAGAAACCTGATCTTAGCAGAGAGAAACCGATTCTTGTGGAGAGATAATCCGAGGGATTATCCGGGGGAAACCTGTGTGGACGATCAACCGATCTGAAGGCAAGATCGGTGAGACGGGATGACCGCTCTCACTAAGCAATTATGTTGCTTATGCCTCCATTTTTAGATACATGTTCTTAGTTTAGCCGTGATGGCAATTGTGATATATGAATGGGATCACGAAACAAATGCTGGAAAAACGGATAGATGGTAGTGTGGATAGTTCGGTCTAGTTGAACAAATATAACAGCTTATTAGCGAACTTATCATTTGTACTAGAATCTCGTTTTAATTAATTCAAGTACTTTGTTAAATTCACTTATGCTTGAAAAAGATTTGTCTGATCGAACCAAATGTAAAAAATCTGTAAAGAAAGAGGTTAAAATATCCGGCTAAAATAGAAATCTAGATTAGGGTGCTACACTTTCGCTGTTTTAAGCCTATATTGCAATAAACGATTTGAAAATTGTGTATTCTTACTTTATTTACGTCCTCTCTCCACGCCTCTTCAGTCTTCACCAATTAGGAAAGAGAGAAGAGGGAAGGGAGCGTTGTTGTATCACTCGCATCGAGAAAGTAAACAACACATCGCCGGAAATGACGAAGCGGAATCTCCGGTCGAAGGTCTCAACCGTCGGAGAAGACGCATATCAACTCTACCAGAAGAGGATTCGAGATCTGGAGTCGGTGAATGAAGCTCTCAAGGTTTTTGTTTTCCCTCCTCCCAGATTTTTTGAAATTTTCTCGGATTTTGAAATCTGGGATTTGTTTTCTGGCTGTTTAGCAACAGCGATTTTTGTTTTAATTTCGTACTCTTTGGAAAAATGTTTGCTCGAAAAGTATTCTGAACTCATGGAAAATTTCGTTCAATTCATTTATGATAGATGATCCCTGTCGCTTCAGTTTCTCAGCATGCAGAAAATTTCTTATAGAAGTATGAAATTGCAACACCGTTCATCGTTTTCCTTGTTAAAAGTTGTTCAGTTCTTGGTGTTGATAATGGAATTAGATTCGGGAACTTATTGTGTATTGTGTCAGCTTGAAATGATTGTGTTGAAAATTGGCAGTGCGATGTGGAAGAGCTAAGATCCAAATTGGTTGATGTTTCGATTAGTTCTTCTGCTGGTACCTTACAGTCAAGCAGAGAGTTTTCTCACAAGTCTAGTGCTACAAAAGCGGAGGTGAATCATTTTTGAGGTTTTAATGAAGACGACATTTTTGCTATACCATGCTTATTTTCGTAACCTTGATACTTATATAGGTTATAAGCTCAATGAGTAAGTCAAAATCGCGGTCTATGTGCTCAACAAAGAAGAATAAATCTGAGAGTTCTGGAAAACTGTTCGACGGTGAAGTCCAGAAATTAAAGGCGCAAAAGGTGAGCATCTTGTTGCAGACATTGTAGAATTGTATGAAGAATTGCAGCAGTTTCCGTTGGGTGTTTTACGTTTGTGAGTTGTGACTACTCTTCAGGTTAAGTTGCAGTGCAAGATCAAGCTAGACTCTATGCAATTCAGACTATCGAAAGCTTCACTAGAAAAGGAAACTCTTCAGGTACGCCAAGATCAGTTTGGATACATCCTTTCTTGATACGCTTGATCGTCAATTGTGCTTGATTTGTCTAGTGCTCTTTAGCCTTCTTATGAAACTTCAGCTTCTTAATTAAATAGTTCTTCTCTTCTAACAGCTCAAAAAAGAGCTAAGGAAGACCGAGTTTGAGAAACATGTCCTGTCGGCTTTGAACAGGCGCCAGAAGCTGGTATCTATTCTGCTGATTGTTCAATGCTATATGTACTGAGTCCATGCGGCTTGTTGATTTCTGTATTTTGTTAAATCAGATTTTGCAGTTGAAGAATACACAAGCTTTGACAGCACTGAAACGTCTAAAATTGCTTCTGCAATCTAGGAGAGTTTCTTCTAACAAAAATAAAGGTCACATAACGGGCTAGCTAGTATCCGTTACCTTTTTTTTTGCTTTTGCTATTCTTTTGCTAAATTGTTTAAGTGTCTTCTTTGTATTTTCCAGGCCCACCAAAAGGAACAATCTCCAAGATTCAGGTATGGGTACCTGAGCCTAAGCATCAACACAACATCTTAGTTTCACCAATAATTTAAGCTATTGGTTAAGTTTTACATAGGCTTTTAACTACACTATTGTTTTGAAACCTATAGTATAGGTACTTTACACTTCTGGAAGAAGATATAGATTCTTGATATTCCAAGATATATGTGGCTACGTATTATTTTTTATAAGTTGGAACTGCAAATGGTTTCTGATTCTGGTGGTGCAGGAGTCTAGCAATGAAGTTGGGCTACTAATGAAGTTGAATAAGATTCATTCAGATTACGAACGCCAAATGAAAGAGTAAGCTTTCAACAGTTTCTTGTTGCTATTGCAACTCCCTAAATTTATTTCCAAGTTATCACGCCTATATCTGTAAATCTCTATGTCGTTTAATAAAACTTCTTATTACTTCACTACTCTGAAATTATGTGTTACTTGCTATTTTTTTATCAGAATAGCTGAAGAGGTAAAAAGATTCAGCCTAGAGGCGAGTGTGTTGAAGGCAGAATTTGAGGGAGAGCAAAACTCATGGTAAGTTTGATAGTTAGCTAAATTTTTGTTGTAGCCTCAACTTTTATTCTCTAAGGTGATTATCTTTGCTTCTCCCATTTAGCTCTGTGTCATATGACATCGGAATCAACCAGATCCCGATGGACTCAGAACTAAAGGAACTTAAAGAGGAATTTAACAAACTGAGTACTCTAGTCAGCCAGATGGAAATGACCAAATGTCAACTCAGTGAAACAGATAAAGTTCAGGTTACAAATTTGGAGTTTAACGTTTGCTTTTATCATTAAATAATAACCAGTCTTTTGTTGTCTGAGTTTTGAATTCTAACTGTTTATTAGAGCGAACCAGCTGAATACTCAGTTTCCAGCAAGGATTCCAACGATGAATCAAACTTGGAGCTCTCCCAACCGAAAAATCCTGAGGAAACGATCTGCAATACCAACGATCAATCATATTTGGAACAATCTCAACTGAAAGCTTCTGAGGAAACGCTCTGCAATACCAACGATCTATCAAATTTGGAACCATCTCAACCAAAAACTTCTGAGGAATCGCTTTGCAAAAGAGTGGAAAACAAAGCGGACATGTGTTGCTCTTGCACTAAAAAATCTCTGTGCAAGACTAAAAATTGCAAATGCAGAGCTAATGGAAGTGGGTGCGGTATCTCTTGTGGCTGCATAGCCTCCAAATGTAGCAACAGAGAAGAAAACGTAAAATCTGATAAAGCAATGCAACCAGTAGATGGTAAGAAGCCTGTTGGGATTAGCCATGACGACAAAGAAGCACACAAACAACCATTACGTGATATAGTGAGGAATATACAAGTAAGCTTCTTCCTCTGCAACCTCTAATTTAGGCCAACCATCTTACATATCTGGTTCTAACTTTTAACTTTGGATTCTACAGGAAGCTGGAAAAGTTGGTAAGTTGAGGAAAATGCAGAAACCAGTTGCTAAGAAGTAATGAAAAAAAAAATGACAAATGATATGAAAGTAAACAGAAAACTTCAAGACTGTTTTTTTTTTTTTTACCCAACCTCTGCAACCATTTTGTCTTAATGTTGTAAAAGCAAAGGTGTCAGACTTATGACTATGCATATGATGATTTCGGAGGTTATCTACCTTGAACTCTTGGAGGCCATGAATCGTGCATCCATTCAAAATTTCGGTTCAGACGGATTCGTCGGTGTTATGATCCGAGAAATTTCGTACTCCTTTATTAGCCGATGTCTTAAACATGAATGAAATATAATCAACCGATATCTTAAGCTTACATGAAATATCAGCCGATGTCTTAAGAGATTACTCAGGGCCTAAGTTAAGGGTTTGTTTGGACGAACTATGGTAAAAATAAAATTTGATACCCATTTCGTCCTAATTCTGTAGTTCTTACAAACAACGAGAAGCTGTAAATGAGTTGGAATGTCCTCATTAGGTATGGGAGAAAGTTTCCATAATTTGGCTGTTAAGAATGAACTCTGAAGCTTCCCAATCCATTCTTAACCACTTTTCTCACACAACATAATCTCGTTTTATTAATTGAAAGAAAGCAAATACATTTTGAATTTGAAGTACTCAAGATATCGTATCTTCTCAACACTCTTGAGAAATTCAATCTCTCTCACTACGATTTCCATACGATAATCACCTCAAGACTCTTGTCTCTTTCCAAACCCAAATTCATGGTGGAACTCGTTTTTGACGAAGTGGTATTGACCACTTTTCCGTTGGGTTTTCCAGCGGATACGTCTGTCGGAATGACCGGATTTCAGGCACGATGAAATCGTTGCCGTGAGCACTATGATGTAGTGTATTAACTTATCAAAATCGGAGTTGATTTGAATGATAAATTGATGCCCAAGGTGACTGAATTGGAAAGCTTGTGAAGATTCAAAATTTGAGGTGAATTGGAAAGCTTGTGAAGATTCAAAAGTGTAAAAACTAACAAATATCCCATATTGAAAACTTGAGGTGAAATCTTCTTGTATATATAGTGGAGAACTCATAACAAGGTTTAAAAGCCTTGAATACACTATGGTGTATTGGAAGGAGGTACCACACCGTGCTCGAGTCTCAGATCTCGGTAGATGGGCCTACGGTCCAAAGATAAGATTCTTTTTGCACTCCGCTTTGATTTTGTATATGATCAATACATAATTAAATTCAGTCAAGCTGAAAAGTCTCCTCATGAATACATAAATTAATTCAGATTAATTGAAAATTATGTAACCACTCCTCTCCATAATGGTTCAAACTAATGGTAGATTAATTGACCATTATTCTCCCTATTTTTTTACCGACAACAAATGGTCTCTCTTATTCCTCCATTAAATGGAGAAAAACAATCTCTTCACTTTTTTGATCGTTTTTTTTCTCTTCTGAGTATGAGAGTACAACACAAAAAAGCGTCGTTAGATTCTGTTTTTGGGTTGTGCGAGATATAATAGTTGCAGTTGTATCATGGGATTCGGAACGCTATGCGACCGTCATACTACGTAGCGTTTACAGAATTAAGAAAAGAGATTCGTCTCGACTCTGCAAATCCTATTCCCATTTATTTATGTCATTTCATTACAAATTATCAGTTTGCTCATGCTGTAGAAATTGCGTTCCTATAATCTTAATTATGTAAATTTTGGTTTATGCTTTTTGCACTAACGAAAACTGATTATTTTGTGAAGCTTTTGATAAGAACATGATATATTCAGCGATTGATTGCCGTTCTGATTGGATTGTGTGTGATCTTGTTTCTTTTACCATATTGTGGTTTGCTTCTTTTAATCCCTAATCCGATTTATTTCTGCAACATTTGGATTTATTTTTGTAATATCAGTGTATTGTTCATCGTATTTTTCATATGTGGCTTGTTGATTTTTTTTTCTTTTTCTTATCATATTTCAAGCAAATATCCTTAATTATTGCAATATCTCAATCTGATTTGATAAAATTCGATTTGTACTGATTATCCGATTCCAAATATTAGATATGACTAGTTTCCTTCCCCTACAATTAGAGTTTCTATTGCCCTTTTTTTTTAAAAAAGCACCTGGGCTGGGCTTTGTAATTGGTTTCTTGTTCATGCTTGATAAATATTGTTTAATTGGAAGAAACATATAGATATATTTTCCATCAAATATCATTTTTTATGTCTTTCACCAAACACCTTTTAATTGTAATACCCCATGTTCTAAAAAATTCCATTAAGCTCCGATTACTTTCCGTTTAGTCGCTAGATCTATTTCCTCCGCCTAACTGGCCTAAGCGGCCGCCTACTTTTTTTTGTTTTTAAAATTTATTGCTTACTAAATTTTTTGAAAAGTTATAATTTGGTTTTACTATGATATTTGAAAGTCATTACAAGTCCAAAAATTCACTACAATCATTAAAAAATCATTAAAAGTCATAAATTTATGAATTAATATGTTAAAAAGTCAATAAAAGTCCAAAAACTAGTCCACGATTAATCTCCGATTAATTCTCGATTTTTGGGCTAGGCCTAGGCCCAACCCGACTGTCCAACTAGCGCCTAGCGTAATTTAAAACATTGGTAATACCCATAACTTATTATGTATTTGACCGAATGAAGAACTTTGGTCTAACCAAATCATTAACAGAACATGAATTACTTTTAAAAAGCTTTAATATTCTTCCGTTGCTTATAATAAACACTTAAGAATTTTTTTTAATTAATTACATATAAGTTAATACCTTTGTTTTCTTCTAATTCCCTCCTTTAAATTCTAAGTAGATTTTCCTACAAAACCATCCAAACGTCAAAGCAAAAGGAAGTAAGAAAAGAAAAAGAGAGAGATGGGAAACAATTCAAGAACTATGGTCTCCTTAGTCGTAGTTGTAACCTTATGTGCTACAGTTTTAATCACTCGAGGAGTAGCTCATGAGCAACCACCACACTCACAATTTACACCAGATCTCCCTATTGATATGGAAAAATGTTGGTCATCTCTTTTCAATACTCGGGGATGCATATTCGAACTCTACAAATCAGTTTTCTCTGGTCAGTTTGGAAACGTTGGAGTCGCATGTTGCAAGGCATTCTCGACAATCGATGCTAACTGTTGGCCTCATATGTTTTTGTTAAACCCCTTCTTTCCACCTCTTTTATAAAGACAATTGTGCGCACATCGTCCCCAATTCCCCCAAACACAAGTGAAATTGGAAAGGAAGGTGGCTCGAGGCTTCATATATAGTCGACTTAGTTTAGAAATCTGAAGGAAATTCTACTATTCATGTTCTAAGTGTTTTATGAAAATCATCCAATAAAGTGTTCTTGCATATTCAATTGAGATTATGGTAATTTACTACTATTTACTCATGAATATATACAACAATTAATAGTAATAAATATGGTAAGAAAATGTTTATTAAATTAGAATTGCACCATCTATCACTTTATCTTACTTTCTTTAAATTTTGGTCACTTTTTTTTTTGCCGCTAGCGTGTAAAATGATTATTTTTCCCTCAACTCTAATTAGCCAACGTATTATAGTTTGTACACAAAAAAACGCGATGTACTGTTCCGGGGTTACGACTAAAAATTGACAAATGGTGCAAAACTCTCGTTAAATTATAGAGTAGTAAACAAATCCAAGAGATTAGAGTTATACAATTAGCTGAAGACTGAAGGTAGTAGTTTAATTGGTTGAAAATGGCGAATGAAATGAAAGATCCATCCTCTGTCATATACACTTCAGGTGTTACATTTGCAAGCAACACATCTGTATTCCTTCATTGAAATTTCCGGAAATTATAGGCTTTGCCCATCATATATAGTAAAAGCGAAGTAAATTTTCGGAATGGAGCTCTCTCATTCACCCTAAACCGTAAAGCTCGGTTATTACCCTTTTTCGGTTCAAATTAAGTTTTTTGGTTTTGAAACCCTCATTAAAAAATCGGTTAATACACTTTTAATCTTGTAATCAGTTTGGTTAGATGTTACTTACTCGATTCGATTTGGTTAAATTTTACTTGAAATTACAAAATACATGTGCCGAATATGCTTTCGCGTTTGGTCGTTTGATGTTTTCGACTCGATTTGGGCTTTAGCCCGTTTGTTGTTGTTTCGGGGCGGTTGCCGCCGTTTTAGTTGATTTTAGGTATTTGCAGAGAAAATATGGGAGAAACCCTAGCTTCGTTTTTGGCTATAAATATATTTGTTTCGCTGCAATTAAGACATCCCGAGAGTGCCTTCTTCTTATTTATACGTTGTTACGATTTTAATAATTCTTGCTGTCTTCTGTATATTTTTTTTTTTGGTCGTTGTTCTTCATCACTAATAGATCTACCGATTTTGGTTTATGACCGTGTAGGTGGATCTAATTCTAGAGATATTTACCCGGTGTGTGTATCCTTTCTGCTCTGTCGAGGTATACCTTTCCTGTGGATCACTTTTGCGAGTTTGAGTGTTTTTGCTTTTGCTTTGTTTTGCTTTTGTCTCTATGCGAATGTTTTTTTTTTCTTTTTATGGTTTGTCTTGATCTAATGATCTGCTTCTTTGTTGATTCTGATATGTTTTGAATTATATCATTTGAGCTATTCGTTGTTCTTCGTCGCTTATAGGCCAGCTACTTTACGCTTTTGTATGTGTAGGTGGATATACTTATGGAGATATTGACCCGGTGTGTGCGTCTTTACTGCTCTATCGAGGTATATATTTCGTGTGTATCACGTTGGCAACTTTCTGTATGTTTATTTTTTTGCTTTGTTCTGATTTACACTATATGCGATTGTTTTTATTGTTTTTTTTGTCTTTTTTATATCGATCTAATGATATGCTTTTTTGTTGTTCTTAATCGGCTAAAAAATAGATTGTCTTTTTTTGTTGCTTTCGTTTTTTTTTTGGTTAGAAGTTAATGTTTATATGTTCTTTATTTGTTGCCTTATTTTCTTTTGATGTTTGTTTGTTTATTAGGTGATGTTGTTTTTAGTTGGATTGCCTTATTTGCTGGTTATTTTGTTCTACGAAGATGTTAAAATGTAAGGTTTTTAGTTTTTATATATATTTGTATTTATATGTGGTTTGCGATTGTTTACTTTTGTCACAATTGGTTTTTATAGCCAAGAGAATAAAGAAGAAGAGGAAGAAGCATGATTTAATATTGGTTTCTTCGTTTCCTACATTCACAATACGAAGAAAAAAGTTAAACACAGGAAGACAATGGAAAACAGGCAAGATTTTTAAAAGGTGATTTGGATAGTCTTGATCTCTTTGATTTGGAATTTTTGCTTAATTTGATATATTCTGTGTTTTTGTATAAAAACATCATTAGCTTAATATTATATAAATTGTTATATTATGTGTGGGAATCACGATATGAGTGTTCCTACCATAGACGAACACCAAAGTACAAAGTATTCTTTTTCCATAGTCTTCTTACATGTGCTTTGTTTTTATGTAATTGCAACTCAAATTCCATTCATTTTTTTTGTAGGGCATAGTCTATTGGTGACTTTTCATTTGAATCTAAGCTGGAATTCCTTAGTTTTTATTTTATAGTTGGCGTGGCGAGTGATTCTCCAGTGCATTCTTCCAATAGTGACGATCTTGCCACCTACCTTGAACCCGAGTTTCAATATGTCTCAGATTCTTCGCATGAATCCTTCCCCATCGAACAAGTCGAGTGTGATGTTTAAGTTGCCAATCATAGGTAGTTTTACACATATATCCATGCGAAAATACTTGAAAAGTCATATACACATACACATTCACTTCAACGTGATATGTTTTAAAACAATAAAATAGCAAGAGTTTAGATGTGGTGCTTGGACAAGAAAGTTCTGTTTTTCTTCTTGACGATACAGAGAATGTAAGTATTTTGTCTGCTTTGTTAATGTTTCATGTAAATTTTAATCATGATATTTGATTAGATTAGACATGTTGTTTGGTTTGATATACTTGCACATCCATATCACAAGGACGGTATGATTGTGATAGAAAGGTGTCACTTGATGAACTACAATCGTACCAATAAGATCTCAACATTCAGGTTTTGTAATTTGGTTCTTAGATTTTCTTGTGTAATTGATTTTTTTTTTTTGGTGTCAGGTGACTCAGTTAAAGGCAGAGATTAACGATCTCTGTTAATCCCGAAGATGTTGGAAATCGATGGGAAAGCTAGAGAAGGCTATGGTGCTCGACAGACATTGCCGGTGGGATTCTCCAGTGTACGAGACGGTGAAGTTTCTTTAGTATGTGAAGACATGGGAAGTTAATAAGACAATCTATATATTCTAATTGTGACAACTACAGTGAGGAAAATTAATAAAAAATCAAAAAATTGAAGTGATCTCTGTGTTTTTTTTCAGATGTTTGTGTTCTTATAATATTTCTTAGCTTTTAGCAGGGCTCTACAAAATCTGGTTTGGTTGGAGAGACTTCGAATGACTTTGTTGATTATGTTGATGCAATTAAGACTTGCAATGTTTCTATTCTTCTACATAATTCAAATTCAAAAGCAATGTTTCATGTTAGCTCTCTCTCTCTCACACATGGCATGCGACATTAGAGTGTTTGCATCCCACAAAGCAAGTCTTTATTTTTTTAGAGTTCTTATTTGGAGTCTCTGATTTCTCTGTATGCTCTACAGAGTAGTAAAAGAAAGCGATAGCTTGGTCAAAAGGTCATGGAGCCAAGATTTGAAATCCCATTTGAGCATTGAAGAAGATGAAAGACGTACGTCTCCATGACTTTTACGTAACAAGAGGTACTTATGTGTTATGTGTTTTATAATTTTTTTTATTCTTGAGTTCTTGGGTTATTGGTGTATCCGAAAATTTGAATTACTATTCATGTCTGATCTTATAGGAGAGTCCATTTGGTAAAGCTTCATGGATTACTGAATTGAAGCGTCGAGTATCGGTTGAATTTGATACCACGTTGTCAAGCTTTGACAGTGTCTCTGAACTTGATACACTAGGAGAAGTTGGAAGTA
Source organism: Eutrema japonicum (assembly GCA_030161315.1). Classification (NCBI taxonomy): domain Eukaryota; kingdom Viridiplantae; phylum Streptophyta; class Magnoliopsida; order Brassicales; family Brassicaceae; genus Eutrema; species Eutrema japonicum. Next base: position 38,433,221 of record BSQW01000004.1, on the reverse strand, counting down.
GAGGAGATCTCATTCAGAAAACCACCCAACTATGCATCACCATTCGGTTACAATTGTATTTGAAGAGTCTCATATATCAGAATCCATAGTGGTCGGAAAGTTCTAATCAAGGAATCATCACTGATGACTCCATGAATAGTTCAAATGATACTGTCCGTAGGGATACTTCGAGAACTTCCTCGGAAGATGAGGTAGAGAAGCTTAAGGCTGTTATGATTGATGTAATATAACTTTATCGGATTTTTGGATAAGAAGTAAATTTTTTTTGTATAATAGTCGTATTGTGAAAGGATGACATGCTCCGTATAATAGACGTAATATAACACCCTATATATAAAATTTGTTTTCAAATACTTAAGTTATGTTTGATGAACTCATTAAGGATTAATATTTTGATCCAAAATCTTGAGCGTTGTATATGTATAACAAGACTAATAATAAATACATTCATCATAAATTAGACCCCAATATATCGAGTGTGTTGGCGGTTAGACATCAATCTTATGTTGTCGTGTGATTTAGTTTATAAATTACGAAAACACCATTAATGATTTAGTTTACTACAATTCATTGCCATTAGCAATTTATTCGATGATATAAACAGAATTAGGCCAATCAACAAAGAAATTAGTCATATAATATTTCTCAAAAACTTAACTTATGTTCGAACTTACGATAAGAATCAAAATCATATATAGTAAAAACGAAGTAAATTTTCGGAATTAAACTCTCTCATTCACTCTCATATGGTTAACTCAGTCAGTACCATTTAAATCGATTTAAATTAAATTTTGTTTAAAATTCATAATTTGCCGTACCGATTTTCCTACCGGATTTGATTTAGCGTTGGATCGTTTTATGATGTGGACTCGGTCTGGGCTATAGCCTTTTTGTTGTATTCGATTATGTTTTTGATCCATTAGTTTCATAAACATTTGTTGGGTCTTAGTTTATTGGGCTTAATTTTTGCGTGTGTGTTTCGGATCGTCAGCCGTCACACTCTCCCGCACTGTGCTTGGGCTTGTATTCATCTGTCTATTGTTGAATGGAGATCAGCTACACATTAAGCGATCTCTTAAGCAAAGCATGGAAACAACCACTTGGCCACATGCCATGTTCAAGCCAGATAGACACACAAGTTTATTTAAGCCTTACAAATCTGTTCTTTGAGACCTTAATATTAGGAGATATCTAAGGTACAAATAGACTTGAATTCCTAAATTAAGAGTGGTGGTAAGGTGTCTGGTTGCTTAAAACATTTTGCATATATTCATTTTTTATGCATGTGTGCACGATTTTCATAGGTTTTGCGTCTTAAGGGATACTTTGGTGAATGTTATGCATCTGAATCTTGTGACAAGCATTATTGAGAGAATGCAAGTCTGAATACGAAACATTTGAGTAATTCTATGGACGGGGAGTTTGTTCATGAACTTCTACATCTTCGTCTTCTATCCGGTTCTTTATTTGTACTAAACTATTACGATAGTTTTTGTTACAGTGTAAGTATAGTCTCAGAGTTAAGACATGCCTTAGTTACAGTGGTAGACTGGTAGTTGTTGATATAGAATTGATAAAAATTATAATAAATTTATAGGCACAAAAACTTAACTTATGTTCGAACTCATTATAACATTTGAAGATGTCCGGCTCTGTTTTGTTGTAACTTTTCCAAAGAGAGCAACGAGGCATCATTTTTGAAAAGTTTTGTATTGTAATTGTGTTTCATCTAATTTTGATTTTGATTGAATGAATAAAAGTCTTACAAAACCTCCATCAGAGGAAACAGTAATATAGCAAAACAGCGATGAAAAAAAAACATGGTAGCCCACAATCTTTCGCTCTATTTCTTAACTTCACAAGAATTATTATACTACCTTTAATGAAATTGATTATGTACAAATCCATACAACTATCAATTATAATTCCTATTCAAAATAAGAAGAACAAAAACCGGAAGAAGAAGAAGTCGAAGGAGATGAAGACAAAGAAGAAAAATAAGTCGAAAAAGATGAGGAAGAAGACGAAGACAAAGTCATATAAATTAAATCCGGAAGAAAAATAAAAACATGGATAACACAAAATAATGAAGAAGCATAAGGATAAGAAGATGAGAAAGTTGAAGAAGAAGAACAAAAACGGAAGAACGTGAATAAGTCATCGGAAAAGTTAGAGAAGAAGAAAAAGAAGAAAACCGGAAGATGAAGAAAACGAAGTAGTAGAAAAGAAAACCCGAAGATTATGTAGAAGAATTTGAAAAATGTGATGATGAGGAAAGCGACGAAGAAAAACCAAAAGAATAAGAATTCAAATAAGACAAAGAATATGAAGAACAAGAGAAAGAAGAGGAGGAGTACAAAAAAAGTGGGAAAGAAGTCAGAAGTACGAATATGGTGAAAAAGAAGTCAAAGACGATAAAAAAAGAAGAAAAATACGAGGAGGAAGATAAGAAGAGGAAGCAGACGAGATAAGTAAGAATAATAAAAAAATGAAAAATCAGAAGAAATAAGACGAAGAAAAACCAAAAGAAAAAGAAGAAGCAGATTTCGGAGAAGACAAAGTCGATAAATGAGTAGAAGTAGAAGTCGAAGACGATGAAGATGAAGAAGGAAAAGATGAGGAAGATGAAAGAAAAAGAAGAGGAGGAAGAAAAAGACGAAGTTGATTAAGAAGAACTCGGAAAATACGAAGACACATACGTTCAAGATAAGGAAGGATTGGAAGATGAAGATGACAAAGTATGAGAAGGTGAAGATGGGGAAGGAGGCTAATAAAAACCTGAAGAATAAGAAACCAAAGAAGACAAATGCGATGAATTAGAAGAGGGAAGAAGAAGAGGAAGACGAAAACAAATGGAAGAAAAAGAACAAGAAGAAGTCGAAGAATATGAAAAAGAAGAAGCCCAAGACGATTAAAAAATTAGGAAAATATCAAGAAGAAGAAAAACCAGAATATAAAGAAGAAGAAGATAAAGCTGAAGAAAAACCAGAATATAAAGAAGAAGAAGATAAAGCTGAAGAAAAACCGGAGTAATAGGATGGAAATACCAGGAAAATGAAAAACCAGAATATAAAATATAAAGAATAAGAAGATAAAGCTGAAGAAAAATCGGAGTAATATAGGATGAAGAAGAAGAAGAAAATATGATGAAGAAACATAGTTTAGGAAGAGTTCCAACGAGGGAGGAAGAAAATCGTTCGTAATTACAATGTGTGTGTTAAATAAACATTATTCATTATATTATCGATCTTTGTGAATTTCGTTTCCTCGATTTTACGACCACATGTGAGAAACACTGCACAATTATATATAAAGGAGGATAATGATTGAGAGTGTGTAAAAAAAAACGTTTCAGATAAGCTAGAATTTCGTTGATGTTGCATGAACATTTTGGAGTCTTATTAATGACGTTGGCAGAAAATACTTCATATCGAATCGATAAGGATATCATGAGAGAAATGAATCTTCGAAACCCTGGATACTTGTTGTGCTATTGTCTCAATCGTATGATATATTCAATTTTGCACGAGTTTAAAAATTAAAATTGAAATGAAAATTTATAAATGGAGCAAATCGATTGTTACTATACTAAACTTAAAAGGACTTTTGATTGACATTGGAAGAGGTTACTGGTAAATTTTCTCTCAAAGGATGAAATGATTCTCTATGACACTACTGATATAACAGAGTATTTCCGTCTTTTTGTCCGTACAAGTTTTTGTTAGCATTTGAGCTCCTTATCATTCGACAAACAAATTAATTTCGATGGAATGTATTTGGATTTTCACTTTTCATGACTGATGACAGTTTCGTTATTATATCTTCCTTTTTTATTACATTTCCCCTTCATTTCAATAGGAGTGTTCATGTTAGAACGGTCGGATAATATGTGTTTGTGTTATCTATGTGCTTTACTTCACAAGATTCTTTGAAACTGATCGTTTGTGTAAAGATAGCCAAGCCCATAAAAAATGTGAAAATATACTTCCGAAAAAATCCAAACTTCCAAAAAATAATTAGAAGAAGGAAAATACGAGGAACACAAAAAATCGAAAGTCAAATAAAAGGAAGGAGAAGTAGAAGATGTGGAAGAATAAGAAGTAGGATAATACAAAGACGATAGAAGAAAACAGAGAAGATGAGGCAGAAGAAAAATCAGAAGAATAAAACAAAGAAATTCAGAAGAAGAAAACGAAGAAAAACCGAATGAAAATAAAATAAGACGAAGACGAAGACGATAAAGAAGAAGAAGTAGGAGTTGAAAACGATGGAGGATAAGAAGGAAAAGACGAAGAATATGAAAAACTAAAAGGTAAAGAAGAGGGAGAAGAAAAAGACAAAGCCAATAAAGACAATGAAGAAAAGAAAAATAGTCGGAGAAGACAAAAATGGTGAACAAAGAAGAATGAAATGACGAATTTGGAGAAGAAAAAAAATCAGAAGAAGAAGTCGGAGAAGAAAACCAATACATAGTAGACGAAGTGGAAGAAGGAAAATACGTGGAAGAAAAAAAAGAATAAAGAAAGAGAAGAAAACCAAAAGATGAATAATACAAAGTAGACGAAGGTGAAGATGAGAATGTGACGAAGAAAAACCATAAGAAGAAGATTTTTGATAAGACAAAGAAGACAAGGAGGAATAAGAAGCAGAGAATGAATAAGGCTAATAAAAATCGAAAAAGAAGAAGAAGAAGAACTGAGAGAATAAAAAGATGATGAAGAAGAAGTCAAAGAAGTAGGAAAATACGAAGAAGAAAAAAAACCAAAAGAGGAAGAAGAAGAAGAGGAAGAAAAATAAGAAATAGAAGTCGAAGACGATGATGAAGATGAAAGAAAATTGTGAGGATTAAGAAAATCAAAAGATATATAAGAGGAAGAAGAAGAAGTAAAAGTCAAAGACGATGACGAAGAATACGAAAAAGATGAGGAACTGACAAAAGCTTTAAAATTGGAGAATGAAGAAGAAGACGAATAATAACCGAAAAAAGAATAAGGAAAATACGAAGACGAACAAAACCAAAAGATAAAGAATAGGAAGAAGAATAGAACAAAGCATAAGAGGAAGAAAAAAAAGACAAATCATAAGAGGGAGGAGAAACATAAGTTGACGACGATGAAGAAGATGAAATAAAAGATGAGGAATAAGAAAATCAAAAGACAAATAAGAGGAAGAAGAAGCCGAAGACAGTGAAAAAGATAAATATGTGTCCATGTTATCTATGTGCTTTTACTTTACAAGATTCTTTGAAACTGATCGTTTGTGTAAAGATAGTCAAGACCATAAAGAATGTGAAAATATACGTCCGAAAAATTTCAAAATTTCAAAAAATAATTATAGGAAGTAAAATACGAAGAAGACGAAAAATCGAAAGTCAAATAAAAGGAAGAAGACACAAAGAAGAAGTAGAAGATGTGGAAGAATAAGAAGCAGGAGAATACAAAGACGATAGAAGAAAACGGAGAAGATGAGGCATAAAAAAAATCAGAAGAATAAAACGAAGAAATTCAGAAGAAGAAAATGAAGAAAACCCGGATGAAAAAAAAATAAGAAGTCAAATAAGACGAAGACGATAAAGAAGAAGAAGTAGGAGTTGAAAACGATGGAGGATAAGAAGGAAAAGACGAAGAATATGAAAAACTAAAAGATAAAGAAGAGGGAGAAGAAAAAGATGAAGCCAATGAAGACAATGAAGAAAAGAAAAATAGTCGGAGAAGGCGAAGATGGTGAACAAAGAAGAATGAAATGACGAATTTGGAGAAGGGAAAAAGTAATTAGAAGAAGAAGTCAGAGAAGTCGGAGAAGAAAACCAATACATAGTAGACGAATAGGAAGTCGAAGAGAACGAAGAAGACAAAGGTGATAAAGAAGGAGAAAAAGAAGAAAGAGAATAATATAACCCGGAAGAAGAAGAAGAAGATGAAGACATAACATAAGAGGAACAAGAAGTTGAAGTCGATGACGATGATGAAGATGAAAGAAAATGATGACGAATAAGAAAATCGAAAGATGTATAAAAGGAGGAAGAAGTAGAAGTCAAAGACAATGAGGAAGAAGAAGTCAAAGATGTGGAAAACACGAGTGACAAAGAAAAAACGATAGAAGAAAACAAAAAAAAAAGGAAGAAAACGAAGAAGAAGACGTGAGAGAAGACTAACATGAGTTCTTCATCTTCACATAATCGTTCTTGTTTTTTGAGTTTAACTCAAAAAGAAAACAAAAATTTAGTATTGTTTTTTGAGTATTTAATTTTGTATAGTGTTTACTTTTTTGGATTAGCTTTATTTTGATCATGTATATCTCAAGTGGTTGTTCTAAATTTCTTCGGTTTATAACATAAAGTTTTGTATTACGTTTTTGAGACCTTTAGGCCCACGCAAGGCGCATGCTACCTACCTAATTGAGCTAATAGGCAAACAAAATTGGTCACGCTAACCACAAATTAAAACCAAATACTGTATATGTAAACGAGTCTGGTTACAAGAATTAAAACCGACTCTTAAACCATTTCTGTATGAAATACAAGTGTGTAAAATTGACAATAAACCAAATGTTTTGGACCACTAAAGATTAATTTCTGATCTTTTATCTCTATTAGATGAGTCTCCGCGCTAACGCGCGGATATTTTTTTTATTTACAAGTTTTTTGTGCTTTTTTTTTAAAGATGTATTTTTAGCTTATTTAGTTTAGCACATATTACTTTTTCTCCCTAAATTTGTTTAGTTGTTGGGATAATGATTGTATAATATTTAATTAAATGGTAAGCATACATTGGGTTATCAGTCTCATGTTATAATGAAGAATATGAAAGACTCAGTCGCATTTAGAGTTTTTGAACATCTAAGAGCACGAAATATCAGTGGCTCTCGTTTTATTTCTCAAATTTTCTCCGACGTTGCATTCGGTGATGCTTCCACTACTTGTGCTCCCATCGTCGCCATGTCCAGTCGCGATCAGGTAAAATTTCCGCTGGTAAGCATACCTTGGGTTATCAGTCTCATGTCATAATGAATAATATGAAAGTCTCGGTCGCATTAAGAGTTTTTGAAAATCTAAGAGCACGGAATATCAGTTGTTCTCGTTTTATTTCCCAAGTTTTATCCAACGTTGCATTCGGTGACGCCTCCACTTCTTGTGCTCCCATCGTCGCCATGTCCAGTCGCGATCCGGTAAAATTTTCGTTCTCCTAGTATATATAAAATGTTGTTCTATCAATTTGAGAATCTAAAGAGGTCTTCCAAAGATTCGTGTAATGAGTGTTGAAGGCTGTCTCTTTCACGATGTAGAGAGATGAAAGAAAAATGTATTCATATGCTGCTGAGTCGTTTTGGCTTGCGTGCCATTTTTATTCATAGATAGATTCTAAAAATGACACGATTGTCTACGAGTCGCCGTTAATCGGATTGATTCGTCTCTGCAATTAAGCACCACCTCCTGGAGCTTCGAAGTCGCTCTCTTTCTCAGTCCATCGATGCGGCGTTCTCATTTTATTTCCCAAGTTTTCTCCGACGTTGCATTCGGTGACGCCTCCACTACTTGTGCTCTCATCGTCGCCATGTCCAGTCACGATTTACCACTCTCCATTCTCTTTCTCTCTCTCTTTCTCTCTCTCTTTCTCTCTCTCTCTCTCTCTCTCTCTCTCTCTCTCTCTCTCTCTCTCTCTCTCTCTCTCTCTCTCTCTCTCTCTTTCTCTCTCCCTCTCCCTCTCGTCAGACCTCTTTCCCTCTCCCTCACGCCGGTTTTCTGTCCCTTTCACTCTCGCCGGAACACTCTCTCTCTCTCTCTCCTTGTCGAAGTTCTGTCCCTCTCCCTTTCGTTGGATTCGTTCAAAGAGGGTTTCAAAATCGGAATGTTGTAGAATTAACTTGAGCAGACAAGGGGAAAACCGGATCGGTCGGGGTAGAATTGTCCATGAGCCAGTCTTCAATCTCCGACAATACTTTAGCGTCACTTCTTCTGGATTGTTGTTGTTGTTGCTGGTTCATCGGAGGATTAGGAGTCTCAGACGGCACTGCACTTCTCAGCGCATTACCAGAATACAATTTTCTATCGTAAAATTCATTGAGTGGGTATTTATATTTGTTTTCTTTATATGTATTAAATATTTTAAGTTAATTTTGTCTTTTCATTTTTCGTAGATACATTTTAGATATATGAATAGCATGAATTTAGACTCGTTTTAGTTATTTGATTTTACTTTAAAATACAATGAATTTGGTAAGGATTGTGTTAAAGGCGTAAGTAAGTTAGAAGGTGTGACAATAAATTTGGCAAAAATATATTATAAATAAGTTGATAAGGTTTTTATATATTTTTAAATTAGATAGAAGGTGGTACAATAGAAGTTATAAAGTTTTTCAAGTTTTTTTATAGTTTTTTAATCTTGAATTTATTGAGAAAAAATGAAAAAAAAAATATATTTTGACCAAAATAGTGAAGGAGCTTTCTCCAGGATTGATACTTGATGTAAACTCTCCGGTACAAACCGGTTCTCACTAAACCATCATATCATCTACCTTATAATTATAAAGAGTGAAGGGGCTCTGTCCAAAATTGACACTTGAGATAGCTTCGATCTCGTTTGGGCCAAATTCACATTTGTCCTTCCAGGTGTAGAGTTATTCACCTCTACCCCATGTTATTCAGCCATACCCCTTCACTTTTAATGAAATGTGATATCCCCATCATGCCATTCTAATTTCGAAAGTAGGACATTAAAAAAAGAAATGCTGACCAATGAGAATTAAGGGAATTTCATCCAATCAGAAGGTAGGTTTACAAATTTCGACCAATTAGAACAAAACAAATTTGGGCCAATCGGAAAGGAGGATTACAAATTTCGACCAATTAAAACAAACCAAATTTGGCCTAGGAAAAGGAAAAAAAAAAACAGGCGCCAGGAAAAAAAATCTTTTCTCTCAAAAACGGAGATTCGCAGAATTCAATCAATTCATCGCCCATCGTGAGAGCCCTTCTTCTGGGAAACGACAACTCTTTTTCTACTTCTTCATCTGCCATTGAAGCTTAAAAATGAGGTTGGTTCTTCTATAATGTTAGTAGATTATGCCATAGAAACCTATGGGTTAGGGGGATTTGAATTGAATTTACAAATTCGGGGGATTTCAATTGAAATTACAAATTTGGGGGATTTCAATTGAAATTACAAATTCTTAATTGAATTTATAGATTATCGTAGGTAGAATATAGTCTTTGCCCCGATTTCACCCAATTTGCTGTGATACAGGGAAACTGGAAACAATTGGTATTACTGAGGCAAGTGTAAAACTGGGAGGTATTGGTATTACTGGATTATTACTGGATTGTAATGTAGTTTTTTAATTTATATTCAGGAGACAATGATCACAAACATACTTTTTGATTATGGAGGATATTATTCAAATTGTGGAGAAGAGGATAAATGGATTTCAAAAGAAGGTTGCATGTACGCTGTAATGTTTAAAACATCAAGTTTGGAAGAGATAACTTACTCAGTGATAGTGGATAGGATATCCAAGAAGGTTGGGGTAGCTGAATCTACGGCGAAGCTGAAACTGAGTTACATTACAATAGTAGTGAAAACTCAGAGACGATTGTATATATTGGATGATGAGGATGTCTCTGTCTATTTGACTTCCTTGGATAAAGAGCAACGCAGAAGTGTTTTGAATGTAGAGGTTGTAGAGGCCAGCAAAGATGTTGAATTAAATGAGTTGGGCGAGCAATTTTCAAGAGTAGAGCATGTAAGTTCATTTGGTGTGAATTACGGCGATAATGGTAGAGCTATTGTTGGCGTAAATGATGGTAATGTTGGAGTTAATGATGGTGTCATTGCTATTTACACAGGGAACTGTGCAACAGAACAACATCATGAGCCGATAGAGAATGCAAATTGTGAGAATGTAGATGGAGAGAACGTAGATGGGGAGAATGCATCACGTGAAGATGGAGATAACGATGAAGATAACGGTCTGGAAAGTTCCCGAAGGCTTGAAATTGTTGAGTTTCCACATTCTGGAGAAGAACAACAGGTTGTAGATGCATGGGAAGATGGTATGGGTCTTAAAGTAGGCCAAGAATTTGCAAGTAAGCAGGAATTGATATATGCCATTGATAGAGCTTCACATCAGAATTGTTTTGGGATCACTTTAAGTAAGTCGGATAAGAGTAGATACGTGGTAAAATGCGGTGAAGAAGGTTGTAATTGGTATCTACGAGCTACGAATGCAACTTTGTTCACGGTTAGAGTATACAAGAAGATGCATACATGCTCTCGGGCTACTTCGAGTACAAGCAGCAAACAAAGGAAAGGCACACCAGGATTAGTTGCTGGTATTGTCTCTGAGTTGTATCCAGGTCAATTGGAACTCCCAGCTCCTAAAAGTCTCGTCGTTTTGGTTCAAGGAAACGTTAGTGTGAATGTGTCATACTCTACCGCATGGAGAGGGAAACAAAAAGCTCTGAGCATTGTGCGTGGTAGTCCAGAAGAAAGTTATAATGATTTGTATTCATATTTGTACATGTTAGAGCAGGTCAATCCCGATACAAGAACAAGTGTTTTATTGGATGAACAAAAAAGGTTCAAGTACGTATTCCTCACTTTGGGAGCTTGCATTGAAGGGTTTCGAGCTATGAGGAAAGTGATCATTGTGGATGCAACTTTTCTGAAGAACCAACATGGGGGTGTGCTCATTTTTGCAACAGCTCAGGATCCTAATCATCACCATTATCCCATTGCTTTTGCTGTAGTTGATGCTGAAAACAACGCGAGTTGGAACTGGTTTTTCAATACGCTGAAAACAGTGATACCCGTTAGTCCTGAATTAGTGTTTGTTTCGGACAGAAATGCAAGCCTCATCAAAGCAATAGGTGTGGTGTACCCGAGCTATAAACATGGGTATTACATCTTTCATTTGTCCCAGAACGTAAGATTGCACGTTAGAAGGGACAAAGATGTTGTTGCTGAAAAATACAGGGATTGCGCAAGGCTGTACACAGAGGCTGAGTTTGTAGAAGCATACAGTGAATTGCGGAATACTTATCCTAATGTAGGAAAGTATCTGGATGGTAGTGTAGTTGAGGCGAAATGGGCAAGGTGTTATTTTCCAGGAAAAAGGTTCAACATAGACACCAGTAATTGTGTAGAGTCCATGAACAGTACCTCTCTTGATGCGAGAAAGTACTCGTTATTACCTATGATTGATGCAATTGTTGCAAAATTGGCCGGGTGGTTTAACAAACATAGGAACGAATCTGTTGCTGCATCTGACGCACATAAACTGGTCCCTTTTGTGGAGAACATAGTGCACGGTAGGGTAGCCATGGCCAGGAAGCTATCGGTGAGTGAGCTAAACTACTTTCACCTTGAATACAGTGTCATTGGACGCGATGGGAAGACTTATTTGGTGAACTTGAGAAGGAAAACTTGCGATTGCAAGTGTTTTGATATAGACAAGTATCCTTGTGTCCATGCAATAGCCGCTACAATTGTTTTCATGAAACGACCAGGAAGAACAGAGGATATTCATGTAGAGAAATTGTGCTGGAAGTATTATTTGATGGAAGCATGGGCATTGGCGTATTATAGGACGATATATCTGGTTCCGCATAAGTCTCAGTGGATTATTCCGGATCATATATAACAATTGTATGCCTTACCCCCGGATTACAAAAAAAAAAGGGGTAGAAGGCAAATAACCAGGCATCCATCGGTTGGAGAACGTCGCAGAAGGACGAGTAATAGGCCTGTGCGTGGCCAAGGTGAAGGATTATTTAGCTATTTTAACTGCAGTAGGGATAGTATGGATAGTAGCGAAGTTTAATTTGTTTACCAGACAATTTTGTAATATTAAAAAAATGGAAACTTTTCAGGTTCTTGTCGTATTTGATGCTCTGTTTTTTTTACTTGAATATTAAAATACAGTAATTATTAATCATATTTACTTAACGATACAAAAATTATAAATTCCCATTCCCATATTTAATAAATGTTTTAGTACCATTTATTTCATAAACATTTAACATTTTGGAAAATACATGTTTACAGCATCTGATCAAATTAACATCCCATCAAGAACCTTATACTTCTATAGTCACTTTGTTAATCTTAACTCTCTTCTGAAGCGAAAGTTATTAAATAAGCGATGTATGAAATGTTTTTTCATAAGAACGTTGTAAATTCACTTGAATTACAATAAATCTAGTGTACAACCAAAACTAATTACTTTTAGATAGGGTATTACTAATTATAATTTATAATCCGAAACGTACCACTACATGTTGTCGAGTAAAACCGGAACATTAGGTACTACTATGTGTGAAATCCCAGAATTTTTTCATTCATGTAATTGCCAAGTGTCCATGTGTTATTGGAAGATAAGATTACGGCGGCGGCACGTGAGAAACGACTGCGCGTGAGAAACGACTGTGTTATTGTAAAGTCTCAATTTTTCCCCCCAAAATGCAAAATTCTAAAATTCCGAATTATAGGTTCCCCCCCCCCCCCCCCCCCCCCCCCCTTTCCCCCCGAAACCCAAACTCTGTTCTTGCCATTGTCTCGGTATTTTCAACAATCTACTTGTTTAAGTAGATAATATAAAGCTACTTTATGTTCTTATGTTGTTCAGTGCATCTTGATTTTCTGGGATTTTGATATTATGAATTTTTGAGTAGTTAAACCGATATATACCGAGTATTATCCAATTTTGGGAATTTTGAATTTCGAGTAGTTAAACCGAGATATACCGAGGATTACCCATTTTTGGGAATTTGGAATTTTCGAGTAGCTAAACCGAGATATACCGAGTATTACCCAATTTTGGGAATTTTGAATTTTTCGAGTAGTTAAACCGATATATACCGAGTATTACCCAATTTTGAGAATTTTGAATTTTCGAGTAGTAAAACCGAGATATACCGAGTATTACCCAATTTTGGGAATTTGGAATTTTCGAGTAGTTAAACCGAGATATACCGAGTATTACCCAATTTTGGGAATTTTGAGTTTTCGAGTATTTAAACCGAGATATACCGAGTATTACCCAATTTTGGGAATTTAGAATTTTCGAGTAGTTAAACCGAGATATACCGAGTATTACCCAATTTTGGGAATTTTGAATTTTCGAGTAGTTAAACCGAGATATACCGAGGATTACCCAATTTTGGGAATTTGGAATTTTCGAGTAGTTAAACCGAGATATACCGAGTATTACCCAATTTTGGGAATTTTGAATTTTTGAGTAGTTAAACCGATATATACCGAGTATTACCCAATTTTAAGAATTTGGAATTTTCGAGTAGTTAAACCGAGATATACCGAGTATTACCCAATTTTGGGAATTTTGAATTTTCGAGTATTTAAACCGAGATATACCGAGTATTACCCAATTTTGGGAATTTTGAATTTTCGAGTAGTTAAACCGAGATATACCGAGTATTACCCAATTTTGGGAATTTTGAATTTCGAGTAGTTAAACCGAGATATACCGAGGATTACCCAATTTTGGGAATTTGGAATTTTCGAGTAGTTAAACCGAGATATACCGAGTATTACCCAATTTTTGGAATTTTGAATTTTTGAGTAGTTAAACCAATATATACCGAGTATTACCCAATTTTGGGAATTTTGAATTTCGAGTAGTTAAACCGAGATATACCGAGGATTACCCATTTTTGGGAATTTGGAATTTTCGAGTAGCTAAACCGAGATATACCGAGTATTACCCAATTTTGGGAATTTTGAATTTTTCGAGTAATTAAACCGATATATACCGAGTATTACCCAATTTTGAGAATTTTGAATTTTCGAGTTGTTAAACCGAGATATACCGAGTATTACCCAATTTTGGGAATTTGGAATTTTCGAGTAGTTAAACCGAGATATACCGAGTATTACCCAATTTTGGGAATTTTGAATTTTCGAGTATTTAAACCGAGATATACCGAGTATTACCCAATTTTGGGAATTTAGAATTTTCGAGTAGTTAAACCGAGATATACCGAGTATTACCCAATTTTGGGAATTTTGAATTTCGAGTAGTTAAACCGAGATATACCGAGGATTACCCAATTTTGGGAATTTGGAATTTTCGAGTAGTTAAACCGAGATATACCTTGTATTACCCAATTTTGGGAATTTTGAATTTTTGAGTTGTTAAACCGATATATACCGAGTATTACCCAATTTTGAGAATTTTGAATTTTCGAGTAGTTAAACCGAGTATTACCCAATTTTGGGAATTTGGAATTTTCGAGTAGTTAAACCGAGATATACCGAGCATTACCCAATTTTGGGAATTTTGAATTTTCGAGTAGTTAAACCGAGATATACCGAGTATTACCCAATTTTGGGAATTTTGAATTTTCGAGTAGTTAAACCGAGATATACCGAGTATTACCCAATTTTGGGAATTATGAATTTTCGAATAGTTAAACCGAGATATACCGAGTATTACCCAATTTTGGGAATTTTGAATTTTCGAGTAGTTAAACCGAGATATACCGAGTATTCCCAATTTTGGGAATTTAGAATTTTTAAGTAGTTAAACCGAGATATACCGAGTATTACCCAATTTTGGGAATTTTGAATTTTCGAGTAGTTAAACCGAGATATACCGAGTATTCCCAATTTTGGGAATTTTGAATTTTCAAGTAGTTAAACCGAGATATACCGAGTATTACCCAATTTTGGGAATTTTGAATTTTCGAGTAGTTAAACCGAGATATACCGAGTATTACCCAATTTTGGGAATTTGGAATTTTCGAGTAGTTAAACCGAGATATACCGATTATTACCCAATTTTGGGAATTTTAAATTTTCGAGTAGTTAAACCGAGATATACCGAGTATTACCCAATTTTGGGAATTTGGAAATTTCGAGTAGTTAAACCGAGATATACCGAGTATTACCCAATTTTGGGAATTTGGAAATTTCGAGTAGTTAAACTGAGATATACCGAGTATTACCCAATTTTGGGAATTTGGAATTTTCGAGTAGTTAAACCGAGATATACCGAGTATTACCCAATTTTGGGAATTTTGAATTTTCGAGTAGTTAAACATAGAATTACCGAGTATTACCCAATTTTGAGAATTTTGAATTTTGCGATGGCTGTCTGATTGGGTATAAGACTGAACAAAATATTTATATATTTAAAAAAATATTTACAAAACATAAAAAAATACATAAAAATACTAAACAAAAAAAAACTACATAAAAAAAACATAATTCATCCATGGATTAAAAATCCATGGCGTAATCTTCTGTCCAAATACGTGCCTGCGCATCGTATCTAGACCGATCCCCAACATACATTAGTGCGATGTGCTCAATGAACACATCGCCCACATTCACCAAAGGGTGAATAAGCATGTCCGCCATCGCCGCCAGCAGTTCCCTCACCGTCGTCCCTATTGGCCATGAAGAGGGCATCAACATCGGGTGGAAGATGCTACCCCTAACAGTGATGTTAGGGTGGAAGATTTGGGTGTTGAAGGCCACCTTGGGGGGCTTGAAGGGGTACTCCGGGGGGAACCAGAGGGACAACTTGAACAGACCCCCAACGTAGGGACTGTCCGGGGGGCCGGCAATGAAAGCCTCCCAGTGGAAGATGTCAAAATCCACCGGCCCGGCTGCAAACTCTCTCTCAGGGTTTTCGACAACGTCGCGCAAATGCCTGATAATCCAGTTACGAACCGCCATAAGAAGATGAAGGATGAAAGATGAGATGAGAGATGAAAGATGAAAGATGAAAGATGAAAGAAAGATGAAAGATGAAAGATGAAAGATGAAAGAAGAGAATAACGTGTATTTATAGAAGGGAAGGGAAAGGGCAAGGGTCTACACGAAAGAGGAGTAGTTATGGAATAGTATTACTTCATTTATTATTTCTACTGCATGCAGATTTGACAGTTTTGATGCCACCAACAGCCACGTAAACCGAGTGGACGTAATTAATTAAATTTAAGTTATTCCACTACAACATTCCATAATACAGGCCCCTTGGGAACATGAAAAATTATAAACATACTACTTGTTTAATACGAAAAAACTTCTCTCACCACTCCTTTAATTGATGATTTGGTTTTCAACCACTTCCAATTTACTAATCCGAATTGAATGCTGAGTTGACAGTGTATTACTGGTAAAACTACCACCGCTTTCTTTTTTATTTATCTTTAATTATCATGATTTGACCGCCACTACATCATTGATTGCTGCCACTACCCATCAATTATATACAATTTAAGTTTCGCATTTGATTACCCAATTTCACACGCTTGATTACTTAGATTATCCAAAAACATAATAAAGAGTCATGTTGTCCAAAAACAAAGGGATAAACCATGATTAAATTGAGAGAGAAGATAGAGGGAAAAACACTTCAACGATTCCTCTGCCGAGTGATCGGCCATGTCGTCCTCGAAGCGTGCTGTTTCCTTTTTCCAACACCCTCTTCTTGCTCAACAGGAGCAACAGCCGTAGCATTGGCCTCTTTTGGTTGTCCCTACAAATACATCATAGTGTTACCGAACAATACCAAGTAATACATCATAGTGTTACCGAAAAATACCAAGTAATAAATCATAGTGTTACCGAACAATACCAAGTAATAAATCATAGTGTTACCGAACAATACCAAGTAATACCGAAACCGGATTTTAAAGTTAAATACCTCTTCTCTTCTCGTACGTCTAGTACTATACTTCCTACCAATCATTTTCTCCTTCTCCTTATCCATCTCAATTGAAAAATGTGATGATGAGGAAAGCGGCGAAGAAAAACCAAAAGAATAAGAATTCAAATAAGACAAAGAATATGAAGAACAAGAGAAAGAAGAGGAGGAGTACAAAAAAAGTGGGAAAGAAGTCAGAAATACGAATATGGTGAAAAAGAAGTCAAAGACGATAAAAAAAGAAGAAAAATACGAGGAGGAAGATAAGAAGAGGAAGCAGACGAGATAAGTAAGAATAAAAAAAAAAAGAAAAATCAGAAGAAATAAGACGAAGAAAAACCAAAAGAAAAAGAAGAAGCAGATTTCGGAGAAGACAATGTCGATAAATGAGTAGAAGTAGAAGTCGAAGACGATGAAGATGAAGAAGGAAAAGACGAGGAAGATGAAAGAAAAAGAAGAGGAGGAAGAAAAAGACGAAGCTGATTAAGAAGAACTCGGAAAATACGAAGACACATACGTTCAAGATAAGGAAGGATTGGAAGATGAAGATGACAAAGTATGAGAAGGTGAAGATGGGGAAGGAGGCTAATAAAAACCTGAAGAATAAGAAACCAAAGAAGACAAATGCGATGAATTATAAGAGGGAAGAAGAAGAGGAAGACGAAAAAAATGGAAGAAAAAGAACAAGAAGAAGTCGAAGAATATGAAAAAGAAGAAGCCCAAGACGATTAAAAAAATTAGGAAAATATCAAGAAGAAGAAAAACAAGAATATAAAGAAGAAGAAGATAAAGCTGAAGAAAAACCAGAATATAAAGAAGAAGAAGATAAAGCTGAAGAAAAACCGGAGTAATAGGATGGAAATACCAGGAAAATGAAAAACCAGAATATAAAATATAAAGAATAAGAAGATAAAGCTGAAGAAAAATCGGAGTAATATAGGATGAAGAAGAAGAAGAAAATATGATGAAGAAACATAGTTTAGGAAGAGTTCCAACGAGGGAGGAAGAAAATCGTTCGTAATTACAATGTGTGTGTCAAATAAACATTATTCATTATATTATCGAGCTTTGTGAAATTCGTTTCCTCGATTTTACGACCACATGTAAGAAACACTGCACAATTATATATAAAGGAGGATAATGATTGAGTGTGTGTAAAAAAAAACGTTTCAGATAAGCTAGAATTTCGTTGATGTTGCATGAACATTTTGGAGTCTTATTAATGACGTTGGCAGAAAACACTTCATTTCGAATCGATAAGGATATCATGAGAGAAATGAATCTTCGAAACCCTGGATACTTGTTGTGCTATTGTCTCAATCGTATGATATATTCAATTTTGCACGAGTTTAAAAATTAAAATTGAAATGAAAATTTATAAATGGAGCAAATCGATTGTTACTATACTAAACTTAAAAGGACTTTTGATTGACATTGGAAGAGGTTATTGGTAAATTTTCTCTCAAAGGATGAAATGATTCTCTATGACACTACTGATATAACAGAGTATTTCCGTCTTTTTGTCCGTACAAGTTTTTGTTAGCATTTGAGCTCCTTATCATTCGACAAACAAATTAATTTCGATGGAATGTATTTGGATTTTCACTTTTCATGACTGATGACAGTTTCGTTATTATATCTTCCTTTTTTATTACATTTCCCCTTCATTTCAATAGGAGTGTTCATGTTAGAACGGTCGGATAATACGTGTTTGTGTTATCTATGTGCTTTACTTCACAAGATTCTTTGAAACTGATCGTTTGTGTAAAGATAGCCAAGCCCATAAAAAATGTGAAAATATACTTCCGAAAAAATCCAAACTTCCAAAAAATAATTAGAAGAAGGAAAATACGAGGAACACAAAAAATCGAAAGTCAAATAAAAGGAAGGAGAAGTAGAAGATGTGGAAGAATAAGAAGTAGGATAATACAAAGACGATATAAGAAAACAGAGAAGATGAGGCAGAAGAAAAATAAGAAGAATAAAACAAAGAAATTCAGAAGAAGAAAACGAAGTAAAACCGAATGAAAATAAAATAAGACGAAGACGAAGACGATAAAGAAGAAGAAGTAGGAGTTGAAAACGATGGAGGAAAAGAAGGAAAAGACGAAGAATATGAAAAACTAAAAGGTAAAGAAAAGGGAGAAGAAAAAGACAAAGCCAATAAAGACAATGAAGAAAAGAAAAATAGTCGGAGAAGACAAAAATGGTGAACAAAGAAGAATGAGATGACGAATTTGGAGAAGAAAAAAAAATCAGAAGAAGAAGTCGGAGAAGAAAACCAATACATAGTAGACGAAGTGGAAGAAGGAAAATACGTGGAAGAAAAAAAAGAATAAAGAAAGAGAAGAAAACCAGAAGATGAATAATACAAAGTAGACGAAGGTGAAGATGAGAATGTGACGAAGAAAAACCATAAGAAGAAGATTTTTGATAAGACAAAGAAGACCAAGGAGGAATAAGAAGCAGAGAATGAAGAAGGCTAATAAAAATCGAAAAAGAAGAAGAAGAAGAACTGAGAGAATAAAAAGATGATGAAGAAGAAGTCAAAGAAGTAGGAAAATACGAGGAAGAAAAAAAACCAAAAGAGGAAGAAGAGGAAGAAAAATAAGAAATATAAGTCGAAGACGATGATGAAGATGAAAGATATATAAGAGGAAGAAGAAGAAGTAAAAGTCAAAGACGATGAAGAAGAATAAGAAAAAGATGAGGAACTGACAAAAACTTTAAAATTGGAGAATGAAGAAGAAGACGAATAATAACCGAAAAAAGAATAAGGAAAATACGAAGACGAACAAAACCAAAAGATAAAGAATAGGAAGAAGAATAGAACAAAGAATAAGAGGAAGAAAAAAAAGACAAATCATAAGAGGGAGGAGAAACAGAAGTTGACGACGATGAAGAAGATGAAATAAAAGATTAGGAATAAGAAAATCAAAAGACAAATAAGAGGAAGAAGAAGCCGAAGACAGTGAAAAAGATAAATATGTGTCCATGTTATCTATGTGCTTTTACTTTACAAGATTCTTTGAAACTGATCGTTTGTGTAAAGATAGTCAAGACCATAAAGAATGTGAAAATATACGTCCGAAAAATTTCAAAATTTCAAAAAATAATTATAGGAAGTAAAATACGAAGAAGACGAAAAATCGAAAGTCAAATAAAAGTAAGAAGACACAAAGAAGAAGTAGAAGATGTGGAAGAATAAGAATCAGGAGAATACAAAGACGATAGAAGAAAACGGAGAAGATGAGGCATAAAAAAAATCAAAAGAATAAAACGAAGAAATTCAGAAGAAGAAAATGAAGAAAACCCAGATGAAAAAAAAAATAAGAAGTCAAATAAGACGAAGACGATAAAGAAGAAGAAGTAGGAGTTGAAAACGATGGAGGATAAGAAGGAAAAGACGAAGAATATGAAAAACTAAAAGATAAAGAAGAGGGAGAAGAAAAAGATGAAGCCAATGAAGACAATGAAGAAAAGAAAAATAGTCGGAGAAGGCGAAGATGGTGAACAAAGAAGAATGAAATGACGAATTTGGAGAAGGGAAAAAGTAATTAGAAGAAGAAGTCAGAGAAGTCGGAGAAGAAAACCAATACATAGTAGACGAATAGGAAGTCGAAGAGAACGAAGAAGACAAAGGTGATAAAGAAGGAGAAAAAGAAGAAAGAGAATAATATAACCCAGAAGAAGAAGAAGAAGATGAAGACATAACATAAGAGGAACAAGAAGTTGAAGTCGATGACGATGATGAAGATGAAAGAAAATGATGACGAATAAGAAAATCGAAAGATGTATAAAAGGAGGAAGAAGTAGAAGTCAAAGACAATGAGGAAGAAGAAGGAAAAGATGTGGAAAACACGAGTGACAAAGAAAAAACGATAGAAGAAAACAAAAAAAAATGGAAGAAAACGAAGAAGAAGACGTGAGAGAAGACTAACATGAGTTCTTCATCTTCACATAATCGTTCTTGTTTTTTGAGTTTAACTCAAAAAGAAAACAAAAATTTAGTATTGTTTTTTTAGTATTTAATTTTGTATAGTGTTTACTTTTTTGGATTAGCTTTATTTTGATCATGTATATCTCAAGTGGTTGTTCTAAATTTCTTCGGTTTATAACATAAAGTTTTGTATTACGTTTTTGAGACCTTTAGGCCCACGCAAGGCGCATGCTACCTACCTAATTGAGCTAATAGGCAAACAAAATTGGTCACGCTAACCACAAATTAAAACCAAATACTGTATATGTAAACGAGTCTGGTTACAAGAATTAAAACCGACTCTTAAACCATTTCTGTATGAAATACAAGTGTGTAAAATTGACAATAAACCAAATGTTTTGGACCACTAAAGATTAATTTCTGATCTTTTATCTCTATTAGATGAGTCTCCGCGCTAACGCGCGGATATTTTTTTTATTTACAAGTTTTTTGTGCTTTTTTTTTTAAAGATGTATTTTTAGCTTATTTAGTTTAGCACATATTACTTTTTCTCCCTAAATTTGTTTAGTTGTTGGGATAATGATTGTATAATATTTAATTAAATGGTAAGCATACATTGGGTTATCAGTCTCATGTTATAATGAAGAATATGAAAGACTCAGTCGCATTTAGAGTTTTTGAACATCTAAGAGCACGAAATATCAGTGGCTCTCGTTTTATTTCTCAAATTTTCTCCGACGTTGCATTCGGTGATGCTTCCACTACTTGTGCTCCCATCGTCGCCATGTCCAGTCGCGATCAGGTAAAATTTCCGCTGGTAAGCATACCTTGGGTTATCAGTCTCATGTCATAATGAATAATATGAAAGTCTCGGTCGCATTAAGAGTTTTTGAAAATCTAAGAGCACGGAATATCAGTTGTTCTCGTTTTATTTCCCAAGTTTTATCCGACGTTGCATTCGGTGACGCCTCCACTTCTTGTGCTCCCATCGTCGCCATGTCCAGTCGCGATCCGGTAAAATTTTCGTTCTCCTAGTATATATAAAATGTTGTTCTATCAATTTGAGAATCTAAAGAGGTCTTCCAAAGATTCGTGTAATGAGTGTTGAAGGTTGTCTCTTTCACGATGTAGAGAGATGAAAGAAAAATGTATTCATATGCTGCTGAGTCGTTTTGGCTTGCGTGCCATTTTTATTCATAGATAGATTCTAAAAATGACACGATTGTCTACGAGTCGCCGTTAATCGGATTGATTCGTCTCTGCAATTAAGCACCACCTCCTGGAGCTTCGAAGTCGCTCTCTTTCTCAGTCCATCGATGCGGCGTTCTCATTTTATTTCCCAAGTTTTCTCCGACGTTGCATTCGGTGACGCCTCCACTACTTGTGCTCCCATCGTCGCCATGTCCAGTCACGATTTACCACTCTCCATTCTCTTTCTCTCTCTCTCTCTCTCTCTCTCTCTCTCTCTCTCTCTCTCTCTCTCTCTCTCTCTCTTTCTCTCTCCCTCTCCCTCTCGTCAGACCTCTTTCCCTCTCCCTCACGCCGGTTTTCTGTCCCTTTCACTCTCGCCGGAACACTCTCTCTCTCTCTCTCCTTGTCGCAGTTCTGTCCCTCTCCCTTTCGTTGGATTCGTTCAAAGAGGGTTTCAAAATCGGAATGTTGTAGAATTAACTTGAGCAAACAAGGGGAAAACGGGATCGGTCGGGGTAGAATTGTCCATGAGCCAGTCTTCAATCTCCGACAATACTTTAGCGTCACTTCTTCTTGATTGTTGTTGTTGTTGCTGGTTCATCGGAGGATTAGGAGTCTCAGACGGCACTGCACTTCTCAGCGCATTACCAGAATACAATTTTCTATCGTAAAATTCATTGAGTGGGTATTTATATTTGTTTTCTTTATATGTATTAAATGTTTTAAGTTAATTTTGTCTTTTCATTTTTCGTAGATACATTTTAGATATATGAATAGCATGAATTTAGACTTGTTTTAGTTATTTGTTTTTACTTTAAAATACAATGAATTTGGCAAGGATTGTATTAAAGGCGTAAGCAAGTTAGAAAGTGTGACAATAAATTTGGCAAAAATATATTATAAATAAGTTGATAAGGTTTTTATATATTTTTAAATTAGATAGAAGGTGGTACAATAGAAGTTATAAGGTTTTTAAAGTTTTTTATAGTTTTTTAATCTTGAATTTATTAAGAAAAAATGAAAAAAAATATATTTTGACCAAAATAGTGAATGAGCTCTCTCCAGGATTGATACTTGATGTAAACTCTCTGGTACAAACCGGTTCTCACTAAACCATCATATCATCTACCTTATAATTATAAAGAGTGAAGGGGCTCTGTCCAAAATTGACACTTGAGAGAGCTTCGATCTCGTTTGGGCCAAATTCACATTTGTCCTTCCAGGTGTAGAGTTATTCACCTCTACCCCATGTTATTCAGCCATACCCTTCACTTTTAATTAAATGTGATATCCCCATCCTGCCTTTCTAATTTCGAAAGTAGGACATTAAAAAAAGAAATGCTGACCAATGAGAATTAAGGGAATTTCATCCAATCAGAAGGTAGGTTTACAAATTTCGACCAATTAGAACAAAACAAATTTGGGCCAATCGGAAAGGAGGATTACAAATTTCGACCAATTAAAACAAACCAAATTTGGCCCAGGAAAAGGAAAAAAAAAAACAGGCGCCAGGAAAAAAAATATTTTCTCTCAAAAACGGAGATTCGCAGAATTCAATCAATTCATCGCCCATCGTGAGAGCCCTTCTTCTGGGAAACGACAACTCTTCTTCTACTTCTTCATCTGCCATTGAAGCTTAAAAACGAGGTTGGTTCTTCTATAATGTTAGTAGATTATGCCATAGAAACCTATGGGTTAGGGGGATTTGAATTGAATTTACAAATTCGGGGGATTTCAATTGAAATTACAAATTCGGGGGATTTAAATTGAAATTACAAATTCGGGGGATTTCAATTGAAATTACAAATTCGGGGGATTTCAATTGAAATTACAAATTCTTAATTGAATTTATAGATTATCGTAGGTAGAATATAGTCTTTGCCCCGATTTCACCCAATTTGCTGTGATACAGGGAAACTGGAAACAATTGGTATTACTGAGGCAAGTGTACAACTGGGAGGTATTGGTATTACTGGATTATTACTGGATTGTAATGTAGTTTTTAAATTTATATTCAGGAGACAATGATCACAAACATACTTTTTGATTATGGAGGATATTATTCAAATTGTGGAGAAGAGGATAAATGGATTTCAAAAGAAGGTTGCATGTACGCTGTAATGTTTAAAACATCAAGTTTGGAAGAGATAGCTTACTCAGTGATAGTGGATAGGATATCCAAGAAGATTGGGGTAGCTGAATCTACGGCGAAGCTGAAACTGAGTTACATTCCAATAGTAGTGAAAACTCAGAGACGATTGTATATATTGGATGATGAGGATGTCTCTGTCTATTTGACTTCCTTGGACAAAGAGCAACGCAGAAGTGTTTTGAATGTAGAGGTTGTGGAGGCCAGCAAAGATGTTGAATTAAATGAGTTGGGCGAGCAATTTTCAAGAGTAGAGCATGTAAGTTCATTTGGTGTGAATTACGGCGATAATGGTAGAGCTATTGTTGGCGTAAATGACGGTAATGTTGGAGTTAATGATGGTGTCATTGCTATTTACACAGGGAACTGTGCAACAGAACAACATCATGAGCCGATAGAGAATGCAAATTGTGAGAATGTAGATGGAGAGAACGTAGATGGTGAGAATGCATCACGTGAAGATGGAGATAACGATGAAGATAACGGTCTGGAAAGTTCCCGAAGGCTTGAAATTGTTGAGTTTCCACATTCTGGAGAAGAACAACAGGTTGTAGATGCTTGGGAAGATGGTATGGGTCTTAAAGTAGGCCAAGAATTTGCAAGTAAGCAGGAATTGATATATGTCATTGATAGAGCTTCACATCAGAATTGTTTTGGGATCACTTTAAGTAAGTCGGATAAGAGTAGATACGTGGTAAAATGCGGTGAAGAAGGTTGTAATTGGTATCTACGAGCTACAAATGCAACTTTGTTCACGGTTAGAGTATACAAGAAGATGCATACATGCTCTCTGGCTACTTCGAGTGCAAGCAGCAAACAAAGGAAAGGCACACCAGGATTAGTTGCTGGTATTGTCTCTGAGTTGTATCTAGGTCAATTGGAACTCCTAGCTCCTAAAAGTCTCGTCGTTTTGGTTCAAGGAAACGTTAGTGTGAATGTGTCATACTCTACCGCATGGAGAGGGAAACAAAAAGCTCTGAGCATGGTGCGTGGTAGTCCAGAAGAAAGTTATAATGATTTGTATTCATAATTGTACATGTTAGAGCAGGTCAATCCCGATACAATAACAAGTGTTTTATTGGATGAACAAAAAAGGTTCAAGTACGTATTCGTCGCTTTGGGAGCTTGCATTGAAAGGTTTCGAGCAATGAGGAAAGTGATCATTGTGGATGCAACTTTTCTGAAGAACCAACATGGGGGTGTGCTCATTTTTGCAACAACTCAGGATCCTAATCATCACCATTATCCCATTGCTTTTGCTGTAGTTGATGCTGAAAACAACGCGAGTTGGAACTGGTTTTTCAATACGCTGAAAACAGTAATACCCGTTAGTCCTGAATTAGTGTTTGTTTCGGACAGAAATGCAAGCCTCATCAAAGCAATAGGTGAGGTGTACCCGAGCTATAAACATGGGTATTGCATCTTTCATTTGTCCCAGAACGTAAGATTGCACGTTAGAAGGGACAAAGATGTTGTTGCTGAAAAATTCAGGGATTGCGCAAGGCTGTATACAGAGGCTGAGTTTGTAGAAGCATACAGTGAATTGCGGAATACTTATCCTAATGTAGGAAAGTATCTGGATGGTAGTGTAGTTGAGGCGAAATGGGCAAGGTGTTATTTTCCAAGAAAAATGTTCAACATAGACACCAGTAATTGTGTAGAGTCCATGAACAGTACATCTCTTGATGCGAGAAAGTACTCATTATTACCTATGATTGATGCAATTGTTGCAAAATTGGTCGGGTGGTTTAACAAACATAGGAACGAATCTGTTGCTGCATCTGACGCACATAAACTGGTCCCTTTTGTGGAGAACATAGTGCACGGTAGGGTAGCCATGGCCAGGAAGCTATCGGTGAGTGAGCTAAACTACTTTCACCTTGAATACAGTGTCATTGGACGCGATGGGAAGACTTATTTGGTGAACTTGAGAAGGAAAACTTGCGATTGCAAGTGTTTTGATATAGACAAGTATCCTTGTGTCCATGCAATAGCCGCTACAATTGTTTTCATGAAACGACCAGGAAGAACAGAGGATATTCATGTAGAGGAATTGTGCTCGAAGTATTATTTGATGGAGACATGGGCATTGGCGTATTATAGGACGATATATCTGGTTCCGCATAAGTCCCAGTGGATTATTCCGGATCATATACAACAATTGTATGCCTTACCCCCGGATTACAAAAAAAAAAGGGGTAGAAGGCAAATAACCAGGCATCCATCGGTTGGAGAACGTCGCCGAAGGACGAGTAATAGGCCTGTGCGTGGCCAAGGTGAAGGATTATTTAGCTATTTTAACTGCAGTAGGGATAGTATGGATAGTAGCGAAGTTTAATTTGTTTACCAGACAATTTTGTAATATTAAAAAAATGGAAACTTTTCATGTTCTTGTCGTATTTGATGCTCTGTTTGTTTTACTTGAATATTAAAATACAGTAATTATTAATCATATTTACTTAACGATACAAAAATTATAAATTCCCATTCCTATATTTAATAAATGTTTTAGTACAATTTATTTCATAAACATTTAACATTTTGGAAAATACATGTTTACAGCATCTGATCAAATTAACATCCCATCAAGAACCTTATACTTCTATAGTCACTTTGTTAATCTTAACTCTCTTCTGAAGCGAAATTTATTAAATAAGCGATATATGAAATGTTTTTTCATAAGAACGTTGTAAATTCACTTGAATTACAATAAATCTAGTATACAACCAAAACTAATTACTTTTAGATAGGGTATTACTAATTATAATTTATAATCCAAAAAGTACCACTACATGTTGTCGAGTAAAACCGGAACATTAGGTACTACTATGTGTGAAATCCCAGAATTTTTTCATTCATGTAATTCACTACAAGAAAACAGCCTTTTTACAACAAACAAAATCGTCGTAAATCGGTCGTAAAACTTGATTTACGACGGATTAGCGACGATTAACAATTCGGCGTAAGTTGATCGTCGTTAATCGCAAATCGTCGTAAATTGGTCGTAATATTAAGGAGGACAAAAAATCGTCGTAAAATCGATGTAATATATTCGTCGTAAAATCGTTGTATATTTACATCGAATGTACGACGAATATTTTACATCGATTTTACATCGATATCACGATAAACGTTTACATCGATTTTACATCGAATTATACAATTTTTTTTCCGACAAATCGTCGTAAATGCGTCGTAATATGATTAAACATAACATCGAATTTACAACGAATTATAAAATTTATGTTTTGAAGAATTCGTCGTAAATTCGTCGTAATAGATAGATGTAAATACGCTGGTAAATCGATGTAAAATATTCGATGTAAATTCGTCGTAACTATTGAACGATGTTAAATCGATGTAAAACTATTGATGTAAAATCGATGTAAATTATGAAACGATGTAAAATCGATGTAAAATATTCGATGTAAATTCGTCGTAATTTAAAATATTTTATATAAATTAAATAAAATTAAAAAAAAAATTTAAAAAATATATTTTAAAAAATATATTTAAAAATTAAATTTTATAAATATATTCAAAATATAAAATAAAATTTAAAATACAAAATAAATTTTTTATTACAAACTAATTCCTAGGAGGAAAACGTAAATTATCAAAAAGTTCGTCGTCTGATCCATTCTGCTCCATATTCGCTCGTTCTTGCGCGAGCGGATAAGTTGGCAGGCCCGATGTCGATTCTCCCTGCTGCCTTAGTGCAGCCGCCAAATCCGGGTTACTCAGGGCAATAATATCGAAGAGAGTGTTGTATCCTTGGATTGTTTTATCGTATCCTTGGATCTTCTCATCGTATACCACCTGCTTCTCCCGCAAATTGTTGATCTCGGAGTTGGCGTTGTTTAACTCCGTCCGCAAAATAACCGGATCGTCGAAAAGCTGACGACGGGACGACGCGGCGGCACTATCTGCGATCGATCCCATCCCTAAAACTCTGCCCTTTTTCTTCGGGGCAACCTTTTAAAAAAGAAACGAAAAATTTAATAAATTGTATAAAAAACAATAACATTTGTAAAAAAAAAAAAAGATTTAAATTACCTCTGCGTATATGTCGTCCATCTGGGCAACCGTCAAAGTCGCAGTGGATTGGACCGAACTACCGCCAGGTGATAGCTGCTGAGAAAGCTGAGTTTGACGCTCGCCGATCCTCGCATGCGCGTCATTGTAGATTGCCTCAGCTCGAGGATCTACAAAAGATCCGTCTTTCCTCTTGTGAGTTTCCGCAAAAACTCGGGTCATCGGAG
The DNA here is from genome assembly GCA_030161315.1 of Eutrema japonicum. Taxonomy (NCBI): domain Eukaryota; kingdom Viridiplantae; phylum Streptophyta; class Magnoliopsida; order Brassicales; family Brassicaceae; genus Eutrema; species Eutrema japonicum. The sequence continues at coordinate 38,405,011 of BSQW01000004.1, read as the reverse complement.
GAAGTTCGCCTCCATTTGCCTAACAAAAAAGACATTAAAAAAGAAATCAAACCGTTGATGGATAATATAAATTAATAACAAAATAAAATTACATAAAAAAATGTTACCTTTTGTTTTAGAGAGAGGGCAGAGATTTTAGAGAGAGAGAGAGTTGAGAGAGTTTCTAGAGAGAGAGAGATTTGAGAGTTGTGAGGGAGGGAGTGAAAAAATCGTCCGCGTATATATAGATTTTAATGTCGTCGTAAAATCGTTGGTACATTACGACGAGTTTACGACGAATTCGTCGTAAAACTGTAACCAAAAATTCAACCTATCGCAAATTTCCCTCGACGCGGTAAATTAAATGTTGAGGTTTTACAACGATTTTACGACGGATTCGTCGTAAAATCGTTGTAAAATTACAACGATTTTACGACGAATCCGTCGTAAAATCGTTGTAATAGATTAAATCTATACCCTAAACCCTAAATAACAATACACATATACAGGACGTAAGAACGAAGTATATTTGTGCATCTAATACTTCTAATATTTAACATTAGATTCAGTAACGACGATTGAATCTAAATAGTCGTCGATTTCCTTATTTTACATAATAATGTATAGCATTCGTTCTTATAAGTATATTCGTAACATGCATGACTTTAATAATTTAATTGATTTTGTAAAAACATAAAATTGTTTATACTATGATTAGAACTTACGTAAAACAAGATATAAGATAGAAAAAACGAAACAAGTAAATCAAACCCTAAACCCTATATTTGAAGTTTTACAACGACTTTACGACGGATTCGTCGTAAAATCGTTGTAAAATTACAACGATTTTACGACGAATCCGTCGTAAAATCATTGTAATAGATTAAATCTATACCCTAAACCCTAAATAGCAATACACATATACAGGACGTAAGAACGAAGTATATTTGTGCATCTAATACTTCTAATATTTAACATTAGATTCAGTAACGACGATTGAATCTAAATAGTCGTCGATTTCCTTATTTTACATAATAATGTATAGCATTCGTTCTTATAAGTATATTCGTAACATGCATGACTTTAATAATTTAAATGATATAGTAAAATTGTTTTTACTATGATTAGAACTTACTTATAATTTTTAAAACCAAACAAGTAAATCAAACCCTAAACCTTATATTTAATTTGGGTATTCCAACGAAATTACGACGAATTCGTCGTAAAATCGTTGTAATGCTAATCGATGTAAAATCGTTGTAATGGTAATCGATGTAAAATCGTTGGTAATGTCTAAATCGTCGTAAACCAGTCGTAAATGACTGAAATTGGCAAAGTTTGGTGAAACACGGTTTTTTATAGCTCACCTAACTATTTACATCGCATTTTGTCGACGTAATTTCGTGGCATATTCGATGTAAAATCGTTGTAATGCTAATCGATGTAAATTCGTTGTAAATTTTCGTTGCAAATCCGTTGGTAATTTCTACAAAATTTCTATAAATACCTTCCACACCTTCAATGCAAACTCAAAAAAAAAATTCATATCCACTTTTCTTTAAGTTTTTACGTTGATCATTGTATACCTGCTTGCCTGATGATCTGGCCAATAAATAATTCTGTAGGATCTTGTTTTCAAGTAATTAAAGACAGTCACAATTTGATCTATTTGCGCTTCTAGATCTTCCCCAGATAGATACACTGGTGGGGGGACACGCACAATTTTGTTCTTCCTAAACAACCGCCTGTTTCTCCTATATGGATGATTGATTGGTAAAAACCGGCGGTGACAATCAAACCAGCATGTTTTTCGACCATGTTTCAGTTGAAACGCATCTGTCCGATCGAGGCAATAAGGACAAGATAACCTCCCATGCGTCGTCCAACCAGATAGCATTCCGTATGCAGGGAAGTCGCTTATTGTCCACATAAGCACCGCACGCATCGTAAATTTTTTTTTCCTCGAACAATCATATGTCCGCACTCCTGTATACCACAACTGTTTCAACTCATGAATGAGAGGCTGCAAAAATACATCAAGGGACCGCTTCGGATGATTGGGACCAGGGACTAAAATATTCAGGATAAGAAATTCCCTTTGCATGCACATATCTGGGGGAAGGTTATAAGGAGTTACGATAACTGGCCACAAAGAATATTGCCTACCAGACATACCGAATGGACTAAATCCATCAGTGCAAAGACCAAGATACACATTTCGCTTAGAGTTAGCAAAATCAGGGTGTACCGTGTTAAAGTGTTTCCAAGCTTTTGCATCTGACGGGTGAGTCACTTCTCCTTCTCTCTGTGAATGTTCTGCATGCCACCTCATCGATGCAGCTGTCCTTTCAGATTGATACAATCGTTTCAACCTATCAGTTATAGGAAGATACCACATCCGTTGGTATGGTATCTTTTTACGCCCAGTTGTTTGGGGCCTAAATCTCGGTTTTTGGCAAAATCGACATTCCTGCAGCTTATCATCATCTTTCCAAAAAAGCATACAATTGTCAACACATACATCTATCATCTCAGAAGGCAACCCAAGACTAAACACCAACTTCTGTATCTCATAGTATGTTTCGGCAGCCAAATTATCCTCTGGCAAATACTCTTTAATAAGATCAGCCCAATCATCCATGCAAACCTCAGCTAAGTTATGATCAGTTTTAATTGTCATCATCCTAGCAGCTAACGACAATTTAGACAGACCTTCTCTACATCCATCGTAGAGTGGCTGGTTTGCAGCGTCTAGCATATCATAAAATCGCTTCGCATCTACGTTGGGTTCCTCAACAGTACTATTATCAGCATTTGTTTCATGAAATGCATCATTAACCATGGCATGCATCCTATCATGATCTGCACCCTGATCAAATTGATGTTGACCATGATCATAACTACCTTGATAATTTGATTCTACTTGACCTTGATAATTACTACTACTATCCGTTGCTTGAGTTCTTTCAAAACCCTCTCCATGTTGATACCAAACATAATATTGCGGCATAAACCCTCTATTTAGTAAATGCTTCCACACCGTCTCAATAAACATATATCTCGTATTCTTGCATTTACGACAAGGACAGAACATCTTACCACTTTCCAGGGTTGTTTGCATATTCCCGGCCTGATACATGAATATTTCAAGCCCTTCTTTGAATTCTTCCGTCAAATCTCCCTCTGAATCCTTTTGCGTATACATCCATTTTCGTAGTTCGTATATAGACATTTATATATATATATATATATTTTTCCTGTTTGTTTTTTTTTTTTTCTGTTTGTTTTTTTTTTTTTTGATTCTTTAGTTTGAAGGTACGCTGTATTTATAGAATTTTTTTCATAATTACCAACGATTTTCCAACGGATTTACGACGAATCGTACGATGTAAATTCGATGTAAATTTAGTAGGTGGACCTTTTAAAAAACGTGGTCTACCTAACCGGGAACAGCGACGTTAAATCGTCGTAATATCAACGTAATATACAGAAGAAATATTCGTCGTAATTTCGTCGTAAAATTACATCGATATTACGACGATTTATGTTCTCGTCGTAATGTCGTCGTAAACTAGTCGTAAATTTACATCGAAATTACGACGACACATATTTACGACGATTTTACATCGAACACATAATTAGTCGTAAAGTCGACGTAAAGTTACATCGATTTAAAACGGTCGTAAATTTTCGTTGGAAATGGACAGTTTTCTTGTAGTGATTGCCAAGTGTCCATGTGTTATTGGAAGATAAGATTACGGCGGCGGCACGTGAGAAACGACTGCGCGTGAGAAACGACTGTGTTATTGTAAAGTCTCAATTTTTCCCCCCAAAATGCAAAATTCTAAAATTCCGAATTATAGGTTTATTTTTGGGTAACGAGGTTATGGGCATCATTTCGTGCAGACTCCATCCGGAGGATGCCATTTTTACAAATGGTTGGATGATGCAATAACAGAGGAGATCGGTGACATTCGGAGAGCCATTCGGAACGAGATGGCAGACAAAGAAGATTCCATTCGATACGATCTTAGGAGGGCTTGGACATGCCTTCAGCATGAAGCGACCGAAATTAGAGACCTCCGAGAATCTATTAAAGAGCTGAAAGAATCTTATCACAGCCTTAGCATCATCGTGTGTGACTCAATTGTGAATGAAATTAATATGGCTTCAGATGCCTTTCATCAAAACGAGTTTTACAAGGAAGTGAAGGTGGTGGTTACTCTCTCTGTTCTTGCCATTGTCTCGGTATTTTCAACCATCTACTTTTTTAAGTAGATAATATAAAGCTACTTTATGTTCTTATGTTGTTCAGTGCATCTTGATTTTCTGGGATTTTGATATTATGAATTTTCGAGTAGTTAAACCGAGATATACCGAGTATTACCCAATTTTGGGAATTTGGAATTTTTGAGTAGTTAAACCGAGATATACCGAGTATTACCAAATTTTGGGAATTTTGAATTTTTGAGTAGTTAAACCGATATATACCGCGTATTACCCAATTTTGAGAATTTTGAATTTTCGAGTAGTTAAACCGAGATATACCGAGTATTACCCAATTTTGGGAATTTGGAATTTTCGAGTAGTTAAACCGAGATATACCGAGTATTACCCAATTTTGAGAATTTTGAATTTTCGAGTAGTTAAACCGAGATATACCGAGTATTACCCAATTTTGGGAATTTTGAATTTTCGAGTAATTAAACCGAGATATACCGAGTATTACCCAATTTTGGGAATTTGGAATTTTCGAGTAGTTAAACCGAGATATACCGAGTATTACCCAATTTTGGGAATTTTGAATTTTCGAGTAGTTAAACCGAGATATACCGAGTATTACCAAATTTTGGGAATTTGGAATTTTCGAGTAGTTAAACCGATATATACCGAGTATTACCCAATTTTGAGAATTTTGAATTTTCGAGTAGTTAAACCGAGATATACCGAGTATATACCCAATTTTGGGAATTTGGAATTTTTGAGTAGTTAAACCGATATATACCGATTATTACCCAATTTTGGGAATTTTGAATTTTCGAGTAGTTAAACCGAGATATACCGAGTATTACCCAATTTTGGGAATTTGGAATTTTCGAGTAGTTAAACCGAGATATACCGAGTATTACCAAATTTTGGGAATTTTGAATTTTCGAGTAGTTAAACCGAGATATACCGAGTATTACCCAATTTTGGGAATTTTGAATTTTCGAGTAGTTAAACCGAGATATACCGAGTATTACCCAATTTCGGGAATTTTGAATTTTCGAGTAGTTAAACCTAGAATTACCGAGTATTACCCAATTTTGAGAATTTTGAATTTTGCGATGACTGTCTGATTGGTTATAAGACTGAACAAAATATTTTATATTTAAAAAAATATTTACAAAACATAAAAAATACATAAAAATACTAAAAAAAAAAACTACATAAAAAAAAAAACATAATTCATCCATGGATTAAAAATCCATGGCGTAAACTTCTGTCCAAATACGTGCCTGCACATCGTATCTGGACCGATCCCCAACATACATTAGTGCGATGTGCTCAATGAACACATCGCCCACATTCACCAAAGGGTGAATAAGCATGTCCGCCATCGCCGCCAGCAGTTCCCTCACCGTCGTCCCTATTGGCCATGAAGAGGGCATCAACATCGGGTGGAAGATGCTACCCCTAACAGTGATGTTAGGGTGGAAGATCTGGGTGTTGAAGGCCACCTTGGGGGGCTGGAAGGGGTATTCCGGGGGGAACCAGAGGGACAGCTTGAACAGACCCCCTACGTAGGGACTGTCCGGGGGGGCGGCAATGAAAGCCTCCCAGTGGAAGATGTCAAAATCCACCGGCCCGGCTGCAAACCCTCTCTCAGAGTTTTCGACAACGTCGCGCAAATGCCTGATAATCCAGTTACGAACCGCCATAAGAAGATGAAAGATGAAAGATGAAAGATGAGATGAGAGATGAGAGATGAGAGATGAAAGATGAAAGATGAAAGATGAAAGATGAAAGATGAAAGATGAAAGATGAAAGATGAAAGAAAGATGAAAGATGAAAGATGAAAGATGAAAGAAGAGAATAACTAGTATTTATAGAAGGGAAGGGAAAGGGCAAGGGTCTACACGAAAGAGGAGTAGTTGTGGAATAGTATTACTTCATTTATTATTTCTACTGCATGCAGATTTGACAGTTTTGATGCCACCAACAGCCACGTAAACCGAGTGGACGTAATTAATTAAATTTAAGTTATTCCACTACAACATTCCATAATACAGGCCCCTTGGGAACATGAAAAATTATAAACATACTACTTGTTTAATACGAAAAAACTTCTCTCACCACTCCTTTAATTGATGATTTGGTTTTCAACCACTTCCAATTTACTAACCCGAATTGAATGCTGAGTTGACAGTGTATTACTGGTAAAACTACCACCGCTTTCTTTTTTATTTATCTTTAATTATCATGATTTGACCGCCACTACATCATTGATTGCTGCCACTACCCATCGATTATATACAATTTAAGTTCCGCATTTGATTACCCAATTTCACACGCTTGATTACTTAGATTATCCAAAAACATAATAAAGAGTCATGTTGTCCAAAAACAAAGGGATAAACCATGATTAAATTGAGAGAGAAGATAGAGGGAAAAACACTTCAACGATTCCTCTGCCGAGTGATCGGCCCTGTCGTCCTCGAAGTGTGTTGTTTCCTTTTTCCAACACCCTCTTCTTGCTCAACAGGAGCAACAGCCGTAGCCTCGGCCTCTTTTGGTTGTCCCTACAAATACATCATAGTGTTACCGAACAATACCAAGTAATACATCATAGTGTTACCGAAAAATACCTAGTAATAAATCATAGTGTTACCGAACAATACCAAGTAATAAATCATAGTGTTACCGAACAATACCAAGTAATACCGAAACCGGATTTTAAAGTTAAATACCTATTCTCTTCTCGTACGTCTAGTACTATACTTCCTACCAATCATTTTCTCCTTCTCCTTATCCATCTCAATTGCCACCTGACGTCTCCCTTCTTCTCCTTCTTCTTCTCCTACCTGCTCTCCTTGTCCTTCTTTTCTTGCCTCTTTCACGTATTCTTCAACGGAGTTGAGTCTTCTATCAATGCCATCCATGCGGTCCCTGATTTGGAGAAACTGATCGTCCATACTTTTCTTCAAGCACTATAGCTGTTCCACAAATCCAACCGGACCGATATTGACATTCTCCCTAGCCACAACACGATTATGGACCCTCTCCTTATCATCTCCTCGGGCAGCAACATCAATGCTGAATAGCTCTTTCCAGAATATCGGCTTCCCTTTCAATTTAAAACAAGTACATGCTACGTAAATAATGGAAAACCTATAAGATGATTTTCAACCTTATTATCACCAAGTGCTTCATATAATTCCGATAAAAGAAAACCTTTGAGTGCGAATGGTCGCCACTTTTGTTTGCACATCATAGGACAATCCATCTATGCTCTTCTAACATCTTCTCTGTATTTGATCTTCAGAGTTGGGATTGCCTGCTAAAATCTATAAATAACACTCCAAATTACACATAAAATCATTAAATCATAAAAACAAGAAAAGGATTACTTACCTCCAACGGAGTAACAAAGCTTGGAAAGGTCCATGAATCTGTTTCGATGACCCCATTGAAATGCTTCATTGTATGATCAATTTCCTTCATATTCACTTTGAAGGAAAACCGCCCCCATGGGAATGTCCGACACGCTTCAAGATCGTTCACAATCCTAAGAAAACACGGCTCCACAGATGGTGCTCTCGGGCCGGTCTTCGACTTTCCACTTATTATGCTAGCTAAGAAGTAGACGACACACATTTTCAAACGATCTGGACAAGCTTGCATCTTCCCGAGCTTTTCTTCAACAGCAGCAATTGAGGGGACGGTTCCTTTCTTAAAATGCCTCGACTTGAACTCATCATTTCCCATTCTCTCAAAGTCATCTTCTGGATACGGACGACAGTCTAATCCAGATAGGAGTGCATGTTCTCTGAGAGAATAGCGGATGGGAACACCATTAACAACAAACCAACATTCCTTCCTCTTATTTGTACTTGCCGTCCGAAGAAGAAGCAACCACATACCCATCACCTTATGATATGGGTCCCTATGCATGTAACATCCCGATTTCTTGTATATGCGGAGAGGCTTATAAGAATTGATTTGGCTACCTATGTCACCAAAGTGCACTTACCTTTTCCGATCACTTGCCCGAAAGAACTCCAGAGTTAAGCGTGCTTGAGCTGGAGTAGTCTAAGGATGGGTGACCTTCCGGGAAGTGATTCGCGGTATCGTGTGAGTGAGGACAAAATACGGGGAAAGGTCACGTGGTGATTGCAGGGTCAGTAAACAAGTATTACAAGCCTCCCGGACTAACGCACCGGCCGTCGGACAAGGGTGGGGCCCACGGGCCGAGAGAGGGCATGGGGCCCACAGGTAGGGGCGGTCGGGGCGGTCGGGGCGTTATAAGTGGTATCAGAGCCGAACCCAAACACGTGTGTGGAGTCAGGTGGGCTCATACCGTCTAGGGTGACGATCCTGGTGCGCAACGAGGACGTTGCGCTCTATGAGTGGGGGTGATTGTAACATCCCGATTTCTTGTATATGCGGAGAGGCTTATAAGAATTGATTTGGCTACCTATGTCACCAAAGTGCACTTACCTTTTCCGATCACTTGCCCGAAAGAACTCCAGAGTTAAGCGTGCTTGAGCTGGAGTAGTCTAAGGATGGGTGACCTTCCGGGAAGTGATTCGCGGTATCGTGTGAGTGAGGACAAAACACGGGGAACGGTCACGTGGTGATTGCAGGGTCAGTAAACAAGTATTACAAGCCTCCCGGACTAACGCACCGGCCGTCGGACAAGGGTGGGGCCCACGGGCCGAGAGAGGGCATGGGGCCCACAGGTAGGGGCGGTCGGGGCGTTATAATGCATGTGCCAAAAATGCTTGAACTGCGGATGCTCTGTAAAACACCTCAGCTCGTCGGGTTGAAGTCCTATAGACTCCAATTTCTCCACTGCTTTGTGGATAAAGCACCTTGTTCCCAACTTGATTACCTTGTTATACTCACTTGTATCGAAGAACATCCTCTCAGATTGCAATGGCTGGTCTTCCTCCTCGATATACGTTCGCTTACGCCACAGTGTTAACTGACTACCCTCAACATTCACTCCCGACGGTTCTGGGGGCGAGTTTGTATACATTTCCGGAACCCGATGAGTCTCAATTTCTTCGATAACAGCCATAACAGAAGTTCTACGAAGTTATAACACAACCCATTAGCATCCGAAATCCAACTCTACACAAAAATCGAATTCCTTTGTTTCTACACAAAACTCGAATTCCTTTGTTTCTACACAAAACTCGAATCCCAAATTTCATAGTTGAAAGAAACACAGAAGAATAAGAGGAAGGACGAACCTGATTTAGAGACGGGAATTCGATTCTCCAGTAATCACTAACAATGTCTTCGTTGTACGTTTTAGTACCAAATAGGAGGGAAGAACTTTCAAATCGATACAAGTATTTGGGAAAGATTCGCCAATTTTAGGTTTTCATTTTGGGTGTAACCCGATTTTAGTGATTTCGACCCGATAATCGCGGGTCTGGTTCAGAATTAGATCCGATATCGCGGGTCTAGAGTGGTGTCGCGGATGGAGGGTGGATATCGCGGGTTTGGGTATGGATATAGCTGGTTGGGTTGGTAATTAACAAAGTTTTTTCTAAAGGTGAGTAGTATTTTCTCGCATTTTCGATTTAAAATTAAATAAAAAAGAAATTAATTGTTATAAGAGGGTCATATGTGAATAATGGACTTATGGAAAGGGCACCTCAACATTTCCCCCATCTCGTTTCTGTTCAACCTCAGATCTTCTAACATTGTATCATAGCCTTTGAGGCTGAAACCTCAAACGCGATTCTCAAATTTCTCTTCCGCTTCTCATTTTTGACCTAGATTGTTCGACATTCCTCCGATTAATCTCTGTTCTTCTTTCCGATTTTGATTATTCGGTTATTCCGCCGAATCTTCGCGAGTTTCTTGGTTTATTTTACCTCTTGATTCAATTTCACCAATTAATTGTCGAATCAAGCACTAGTCTGTGATTTATTTGACATCGGAAGCATCAAATCGCCATCGCGAGCTTCATCGGTTGTCTAATTTTTTTCATATGCGCTTCGATCTTTTGCAATGGTGAACCAAGCTGATCATGGTGCTTCTGGAGCGCTTCCTACAGGAAAGGAGGAATCGTTTGATTATGTCGATGTTTCTCCAGCTGCTTCGACGATGATCGCTCATAAGTTAGGGATCCTGTTCATATTCGGATCTCTATCGCGACCACCAGAGCATTGTTCCGATCTATTTTCGCGATGCAATTTCGCTTGTCTGGTACGTTTGAGATTTATGAACTCTCTCTCTAAATGCATCGCTTCTGGATATTCCTCCCTCAGTGATGATGTTAGGATATTGAGGCATTTAGAATTGAGATGTGTTCCTAGAGAGATGAAGATCAGATTAGGAAGTTTTCAACAGAATCTTGGATATAGAATTGATAATGGATGGTTCGTAATGTTGCTCGGACATCATGTTTTCACATTCAGAACATATATGCAGTTGGTTTTAAGAGAATGCAACAAGGATTGCTTGATTCTCTTTTGTGACCTCTGCAAGTTCCCTAGATTCAGATTCTTTGTTGGGTCATCTACTGTATATCGTGGTGTTGCTCATGCATTGTGTATGGATTCGGTAGATGGATTTCAAGATCAAGATTTTTCTAGACAGGAGGAGAATCTTAAGTTTGCTATTGATATAAGCTGCTTAGACCTCTGTGAAGATAAGTACTATGGCTTTCTGCATTTGGAACCACTGGTTCGTGACATTGGTGTGAAGATATTCATGAACTTTGGAGGATTGCAAGTGATAGCTCCTCTTGATGATGGTTCATTTGATGATTTTCATGCCACTCCAATTGCTGCTCAAAGTTTGATTCAGCCTGGTGTGCTGCGTTTTTATAAAGGTTGGTTCAGCCGTGTGTGCTGAGTACTGATCAGAGTCTGACTCAACCTGGTGTGTTGAGTGCTGTTCAAATTCTGGTTCAGCCTAGTGTGCTAAATGATTCTATAAGGTCAATTGCTGCTATAGTTCAACATTTAAGCTTCTTTATCAAGACTGAAGCTTGCTGTGTTTCGGCATTGTTAACTTTTGTTGCTGAGATATTACTTCAGTTTCACTCTTGTGTTAAAGCACATTTGAGGCGAATGGAATGGAGTTCTCCAGTACTTGAGATGTTATTTCAGTTTCACTCGTATGTTTCAAGACATATGAGACAAATGGAACAAATATCTCCATTAATTGTTGGTATGGAGGTTATGATGCTATCATGCTTGAACAAGGTGAATGGCCTTACCGCAAAATGGTTGGATCTACATGTCAGAATTGGTTCACATAGTTGTGTTTCAAGACAGGGGGAGATCTGGCCAAGGTTGGCTACTTTGATTCATGAAGATGATTGTATTTTTGCTAGAAATGGTTGGATAGTTATGATGCTGTCACCGTTACACAACAAGCAGTTTCTTTCTTCAAGTTGGATGGTTTGTCATCAAAGACATGCTTCATCCACATGTCTTACAAGCCTAGGGGAGATATGGTCAAGTAAAACCACTGGTTTGACTACTTTGATTCATGGATATCTTCTGCCTAATGCTTCTCAAAGAGTTTTGCAGTATCTCGAGACCGATCCTAGTTCTCGGTTCAAAATCTTCCCAATTCTTTTGATGTTCTTCAAGTCCAAGATGCAAGTCCCTTCCATCTTGAGGAGGAGTATTAGATATGATGATATGATGCTGATGGTATGGTGGTTTAGTGAGAACCGGTTTGTACCGGAGAGTTTACATCAATTGTATAAATACACTTTGTACATCTGACATTTACATTTAACAGAAACATAATTGATATTTCCAAATTCTCTCGAGCTCATCATCGTCTTCTTCACGAGAGAGCTTTGAATCGTTTCTGTTCAACCTCAGATCTTCTAACACCAAAAGTATTAGTTTTCATATGTTTCTATCAGATAAAACGATTTTGAAAGGAAGACCAAAAGAGCAAAAAAAAAAAAATTGTTGTAATCTTCGATCTGCTTTTCTCAACAGCTTGAGTTTTTTTCGGTCAAGATTTTCAAATCGGTTTACAGGTTCCGGTTTGGTTTGCAATTCGTTGGTTATCCAACAACATTAATTGAAATCTTTTATTGCATTCGTTTATGTGTTATGTCATTGCGTGACTAAACAATTGTTGCAATTTAATATAATGTTTAAATTGCTTCTGTTTCAAAATTTGATTAATTTAATTGGTTGAATTAAATAGTTCGTAACGTTATTGGACCAATTAATTCTAATTGATTTCAATTGTTTGAATTGTGTTATTGCTTACGTTACTGGTGCTAACGTAATTAGTGCTAACGTTTTATACGATTTAATAATCGTTGACACAATTCATCAAAATGATTCATATTTGATTAAATTGCTTTGTATATCCGATTGAACTTCTAATAAATTTTTGGTGTACTGGTTATAGTTTGCTTGTTTTCGAATCAAGTACAAAATTATTATTAAAATGATAACGTTAACAAAATTTGTTTGAGATGGCAACAAGTATAGTGAGTCGACATCCCATATTGAGAATGGTCTGCTACTTATGATTTTGTGTGCTATACGGATTGGAATTTTGATGCTTATATGAATGTTCAGATCCTATTTACACTGATAGTGGTGGAGGTGTTATAGTTACAAATCTAGTGACTCGACGCGCCAAATTCAGTTTGGTAGTGGTTTGCCACATGTGATTGTGCCAAATTATGATTTTATCAGATTATCACGTTAGTGCCTAGTGATGTAAGTGCAAGACTAATGCTAGACTAGTTCGATGGAACTTGATTCATAATATGGTAGCAGAAGATGTTGATCTCTCTGACCATGCTAAAACTAGATAAGTAACTCAAGAAGGATAATATATGCTTCCTCTTGATAATACTAATGTGAGAACTCTCCTAAAGGACATGTTTCTCTTTGTTTTGAACATACTTTCTAAACGTTATGTCTGTACGGCTTTATCCAATGATATGGAGTTTTTGATCTGTATTTGCTGAAGTTTTAAGCGATTAGTAATAGGAGCGAGGTTCACTGTTTTCGTAGGGACTGGTTTCCGACCCGTTTAGAGTAGGCGAAGTAGAGTTCCAAAGTGTTTCGAATCTCGTATGAAGTGGCGTGTTCTGAAACGAACTCAGCCGAGTGGTTATCGACGTTTCATCCGATAGTGAAGTGGAGACCGACCCGTCAGAAGCTTCTGAGGATGATTAGGAAAATTGTTTTCATAAGAGTATAATTTTTTTTTTGGTCAACATCTGATTCTTATTAAATTAAACGGTCTCAAACTCTATGAAAAGAGGAGAAATTACATCCAAAAGAGAAGGAAAACAAGGTAACAAAGCAACAAGTGCTGAAAAGACCACCAAACGATGGTTAAACGAGGGATAGATTGAAGATACAAATCATCAGAAGAAAACATAAGAGATCGATAAACGATCACAACAGCTTCTTGCTTGACCGCATCCAAAGCAACCCAAAGGGTTACAAACTCTGCGACAAAGGCAGGGGAGACCATCAGCCAAGAGGAGAAACCTTGCAATACCGGCGAATCTTAATTATCCAAACCATTCCCAACAAGAGGGAAATTTGGGAAGAAACATTGCTTCAAAGAAGCAAAACAAGCATCAAAGAAAGTTTTCTTGAGTGCTAAACTGTCTGCTACTAAGGCAGAAATGAGGTGACTTCGAGGATCTTTGAAACACCAATCCTTTCGGCTAAGGACAGAACAAAGAGCTTCAGAGGTTATGTTGAAAGACCATCCCATGCGACGAGATGAGATGGCAAGCCTAGCAACACCAAAGAAGGACTTCATCCCTGCAATTAAGCCTTTCTCACGCAAAGGAGAAGTGGAAAGCACAGAAATCTCCATAAGGGAGTACCAATGGCAACGAAGGCCCAAACATGAACAATCCAAGCAAATAACAATATCCTTGAGATACACCAACGCAAAGGTGGCTATAACAGACTTGCATTCCCATCGACATAGACGAGCAAAACTGTTATCCAAGTCAGTCAAAGAAGACAAACTATCCCTAGCGAGAGGGAAATAGATCCAAAAGACAGAGGCATACGTGAACGGAACAAGAGCCGAAATGAAGTCGGATTAGATCTGCATACTGCAGTAAGGGGTCGCACATAGGCGATAAGAATGTAACCATAGGACACAAGGGTATAAACACGAGAAATCGAAGAGGAATGCGATAAGGAAACTAGATTGACGAACTGGAGAAGCTAACAAGGAAGATGGGTGGAGGAGTTCATTGGGGAAGCAGGCCGGTCAGGCGGTGGATCTAGGGGAACCGGCGAGTCAGGAGGTTCCAGCGGCTGCTGAAGAGTGAACAAGGTCAGATCTGAAGGACCCGGCGGCAGCTCTGCCGAAAACGTGACATGCAAAGTAGAAACAACACACGAAACCATGGGAGAAAAGAAGAGGAGGGAGAAAGGAGAAGATTCTCACCGGCGGCGGCGGAGGAAGAGAAAACCTTAATCACCCAAACCCTAGAAAAGTTTTTTCTTAGTTCATAAGAGTAGAATTTAAAAGTTTCAATTCATATTGCATTATGAAACCAAAATTTCTTGAAAACATAAATTTCTCCTTCCCATCCCTGAAATTTCTCCTTCCCATCTTGCTTTTATTGAGAACGTGGTCGCTGGTTTCCGATTGTCCACATCATCGACACTGAGAATCCACGGTCATACCACGTTTCTGCAGCTTGTCACCTACATGTAATTGTTGGATTCTCACCAAATCCTTTGATTCTGCTGAAGAAAAAGAAAACAAGAAATGAATAAGACAATAAAAAGGACATGTGAGAGGCCGTGACTTGGATTAATTATAGAGAAATTGTCGAGAATAAGAGAAGGAAATTCTACCGTCGAGGAACTGTTCGCCCTAGCATTCTCTCTCGGGCACGTGAACTAAGGCGCCTCCAACAAGTTTCTCCGATCCCCTTCAAGCTTCTCCTCCTCCGACCGGTGGTTTCCCGACGCTGCTCTAGCTCTTCCCACAAGCTCCAAATCACCGCCTCCTCGGTGACCAGCGCTCCTCGCCGTCGCCGGGGGAGGCTACATCGCCTTTGCTTCGCCGTTGTTTCGCCGTTGCTTCGTCGTTGCTTCGCCGTCCTCGCTGCTGTTACTTGTCGTCTTCTACCTCTCGATGCCGCTCTCACCTTCTCTTCACCGTCTTCTCACGGTGTCACACAGTCTTTCTCCCCCCCCTTCGCCGCTTGTTTGGGAGGTATCGCTAGGTTACTCCTCGATTGGAATCGTCGGAGTCGTCATTCGCTTAGGTCCGTCGCGGCCTCCTTCCTCTACCTTCGGCTGCTGCTGGAGGATGGTGTCTCCTGTTGGTCTTGGTTAGGAGTGTTTGTGGAACCCGGCGTGAGTGTCTCGCCGCCTTTTTGTCCATGGATTTGTCACCGGTCTCCTGGTTCACCTGCTCGGGTCGCGAGATCTAGGTGCTGGAGGCGTTGTCGATGCTGTCGCTGGTCTTGCTCAGCTCGAGGATGGCTACCCAGGGTTTCGACTCCGCCGTGTCTCCTCCTTTCTTCCATGGATCTTGAGACCCTTCCGTCGAAAGCCAGTTGGCCGGATCTGACAGATCTACCCGTGGATCTCTCTCTCTGCCGCTCTTTGTTCTCTCAGTCACGGTCGCCACGTGCTCCGTCGCCGTCTTCCGATGTCAGCCGCACTGCCCCACCGGCGACTCAACCTCTTTCAACCATTTTCTCCGACGAGACATTGTTTCAATATGTTGAAGAGTTGGGCTTGGCCCATATGGATAGGTGGCTGGGCTCTTTGGTTGAACGCCCATCTAGAAAATTTTTTTGGATCAACAAAGAGCGTTTCATTAATCGAGTTTTATTAGGAAATTTCGGCCTTAAGAGTCTTCTCTACTCACCTTCCTCTTTTAGTGGGAGTGATTTTCCAGCAGTAGTTCTTAGGACGTTCCATTCCGGCGTTTCTCCGGTCAAAGAAACCTCAGGCTATCTCGTCCAAGCCTGTATCAGTATCAGCTCTAGATTTTCTTCATCGTGGGCGTGGCCCAATATGACCCTCATGGTAGTTAGTCTTTCACTTATCCGGTTAGCCGGCCCAGTGTTTATTTGGCCTTACCTCGCCAAGCTTGCTTCCATTCGATTAAGCTATCGTAAAAAGCTACCGCCTCCTCCGCCATCTTTCCTCTTTGTGAGAGGTAATTTCCTCTCGTGCCTTGTGCCGAGTAACCCTATGAACATCTTTACCGAGTTGTCTTCTTACGTAACGGTCTATACGGGGCCTGAAGAGACATACGATTTCGTTTCTACGAATATTAGAGGTAGAGGTTCGCCTACAAAGTCACTTTTTATTCAAAAAGAGACGATTTCCAAACTCTCCGGCTTTGCCGTGAAGTTATTGACGCATTTGAGTCTTACTTCAAATTCGCTGTCCATCATTCACGATGACGATCTATCTGTTTTAGCTTTTATTGCTTTGAATTTGGCTTGTAATGTTTTTCAGAGGATGCTAAATTCCCTCTTTTGTATGATTGGAGTTTAAGTTAATGAAGAAAGTGTTGGAAAAAAAAAAAAGGAAATTCTTATGCAATAAGGAAATTTACATTGATGTTTTAGTTAAATTAGCAATTGCATTAGTTTTATTTTCTACGGTTTAAGAGTTTTTTTATAGAATAATTATGTTAAGCTTTAGCTATAAATATGTATGCTCACGAGAGCAAAGATTTATTCATCAGATCAATAAACAAAGATTCAAGCTTTATCTAAACTAGGTGAGTATCTGCGCTACGCGAGGGTTTTTTTATCTAAGATATTTTCTGGTGGTCGTATATATCATACTAAGGGAGATAGTGTGTGTGAGATCCCTGATTTCCTGTTGTATTTTCAGTTAAAACAAAATGCACTTCTCTTCTTAGTCATCAGTTATATGTATTTTCGGTTGTCGTTTGTTTCTTGAGTTGTGTCTGATTTTGTTGGGTTTCCTACAACACTCTTATCTTTCATTCTTGTAAGTCTTCTAGTCGTGATAATAAAGCTTTATGAGTTCTCATTAACTGGGCAATGTAGGATTGAACCACCATATACGGCAGCTTAGCCAGAACATTGTCAATCTGTTCTCTAATTATATTTTTTCCATTTAACTTGAAACATTATTTTGGTAATTTCAATGCCAGAACACAATAATCCCGTTAGATGATCACTTTTTGTAGCCGCAGGATCTTAAGTGGTTATTTACTTGGAAATCAAAATAGATGACTTTTAAAATAACACCAAAACGATCTTTTTTTTTTATCTATACCCAAGTGATACAAAGAAAGCACCAAAATTAAACAGGTTTTTATTATTCACGTTACCTCGAAATCCATGAAGAAGAAAAAAAAGTATGGAAAAGCTATAAACCTTTAATATAAAGTAAACAACTTTGAAGCAAAATATGTTTTTATAGCCCACAACATTTTATCGAAGAATCCAAGAACAAAGTTTAGTCTTTTCTTCATGCCCATAAAAAAGAAGTTTTCAAGATTTCTTCTGAGTTTTTGTTTGAGATGGTGAATCCACCACTTCAATCTCCAATGAACCCACATTTCTTCCAGCGTCTTCTTCCGGATTTCGACACTAACCTCGTATCCTCTCTCTCTATCTATATTCTTGTTCCTCTTTCAGAGTAGGTTCTGGTTTTTTAATATCTGCTTCTTGTTGGTTGCAGACAATACATGTTGCCTACTTTTCAAAGCACCTAGAAGGAAAACACGATTTGAAGACTGTGAAACTGATATCAGACGCTTCAGATGAAACTTGGGAAGTGAAAATAGACGGCCGAAGATTCACCAGAGGCTGGAAAGACTTCGCCACAACACATGACCTTCGAATCGGGGACATCATTGTTTTCAAACACGAAGGAGACGACCACAGTTCATGGATTTATTCTTCTATTCTTCTAAAATATTTTTTTTAATATCAAGTCAGCGTAAAAAAATTATGTGTAACGCTTTCGAATAACTTCATAGCTCATATAATTTCTATTGTGATTTATCATCATTCATAGATAATATAGCTCACATGCTGATGAATGAATGTTAAATGTCTTATTGGTGCTTTTTCCTCTTTGTCGTGTTTTTTATCCTAAACAAATATTGTACGAAACTCGTCATATGTTAGACTCTTTGCATGCCAAAAATTAGCCAAATTTCCTTCTTGTGCATCCATAAGATGAATTCTATAAATAACATACTTAAAAGAATCAACACTTGCAATAATATACATAATACATATGTTAAGTTTGTATTTAAAAGAACAATTTAACATACTTTTGAATTTAGATATAATTTGTTATATGAATAGAATATCAACCATTGAGTGGGTATTTATATTTGTTTTCTTTATATATATTAAATGTTTTAAGTTAAGAACAATTTAACATACTTTTGAATTTAGATAGAATTTGTTATATATATATCTATATATATAAAGTTAGCTTTTCTCTCTTGTGGTGAAGACACATCATCATCCACATATATGACACATCATTTTGATATTTAATTTTCATAATTTAATTAGTTAAAACTTTGATATACATATTAATTATATATTTTATTAAATTATGCAAGGAATTTGAAAGGTCATTTTCATATTTATATCATAAAAACTTATAAAAATCAACAAAATTTATTGAAAGAATAGTAGACTTAATTTTTTTAGTTTTACTAATATATTACACATTTTATTATAGTTACAAAGTTAAAGTTTTATATCAAAAATGTTTAGTGAATGGATATTATTTGATCTAAGATAATAGTAGACAATATATACAATATTAATGTAACATATATCATCCACATGTATGCCACATCATTTTGATATTTAATTTTCAGAATTTAATTAGCTAAAACTTTGATATACATATGAACTATATATTTTATTAAATTATGCAAAAAATTTGAAAGGTCATTTTCATATTCATATCATGAAAACTTAAAAAAATCAACAAGATTTATTGAAAGAATAATAGATTTAAAATTTTAGTTTTACTAATATATTACACACTTTATTATATTTACAAGGTTAAAGTTTTATATCGAAAATATGTTTAGTGAATGGATATTATTTGATCCAAACTAATAGTATACAATATATAAAATATTAATTTAACATATCACAAATATATAGAGATTTTTAAAAGAAAAAACATAATATCTGATAAATAAAAAGTAAACTCATTATCGTTTAATAATGCATATTATAATAAATTTGTTAAATAAATTATAGATAAGAAAATCATTTTTGTTTTTAAAAGTACATAATTTAAAATAATAAATATACAACGTTCAGTAATTTAGATATTTAGATAACATGCTTTATTTTGTCTTTAAATATATATAATATATGAAAGTTCCAAACAAACATGATTATTTGTAAATAATATAGAAGTGATTGACCGTAGATATTGAAGTAATTGACTATCATTACATTTTGATTTTAATGGAGGTGCAAATAAGAGAAACAATTAATTAAGTTTCAAATAAAATATTAGGCTTACAATATACAAGCAATAGTTTGTTTTACTAAAAATGAATAAAAAAGTTCTCATAAATAAATTAAACTATTATAAAACTTAAAAACAAAAACTCGCGCATCACAAACATACAAAAACAAAGATAGAAAACACAAAACTAAACTTCAACATTAAACTATTCAACTATAACTATCATACAATGAAGATTCTTCATCTAATAGATTACACAAAATATAACCGATATAGAGCCAGAAAATAAACGAACCTATTATAAACAAATAACAAAACATGTATTAAAAAAATAAAAATACATCATTTCTTATGTGCTTTAAAAAACCAAACAAACACATAGATGATCATAAGTTTAATAAATTAAATAAAAAAACAAAAAAGAAACAAATACTCAAATCTTAAGCGGACATAGACAATTATATTAACTATGAAAAAAAATATTAGCCATAAAAACAAATTAGAAAATTGTTTACCACGTCCGCGCGTAGCGCGGATCACACCCTAGTATATATATAAAGGGGAATTCCATCTCTTCTTATGCTGCCACCTCATTCACTCATATTCTAGAATTGTGACACCTCAGCACCCATTTTCTAACATTCTATCCTCTAATCTAATTACTTCGCGAACCCATATAAAACCACACTCAAAATGGCCCAAATCATTAACAAGAACTTTTTAAAAAAAACCCACAACAATAACATGGACACACGTATTGGTGGTATCTCCAAGACAGCTATGGCGACAGTTACGGAGGAAAACTCAGGTCACGCACTTCACCAGCGTTCAGACGAATCGTGGAAAACGCCTCCGACATATCCGATTTTCTCATCCCTGACTATTTCAGCATCTTCTTCTCCACCAAAATCTATGGCCTCACGATTTCTAAAATCAACAACCCAGCAAACTCAAGAGGCGCTTCAATGTCCAATTAATCCCATTGATTACAGGTAATCACTATTTCACAATTATAACATCAATAAAATCGTGTAACTGCCACAGAACAATTCATTCGATACTTAATTACGACCTTAAATTCTCACTACTGTTATATTCTCACCATCTATAAATAGGATGGTATATCCATCTCCTATCTTTCACATCAACAAATCTCCTCTCTAACCAACAAGAACTCGGTGAAATATGGCAACCTCGCCTCTATTCTTCTCTGACTTGAAAGCTGGCCGAAGTGTTCAACCTGTTGTCGGAAGGCTCCTTCGATTATGGGAGGTCCGTAATGTTAAGAAAAGTGGAGAGCTCATGGGTGTCGATATGCTCCTCCTAGAACAGGGGTAAGTTTTAAATTTTGTTTTATGATGTTTAGTTTTAATTTTTTCACAAAATCTATTTGTGGATGTAAAAGTTTGAGATGTGTTAACAATTTTATTTTTGGTATAAAATATATTATATAGTTTTCTAAAAATTTAATCCACAATAAGGGCATTCGGCAAATTTTTATTTGTTTTTGTTTGTAACTGTTGATGAAATCTCATAAAATCTAAATTAAATTCAAAATTTAAGATTATCGTTCAATGAAAATTGTTAATTTTGAATTTGTATCATTCAAAGAAATTTGATTATTAAAATATTTGACATAATCTAAATTAAAAAATTCAAAATAACTAATATTATTTTTGTAACAAAATAATTATAAAATTTTAATTATTTTGTAATATGTAATTTATAATAATCAATTTTATTTATAATTGTAAATATTTAATTTAATTTTTGGCATAATATGAATTTTTGTAATTACGAATATATATATATAATCGGATTAATTAATTAAACTACTTTTTAATTGAAAAAAATATAATTATTTTTTAAATTTAACAAAAAATATATGTTTGGCAAAATGAATAAAATGAAGGGAATAATAGTTATCTAAGATATGAATAGACTAAAATGAAGATTTTCCTGTGTGGACACAAAAAGTGTCTCTGTTTTAATAGATTAGATTTTCATAATTTATTCATTCAAATGTCTTTCTATCAATTTAACCATAATTGCACATAATGAACTATATTTTGTTTTGGTTATTTTGATCTACAAGGATGATCAACTTTAAACTAATAAATACATTATAAAATTATTTCTTTAGGACACCCAACCCACCCAATGTTCGAAAAGGCGCTAGGCGTTAGGCGGGCGGTCGGGCACCGATTTGCTCCTAGGCCGAAAAGCGGTGATTAATTTTGAACATTTTTTTTAAATTTTAAAGTTTATATGTATATAAGTTATAAGTTATGAATGTATGAATCAAAACAAGTATAAAATAAGTTTTTTTATTATCAAAATAACAAAACATTAGGAAATTAAGTTCAAATTCACATCTAAATTCCAAAAACAAAAAAGAAGTACAAACATATGATGCAAAAAATAGATTTGTCTTGATATTGAGAGACAAAAAAAGGTAAAAGGAGAGAAAAATCTTCATCATCTTCTTCAATGATCAAATTAGCATGTGTGTTGTATTTCTAGATGTATTTTCAAAACTTTGTAACATACAATATGTCCGTCACCAAAAAAAAAAAAAAGTTTACTTTTTGAAGAAAGTCAACGATTTTTTTGAAAAAAAATCGTTAAAAATCGTTGACTTTTTGAAAAAAGTGTTGACCGTCTAGCTCCACCGCCTAGACACTAATCTG
This sequence comes from Eutrema japonicum, assembly GCA_030161315.1. Classification (NCBI taxonomy): domain Eukaryota; kingdom Viridiplantae; phylum Streptophyta; class Magnoliopsida; order Brassicales; family Brassicaceae; genus Eutrema; species Eutrema japonicum. Next base: position 38,382,684 of record BSQW01000004.1, on the reverse strand, counting down.
CAAGGTGTCTGGCCGCCTAGCGCTTAGGCGGCTAGGCGGCCGCTTTTTAGAACAAGGAACCCACCCACCCCTCCACACAACAAAATAACAATTTCATAATTATTAATAGTCATAAAACACCATAAAATTTAATGGGGAATTCACAAACACTATTGAAAATGGGATAAAACATATCCTAAAAACCAATCTATATATATCCATTGACATAAAGAATCTAACACTGAGATTACACTTACCATATGATCCATAAATACTTCCACCAGAAAAAATGACATTCACCAATTTAAAGCTACAACCACAAAAATTATAGTCACCATTTATAATTCACTCCTCAGAGGCAACTCATCATTTACCGGCATTGTTTGCCAAATTTGAAGGAATATGAGAGGCAAAAAATAGCAGGACTGAAGTATGAAATTAAAATATGGAGGATTTGTTTTTGTTATGTTTTAAAAAGCGGAAATTAAAGTATCATACATTAAGGCGAGAAAAACAAAAACACTTCTAAAATATTGGTTTCTCAAAAAATGAGGTCAAACCAAAATACAAAGAAGATGCAATAAACACTACAAGAAAACTGTCTATTTCCAACGAAAATTTACGACCGTTTTAAATCGATGTAACTTTACATCGACATTACGACGACTTTACGACGAAATATGTGTTTGATGTAAAATCGTCGTAAATATGTGTCGTCGTAATATCGATGTAAATTTACGACTAGTTTACGACGACATTACGACGACAACATAAATCGTCGTCAATTTACATCGATATTACGACGAATTTGTTTTCTGTATATTACGTTGATATTACGACGATTTGACGTCACATGTTCCCAGTTAGGTAGACCACGTTTTTTAATAGGTCCACCTACTAAATTTACATCGAATTTACAACGTAAAATTCGTTGTAAACCCGTTGGAAAATCGTTGGTAAATCTGAAAACATTTCTATAAATACAGCCTAACTTCAAACGAAAGAATAATAAAAAAAACAAACAGAATAAAAAAAAAATATATATATATATAAATGTCTATATACGAACTACGAAAATGGATGTATACGCAAAAGGATTCAGAGGGAGATTTGACGGAAGAATTCAAAGAAGGGCTTGAAATATTCATGTATCAGGCCGGACATATGCAAACAACCCTGGAAAGTGGTAAGATGTTCTGTCCTTGTCGTAAATGCAAGAATACGAGATATATGTTTATTGAGACGGTGTGGAAGCATTTACTAAATAGAGGGTTTATGCTGCAATATTATGTTTGGTATCAACATGGAGAGGGTTTTGAAAGAACTCAAGCAACGGATAGTAGTAGTAATTATCAAGGTCAAGTAGAATCAAATTATCAAGGTAGTTATGATCATGGTCAACATCAATTTGATCAGGGTGCAGATCATGATAGGATGCATGCAATGGTTAATGATGCATTTCATGAAACAAATGCTGATAATAGTACTGTTGAGGAACCAGACGTAGATGCGAAGCGATTTTATGATATGCTAGACGCTGCTAACCAGACACTCTACGATGGATGTAGAGAAGGTCAGTCTAAATTGTCGTTAGCTGCTAGGATGATGACAATTAAAACTGATAATAACTTAGCTGAGGTTTGCATGGATGATTGGGCTGATCTTATTAAAGAGTATTTGCCAGAGGATAATTTGGCTGCCGAAACATACTATGAGATACAGAAGTTGGTGTTTAGTCTTGGGTTACCTTCTGAGATGATAGATGTATGTGTTGACAATTGTATGCTTTTTTGGAAAGATGATGATAAGTTTCAGGAATGTCGATTTTGCCAAAAACCGAGATTTAGGCCCCAAACAACTGGGCGTACTAAGATACCATACCAACGGATGTGGTATCTTCCTATAACTGATAGGTTGAAACGATTGTATCAATCTGAAAGGACAGCTGCATCGATGAGGTGGCATGCAGAACATTCACACAGAGAAGGAGAAGTGACTCACCCGTCAGATGAAAAAGCTTGGAAACACTTTAACACGGTACACCCTGATTTTGCAAACTCTAAGCGAAATGTGTATCTTGGTCTTTGCACTGATGGATTTAGTCCATTCGGTATGTCGGGTAGGCAATATTCTTTGTGGCCAGTTATCGTAACTCATTATAACCTTCCCCCAGATATGTGCATGCAAAGGGAATTTCTTTTCCTTAATATTTTAGTCCCTCGTCCCAATCATCCGAAGCGGTCCCTTGATGTGTTTTTGCAGCCTCTCATTCATGAGTTGAAACAGTTGTGGTATACAGGAGTGCGGACATATGATTGTTCGAGGAAAATTTTTTTTACGATGCGTGCGGTGCTTATGTGGAAAATAAGCGACTTCCCTGCATACGGAATGCTATCAGGTTGGACGACGCATGGGAGGTTATCTTGTCCTTATTGCCTCGATCGGACAGATGCGTTTCAACTAAAACATGGTCGAAAAACATGTTAGTTTGATTGTCACCGCCGGTTTTTACCAATCAATCATCCATATAGGAGAAACAGGCGGTTGTTTAGGAAGAACAAAATCGTGCGTGTCCCCCCACCAGTGTATCTATCTGGGGAAGATCTTGAAGCACAAATAGATCATTTTGGGGGACTAGAAACTGTGAATCGTGGGGGAAATTGGCACACTCCAGCTAATATGCCTGATGGATACGGGGTAAATCACAATTGGCACAAGAAAAGCATTTTTTGGGATCTTCCGTACTGGAAAAATCATCTACTGAGACACAATCTTGATGTCATGCACATTGAGAAAAACCTTTTTGATAACATCATGCATACAGTGTTAAACGTGAAAGGAAGAACCAAAGACAGCGGAAAGTCAAGGTTGGACTTGCCAGATATTTGCAACAGAAATGAGTTGCATATATTGAGCAATGGATAATCACCAGTTCCTATATTTCGGTTGGGTGCAGAACAAAAGGCATCGTTGTTCAATTGGGTTTCATCTGACGTGAAGTTTCCTGATGGGTATGTATACAATCTTGCTAAATCTGTTGAGAAAGGAGAAAAGTTTTCAGGGATGAAGAGTCATGACTGCCACGTGTTTATGCAACGTTTACTTCCTTTCGCATTTGCCGAACTCCTTCAAGAAAATGTTCATGAAGCAATTGGAGGTAAGATACTTCATCACATATAAAATTATTGAGATTAATTATATATATATATATATATATATATATATATATATGTTACAATGTATATAATTTTGTCTTTTCAGGCATCGTAACGTTTTTCCGGGATCTTAGTACACGGACGTTGTCAGAAGATGTAATTGTACAACTGGCTGCTAATATTCCAATCTTGTTGTGCAATTTGGAGAAGATATTTTCCCCTGCGTTTTTTGATGTTATGGAACATCTTCCCATTCATCTCCCCCACGAAGCAGAACTAGGAGGCCCTATTCAGTTTAGGTGGATGTACCCATTTGATCGCTTCATGAAACATTTAAAGGGAAAGGCAAAAAATCTAGCAAGGGTTGAAGGATCAATTGTTGCGGGAAGTTTGACAGAAGAAATTTCACACTTCACTTCATATTATTTCGCTCCAAAAGTCCGCACACGCAAACGGGCTCCCCGACGATACGATGATGGCGGTGTGGGACGAATTTATGCAGTAGAGGGTGTCCCAGATATATTCTCACCAATTGGTCGTCTTAGTGGAAAATTGAAGGAAGTTTGGTGGGATAACGAGCATGACAGGCACAGCGCACATACGTACATCATCCTAAACTGTGATGAAGTGAGTCCTTACGAAAGGTAATAACAAAACTATTTAATTATTCAGTCATTAATAATTAATTAATATAATTATAATTAAATGTGTTAATTTTTATGTCTATATATGTATTTTGCAGCTTATTTGTTACCCAGGTACGAGAATGCATTGAAGGGATTTCAGATGATGAAATAAACGACCGTAAAGATCGTCACTTTGTTGAGTGGTTGAAGGCGCAAGTAAGTTAATATAGTTATAAATATTTCATTTAATTATATTGGCTTTCAATCTAACTTTTACACTTATCATAGGTTGATCATGGCGATCCCGCATATCCATTTTGGTTTCATGAGTTACTCCTAGGCCCCATCGGGAAGATAACGACCGCACCCATGTATTTTACCCGTGGTTATGTGTTTCATACATACAAGTATGGCGTTCGTCGGGCAACTACCAACTACGGAGTATGTGTTAGGGGTGAAATATATTTTTATGGGGTTTTGCAGGAAATAATTGAAGTGGAGTACCCCGGACTGGTTAGGCTGAAATGCGTTCTCTACAAATGTGATTGGTTCGATCCAACAGTCGGTCGAGGGGTGCGAATTAACAAATTTGGTGTGGTTGACGTCAACAAATCACGACGTTACAACAAGTTTGAGCCATTCATCCTAGCATCACAAGCTGAACAAGTAACGTTCGTTCCATATCCGCGAGTTCGAACATCTGGGATCTCATGGTTATCGGTTATTAAAATAGCTCCAAGGGGTAAAATTATTGGTGTTGATGATCTTCCAATGCAACAAAATTCTTGCCTTGATATTACAGAACCAGAGATTACGGAGAACGTTCTTTTAATTGATCCTCGAAACAGGCAACTTGAATATCTACCTGACGACACAGAAGAAGAAGGCGATTCCGACGAGTTTGAAGAAACTGACGATGATGATGGACCTGAAGATGATGAACCCAATCAAGATGATGAGCCCAACGAAGATGATGATTCTGATTGAAAGCTTATATATATATGTAATTTTCGATTTGTTAAATGTTTAAGTTTTTGTTGTAAAATTATATATTAAACTAATAAAAATTCGACGAAACATTGATGAATTAACAGTTTTTTTGAATGAAACACGTAGATTAGGATTAATTTAACTTTATTACATAATGCTAAACCCTAAATATACAGTTATTTAATGTAAATCTGATGGTACTTAACGATGATTTTACGACGAAATTACGACGCATAGGACCACATTCGTACGTAGTAATATCGTCGTAATGTCATCTTGGGTTTAGGAGCAGAACGTAACGTTGTATTCCCACTTCTGATGATCTGGCCAACAAAGAATTCTGGGGGTCGAGTTTTCTAGATTCATAAAAACCAACCACCATAACTGAAAGATACATAGAATTGGACATCCTTATATCACGAAGGATTTACATAGATGTCCAATTCTATGAATCTTTCACCTATGGTAGTTGAAGACTAAAGGATTATTTGTTGGCCAGATCATCAAGAAGTGGGAACACAATGATCAGCGTAAAAAATCAAGGAAAAGTTACCAACGGATTTAGCATTGAAGGTGTGTATTTTTTTTTTGAGTTAGCATTGAATGTGTGGAATGTATTTATAGAAATCTTTTAGAAATTACCAACGGATTTGCAACGAAAATTTACAACGGTTTTACATCGAATCACATTACAACGATTTTACATCGAATATGCGACGAAATTACGTCGACAAAATGCGATGTAAATAATTAGGTGACATATAAAAAACTGTGTTTTACCAAACTATCATTTCGTCGTAATATCGTCGTAATTTTACAACGATTTTACGACGAGTTAGTCGTAATTTCGTCGTAATTTCTAAAATTTGGGGTAAGTTTACAACGATTTTACATCGAATATCATTACAACGAAATTACGTCAACAAAATGCGATGTAAATAATTAGGTGACCTATTAAAAACTGTGTTTTATCAAACTCTCAAAGTCGACGTCAAATCGTCGTGATACCGATGTCACTCATTTCGTCGTAAAATCGTCGTGACTTTACGATGCGTTTACGACGATTTAGGTTTAATTTACATTACGATAGATTCGTCGTAAACTCGTTGTAATTTTACAACGATTTTACGACGAGTTAGTCGTAATTTCGTCGTAATTTCTAAAATTTTGGGTTTAGGGTTTGATTTACATGTTTGGTTTTTTTTATCTTATATCTTGTTTTACGTAAGTTTTAATCATAGTATGTTTTTACAAAATCATTTACATTATTTAAGTCATGCATGTTACGAATATACTTATAAGAACGAATGATATACATTATTATGTAAGATAAGGAAATCGACGACAATATAGATTCAATCGTCGTTATTGAATCTATTGTTAAATATTTGAAGTATTAGTTCCACAAATATACTTCTTTCTTACGTCCAGGATATGTGTATTGTGATTTAGGGTTTAGGGTATAGATTTTATGTATTACAACGAAATTACGACGGATGCGTCGTAAATTCGTTGTAAGTTTACAACGAAATTACGACGAATCCGTCGTAATTTCGTTGTAATACCTAAAATGACGGATTCGTCGTAAATTCATTGTAAGTTTACAACGATTTTACGACGAATCCGTCGTAATTTCGTTGTAATACCTAAAATATAGGGTTTAGGGTTTGATTTACATGTTTTTTTTTTATCTTAGATCTTGTTTTACGTAAGTTCTAATCATAGTATAAACAAGTTTATGTTTTTACAAAATCATTTACATTATTTAAGTCATGCATGTTACGAATATACTTATATATAAGAACGAATGCTATACATTATTATGTAAGATATGGAAATCGACGATGAAATAGATTCAATCGTCGTTATTGAATCTATTGTTAAATATTAGAATTATTAGATGCACAAATATACTTCGTTTTTACGTCCAGGATATGTGTATTGTGATTTAGGGTTTAGGGTATAGATTTATTTTATTACAACGAAATTACGACGGATTCGTCGTAAAATCGTTGTACGTTTACAACGACATTACGACGAATCCGTCGTAATTTCGTTGTAACAACCAAAATATTTGATTTACCGCGTGGGGGAAAATTTCGATACCTTTAAATTTTCGGTTCAATATTACGACGATTTTACGAAGATTTCGTCGTAAACTCGTCGTAAATTACCAACGAATTTACGACGACAGCAAAATCTATATATACGCGACCAAAATTTTCCTCGCTCACAATCTCAAAATTCTCTCTCTCTCCTCACACTCTCTCTCTAAAACCTTTGCCTTCTCTCTAAAAAAAGGTAACATTTTTTTTTGTATTTTTATATTATATTATAGTTGTAAAGATTTTGAATTGTTAGTTAGGATTGTAATATTTATTAGTTAGGATTAGAATTATTAGTTAGATATGGAATTATATTATACTAAAATTAAGTTATTTTTAAATATTTTTTAGATATGGCGCCACGTAAATCACACTATCGGCAGTTTCTCGAGACGGGACTGAGTGCTAATTCGCAACTCCCGCCATCTTCTGCGACACAGTCCGCTGTTCCGGATTCTTTTCCCGGACCAGCGCCGCCTCCGGAAGCAGATGCTCGACCGCCGTTGTTGTATACGGGATTGACGGTCGAAGATATTTTACAGTCGCCGGGGCATGATTCTTTAGACCGGTTAGATCCGCGACGGCTCCCGAATACTTTTTGGTACGTAACTACAATTTTTTTTTTAATAACATTATGAATTTGTTTTTTTTTTACTAATAATTTTTGTTTTATTTCTCAGGTTTAAGGAAGATAACAAAGTTGGACGGAGTGTGGCTGACACCATTAAAGCCTATTTCATGGAGCCTTACCGCAATTGGTCTTCGGTTCCGGAAGACGTTGTCGAGACATGGTTTAAATGTTTCGCGGTAAATTTTTTTTTTAATATTCATTATTATTTTGGTCAATTCTTTATCTTTAATATATCATTTCTAATTTTTTTTTTGTATAGCAAAAATGGCATTGGGACGTTGCGATCAACGAGACGGTGAAGACGGAATTCAAAAAGAAGGGAAAATTGTGGCTCAACAATGCCGTCTCCGATTGGAAGAAGAAGTGGGAGGTTAAAGGCAATCATGGGAAGCCGCCATACATGTCTTCTGATGTTTGGAACGGCTTGACGGCATACTGGAGAGATCCGCATGCGCAACAAGTGGCCGCTAAGTGTTCAGCTTCTCGAAACACTATGGGTCCAGACGGTCTTCCAGCGCTTATGCCTCATACGTCGGGTCAAACGTCTTTTGCGGGAAGACGCCTTCAAATGGTAATAATTTTTTCGGTTATAATTTTATTTATGTAATTTTAATTTGTTATTAATTTATATTACCCATCAACTGTTTGATTTCTTTTTGAATGTCTTTTTTGTTAGGCAAATGGAGGCGAACTTCCTCCAATGACCCGAGTTTTTGCGGAAACTCACAAGAAGAAAGACGGATCTTTTGTAGATCCTCGAGCAGAGGCGATCTACAATGACGCGCATGTAAGGATCGACGAGCGTCAAACTCAGATTTCTCAGCAGCTATCACCCGGCGGTAGTTCGGTCCAATCCACTGCGACTTTGACGGTTGCCCTGATGGACGAGATATACGCAGAGGTAATTTAACGTTTTTTTTACAAAAGTTAACGTTTCTTTATACAATTTATTAAATTTTACGTTTCTTTTTTAAAGGTTGCCCCGAAGAAAAAGGGCAGAGTTTTAGGGATGGGATCGATCGTAGATAGTGTCGCCGCGTCGTCCCGTCGTCAACTTTTCGACGATCCGGTTATTTTGCGGACGGAGTTAAACACCGCCAACGCCGAGATCAACACTTCGCGGGCGAATCAGGTGGTATACGATGAGAAGATCCAAGGATACGATAAAACAATCCTAGGATACAACACTCTCTTCGATATTATTGCCCTAACTAACCCGACTTTGGCGGCTGCACTGAGGCAGCAGGAAGGATCGAAATCGGGCCAGCCAACTGATCCGCTCGCGCAAGAACGAGCGAATGTGGAGCAGAATGGATCGGACGACGAGCTTTTTGATAATTTACGTTTTTCAGCTGGACAATAGTTTAAGAATTTTATTTTGTATTTTTAATTTTATTTTAAATTTTGAATTTATTTATAAAATTTTAATTTATAAATATAATTTTATTAATTATTTTATTAATTTTATTTAATTTATTTAATTTATATAAAATTATATTTAATTTACGACGACTTTACATCGAAAACTTTACATCGATTTTACATCGTTTAATAATTTACATCGATTTTACATCGATTTTACATCTATAATTTTACATCGATTTTACATCGTTCAATAATTTATGACGAATTTACATCGAATATTTTACATCGATTTACCAACGCATTTACAGATACCTATTACGACGAATTTATGACGTATTGTCAAAACAGAAATTGTATACTTCGATGTAAATTCGATGTAATGTTTCATACTATTACGACGAATTTACGACGTATTTTCAAAAAAAAATTGTATAATCCGATGTAAAATCGATGTAATATTTCATCGTGATATCGATGTAAAATCGATGTACTGTATTCGTCGTAAAATCGATGTAAATGTACAACGATTTTACGACGAATAATATACGACGATTTTTAGTGCTCCTTAATGTTACGACCAATTTACGACGATTTCCGATTAACGACGATCATATTACGACGAATTGTTAATCGTCGCTAATCCGTCGTAAACCATGTTTTACGACCAATTTATGACGATTCTGTTAGTTGTAAAAGGGCAGTTTTCTTGTCGTGAAACCAAAACAAAATCCCGCGCGAAGCGCGGGTCACCACCTAGTCTATATATATAAAATAACATTTTCTCTTTTCTCATTCTGCCACCTCAGCATCCACATGTACACTATTAAAAAAAAAAACTTACAACTTCAAGTCTTTCTAATAAAAACACTAAAACATATTCACACTTTACATCTTCTATAAGAAGTGTCAAACCCAAAAAAAAAAACCATGTTAAAGAGTTAAAGACTGATGAACTTTGTAAGACGTGAATTGCGATTCAAGATTCTCCTCTCGGTGACGAAGTAGATCACATCAAATAAGATGCAGCAAAGTTACTCCGTCACTAGATGAGATAAGATCGAAGGGGAAAAACATGTCAAAAATCCAAAGAGATCACGACTGATATATCATGGTTTTTACCCCTTTTAGGCCATGATATAAGTCTGTTTTATAGGTTTTCTGCTATTTCGTAGTGTTTTAGAGTCTTTTACATGTCTTAACACGTTTGGAGCATAATTGGAGATATTGGAGATTTCTGGAGCATTTTGGAGCAAAGCTGAAGTTCGTGTTGCTGAGTACCCGATTTCACGTCGAGCACCCCTGGTATCGATCGACACTCATCACAGCAGACACGACCCGCGACTTTAATGAAGAGTTGAAGAATTGCAACTTGGTCCAGAAGTCTTTAATATTTACAAGAAGCCCCAAAACGTGATTTAAGTTATTTAATAGGATTTTATAGCCACTTTGTTGGCTACGCTTATTTTATTCTGGATTTGTGAGAGAGCTTTTAAAGAGAGACAAGTCTGATACTCTGTTCGTCGAGAGAAGATTTCGAACCCTTTTGTTACTCTTTCTTATTTTCTATTGAGTATTTATTCAAACATGTTTATTGATTCAATTTCCATGTCTGAGTAGATCTCTTGTTAGGTTTAGGGATTCTCATAAGGGATTTCTTTGAATGCTAGGTTGATTAGTTATTTAGGGTTCATAATCTGAATTAGTTCTTCGCCTTAGGTTGTTCTTAAAGCTAATTTTGGATTGATCACCTAGAACTTAGATCTTAGGATAATTGATTAGGCACGACAGTGCGATTAATTACCTGATAAAACTTATTGTGAGCAAATTGATTATTCGCAAAGAGATTTGGTTTAATTGATTTGTTCTTAGGAATTTGCAAAGAAATTTGGGATTATGAAGTTTAGATTTAGATAGTTTTCGCAACGGCAGTTGGTTAATTATACTTTAGTGATTTGAGTTCGAGAACCGTGCGTAACCTGAACCCTGATTAGTTAGTTTATTTTTCATTCATTGATTTCCTGAGAAATATCTCTGAACCTATCTCTTTCCCATTGATTTACAACTCGTTTACTGCTTACTGCTTTTGTTTAATCTGAATAGCTTAGCTTCATTTGATAACTATACAATCTATTGTGCGATGTCTCTGAGTTCTTGTGTTCGACCCCTGATATACTGCAGCAACTGCTTTAGTACTGTTTAGGGTATTAATTTGAGCATATCAAATTTGGCGCCGTTGCCGGGTACTCAATTTCGCCATTAGATTTTAGCTGTCAAGTTTCGACTAAGCCCGTCGGTATCGATCGATACTACCTAGTATCGGTCGATACTCGTCGTTTCTTTTTGTTGATATCGATCGACACCACTTAGTATCGATCGATACTCATCGCGTTTTTATTACTAACGTTCTTGATTTTTGTGTTTCAGGTGCATGCCTAATCGTGAAACCAGAAGAAACAAGAGCACTCCGCTAGTCAATCTATCGTTAGAGAAGCTAGCACGTTTAGAACGCACAAACAGAAAGACAAAGCAAACATCAGGGATGAACAACCCAATGGTTTTAAGAGCTGATGAAGCTAGAGTCTTGAGAGACCAAGAGGGTCAAGTGTGCAATGAGAGAGGGCAGTGACTTGATGAAGCTGGAAACGTCATTGTCCCTCCTGCTGTTGTTGGTCAGATTGTCGCGCCAGCTGCCCATGCCAACGTTGGGAATGCTGGAGTTGATCGAGGTAGAACACTTGGTGAGCACAACAGACCTGATCAGTCCTATGCCAATCGAGCTGCGATTCGCATCCCAACTTTTCAGAGGAATGACTTCGAGCTAAAACTTGCGTATTACGCTCTTGTAAGTCAGAACCCTTTCCATGGCCTACCTCATGAGCATCCCATGGATCATATCGAAAGGTTCGAGGATTTGGTCACTGGTATGAAGTACAATGGAGTGCCCAATGAGTTCCTTTTCGGCAAACTTTTCCCGTACTCTCTTGGTGGGGATGCTGCTTATTGGCTAAAGCAGTTAGCTCCTGATTCGCTAACTACATGGGATGAGACGAATAATGCGTTCCTGAACAATTTCTATGATGATGCGAGATCCGAGGAGCTCAGGAACAAGATCTCTCAATTCGCTCAGGGTCCGACAGAAGCATTCAAAGCTGCTTGGATTCGTTTCAAGTCTTATCAGAGAGATTGTCCGCACCATGGGTTCACTCAGGTTCAGCTACAGGGCATTTTCTATAGAGGGATTGATTGGAGGTACCAGATGGGTATGGATGCTGCGAGTAATGGGAACTTCAACACCAGGTATCCAGATGATGCAGTTGTGTTGATTGAAAAATTGACGTCTAGTAATAGCACCAAGAATGCTGATTTCGAGCGCAAGAAGCTAGCTGGAGGAGTTGATGGATCGCAGATTGCTGACGTGCAGGCCAAACTGGATTTCCTGATCGGGAAGTCGAAGAAATATGTGCACTTTGCTGACGAAGTCGCTAATGTGGAAGAAGAAGAGGAGGATGTTAACTACGTTGTTGGATCTGGTTTTCAGGGTCAACGATTTGGGTACAACAGCAACCGAAACTTCAATAACAACACTCATCAAGGTGGGTACAAGTTTGAGGGGAACTAATCTGGTTTCGGAGCAAAGCAATTTACTCAGAAACCACTTCAGAGCAGCGATTTCACTCGAAATTTTGGGAATTCTTCGTACCAACCCATCTCTCCAAAAACCATGGAGAGTAAAATGGAATCCATGATGGAACATATTCTTCAGGGACAGCATAAGTTGCAGGGGGATTTCAATGGGAAGTTTGACTCTCTGTACATGGATCTGAATGGGAAAATCGAAGCCATCAATCTTTCCCAGAGGAAGCTGGAAACTCAGGTTGCTCAGACAGCAGCAGCTGTAAAGAGGCATGAAGGTTTTCTACCAGGGAAAAGAGGTGCTTACAGGAGTGAAGAACAATCCAATCGCAGAAAATCTCGTCGATCTTGCTGGAGATGACGATTGGGATTCTGAAAATCCCCAGGTATCGATCGATACTATCCAGTGTCGATCGACACCGGTCCAGACATCTGCACGAGTGGATCCAAAATCCCGTGTATCGATCAATACCCCTCAAGTATCGATCGATGCTGAGACACAGATCGAAAAGGTGCCCGAGATTGTCAAGGAGAAGGTGTATAAACCCAAGATGCCTTATCCTATGCCTCCTAAGTTGACAAAGAAGGAATGAGAGGATGTCAGATGCAAGGCTATGCTGGATAAATTGGTTGTGGAACTTCCTTTTGTTGATGCTATTAAGACTTCCCCAGCTTTCAGGAGATATGTGAAGAAGATGGTCTCTAGCAATGTAAACCTGAAGGAAGGTGTCATGATGATCACAGCTGAGTGCAGTGCGATCCTGCTCAACAAAATTTCCAAGAACCTACCAGACCCAGGGAGCTTTGTTTTGGACTGCACTATTTTCACAGAGAGATTTGAGCGCGCTCTCTGCGATATTGGGTCGAATGTGAAACTTATGCCACACTCAGTTGCCAAGCGAATGGGAATGATAGATTTCCAATCTACAAGGATCTCGCTGGTACTTGCTGATCGCTGAGTGTGACTTCCAGATGGACTACTCGAAGATGTCCCAATCAAGATTGGGAATTGCTTAATCCCAACAGATTTCATCGTCCTGAAGTACGATGCTGAGCATAAGGATCCTCTTATCCTAGGCAGGCCATTCCTTACAACTGCTGGAGCCTTGATTGACTGCAAGAATGGACAGATAGCTCTCAACATCGGTGATTTGGTGATGTCTTTTAACATAGAAAAGATGATGAAAAGGCCAACCATCGATGGGCAGACATTCTATGTGGACACCTTCAGTGACATAGCTGAAGAGTACTGCCTGGAGATGCACCCTGAGGATCCACTGGAGAGAGCATTGGTCTGTTCGGCCACTTCGGATGTCCATTCATGTGACGACACTGCTAGATACTCGAAGATGCTTGATTCAGCATCACTGGTATCGATCGATACCCCTCTGGTATCGGTCGATACCCTACGGCCAGAAGGAGAGTTGGTCGACAGTTCTAAGCAAGCTGATGGGCTTGGGGATTGGAATACAGAGAAAGCTCCTAAGGTCGAACTAAAGTCATTCCCACCAAATCTGAGGTATAGTTTTCTTGGCCCTGATTCTACATACCCAGTCATTGTTAATGCTTCTTTGAACAACACAGAGAATGCCTTACTGCTGAGCAAGCTGCGCAAGTATCACAAAGCTCTTGGCTATTCTCTTGCTGACATTTCAGGTATAGCACCAGACTTGTGCATGCATCGGATTCACCTGGAGGATGAGTCAAAGTCTTCGATTGAGTGTCAGAGGAGGCTGAATCCGAACCTGAAGGAAGTGGTCAGGAAAGAAGTGATAAAGCTGTTGGAAGCAGGGATTATCTATGCCATCTCAGATAGTTTTTGGGTTAGTCCAGTTCACGTTGTGCCTAAGAAAGGAGGCATAACTGTAGTGAAGAACGAGAATGACGAGCTGATCCCTACAAGGACAATCACTAGTCACAGGATGTGTATTGACTACAAGAAGCTAAATGCGGCTACAAGGAAGGATCACTTCCCATTGCCATTCATTGACCAGATGCTGGAGAGGTTAGCGAGTCACCCATACTACTGTTTTCTCGATGGGTACTCAGGCTTTTTCCAGATTCCTATACATCCAGAGGACAAGGGAAAGACGACTTTTACATGTCCCTATGGCACATTCGCCTACATAAGAATGCCATTTGGATTATGTAACGCTCCAACAACCTTTCAGCGATGCATGATGTCGATCTTCACAGACATGACAGAAGAGTTTATGGAGGTGTTCATGGATAACTTTTCAGTGTATGGATCGTCATTCAAGGATTGTCTGGATAACTTGTGCAATGTGCTTCAAAGATGCGAGGAGAAGCATTTGGTTCTTAATTGGGAGAAATGCCACTTCATGGTACAAGAAGGCATTGTTCTTGGGCACAAGGTTTCTAAGGCAAGGATCGAAGTCGACAAGGCTAAGATTCAGGTCATGACGAGCTTGCAACCTCCACGATCTGTTCTTGATATACGAAGCTTCCTTGGTCATGCTGGGTTTTACAGGAGGTTCATCAAGGATTTCTCTAAGTCTGCACGCCCACTCACAGCCCTGTTATATAAGGAAGTCAAGTTTGATTTCACATCTGATTGCCTTGCAGCCTTCGAGGAGACTAAGAAGGCTTTGGTGAGTGTTCCTATAGTCCAACCACCTGATTGGAATTTACCTTTTGAGGTTATGTGTGATGCGAGTGATTTTTCTGTTGGAGCTGTGTTGGGTCAGAGGAAAGACAAGAAGCTCCATGCTATTTACTATGCTAGCAGGACGTTGGATGATGCTCAGCGAAATTACAGCACCACTGAGAAAGAGTTGCTTGCAGTTGTCTTCTCTTTTGAGAAATTCCGGTCCTACTTGATTGGAAACAAGGTTATTGTCCACACAGACCATGCTGCTCTCAAGTACCTGCTGAAGAACAAGGACCTCAAGCCTCGTATATGCCGATGGGTTCTTTTACTTCAAGGGTTCGACATCGAGATCAAGGACAAGAGAAGAGTTGAGAATGGCGTTGTTAACCATTTATCGCGATTAAAAGTCGATGAAGTCGTTCCTATTGATGATTTCCTGCCATAGGAAGGTATCTACTTCATTGAAGCTCAGCTTCAAGACTTTTGTCCCAAAAATCTGCAATTTTCACGAGTGCAGACTTTAGGTATCGATCGATACTCACCTAGTGTCGATCGATACCCGTCGAGACTTGGACCTGTTTTGCCTGTAGAGCACCTCGACTCTTATGATGTCCATCTAGCTATTGTCCCTAGTGTTGCACATCCATGGTACGCCGACATTGCCAACTACCTTGCTGTAGAGACAGAACGAAAGCACCCCACAAAGTATGCAAGGAAGAAGTTTATGCGCGAGATGAGGAGGTTCTTCTGGGATGAGCCTTACCTATACAAGCACTGCTCAGATGGTATCTACAGAAGATGCGTTGCAGAGTCTGAGGTGCCAGCGATTATTTTTCATTGCCATGGTTCTGAGTATGCATGTCACTTTGCTACTTTCAAGACGGTGTCCAAGGTTCTTCAAGCAGGCTTCTGGTGGCCTACTATATTCAAGGATGCTCATGCCTATATCTCACAATGTGATGTCTGTCAGAGGAGAGGGAAGATCAGCAAAAGACATGAGATGCCACATAATTTCATCATTGAGGTTGACGTTTTCGATTGCTGGGGCATCGATTTTATGGGTCCCTTTCCCCCATCATACGAGAAAAGGTACATCCTGGTTGCTGTGGGCTATGTGTCCAAATGGGTGGAGGCGATTGCTAGCCGAACCAATGATTCTTCGGTGGTCGTTAAGCTGTTTAAGACCATCATCTTCCCTCGATTTGGAGTACCTCGAATTGTGATAAGTGATGGTGGTTCTCACTTTATCAACAAGATTTTCGAGAGGTTGCCGAAGAAGTATGGTGTAAATCATCGCGTGGCTACTCCATATCACCCTCAGACCAGTGGGCAAGTCGAGGTCTCTGACAGGCAGATCAAGGAAATTTTGGAGAAAACAGTGGGTGCTTCTAGGAAGGATTGGTCTAAGAAGCTGGATGACGCGCTATGGGCTTATAAGACTGCTTTCAAGATACCGCTGGGCACTACACAATTTCACTTGCTGTATGGAAAAGCATATCACCTTCCAGTGGAGATCGAGCACAAGGCAGCGTGGGCGACGAAGTTGCTGAACTTTGACATCAAGCCTGCTGCTGAGAGGAGATTGATTCAGCTGAACGAGTTGGATGAGATTAGGCACCACGCCTACAAGAACTCGAAGCTGTACAAGGAGAGAACTAAGGCCTATCATGATAAGAAGATCATCTCCAGGCATTTCGAACCGAACGACCAGGTACTTCTGTATAACTCTCGTTTGCAATTGTTTACTGGTAAACTGCGTTCTCGTTGGTCAGGTCCCTTCACAATCAAGGAGGTCAGACCACATGGTGCTGTCGTGCTGATTAGTCCTACAGGCGATGAGTTTACTGTCAATGGACAGAGGGTGAAACACTATTGGGCGAAAGCCGAGATTCCAACAGGGCAGATAATGCCTTTGGATGATGCACCCACAACCTGAATGGCGTTACAGTCAAGCTAATGACGTTAAACGAGCTCTTGGTGGGAGGCAAACCAATTGTGAGTCTGCTTTTGAATCTTTTTCTTTTTCATTTTTCGTTTTGTGTTTGTGTCAGGATAAACAAGTAACAAAACTCGAAATCGCCTTCGTATCGATCTATACCCCATTGGTATCGATCGACACCGATCGCGAATGAGACGGTTCATCATATCGATTTAAGCCTGGTATCGATCGATACCAGGCCGTGTGTCGATCGATACCAGATGTTCCAGCATGGTAACTTCTTGTTTCTCTTCGTTCTATTATGTTCTATTGCTTTCTTTTACCTACTCTAGGTTAGATAACACTGGGGACAGTGTTGTTCAAGTCTGGGGGAGGTGTCTACTGACATTGTATTTATTTTTCTTAGAGTCAGCTGTTTTATCGAGTCAAAAATGTTTTATTGAGTCAAAACTTGTTGGAGATGATGATCATGTGCTTGAATTGTTGTTTTGATTTTGTTTTTGAGTGACCAGTGTTACAGGATCAGCTCTAGATCGACTAATGAAAAATTCAAGGACTGACCAGTGTTACAGGATCAGCTCTAGATCGACTAATGAAAAATCCAAGGACTGACCAGTTGACTAGAAAACATCCATGTCTCCAGCAGAGTTCTTCTGAAGCCTGAGCCAATTTTTTGCACTTCATCGATGTGGTTAGTGTTTACAGAGCATGATTCATCATTCATATCTGACAAAGGAACCCATATGTTTAAAGTAATGGTATCTCTCTCCCATGTTATAAGTTGATAAATAAGAGCATAAAAGATGAAATGATTTTCTTCTGAGTAGAGGGCTAGAAAAATTTCCAGCGATCCCATTATTCTACTTAAGAGGGAATGATCACACAAAGGTTGAAAGCGAGGTTAGGAAAATTTCCCGTGATACCACTATTAGCCTAAACCCTTGATACATAGAGAGGGAAGAACCGGGGATTCGGTGGCAAACACCATCAATACTCGCGTTTTGGACCTTGATGTGTATATGCATATCTAAAAAATAAAAAGAGAACATAATAAGAAATAAGTCTGGGGGAGAGAAATTGAAACAAAAAGTGTGAAAAGGGTGATTTCTTGTCATGATATTGTATGGTAAAGAATCTAGAAGGTTCTTGAACATTTGGCTGCAGCGATGAAACTGGTGATGAGGGCTTTATTTGAACAATGCTGCGAGATAATGTGTGGAGTCTGGAAAAGATGCGATTGTCTACGGAGAAGTACATGGTGGTTAGATCAAAAGATGGTTAGGTAACATTTGGATGCTTGGGAAAAGGATCTCTGCGATGGTTCCTGAAGAGGTGAGTCTCCGCGTTTTCAAACCTCTTTCTCTGGTTTAGTTTTCTGTTTTGCTTGAGGACAAGCAAAGGCTAAGTCTGGGGAGTTGATATATCATGGTTTTTACCCATTTTAGGCCATGATATAAGTCCGTTTTATAGAGTCTTTCTGCTATTTCGTAGTGTTTTAGAGTCTTTTATAAGTCTTAGCACGTTTGGAGCATAATTAGAGATATTGGAGCTTTCTGGAGCATTTTGGAGCAAAGCTGAAGTTCGTGTTGTTGAGTACCCGATTTCACGTCGAGCACCCCTGGTATCGATCGACACTCATCACAGCAGACACGACCCGCGACTTTAATGAATAGTTGAAGAATTGCAACTTGGTCCATAAGTCTTTAATATTTACAAGAAGCCCCAAAACGTGATTTAAGTTATTTAATAGGATTTTATAGCCACTTTGTTGGCTACGCTTATTTTATTCAGGATTTGTGAGAGAGCTTTTAAAGGGAGACAATTCTGATACTCTGTTCGTCGAGAGAAGATTTCGAACCCTTTTGTTACTCTTTCTTATTTTCTATTGAGTATTTATTCAAACAGGTTTATTGATTCAATTTCCATGTCTGAGTAGATCTCTTTTTAGGTTTAGGGATTCTCATAAGATATTTATTTGAATGCTAGGTTTATTAGTTATTTAGGGTTCATAATCTGAATTAGTTCTTCGCCTTAGGTTGTTCTCAAAGCTAATTCTGGATTGATCACCTAGAACTTAGATCTTAGGATAATTGATTAGGCACGACAGTGCGATTAATTACCTGATAGAATTTAGGGTGAGCAAATTGATTATTCGCAAAGAGATTTGGTTTAATTGATTTGTGAACATATCAAACCTGGAATTAAAGCTGATTTATTCTTAGGAATTTGCAAAGAAATTTGGGATTCTGAAATTTAGATTTAGATAGTTTTCGCAACGACAGTTGGTTAATTATACTTTAGTGATTTGAGTTCGAGAACCGTGCGTAACCTGAACCCTGATTAGTTAGTTTATTTTGCATTCATTGAATTCCTGAGAAATATTCCTGAACCTATCTCTTTCCCATCGATTTAAAACTCGTTTACTGCTTACTGCTTTTTGTTTAATCTGAATAGCTTAGCTTGATTTGATAACTATACAATCTATTGTGCGATTTCTCTGAGTTCTTGTGTTCGACCCCTGATATACTGCAGCAACTGCTTTATTACTGTTTAGGGTATTAATTTGAGCATATAAACGACCTCGCCCGAATTTCACTATCTACCAGGGTTTCTCATTAATTCATTCATTTGTCATTGAAACCACATCAATCGTCAAAAACAAAAATTCACAAATAAAATTACCACCATTCATTTTTCAAGTACTCTGGCTTTATCATGTCTTCTACCACAAATGCTACCTAAACCAACTGGAATAAACATCAAAGGCATAGACATTTGAAACTCCAACTTATGCTACATTAGATTGAGAGGAGAAAATGTATATTAAAAATTATACATCGAAAATGCTTTCTGCGGATTTCACAAATGCACGCCAAGCTCGCCTACGGTTTGGATGTGATTTCCCTTTTTCAAGTATGTTTATTTCTAAAAAAAACACAAAAATTTTAAAAATCACATAGTTATAATCTATGGGTTTGAAATAAATATAAATCTAAATATAAATATTGGTTTCAAGTATAAATTATTTCATAGTTATTTATATGAATTATCACAAATTTACACTAACGGACAAACACATATGTAAAATGTAATTACATACACCTTTGTTTCCAAAGTTAAAGAAACACATAAATAAACTTAAACTTAATTTTTTTTTAAAAACAATCCACATTTCCTAAGCTAATAGAGACGAATCAATTAACTACTATACTAATAAAAGTAAAATAATATTAAACAATTAAAAAGTTATAAAAAATTTGTTCCACGTCCGCGTGTAGTGCGGATCACACAAATTGACACACCGGGACTTACCCAGTGTGCGGGTTTTACCCTTTACTAAGCCGCAAGTGAACGACACACGCAGTAGTATTTAGGGATCGAATCCACGGGGAGACGTTGTTCAATTTCTAACGAGTTCTAACTATGTCTAGACGGGAAATATTTTTTTTTATGGTTTTGTCACGTCGTAGCAAGAGAAATAAACTAAGTTAAGCAATGAAAATAAATATAATCTAGGTGAACAGTAGCAAGCAATAATTATTTCGAGGTTGTAAATTAATTAAACGAAGCGTTGGGCAATCGGAAATTTTCTAGGGTTTATGGCCGATTTTTACAAGGAAATTTCTAGGCTTTCTAAAGCGACTTTTGTCGACTTTGGTTTCTTGAACTTGGAACACGTACGTTGCGTGTAGTATACTCCCGTAATCCTACACACCTACTCACTTCAGTACTCGGACGGTAGCTTTCGTCTCCGCCCGCCAAGAAGTGAATGATACTCTCAAATGTCGTTTATGCCCACAATTCCTCCGTAAGTATACTTTCGAAATCTTACGACGGATTTGCTCGTCTACCCTAGGTCAAACGATTAGATACAGCACTATCGTGGCTCTTAAACGACTAATATCAGTTGCTAAGACAGTTAGTCAAGCAACGCATTAACAACAAGAATAGAACGAAGAACTATAATCGGTATCTTTGACTAAAAACCTAATAAGAATCGAACCATAAATTCCTCTTCAAACCCCTTTCACCCAACAAGAGAATTACTCAGCCATAACTGAGGTAAACATATTCAATAAATTCAAAAGAAAACAGTGCATAAAAAGGGATGAAGAAAGCTTCTCTATCGAAGAACACCGATGAAGAATCTTTCTTCCAATCCTTGAAAAACCAAGAACACAAGTTGCTAGGGGTTTGCCTCTGCCAAAAGAGTGAAAAAAATCTAACGTAACTGTCTAAGAGGCATAAAATAAGTATTTATAGAGGTATTTTACGTTTAGGGTTTGGTGTTAAATGACGGTTTTAGCATCGGGTAAGTGAAGTGATGATTCGGGCGAAGAGGGCTCGGCCGCGGGTGCGTCCTCTCCAGGAGTGGGGAAATGCCTCTTCGCCACGGTTGGAGGCTCTCCAGGAGTGATGGATTTACAGTTGGCCGCGGTTCCAGCTCCACCAGGCGCGATGGGCTCCTCTTCGGAGCACCTTCATCTACCTTCAGTGCTTCATGTATATTTAAGGATCCAACCATTGGCTTGCGTCCAATCCAATTGAATTTGAAATCGGGTTGTCTCTACTTTGTTGTGTCTAAATTTGGGGATGATCAAACGGTGAAAAGGTCTCCATTGGCTGCAAGACTTCCTGACGGTCCAAATTTATCCAAAAACGTACTTTTGCTCCGAAATGCACTCTTTTATTATGAGTTACCTGAAACGTCTTTCAAATCACTAAATTATTAAAATCACTTGAAAACCTTTGAAAACGGAGTTAAAACACCTGCAAAGAACCGGTGTTATCAACTCCTCCAGACTTAGATATTTGTTTGTCCTCAAACAAAACAGAAATCTAAACTCGGAAAGAGGTTTTCGAAAATATAGGAACTAACAAAATTCTCAGTGACTGTCCTTCTAAACCATAACCAACGTAATGCATCAATCGGGGTTAGTCTAGAAAATTCTCACCAAAGTACTACAACACTAATCCACGGTATCTGTCATGCGAAAGTCTACCACATAGATCCTAACTTTAAGTAAACTAGCTTTTAACATTCATTAAAGATTGTGTAGTTCTTACCAAAAATATTAAACAAGATAATCGATGCTAGGCATTTAAGGGCAATTTAGAGGTGAGGCTAAAAGTGTTTCGGGTTACCATATTTTCTTTGGAGGATGCTAGATATTATGCAAAACATCAAGAGAGGATGGAGCTGTTGGTACCCACAGTTTTCAGTCACTCCTTGCTCGCATAAGTGTTGCTGCAAAACTCCTTATTCGTCGGGACTCTTCTCCCTTTTACAGAACTTTTATGTCGTTCCCCCGGATTTAGATTTTTCTCTAGGTAATGATTCGAACGGCTTCTTACTCCTCATATATTGAAACATAGTTGCCTTGGTAAAAATATAGACTACTCTAAGACTCTTAGGCTTTTATTTCCTTTCTTTTAGATTTTTTTTTTAGTAAGAAAGGGGAAATCACTTTTAAACGGGAGCCTTAGAGAATACGAAAATTACCAGTTACAAACGATTTCCAAGGTAACTTTTTAGCTTGATTTTTCGATACCTCCACAACCGAATCCGTCTAGTCTCTTGTCTTTTTGATTGACTGAAAAACTGTGTCGTTCATCCCTCTACGGCGTTTTTGCACATATCTGCACATAAGACAACGAGAGAGTTGCATGAGGTTTGAAAAAAGCTTAAGTTTCGGGTGAGATACCGGCTAAAGATGAACCGACCATCTAGGACAACAAAGAGTGGTAAAAATGAAAAAGATATCCTAGATGTATGATTCGTAGTCTCGCCTAAAACAATTGATAAGAAAATTAAATATAGATTAAGTCCAAATAAAATGAGCTAGTATATCATGTCAGAAAGAATTTCTATGGCTCGAAATCCTCTGGGGATGTCGCATTGAAAGCACTCTAGCTACCGCCTAGTCTAGTACTAAACCACAAAAGAGTTAGCACGAGGAAATAGCGTAGAAGCACACTGGTCTATATCATCATAGATTTTGTTCTTATGTTCTTGAAAAATACTTAATAAAAATACTACACGAGGTCTTAAAAATTCAGCGAGAATTAAAAAGATCCAAAGAAAAGAAAAATAGGTTAGTAATGGATAAACATCCTCTCACAGACTTAAATCACATTGTCCTTAGTGTGAAAAAGTTGGTGAAAGGATGGTAAAATCATTAAAATAAAAGATAAGGTGAAAGAGATCGATTAAACCGTGGTGGTGAACTGCATGGCTAGGCGTCGCCTGATGCAAAACGGATTCGTCTCCGAAACTTCAGGTTTTAAATTTGTAAACCTTAAAACCTGCAAGTGCATAGATGTAGGTTGTAGTACTTAAGGTATCAATCCACATGGAGGGAATCATGTTCTACGAGACCTGAGACACTGTACAGTAAATAAACCTAAGACGAATATATGTTTATAGGGTTTTTTCACGAACTCGATACTAGGACTCTAAACTATACTAAACTAGATTAAACTAAACTAAGAGAGAAAATAAGAAAGCGAAAGAGACTAAACTAAGCTAAACTAACAAAATAAATAAATCTAATCTAAGTGAACAGTAGCAAGCAATAATTATTTCGAGGTTGTGATTTAAGCGTTTTCACTCAGTCAATTAAAACTAAAGTTCACACTACCGCAATCATAACAGTTGTCAATGCAGTATTTTAGGATCGAATCCACAGAGACCAAAGTTACACTACTATTCTCACAATTATGAAATTAAGCTAAGACAGAAATATGGTTTGTTTTAGAAAAGTAACAAGTGCAATTTAAATGATGTAAATTCAATAAGGGAAAGGCGTTAGGGCGAGGGTTTATTCGCAAGAATCCAAAGATCATAAATCAGACAACAATTCATGGAATAATTAAAAGCAAGTTTCAAACTCAAACATAAATATCTAAACAATCCACTTCCGTGCTCATGGTTACTAAATCTAACACCCTAAAATCCTAACTTCTGTTGGCATAGAATTCTATATCAGCATTGACGAGCTGGTTCAATATGTTCACAAATCGCCTTAACATCAACTTCCGCAGGCTAAGGACAATTCGCTCACTTATGTTCTTTCAAGCAACCTAAGAAACTTCCGCACTCTTAGATTGCCCTAGTTCATAGACCTAGCGGTCAGCTCAAGTCTAAGCAATAAACACAACAATAAGCGAAAACCACAAAAGATAAATCCCTATATGTGTCTAATTCTATGACTCATGGATCCCCTTGAAGGCCCTAACCTAACTATGGAGCTACTCAGACATAGTAACGAAGAACAAGCAGGGAGATGAAGAAATCATAAAGAGAGAAAGGGTTTGGAATTCTTCTCAATATATGCAGAGATTCTTCTCCAAAGCTTACAATGATTCAATACCAAAAAGGTCTGAATATAACAAAAGGTGGCTGCCTCCAAGAGGCTAAAAATAGAGTATATATAGGTCTAGGTCGAATTAGGTCAAAACAGGCAATTTCCAGGGCAAAATAAGGAAAACGGAAGTTTCCTTTCTTCTTCTCGTCGGCTGGTATCGGTCGATACCCTTCCAAAAATTGGTTGATGCCAACCTCTCGGGTAGGGGTAGCATCGACCGGTCTTCTTCAGCATCGGTTGATGCTAATATGCACAGGTCGATGCAACCTTCCAAGTTTTGCGCAGCTTCTTATGCGAGGCAGATTAACCTGTCTTCAGTAAATCGGGTATAACTCTTGATCGCACCGTTGGATTTTCTTTAAACCACTTTAAAATGAAAGCTAATTCACAGTCCTATCTTGTATCAAAATATCAGATCGATCCATCGGTGGAACAACCTTAAAAGACAGCCAAACTTCTGACGTCTTTGCATGATTCTGCATCTCCATATGCTCATTTTCACCCAAAACGGCTCTTTTTCTCCAAAAACCTCCTAAAACCTGAAAAGACTCGATAAAGGACTAAAAGACTCTAAAAACACACTTTGACTCAATAAAATACTCAAAAGAAACACCAAAACATATGTTAAAAAACGATAAAAACCAAGCATATCAATTCCCCCAGACTTAGTTCTTTGCTTGTCCTCATGCAAACATAAAACTAAGCACGAAAGAAGAGTTTTAAAAATACGGAGACTCACACTTTCTTTAAAGTTCTGCAATGACCGTTAACTTATTAATCCACGTATTGCTAGACTAGCTCCTGATTGGACCACCATGTACGTCTCTGCAAGCATTCGCAGCCACCCAGATTCAACACATAATCTCACAGAATAATTCTAAAGCTATCATTGCTGGGTCTCATCAAAGATCATAGTGCCAAGAACCTTCTAGACTCTTTCCCTTTCGATATCGCGACAAGACAACAACACAACCCTTGGTACCTTTCCTCTCCCCCATACTTATTCTCTTCTCATTTCTTTTCCATAGGGTTAATGGCTGATGGAACGCGAGTATTGATGGTTTTTGCTACCGAATCCCCATTTCATTTTAGTGCCACCCTTTTAATCTAAGGTGTAGGCGAATAGTGGTATCTTCAGAAATTTTCCTAACCTCGCTTCCAACCTTAGTGTGATCATCTCCTTCGAAGTAAAATAGTGGGATCGATGGAAATTTTTCTATCCCTTTACTCGAAAGAAAATCATTTCATCTTTTCTGCTTTTTGATTAAAAATGAGGGAGATAACTACCATACTTTAACACGGGTTGCCTTGTCAGATACGAATGAGGAGTCAAGCTCTGAAGATACCAATCACGATGATGAGGTAAAAGGAAGAGCGCAAAAACTAGCTCAAATTTTGAAATTTTTCTGGAAACATGGATGCCTCTGATTAACTGTTTGGCCTTTTGATTTCCATTAGTCTTATCGGGAGCTAAATCTGTAACAATGGTCACTTAGATGCAAAATCACATTAAAAATTCAAAGGTAGTGATCTTAATCTCCAACAAGTTTTGACTCAATAAAACATAAAAATGACTCAAGAGAAAAACAAAAGAAAGAAACGATAGCGTTAGTAACGATAGATACCCTCCCCCAGGCTTACTTCTCACCGTCTCGGTGTGAAAATAAATTAGGAAGAAGGTGAAACAGACTCAAGAAAAATAAAATAAAAGCGAAAATAAAAGAAAACATACATGTGGGTTGCCTCCCACCAAGCGTTTGTTTTAAGTCGTTAGCTTGACTTTGGCTCGGGTATCAGTCAGGAAGAGCATGAGAGCTTGCCCCGAAACAAGTCCCACCATCAAACATCTCCAGCTTCAGTATTCTGCTCATCACTCCCTTTACATCATCTTTTCCTTTCTCCTTTCGCTCTGAAGTGAGAATTGCTCTAACCTTTGAGAATGAATTCGATGTTCCCTTGCACTTTACCTTATACTCAATCGAATCTCCATCACACTTCTGAGGGATCAAAGTTATATAAGCATCTCCCTTGACTCTTTTGCTTTTTACCTTCCCTTGTGCCTTGGTTTTTATGATGTCGCCCTTGCTGATGATATGAGGATCATCTAAGACTACTTTGACTTCGTCCTCCTTATAAGGCTTTTTTGAAGGATCAACCAACAGCGTCCCTCCCGTGACAAAAGTGATGCAAGAGACGCGTTTGGGAGCTCCTCTAGCGGAGATGGCTTTGTAGAATACCTTTTTGTCAATGATAGATAGTGAGATTCTCTTATTGGGCATGTCTACAACTGCCCCCACTGTAGCCATGAATGGTCTTCCTAGAATCAAAGGCATATCAGAACCTTCACTCAACTCCACAACCTGGAAATCAGTAGGAACCAAGCAATTTCCTACATTAACAAACAAATCAGGGATGATACCACATGGGGGTGTGGTAGAGGAGTTGGCGAACGCAAGAGTCATCTGAGGAGGCTTCATATCCGCAATTCCCAACCTCTCTGCAACAGCCTTCGATATCAGATTTACGCTAGATCCAGAATCTACAAAAGATTCTTTAAATTCGACTCCGAATATAGAACATGGAACAACAAACTTTCCGGGGTCTCCAATCTTAGACAATTGCTTCATCGGTGGTGGTGTGCTCCTTGCCTTGATGAAGAGTGCCTTAATCTCTGCTAGAGACTCTCTGCAATACTGGAAGAAATCTAACAAAGGTCGGTCTTCCAAGGCTTCTTCAAACGAGATCTCATGGGTAATCCTCCTTACCAACTTATCCAAACCACTCAGCTTCTCTGCACTAATAGGCTTCATGAGGTGCATGGGTGGCATAGGGTATGGCACCTTAGGAACATATGGTGGTGAGGTGATGGAAGCGTATTTCTTCTCTGCTGTAACAGCATGTGTTTCAACCTCATTCTTCAACTCATGCACAGTTTTCATTTCTCCTTGAGCAGTGATTGCATTGCAATGCTCTCTAGGGTTTGTCTCTACTTTTCCCGGAAGAATTTCTGGCTGTCACTTGATTGCTTCGGCATTTTGAGCAACTTGAGTGTCTAACTTCTTCACATAAGTGCATACAGCTTCGTTCTTGCTGTTAAGATCGTTGTACATGTTATCAACCTTCACATTTATCTCCTTAGTAGATTGCTGCTGATTGAGCAGAAGTTGTTGCATAAGAAGTTTAAGCTCATCTTGAGAACCATTCGCAGAGCTCGCATGAACTTGGAATGGGGCAGGTGATGATGTCTGGAAGGTGTTGAATGGTTGTTTCTGCTGAAACCCACCTTGGAAATTGTTCTGACCTTGAAAGTCCTAAGAAAAACCTGAGACGCCAGCGTTTTGCACAAAAGTTTTCCCTTGGGATTGTTGAGCTTGCTGGGGTTAGACTACAAGAAAACACAGTTTTTGTGACCACTTTTTGCGACTCTTTTTTTGGTCACAAAAATATGGGACGAAAATGTGACTAATTTGCGACTATTCATAATGTAGTGACAAAACAGTCGCAAATTAATGACGAAATAGAGGAGTCACAAAAGAGTCTCAAATTTGTGACTGATTTGTAGTCTGACTTTGTAGTCGCAAAAGTAGTCCCAAATTTGTGACTGATTTGCTTCGGTTTTGCCACTCCAGTCGATTTTTTAAAGCAATTAACGACGAAACATAGTAGTCACAAAAGGGTCGCAAATTTGTGACTGATTGTAGTCTTACTTTGTAGTCGCAAAAGTAGTCCCAAATTTGTGACTGATTTGCTTTGGTATAGCAACTCCACTCGAATTTTTCAAATAAATTCATCAATATATAATTGTAAATATGTTAATTTATAAGTTTTAACATATATTTGAACTGCTATATACACAGAGTCATTGTAAAGTCATATTCAAACCTTCTAGGTTCTTAAAATTTAGGGTTTAGGATACCTGTTTTTGATTTAAAAAAGTGTCACAAAAGGGTCCCAAATTTTGGGACCGTTTAGCTACTCCACTTGATTTTTTTAATAATAGTCACAAAAGGGTCCCAAATTTGCGACCGTTTAGCAACTCCACTCGGTTTGTTTTAATAGTAGTCACAAAAGGGTCCCAAATTTGCGACCGTTTAGCAACTCTACTCGATTTTTTTTAAATCATCAATATTGGATTGTAAATATGTTAATTTGTACGTTTTTACATAGATTTGAACTACTATATACACATAATCATTATAACAAAGAAAAAAACTTTTTAATTTCAATTTTTTAAACTTGTGTTTGTATATTCTCAAAAATGTAGTAAGTGTATATGTGTTTTATATGGAATGATTTTGAAAGATATAAATTTTTAAAAATTTATTTACCATATCTTAGTTTACTGTTTAATTAGAGAGTTTTAATGTTAGAATTAGAATATGAATGATTGCTAATTCATATTTAGAATAAAAATGATTGAAATTTTAGGGTTTAGAGTTTAAGGTATAGATTTGTGATTTATTAAGTATAGTCACAAAACAGTCTCACTTTTGCGACCACTTTAAAAAAATTTTGTGACCATTTCAAATTTTATGAATTTTTTAGATGAAATATTAAGCGGCAAATGATCCCTCTTATTTCTATTTGCGACCAATTGAAGTTATTTCATTTCTCTTTGTCTTCCCTTCTATTGTCGATGTCTCACTCTCTGAAACTCTCTCAATCTCCGATAATACTTCCCAAGGCAAAAGCAAGTAGAGGCCAAGGTGGTCTCTCAACCACAATTCCTCATACTCAGGTATTTTTCTCTACCCCTCTCTCTCTCTCTCGAGATCTATCGCGATCTCTAGGCTTCAGGATTCCGGATTGTTCCCGATCTGGATTCCTTGTATGGAATTTGAAATCTAGGCTTCGATTTCCCAGATTGAGCGAGAAAGCTAGAAGCTTTATCAAAATTAGATTTCTCTTTTCTTCTGTACGTTTGTAATCAATTTCTACGGGGATTATCGTGAGCCGTTGTCGTGGTCTGTCTGCTTGGGTCGGTGGCTCTTTTCGTTTATGGCGGCGAGGCTGTCGGTGGTACTTGCCTCCCCTAAAAATGAATCCAAGCTCAGTTCTGCATCAGCTATAGCTTCAGGTAACTTCGTCCCTTCCGTTGTTCTCCTCCAGCCTCAAGTTTCTGGAACCACAAAGACGCCTGCAGATTTCCTCAAATCGATATGTGGGAGACCTGTTGTTGTGAAGCTTAATTCTGGTGTTAATTATAGAGGTGGGTCTCTCTTTCTCTGTAGATATCTCCTGCTTCTTCGTATTCATATGGTTCACTTTTTGCAATTTGTTTATCTATCTCTGCTGCACTTTTAAGGTTACAAGTTTTGACTTAGGACTATTTCCTTTGGCCATGTTAATAAAAGGAACCAAAGAATTGCTTGTTAAGCTTACTATAGTAACTTATTTCTCATTCATTTGAAGCTTTATCGAATCTTGTTTCTTACATTTTCAATGGTTTTCTTAAGAACATAACCCGATTGTTTTCTTGACAATATTTTCCCATCTACTCCCAAGAAACCAAGCCGCTATGTGGATTTTAGAGAGGGATATATTGATATAGTTGTGAGAAATTATAGAAAGTTGGACCTTTTAGTTTTTAACTACTGTTAGATCACAGAAACCAATTTGGCTGATAGTATCTTTTCTACTATCCGATTCTCATTCTAATTTCTCCAAATTTATTAATAATTAATAGTGATTGTACTTCACCATCGCTGAGAAGGAACGGTTTTGGTTTATTTTCTCTAGTTGTTTGCAAGGTTCGATGCATGTTTGTCGGAATTATCTTTCGATAATACCTATATCCTCTTTTCTTTGATTGCATCTTACTATATAATTGAAACTTCTTGGTACAGGTGCCCGCTCTAATCTCTTGTTCTGGCAGAGGCCAAGAAGTTGAAGAAAGGGGATGTGATATAGGCGCTTTGGTAGTTCGTAAGATTTTGGATGTGGAGAGTAATTTCTGCTTTGGCGAGGTATAAAAACCTTCTCTTTAACTAACTTATCCTAAGTACTTAGATCTTTTGGATAGTTTTATCCATAGTCATATTTTAGCACTTATGCATCGCAGGGTGGTGTGCAGGTACTTGGAGTGATGGAAAGCTTGTTACTTGGATTGGAAAGAACAGTGCCATTGTTTTAGCGGTTAGTATTCTGAGACTCCCACTTGTTATACAAGCACAGTTCTTGAAAACTTTGGTTCGTTTTGGGGCTCCTGATATTATTCTGGTCAATGGAAAGCTTCATCTAGGAACAGATAAGCTAGTTCCATTACTCCGTAATTTCCGGCATTATCTTCAAAAAGCAGGAGTAAGTTTAAAGCAAGAGATTGATTTAAGTCTCTTTTATTTTTTGATGTTCTTAAGCCTTTTTATCTCTTATGTGTGCTGTTAAACAGAACTATGGAGCAAAAGTATTGGTGCAGGTAAATCATATGATCGATACTGTTAAAAACTTGTTTTTATAAGATTGTGATATAACTTGCCTAATGAAACTTGCATGTTGCTTTGAAGGTGAAGAGAGACTACTTGGTTATGTGTATATAGATACTGGATTCAGTATCCTCTCCTATTTGGTTATGCTTAGCAC
This sequence comes from Eutrema japonicum, assembly GCA_030161315.1. NCBI lineage: Eukaryota > Viridiplantae > Streptophyta > Magnoliopsida > Brassicales > Brassicaceae > Eutrema > Eutrema japonicum. The sequence goes on along the minus strand of BSQW01000004.1, from coordinate 38,351,704 downwards.
CGGAAACCGCAGCCACCAACGCAGAAGCCACCGCAACAGCCACAACACTCACCGCAACAGCCAACGCATCAGGCACCGCACCAGCAACCTTACCATCCACCTCTCCATCTTAAAACTTTGTTTCATGTTTGAGATTATACATTTTGGATACTTTGTTTCTTGTTTTTGATTTTCTTTGTGTAATAGAAATATATTGAATTTTATGTTTTGGTATTTTTGGTAATTTTCGGATATTAAATCGGATTTGTGGAATTTTAATTTTTTTCTTCTTTTGTTTTTTTACTAGTAGTCGCAAATCAGTCCTTAAATTATGACTGATATTAGGAGTCATAAATTAGTCACTAAATTGCGACTGATAGTGGGAGTTACACATAGGTCGCAATTTTGAGACTGTTTGCGACCACTTTATTTAGCGATCAAATATTTGTGACCATTTTTTTGTCACAAAATGGTCGCAAATGAATCATTTGCGAACATTTTGGGACTTTTTTGGGGATCGCAAAAACTGTGTTTTTTTGTAGATCTTGGAGATTTTCGACATTGGTGCTTCTGTAAGACAAATTTGGATGGTTTCGGTAGTTCTGGTTCAATCCTCTGTTTTGCACATACCCCTGTCCACTAACGAAGTTAACCTCCTGCATCTCATCACTCTCATTTTTAGCTAATCCCCGACAAAAATCTGCATATCCTGTCTCATCGCAAGACTGCACACCTCTCTGGTTTCCCTTCAGCAGCAAGTTCACTTTCGCAGTCAACTCGTCAATCTTCTGCAAATCTGCACCGTTGACACGTTTAGACTTGTCGTACTCGAGACATCGATTTCCAGAACTTGAAGCCAAGTTCTAGATCAGCTGGTACGCCTCCTCCTTGGTCTTAGCCATGAAATCTCCATTGCTCGCGGCATTAAGGGCGTTCTTATAGTCCCAGTCAACTCCATCGTAGAAGATGCTTAGAATATGCTCATCCGAGTACCCATGATGAGGGCACTCTCTGCGGTACTCTTTGAACCTCTCCCAAGCTTCGCAAAAGGACTCTCCCGCGTGTTGCTGGAAAGTAGTGATCTTGTTTCGCAGCGAATATGTCTTAGACGTGGTGTAGAAATGGTCCAAGAAGGTAGCTCTGCATTCATCCCAAGCAGTCAACGATCAAGGTGGAAGTGACTTGAGCCATCTCAGCGCCTTGTCCGCCAAAGAGAAAGGGAAGAGCTTGCACTTGAGGTAATCAGCTGGTACCCCATTAGACTTGGTAGTGCTGCAGATTTCTTCGAATTTCTCAATGTGGTCCATTGGATGCTCTGCAGGGAGACCATGGAACATGTGTTGCTTCACCAATGCAATCATCTGAGGTTTGATCTCATAATCTTGCCTCGTAATAGCTGGTGGGCGGATGGCAGCTCTGTTCTGGTAGAAAACGTGAGGCGTGTCCAAGTCCCCAATTGCAGGATGCTGCTGCTGTTGTTGCTGCCGTTGTTGCTGCTGTTGCAACTGCTGCACTTGTTCTTGCATCCTCGCTAGCTCAGCGGCTGCAGCCTCGCGAGCTCAGCGGTTGCAGAATTTTGTTGCTCGTTGTTCTGTTCGTCCATGATGACGGGAATTGACCTTGCTCTCCGGTTCGTTCGTTCTAACCTTTCTAGCTCTTCGTTGCTGAGCTCGCGAAGGTTTTCAGAGCCCCTACTTCTGGTAATTCTATTCAGTTTTTTTGTTTGTCACCTGAACAAGAGAACAAAGTAGAATACGTTAATAAATCTTAGACTAAATTTCAAATTCAGAATCGAAGGTAACGCTATTGGTCCCCGGCAACGGTGCCAAATTGATTTAAGCGTTTTCACTCAGTCAATTAAAACTAAAGTTTATACTACCGCAATCATAACAGTTGTCAATGCAGTACTTTAGGATCGAATCCACAGAGACCAGGGTTACACTACTATTCTCACAATTATGAAATTAAGCTAAGACAGAAATATGGTTTGTTTTAGAAAAGTAACAAGAGCAATTTCAATGATGTAAATTCAATAAGGGAAAAGCGTTAGGTCGATGGTTTATTCGTAGGAATCCATATATCATAAATCAGACAACTATTCAGGGAACAATTAAAAGCAAGTTTCAAACTCAAACATAAATATCTAACTATTCCACTTCCGTGTTCATGGTTACTAAATCTAGCACCCTAAAATCCTAACTTCCGTTGGCATAGAATTCTAGATCAACATTAACGAGATGGTTCAATATGTTCACGAATCGCCTTAACATCAACTTCTGCAGGCTAAGGATAATTCGCTCACTTATGTTCTTTCCAGCAACCTAAGACACTTCCGCACTCTTAGATTGCCCTAGTTCATAGACCTAGCGGTCAGCTCAAGTCTAAACAATAAACACAACAATAAGCAAAAACCACAAAAGATAAATCCCTATCTGTGTCTAATTCTATGACTCATGGATCCCCTTGAAGTCCCTAACCTAACTATGGAACTACTCAGACATAGTAACGAAGAACAAGCAGGGAGATGAAGAAATCATAATATAAATAAAGAGAGAAAGGGTTTAGAATTCTTCTCAATATATGCAGAGATTCTTCTCCAAAGCTTACAATGATTCAATAGCAAAAAGATCTGAATAGAACAAAAGGTGGCTGCCTCCAAGAGGCTAAAAATAGAGTATATATAGGTCTAGGTCGAATTAGGTCAAAACAGGCAATTTCCAGGGCAAAATAAGGAAAACGGAAGTTTCCTTTCTTCTTCTCGTCGGCTGGCATCGGTTGATACCCTTCCTAGCATCGGTCGATGCCAACCTCTCAGGTAGGGGTATCATCGACCGGTCTTCTTCAGCATCGGTCGATGTTAATATGCACAGGTCGATGCAACCTTCCAAGTTCTGCGCATGCTTCATCTCCGAGGCAGATTAACCTGTCTTCAGTAAATCGGGTATAACTCTTGATCCACCGTTGGATTTCCTTTAAACCACTTGGAAATGAAAGCTAATTCATAGCCCTATCTTGTGTTAAAATATCAGATCGATTCATAGGTGGGAAAACCTTAAAAGACTGCTAAACTTCTGACGTCTCTGCATGATTCTGCATCTCCATATGCTCATTTTCACCCAAAACGGCTCATTTTCTCCCAAAGTCTCCTAAAACCTAAAAAGACTCGATAAATAAAGGACGAAAAGACTCTAAAAACACACTTTGACTCAATAAAAGGCTCAAAATAAACACCAAAACATGTGTTAAAAACGGAAAAAACAAGCATAGTAGGTTGTAAATCAATAAACGAAGCGTTGGGCAATCGAGAATTCTCTAGGGTTTATGGACAATTTTTACGGGGAAATTTATAGGATTTCTTAAGCGGATTTTTGTCGTCTTTGGGTTCTTGAACTTGGAACACGTACACTGCGTGTAGTCTACTTCCGTAATCCTACACACCTACTCCCTTCAGTACTCGGACGGTAGCTTCCGACTCCGCCCGCGCAAGTAGTGAATGATACTCTCAAATGTCGTTTACGCCCACAATTCCTCCATAAGTATACTTCTGAAATCTTACGACGGATTTGCTCGTCTACCCTAGGTCAAGCGATTAGATACAGCACTTATGTGGCTCTAAAACACCTAATATCGATTGCTAAGACGGTTAGTCAAGCAACACATTAACAATGATAGAACGAAGAACCCTAATTATCAGTATCCTAAACTGAAATCATAATAAGAATCAAACCATAACCCCCCCTTCAAACCCCTATACCCAACGAGAGAAGTACTCAGCCACGACCATGCAAAACAAAATCAAGCTTCTGAATTGCACAATCAATATATAAGAAATCGAACAAGAGGGTTCAAGGGAAATCCCTATCTCCCTAAACAAAGAACAAAAAAACAAGAGCAAAAGTTTGGTGCAAAACAAGTTTAAAAGTGTAACAAGAGGAGGGGCTGCGAAATTCTGTCTTATAACACATATTTATAGGTCTTCCACTCTTGATTTCGTCATCCTTAGGGTTTAGTTGAAGAGAAAACGAAAGGGCTTGAAGATGGGCTTTGAAATAGATGGTCTTGGGCCGTTTCTACTTCACCACTGGTGTGAGGCTTAGACCCGCGGCCAGAGGGTGTTTTGCTGCGGCTGGAGAGCCTAGACCAACGGCCAGGAGTGTCTTCACTGCGAACAGGAGTGCTGGACCTGCGGTGGTTGGCCTATAGCTTTGTAACTTCAATTCTTCTCTTGCTTCGCTCAGGAGACAGCAGCACATGCCTTCAGTCAGTTGGATGTATCCTGAGATCTAACCGTTAGATTGCCTTGAAACCAACAGGGTATGAAAGGGGGTTCTCCCTTATATCTTGTGTCCAAATTTGGTCGTGAGCAGACGGTGAAAAGGTCTCCATCCGATGCCAAACCTCTGACGGTCCAAAATTGTCCAAAATCTGGATCTTCTCCAATTTGCGTCGTTTTTACCTAAGGAACCTGAAAAGAGTATTGGAACTACAAATATGCAAATATCATAGTAAAATTATATAAAACCAAGTGAAACACTTATGAAAGTGTTCTAAAATAGATAGTAGAATGGGTAAAAATACGGTGTTATTTAATTTGTTTAGAAAAAGAAATTAAAGTAGAAAAGGAAAGAAAAAGTAAAACGTACCTAAAATAGGTTGCTTCCCATTGAGCGCTTTTGTTTAAAGTCGTTGAGCTCGACGTTGGTAACTAGGTGAGCCTAGTCGTAGAAGGACACTGTTTTACGACAAGTCTTCTTTGATTTAACTTTGTAATCCTTCGTATAGAACATATCACGCCATTCCCTCCCGGGATTTCTGTCATATAGTCCAAGATTGTAATTCCCTCGTGATCACAATGAAAAATCAGATTTGGAGTTTCCTTGGAGTATGCTTCTTCTTCTTTAATATTCTCGGATGGTAGAGCCATGTTGCACGATGCATATATGGTAGACTCTAGATCAGTTTGTGTCTTGGTTGGAGCTTGAGTGCTGATGGAGAAGAAGTCTTGCTCGAGAAAGTAGGAACGGGATGCAAAACGTTGAAGTTGAGATGAACAGGGACTGGCCGCGTGTGGAGGAGGCGGAGCCGCGACAAAAGAAGGCTTGCCCACGAGTCGGTGATGTGCACCCACGGTGGAAGGAGGTCCGGCCGCGGGTGGAGAAGGCGCGGCCGCGGTGGAGGTATCTCGGGCAAATTTGCTCGGTTCGTCATCTTCTTTGTATCCAATCATGTTTTCTGGTTCTAGAGGAATATTTGGCTTCTCCTTGGCTTCATTTAAGTCTCCATCACGTCTCATATGAGCAAGGACAAAGTGTTCATCTAAAGGGATCTTTTCACACGTCGAAATTGTCGGTTTGATGTTTTCTTCTAAAGTGACGGGTGCACCTTCTTCTAGAACGTTTTCAACGTTCTTTGTAGCTCCTCCAGGGTCTAAGAGTAGTTCATCTCCATTGAATGTGTTCATAGAATGGGAATCACGAAATTCTATTACCTTGATCGAGTATGGAATGTCAAATTTTTTGGGATCCTCTTCCTTAGAAAGCTTCTTCAATGGTTGTTTGGATACATCCGTCAGTGTCTCATCCTTCACGAGGTCTGCCTCACGCTCAACGTGGTGAAGAGTAGGAGTAGAAACAGGTCCTTCTTCTCTTTGATATTCTTCTTTGATGGCATGAGCTTGAGAATCCAAGGGAATTTCATTTGATGACTCCTTCATAACCAATTTGATTACGGGTTCTCCATCGAGTTCGGAAACTATCTAGTACCTTTCATCTTCGTGCATAAATTCGTTGAGTTCTTGAAGAATACCGTTCATCTTGGCGTTGGAAACCATCCACATCTCATAATATTCATCTGAATATTTCGCTAGAGCGGATTTAAGCCTTTTCCGTCTTGTGTTCTCCTCAACATAGAGAGGTTCGTTGATGGCACCTTGGCCTTTGAAAGTTGAGTTGTTGTGGCTGCGGTGTGAGTGAGGTTGGTAGTTGAGCCAAGGGATTTCAAGTTCATCATCTTGATAACAAGAATGCTCATAGTAGTCATCTCGCTCTAGAGGCGAGTTCATGTTTCAAAGTCTGAAACGAAGAAAAACAAAAAAGAAAATTAAAAAGAAAAAGTTTGTCTTAGAGTCGATTTACTAACCTCTAAAGTGTGGCAGAACAAGTAGCGATTGCCTCCCTAGAAACGGCGCCAAACATTTGATGCGAATCGGATTCGTCTCCGAAACTTCAAGTTTTAAATTTGTAAACCTTAAAGCCTGCAAGTGCACAGATGTACGTTGTAGTACTTAAGGTATCGATCCACATGGAGGGAATGCTGTTCTGCGAGACCTTAGACACTGTATAGTAAATAAACCTAAGACGAATATATATTTATAGGGGTTTTTCACGAACTCGTTACTAGGACTCTAAACTATACTAAACTAGACTAAACTTAACTAAGCGAGAAAATAAGAAAGCGAACGAGACTAAACAAAGCTAAACTAACCGAATAAAGAAATCTAATCTAAGTGAACAGTAAAAAGCAATAATTATTTCGAGGTTGTAAATCAATTATTGAAGCGTTGGGCAATCGGAAATTCTCTAGGGTTTATGGCCGATTTTTACGGGGAATTTTCTAGGATTTCTAAAGCGACGTTTTGTTGTCTTTGGGTTCTTGAACTTGGAACACGTACGCTGTGTGTAGTCTACTTTCGTAATCCTACACACCTACTCACTTCAGTACTCGGACGGTAGCTTCCGACTCCGCCCGCGAAAGTAGTTAATGATACTCTCAAAAATTGTTTACGCCCACAATTCCTCCGTAAGTATACTTCCAAACTTTTACGACGGATTTGCTCATCTACCCTAGGTCAAGCGATTAGATACATCACTTCCATGGCTCTAAAACACCTAATATCGATTGCTAAGACGGTTAGTCAAGCAACACATTAACAACAAGGATAGAACGAAGAACCCTAATTATCGGTATCCTATACTAAAATCCTAATAAGAATCGAACCATAAGCTACCCTTCAAACCCCTATACCCAACGAGAGAACTACTCAGCCACGACCATGCAAGACAAAATCAAGCTTCTGAATTGCACAATCAATAGATAAGAAATCGAACAAGAGGGTTCAAGGGAAATCTCTATCTCCCTAAACAAAGAACAAAAAAACAAGAGCAAAAGTTTGGTGCAAAACTAGTTTAAAAGTGTAACAGGAGGGGCTGCGAAATTCTGTCTTAGAACACATATTTATAGGTCTTCCACTCTTGATTTCATCGACCTTAGGGCTTAGTTGAAGAGAAAACGAAGGGGCTTGAAGATGGGCTTGGAAATAGATGGTCTTGGGCCGTTTCTACTTCACCACTGGTGCGAGGCTTGGACCAGCGGCCAAAGGGCGTTTCGCCGCGGCTGGAGAGCCTAGACCAGCGGCCAGGAGTGTCTTCGCCACGGCAAGGAGTGCTGGACGCGTGGTGGTTGTCCTATAGCTTTGTAACTTCAATTCTTTTCTTGCTTCGTTCGCGAGACAGCAACACATACCTTCAGTCAATTAGATATATCTTGAGATCTAATTGTTGGATTGCCTTGAAACCAACTGGGTATGAAAGGTGGTTATCCCTTCTATTTTGTGTCCCAATGTAGTCGTGATCAGATGGTGAAAAGGTCTCCATCCGATGCCAAACTTCTGACGGTCTAAAATTGTCCAAAATTTGGATCTTCTCCAATTTGCGTCGTGTTTACCTAATGAACCTGAAAAGAGTCTTGGAACTAGAAATATGAAAATATCATAGTAAAAGTATATAAAACCAAGTAAAACACTTATTAAAGGGTTCTAAATAGATAGTAGAATGGGTAAAAATACGGTTCTATCATCGCCTGAGCCATATGTCTCGGAGTCGGGCATGTTGCCATCAAACTGGTGGTGCTCTTCAAGGAAACTGGTGGTGCACATGTATCGTCTCTCTTGTCGTGCTATCTTCTTCTCCATGGTTGCGTATTCTGGTCCGTGTTCATGAGACGAATTCGCGGATGGTGAACGGGCCTATGATTGTTGAAGTAGTCGAGCCTCGGCGTCTCAGTTGGCATCGGCCACTAGGAACTGTTTAATCGTATACGGTAGGCGTGTGGCTGCTGGTATGTAGTCCATCTCCTCCGGTATCCATCTAGGTGCTGCTCCTTCTCGGAGTCTAGGGACAGTGTTAGAAGGTAAGAAGACAAAGTATGACTCACCGATATTAGTGCAATATTTGTAACCAAATCTGTCAGGGTCGAATGAAGCGCGAGAGATCGTGTGGTCTCGGAAGAATTGCATCAAGTCAAACCAGTTTCCTTGGAGTGGAACCTCGTTCGAGAAATCGAAGTGCACGACTTGTAAAATTGTCGTGATGATGCTTCCAAAGGCAGTAGTAGTGTCCTCGGGTTTTGTGGCGGGTGCGTCGTGTTTCACCTTCACCAAGTTCTTCGCGATGATACAAGCATAGCGCGGGTCATCGGTGAAAGGTAATTGAAGGATGAGAAGCTCACCTTTGAGGACACTTGATGCAAACATCAACCCTAGCTTATACCCAACACATGTACCTGAGTTCGAGGATGCTCCAATGACACGTTCCAAGACAGGGAGACAAAAGGAAGGGTTCAAAATGTCAGTAGAGATCCTCCTAAACACATTGGAACTTGGATACACGCTCAGAAACCCTCCAAAAGTCAGCAGCCTTCAAGAGAGCTCCAAGGCACCCGATTTAGACATGATGGAGGATTTTGCACGTTTGAGTCTCAAGGAAGATTAGCCTCAAACCAACCAATGTAAGTATGTTTACTTGGCAGGAAATGGAGCTCAGAACATCAAGAATCTCACCGAGATCACATCAGAGCTGCAAGTTACCCCCTTTGCAAGCCATGAAGCCAATGATGAGCAAATAGAGCAAGAAGAGGAATATGAAGCTAACCACTTGGAAACACTTGAAGATCTCAATCATTCTGACTTCAAAGAACCTCAATAGGAAGAATTCATCAAGGACTTCAAGCTCCACGGACCATAACAAGCCCAGAACAACTCGGCCTCAACTAAGCTCATTTCAAGCCGAAACCAGGTATATTCAATTTATACAATTTTTGTAGATAATAAGGAGTATCCCAGTGGTAATTATAACGTCAATGGACCTCAGTTCAAGCCCAGAGAAGGTCACACGAAGCTTAGATTTTTTTTTTTTTTTTTTAATGAAACTTTCCTTTTTTGTGTCCAAATGAGACGTATTGCTGTTTTTATTTAAACGTCCTGTTGTTTTTAGTCTTTCTTGTTTTTTTTTCTTTTGTATCAAACCCTAGAAGATTCAGAGCTGATGGACTGTTTATAAAGTCCCCACGCAGCTATTGTAGCCAGATCTTTTTTGCTTGATCAATAAAATAACGCAGTTCTTCTTCTCCTTCAAGCGCAGCCTTGAGAAAACCTTTGCTATGTTCTTCGTGTGTGTGATTCATATAAGACTGAGTGTATTGCAGTATCAGAGAACCCCTCACACTCTCTGTGGTGCCTTCAATCCATCTCGATCCAGATTGCTTGTGGAATCAAGTTCTCTTGGTCGTTTGCTGTTTGTGGAATCAACCAGCAAGCTTTTCGCCCTCATCTCTACCTTCACTAATCATCCATTCAACATGTTGGTCTTGTAGCCGTGTGTAGCAAGTAAGGTGGAATCCGATCTTACATAAACACTCTCCACGTTCGCTCTCGAGAATATGGTGTGCGCTAAGAGTTTGTGTATATAGCAGACATCGGGATGCGTGAGTAGGGCGGCTTTGGACCGTCTGTTGTCGTAGACCCCTTGTACCATTATGCTCCATAGATCTTCATCAAGATATTGAAGCTTCAAAGCTTCACAAAGTTCCAGGATCGTTAGAGCATAAGAATATCCGCAAATGGTAAAAGTAAGTGTACCGCCGTTCGCTCTCGCATTAGAGCGTCTCTTGTAGCACATGGTGACGGTCGATAAGAATTCTTTGGTTAGATCTTCATAGGTAGGGAGATTGAGCTCCATGAAAGGTTGAAGGTTAAGTGCGTCGAGATACCAAATCACGTCTTCTCTAATTCCGAACGTGTCAAGAGTCGAGTAATCTATACGAGGTGTTGATTTGATAACCATCTTGTTGAGCTTCTCAAGGTAATCGATATTCAGGTCCATAGGTTTTCCGACATATCGTACCTTTGGTCTTCGTACCGGAGGTGGTGTTGGTTCACGTGGAGAGGAAGGAGTTGGGTCACGTCGAGGAATCGGCATGCGAGTTCTAGTCGATCGTTGTCGACTTGCAAAGAACACGCCAATATTAATGTCGTCTTCCACGCTTGCGGTGTCCGATCCTTCTCGGTTCTCCTCGTGTTGAATTGAAAATGATCTCCGGAAAGTCTCTCCTACGTATACGCTCTTCTTAGAGCGCATCATGCGGGATCTCGGGTGGTCCATTTGTTCCTACAAAATAGAGAAACAACTCGGCAAAAGTGTGAATATGGTTGAAATTGAACGGTTTCAATGCACGAGTATACTAATCGAGTATCAAGAGACACATTCAATAAACAAACAAGAAACATTGAGCATATTTCAAACAAATCGAGACGATAATTGTAAATTTCGGGTTTGTGACGTACTAGCATAAAAAAATTTGATGTATAGATTTTAAGTTCATCTTCATGCAATTTTAGTAGATTACCGTGTACTAATTATCAATATATCAATACTTGTTCAAATTAATCAAAATTAATCTCCAAGTTCGTTTTTATTTAAGTTTGAAAATTTCAAGCTCCAAAAATCTCAAATCCATAATAATTAAGTGCTAAAACTGAAATTCTATCATTCTAGAAGTTCAATATAGAGTTCTCCAACAATTTCTAGCAATCCTAGACATGAATCTAGTAAATTTAAGATAACCCTTAGGGTTTAGCTCAATGAAAAAGTCGAGATTTAGGATCATACCTTGGTGGAATTGATGAGATTGCAGTGGAATTGAAATCTCCTTTGAAAAAGAGTGAGAATGGACCAAATAATTTTTGTAAGAGCTTTTGAATTGAAAAAGGTGTTCTTGCTCAAAATCTCCAAGTCTTTTGGAAGAGAACAAGAAAGAGAGCTTGAATCTTGAAATTCTCTTTTTGTCTTTGAAAAATTGTTTTAATGTAAGAAGAAGTTTTCTGTTTTTCAAAAGCTTTTGTGACTTACCTTAGGGGGACACGGGAATTAAACCGAGTTTGGTTCAATTTCATGTCGGGGACATGTTCGGGATTGCATGGTTTAAAGTCTGGAACGGTTGGGAATGGTCGGGACGAAGTTCAGAACGGAATGAGGCTGGCCACAGGTCGAGCACACGCGACAGCGGCCAACTGCTTCTTCGCCGCGGGTCTGCTAGCTCCAGCCGCGGGTGATCGTTTCTCGGCCGCGTGCCCGTCCAACAAAGGAGCGGTCAATGGCCTCCTCGCCGCGGGACGGCTCGTTCCAGCCGTGGCCGAGTGGCTTTCGTCTCGGGTCATTTTTCTCCTTCGTTCATTTGTCGTTTCACGATCTGTTTCGAATGTCTTCTCCAATTTTTTGTGTTTTCTGTTTTGTTGAATGTTTTTGGGTTTTATATAAAGCCTGAAATCCTAAAAACAAAAACATCAATAGAAAAAGAAAGAAAAACGTACCAAATGGGTTGCCTCCCATCAAGCGCTTTTGGTTAAATTCGTTAGCTCGATTTTTTGATGAGACTAGGGGTGAGCAGTAGATGTCTCGGGAACAAATGTTCCTTTGGCATTGTCTTGTTTATGACTTGTTTCGCCTTTCTTCGGTATAACCTTCTTATTTCCGCGTTTTTTTTTTGAAATTTTCACTTCTCGAAGAGCTTGTTTCGTCTTCTCAACCATTTCTTCCACTCGTTCTTCCTTGGTTTCTCTTAAATCTGGTGGAATATTGATCTTAACTTTTGAAAATGGTTTAGAAGTGAATGGTAGACTTACCTTTGGGGGTTATGTCTTAGTCGACTCATCTTTCTCTTTTCCTATAGGGAAAAACGAGTTTTTCATATTTTGTTCGTCCCTCGGGTTTGAAATTTCGTCCGAGAAAGTAGGATAGAGCCTTCTTCGATTCACATTCAAGAAGATGGCTTGACGGTTGGCGTGATCAAGGATGGCGCCAACGGTAGCTAAGAAGGGTCGACCAAAAATCAACGGTCTATCCTTGTCTCGTTCTATTTCGAGAACTTGAAAATCAGCGGAGACGATCTTGTTTCCAATGAGTATTTGAAGATCGTGGATCGCTCCTTCGGTTTTCTTTTGTGATGAGTCCCCAAAAATTACACTCACGGTAGATGGCGTGAGATTCATTATACCGAGTTTCTCGGCAAATGTCTTAGACATGGTGTTGACGTTGGCTCCGGAATCACACAAACAATATGCAAAATAAATTTCCAAAATCCAACAAGAAAAAGAAAAACGTCCCAGATCATCTGCTTTTCTAAGCCTTTGAAACGGGATTAGTTTCGGTACCTCGAATGGTGGTTTTTGGATCATCTTGGATTCGGTAACGACTCGTTTATAGAGTGTGATGAATTTTGGAACTTCTCTAGGCTCCATCTTTGCATTGAATTCCTTCTCGGGTATGGTGGAAATCACGTTGCAAAATCTCTTCGACTTATCTTCCACTCTTCCGGGTAAAATTCCACTCGGTTTCTTAGTGGAGTCCGCGGTTTGAGAGACTTGCATATCCAACTTCTTGACATGGGTTGAAAGAAATTCAAATTTCCCATTGAAGTCGTTGTACATACATTCGACATTGACGTTAAAATCTTTCGTCGTCTTCTCGTTGCTTTGAGCGAGGAGTTGAATTGATTGCTTGAGCTTCGCTATTTGGGCAGCAAGTTGAGAGATAGAGATACCTTGTTTCTGCGTGTTTGAGTTGTTGTAAGGAGCGGCTTGAGCGTTGAAGTTCCCATTTCCTCCATAGTTTCCGTTTTGGAACCGGTTTTGCTATGGCCTCGATTGTTGTGGATAAGGCTGATCTTGAGGGTTCCCCACGTTTTGATTTCGGTAGGAATGATTGTTGAAGTTGGCGTTGCGGCAAGTGTTGTTGAATCCATTGTTGAATCGGCCTTGGTATTGACCTTGTGCTCCCACATAGTTAACTTATTGTTCTTGAGAATATGAACCGTTGTTGTCGGGTTCGTAATAAGTGTCATCATCGACTCCAACAGTAACTTCACAAGCATGTACATGACGGTTTTAGTTGTTGAGAAGTCGGTTCATCATGACTCTTAGCTCGGAAATTTCTTTTGATTCCGACACGTTCGATCTAGTCGATATATCGTAGTCGGAAAATCGTTGCTATCCGACATAGCAAGATTTTCGATGAGAACTCTTCCTTGGTTGATGGTCTTCATGGAGAAGTCTCTATTGCTGGCTGTGTCGAGAGAAAGTTGATATTTCAGTAGTAATCTTCGGTAGAAAGTGTTGAGCACATTCGGACCGGAGAAACCGTGATGAGGGCAATCTCTCTCGTACTCCTTGAAACGTTTTCACGCTTTATAGAAAGACTCCACCGATTATTGATGAAAACTTTGGATTTTGTTTCTTAGCGCGTTGAATCTCAACTTCGTGTAGAAGTGGTTTGAAAAGGCGGTTTTGCACTCTTCCCAATTAGTAATAGATTATGCGGGCAAAGATTTCAACCAACAATGAGCTTTATCGGCCAAAGAAAAAGGAAAAAGCTTACACTTCAAATAGTCGGCGGGAACATGGTTTGTTCTCGTCGTTCCGCATATCTCTTCAAACAACTCGATGTGCTCCATCGGATGCTCGATTGCAACTCCATGAAACTGATTTTGCTTTACCAAAGCAATGATTTGAGGTTTGATCTCAAAATTGTTTCTGTTCGGTATAGGAAGTTGTATGGCTGCTCGGTTTTGGAAGTGTTGATACAGTGCATCAAAATCAGCAATAATGAGGTTATGCGCTTGTCTCCTCGGAGGATTAGCGGGCAGTACGGGACGGTTGGAGTTTACGCCGTTAGGAGGAATCAGTACATTCGCTTGAGCATTGTTTCTCGGTGCATCACGATCGACGGGAAGTTGTCGCCTCAGATTTTCGGCATTTCAGTTTTTGGTTGTGGTTTTCTTCGGGATCGAGGTGTGGCTGGTCATTAGCACCATGGACAGCCTCTTGATCTTCTTCGTGATCCAAAAAATCACGTCATCCTCATGATCTAGTTGATCGCGGTTTAGTTGATCTTCCGGGTCCATCCTTAAGTTTCTTTTGAGTCTTCGGAGTTCTCTCTCGTGTTTGTTGATATCGTCTAGTAGCGGTACGGTCCCTGTAGGAGTTCTCCTAGTGTGCATGCACCTTAGAACAAAAGACAAAGATAAAGGAGAAAGTCAAAAGAACAACAAAGAACTTGAAAATCAAAAGTGTATAGAGCAGAAATTAGAATACAAAATCAAACAAGCCGTACTATCCCCACTGGCAACGGCGCCAAAAACTTGACACACCGGGATTTACCCGGCGTGCGGGTTTTACCCTTTACTAAGCTGCAAGTGTAAGACACATGCAGTAGTATTTAGGGATCGAATCCACGGGGAGACGTTGTTCAATTTCTAACGAGTTCTAACTTATGTCTAGACGGGAAATATATTTGTATTGTTTTGTCACGTCGTAGCAAGAGAAATTAACTAAGTTAAGCAATGAAAATAAATGTAATCTAGGTGAACAGTAGCAATCAATAATTATTTTGAGGCTGTGAATCAATTAAACGAAGCGTTGGGCAATCGTGAATTTTCTAGGGTTTATGGCCGATTTTTACAAGGAAATTTCTAGGATTTCTAAAGCGAGTTTTGTCGACTTTGGGTTCTTGAACTTGGAACACGTACGCTGCGTGTAGTCTACTCTCGTAATCCTACACACCTACTCACTTCAGTACTCAGACGGTAGTTTTCGTCTCCGCCCGCGAAAGAAGTGAATGATACTCTCAAAGGTCGTTTACGCTCACAATTCCTCTGTAACTATACTTTCGAAATCTTACGATGGATTTGCTCATCTACCCTAGGTCAAGCGATTAGATACATCACTCTCGTGGCTCTTAAACACCTCATATCAGTTGCTAAGACGGTTAGTCAAGCAACGCATTAACAACAAGGATAGAACGAAGAACCCTAATCGGTATCCTAGAATAAAAACCTAATAATAATCGAACCATAAATTCCCCTTCAAACCCCTTTCACCCAACAAGAGATGGAGAAAGGTTCTCTATCGAAGAACACCGATGAAGAATCTTTCTTCCAATCCTTGAAAAACCAAGAACACAAGTTGCTAGGGGTTTGCCTCTGCCAAAAAGCGTGAAAATAATATAACGTGACTGTCTAAGAGGCATAAAATAAGTATTTATAGAGGTATTCTACGTTTAGGGTTTGGTGTGAAATGACGGTGTTAGCCTCAAGTAAGTGTAGTGATGATTCGAGCGAAGAAGGGCTCGACCGCGGGTGCGGCCTCTCCAGGAGTGGCGAAATACCTCTTGGCCGCGGGTGGAGGCTCTCCAGGAGAGGCGGATTGGCAGTTGGTCGCGGCTCCAACTCCTCCAAGCGCGGTGGGCTCCTCTTCGGGGCAACTTCATCTGCCTTCAGTGCTTCAGGTATATTTAAGGATCCAACCATTGGATTGCCTTCGATCCAACCATTGGATTGCCTTCAATCCAATTGCATTTGAAATCGGGTTGTCTCTACTTTGTTGTGTCCATATTTGGGGATGATGAGACGGTAAAAAGGTCTCCATTAGCTGCAAGACTTCTTGACGGTCCAAGTTTATCCAAAAACGTACTTTTGCTCCAAAATGCACTCTTTTATTCCGAGTTACCTGAAACGTCTTTCAAATCTCTAAAATATGAAAATCACTTGAAAACCTTTGAAAACGGAGTTAAAACACTTGCAAAGAATATGAAAGTGATCCATAAAAATGGTCAAAAACCGGTGTTATCAACTAGTATGAATATAATAGCAACCATTGAGTGGGTATTTATATTTGTTTTTTATTTATATTAAATATTTTAAGTTAAGAACAATTTAACATACCTTTGAATTTAGATAGAATTTGTTATATGAATAGAATAGCAACCATTGAGTGGGTATTTGTATTTGTTTTCTTTATATATTAAATGTTTTAAGTTAATTTGTCTTTTCGTTTTTCGTAGATATATTTTAGATATATGAATAGCATGAATGTATACTTGTTTTAGTTATTTGTTTTTACTTTAAAATACAATAAAATAGCATGAATTTGTTTTAATTATTTAAAGGCGTAATTATTGTAAGTAAGTTCTTCAACAAAAAGATATTGTAAGTAAGTTGAAAATATGTTTATATATATTTAATTAGATAGAAGGTCATACGTGGTTGAATAGAAGTTGCAAGCTTTTTAAAGTTATTAAGATTTTTAATCTTGAATTTATCGAGAACAAAAAAATTTGACCGGGGGGGGGGGGGTCCCCCTTCCAAGGTGATATATAATGGTTTTTACCCCTTTTAGGCCATGATATAAGTACGTTTTATAGAGTCTTTCTAGTTATTTGGAGTCTTTTAGAGTCTTTTACAGGTTTTAGCATGTTTGGAGCATAATTGGAGATATTGGAGCTTTTAGGAGCATTCTGGAGCGAAATGGAATTGAAGCGACTAAGTGCCCGATTTGAAGTCAAGAGCATCGATCGATACCCCATGGTATCGATCGACACCCATCGAAGCAGATTACAAGTCGCGACTTTCACAAGTCTTGAAGAATTGCAGAACTGCCCCAGAAGTCTTTAATTATTACAATAAGCCACAAAACGTGTTTTAGCTTTATAATTAGGTTTTTCAGCCACTTTGATGGCTATTCTTTATTCTACTTTTGATTCTAATTTGGTTTTTGGGAGAGAGGACTCTGAACTCCTGTTTTCTATTGAATTCTTTGATGATCTATTCAATCATGATGTTTTCAATCTCCATGTCTGAGTAGATCTACTTTAGGTTCAGGGTTCTCATAAGGGTCTTCTCTGAATGCTAGGTTGAGTAGTTTATTAAGATTCACCATCTGAATTAGTTCTTCGCTTTAGGTTATGTTCAAGGCTTGTTCTAGATTAGCTACCTAGAATATAGATCTTAGGATAATTGATTAGGCACGACAGTGCGATTAATTACCTGATAGAACCTAAGGTGAGCAAATTGATTATTCGCAAAGAGATTTGGTTTAATTGATTTGTGAACATATCAAACCTGAAATTAAAGCTGATTTATTCTTAGGAATTTGCAAAGAGATTTGGGAATCTAAAGTTTAGATTTAGATAATTCTCGCAACGTCAGTTGGTTAATTATACTTTAGTGATTTGAGTTCAAGAACCGCGCTAAATCTGAATCATGTTAATTAGTTTATCTGCATTCATTGATTTCCTGAGAAATAACCTGAAGCTATATTTCTTCTATCGAATTTACAACTCTTTACTGTTTATTGCTTTTGTTTCATCTGATTTGCTTAGCTTGATTCGATACTATACAATCTATTGTGTGATTTCTGTGAGTCTTGTGTTCGACCCCTACACTTACTACAACAACTGCTTTAGTAATTTTAGGGTATTAATTTGAGCATATCAAATTTGGCTCCGTTGTCGGGGACTCAATTTCACCATTAGATTTTAGCTGTCGAGTTTCGACAAAGTTCGTCGATATCGATCGATACTACCTAGTATCGGTCGATACTCGTCGTTTTATTTTGTTGATATTGATCGACACCACTTGGTATCGATCGATACTCATCACGTTTTTTTTTGTTACTTACGTGCTTGACTCTTGTTTTCAGGTGTATGCCTAATCGTGAAACCAGAAGGAACAAGAGCACTCAACTAGTTGAACTGTCCATGCTTTGCCTGTTAAAGTAGGAGATTGCCTAATTTTCAGGTTGTGGAGATGAGCGAAGGATCTGAGGTTTCTTTACTCCTGGGACGACCGTTTATGGCTACTGCTGGCGCTATCATAGACACACCTAATAAGAGAATCTCTTTCTCTTAAATCGACGGAGAGGTCTACTATGATATCATTCCCTCTATAGGTGCTCCCACACATATCTCGTGCTTCACTGTTGTCACAAGAGAGACATTGGTAGTTGATCTTTTGGAAGAGCCTCCTGTCGACCTAACTGTCATAGACGTTTTGGTTAAACCGCCCAGCACCCCCAAGAAAGTTGTTAGGAAGGATAAGGCAACAAAGAAGAAGGCGAAGAGCAAAAGAGTCGAGAGTGCTCCCTCTATGACCTTAATCCCTCAGAAGTGTGATGGGGATTCGATTGAGTACAAGGTGAAGTGCAAAGGAACTTCGAAGCCATTCTCTAAGGCTCGAGTTCTTCTTACTTCGGAGCTGAAAGAGAAAGGCCAGAAATTTATGGAGAGCATGTTGAGAAGAACTCTGAGTCTACAAGTATCTAGCTGTGGAACTTGCATGGGAGTAAGCTCTCAATATTCTCCTGACAGATCACCTGAGCCAAAGTCAAGCTACTGACTTTAAACGAGCGCTTGGTGGGAGGCAACCCACTGGTGAGTCTGCTTTTGAGTCATTTTTCTTTTTATTTTTCGTTCTTTGTTTGTGTCAGGATAAACAAGGAACAAAACTCGAAATCGCCTGAGTAACGATCGATACCACATTGGTATCGGTCGACACCCTACGCGAATGAAGAGAACATCATATCGACATTAGCCTAGTATCGATCGATTCCAAGCCGTGTGTCGGTCGATACAAGATGTTCCAGCACGGTAACTTCTTGTTTTTCACAATTTTATTCTGTTCTTTTGTTTTCTTTTACCTACTCTAGGCTAGGTAACACTGGGGACAGTGTTGTTTAAGTCTGGGGGAGGTGTCTGCTGACATTGTGTTTGTTTTTCTTAGAGTCAGTTGTTTTATCGAGTCAAAAATATTTTATTGAGTCAAAACTTGTTGGAGATGATGATCATGTGCTTGAATTATTGTTTTGATTTTGTTTTTGAGTGACCAGTGTTGCAGGATCAGCTCTAGATCGACTAATGAAAAATCCAAAGATTGACCAGTTGACTAGAAAACATCAATGTCTCCAGCAGAGTTCTTCTGAAACCTGAGCCAAATTTTTGCACTTCATCGATGTGGTTAGTGTTTACAGAGCTTGATTCATCATTCATATCTGACAAAGGAACCCATATGTTTAAAGTAATGGTATCTCTCTCCCCTGTTATAAGTTGATAAATAAGAGAATAAAAGATGAAATGATTTTCTTCTGAGTAGAGGGCTAGGAAAATTTCCAGCGATCCCATTATTCTACTTAAGAGGGAATGATCACACAAAGGTTGAAAGCGAGGTTAGTAAAATTTCCCGTGATACCACTATTCGCCTAAACCTTTGATATATAGAGAGGGAAGAACCGGGAATTCGGTGGCAAACACCATCAATTCTCGCGTTTCGGACCTTGATGTGTATATGCAGATCTAAATAAAAAAGGAGAGAACATAATAAAAAATAAGTCTGGGGGAGAGAAAGTGATACAAAAAGTGTGAAAGTGGATGGTTCCTTGTCATGATATTGTATGGTAAAGAATCTAGAAGGTTTTTGAACATTGGCTGCAGCGGTGAAACTGGTGATGAGGGCTTTATTTGAACAATGCTGCGAGATAATGTGTGGAGTCTGGAAAAGCTGCGAATGTCTACGGAGAAATACATGGTGGTTAGATCAAAAGCTGGTCAGGTGACATTTGGGTGCTCGTGAAAAGGATCTTTGCGATGGTTCCTGAACAGGTGAGTCTCCGTGTTTTCAAACCTCTTTCTCTGGTTTAGTCTTCTATTTGCTTGAGGGCAAGCAAAGGCTAAGTCTGGGGGAGTTGATATATCATGGTTTTTACCCCTTTTAGGACATGATATAAGTACGTTTTATAGTCTTTCTAGTATTTTGGAGTCTTTTAGAGTCTTTTACAGGTTTTAGCATGTTTGGAGCATAATTGGAGATATTGGAGCTTTTAGGAGCATTCTGGAGCGAAATGGAATTGAAGCGACTAAGTGCCCGATTTGAAGTCAAGAGCATCGATCGATACCCCATGGTATCGATCGACACCCATCGAAGCAGATTACAAGTCGCGACTTTCACAAGTCTTGAAGAATTGCAGAACTGCCCCAAAAGTCTTTAATTATTATAATAAGCCCCAAAACGTGTTTTAGCTTTATAATTAGGTTTTTCAGCCACTTTGATGGCTATGATTTAGTATACTTTTGATTCTACTTTGGTTTTTGGGAGAGACAACTCTGAACTCCTGTTTTCTATTGATTTCTTTGATGATCTATTCAATCATGTTGTTTTCAATCTCCATGTCTGAGTAGATCCACTTTAGGTTCAGGGTTCTCATAAGGGTCTTCTCTGAATGCTAGGTTGATTAGTTTATTAGGATTCACCATCTGAATTAGTTCTTCGCTTTAGGTTGTGTTCAAGGCTTGTTCTAGATTAGCTAAATAGAATATAGATCTTATATAATTGATTAGGCATGACAGTGCGATTAATTACCTGATAGAACCTAAGGTGAGCAAATTGATTATTCGCAAATAGATTTGGTTTAATTGATTTGTGAACATATCAAACCTAAAATTAAAGCTGATTTATTTTTAGGAATTTGCAAAGAGATTTGGGATTCTGAAGTTTAGATTTATATAATTCTCGCAACGATAGTTGGTTAATTATACTTTAGTGATTTGAGTTCAAGAACCGCGCTAAATCTGAATCATGTTAATTAGTTTATCTGCATTCATTGATTTCCTGAGAAATACCCTGAATCTATATTTTTTCCATCTAATTTACAACTCTTTACTGTTTATTGCTTTTGTTTCATCTGATTTGCTTTTCTTGATTCGATACTATACAATCTATTGTGTAATTTGAGATCCAAAGACATCCCAAATTAGACTACAAAGACTACGGGCAACTTGCTAGAGTGTAAAGTAGAAAGAGAGAGAAACATTAAAATAATTTATGAAGAGGATTATTGAACTAAACAATGAAATGAAATCATATGGAGATAATATGCCTGAAGAATACTTGGTGTCAAAAGTATTATCTTCTTTGACAACCAAGTATGATCTTTACGTGGGTGTGATTGAGCAAACCAAGGATTTGCAAAAAAATCAGTTTGAAAGAATTGATAAACGCACTACAGATGCAGGAAAACAGACTTGAAGATCGAGATGAAAACAGTTCAAAATAGGGAGCATTCTATGTAAGGTTTAAGAAGCCAGTTCAGAAGTGTCGAGAGACAAATCAAAATTTTGAAGAATTTAATGATCAAGAAAGAAAGCCAAGATGGTGTAACTATTGCAAAAAGAATAATCATTATGAAGCCTTATGCTACTACAAGGAAAAGAAATCAAGTGAAGATGAAAATAGACAACAAAGATCACAAATAAAATGTTTCAATTGTGGTGAACCTGGACATATTTCTAGAGATTGTAAAAAGAAGAGAAACCAACAAGCTTACATGCACCAAGAAAGAGTATTCCATTCAAGAAGGAGGTCTTTCAAGACTCCACCACAAAATAGTTTAAAGTCTGCCTAGAAACAGTTCTAAAATCTCAACATTCATCACCACAAGATAGAGCAACAAGTTCAACCACTACATCACCAAAAACAAAGAAGCACAATGCAGTTTTGAAGTTTCAAAAATTGAACCTTGGAGTACCAGTGAAGATAGTTGAAGAGCATTCCATTAAGAGGGAGCTAAAAGACAATGTTTCCACACAAACCTCGTCTGAGAAGGCAGTGCAGAGAAAAGAGATTTCAAAGTTAGTTGATACGATAGAGAAACAGAGAAAGAATCAAGTGGAAACGATTGACCATCAGCCTCGCGTAGCCAGATTTGGTTGAGTATTTTCTGTTATCACGTGAGATGTATCAATGTTTTTGTTATTAATTTTTGGGAGAACGTCCTATTTCCCCCTATAAAGTATCACATAGTAATACTTCCCCCCCCCAAAATTGTTTCCTCGTCCCAGATCACCCTAGTTTCAAAGTTAAAAACGTGAATCCCCCAATCCAAAAGTTCGAAACATATTTACATATATTCGTCGGTTTGGATAGTTTGCAAACTAAACAATTTATACCTTATACAAACCAAATTAAAAACCCGACCCGAAAGTCAGTTGGATTTTTCACCTTGGTTGGATCAAGCTTCGCCTTTGTCGAATATTGAGGAAATCATTTTTTTTTTTCAGACATTTCCAGAAATTAGAAAAAAGGAAGAAATATGTAGTGAATCTATTTTAGAAAGGGATTAAGAAATTATAATCGAACCAAAGATTAACACAGTATTAAATAATCTTCTTTTTTTTCGAACACCGCTGGATTCCTCGCCTCCACCTCCCCAAGATGCTCTACCTCCAATCCGCCGGAGAATCAGAACCATCCTCTCTGTCTCCGTCGTTGGTTCTCGAGCTTCGCCTTCTCCATTTCTCTCTCCTTCTTGCTCCGATATCTCAGCCACTTCACTCTCTGCTTCTCCATCTCCATTGCCTCCCACTCGTACCCAACCTTCATCTCCTCAAGCTCCAACGCTTTTCTCCTCATCCACTCCTTCTCCTAAGCGCTCTTCCCCGCATCCTCCAATACACGCGCTGCCTCCTCCCTCATCCTCTTCACCGCCGGCGATACTCCTTCCACTTTCCTCCTTGTCTCTTCCTCCTCCTCTGTATCCTCCATCTCCGACACCGAATCCTCCGCCACATCCTTAATCGAAATTACGATACATAAAACTGAACAAAGACAATGATATATTGGGGGTTCGAAAAATAAAAACTGTAAATTGACAACTGAACCCGAAATAAAAATCCCATTAAGCTTGCTACTCAACGGAATTCGAAATCCCGAGGTGGAACATACCTTTCGATTTGTCAAGTGAGAGATTGGGGGTTCGATTTTCTGGGTTTGTGATTTAGGGTTCTTCACACGAATTGGAGATTTTTTGTGTTTGGGAATTTTTTTTTTTTTTTGGGTCGAATGTGTTTGTGATTTAAGGTTCGATTTTAGTGGGTTATATTTTTCGGGTTACGCTGGTTAATAAATGGGTCAAACCTGGTTTATTTTTTTAATCGGGTCATAATCCGGTTTAGTTCTGATTTTTAGCGGTTAACCGTTTCTTGGTAAATAGTAAACCACGTTAAATCACGGTTTAGGTGGTTTTAAGTTTCGAACTTTTATTTTATGGATAAATATGTTTCGAACTTTCGGATTGGAAGATTCTTGTTTTTAACTTTAAAACTAGGAAGATATGAGACGAGGAAACAATTTTGGGAG
Organism: Eutrema japonicum; assembly: GCA_030161315.1. NCBI lineage: Eukaryota > Viridiplantae > Streptophyta > Magnoliopsida > Brassicales > Brassicaceae > Eutrema > Eutrema japonicum. Next base: position 38,328,433 of record BSQW01000004.1, on the reverse strand, counting down.
ATATGTTACTATGTTATGCTTTATAGGGGAAATATGACGTTCTCCCTTAATTGTTATACATTCTTAAAAACCGAGAAAAATGCGTTTCATAGTCAAATTTTTCGAATTGATAGGATCAATATCGGTTTTGTTCGGTTGTCCGGTTGTCCGGTTTAGCTGGATTGTTAATTATTGTCAAGCCCTTATTAATATTTTAAAAATGACTTTTATGGTGAGAAAGCTGAAAAAACCCAAAATTGGTTTGGTTCTCTGGTCCCGAAACCACCAAAATCCCAGTCTCTAACGAAATCAAGAATCTCTAAGGGTTTTTGTATTTCTGGAGTCATCGTCTTATATATCTTTTTTGAAAAAAAATTGGGCAACATTGTCTTCCTTTAATCTCTATAACCCTTACTGAAGAGAAATTGGAGAGAAATTGATCATATCTTCTCCTCTTATTCTCCTTTTAATGCCTTAAATTGTTTTTTTTTAAATAATAAAAAACAAAAAAAAAAACCAAAAGAACGACACTCCCTCCACCACATCCACCTCCGGCGACATTACCTTCACCACCGTCGACGACTTTTTCCACCTCTGGCGACGTCACCTTTGCCGCCGTTGCACCGCTGGAGCTGCATTGAGTTCCAAAATCGAGGTTTGGTTGCATTGAATCATGGATGTAAATTTTGGGGATTTTAGGGAAATTAGGGATTTTGGAGAAATTCGGGTGTTTAATGAATGTTTCTGGGTTGAATATGACTCTATATTGGCTAACAAATGCATTACAGTGGTTGAATCGTAGTGAAATGTAAATTTTTGAAATCTCAAAACGGACTGGATCTGGGTGAGTTCGAGTTCGATCTGAGTTGAGTTGGGGATGATAGTACAACTAGTAAAACTACAAATAATGCGATATGGGTGAGTTCGATCTGGGTTGGGGATGATATTACAACTAGTAAAACTAGTAATATTGCGAGATGATTTATAACTAGTAAAACTAGTAAATAACTGTGAATAAATATTGTATAACTGGGAACAACTAGGGTATAACTGTGAACAAAAAACAGTATTGAATGAGTTTTTTGGTATTGATTTGGCAGGATAAAATGAGCAGAAACGTCAACATACATTATAAATGCGAAGGTCGCATTAATGGTCTAGTGTTCAAGACATCAGTTGAGGAGATAACAATGTCCATGGTAGAAGCTAGGTTATACAAGAAGCTTGGGTTAGATGAAAGTAAGGTAAACTTGCAATTGAGTTACATTGCTAGGTTGGTTGGATGTGAGGAAAAGTCGTTTATTTGTGATGATGAGGATCTGTTGGTGTATCTAACGCATTTAGATAATGAGAACCGTAGAAGTGTTTTGAATGTGGAGTTGTTAAGTACATCAGAACTGCCCGAGCAACAGTCGAGAGCGGGGAAAAGCTCTTATGGTATGAACTATATAGATTCGCAGCGCAATGATGATGGAAGCGGAGAAATAGGACTCAATGCCATTACGTTGTATGTTGACAACGGAGAAGGAAATCAAGAAGAAGATGATGACGATGATGATGATGAAGATGATGAATGTGAGGGTAACAGTGTGGATTCATCGGATATGCGTCACTATTATGTTGAGAAACCACCTGTTGTTGAATGTAGTCAGAGTTTAGAGCCATGGGATGACGGTTTGGATTTGAGTATTCGTCAAGAATTTTCTAGTAAGAAAGCCGTTGTAGAGTTGGTTCATAGAGGCGCATTTGTTAACTCTTTCGGGTATGTTATAAAAAATTGGATACCGTGCGATGGGTGGCCAAATGTGCTCAACGAATTTGTAAATGGAGTGTACGAGCAGCGAAGATCCCAAACTCTGATGGTTTCTCGATTAGAACGTACACGAATATGCACACATGCAACCGCGCTAGTCAGAGTGAAGAAGGCAGTGTGAAGAGGAAAGAAACAGTACATCTAGTCGCATTATTGTGAGTGAGGCATATCCCGGGAAACTAGAGACTCCAACTCCTAGAGTCATCATGGAACTTGTGAAGGACATAGTTGGTGTAGAGGTATCGTACTCCACGGCTTTGAGAGGGAAAAATCAAGCAATTTGCGATTTGCGTGGGAGCCCGGAAGATAACTACATGATGTTGTATCATTATTTGTACGTGTTAGAGGAGCTGAATCAGAGTACGAAAACGGCTGTGGAACTGGATGAGGTGGGAAAATTCAAGTACCTATTCATAGCTTTGGGAGCTTGCATCGATGGGTTTCAGTTCATGAGGAAATTGATTATTGTGGATGCAACTTTTCTGAAGGCCGGATTTGGTGGTGTACTAGTTTTCGCCGCAGCTCGGGATCCCAATCGTCACATTTACCCCATAGCATTCGGGGTACTCGACGGCGAGAATAATGCTAGTTGGGCCTGGTTTTTCGAGAAGCTGCAAACCGTTGCAGACAACTCTTCCGAGTTGGTATTTGTGAGTGACAGAAATGTAAGCCTCATCAATGCCATAGCTAACGTCTATCCACAGGCTCATCATGGGTTTTGCTTATGGCATTTGTCTCAAAACGTTAAAGGTAATGCTCCAAGCGCAAGCAGAGCCGTTGTCGCCGAAAAATTCCAAGAGTGCGGTAAGGCTCACACGGTGGCTGAGTTCAATATGCTTTACGAGGCGTTTAAGCAGAGATTTCCTTCAGCGGCGAAGTATGTGGAGGAAACCACCGTGCCAGAAAAATGGGCTAGATGTTTATCTCCGGTCGCTAGATACAACCTCGACACTAGCAACTTCGTGGAATCTCTAAACAAAACTTTTATGGATGCCAGGAAGTACTCTTTAATAGTCATGCTTGATACGATAGTTCGAAAGTTTTTTGATTGGTTTAACGAGCATAGGAACGAGTCTGTGTCAGAAACGAGTGCGAACAAACTGGTTCATTTGGTTGAGAACTTCTTGCACAGTATTTGGCCTGATGCTAAGAAATTATATGTGAGGGAGATAAACGGTTATGAGCTTGAATATGAGGTCATTTCAAAAAACGGAAAGCTATATTTGGTGAGCTTGGCAAACAAAACTTGCACTTGCAGGTTCTATGATATTCATATGTATCCTTGCCTCCACGCACTATCCACTTTCATCTCCTTCAAGAAAAATGGAAGGCGTGATATCCACATAGTACTTCATGAGTTGTGTTCGAAATACTATTTGACGGAGATGTGGACATTGGCTTATACCAGGTCGATCTATGTAGTGCTTGATATGTATGCGTGGATTGTCCCGGATTACATCATGGAGAAGCATATAATACCTTCGGATCCCGTCATAAAGAAAGGTCGGCGGAAAGAAAAAAGATTTCCATCAACTGGAGAAAGACGCCGAATGGGAAGGACGCAGAACAAAACCAAGCGGGGAAAGACACTACCATGGTTGTTATATCGAGAAGACTATGCCCCCATGTAGAACTTTTATGGTTTTGTTATGTAAAACTTGTTTTCGCTTAATTTGTACTATCTTATGATTTATGGGTAATATTGGTATAACTATGCATTATTGGTATTAGTTGACTTTTGAAATTAATTATGTTTAGTTATTTGAAAACCTAATCACCAGATGAAATCAACTAATTTTGTTAGAAATACATCTTATATGTTATACAAACGTAAGAATGAACAAACAACACAAAGTAAAAATATATTTGACCAAGTAGAAATATATTTGACCAACATTCCCTTATACTTAAAGAAACACAGTCTAATGTATTTCCAAGTTGTTAAGTGAAAGGTACAAAAATACCATATTCAAAGTTATTATTGCATAGAACACTGAGGTTCATATGGAAAACCAATAAAATCTACTGTAATACTAGAAAATATACGTTTTTGTTGGTGGAATACTAATTTAATTGGAAATCAAAATTTTCAAGATTTTGTAAAACTAACAACCTGGTACAACTATGTGCATTTTTTTAAAACAGGCCCAGAGTCAAAAACGCATGACACTGCTGACTTAGTCCAAATTTTTTCAAAAATTTAAAATTTAAAATTTTAATTTTATGTTTTTAGATCTCCCAAAAGATTTCCTCCACTCATTCTCAACAAACTCTCTCTCTCTCTCTACCACTTTCGACGAATTCTCTCTCTCTCTAAAGTTCGACGGTCTCATTTCTTTCTCTCTCTCTCTCTCTCTCTCTCTCTCTCTCTCCTTTTCTATTTCTTCGTTCACGATTTCTTCACAAGATCCATGGATTCTAGCTACCACTGGACTGACAATTTCGGTGTTGAACCTTACGAGGAGGAGAAGAGGCGCGGCAAGGAAATGAAGAAGCTGAAGGAGCATCACGACATGCTCGAATTCGTCGCCGCCGCCGAATACGGGATTCCCACAAAATGCCCATGTGGTGGAGACATCAAACACGATGTCTCTCCAACTCCAAAGTTTAAACGTGATCGAGATACTTTACCAGGAAGTAGGTACTTCACCTGCACCAAATTTAAGGTAAAATCTAATTGAGTTTCTCGGTTTTTTCTGGGTAATACTAGTAAACTAGGTAAAACTACTTGGATGTTCTTCGGATGTATAACTGGTAATACTAGGTAAAACTATAACATATGTGGCTGTTTTTTTTTCTAGGATGATGGACTCCACTTTCGTCAGCCATGGGTTGTCGGTGTCGAAGAAGAGATTTCGAAGCTACTTCGGAAGGTTGAAGAGCAGAGCAAGATGATTGAAGAAATGCGAAAAGAGATTCAAACCCATGCCGAAGAGATAGCCGAGCTCAAGTACATTTTGGCGTTGGAGGCCATTCCGGCACTGAGAATGTGCAGGTGTAAGTGGGGAAGGACACTACCATGGTTGTTATATGTTTTTGTTATGTAAAACTTGTTTTCGCTTAATTTGTACTATGTTATGATTTCTTGTAATACTGGTATAACTATGCATTATTGGTATTAGTTGATTTTTGAAATTAATTATGTTTTGTTATTTGAAAACCTTATCACCATATGAAATCAGCTAATTTTGTTAGAAATACATCTTATATGTTATACAAACGTAAGAATGAACAAAACATGAACTTTCATAGACAAAGTAGAAATATGAAAACATTGTTCAAGAGCCTACTTAAATGAAACATGATTCTCCTTCCGCACAAACACATTACCCTTCCGAGCCTTCACATACTCTTCAACTGTCTTCATCCTATCCTCAAGATCTCCGACCTTCTCTAATATCATACCCAGCTGATCTGTCAAGGTATGCATCGCGGCCACCACATCCCCGAGAGACTGATTCTTAGCTCCGCCTCCAGTCGCTGCTCTTTCCTCCTCCTTTTTTGCTCGCCCTTTCACATCTTCATCCTTCATATCTTCAAACTCAACGGTTAATCCATTGTGAATCAGCGCCTCCCAACTCTCCACAACAGGATCGTGCTCGTCAACATCGTCCTCCTTTTCCATGATCGAATCCAAGAACTCCTTCTCCTCAGCCGAAGCTATCAACATATTGTCAATGTCTTGTCAAGTAAAACACATTTAAACAACCAGGGTTACCAAGTTTTCATAGTTTTACCAAATCTACTAGTATTATCAAGTTTTCCTAGTTTTACCAAATCTACTAGTATTACCAAGTTTTCCTAGTTTTACAAAATCTACTAGTATTACCAAGTTTTCTTAGTTTTACCAATATCTGCATAGTCTTACACAAATCCAGATCAGCGACGTATCTTACAAATATGTCGAGCACGGTTTCGCTTTTGCTCCGGTTTTGGTGGGACAGTAGACGATGCTGCTAAAAAAATACAGCACCGCCATCTTGAGCCTATATCCACTATCATCCGTTCCCATTTCCTTGAGCTGATCTCTCACGTCTTCCCTTAAAATCTTCTTTTTATTCGAATCATCAAAATACTTTATCTTTAAGGAGGACGACCCTTTTCGCTGCCAGTTGAGAGGATAGTTGCGGCAGTTGAGTCATGAGATCATAACATGCTCTCGTAACCCATATCGGATGGGAATGCCATTCACCACAAACCATGCCTCCTTTTTCCTTTGGATCGCAGCAGTACGCAACAACAACATCCACATGGGTTGAACCATATGATTGCTCTTCGGCATGTGGAGAATGTGGCAGAACTGCGGATGCTTCTCAAACCAATCTCTTTCCGTCGGACTGAGATCCACTTCTTTAAACGTCTTCAAAACTTCTTCGACGAAGCACCGGGTTGATAGTTTTATGCTCTTGCTATACTGCTCAGGCTAAAAGTACATTCTAAGTGGTTTCATGGCTTCCGTCTCTGCCCATGCATCCTACAAGAAAGTTTTCCTAGTATTACATTACTTTTACCATTTTAAAGATAATTTTTTCTAGTGATCCTAGTATTACCATGAACTCTCCATCTCAATTCTTTTCTACTTTGCCAGATTCTTCTTAACACTAGAATTGAGGGAATTGATAAGATTGATAATAGCTTACCTCCGCCCCCGCCTCCCTCTCCGCCGCACTATCCGCCGCCGTCTCCTCCGTGTCTCTCGTCTCAGCCGTCGGATCAACAGCCGCTTCTCCCGCCGACGATTCTACCGACCCACTCTCCGCCGACGATTCTCCCGGCCCACTCTCCGCCGGCGCAGTCTTCTTCTTCTTCACCTCCCTCTTCTCCGACTTCTCCGATGCATGAGTTAGCCCTGGGCATTCGGATATCCGAACCCGATCCGATCGGATCTTTCGGATTTTCGGTTATTCGGATTTTGGATCCAAAGATCCATTCGGATATTTTGTAATCTTCGGATCGGTTCGGATCAGTTTTAATCAGATTCGGATCGGTTCGGGTATTGAAATCAAGATCCGAGATTTATCCGAAAAAATTCGGATTCGGATTATTCGGTTATATTTTAACCGAAAACAACCAAACCTGTAAAAAACCGAAAAAATCCGAAAAATCCGAAAAAATCGATATATCCGAAAACAAAATCCGAAACCATAATCGTTGCATTTGCTGTGAACCCAGAAACGATGTTACAAGATTTTGTTGCAACGGATAATGAATGCCTAGAATACTTTACCAGTTGGATGGTTGATCGAATCGAAGAAACAATCTCTTGCCGTTTCCATGGAAGAGAGGCAAAGCCGAGAAGACCCAATCTCACACTCACTTGTATCAATGTTTCTCATGGTAGATGTAAAGTACAAATGCTCAGATGAGAAAAGTAAAAGGAACTGATTTTCGTATGATTGAGGGAAGGGTAGAAGAGAAGACGCATAAAAATAATTAATGTCGACTAAGTTCCATTCAAAGATCCAAACTTTCAAAGATCCAAACTTTCAAACAACAAACTTCAAATGATAAGTGAGTCACATAGGGCTCAACCCGACAAAAAATATGTTCATTGTAGCCTTGTTGCCTTTAAAGAAAACGCCATTGAAGATCTGCATCAGACATTCAAAATTCAAGCATCAATGTCGAGCTATAATAAACAGAAGCAGATTCAACTTTCTAGCTCATGAACAGCTGCCCTACTAATACTCATGTCACTCGTTGTAAGTAAAGAATGCTTCCAGTGTCAAGCCATAACAAAGATAAATCATAAGTAACATGGCAACAAAATCGAAGAAAAATGTACACAGGACCTCCTACTTATCATAGATACCAATACTTGCTACTTAACAGATGGGTTTATACTTCAACAATCCGTTGGCACAGAGAAGTAAACATTGTTTCCAATCTGTTATGATTCAGAATGACTATTACCCAATCATGCTATAGCAATTGCAATTCGAAGAAACCATGACTGTGATTACTTACAGTGATTGAAAAACTGAGAAGTGAGAATTATTCAGCTTCTTGTATTGGTGGAGTATCAAAATCTAAACATGTACATAAGAGAAAAAGAAGTTAGAACACATAAACTGATATAACAAGAATATACTAAATGAAAAGATTACCTCTCTTAAGCTTATCTTCATATTCAAATTCAGAGATTATTTGTTCTTTTGTAATCATACTTCTTTCACCATTGAACCGAATGTCTTGCTTCATCCACTGCTCCGTACACATCAAAACCTCAACCATATAATGAGTTAGACAACTCCTAGCTGGAGTTATGATTCGACCACTAGTACTAAAAGCACTTTCAGAAGCAACAGAAGACACTTGCATTGCAAGAACATCTTTTGCCATTTCAGATAGTATAGGAAACTTGGCACTGCTGTGCTTCCACCAACCCAGTACATCATACTCTGTTCCAACCATGGTGTTTGAATCCTCAACACCTTCCTTCATATATCTATCCAATTCATCTTTTGTATCATGAACTCTAGTTTCAGCAACCATCTCCTTGTATATCGAATCCATCCTTTCATATCCTAAACCCAAATCATCTTCCACCACTTCCATTCTGTCCTGTGATTGGCCTGATGATTGTGGTTGATTAGACTGTGAAGATTGCGTATTTGGCCCTTTTGTATATCGAGCATTGTACTCATCAAACATGGCACGCATCACAATAAGGACTGACTGACTCATATCATGTGCATCAAAACTTTCTTCCCCATACAGTCTAGCAAAACACATATTAGCAAACCCCATTTTTTTCCTTGGATCAAAGACTGAAGCTATAATCAACATCTTATTTAATCCCTGCATCCCATCCCAATACTTGTCAAACTTAGTCAACATCACATCAGCCTTAGTCTTCAACTCTTTGTCTAAACTATTACTGATGTTCATCAGATCTTTTTCTATAGTCACTATCTCACCATAGCATTTAAAAGAATTCAGAGGAGTAGAAGCTGAGACAATCAAAGTGGAGTCATAGAAGATGACTAGAAAACGGACTATAACCTCTCAACAGCATCCCAATCATTTGAAGAAGGAGGTCCATTCCTTTTTTTCCCATTCTCAAACTCATTGAAGTAGTCATTATATAACTTGTCTTCTTTCTCCATTTTGTCGAATGCTAATCTGTATTTAAGGGCCTTAAACAACATAGTGTAAGTGGAATTCCAGCGGGTTTTGACATCCAATGGTAAACTGCCTCTTTTCTTCTTACCAGAATCAACTCTCAGTTCAAAAGAACTCAACCTAGTTGTATTTGATCTAACATACAAAATCCCATTACGAATTGCAGCAACACTAGCATCTATGTCAGCTAAACCATCTTTGACAATCAAGTTAATGATGTGAGCACAACATCTAACATGCATATAATTTCCATCTAACACAAAGGCTTCATGATTTATCAAAGAAAACCCAGTGTGAAACCTCTTAAGAGCAGAAGTATTAGCCGTTGCATTGTCAACAGTGATGGAAAATACCTTCTGTAAACCCCAGTCAGCTAAGCAATCTAAAAGAACAGTTGAGATTGTCAGACCTTTGTGATCCGTGATGTGCTTAAACCCAATAATAAACTTCTTTAACCTCCAAAATGCATCGATGAAGTGCACTGTGATCACCATATAACTTGCTCCTGTTCAATCAAATAGTGAACAAGTAAGTACATGATGATAATTAAGTTATAAAATGAAACATTTAAGACAAATTAGCATTACCTGTAGGTTGAGCAACCCATATATCTGTTGTAAGTGAAACTCTTTGCTTGTTAGCCATAAACAAATCCCTGAGAGATCTTTTCCTAGCCACATACATCTCAACAATGTTTCTTGTAGCCGGTCTTCTTGAATGAGGCTTGTAGAGATGCACCTTATCGCAGAAGTATTTCCAAGCCATGCTTTCAACAAATGAAAGTGGCAATTCCCCAATCACAAGCATCTCATCACAAGCCTCCTTGAATACTTCTTCAGACACTTTGGCAATACTCAGACCGCCACTCTGATTTAAAACAGACTGACTTTTACCATGGTTCTGAGTCTGATGACCATCCGTCCATGCTTTGAACTGCTTGCAGATTGCTATATGGTTTTTGAGATTCGAAGTCCCGTTTGCTGTAAAACATGAAAAAAGCTTCTGACAGTAGTTGCATTTGCATTTGTCACGGTTTTCTTTTGTTCTTGTGAAATGATTCCAAACGCCAGACCTTGTATCAAGTAACTTCTTCGGCTTTGGTGGCTGAGAACTAGTAGCTTCAGGGACTTCCTTTCTTTTACCACGGCTAGCAGTAGTCCTAATCTCTTCTTCTTGTTCTTCTTCGTGAAGTTCATGAGCATTCTCTGCGTTAGTGTTTTCTGGAGTTGGTTCAGATGATGAATCCATCTACAGATACAAGAAAGATACTACATGAGAAGCTAACAAAGAACAGAAACTGTTAGAGTCTAAGAGTAGCTATTAGCTAACAAACAAGTACATAATCTAACAAAGAACAGAAGCTAACAAAAAAAGTATCCAGAGCTAAAGCAAAACAGTAATCAAATCAAACTAAAAAAATTCAAAGTTTCCCCTGGCATTGTAGTCTCGGCCATTGAAAGAGAATGTGAGTGAGCATAGTGAAAGAAGAAACTCGACTAGTTGTATTGACCTTTATCTCTTCTAGTCCAAGTGGGTTAAAAGCGGTTTGGAGGAAAACGAAGAACAATGAATTCAAAACCCAACAAAGCATCCAACGAAGAACAATAAAGTCGAATTAGAGGAAGAAGAAGAAGACAACATACCTGAGATCGAATTCTCGATGTCTCAGAAGTCGGAGGGCAATTTCTGTCAAGGGATTCCAGATTGAGATTAGGGTTTAGTCTTTAGAAAATGGGAAAAATCGACGAAATCTAAACTGGGAAGTGGGAAGCTCAAGAGACACTCTGATCTAAGCGACATAATCAGATTGTTCGGTTTTTTCGGATTATACTTCGGATTTCGGTTATTAACCGAACCGAACCGATACCCGAAGTTACCCAGACTAAAAATCCAATCGGATATGTTCACAGATCCGAACCCGAACCGAACCGAATTTTTCGGATCGGTTTCCGATTTTTTTTCCGGATCTGGATAATATGCCCAGGCCTAGCATGAGTCATCGATCTCGTCATCCTCGCACGCCTCGTTTCCACCATCGAACTCGAATCGATTTCACTCACTCTGTAAGAAGGAGAAGAGGAAGTAAATCGACAAAAATTTCGAAAAATTAGGGATTTAGGTAAGTTTTTTTCTTCTTCTAATATCTCGGGTATAACCTGACTGTGATCCATTATTTCGGGTTAACCCTAATATAAACCATAAATTTGAGGAATGTGGTCTGGTTTTTCCATAAATTCCTTTTTCTAATTAAAAAAAATTCAAAACTAATTTCCACGTAAGACGAAGATTTTAGCTCAATTTTTCACCAAGCAATAGTTTTCACACTACTCTGCATTTCTGTGCAAAATCAATTTGCTAAGCTTTGGGTCTCTCTCTCTGATGAAACCAAGAATCTCTTAGGGCTTTCTCGTCTTTCTCTCATTCCACGGAGAGGGCCTGCTAAGCTTTGGGTCTCTTCTGAAATTAACCTGAAATCTGAGTCTAAGTCGAACTCAGATTCTCCCATGTTGACCTCTCCTTGCTCTTCTTCGTCTCTCCTCTGCCATCGCCCAGCGCTCTCCATCTCGCGTTCCAAGTTTAGGGTTCCGTGTCGAACTGTCTTCTCTCCTACTCTAACCCAGATTTCCCCTATTACTGCTTCACCTTCCAAGACCACCAAACACGTACGGTTCTAATTTGTTTCTTCTCTGTTTATTCAAGTATGAAACTCTGAATTGACCAGGAGTTGGGTTGTGTTTGAATTGTGATGAATTTTGTTAAAGGTTTGCTTGGATTACGAATATCTTAGAATTGTTTCTTTTTGATGTTTAGTAAATCTTGTGATTTCTTCTGCTTTCCAGATGAAGAATCGATATCTTGTATTAAAGTTTGAATCTTGTGATTACTTCTGCTTTCCAGATGAAGAATCGATATCTTGTCTTCAGTGTATTGAACTATGGTGCTACTTTATGCAGAAATGGAAGATTTTGTGCTTTAGAAATGAGGATTCTGCTCCTCCCGAGAATCCGGAGCAATTCGTGCCAGAGGAATTAGGTAAACCAGATCAAGAGTATCCATGTACATATAAAAAAGATTGGAAGACAACTCTTCAAAAGGTAATAGATCCCTTAGTTATAAGCCGATGCTTTTACACCTGAAGAAGAAGTACTTTTTGTCTCTGTTTTAGTCTGGCAAACCAATTTTTATATTTGGGTCTAGGCTCTAAGTTTTGGACTGCAGCAGAATCTTTCGCAGTGAATTGTTATGTATATATCTATCATCCACTGTTTTCTTTGTTTACTCATGTTTGCTTCAAAACAATTCTAGCGTTCTTTTGATCTGAAAATTGATGAGTTTCTATGAGCTCTCATTTTACTGAATGTGATGGGAGAAATGAGAGTGAGGCAAAGTCTGAAAAGTGCTTTAATATTTTGTGTTCAAAGTATATTAAAAAAAATCACTTTGTTTCCATTGGGCTTCAGGCTGCAGATGCAGTGTTGAAAGCCATTGGAACTCGTTGGAAGGTACCATGGACTGCAGAGACCATTGTGCAGGTACCTTGATCTTACTCAACTGCTTCTGTAATGAATGGTTTGATATGGGTGGTTTTATAATAAGTTATTATGGTTAGCTTAAGATGTGATTTTTGAAAGTAGAGACATTTAAACGTGGGCTATATATCCCGGACTAAAAACCATGTACCACTTCTTGCCTCTTGCAGCCTGTATTAATAAAATCTTGGTTGTTGAAAGGGGATAGCTTTGAATTACTAGTACTATAGATGCATTGGGTAGATGGAAAACTAACGGTCATGAGAAAAGAGTTATATACCAAACTATTCAATATCACCCGTTGCACCCTGATCATTTTCTTGGTTAATCGTGCGACCATCTATCATGCTCTACATAAACATTTTCAGGTAATGCTTTTATGGGTAGCGGCCTTCTGGTTCATTGGATCATGGATGATCCCTTTCATGGCGCATATATCAGGTTTCCACAAAGACTCCCTCACATTTAGAGGCCAAGCTTTGTTCAGTCTGATAACCGATTTAACAGAAGGACTAGCCGGGATTGCTATCCTCCATCGTTGCCTCTCCATTTTCCGTCCACTTGCAAGCGATTGGTTTCGCTTTACCCTCAAAGGAAACTGGCAACTAGACGTTATCATAGGCTGTTTCATGTTCCCCTTCGTTAACCGTCTCTCCCAATTAAACCTCAACCTCTTGCCACTCCCACCAACTTCAAGTCCGGTCTCGCTCTCAAGTGTGGAGCAGTCGATAATGGCTAGAGACCCAGTGGCAATGGCGCTGTATGCAGTTGTGGTATCGGTTTGTGCACCGGTTTGGGAAGAGATAGTGTTCAGAGGGTTCTTGTTGCCGTCTCTGACTAGGTACATGCCGGTTTGGTGTGCGATTCTTGTGAGTTCGGTTGCGTTTGCTTTGGCGCATTTCAATGTGCAGAGGATGTTGCCGTTGGTGTTCCTTGGAGTGGTTTTGGGTTTGATATTCGCTAGGTCAAGGAACTTGTTACCTTCGATGCTGTTGCATAGCTTGTGGAATGGCTTTGTGTTCATGGAACTGATGCGATGATGATGACGATCACTATCTGATGTAGGTGTTTTTTTCTCCTTATTCTTGTAATTGATTCATGTTATGATTTTAGTTTTAAAAACAAGAAAGATTAAATAGACAGTTCCAACTGTAAAAAGAAGAAATAATTCTAAATTGTCCAAAGGAAAACAAGATGACCAGGTTACCAAAAAACACTTGCAAAAATCCACGTTCAAGTGTAATGTTGATGCATCTTTGAATGAATAATCTGAGGTTTGTGGATGTGAAATGGTATGGACCGTATGGTTCGAAAGCGTATCCGCAAATAAAAAGTTATGTTTTGAGTTAAACACAAGAAAATAGATTGTCAAATGTGCATAATTTATGGTGTATCTTTTTCTATTTCGTCTAGAACAATGACAAACATGTTTGTGGATACAACAAAAAAATCTTCATTTTCAAGTAAATCTTTATCTTAAAGTTACGATTAAGATGTGTAAAAATTTAGTTTGATTTCGTCTTTTGAAATTTCTCTTTCAAGCTTTCCAAACGATTAATGGACTAAACTTCCATCTTGATGGATATGGAGCAAATGAGATAAGAAAACGACATTCACATAATATATATAGGTAAGATATGTGAATCAAGTAAAAAGAAAAACAAGAAGTGGATGTCTTTTAGCATCTAAGTCTTAGTGCAAGTAAAATGTCTTTTAGCATATAAGTCTCATGATACTTCATCGCAGCCATCGCTATTTAATACGAGTTGTTTGTTCTCTTGGGTGTCTAGACACTGCTAAACTCTGAAATATTATACGGTTTTCCAACAATAATTTGTCCTTCTCTCAGCAATTCGTCCAAAACCACCATTGAAAGAACTGGCTATACATTTCGGGTTTGATAGAAAATGTCGAGAAGTAGTTAAAATTGTGTACATTATAGTGTATATATACATCGTACTCATCGAAACTCGTTCAACCACCAAGTGGATTTTTGGTCTAGTGGTTCTTTATGAATATAATGTTGGAAGTGAGTTTAGCACTCTGCGATTTACCCTGATTTGAACCGAGATCGGCCCAATTGACCCTAGTCTACGACAGTTCGGACACGGAAAAGATAAAGCCCATGATCGCGTTTGCCAGCCTACTAGCCCATTAAAGCCCAACTCGTCATGATCGGTACCGCCCTCCGAGATCTACGGAATATTTTCTTATCTCGGAGGAAAAATGAATCTTCCTTTTCCTAATGGAACTAGGAAAATAAAATTACCTAGATTTTCGCCGACTCAATATCTTATAAATAAAGGAGGGTATCGCCTCATTCAAGTGGATACATCATTATCTGCGAGACCTAAGAGATTAAGAGCTCAAACTTAATTGTTTCTAATCTTCTTGTTCTCAGCTTTCTCTGATCTAAACGATCTTGTAACTCCGCCGAGTTTAATCTAATAAAACGAGATTCCGATCAAAGTTGTTTATTTTACCCATTTTTGTGTGATATCCGTATCATTCAATTTGCGCCATCTGTGGGGAATTTTAAAACAAAACTTACGGATCTCGGTTGATAAGCTCGTCGATGGCAGAATTACCAAACAACTCGGTACTCGGTGACGACGACAACATCAACCATAACCAGAAAAATGGGGTCGATGACCCTAACCCGATTGTCTAAACTACCGGACTTCCACCACCAGCTCCACTAAATACCGTTGCCACATCGACAGCTCAACTCGGTACTCGGTGACGACGACAACACCAACCGTAACTACAACAATGGGATCGATGACCTTAACCCGATTGTCTAAACTACCTGGCTTCCACCACCAGCTCCAGTAAATACCGCTGCCACATCGACAACTCAACTCGATCAACTCTCTCTTGCAGGCTATGGCCATGCAACTTAAAGAACTCACCAAGAAGAATAACAAAAGATTCGACGCGCTGGTCGCGGCTCAAGCATAATTCAAATAGCAGATCGGCGAGCTCCGACAGAGTCAAACACCTCTCCGACCTGAGGACGAGACACCCAACACACTCTGCCAAGCTCTGTTTGCTGAACTACCACAAAACCAAAGCACAACAATACGACCTCTGACCCAAAGGTCCATCAGGAGCAGAGCGGTACAAACACTCACCGATCAGGCGTTCCGAGATCGGGAGATCGAAGGCGTCAAGGCACAACTTCGGGACATGAACTCCAAGTTCCATAAACCAACTAGTTCGATGCCCGATATTGACCATGTGATCCAGGAGACTCAGAAGACTCCGTTCACACAACACATCATCAATACCCCAGTCCGGCGAATGGAGAAGATCAAAATCAAACCATATGAAGGGAATTCCGACCCCCATTATTTCATGACCTCTTTCGGCATCATGATGAATAACTTTCAAATCCACGCTGAGGAAGAAAAAGAAGCTGTGAAGTGCCAACTCTTCGTGGAGAACCTCGGCAGGATTGCTGATAACATCGTATTGTTACCCGTTTTACCGCCTATTTTAGAACACTTTAATTATTGTTTCACTCGCTTTATTATGTTTTTATTACGGTTTCACATATTTGTGTTTTCAAGACTCTTTTCAGGTTACATAGGGAAAAACATTGCAAATTGGAGAAAAATCAGATTTTCAGCTCAAAGTCAAACTGTCAGAAGTTCAACTTCCAAAGAGATTCTTCTCATTGTTTGATCCAGCCCAATTTTGGAGATATTCAAGAAGGACCAGCTACCTTTCCATTCCAACTTATTTGAGGACGATCCAACGGTTCAATCAAAATATGCATTGAAGATCTTGAAGTCCCATTTCACCATGGGCAGAAGCCTTCCACCCAGGCCAAGGAGTGGTTCACCGCGTTCAGAGACCATGGACCCGCGTTCAGAGACCATGGACCCGCGGCCACCTCCTGTTTCGTCCCAGAAGCCCATTTGCAAGCCCGTTCGAATTTCGACAAGTCTAAACCCTAAAGACCACGAAAATAAGAGATAAAAACTCTGAGATAAGCCTTCGTTTGGAGAGACTCGAAGCAATGGTCAACCAAACCATCGACGCCCAAGCTAAGTCCGATGCTGCCTTGAATGAGAAGATAGATGCTATCTCAACCGAGTTCCATAGAAAATTTGATGATCTTGCTATCCACGTGAAAGCCCCTGAGGAGCAGACCCTAAAAGACGTTGCAACACTCAAGAGAGGATGGGACTCGTTGAAGAAGAACAAGGCAAGCAAAATTTTGATATTCGAAAAGCTAATGATGGAATACACACCTTGAACTACAAGCTTGAAGATTTGGACGACTCCATTAATGAGGACAGAAACAACGCCTACGACAACACCCTGGAGCTATGAGAAGGAGTAGGAGAAGTAAGTACAAGTCACAAGAGCTCGATATTGCACTAGATCGACTCATTTATGCCATTGATGAAGTGGAAGAGAAGGTGGACAAAATTTCTAAAAATCATGAGGAGCATGATGCCACATGTGGTGCTACTGTTCTTAATCTAGAGGAGAAGCCAAATGATCCATAAGAACCAGAAAACAACATTGAAGGAGAAGAAGACGACGACCCGAAAAACCTTCACTGCGGTCGCGTGCTTTTTGCCTGCGGCCAAACCTCCTTCCACCGCGGTCGCGAGCTTTTTGCCTGCGGCCAAACCTCCTTCCACCGCGGGCGCATGCTCTCCGCCCGTGGCCGACCACCTTTCCACCGCGGTCACCTCACGTCGACCCGCGGTGAGCTCCTGCTCACCTAGAGATGTCATATTGGGCTTTGATCCGCGGGCTCGGCCCAAGTAGAACCGTGGCGAAGCGGGCTTGGGCTCAAGAGATTTTGTCCAAAATAAAGCGGCCTAGCGGGCTTGACCCATGCGGAAGTCGGTTTACGCGGGTACATGGGTTTGCGGTCCAAACCACATAAATTGAACTTTTATTGTAGAAATTGAAAACCATCTTCTTCCCCCTCATACAAACTCTTCTCTCGCCGATAATGAAGAACACCTGTTGAATCTCTCTTCTTCTGTCTCTCTCTCGTAGCCTCAGATTGATCTTCGACAGAAAATTCGGATGGGTAAGAGTTTTTAGCCACCAGATTTGTCTCATTGTTTCTGGGTTTCAAGTTGTTTTCGATGTTTCGCTAAATGTATCTTATTTTCAGTCAGTGAATCTAAGGGTTTTGTCTTGATTTGGTGTGTATCACAGGACTGGAATTTAATTTCCAAGAAATGCTTGTCAGAGGAGCAGCCTTGGATTTGGTCGGAGTGCCCTTGCCGGAAGAAACTGATATGAGCCAAAGATCTAGCTTTAGCTCGCGTAATCGGAACCGGTATAATCTGACGTTATTATGAAAGTAAGAAGAGATAATTAAACGTAAGCTTCCTCTTAACCCTAATTCTCTCTTGGAGATTAAGGTTAATTCTTGGAAGTTGATTTCTTATTCATCATAAGAAATCTTTATATAGGAATACAACTTAAAGCTAAAACGAAAACACTTAAACCTAATTAAAAAGGAAAATATCAAAACCAATTGCGAAAAGGAAAATCACCAAAATTCTTATTCTAAACCATATATCGTATCATTACTCTCCTCCTCGTCTAGAAACTTGTCCTCAAGCTCCAATTCTGGATATTCCTAAAGCTTCTAGCTTGCTTCTCTGCGTCCTCCCACATATTCCACCAAGTTCTCTTCTTCGACCAGTTCGTCCTCTTGATGTTCTCCGTCCATGACCGTCGTTATGTAAAAAAGGATCGGGTTACAATTGAAACAAAGTCTTTTAGCTCGTCGCTCTACCATTTTTGATGTGGTCAACTTCTTCTAGTACTGCTTTTTCGGAGTATGTTTTTCTTGCTCTTGTTGAGGCAGCAGTGCTTCCTTCTCATGTCCGTTGTTCTCTGGCATTTTTGCCCAATTCTTTTGGACTAAGTGTCTAGCTAGTGGAGCCATATGTCCTCCAATCATTCATACCCGTTTATCGCCATAAATTTTGTATTCATTATCCCAAGCATACTCCATTGCTTCAAAAATCATCTCGGGACGAAGATACTCCACCTCTTTTCGCAAAATATATGTTAAGCCCGCACAAAATTACCACAATTGTTTGTCGCCAGTTAGCCTGGTTTATCGCCCTAGACACTCTTCGAATTGATTACAGTACTCATCTACAGTTCCAATATGTCGTAGATTAGATAATCCCCCCCACCGGATTGACTGCATCAGCTTTCCCGAAATGGCTTTTGCATATTCGTTTGAACTCTGCCCACCCTAACCGATGAGTGATCAACCGACGCAGATTGTTGTTCCAATGGTACGCTTGTCCCTTTAGCACGAATGTTGCTTGTCGTACCTTAGCATCATCATTACGAACCCCTTGATCATCAAAGTAGTCATCGCACTTTTGTAACCATTCGACCGCATTAGTTGTCCCATCATACATAGGAAACTCCATCTTTGAGGGAGGTGCCATCCATGAGCTTGAATGGCCATCGCCACCACTTTTTGGGTCATAACCACCGTCCCATCAGATGCCATATGTTCCTCTGGCATCTCGTCTCAAGTGTTCAGTTTGGAATTCCTCGGTTATAGCTCCGATCGGTCTGATGGTCCAGTCACCTCCTCCGTCTATACGACGGTGTCCGCATTCCTGGCCTATGGAACGTAGCGGCCATGACCCACCATAGTATACATATTGCCGCTCATTTCCAACCAATCTATTACTTGCTGGAAAATATTTCGGTGCACCCCTCTGAGTGAACGTCACACCTCTGCCTCCTGGTGGTAAGATGTCGTTGTGATCACCTTTGGACATTGGTGTCACACTCTTTTCACCTATCACGTCTGTATGCTCACTGGTACTAGTAAGTGTCGCTGGATCTGCAATTTTATTGGCTTCTGCTGCCTCTAGTTTGTTGCGCAACACCACATGCTTTTCTTGGAGTCGTACGATTGCCTCCTGGTTCTGCTCGCCCGTCTCCTTTTGAACAGCCGCAATTGCATCTATTGCCTCTTGCTGAGCTGACGTATTCTCTTGAAGAGCCCCAAGCGAAAGTTGCATATGATCCAGCTTTTTAATCATCTCTTGTATCATCTCCATCAGTTGCGCTTGTTGTGTTGCAATTAAGTTGACGTCTCCCATCGAATCGATTGTCTTTGATACCAAACTGATATGAGCCAAATATCTAGCTTTAACTCGCGTAATCGGACCGGTATAATCTGACGTTAATGGAAAAGTAAGAAGAGAGAATTAAACGTAAGCTTTCTCTTAACCTTAATTTTCTCTTGGAGATTAAGGTAAATTTTTGGAAATTGATTTCTTATTCATCATAAAAATTCTTTTTATAGGAAAACAACTTAAAGATAAAAAGAAAACACTTAAACCTAATTAAAAAGGAAAATATCAAAACCAATTGCGAAATGAAAAATCACCAAAATTCTTAGTCTAAACCATATATCGTATCAAAAACTTTCTTGGCTGCAAAAGAATATGATGGAGAGAACATGTGGAGTAGGCAATACAGTGTGCTTATATCCCTTCATCGACTATTAACTGTAGTCAATCTCATGATGTTTTTTGTCCAATCTCATGAGTGGGAGGTTGCTATTCAATCCTATATCATTTACGTCTACATCTTCACCTTATAGTTTGTATTTGATTATTTGTAAACTACTCAAGACCTATACATTTCGTGATTATAAGAAAATGGCAAACAAGGTTGTAACATTTCGATTTCTGGTATATGCGGAGAGGCTTATAAGAATTGATTTGGTTACCTATGTCACCAAAGTGTACTTATCGTTTCGGTCAATTATCTAGAGAGAACTCCAGAATCAAGCGTGCTTGAGATGAAGCAATTTAAGGATGGGTGACCTGCCGGTAAGTGATTCGCGGTACCGTGTGAGTGAGGACAAAACACGGAAAAAGATCACGTGGTGATTTGTAGGGTCAGTAAACAAGACTTGCTAGCCTCCCGAACTAGCACACCGGCCGTCGGACAAGGGTGGGGTCCACATACCGAGAGAGGGCGTGGGGCCCACAGGTAGGGGCGGTTGGGGCTTTATAAGTGGTATCAGCGCCGAACCCAAAAACGTGTGTGGAGTCATGTAGGCTCACACCGTCAAGGGTAACGGTCCTGGTGCGCAACGAGGACGTTGCGCTCTGTGAGTGGGGGTGATTGTAACATCTTGATTTCTGGTATATGCGGAGAGGCTTATAAGAATTGATTTGGCTACCTATGTCACCAAAGTGCACTTATCTTTTTGGTCAATTGTCTAGAGAGAACTCCAGAGTTAAGCGTGCTTGAGCTGGAGCAATTTAAGGATGTGTGACCTGCCGGGAAGTGATTAACGGTACTGTGTGAGTGAGGACAAAACATGGGAAAAGATCACGTGGTGATTTGTAGGGTCAGTAAACAAGACTTGCTAGCCTCCCGAACTAGCACACCGGCCGTCGGACAAGGGTGGGGCCCACAGACCGAGAGAGGGCATGGGGCCCACATGTAGGGGCGGTCGGTGCTTTATAAGTGGTATCAGCGCCGAACCCAAAAACGTGTGTGGAGTCATGTGGGCTCAGACCGTCAAGGGTAACGGTCCTGGTGCGCAACGAGGACGTTGCACTCTGTGAGTGGGGGTGATTGTAACATCACGATTTCTGGTATATGCGGAGAGACTTATAAGAATTGATTTGGCTATCTATGTCACCAAAGTGCACTTATCTTTTCGGTCAATTGTCTAGAGAGAACTCCAGAGTTAATCGTGCTTGAGCTGGAGCAATTTAAGGATGTGTGACCTGCCGAGAAGTGATTAACGGGACTGTGTGAGTGAGGACAAAACATGGGAAAAGATCACGTGGTGATTTGTAGGGTCAGTAAACAAGACTTGCTAGCTTCCCGAACTAGCACACCGGCCGTCGGACAAGGGTGGGGCCCACAGACCGAGAGAGGGCGTGGGGCCCACATGTAGGGGCGGTCGGTGCTTTATAAGTGGTATCAGCGCCGAACCCAATAACGTGTGTGGAGTCATGTGGGCTCACACCGTCAAGGGTAACGGTCCTGGTGCGCAACTAGGACGTTGCACTCTGTGAGTGGGGGTGATTGTAACATCCCGATTTCTGGTATATGCGAAGAAACTTATAAGAATTGATTTGGCTACCCATGTCACCAAAGTGCACTTATCTTTTTAGTTAATTGTTTAGAGAGAACTACAGAGTTAAACGTGCTAGAGCTGGAGCAATTTAAGGATGGGTGACTGATAAATCATGATTTTTACCCCTTTTAAGCCATGATATAAGTCTGTTTTATAGAGTCTTTCTAGTATTTTGGAGTCTTTTAGAGTCTTTTACAGGTTTTAGCACGTTTGGAGCATAATTGGAGACATTGGAGCATTCTGGAGAATTTTAGAGCAAAGCTGAAGTTCGTGTTGCTGAGTTCCCGATTTCACATCAAGCATCGATCGATACCTCCTTGGTATCGATCGACACTCATCGCAGCAGACACGAACCGCCACTTTAATGAAGAGTTGAAGAATTGCAACTTAGTCCAAAAGTCTTTAATAATTACAAGAAGCCCCAAAACGTGATTTATGTTATTTAATAGGATTTTATAGCCACTTTGTTGGCTACGCTTTATTTTATTCTGGATTTGCGAGAGAGCTTTTCAAGGGAGACAAGTCTGAAACTCTGTTCGTCGAGAGAAGATTTCAAACCTTTTTGTTACTCTTTCTTATTTTCTATTGAGCATTTATTCAAACATGTGTATTGATTCAATTTCCATGCCTGAGTAGATATCTTGTTAGGTTTAGGGATTCTCATAAGGGACTTCTTTGAATGCTAGGTTGATTAGTTATTTAGGGTTCATAATCTGAATTAGTTCTTCGCCTTAAGTTGTTCTCAAAGCTAATTCTGGATTGATCACCTAGAACTTAGATCTTAGGATAATTGATTAGGCACGACAGTGCGATTAATTACCTGATAGAACTTAGGGTGAGCAAATTGATTATTCGCAAAGAGATTTGGTTTAATTGATTTGTGAACATATCAAACCTGGAATTAAGGCTGATTTGGGATTTGCAAAGAAATTTGGAACATATCAAAGAAATTTGCAAAGAAATTTTGGATTCTGAAGTTTAGATTTAGATAGTTTTCGCAACGATAGTTGGTTAATTATACTTTAGTGATTTGAGTTCGAGAACCGTGCGTAACCTGAACCCTGATTAGTTAGTTTATTATGCATTCATTGATTTCCTGAGAAATATCCCTGAACCTATCTCTTTCCCATCGATTTACAACTCGTTTACTGCTTATTGCTTTTTGTTTAATCTGAATTGCTTAGCTTGATTTGATAACTATATAATCTATTGTGCGATTTCTCTGAGTTCTTGTGTTCGACCCCTGATATACTGCAGCAACTGCTTTAGTACTGTTTAGGGTATTAATTTGAGCATATCAAATTTGGCGCCATTGCCGGGGACTCAATTCGCCATTAGATTTTAGCTGTCGAGTTTCGGCTAAGCCCGTTGGTATTGATCGATACTACCTAGTATCGGTCGATACTCGTCGTTTTCCTTTTGTTGATATCGGTCCACACCACTTGGTATCGATCGATACTCATCGCGTCTTTGTTACTAACGTTCTTTATTTTTGTGTTTAAGGTGCATGCCTAATTAATAAGAACCTCCTAAGATCGGCACAAAGAAGCTGGATTTCGACTTGGATAGAGACAGAAACTTGCGGAATAGTTTCTGGTTTTGAGAGAGAGAGACGGTGAAGATGTTGTAGACACAACGAACCGCTCATAAGAGATAAACGAGAGATGATAAAGATGTTGCACAAGGCAACGAATCACTCTCAAAGAGACTAGAGATTTTCGTGGCTGGATTTTGATAAGAGAAAGTTTATTTGGTAAATGTTTGATGATCCATTCCAGGATGAGTTGCCACAAAGAAAACAAAGAGTTTAAATAGAAAAACAATAAGGAAAAACCCTCAAACAAATGGGCCTTGTTACAAAAACGAAAATAGAAATAGATGGGCCTTGCTTTCTTCATGTCACCCACGAAATTGTTGTTGCTGGGCCAAGGCATGATCACAACAAGATGGGATTGATGAAATGTGAACCCACTTGCCTCATTAAAACCTTCCTTGGAAAACACATTGGGATAAAACCAAAGGTAAGGGAAAAAGAGTGCAAATGGGTCACATACACATTTGTGTAATCATCTTGTGCTTGATTAAAAATCAGAAAGATTTTAATCACATCTTTTTCCAACAGCTTAGCTTTAGCTCTCTTCATCGCACACAAGTTTCCATCGGCTACGAGCTGCTTCCTCTCGGCTACAAGCTTTGATTCCGGTGGCTTCTTCTTTATACTGCTCAGTATCACATCATCCTCCCCCAGTTGAAAAGGATTTGTCCTCAAATCAGGACCATCTGCACGCAAACAAGCCAAGTTAGAATTCTTAAAGATTAAAATGAAAGTATACTCACCTTGCAAGCTTGTTTTGTAGGTTTTGGAGTTGATCTGTGCAGGGATATGAAATGGTTCGTCCTTCATAGCATCAGCATAGGCAGGTTCCACAAGCTTCAAAGGTTCCTCAGTTCTTATTCTTCCTCCATGGCTGATTTGATCTCCTTTGGCTCCGATTTGTGATTTGTGAAGCAAAACATAATCTGCTTGTCCAAACAACCAAACAACACAATCATTAGTTATAAAATATGCACTTAGTTGAGGAATCTTACCTGCCTCAAACGAGAGTAAACGATTCTGATGCTCCTTTAGCTCAACAGGCTTCATTTCGAAGGTAAGGCCATGTTGTAGGGTTTTTAAAGGAAGTATGTCAAATACTTGTCCAAATCGAATTATGTTTCGACCAGAATCTTTAAAATGGTCACTTGGTCGATGAAAAACATTTCCCTCAGTGGAAATTCGAAGTTTTTGATGCTTCTTTAGCTCAACAGGCTTCATTTCGAAGGTAAGGACATCAGATGGGATTTTCAAAGGAAGTATGTCAAATACTTGTCCAAATCGAATTATGTTTCGACCAGTATTTTCAAAAAGGTCAGTTGGTCGATAAATATCATTTCCCTCAGTAGAAATTCGAAGTTTTTGCTCATCCCTCAGCCTTTGCAAGTAATTCACCATTTTGCACTCGGGGAGAAAGGATCGATAGATCGAATTTTTTTGACATGTTTTAAGCTGATTTTCTTCTTCACGGATGGGTGCTAGCTCCTTTGGATCATCTCTTGCGTCAGCCTTCACAACAGAGATAGAGTGAGTAGGCAAAATTTCTTTGCTTTGCACGCTTTTATTCTGAACCGTAAGACTATTGCTTGAAATCTGTTTCAGCTCATCACACACGTTAATCTCCTTATTTCCAGAATGAGTAGAGTTCAAACTCGTTTTTCCTGTATCATGAGCAAACATATCAGTTTTATAAAGTGAAACTGAGTTTAGACACTTACCTTGCTCATTGCTGCTCGTTTTAAAGTTGTTGTGCGGTTCTGATTTTTCTTTTTGTTTACACAACATGTATTGGCTGAGAACGCTCTTCTTCTCCACTGTTTTTAGCACATCTTTCTTCTGTTTTGGCTGAGAGAACAGTGTGGAAACGTAACCCTTTGGCTGTTTCAGCTTGTCACTCATATGTTCTCTCGACTTGCTTCTCCATGGTTCGCTCTTCGGTTCTTCCTTTGCACGTGCCTGCTGTTGCATTTTTGCTTCAAACCATTGGTTCCTGGCTTTTAATCTTTTACACATCGTGCGAGCTTTCTCAGCTAGCTCAGCCTCAAGTTGCGATGAAGATGTTACTTCGCAGCAACGAATCGCATCCATTCCAGGATGAGTTGCCACAAAGAAAACAAAGAGTTTAAATAGAAAACAACAAGGAAAAACCCTAAAACAAATGGGCTTGTTACAAAAACGAAAATAGAAATAGATGGGCATTGCTTTCTTCATGTCACCCACGAAATTGTTGTTGCTGGGCCAAGGCATGATCACAACAAGATGGGATTGATGAAATGTGAACCCACTTGCCTCATTAAAAACTTTCCTTGGAAAACCCATTGGAATAAAACCAAAGGTCAGGGAAAAAGAGTGCAAATGGGTCACATACCCATTTGTGTAATCATCTTGTGCTTGATTAAAAATCAGAAAGATTTTAATCACATCTTTTTCCAACAGCTTAGCTTTAGCTCTCTTCATCGCACACAAGTTTCCATCGGCTACGAGCTGCTTCCTCTCGGCTACAAGCTTTGATTCCGGTGGCTTCTTCTTGATACTGCTCAGTATCACATCACTAATCGTGAAACTAGAAGATACAAGAGCACCCCGCTAGTCAGTCTATCGTTAGAGAAGCTAGCACGTTTAGAACGCACAAACAGAAAGACAAAGCAAACATCAGGGATGAACAACTCAGTGGTTTTAAGAGCTGATGAAGCTGGAATCTTGAGAGACCAAGAGGGTCAAGTGTGCAATGAGAGAGGGCAGCGACTTGTTGAAGCTGGAAACGTCATTGTCCCTCCTGCTGTTGTTGGTCAGATTGTCGCGCCAGCTGCGCAAGCCAACGTTGGGAATGTTGGAGTTGATCGAGGTAGAACACTTGGTGAGCACAACAGACCTGATCAGTTCTCTGCCAATCGAGCTGCGATTCGCATCCCAACTTTTCAGAGGAATGACTTCGAGCTGAAACTTGCGTATTACGCTCTTGTAAGTCAGAACCCTTTCCATGGCCTACCTCATGAGCATCTCATGGATCATATCGAAAGGTTAGAGGATTTGGTCACTGGTATAAAGTACAATGGAGTGCCCAATGAGTTCCTTTTCTGCAAACTTTTCCCGTACTCTCTTGGTGGGGACTGCTTATTGGCTGAAGCAGTTAGCTTCGGATTTGCTAACTACATGGGATGAGATGAAGAATGCATTCCTGATCAATTTCTACGATGATGCGAGATCTAAAGAGCTCAGGAACAAGATCTCTCAATTTTCTCAAGGTCTAACAGAGGCACTCCAAGCTGCTTGGATTCATTTCAAATCATATCAGAGAGACTGCCCGCACCATGGGTTCAATCAGGTTCAGCTGTTGGGTACTTTCTACAGAGGGATCGATTGGAGGTACCAGACGGCTTTGGATACTGCGAGTAATGGGAACTTCAACACCAGATATCCAGATGATGCGGTTTGGCTTATTGAGAACTTGGCATCTAGCAATAGCACCAAGAATGCTGATTTCGAGCGGAAGAAGCAGGCTGCATGAATTGATGGATCGCAAATTGCTGAAGTTCAAGCGAAGTTGGATATTCTGCTTGGGAAGTCGAAGAAATCTGTGCACTTTGCTGATGACGTCGCTAATGTGGAAGACGAAGAGGAGGATGTTAACTACGTTGGTGGATCTAGTTTTCAGTGTCAGCGATTTGGGTACAACAGCAACCGAAACTTCAACAAAAACAATCAGTAAGGTGGGTACAAGTTTGAGGGGAACCAATCTCATTTCGGAGCAAAGCAATTTACTCAGAAACCACTTCAGAGCAGCAATTTCACTCGAAATTTTGGGAATTCTTCATACCAACCCATCTCTCCAAAAACCATGGAGAGTAAGATGGAATCCATGATGGAACAGATTCTTCAGGGACAGCATAAGTTGCAGGGGGATTTCAATGGGAAGTTTGACTCTCTGTACATGGATCTGAATGGGAAAATCGAAGCCATCAATCTTTCCCAGAGGAAGCTGGAAACTCAGGTTGCTCAGACAGCAGCAGCTGTAAAGAGGCAGAAAGGTTTTCTTCCAGGGAAAACTGAGAATCCAAGGGCACACATCAATGCCATCACTTTGAGGAGTGGAAAAGAGGTGCTTACAGGAGTGAAGAACAGTCCAATCGCATAAAATCTCGTCGATCTTGCTGGAGATGACGATTGGGATTCTGAAAATCCCCAGGTATCGATCGATACCAGCCAGTATTGATCGACACCGGTCCAGACACCTACACGAGAGAATCCAAAATCTCGTGTATCGATTGATACTCATCCAATGTCGATCGATGCTGAGACACATGTCGAGAAGGAGCCTGAGAGTGTCAATGAAAGGGTGTTTACCCCCAAGATACCTTATCCTATACTTCCTAAGCTGACAAGGAAAGAATGGGAGGAAGCTAGATGCAAGGATATGTTAGACAAGTTGGTTGTGGAGCTTCTATTCGTTGATGCTATTAAGACTTCTCCAGCTTTCAGGAGGTACGTGAAGAAGATGGTGTCTAGCAGTCTGAGCCTTGAAGAAAGTTTCATGATGATTACAGCTGAGTGTAGTGCGATTCTACTCAACAAAATTCCCAAAAAACTGCCAGACCCAGGGAGTTTTGTTTTGGATTGCACTATCTTCACAAAGAGATTCGAGCGTGCTCTCTGCGATATTGGGTCGAGTGTGAATCTTATGCCACACTCAATTGCCAAGCGAATGGGAATGACAGATTTCCAATCTACAAGGATTTCACTGGTACTTACTGATCGCTCAGTGCGACTTCCAGAGGGACTACTCAGAGATGTCCCAATCAAGATTGGGAAATGCTTGATCCCAACAGATTTCATCGTCCTGAAGTACGATGCTGAGCATAAGGATCCTCTTATCCTCGGCAGGCCATTCCTTGCAACTGCTGGAGCCTTGATTGACTGCAAGAATGGACAGATAGCTCTCAACATCGGTGATTTGGTGATGTCCTTTAACATGGAGAAGATGATGAAGAGGCCAACCATCGAGGGATAGACATTCTATGTGGACACCTTCAGTGACATAGCTGAAGAGTACTTCCTGGAGATGCACCCTGAGGATCCACTGGAGAGAGCATTGGTCTGTTCGGCCACTTTGGAGGTCCATTCATGTGACGATAGTGCTGGATATTCGAAGATGCTTGATTCTGCATCACCGGTATCGATCGATACCCCTCTGATATCGGTCGATACACTACGGCCAGAAGGAGAGTTGGTCGAGAGTTCTAAGCAAGCTGTTGGGCTTGGAGATTGGAGCGCAGAGAATGCTCCTAAGGTGGAACTAAAGCCACTTCCAGCGAATCTGAGGTATAGTTTTTTTTGGTCCTAATTCCACATACCCTGTAATCGTTAATGCTTCCTTTAACAACACAGAGAATGCCTTACTGCTGAGCAAACTGCGCAAGTATCGCAAAGCTCTTGGCTACTCTCTTGCTGACATTTCAGGTATAGCACCAGACTTGTGCATGCATCGGATTCACCTGGAGGATGAGTCAAAGTCTTCGATTGAGTGTCAGAGGAGGCTGAATCCGAACCTGAAGGAAGTGGTCAGGAAGGAAGTGATGAAGCTGTTGGAAGCAGGGATTATCTATGCCATCTCAGATAGTTCTTGGGTTAGTCCAGTTCACGTTGTGCCTAAGAGAGGAGGCATAACTGTGGTGAAAAACGAGAAGGACGAGCTGATCCCTACAAGGACAATCACTGGTCACATGATGTGTATTGACTACAGGAAGCTGAATGCGGCTACAAGGAAGGATCACTTCCCGTTGCCATTCATTGACCAGATGTTGGAGAGGTTAGCGAATCACCCATACTACTGTTTTCTCGATGGGTACTCATGCTTTTTCCAGATTCCTATACATCCATAGTACCAGGGAAAGATGACTTTTACATGTCCCTATGGCACATTCGCCTACAGAAGAATGCCATTTGGATTATGTAACACTCAAGCAACCGTTTAGCGATGCATGATGTCGATCTTCACAAACATGACAGAAGAGTTTATGGAGGTGTTCATGGATGACTTTTCAGTGTATGGATCGTCATTCAAGGATTGTCTGGATAACTTGTGCAAGGTGCTTCAGCGATGCGAGGAGAAGCATTTGGTTCTTAATTGGGAGAAGTGCCACTTCATGGTACAAGATGGCATTGTTCTTGGGCACAAGGTTTCTAAGGCAGGGATCGAAGTTGACAAAGCTAAGATTTAGGTCATGACGAGCCTGCAACCTCCACGATCTGTACCAGAGATTGGAAGCTTCCTTGGTCATGCTGGGTTTTATAGGAGGTTCATCAAGGATTTCTCTAAGCTTGCACGCCCACTCACAGCCCTGTTATTTAAGGAAGTCAAGTTTGATTTCATATCATATTGCCTTGTAGCCTTCGAGGAGATCAAGAAGGCATTGGTGAGAGCTCATGTAGTCCAACCACCTGATTGGAATTTACCTTTTGAGGTTATGTGTGATGCGAGTGATTTTGCTGTTGGAGATGTGTTAGGTCAGAGGAAAAACAAGAAGCTCCATGCTATTTACTATGCCAGCAGGACGTTGGATGATGCCCAGCGAAATTACAGCACCGCTGAGAAAGAGTTGCTTGCACTTGTCTTCTCTTTTGAGAAATTCCGGTCCTACTTGATTGGGAGCAAGGTTATTGTTCACACAGACCATGTTGCTCTCAAGTACCTGCTGAAGAACAAGGACCTCAAACCTTGTCTATGACGATGGGTTCTTTTACTTAAAGGGTTCGATATCGAGATCAAGGACAAGAAAGGAGTTGAGAATGGAGTTGCTGACCACTTATCGCGCATAAAGGTCGATGAAGTCGTGCCTATTGATGATTTCTTACCAGAAGAGGGTATTTACTTCATTGAAACTCAACCACTTGATGATCGGTCCGAAAAATATACAATTTTCACGAGTGCATACCTTCAATATCGATCGATACCAGACTCGATCTGAACCTTTTCTGCCTGCAGCGCACTTCAACTCTTTTGACATCTATACAGCTGCTGTATCTATTCCTGCACGACCATGGTATGCTGACATTGCTAACTACCTTGCTGTAGAGACTGAGCCCAAGCATCCCACAAAGTATGCGAGGAAGAAGTTTATGCGTGAGATGAGACGATTCTACTGGGATGAGCCTTACCTCTACAAGCACTGCTCAGATGGTATCAGCAGAATATGTGTTGCAGAGTCTGAGGTGCCTGCGATTCTCTTTCATTGTCATGGATCTGAGTATACTGGACACTTTGCTACCTTCAAGACGGTGTCCAAGGTTCTTCAAGCAGACTTCTGGTGGCCTACTATGTTTAAGGATGCTCATGCTTTCATTTCGCAGTGCGATGCTTATCAAAGGAGAGGGAAGATCAGTAAGAGACACGTGATGCCACAGAATTTCATCCTTGAGGTTGAAGTTTTCGATTGACAGGGCATCGATTTTATGGGTCCTTTCTCTCGTCATACGAGAATAGGTACATCCTGGTTGCTGTGGACTATGTATCCAAATGGGTGGAAGCGATTGATAGTAAAAAGAACGACTCTGCGGTGGTTCTTAAGTTGTTTAAGGTCATCATCTTCCCACGATTTGGAGTGCCGCGAGTTATTATAAGTGATGGTGGCAACCACTTTATTAACAAGGTTTTCGAGAGATTGCTGAGGAAGTATGGCGTGAATCATCGCGTGGCTACTTCGTATCAACCTCAGACCAGTGGGCAAGTCGAAGTTTCCAACATGCAAATAAAGGAGATTCTGGAAAAGATTGTGGGTGCTTCTAGGAAAGATTGGTCTACAAAGTTGGATGATGCACTATGGGCTTATAGGACTGCTTTCAAGACTCTGCTGGGTACTACACCATTCCACTTGCTGTATGGGAAAACATGTCACCTTCCAGTAGAGATAGAGCACAAAGCTGCATGGGCAATGAAGTTACTGAATTTCGACATCAAGCCTGCTGTAGAGAGGAGATTGATTCAGCTGAACGAGTTGGATGAGATTAGGCACCACGCCTACGAGAACTCGAAGTTGTACAAGGAGAGAACTAAGGCCTATCATGATAAGAAGATCATCTCCAAGCATTTCGAACCGAACGACCAGGTACTTCTGTATAACTCTCGTTTGCAATTGTTTCCTGGTAAACTGCGTTCTCGTTGGTCAGGTCCCTTCACAATCAAGGAGTTCATACCACATTGTGCTGTCGTGCTGATTAGTCCTACAGGCGATGAGTTAACTGTCAATGGACAGAGGGTGAAACACTATTGGGCAAAAGCCGAAATTCCAACAGGGCAGATAATGCCTTTGGATGATGCACCCACAGCCTGAATGGCGTTACATTCAAGCTAATGACGTTAAACAAGCGCTTGGTGGGAGGCAACCATTGGTGAGTTTGTTTTTGAGTCTCTTTCTTTTTCATTGTGTGTTTGTGTCAGGATAAACAAGGAGCAAAACTCGAAATCGCCTTAGTGTCGATCGATACCCCATTGGTATCGGTCGACACCAATCGCGAATGTACATTTCATTATGTCGATTCAAGCTTGGTATCGATCGATACCAAGCCGTGTGTCGATCGACACCAGATGTTCCAGCACGGTAAATTCTTGTTTCTCTTCGTTCTATTCTGTTCTTTCGCTTTCTTTTACCTACTCTAGGCTAGATAACACTGGGGACAGTGTTGTTCAAGTCTGGGGGAGGTGTCTGCTGACATTGTGTTTGTTTTTCTTAGAGTCAGTTTTTTTATCGAGTCAAAAACGTTTTATTGAGTCAAAACTTGTTGGAGATGATGATCATGTGCTTGAATTGTTGTTTTGATTTTGTTTTTAAGTGACCAGTGTTGCAGGATCAGCTCTAGATCGACTAATGAAAAATCCAAAGACTGACCAGTTGACTAGAAAACATCCATGTCTCCAGCAGAGTTCTTCTGAAGCCTGAGCCAAATTTTTGCACTTCATCTATGTGGTTAGTGTTTACAGAGCTTGATTCATCATTCATATCTGAAAAAGGAACCCATATGTTTAAAGTAATGGTATCTCTCTCCGCTGTTATAAGTTGATAAATAAGAGCATAAAAGATGAAATGATTTTCTTCTGAGTAGAGGGTTAGGAAAATTTCCAGCGATCCCATTATTCTACTTAAGAGGGAATGATCACACAAAGGTTGAAAGCAAGGTTAGGAAAGTTTCCCGTGATACCACTATTCGCCTAAACCTTTGATACATAGAGAAGGAAGAACTGGGGATTTGGTGGCAAACACCATCAATACTCGCATTTTGGACCTTGATGTGTATATGCAGATCTAAAAAAAAAAAGAGATAACATAATAAGAAATAAGTCTGGGGGGAGAGAAAGTGATACAAAAAGTGTGAAATTGGATGGTTCCTTGTCATGATATTGTATGGTAAAGAATCTAGAAGGTTCTTGAACATTTGGCTGCAGCGATGAAACTGGTGATGAGGGCTTTATTTGAATAATGCTGCGAGATAATGTGTGGAATCTGGAAAAGCTGTGAATGTTTACGGAGAAGTACATGGTGGTTAGATCAAAAGCTGGTTAGGTGACATTTGGGTGCTTGGAAAAAGGATCTTTGCGATGGTTCCTGAATAGGTGAGTCTCCGCATTTTCAAACCACTTTCTCTGGTTTAGTTTTCTGTTTTGCTTGAGGGCAAGCAAATGCTAAGTCTGGGGGAGTTGATATATCATGGTTTTTACCCCTTTTAAGCCATGATATAAGTCCGTTTTATAGAGTCTTTCTAGTGTTTTGGAGTCTTTTAGAGTCTTTTACAGGTTTTAGCACGTTTGGAGCATAATTGGAGATATTGGAGCATTTTGGAGCAAAGATGAAGTTCGTGTTGCTGAGTACCCGATTTCACGTCAAACATCGATCGATACCTCCTTGGTATCGATCGACACTCATCGCAGCAGACACAATCCACGACTTTAATGAAGAGTTGAAGAATTGCAACTTGGTCCAGAAGTCTTTAATAATTACAAGAAGCCCCAAAACGTGATTTAGGTTATTTAATAGGATTTTACAGCCACTTTGTTGGCTACACTTTATTTTATTCTGGATTTGTGAGAGAGCTTTTCAAGGGAGACAAGTCTGAAACTCTGTTCGTCGAGAGAAGATTTCGAACCCTTTTGTTACTCTTTCTTATTTTCTATTGAGCATTTATTCAAACATGTGTATTGATTCAATTTCCATGTCTGAGTAGATCTCTTGTTACGTTTAGGGATTCTCATAAGGGACTTCTTTGAATGCTAGGTTGATTAGTTATTTAGGGTTCATAATCTGAATTAATTCTTCGCTTTAGGTTGTTCTCATCACCTAGAACTTAGATCTTAGGATAATTGATTAGGCACGACAGTGCGATTAATTACCTGATAGAACTTAGGGTGAGCAAATTGATTATTCGCAAAGAGATTTGGTTTAATTGATTTGTGAACATATCAAACCTGGAATTAAGGCTGATTTCTTCTTAGGAATTTGCAAAGAAATTTGGGATTCTGAAGTTTAGATTTAGATAGTTTTCGCAACGACAGTTGGTTAATTATACTTTAGTGATTTGTGTTTGAGAACCGTGCGTAACCTGAACCCTGATTAGTTAGTTTATTATGCCTTCATTGATTTCCTGAGAAATATCCATGAACCTATCTCTTTCCCATCGATTTATAACTCGTTTATTGCTTACTGCTTTTTGTTTAATCTGAATTGCTTAGCTTGATTTGATAACTATATAATCTATTGTGCGATTTCTCTGAGTTCTTGTGTTCGACCCCTGATATACTGCATCAACGGCTTTAGTACTGTTTAGGGTATTAATTTGAGTATATCAGTGACATGCCGGGAAGTGATTCACAGTACCGTGTGAGTGAGGACAAAACCCGGGAAAAGATCACGTGGTGATTTGTATGGTCAGTAAACAAGATTTGCTAACCTCCCGGACCAGCGCACCGGCCGTCGGATAAGGGTGGGGCCCACGGGCCGAGAGAGGGCTGTCAAGGCGGTCAGGATGTTATAAAGTTACTAGGATAGTACCCATTCTGTGCACGGGTTTATTGTTATCATTAATATAATTATTATGAATTTTTGATAAATTTAGTTAGATATATGTTTTGAAGATTATGATGCTTGTGTTTTGTAGGATTTGATATGTGCATTTGATGGCATTAGAATTAATTTTTAATTTTGCATATATTTTTGTTAACCATTTAAATCACCTAGATCAATGATTGAAAATCATCCTCTATTATAAACATTTATCTTAGAGAGAGGCCAATGTGAAATAATCGACTCTAAGATAGTTTAATGGTTTTACCTTGGAGTCGATTAAATCCATTTCGATGGTTACAGTTGAAGTAGATGAGAATTGCTTAAATTGTCTATTAAGTTTTTAAGACATATCATCAAACAGTTCGTAATCATCCATATATAGAGATCTAGGAGAAAGAGTACATGTATAACTTTTTCAGGAAAGATTCAACCATTGTCTGGGGAAGAGGTCTTGCATCATCGACAACTTTAATCTAAAACCCACACAAACATATAAGAATCAGCATACGATTCTCCAAAATGAGAGCAACATCAAATGGAATAGGAAGAACAACATCAATATTATATTGAATAGTTTTCTCACAAAAGGCTAATTGATTTTTAATTTCGAGATAAACTAATGCCACCGATTTGGACTAAAAATGGAAAATTGGCGAACTAGCAATAGCAGAGAAAGAGAAACTTATAGAGAGGTGGCCGTCGGATTCGAACTGAAAACGGTGAGAGACAATATCGGAAGTATCGAACCAATAAACATGAAAGTCTTTTGGATTCTTCGCCATTACCAGCTATTCCTTCTTTATCATTTTCATCTTCTCCTGTTTTGTTCACCATTTAAAAAAAAATCATTAGATGTACGTATGAAAATAAAAAGAAGCCATGTGCTAATATATAGATTATGAACTTAAACAGAAAATTTGATTGTTTGATAATTATGGAAGAGCATTTTGATTGTCTTATATAGTATCTATAAATCGTGTAACGTCTAAAGCAATATTTATAGAAAATATTATGATTGGGAAAGAAATTTATTTTAGTTTAGATAATAATGAATTTTCGAATATTCTTGCTGATCAAGTAGAATAAAATATATGATATGCTGATTTTAAGAGATTTTTATAGAAAATAATAATTATTATATTTAATTAGTGAATTTCCAATTGAATGTATATTGTATACGTTTTAGGCAATGTACTTAATTTGTTATATTTGTGAAGTTTGTTAAAGCAATTAATGCATAAAAATATTCTTTTTTAAAAGGAAAACATAATATGGCGTTATGCATATAGTTTTGTTCCAAATTATTTGGTTATTTTATTCAATACGGTTTTTAAATTCATAAAAATCAAATTTCCCTTATTTATTCATGCATTTATAGTTGAAATTCAATTTAAAATCAAAATAACTAAATTAGTTTGGATACAAAGATAGTAAGAGGGAATTAAATAATTGAATTAATAAATTTTTTAAATGAGAATAATTGTGTTGTGATACAAAGATAGTAGAAAGGAAACAAATGAATTAAGAAATTATTTAAATGCTGAGAAAATATGTGGGGATGTCACCTCAGCAAATGTCACCCATAAACTCTTCATGTTTAATATATAAAGGACAATTGCTATTTTTGTATCCAAACAATCAACATGTGCAAAGCACGGGTATAAACTCTCAGCTATATGTTTCATTTCTTTTTTGATTTTTATAATATATGGAAAAATATCATTGACCATAGACTACAACTGTTTACAATAATTATATAAATCATTGATCATGTAATATAAAAAATGTATTAAGAGCTAATTCACCTTTATTTTATGCATTATGAAAATTTAGTACCATTATATTATTTTTTTAAAGGAAAACAAAATATGGTATTATGCATATATTTTTGTTCCGAATTATTTGGTTACCTTATTCAATACGGTTTTCAAATTCATAAAAATCAATCTTCCCTTATTTATTCATAGATTTATAGTTGAAATTCAATTTAAAATAAAAATAAGTAAATTAGTATTTTGACAATTTCATGTAAATAAGTAAATTATTTAAAATAAAATAACTAAATTATAAATATTTTATTTTATGTTTTATTGATCGTTACATATTTAAGTAGTGTTAAATTATTTATTTTGACAATTTCATGTATTTTTAATATGTACAATATAAATTCCGTAATTTAATATATTGTGAACTTCAAGTACTGTTTGGATATTGTGATAGTGGGAGGAAATAATGAAATTAATTAAATCCAAATTAATTGATAAAATCATTTAAAATAAGTAATTGTGTTTGGATGTAGAGATAGTATGAGAAAAAAAGAAGGAATTATTTAAACAAAAAAAGCTGAGAAAAATAGTGGGAGTAACACTAAAATCTCAGCAAAATAGCCTCAAAATGCTTCATGTTTAATGTATAAAAGATTTGCACGTAGATATTGCAATGGTGGCTCTTTGCCCGACTCATTCTTGGAGAAAGAGTTTTGGAAGGAAATTGCATGTGGCAAGACTAAAACAGTTGAGTATGCGTGTGATGTAGATGGTAGTGCATTTTCATCTCCACCAGGTGGCCCGCTAGGAAGCAGCGAATGGAACTTGAATGTATTGATTTACTACAACTTGATTTTCTCTATTTTTTTGGTTACGCTAAATGGAAATTTGGTAGTTATATTTCTTTTCTATCTCTACTTCCAGAAAGTTTCAAAGCTGCCTAAGCCTACCCTGCGCCTTCTTGAAACATCCATTCCGGTATGTGACAAGTAGTACAGTTACATTAAGGTCACATAAGAAGTTTCTGTTTATCCTCTTTTAACTTGGATTTACTTATTTCATGAAGTCACTGAACCGATGTTTTACATCGGAATGCTGTTTAGTATGTTTGAAGTTGAAGAATGATTAACTTCGGTTTGTTCTTCTTGCTTTTTCAATTTCATAATTGAGATAAGAGTTTCAGTTTTAACTTCATTACTTCTCGGATTTTTGCCTTTGTTGTTTTCTCGGATTTGTGCTTATGTTGTTTTCTTGAAACTTCATTAAAATTTCCGGTACATTGTTTGCGTACGGTGAATATAACCAAAACGGTTTGCCACTCTTTATAAAATTATGAGTTTGAAATTAACTAATTAAGGGAACCAACCAAATTATCAAAGCGGTATAGTATAAACACGCGGGTTGGGCTTGGACACACCATTTTGGGACAACAGCCCGCGACGGGCCAGCCCGCCAAACCCGAAAAAACTTTGAAACCGCATCGGGTCGGACTATTTGGACGCGGGTTGGCCCGTCTGACATCTTTATGCTCGCCCCACCTTGGACCCCTCCAGTCCCGATCACGTATTTTCGAGCAAGCCGTCTTCTCCATTGCCACTCAAGCTTCGACCGAACCCTCAGACAACTTGGAACAAGTCTCTTATGCACCTTGCGAGGTGATCGAAGCTCATGACGAAGCCAAATCCTCTTCTTCAACACCATTTCAAAGGAGCCCGCCAAGGAAGATTGATAAACCGAGCCCTCCTGGAAGTCCACTGCCCGAGGAGCCAAAAACACAAAGCATTACCCGAGATAGATAGATCGAATTCAATAACTTCATGAAATCAATCCTGATGTTTATCCCTTTCAAAGAAGTTTGGAGAGAGGGATCTTTACAAGCTTTCTTCCGTTACAACAAGGATAGCAAGGAAGATATTCACACCTACTAATTCATGAGAGGAAGTAATTCATCGACACCTAATGCCGCTTCCTATGCCATTCGACTATTGCATCCCGAGAAGTACCGATGGTATCCAAACAAGATAAGCCGAGGGAAGCTAGAAGAATTCAACCGCGTGGTTCGCAGTCTACCTCGATGTACCTGGTGAATACGGAAATCACACAAAGGGAAAAACAAGTAAACTTTGATCGGAATCTCGTTTGATTAGATTGAACTTGGTGGAGCTACAAGATTGATTGATCGGAAATTTTTTTATGAATTAAGGAGATAAAAGCTAAGGTCTCAGCTTTCGATCTCTTAAGTCTCGTCAATAATGAATGAATTGAATGAGGTATGGGCTTCCGTATTTATAAGATTTCAAGTCGACCAAAGATATAGCAATCTTCTTTTTCCTAGTTCCATCAGGAAAATGAAGATTTCCTTTCTTTCCCGTAGAGATCGGGAAATATTCCGCGAATCTCGGAGGTCGGTCGTCGACCATGATGAGTTGGGCCTTAACGAGCTCGCAGGCCGGCAACTGCAATCATGGGATTCTTCTGGGTTCGAACCATCGTAAACCGGAGTCAATTGGGCCGATCTCGGTTCAAACTGGGTTAAACCAAAGAGTGCTAAACTCACCTCCATCAGTATTACGTTTGCTAGAGCTTGTAGGGACCATATGATTGGTCATTTATTTTGTGAAAGCAAGGAGTCCATCAGGAAGATAGAAGATCTCTTCACAAATGCTATGAACGGAAGATCGGTTCAAACTCTCCATAAGATCCAAGAACAAGGTCAGTTTCTCATCTCTTGCCACATTCGTGGAGTCGAGTTTAAAGATATTTTTTGTGACTCCGGAACCTGCCTTAGCATCATGTCAAAATCGACTGCTAAACGCCTCAGTATAAAGCACATTATCCAACTAAGACGAACTCAGCATGGCCGATGAGACTTGAGATACACAAAAAAGAATCACCCGTGACATGCCCGTGAGGATTGGAGATTGCATAGCTTCCGTCGATTTCTACATCGTTAAGACGACGAAAGTTGATGCTACACATATAATCCTAGGATGGCACTTCTTGTCAACCGTCGGAGCCATCATGGATGATTTTATGTGCTTTTATTATGGTTTTTTCATATTTGTAGTTTCAAGACTCTTTTCAGGTTACTTAGGCAAAAACATCGCAAATTGGAGAAAACCCAGATTTTGGACAATTTTGGACTGTCAGAAGTTTGACATCTGACGGAGACCTTCTCACCGTCTGATCACGCCCACATTTGGATACATGATAGAAGGGTCAACGACCTTGCATACCCACTTGGTTTGAAGAAAATCCAACGGTTATATCTCAAGATATATTGAATTTACTGAAGACATGTTCTGCAGTCTCGCGAATGGAACAAGAGAAGAAATGAAGATTCAACCTCATAGGCCATCTACCGCTGGTCGGAAGCTCACGAATGATAACACCGTATTTTTACCATTTTACTAATCTATTTAAGAACACTTTAATAAGTGTTCCACTTGGTTTTACATGTTTTTATTATGGTTTTTGCATATCTGTAGTGTCAAGACTCTTTTCATGTTACTTAGGCGAAATCATTGCAAATTAGAGAGAAAAACAGATTTTCGGCTCGAAGTCAAACCATCAGAAGTTCAACTGCCAAATAGGTTCTTCTCACCGTCTAATCCAACCCAATTTTGGAGATATTCAAGAAGGACCAACTACCTTTCCATTCCAACATATTTGAGGACTATCCAACAGTTCAATCAAAAGATACATCAAGATCAAGACGTCACAGCTGGCCACTCCCAGAAGCATCCCAGCCATGGCCAAGAGGCAATTCATCGCGGCCAGGAAGCCTCCACCCGCGGCCAAGTGAAGGTTCGCCGCGACCAGACTTCATGGACCTGCGACCAAGCCATTTTCGTCCCGTAAGCCCAATTTGCAATGTCCGTTCAATTCCCGTCACTTAAAACCTTAAAGACCGACAAAATCAGAAGAGAACACCTATAAATATGCCTCTTAGAAGACCTAATTTCGTGTGCTTACTTTTACACCATTTTTAGTTTAGTTTTGGTCTTGATTTTACTCTTAAACTCTTGTTCTTTACTTTACGAGAATGGTGAAGAGGTTCACACCGGACTTAGTTCTTAAACTCGTGAGGCTCCTTCACCAATCTCATGCAATTGATTTAATTATGATTTTCAGTTCATCTATGTTCGAGTAGTTTCATTGTTGGCTTTAAAGGAATTATCAAAGGGAAATTCTATGTTCGATAAGGATTTCACAAGATAAAACTCTAGCCGATTTCTAGAGCTCTTTCTTATGGATAGTTTTTAATGCTAAATCTAGCGTCATAAAGTAGAGTTGATTCACAGATGTTAAGTACCAATAAACGTGTTGGATCTAAAAACATCTGAATCATTATCCATAAGACCGTGTGCGTCGTAACATTTTGAAAGTATACTTTACGGAGTGCCGTGAATTAAGAAGAACCAGTGCGAACAGCACGATCGGCCAGAGACGAAAGCTACTGGTCGAGTGTATAGATTGTTGGTGCGTAGGATGTACGAAAGTAGGCTACGCCATTTATTCTGTTCAGTTCATGGAGTTAAAATATAGAAACAGTTAATAAGATCTTAGGGATCGTGATTGAATCGAGCATACCCTAAGATATTCATGCCCACCCAACACCGTTTTATCATAGTTCACAAATCGTTTTTCCCATCTTATTTTCAAGCCATCGATATTCATCTTCTCTTTACAAGCAATTTTCTGTTTTTACGTTTTTTACATTTTCGTGACAAAAACCCTTAAAAAAAACTTATTCTCATCTTAGACTTCCTTGCTATTCTCTGTCTAAGGTCTCGCAGAAAAACTCTCTCTCCCTGTGGATCGATACCTAAAGCACTACAACGCACATTTATGCACTTGCAGAACCTTTGGGTTTATAATATTAAATCCTAAAGTTTCGGAGAGCAATCTGAGCGCATAAAGATTTTGGCGCCGTTGGCGGGGAGTTAATCGCTACCGTTTCTGCCACACCTTAGAGATTAGTAAATCGACTCTAAGACAAACTTTTTGTTTTTAATTTTTGATTTTGTTTTTCTTTGTTTCAGGCTTTGAAATATAGACTCGTCTCTGGTGCGAGATGACTACTACGAGCAGGGTTGCTACGACCCATCTTGTGCTCACTACTCTCATGATTTACACGTCAATTGTGATTCGTTCTACACATATAAAAAAACTGGCCCCGACCAGCTACTCTCAAGGATGCCACGCGCCTCCTTACTACCGAGACGAGCCTTTTGCGTATCAATTTTTCAACTCTCGGCAACACACATACAATCTTCCTCATTAAATCTTGAACCAGCATGAAGACAACTCGGAACTTAGTGCTCGTTTGGAGCGACTCGAAGCAATGATCAACAAAACTATCAACTTACAAGTTAAGTTCGGAGCCGCTTTGAACGAAAAAGTAGACTCCATGTCCATTGAATTCTTGATGATCTTGCTACCCACGTTAAAGTCCTTGAAGAGCATACCATTAAAGATGCTGCAACATTCAACGAGAGGATTAAACTCGTTGAAGACGAACAAGGAAAACAAAAGTTTGATACCCGAAAAGCTAATGATGGGGGTACATACTTTGAATTACAAGCTTGATGACTTGGATAACTCTATCAATGACTACATCAACACCACCTATGACTACGCCCTCGAGCTGTGGGAAGGCATGGGAGAAGTTAAAGACAAGACGGTAGAGCTCGATCTTACGCTAGATCGACTCATTTAAGCCATTGATGAAGTAGAAGAGAAAGTGGAGAAACTTTCTAAAAATCATGAGGATCATGATACAAAACTTGATGCTCATGTCCCCGACCTAGAAGAGAAGCCAAATGACCTGTTGGGACCAGAAAACACTGAAGAAGACGACGAACCGAATAAGTCCACACGGACTCCCCTCACCACGATTGCAAGCCTTCCAGCCGTGGCCAGCTGCCTTTTCGCCGCGCCTATGTCTTCCCGACCCGTGGCCGAGCCACTTTCGACCTTGCCTTCGTCCTCTCGTAACGCGATCAACCCTCATTTCTCTGTGTCTCCGTCCCCTTGACCCACGGCCAGCTCCTGCTCGTCTCTCCTTGGATCCTTTGAGTCCCATTCATCATCCTTCGAGCAAGCTGCCTTCTCTATAGATACTAAGGCTTCTACATAACTCTCAAGCGATTTGGAACCAGATGAATATGCACCCCTCAAGATGATTCAAGCTCATGAAGAAGCCTCATCCGTTTCATCAACAACACTTCAAAGGAGCCCACCAAGGAAGATCCACATGCCTTATATCGACTCTTACCATTTGTTCGACATCACAGACTCTCACTGTGAGTCATACTCCGCCTTTAAACCGACAACTCAACCAAGCCCAATACCCGAGGATCCAAAGACACGAAGCATCACCCGAGAGAGATTCATTGATTTCAAATACTTCGTGAGGTCGATCCCGATGCACATTTCTTTCGAAGAAGTTCGGGAAGGAGCTACAAGAATTTTTCTTCTACAGCAAAGAGAGCAAGAAGGATGTTCACACCTACTTCAAAAGAGCAACGCGTTCAACAATACCTTATGCCACCTCTTACGCTATCCGAATCTTCTATCCCGAGAAATATCAAGAGTACCCGAACAAGATAAGTTGGGAGAAGCTAGAAGTATTCAACGACGTAGTTCGTGATCTACCTCGAGGCACCACTTTTGCTAGAGCTTGCATGGACAACATGATTGGTCATTTCTTTTGTGAAAGTAAAGAGTCCATTGATATGCTCAAATTAATACCTAAAAAGTACTAACGCAGTTGCTGCAGTATAGCAGGGGTCGAACACAAGAACTTAGAGAAATCGCACAATAGATTGTATAGTATCGAATCAAGCTAAGCGAATCAGATGAAACAAAAGCAATAAACGGTAAAAGAGTTGTAAATTCGATGGAGAGAATATAGGCCTAGGGTATTTCTCAGGAAATCAATGAATGCAGATAAACTAACTAATCAGGGTTCAGGTTACGCACGGTTCTTGAACTCAAATCACTAAAGTATAATTGACCAACACTCGTTGCGAGAATTATCTAAATCTAAATTTCAGAATCCCAAATCTCTTTGCAAATTCCTAAGAATAAATCAGCTTTAATTTCAGGTTTGATATGTTCACAAATCAATTAAACCAAATCTCTTTGCGAATAATCAATTTGCTCACCTTAAATTCTATCAGATTACTCAATTGCACTGTCGTGCCTAATCGATTAACCTAAGATCTAAGTTCTAGGTGATCAATCTAGAATTAGCTTTGAGAACAACCTAAGCCGAAGAACTAATT
Organism: Eutrema japonicum; assembly: GCA_030161315.1. Lineage (NCBI taxonomy): Eukaryota > Viridiplantae > Streptophyta > Magnoliopsida > Brassicales > Brassicaceae > Eutrema > Eutrema japonicum. The sequence goes on along the minus strand of BSQW01000004.1, from coordinate 38,285,156 downwards.
CAGATTATGAACCCTAACAATAAATCAACCTAGCATTCAAAGAAATCCCTATGAGAAAACCCTAAACCTATAGTGGATCTACTCAGACATGGAAATTGAAGCAATAAACATGACTGAATAAATACTCAAATAGATAATAAGAAAGAGTAACAAAAGGGTTCGAAATCTTATCTCCGACGAACAGAGTTTCAGACTTGTCTCCCTTCAAAAGCTCTCTCACAAATCCAGAATAAAATAAAGCGTAGCCATGAAAGTGGCTGTAATATCCTATTAAATAACCTAAATCACGTTTTGGGGCTTCTTGTAAATAATAAAGTCTTCTGGGCAATTTTGCAATTCTTCAACTCTTCATTAAAGTCACGGGTCGTGTCTGTTTCGATGAGTATCGACCGATACTATGCAGTATCGATTGACACTCAGACTTCGAATCGGGTACTCAGCTACACGAACTTCTGCTTTGCTCCAAAATGCTCCAGAAAGCTCCAATATCTCCAATTATGCTCCAAACGTGCTAAAACCTGTAAAAGACTCTAAAACACTACGAAATAATAGAAAAACTCTATAAAAAGGACTTATATCATGGCTTAAAAAGGGGTAAAAACCATTATATATTAACTCCCCCAGACTTAGCCTTTGCTTGCCCTAAAGCAAATAGAAGAGTAAACCAGAGAAAGAGGTTTGAAAACATAGAGACTCACATGTTCTTGAAACGTTGCAATGATCCTTTTCTCAAGCACCCAAATGTCACCTAGCCAGTTTTTGATCTAACCACCATGTACTTCTCCGTAGACATTCGCAACTTTCCAGACTACACACATTATTTCACAGCATCGTTCAATCAAGCCATCCTCGCCAGTTTCATCGCTGTGATTAATACCAAGAACCTTCTAGACTTTTTCCCATACAATATCATGACAAGGAACCACCTTTTTCACACTTTCTGGTATTATTTCTCTCCCCCAGACTTATTCCTTATTATGTTCTCTTTTTTTTTTTTAGCTTTGCATATACACATCTAGGTATGAGACGCGAGTATTGATGGTGTTAGCCACCGAATCCCCGGTTCTTCCCTCTCAACGTATCAAAGGCGTAGGCAAATAATGGCATCATAGAAAAAATCCTTGCCTCGCTTCCAATCCTTTGTGTGATCATTTCCTCTGGAGTAGAATAATGGGATCGTTGGAAATTTTCCTAACCCTCTACTCAGAACAGAAGAAAATTATCTCATCTTTTAATGCATCTAATTTATTAACTTGTAACAGGGAGAGAAATACTATTCTTTAAACACGTGGGTTCCTTTGTCAGATACGAATGAGGAATCAAGCTCTATGGATACTAACCTTATTGATGAATTGCAAAAATTTGGCTCAGGTTTTAAAGAACTTTGCTGGAAACATGAGTGTCTTCTAGTTAACTGGTCAGCCTTTGGATTTTTCATTAGTCGATCTAGAACTGATTCTGTAACAATGGTCACTTAGAAGCAAGGTAAGATCAATGGATTCAAGAAAAATATCACAGTCTCAAACAAAGTTTTGACTCAATAAGACAACGAATGTCTCAAAAACGACTGACTCTAAGAAAAACAAAAACAATGTCAGCGACTACCTCCCCCAAACTTGAACAACAATGTCCCTAGTGTTATCTAGCTTAGAATTGGTAAAAAAAAGCAAATGAATCAAATGGACTTGGGAAAAACAAAAAGTTACCGTGCTGGAACATCGAGTATCGACCGACACACGGTCTGGTATCTTGAATGTAACGCCATTCTGGAATTGGGTACATCATCCAGAGGCATTATCTGCCCTGCTGGAATCTCGGCTTTCGCCCAATAGTGTTTCACCCTCTGTCCATTGACAGTAAACTCCTCGCCTGTAGGGCTAATCAGTACGACGACACCATGTGGTCTGACCTCCTTGATTATGAAAGGACATGACCAACGAGAACACAGTTTACCAGGAAACAATTGCAAACCAGAGTTATACAGAAGTACCTGGTCGTTCGGCTCGAAATGTCTGGAGATGATATTTTTATCATGATAAACTTTGGTTCTCTCCTTGTACAGCTTCAAGTTCTCATAGGCGTGGTGTCTAATCTCATCCAGCTCGTTCAGCTGAATCAATCTCCTCTTAGCAGCATGCTTGATGTCAAAGTTCAGCAACTTCGTCGCCCATGCAGCCTTGTGCTCTATCTCCACTGGAAGGTGACATGCTTTCCCATACAGCAAGTGGAATGGTGTAGTACCCAGTGGTGTCTTGAAAGCAGTCCTGTAAGCCCATAACGCATCATCCAACTTTGTAGACCAATCCTTCCTAGAAGCACCCACTGTATTCTCAAAAATTTCTTTGATTTGCCTGTTGGATACCTCGACTTTCCCACTGGTCTGAGGGTGATATGGAGTAGCCACGTGATGATTTACACCATAATTCTTCAGCATCCTCTCGAAAATCTTGTTGATAAAGTGAGAACCACCATCACTTATCACAATTCGAGGTACTCCAAATCGAGGGAAAATGATGGTCTTAAACAGCTTAACAACCACCGAAGAATCATTGGTTCTGCTAGCAATCGCCTCCACCCATTTGGACTCATAGTCCACAGAACCCAGGATGTACCTGTTCACGTGTGACGAGGGAAAGGCACCCATAAAATTGATGCCCCAGCAATCGAAAACTTTAACCTCTAGGATGAAATTTTGTGGTATCTCATGTCTCTTACTGATCTTCCTTCTCCTTTGACAGGCATCGCACTGAGAAATGAAAGCATGAACATCCTTAAACATAGTAGGCCACCAGAAGCCTGCGTGAAGAACCTTGGACACTGTCTTGAAAGTAGCAAAGTGACCAGCATACTCAGACCCATGACAATGAAAAAGAATCGCTGGCACCTCAGACTCTGCAACACATCTTCTGTAGATACCATCTGAGAAGTGCTTGTATAGGTAAGGCTCATCCCAGAAGAATCGCCTTATCTCGTGCATAAACTTCTTCTTTGCATACTTTGTGGGATGCTTGGGCTCAGTCTCTACAGCAAGGTAGTTAGCAATGTCAGCGTACCATGGTCGTGCAGGACTAGATACAGCAGCTAGATAGACGTCATAAGAGTCGAAATGCACTGCAGGCAAAACATGTCCCAATCATGTCGGGTATCGACCGATACTAGGTGAATATCGATCGATACTGAAGGTCTACACTCGCGAAAAGTGCAGATTTTTGGGACAAACATCCTGAGTCTGAGCTTCAATGAAGTAGATACCCTCCTCTGGCAAGTAATCATCAATGGGCACGACTTCATCTACCTTTATTCGCGATAGGTGGTCAGCAAGTCCATTCTCAACTCCCTTCTTGTCTTTGATCTCGATATCGAATCTTCGGAGCAAGAGTACCAATCGGCATAGACGAGGCTTGAGGTCCATGTTCTTCAGCAAGTATGATGTGATACTAGACAACATCAAGAAGAAGCCATCAGAACCGGAGCTTGTAGCAGAGCATGAACGTGTAAGAAAGCTTGTAGCAGAACGAGAGCAGCTCGTGATCAAAGAAGGCATTGGCGATTCAAAGACACATCTAACCACATCGGTTAAGATTCAGGCCCAAAGAAATCACTAGGTGGGTTTTTGAATCATTTGTGTGCTCTTTTTCCCTATCTTCGTTTTTGTCCCATTGGGTTTTACGAAGATAGGTTTTCTCGTTCTAATATGAATTTTAAGACTCATGGTCGTGTTCCTTTGTTGTTTAAACGAACAGGTACTGCTTTGCTTCAAAAACAACAAGACGGATCCAAGGAAGCTCAAATCGGACAAGGAGCAGGAATACATGCTAAAGAACCTTCTCAATTCATGGCATTTGATCATTCTGATTCTACAAATGCTAAAGAGCACGACACACTCCCAACTCCAACACAGATCACTTCCAAACCCGCAAAGAGACACTTCCAATGTAAGTATTTGTTGTCTCTACAATCTGATGATTCTAACTTAGCTTTGTTCTTCGCAAATTTGAGGACAAATCCTTTTCAACTGGGGGAGGATGATGTGATACTAGACAGCATCAAGAATAAGCCATCGGAACTGGAGCTTGTAGCAGAGCATGAACGTGTAAGAAAGTTTGTAGCAGAACGAGAGCAGCTCGTGATCAAAGAAGGCATTGGCGATTCAAAGACACATCTAACCACATCGGTTAAGATTCAGGCCCAAAGAAATCACTAGGTGGGTTTGTGAATCATTTGTGTGCTCTTTTTCCCTATCTTCGTTTTTGTCCCATTGGGTTTTACGAAGATAGGTTTTTAACGAGGCCAAATGATCCACAATCTTATTGACCCATCTTGTGATCTTCCTCAAGCCCAGCAAAGCCGATTTTCGAGTGACATGAAGAAACAAGGCCCATCTATTTCTATTTTCGTTTTTATGCAAGGCCCATCTGTTTTAGGGCATTTCTTTTGTTGTTTTCATTTAAAAACCCTTGTTTTCTCTTGTGGTAACTCACCTTGGATTAGGTCATCAAATATTTTCACTCTTTTCTCTCTAAACTTTGGGGACAAACTCTCTGTCTCTCTTGAAATCGATTGTTGCTTATGCAACACCTTTTCGATTCTCACCTATCTTCTCATCTCGTGTGCGATTCGTTGCTGCGAAGTAACATCTTTATCGTCTCATCTCTCTCGAACCAGCAACCTAACTCATCACTTCTGTCTCTATCTAAATCGAACCCAGCTTCTTTGTGTCGATCTTAGGAGGTTCTTATTAAGTGGTATCAGAGCAACCACATCGAAGCTTTGGTAATCTCATTCTATCTCTTTATCTATGCGAATATGTTCTTATTTTCTTTGCAATTTTTGTGTCTGTTCATCTTCCTTGGTGTCGAACCTGTACTGCAAATTTTATTTTGTGATTTTCGTGCATCTAGTTAGTTATTTAGGGTGTTGTCGAGTTGATCTATTGAAGAAAAATCAAAAATGTTTTTTTTTAAAGGTTTCTAAGGGGTTGTGTCGATATGCTCTTGTTGTTTGTTATTGTTTCAGTTCTGGCTTGTATTTGGCGTGATTTGCTAAGTTTTAGAAGTGTTAGAGGTCGATTTTCAGTGTGTATTACTTTCTGGTCGAAATTTTAGTTGGTTTCTTCAGTTCTGTTCAATTTGTGATTGTTATAATTGCAGGTTCATTGTCAGTTTGTGTCTCTTGTTTGTTTCTGTTCGAATTGTTTCTGTTCTAGTTGCAGGTTGATTATCAGTTTGTATTACTGCAGTTTGTGTGTTGAGTGTCTTTTAGTTTCTGTTTCGAATCTTTGAGTCAGTTTGCTCTAGTTCTGTTTCAGATTGTCTAGTTTGTTCTAGTTTTGTGTCGATTGTTTTAAATTTTGTTTCTTATGTTTTGTGTGTGTTGTTTCTGTAAGAACTTGTTACTGGTTTTGCTGTTGTGTTGTTTGCATGTACCAATGGCTGAAGATGGAGAAAACAGCAATGACAACAGCAAACTGTTTATGGAAGGCTCGTTTAGAGCAGATGATGAAACAGCAAGGAGAAGAGCTGCATCAGAGAATTGATCAGCTTCAAGGAGAGCCTAATCCGAGGAGAGCTCAAGAAAGAAATGCAAATCTAGTTCATAACCAGCAAAGACAGCCCAAAAACAATGATGGTGATGATACTTCTTCTCAAGGCAGTCCAAGACGTGATAGAGGAGCAAGAGAACGTGCTGATGATGACATGAGAGGTATGAAACTGAAAGTTCCTCCTTTTCACGGCAAGAATGATCCAGATGCGTACCTGAAATGGGAGAAAAAGATTGACATGATCTTTGAGTGTCAAGAGTATTCTGATTACAAGATGGTGAAGCTAGCTGCTACTGAATTTTATGGATACGCTATCAACTGGTGGGATCAAATCACCACAAGCCGCAAACGCAACAGAGAACCGCCTGTTGATACTTGGGATGAGTTGAAAGTACTTATGAGGAAGCGTTTTGTCCCTACTCACTATCACAGAGAGCTGCACCAGAAGTTAAGGCGTTTGACTCAAGGAAACAGCAGCGTAGAAGATTATTTTCAAGAGATGGAGTCTCTAATGATCAAGGCTGGTATTGATGAAGACATTGAAGCAACGATTGCTAGGTTCTTGAGTGGGCTGAACCGAGAAATCCAAGACAGAGTGGAGATGCAGAGTTATGCTGATTTAGAGGAGATCTATCACAAATCTATTCTGGTTGAACAACAAATCAAGAGGAGAGGATCTCGAACAACAAATTTTGGAGCTAGTTCATCTATTGCTAGGCTGAGCTATACTAAGGAAGAAAAGGCTATTGCTGAGCCTAAGGTGTTTCCTAAATCATTCCCTACCAGTTCAGATCTCAAGGTCAAAACAGAAACTCCTACAACTACTAGAGCTCGTGAGATAATCTACTTCAAGTGTCAAGGAAGAGGACACATTGCTAGTACATGTCCTAACAAGAGAGTTCTGATTCTCTTAGACAATGGTGAGCATGAATCAGAGGATGAAAAGGAGCTCTCAGATTCGACATAAGAGCATGAAGAGTATGCTGCGAAAGGAGAACTCCTAATGATGAAGAAGATTCTGAATGTGCAAGCTAAGACAGAAGAAGAAGCACAAAGAGAGAAACTATTTCACACTAGATGTCATGTGCAGGACAAAGTGTGCATCCTCATAATCGATGGAGGAAGCTGCACCAATGTAGCTAGTGAGTACATGGTTAACAAGCTCAGAATGACAGTAAAGAAGCATCCAAAGCCATACAATCAGCATTGGCTCAATGATGAAGGTGAAATGCGTGTGAACAACCATGTAATGGTCCCCATAACCATTGGGAAATATGAAGATGAAGTGCTGTGTGATGTTCTACCTATGGGAGCAAGTCACATTCTGTTGGGAAGGCCATGGCAGTATGATAGACATGTTACTCATGATGGCTCCACCAACAAATATTCTTTCGAGTTCAAGGGCAGAAAGCACACTCTTGTGCCATTGACACCATTCGAAATTTACCAGGATCAAAAGAAGAAAGGAAAGCAGGCTGAGAACACACACTACAAGCAATCAAACTTTCTTGCTAAGGCTAGTAACATCCCAAGAACTCTATTCTCTCAATCATTTAATCATAAATCTGTTTTTAACGAAACTCGTTTGAGTTTATCTAATACTACACCGGAGCTGCCGAGTGGAAGATCCCTTGTTTTGCAGGATTACAGAGATGATTATTCTAGAGAAAATCCAAAGGACTTGCTTCTCATCAAAGGCAAAGAGCACAGACAGCATCAGAATGATATATCCTCGCTTTCTAAGCCAAAAACAGTGAATTATTTGCAAAGGATGAGAGCTGAGCAAAGGCACCGAATTTTAATTGAAGGAGACGATTTTTTTCAACCACCTGCACCTCTAGAAGAGAGTACTCACAGCAGATTCTATTTTGGACAAGTAGATTGCGTTTTTCCTTTGAAAAATCCATCTGAAGGCCTTATCATCAAAAACAAGAGTCTTGAGCTAAAGGAGCTTCTAAACAACCAAACTACTGCTGAAAAAGGTAAGTTTTCTCGTTCTAATATGAATTTTAAGACTCATGGTCATGTTCCTTTGTTGTTTAAACGAACAGGTACTGCTTTGCTTCAAAAACAACAAGATGGATCCAAGGAAGCTCAAATCGGACAAGGAGCAGGAATACATGCTAAAGAACCTTCTCAATTCATGGCATTTGATCATTCTGATTCTACAAATGCTAAAGAGCACGGCACACTCCCAACTCCAACACAGATCACTTCCAAACCCGCAAAGAGACACTTCCAAGGTAAGTATTCGTTGTCTCTACAATCTGATGATTCTAACTTAGCTTTGTTCTTCGCAAATTTGAGGACAAATCCTTTTCAACTGGGGGAGGATGATGTGATACTAGACAGCATCAAGAAGAAGCCATCGGAACCGGAGCTTGTAGCAGAGCATGAACGTGTAAGAAAGTTTGTAGCAGAACGAGAGCAGCTCGTGATCAAAGAAGGCATTGGCGATTCAAAGACACATCTAACCATATCGGTTAAGATTCAGGCCCAAAGAAATCACTAGGTGGGTTTGTGAATCATTTGTGTGCTCTTTTTACCTATCTTCGTTTTTGTCCCATTGGGTTTTACGAAGATAGGTTTTAACGAGGCCAAATGATCCACAATCTTATTGACCCATCTTGTGATCTTCCTCAAGCCCAGCAAAGCCGATTTTCGAGTGACATGAAGAAACAAGGCCCATCTATTTCTATTTTCGTTTTTATGCAAGGCCCATCTGTTTTAGGGCATTTCTTTTGTTGTTTTCATTTAAAAACCCTTGTTTTCTCTTGTGGCAACTCACCTTGGATTAGGTCATCAAATATTTTCACTCTTTTCTCTCTAAACTTTGGGGACAAACTCTCTGTCTCTCTTGAAATCGATTGTTGCTTATGCAACACCTTTTCGATTCTCACCTATCTTCTCATCTCGTGTGCGATTCGTTGCTGTGAAGTAACATCTTTATCGTCTCATCTCTCTCGAACCAGCAACCTAACTCATCACTTCTGTCTCTATCTAAATCGAATCCAGCTTCTTTGTGTCGATCTTAGGAAGTTCTTATTAAAGTATTTGAGAGCAGCATGGTCTGTATGAACAATAACCTTGCTCCCAATAAAATAGGACTGAAATTTCTCAAAAGAGAAAAAAACTGCAAGTAACTCCTTCTCAGTGGTGCTGTAATTCCGTTGAGCATCATCCAACGTCCTGCTGGCATAATAAATAGCATGGAGCTTCTTGTCTTTCCTCTGACCCAACACAGCTCCAACAACAAAATCACTCGAATCGCACATAACCTCAAAAGGTAAACTCCAATCAGGTGGTTGGACAATAGGAGCACTCACCAATGCTTTCTTAATCTTCTCGAAGGCTGCAAGGCAATTAGATGTGAAATCAAATTTGACTTCCTTGCATAACAGGGCTGTGAGTGGGCGTGCAAGCTTAGAGAAATCCTTGATGAACCTCCTGTAAAACCCAGCATGACCAAGGAAGCTTCGAATCTCAGATACATATCGTGGAGGTTGCAGGCTTGTCATGACCTGAATTTTAGCTTTGTCAACTTTGATCCCTGCCTTAGAAACTTTGTGCCAAGAACGATGCCATCTTGTACCATGAAGTGGCACTTCTCCCAATTAAGAACCAATTGTTTTTCCTCGCATCGCTGAAGCACCTTGCACAAGTTATCCAGAAAATCCTTGAATGATGATCCATACACTGAAAAGTCATCCATGAACACCTCCATAAACTCCTCAGTCATGTATGTGAAAATAGACATCATGCATCTCTGAAAGGTTGCTGGAGCGTTACATAATCCAAATGGCATTCTTCTGTAGGCGAATGTGCCATAAGGACATGTAAAAGTCGTATTACCCTGATCCTCTGGATGTATAGGAATCTGGAAAAAGCCTGAGTACCCATCGAGAAAACAGTAGTATGGGTGATTTGCTAACCTCTCCAGCATCTGGTCGATGAATGGCAATGGGAAGTGATTCTTCCTTGTGGCTGCATTCAGCTTCCTGTAGTCGATACACATCCTGTGACTAGTGATCGTCCTTGTAGGGATCAGCTCATCCTTCTCGTTTTTCACCACTGTTATGCCTCCTTTCTTAGGAACAACGTGAACTGGACTAACCCAAAAACTATCTGAGATGGCATAGATAATCCCTACTTCCAAAAGTTTCATCACTTCCTTCCTGACCACTTCCTTCAGTTTTGGATTCAACCTCCTCTGGCAGTCAATCTAAGACTTAGACTCATCCTCCAGGTGAATCCGATGCATGCACAAGTCTGGTGCTATACCTGAAATGTCATCAAGAGAATAGCCAAGAGCTTTGCGATACTTGCGCAACTTGCTCAGCAGTAAGGCAATCTCTGTGTTGTTCAAAGAAGCATTAACAATCACTGGGTATGTAGAATTAGGGCCAAGAAAACTATACCTCAGATTTGGTGGGAGTGGCTTTAGTTCGACCTTGGGAGCATTCTCTGCACTCCAATCTCCAAGCCCAGCAGCTTGCTTAGAACTCTCGGCCAACTCTCTTTCTGGCCGCATGGTATCGACCGATACCAGTGGAGTATCGATCGATACTGACGATATTGAATCGAGCATCTTCGAGTATCCAGCAGTATCATCGCACAAATGGACATCTGAAGTGGCTGAACAGACCAATGCTCTCTCCAGTGGATCCTCATGGTACATCTCCAGGAAGTACTCCTCTGCTATGTCACTGAAGGTGTCCAAATAGAACGTCTGCCCATCTATGGTTGGTTTCTTCATCATATTTTCCATGTTAAAGGACATCACAAAATCACCGATGTTGAGAGCTATCTATCCATTCTTGCAATTGATCAAGGCTCCAGCAGTTGCAAGGAATGGTCTGCCCAGGATAAGAGGATCCTTAGGCTCAGCATCGTAGTTCAGGACGATGAAATCTGTTGGGATCAAGCAATTCCCAATTTTGATTGGCACATCTTCAAGTAGTCCCTCTGGAAGCCGTACTGAGCGATCAGCAAGTACCAGCGAAATCCTTGTAGATTGGAAATCTGTCATCCCCATTCGCTTAGCAACGGAGTGTGGCATGGGGTTCACACTCGACCCAATATCGCAGAGAGCACGCTCGAATCTCTTTGTGAAGATAGTGCAATCCAAAACAAAACTCCATGGGTCTGGTAGCTTCTTGGGAATTATGTTGAGTAGAATCGCACTGCACTCAGCTGTAATCATCATGACACCTTCTTCAAGGTTCACATTGCTAGACACCATCTTCTTCAAATACCTCCTAAAAGCTGGAGAAGTCTTAATAGCATCGACAAAAGGGAGCTCCACAACCAACTTATCTAACATAGCTTTGCATCTGGCATCCTCACATTCCTTCTTTGTCATCTTAGGAGGCATAAGATAAGGCATCTTGGGTATATACACCCTCTCCTTGACAATCTCGGGCTTCTTCTCGACCTGCGTCTCAGCATCGACCGACACTGGAGGACTGTCGATCGATACACGGGATTTTGTATCCTCTCGTCTAGGTGTCTGGGATGGTATCGATCGATACACGGAGATTTTCAGAATCCCAGTCGTCATCTTCAGCAAGATCGACGAAATTCTCTGCAATTGGGTTGTTTTTCACTCATGTAATCACCTCTTTTCCACTCCTCAAGGTGATGGCATTGATGTGTGTTCTTGGATTCTCAGTTTTTCCTGGAAGAAAACCTTCCTGCCTTTTCACAGTTGCTGCAGTCTTAGCAATTTGAGTTTCCAGCTTCCTCTGAGTCAGATTGATAGCTTCAATTTCCCCATTCAGATCAGTGTACAGAGAGTCAAACTTTCCGTTGAAATCCACTTGCAACTTCTGCTGTCCCTGAAGAATTTGTTCCATCATGGATTCAATCTTACTCTCTGTGGATTTTGGAGAGATGGGCTGGTACGAAGAGTTTCCGTAATTGCGAGTGAAGACGCTGCTCTAGAGTGGTTTCTGGACAAATTGTTTCCCTCTAAAACCAGATTGGTTCCCCTCAAACTTGTATCCACCTTGCTGAGTGTTGTTGTTGAAGTTTCGGTTGTTGTTGTACCCAAATTGCTGATCCTGAAAACCAGAACCACCAACGTAGTTAACATCCTCCACTTCTTCTTCATCGATATTATCGACTCCATCAGCAAAATGTACAGTCTTCTTCGACTTCTCAATCAGAATATCCAGCTTGGCTTGAACTTCAGCAATCTGCGATCCATCCACGTTCCCATTCTGTCTCTTTCGCTCAAGGCCTGCATTTTTGGTGCTATTGCTGGACGCAAAATTCTCAATAAGCACATAAGCATCATCTGGATACCTGGTATTGAAATTCCCATTGCTCGAAGCATCCAGAGCAATCTGATACCTCCAATCAATCCCTCTGAAGAAAATACCCAGTAGCTGAACATCAGAGTACACGTGATGTGAACAATCTCTCTGATACGATCTAAATCTCGTCCAAGCAGCGTTGAACGCTTCAGTCGGGCCTTCAGAAAGCTGGGAGATCTTGTTCCTCAGATCCTCAGATCGTGCATCATCATAAAAATTATTCAGGAAAGAAGTCTTAGTCTCCTCCCAGGTAGTCAGTGATCCAGGAGGCAACTGTTTCAGCCAGCAAGTCGCATCTCCACCTAGAGAGTAGGGGAAAAGCTTGCAGAAGAGGTAATAGTAGGACACTCCATTACTATTAATGCTAGTGACAAAGTCCTCGAACTTCTCAATATGATCCATGGGATGTTCATGAGAAAGACCATGAAAAGGGTGCTGACCCACAAAAGTGTAGTATGCAGGTTTCAGCTCAAAGTCATTTCTCTGATATGGTGGAGGGCGAATCGCTGATCGATTAGCATAGAACTGATCAGGCCTGTTGTACTCTCCAATTGTTCTACCACGATCAGCAGCAGCAATCCCAATGTTGGCGCGCGCAGTTGGCGCACGCAACTGGCGCGACAATCTCACCAACAATAGCAAGAGGGGCAATGACGTTTCCAGCTTCATCAAGTCGATGCCCTCTCTCATTGCACACTTGACCCTCTTGGTCTCTCAGAACTCCAGCTTCATCAGGTCTTAATACCACTGTGTTTTTCATCCCTGATGTTTGCTTTGTCTTTCTGTTTGTGCGTTCTAAACGTGCTAGCTTCTCTAACGATAGATTAACTAGCGGAGTGCTCTTGTTCCCTCTGGTTTCACGATTAGGCATGCACCTGAAACACAAAAGTCAAGAACGTAAGTAATCAAAAATTGTGATGAGTATCAACCGACACTGGGTGATGTCGATCGATATCAACAAAAGAAAACGACGAGTATCGACCGACACTAATAGTACCGATCGATACCGTCGAACTTAGTTGAAACTCGACAGCTAAAATCTAATGGCAAAATTGAGTCCCCGGCAACGGCGCCAAATTTGATATGCTCAAATTAATACACTAAAAAGTACTAAAGCAGTTGCTGCAGTATATCAGGGGTCGAACACAAGAACTCAGAGAAATCGTACAATAGATTGTATAGTATCGAATCAAGCTAAGCGAATCAGATGAAACAAAAGCAATAAACAGTAAAAGAGTTGTAAATTCGATGGAGAGAATATAGGCCTAGGGTATTTCTCAGAAAATCAATGAATGCAGATAAACTAACTAATCAGGGTTCAGGTTACTCACGGTTCTTGAACTCAAATTACTAAAGTATAATTGACCAACTGTCGTTGCGAGAATTATCTAAACCTAAACTTCAGAATCCCAAATCTCTTTGCAAATTTCTAAGAATAAATCAGCTTTAATTTCAGGTTTGATATGTTCACAAATCAATTAAACCAAATCTCTTTGCGAATAATCAATTTTCTCACCTTAAATTCTATCAGATTACTCAATTGCACTGCCGTGCCTAATCGATTAACCTAAGATCTAAGTTCTTGGTGATCAATCTAGAATTAGCTTTGAGAACAACCTAAGGCGAAGAAATAATTCAGATTATGAACCCTAACAATAAATCAACCTAGAATTCAAAGAAATCCCTATGAGAAAACCCTAAACCTAAAGTGGATCGACTCAGACATTGAAATTGAAGCAATAAACATGACTGAATAAATACTCAAATAGATAATAAGAAAGAGTAACAAAAGGGTTCGAAATCTTCTTTCCGACGAACAGAGTTTCAGACTTGTCTCCCTTCAAAAACTCTCTCACAAATCCAGAATAAAATAAAGCGTAGCCATGAAAGTGGCTGTAAAATCCTATTAAATAACATAAATCACGTTTTGGGGCTTCTTGTAAATAATAAAGTTTTCTGGGCAATTTTGTAATTCTTCAACTCTTCATTAAAGTCGTGAGTCGTGTCTGTTTCGATGATTATCGACCGATACTAGGCAGTATCGATCGACACTCAGACTTCGAATCGGGTACTCAGCTACACGAACGTCTGCTTTGCTCCAAAATGCTCCAGAAAGCTCCAATATCTCCAATTATGCTCCAAACGTGCTAAAACCTGTATAAGATTCTAAAACACTACGAAATACTAGAAAGACTCTATAAAAAGGACTTATATCATGGCTTAAAAATGGGTAAAAACCATGATATATCATCAATCACGGAGATAGAAGATCTTTTCAACAATGCTAGAAGATCTTGAAGAACAAGATCAGTTCCTTATCTCTTGTAGCATCTGTGGAGTTGAATTTAAAGACATTCTTTGTAACTCCGGAGCTTGTCTAAGCATCATGTCGAAATCGACCGCCAAAAGACGAAGCTCAGAATGGCCGATGAGAGTTGTACAACACCAAAAGGAATTTCCCGAGACATGCACGTTAAGATTGGATATTGCATATCTTCCGTCGATTTCTACATTTTCCAAACAACAAAAGGCAATGCAACACCGATAATCTTAGGATGGCCTTTCTTGTCAACCGTTGGAGCCATCATGGATTGGCCCAATCGGTGTGTTTCCTTCGTCAACGTCAACAAAGATGTGTTCTACAATGATGTCCCGCTCAAGATCAAGGACGAATATCCCAATTTGAGAGACCCCGATCCCGACTCAATATGTAGCGATGATTCACATGATGAAGAGACCCGAAGGATATAAAAAAGACTTGTCATAAGACACTGTCCTTCTACGACTAAGCTCAGCTAGCTATCAACGTCGAGCTAAACGACTTTAAACAAAAGCGCTCAATGGGAGGCAACCCATTTTTAGGTACAATTTTCTTTTTTCTTTTTTCTATTGATGTTTTCTTTTTCTTAGTTTCAGATATCTAAAAAACCAAAAAACCCAAAAAAAAAATCAAAAAATCGAAAAGACACAAAAAAGGAATCACGGTTCGAAGTTGCTCGGTACAGCACGAACCGTGAGGAAGGACTTGACCGCAAAAGAGGATCGACCGCGGGTGAAGTACCTCGACCCGCAGCGAACCAGCATCCGACTGCGGTCAAGCACCACCGACCCACAGCGAAGCTCTTTTTGGCCGCAGTTGCATCACTTCGACATGCGGCCAGCCTTCTGACGATCCTGGTCGACTCCGTTCGATCCCCGATCAACTCCCATCCATTCCCACATCCATTCCCCTCACCATATCACCATCCACCATCCCCCATTCACCACCATTCCATTCCCATATCCATTCCCCAACCACTTCCAGGTAATTTTTCTTTTTCCTTAAACTTTTTCAATTATTACATACATCTATTATTCGTCCGTACTCGATTTATTTCACACTGAGGACATTGTGATTTAAGTATGGGATACTAACCACCATTTTCTTTCATGAGTTTTTGCATTTTGCATTTTTCAAATTTTCTTTAAATTTTTTCTAAATTTTCAATAAAGTAGGAATACATTTTGAGGGAATGATGAAAGAAATTTGTGACGATAACCGACCAATGTGCTTCTACGCTATTTCCTAGTAACATACTCTTTCGTAATTTGGTTCTAGACTAGGCGATAGCTAGATTTTATATTAATGCGAAATCCCCAGAGGAATTTAGATCGTAGAGATTATCTAGGATAGAATATACTAGCTCTATTATACTTGGACTCTAATCTTGACTTAATTTTCCCATCAAAGGTTTAGGCAGAGATAACGAATTATACATTCATGATGTTCTTTTACCTTTTACCACTCTTTTTCGTACATGAATGGCTAGCTCATTTTTAAGTTGTACCCCACCCGAAACTTAACCAATGTTCAAACCTCATGCAGCTCTCTTTGTGTCTTATGTGCAGATATGTGCAAAAACGCCGGAGAGGGAGGAACAACAAAGTTTTCAGTCACTAAAGACCACGACTATACGCGATTGGTGGAGGTGAATTCAACAAAGATTAGTGCTTGGTTATGCCTTGGAAAAACTCAAAATCATGGTAACTTTTTGTGCCCCTAAGACTCTATATCAATAAAGACGTTTCCCCCTTTCGAAAAAAAAGAAATCGAAAATAATCGAAAGGGAAAGGAAATAAAAGCCTAAAAGATTCTAGGTTGGTCGAAATACTTATGAGGCTTCCATGGTTCTTTTGTGAGAAGTCTATCATTCCGATCCTGCAGAAAAATCTAAGTCTGGGGGAATGACAAACAAATTATGTTTTTGAAGAAAGGAGGAAGTGCAACAGTTTTACGCAAGAAGAAATGACTGGAAGCTGTGGTTATCAAATGGTCCTTCTTCTCTTGATGTTTTCCATAATATCTCGCACCCTCCGGTGAAATTACGGTAACCCGAAACACTTTTAACCTCACCTCTAAATGCCTTAAATACTTAGCATCGATTGTCTTGGTTTAATCCTTTTGATGAGAAGTTCACGTTTGCACTTAATGAATTTAGAGAGTTAGTTGACCTGATTTTCGGATTTTGAAAATTTATATTTCGTATGACGAATACCGTGGACTATTGTTATGGAAACTTTTGGTGAGAATTTTCTAGGCTAGGTTGCGTTTGATGTAGTTTGATGGTTATGGTTTAGAAGGACGGTCTCCGAGATTTCTAGTTCCCTATGACTTTTGTTTGATCGTTTCCAAGCTTAAGGTTTGTCTTGTTTGAGGACAAACAAGAGTCTGAGGGTGTAATAACACCGTATTTTTACCCATTTTACAATTTATTTAAGAACACTTTAATAAGTGTTTCACTTGGTTTTACATGCTTTTATTATGGTTTTCGCATATCCGTAGTGTCAAGACTCTTTTCAGGTTACTTAGGCGAAAACATTGCATATTGGAGAAAACCCAGATTTTTGGCTCATAGTCAAACCGCTAGAAGTTCAATTGCCAAAGAGGATCTTCTCACCGTCTAATCCAGCCCAATTTTGGAGATATTTAAGAAGCAGCATCTACCTTTCCATTCCAATAGATTTGAGGACGATCCAATGGTTTAATAAAAAGATAAATCAAGATCAAGACGTCCCAGCTGTGGCCAAGAGGCAATTCACCGCGGCCAGGAAGCCTCCACCCGCGGCCAGGAAGCTTCCACCCGCGGCCAAGTGAAGGTTCGCTGCGGCCAGACTCCGTGGACCCGCGGTTGAGCCACTTTCGTCCCGTAAGCTTAATTTGCAAGGCCCGTTCAATTCTCGTCACTTAAAACCCTAAAGACCGACGAAAGCAGAAGAGAAGATATATAAATATGCCTCTTAGTCAGATTTTGAAAGTATACTTACGGAGTGCCGTGAATTAAGAAGAACCAGTGCGAACAACACGATTTTCCGCACAGCCAAACACGAAAGGTACTGGTTGAGTGTTTATATTGTTGGTGTGTATGATGTACGAAAGTAGGATCCATCCGAATATCTCTCCCTGTGGATCAATACCTAAAGTCTTACACCGCACGTTTCTGCACTTGCAGAACCTTGGAGTTTATAAATTTAAAACCTGAAGTTTCGGAGAACAATCTGAGCGCATCAATGACTTGGTGAACACACTCATGGCCATGGTCAGAGGCTCTACACCCGCGGGGAACACACCTTTGGCATGACATCAAAACTTACCATCTTAGAACATGATCCTTCTTCGACTAAGCTCATCTCGCTACCAACGCCGAGCTAACCGACGTTAAACAAAGGCGCTCAATGGGAGGCAACCCATTTTATGTACATTTTTCTTTTTAGGTTTTCTTTTTTTTTTCTATTAACATTTTATTTTTTCTTAGTTTCACTCTTCATAAAAAAATAAAAAACCCAAAAAATCAAAAAAATGAAAAGATGAAATAATCGTTCGAAACTGCTCGGTCCAGCACGAACCGCGATGAAACACTTTTGGCCGCAAAAGAGGCCCGACCGTGGATGCAATGCCCTGAGCCGCGGCCAGCCTTACTTCTGCCGCAATCACGATCAACCGTTCCCGACCATTCCAATTCCCATTCACAATCACCTCACCACCAACTATCCATCCCCAATCCATCCTCACCACATCCATTTTTCGACCACTTCCATGTAAATTTTCCCTTTCCCGAATTTTTTTTATTTATTACATACTCTATTTCTCGTCCTTTCTCGATTTATTTCAAAATGGGGTCAATGTGATATAAGTCTGGAGGAGGATTTCATCCTTTACTAAGCACCTTTTATATCCCGAGTCTTTTCATTTTGCATTTTTCGCATTTCTTTCAAAAGTAGGAATACTTTTTTGAGGGAATGATGACAAAAATCCATAAAGATACCGTTTCAGTTCGGAGACCGTTGGGGTCGGTGACACACCGGGAATTAACCCCGGCGTGGGGTTTTACCCTTTATATCTAGCTGCAAGTGCACAACACACGCAGTAGTACTTAGGGATCGAATCCACAAGGATAGGCGTTGTCCAATTTCTAACGAGTTCTAACTTATGTCTAGATATAAATATCTTTTGGGGTTTTTTCACGGTCGTATCTATGGAATCTAAATAAACTAAGAAAGACAGTAGCTAACTAACTATTTTATCGAGGTTGTGAATCAATTAAACGAAGCTGTGGGCAATCGGAAATTTTCTAGGATTTATGGCCGATTTTTACGAAGAGATTTCTAGGATTTCTAAAGCGACTTTTTGTCGTCTTTGGGTTCTTGAACATGGAACACGTACGCTGTGTGTAGTCCACTTCCGTAATCCTACACACCAACTCACCTCTATACTCGGACGGTAGCTTCCGACTCCGCCCGCGCAAGTGATATATCATGGTTTTTACCCCTTTTAAGCCATGATATAAGTCTGTTTTATAGGTTTTCTACTATTTTGTAGTGTTTTAGAGGCTTTTACAGGTTTTAGCATGTTTAGAGCATAATTGGAGATATTGGAGCTTTCTCGAGCATTTTGGAGCAAAGCAGAAGTTCGTGTAGCTGAGTACCCGATTTGAAGCCTCAGCATCGATCGATACTGACTAGTATCGGTCGATACTCACTGCAGCAAGACACGAGCCTTGAATTTAATGAAGAATTGCAAAATTTCACAGAAGACTTTATTATTTACAAGAAGCCCCAAAACGTGACTTATGTTATTTATTAGGATTTTACAGCTACTTTGATGGCTATGCTTGATTTTACTTTGGTTTTGTGAGAGAACTTTTGAAGGGAGACAAGTCTGGAACTCTGTTCGTCCGAGAGAAGATTTCGAACCCTCTTGTTACTCTTTCTTATTTATTTGATGATATATTCAAACATGTTTATTGCTTCAATTTCCATGTCTAAGTAGATCCGCTTTAGGTTTAGGGTTCTCATAAGGGTTTTCTCTAAATGCTAGGTTTATTAGTTGTTTAGGGTTCATAATCTGAATTAGTTCTTCACCATAGGTTGTTCTCAAAGCTAATTCTAGATTGATCACCTAGAACTTAGATCTTAGATTAATCGATTAGGCACGACAGTGCAATTGAGTAATATGATAGAACCTAGGGTGGGCAAATTAATTATTCGCAAAGAAATTTGGCTTAGTTGATTTGTGAACATATCAAACTCGATATTAAGGTTGATTTATTCTTAGGAATTTGCAAAGAGATTTGGGATTCTGAAGTTTAGATTTAGATAATTCTCGCAACGACAGTTGGTTAATTATACTTTAGTGATTTGAGTTCAAGAACCGTGCGTAACCTGAACCCTGATTAGTTAGAAATACCCTAAACCTATCTTTCTCCCATCGATGTTACAACTCTTTTACTGTCTATTGCTTTTTGTTTCAACTGAATTGCTTAGCTTGATTCTCATCTACATAATATATTGTGCGTTTCCGTGAGTTCTTGTGTTCGACCCCTACATATACTACAACGACTGTTTTAGTACTTATAGGGTATTAATTTGAGCATATAAAATTTGGCGTCGTTGCCGGGGACTCAATTCGCCATTAGGTTTTAGTTTAAGAATTGCGACTATGTTCGTCGGTATCGATCGATACTACTCAATGTCGGTCGATACTCGTCGTTTTCTTTTTGTTGATATCGATTGACACCACCCAGTGTCGGTCGATACTCATCGTGTTTTTTGTTACTTACGTTCTTGACTTTTGTTTTCAGGTGTATGCCTATTCGTGAAACCAGAAAGAACAATAGCACTCAACTAGTTGAACTGTCATTGGAGCAGCTAGCACTTGTGGAACGCACAAACAGAAGAGCAAAGAATCCAGCAGAGATGAACAACAATCCGGTGGTTTTGGTTCAAGATGAAGCTGGTGCTTACAGAGACCAAGAGGATCAGTTGTGCAATGCGCGAGGGCAACGATTGGATGGAGAGGGGAACATCATTCCACCTGCTCCTGTTGTCGCTGGGAATGTCGCTGGTAACGCGAACGCAGGGAATGTTGTGGTTAATCGGGGTAGAACGATTGGTGAGTACAACAGGCCTGATCAGTTTTATGCAAATCGATCACCGATTCGTCCTCCTTCTTTTCAGAGGAATGACTTTGAGCTGAAACCTGCATACTACACTCTTGTGGGTCAACACCCTTTTCATGGTCTTTCCAATGAACATCCCATGGACCATATTGAGAGGTTTGAGGATTTGGTCACTAGCATCAAGATCAATGGAGTATCCTATCATTACCTCTTCTGCAAGCTCTTCCCATACTCTCTTAGTGGAGATGCGACTTACTGGCTGAAACAGTTACCTCCTGGATCACTGACTACTTGGGAAGAGACTAAGACTGCTTACCTAAACAATTTCTATGTTGATGCACGATCCGAGGATCTGAGGAACAAGATCTCCCAGTTTTCTCAAGGACCTACTGAGGCGTTCAAAGCTGCTTGGACGAGATTCAGATCATACCAGAGAGATTTTCCACATCACGGGTATTCTGATGTTCAGCTGAGGGGTTCTTCTTCAGAGGGATTGATTGGAGGTATCAGATGGCTTTGGATGCTTCGAGCAATGGGAATTTCAATACCAGGTATCCAGATGATGCTTATGTGCTTATTGAGAATTTGGTGTCTAGCAATAGCACCAAAAATGCAGACTTTGAGCGAAAGAGACAGAATGAGAACATGGATGGATCGCAGTTTGTTGAGGTTCAAGCCAAGCTAGATCTTCTGATCGGGAAGTCGAAGAAGACTGTACACTTTGCTGATGGAGTCGATAATATTGATGAAGATGAAGTGGAGGATGTTAACTAGGTTGGTGGTTCTGGTTACAACAACAACCGAAAACTTCAACAACAACACTCAGCAAGGTGGGTACAAGTTTGAGGGAAACCAATCTGGGTACAACAACAACCAAAACTTCAACAACAACACTTAGCAAGGTGGGTACAAGTTTGAGAGAAACCAATCTGGCTTTGGAGCAAAACAATTTGCTCAGAAACCACTCAAGAGCGGCGATTTCACTCGTAATTATGGGAACTCTTCGTACCAACCCATCTCTCCAAAGTCTACAGATAGTAAGATGAAATCCATGTTTGAACAGATCCTTCAGGGACAACAGAAGTTGCAAGTGGATTTCAATGGGAAGATTGACTCTCTGTACACTGATCTGAATGGGAAAATTGAAGCTATCAATCTTTCTCAGAGGAAGTTGGAAACCCATGTTGCTCAGACTGCAGCAGCTGTAAAGAGGTAGGAAAGTTTTCTTCCAGGAAAAACTGAGAATCCAAGGGCACACATCAATGCTATCACCTTGAGGAGTGGAAAACAGGTGATTACAGGAGTGAAGAACAACCCAATTGCAGAGACTTTCGTCGATCTTGCTGAAGATGACGACTGGGATTCTGAAAATCCCCGTGTATCGATCGATACCAGCTAGTGTCGATCGATACCAGTCCAAACACTTGCACGAGGGGATCCAAAATTCCGTGTATTGATCGATACTCCTTCTGTGTCGATCGATATTGAGGCGCATATCAAGAAGGAACCAGAGATTGTCAAGGATAGGGTGTACAAACCCAAAATACCTTATCCTACGCCTCGTAAGATGACAAAGAAGGAATGGGAGGATGCCATATGCAAAACTATGTTGGATAAGTTGGTTGTGGAGCTTCTTTTTGTTGATGCTATTAAGACTTCTCAAGCTTTCAGGAGGTATGTGAAGAAGATGGTGTCTAGCAATGTGAACCTTGAGGAAGGTGTCATGATGATTACAACTGAGTGCAGTGCGATTCTACTCACAAAATTCCCAAAAAGCTACCAGACCCAGGGAGTTTTGTTTTGGATTGCACTATCTTCATAGAGAGATTCGAGCGTTCTCTCTGCGATATTGGGTCGAGTGTGAACCTCATGCCACACTCAGTTGCTAAGCGAATGGGGATGACAGATTTCCAATCTACAAGGATTTCGCTGGTACTTGCTGATCGCTCGGTGCGACTTCCAGAGGGACTACTCGAAGATGTCCCAATCAAGATTGGGAATTGGTTGATCCCAACAGATTTCATCGTCCTGAAGTACGATGCTGAGCCTAAGGATCCTCTTATCTTGAGCAGACCATTCCTTGCAACTGCTGGAGCCTTGATCGATTGCAAGAATGAACAGATAGCTCTCAACATCGGTGATTTGGTGATGTCCTTTAACATGGGAAAGATGATGAAGAGACCAACCATCGATGGGCAGACGTTCTATATGGAAACCTTCAGTGACATAACAGAGGAGTCCTTCCTGGAGATGCACCCTGAAGATCCACTGAAGAGAGCACTGGTGTACTCTGATGTCTCAAAGGAGTTGCTGGGAGATGTAGCTGCTGGATACGCCAAGATGCTCGATCTGACTGATGCAGTATCGATCGATACCGACAATATCGATCGATACCAGGCATGTGCGATAGAGGAGTTGACAGAAACTCCTAAGAACGCTGGTGAGCTTGGTGATTGGAGTGAGGAGAAAGCTCCTAAGATTGAACCCAAGCCACTCCCAGCCGCATTGAGGTATGTTTTTCTTGGTTCTAATTCCACATACCCTGTGATTGTTAATGCTTCTTTGAACAACGCAGAGATTACCTTACTGCTGAGTAAGCTGCGCAAGTATCGCAAAGCTCTTGGCTATTCTCTTAATGATATTTCAGGTATAGCAACAGACTTGTGCATGCATCGGATTCACCTGGAGGATGAGTCAAAGTCTTCAATTGAGTGCCAGAGGAGGCTGAACCCAAACCTGAAGGAAGTGGTCGGGAAGGAAGTGAAAAAGCTGTTGGAAGCAGGGATTATCTATGTCATCTCAGGTAGTTCTTGGGTTAGTCCAGTTCACGTTGTGCCTAAGAAAAGAGGTATAACTGTAGTGAAGAAAGAGAAGGATGAGCTGATCCCTACAAGGACAATCACTGGTCACATGATGTGTATTGACTACAGGAAGCTGAATGCGGCTACAAGGAAGGATCACTTCCCATTGCCATTCATCAAACAGATGCTGGAGAGGTTAGTGAGTCACCCATACTACTATTTTCTCGATGGGTACTCAGGCTTTTTCCAGATTCCTATACATCTACCAGGGAAAGACAACTTTTACATGTCCTTATGGCTAATTCGCCTACAGAAGAATGCCATTTGGATTATGTAACGCTCCAGCAACCTTTCAGAGATGCATGATGTCGATTTTCACAGACATGACTAAGGAGTTTATGGAGGTGTTCATAGATGACTTTTCAGTGTATGGATCGTCATTCAAGGATTGTCTGGATAACTTGTGCAAGGTTCTTCAATGATGCGAGGAGAAGCACTTGGTTCTTAATTGGGAGAAGTGACACTTCATGGTACAAGATGGCATTGTTCTTGGTCACAAGGTTTCTAAGGCAGGGATCGAAGTTGACAAAGCTAAGATTCAGGTCACGACAAGCCTGCAACCTCCACGATCTGTATCTGAGATTCGAAACTTCCTTGGTCATGCTGGTTTTTACAGGAGGTTCATCAAGGATTTCTCTAAGCTTACACGCCCACTCACAGCCCTGTTATGTAAGAAAGTCAAATTTGATTTCACATCTGATTGCCTTGCAGCCTTCGAGGAGATTAAGAAGGCATTGGTGAGTGCTCCTATTGTCCAGCCACCTGATTGGTGTTTACCTTTTGAGGTTATGTGCGATGCGAGTAATTTTGCTGTTGGAGTTGTGTTGGGTCAGAGGAAAGACAAGAAGCTCCATGCTATTTACTATGCCAGCAGGACGTTGGATGATGCTCAAGGAATTACAGCACCACCGAGAATGAGTTACTTGCAGTTGTTTTCTCTTTTGAGAAATTTCGGTTTTACTTGATTGGGAGCAAGGTTATTGTTCACACAGACCATGCTGCTCTCAAACACCTGCTGAAGAACAGGGACCTCAAGCCTCGTCTTTGCCGATGGGTACTTTTGCTCCAAGGGTTCGATATCGAGATCAAGGACAAGAAGGGAGTTGAGAATGGCGTTGCTGATCACTTATCGCGAATAAAGGTCGATGAAGTCGTACCTATTGATGATTTATTGCCAGAGGAGGGTATCTACTTCATTGAAGCCCAGCTTCAGGATGTTTGTTCCGAAAATCTGCACTTTTCACGAGTGCATACCTTCAGTATCGATCGATACCCGACACGGCTTGCACATGTTTTGTTTACAGAGCACTTCGACTCTTATGACGCCTATCTAGCTGTTGTATCTAGTCCTGCACGACCATGGTACGCTGACATTGCCAACTGACTTGATGTAGAGACTGAGCCAAAGCATCCCACAAAGTATGCGAGGAAGAAGTTTATGTGCGAGATGAGGAGATTCTTCTGGGATGAGCCTTACCTATACAAGCACTGGTCAGATGGTATCTACAGAAGATGCGTTGCAGAGTATGAGGTGCCTACGATTCTTTTTCATTGTCATGGGTCTGAGTATGCTGGACACTTTGCTACTTTCAAGATAGTGTCACAAGTTCTTCAAGCATGCTTCTGGTGGCCTACTATGTTCAGAGATACGCATGCCTATATCTCACAGTGTGATGTCTGTCAGAGGAGAGTGAAGATCAGCAAGAGGCATGAGATGCCACAGAATTTCATCCTTGAGGTTGAAGTTTTCGATTGCAGGGGCATCGACTTTATGGGTCCCTTTCCCTCGTCACACAAGAACATATACATCCTGGTTGCTGTGGACTATGTGTCCAAATGGGTGGAAGCGATTGCTAGTCCAACCAATGACTCTGCGGTGGTTCTTAAGCTGTTTAAGACCATCATTTTCCCACGATTTGGAGTGCCGCGTATTGTTATAAGTGATGGTGGCATCCACTTTATTAACAAAGTTTTTAAGTCTGGGGGAGGTAGTTGCTGACAGCGTTTTTGTTTTTCTTAGAGTTATAAAAAAAAAAAAAAAAACTGTCGTTTTTTTTGGTCAAAATTTGTTGGAGATTGTGATCCTGTGCTTGAATTTATTGTTTTGATTTTGCTTTTGAGTGACCAGTGTTACATAATCATTTCTAGATCGACTAATGAAAAATCCAAAGACTGACCAGTTGACTAGAAAACACCCATGTCTCCAGCATAGTTCTTCTAAAGCCTGAACCAAATTTTTGCACCTCTTCGATGCAGTTGATGTTTACAGGGCTTGATTCATCATTCATATCTGACAAAGGAACTCATGTGTTTGAAGTAATGGTATCTCTCTCCCCTGTTATAATTTGATAAATAAGAGCATAAAATATGAAATGACTTTCTTCTGAGTAGAGGGCTAGGAAAATTTTCAGCGATCCCATTATTCTACTTGTGAAAGAACCATCACACAAAGGTTGAAAGCGAGATTAGGAAAATTTTCCGTCACTACAGGAAATTTAAGTATTGATAGAACTAAAACATAGCGTTTTTACAAACTCTGTAATAAATGTTATAGACGCTACTCTTTCATAGCTTTTGTAAATTGCCAATGTTATGAAAGAGTGGTCGCGTATAAGAGTGTTACATCTTCTTAATTTTTTGCTCATGTCCTCCTTTTTAATTGCATATGTCATTCGATTAGTGTTATGTTAGGTGGAAGCGGGATACTTAATTTTTTTGCCAGCTTATTTTTTGTTTTGGCTCCATAATTTACTCTAGAGGAAAACACTTAGCCATTTCTCGTGTCTCATAACCAAAAATTGATATGAACAAAAAAATTAGGATTTTCACAAAAATCCAAAAATTGATATGAACACCGGATCCCGATCTCTTCTTTCACTCGATCCCTCTCTCGATCTCTCTTCTCTCTTATCTCAATCTCGATCTATTCTTCTCTCTGTCTTGATCGCTCTTCTCTCTTCTCCCAGTCTCGACCGCCGGCAAGACAACGACAACCCATAGGGAGGAGTAAGCTTATGTTCTCGATTTGAAATCTTATTGACTCGAATAGGGTTTCAATTTCAGTTGGGTGCTTAAGAACATTTATGGGGTTTCAGTTGGGTGAATCGAGAAATCGGGTTAGTTTCTGGAGCTAAAGCTCAAAATTGAAGGAGATCGGGATCCGGTGCTCTCCTAGGTCTTTCAAATGCGAAGCTATCGTCTCCGATCAAGTCTCGTTCCTGTTCCGGTTCCTAAATCTGACTTGTTCATGGAGTTTGAGAAAATTGGTCACTAATCGTTGTAGGAAACTGAGCAGGTTCGTGTTCTAGCATCCCCCTTTGACTCTTTTTCTCTGCCAAGTCTCTTCGTTTCGATAGTGGAATCTATCCTTATTATCTAATTTATGTATACTAGAAGCTCTTAATTTTAGCTATTTTAAGACAGAGAAAAGGATTATGTCTTTTTATACACCGGTTATTGGCCAAACAAGATCTTGAGTAGGATTAAACTTAATGGGACTATCCCGGAGTCACTCACAAGTCTTCCAAACCTGATAAATCTGTAAGTTATCCAGCTAGACTACACTGAAAGTAAGCTCCATGATTTTTCTTGCTCTAATCAATACTTTGTGTGAATAAGAGAGTAATTTATTTGGGTTTTAGAGAACTTAGTCCAGATTTCGTACTGGTTCTATCGTTTATGTAGGCAAAAAATGGAAAGTAAAACTTGTTGGCTCTTTATTAGATTTGTGACTTTGTTTGAACATGAGCTAAGGTTAATTAAATACGTGAAGTAAGTGATTAGTTAGCATTATTTTCACTAATTGAGAAGCATATCCATAAAGGATTAATGGTTTAAGACTTTAGCTAATGATCTGTTGTTATATATTATTAGAAGAGAATATTGTGCCTCTCTTGCTTAGTTTGTAGGTTCTATCTTTACTTCTATAAGTATGATCGAGTACTCTGATGACTTCCAATTCATTTTTCCATCTGTAGAAGGATCTTAGCCTTAGTGCCTAGATATTCAATCCGTGTTGGTTTTGCATTTTATTGTGATTAACTTCTCAAGTTTTTGTGATAAAGAAAGTGTCTTACGTATCTTTTTGGTCATGTTTCTGTTTTGAATATCTGATTTTGGTTTCTCATTGTGAAACAGGGTGACTCCTTACCTCTTCTTTGAAATGAAAAACCCCATTACATCACAAGGGGATATACTAGTTGCAGAAAGTATTGACAAAAGAGCAACTTGGAAACCTCTCGATCATATACTCACCCAATCAAGCTATTAGTGTTTCTTCTATGTGATTCAACAAGTTGCTAACAAGCATTGACTTTTCCCATCTTCGAAGAGAGTTTTTGTTAACATTATCATTTTTGGAAACGAAAAAGTTGAATATAAATGTGTTTCTTTTGTACCATCCGATGACTGATTCTAAGATTGTATCTTATAGGAAATGTTAAAGGATATTGTGAGATTGATTGTATCATTGCATATATCGATACCAAAAATTAAGTTTACAAAATAAAAATATATAATAATTTGTTATGGATTAACGAGTGTTTGTTTTATTTCTCAATTAAAAAAGAAAATACAACAAAATATTATTTAATACTAAAAACATAAAACAAAATAGAAAATACTATTACAAAATACAAAAAAAAAATAGTGAATTTCATTTAGAGTTTAGGGTATAGGGTATAGTATTTGAAATATTTTTTTGTTTTATTGTTTCATATTAAGAGCGTAATTATTGTTTCATATTAAGAACGTAAAATAAAAAAGGAAAGGTTAGTGAATTTTTGATATAGAGTTTAGGGTATAGAGTTTGGGGTACAGAGTTTCAAATATTTCTTGTAGATTTATTAACAATAGAAATATAATGAGTGTTTGAATTAGGGTATAGGGATTCACTCTTGTAAAATATTTTTTCTATTTCTTAATTAAAAATACAACAAATTATTACACATACACAATTACAAAGAAAAGTTAGTGAATCTTTGATTTAGGGTTTAGGGCATACAGTTTGATTTAAGTGTATAGGGTTAAGGGTTTAGTTTTGATTTAGGGTTTAGTGTATATGATATAATTTCTTTGTATATAATGTTTTACAAAAATAAATAAAATGTATAATGTCTTACATAAATAACTAAAATATATAATGTCTTACAGAAATAATTAAAATTAGAGTTAAATCTTGATTTAGGGTTTATGGCATTGTATAGTTTTGGTTATGTTGATTTAGGGTTTAAGTTATGTTTCCAATTAACAAATGAAAATGACTGGAAAAGAAATCCAAATTGTGGCAAAATCATTGCAAAATGATTATAAACTTACAAACCCTACAAAGTAATGATAAGTTACTAACCCTTTTATCTACAGTTTAGTATCACATAACATTTGTTATATAGTTTTTTTTTTTTGGTAAACTACAAAATTATATATTATTATGAAGATAATCAACTTATCATAAATAAACACATTGCTATTAAAATATTTCCAAATTAATAACGTAAATAAAAAAGTTTACAAATTTTTTTATTTAGGATATGAGAAAATAAATGAGCCTTTAAAAGACAATAACCAATGAGAAGAGATCACTCAGGTCGCTTACGTGGCGCAATCTTAGACCGTAGGATCTTCCTTCCTTTGCTTTGTTTTCTCTCAGATCGTTCATTCCCTCTCCTCTTGTTTACCTCCGATAGAAAATAGATCAGTGATGTGGCATAACTTTTTTTTCTTTTCTTTCTCTCTTAGTCTTCCCCGTCTTCTCTTCCTTGGCTGCGATTTAGATCGTGAATGACTGTTTTCGCTTCTAGGGCACGAGATCGGAATCGAATTGGTATTATATCTCTCTACTTTCTCTTCCAATTACTTTCGATTTTACCCACCCAGGATTTTAGGTTTTTTTCTTCTTCTGGTTGTCCGATGTTTAACTGTAGATTTCGCATCTGAAAATTTGTAGTACCGAAATCATGAGTTGAAGTATTTTTGCTAGACATTTTGCAGGAAAACGTGAAAAGGTTTTGAGAACAACATATCAAAACAATGATGATGATTTTACTTTTAATTGTTTGTTATGTTGATCATGGACTACAGATAGATGAGAACGTGGCCAGAGAGATTATCAATTACAGATCACTTAAGCATCCTAATATCATCCGCTTCAAGGAGGCAAGTTGTATTTTTTTTGGGCTCTTATGGTCATCTAGGAGCTGTCTTGAGGTCTTATTTTGATTCGGTTACAGGTGATTTTGACCCCTACTCATCTTGCTATTGTGATGGAGTATGCTTGGGGAGGCATATGTGGAGAACTATCGATGTTTTTGTGACTTATATTCTTTGTTTTATATTTGGGATTTAGTGCTTCAGTAGTTGATTAGAATGGATTTGGACATGTATATTATTGTTTAGATGTTTTGACCTGGTTTCGATTCTGTGATACATATTTATCCTAATGTAAATCATATAGAATCTTAGCTGCCACTGTTGATGCTATTTGTGGGAAAATAGCAAATGAATTGTTTACAATCTTAATTACTTCTGTTGCACAACATGAACTGCGTAATAGCTTATGTTCTTGGCTAACCTTCTCCTCTCTTTTTCTTCTGTGCAGCAAATATGCCACAGAGATCTGAAGTTTGAGAACACACTGCTTGATGGGAGCCCTACTCTGCTTTTGAAAATCTGTGATTTTGGTTACTCTAAGGTGTGCACTCATTCATTTCCTTTTCTTCTTTTCTCAGTGGTCGCAATCCTCAATCCATAACAGATTATCATTATCTACTCACCCGTCTCTTAATTCTTATATTTTTGTCATGTTTTCTTTTTATCCTCAATCCTCAATCTGTTTTATTTCTTTTTGTGCAGTCATTGATACTACACTCTAGGCCTAAATCGACTGTTGGAACTCCCAACATACATTTCAAAGATTGGAGGTCCAAGAGTGAAGGGAGAATTCATAAGTTTAAAACAAGTGTTGTATGAATTTATCTTATTGGTCTTTTGTATCATTGTTTCATATATGAAAATAATATAATAAAATTTGGCATTTTTTTAATATAAAATCTCAATTTATCGACAAACAAAAAAAGCCAACAAATCTTAATTTAAATATAAATTATTGGAATAATTTATAGAAACCATTATATATCTCATACAATTGCTATTGTAAAATATATAATTGTATAAAATAGTAACGCAACAACGCTATGAATAAAACTTATACAACAAAAAAATACGTTATTATAAATATATATATTGCATAAAAAAGAGCGCTATATTAAATCACAGATATAATTGCATTTTTTAAAAACGTTATCAAAAGTGCAGTGTTTTTTATAACGGGAGTATACAGAGCGTCTGTAAAAACGCTATGGATTTCAACTATAACGGATATTACGCACTATGAATATGCACTTTTCTTGTAGTACGTGATACCACTATTCGCCTAAGCCTTTGATACATAGAGAGGGAAGAACCGGGGATTAGGTGGCAAACACCATCAATACTCTTGTTATGGACCTTAATGTGTATATGCATATCTAAAAAGATAGAAAGAACATAATGAGAAATAAGTCTGGGGGAGAGAAAACAATACCAAAAAGTGTGTGAATTGGGTAATTCTTTTGTCGTGATATTGTATGGTAAAGAATCTAGAAGGTTCTTGAACATTGGCTGCAGCGATGAAACTGGCGATGAGGGCTTTGTTTGAACAATGTTGCGGGATAATGTGTGGAGTTTGGGAAAGCTGCGAATGTCTACGGAGAAGTACATGGTGGTTAGATCAAGAGCTGGTTAGGTGACATTTGGGGGCTTGGGAAAAGGATCTTTGCGATGGTTCATGAACAGGTGAGTCTCCGTGTTTTTAAACCTCTTTCTCTGGTTTAGTCTTCTGTTTGCTTGAGGGAAAGCAAATGCTAAGTCTGGGGGAGTTGATATATCATGGTTTTTACCCCTTTTAAGCCATGATATAAGTCCGTTTTATAGAGTTTTCTACTATTTTGTAGTGTTTTAGAGTCTTTTACAAGTTTTAGCACGTTTGGAGCATAATTGGAGATTTCTGGAGCATTTTGGAGCAAAGAAGAAGTTCGTGTACCTGAGTACCCGATTTGAAGCCTCAGTATCGATCGATACTGACTAGTATCGGTCGATACTCACTGCAGCAAGACACGATCCGCGACTTTAATGAAGAATTGAAGAATTGCAAAATTGCCCAGAAGACTTTATTATTTACAAGAAGCACCAAAACGTGACTTATGTTATTTATTAGGATTTTACAGCCACTTTGATGGCTATGCTTGATTTTACTTTGGTTTTGTGAGAGAGCTTTTGAAGGGAGACAAGTCTGAAACTCTGTTCGTCCGAGAGAAGATTTTGAACCCTCTTGTTACTCTTTCTTATTTATTTGATGATATATTCAAACATGTTTATTGCTTCAATTTCCATGTCTGAGTAAATCCACTTTAGGTTTAGGGTTCTCATAAGGGTTTTCTCTGAATGCTAGGTTGATTAGTTGTTTAGGGTTCATAATCTGAATTAGTTCTTCACCATAGGTTGTTCTCAAAGCTAATTCTATATTGATCACCTAGAACTTAGATCTTAGATTAATCGATTAGGCACGACAGTGCAATTGAGTAATCTGATAGAACATAAGGTGAGCAAATTAATTATTCGCAAAGAGATTTGGCTTAGTTGATTTGTGAACATATCAAAATCGATATTAATGTTGATTTATTCTTAGGAATTTGCAAAGAGATTTGGGATTCTGAAGTTTAGATTTAGATAATTCTCGCAACGACAGTTGGTTAATTATACTTTAGTGATTTGAAGAACCGTGCGTAACCTGAACCCTGATTAGTTAGTTTATCTGCATTCATTGATTTTCTGAGAAATACCCTGAACCTATCTTTCTCCCATCGATTTTACAACTCTTTTACTGTCTATTACTTTTTGTTTCAACTGAATTGTTTAGCTTGATTCTCATCTACATAATCTATTGTGCGTTTCTGTGAGTTCTTGTGTTCGACCCCTACATATACTACAACGACTGCTTGAGTACTTATAGGGTATTAATTTGAGCATATCAGGAAGAAGTGAATGATACACTCAAAGGTCGTTTACGACCACAATTCCTTCGTAAGTATACTTCCGAAATCTTACGACGGATTTGCTCGTCTACCCTAGGTCAAGTGATTAGATACAACACTTATGTGGCTTTATAAAACCTAATATCGATTGCTAAGACGGTTAGTCAAGCAACGCAGTAACAACAAGGATAGAACGAAGAACCCTAATCAATCGGTATCCTAGACTAAAAACCTAATAAGAAATCAAACCATAAGCTCCCCTTCAAACCCCTATGCCCAACAAGGAGATTACTCAGCTATAGCTGAGGTAATCATATTAAATAAATCAAATAAAAACAGTACGTAAAATGGGATGAAGAAAGCTTCTCTATCGAAGAACACAAATCAAGAATCCTTTGATCCCAGACAAAAGAAAACAAGTGCACAAGTCACAAGAGCTTAGCTTCTGCCTTCAAGCGTGAGAATAATGTAACATGTATGTCTAAAAGGCATAAAATAAGTATTTATAGAGCTAATCTCGCTTAGGGTTTGATGGGAAAAGACTGTTTTGGCCTCGGGTTAAGAAACGAGTCGGTTTGGTCGCGCATGGAGCTTGCCGTGGCTCCATCGGCTGCGGCCACAGAAAAATGGCTTCTGTCCATGGCTCCGTCGTCTCTGGCCGCGGGGAACTGGTGCTTGGCCGCGGCCCCAGCTCCTCCATGCGCGGCGGCTTCGTCTTCGGGGCAGCTTTACCTGCCTTCAGTGCTTTGGGTGTATTTAAGAATCCAACCATTGGATTGCCTCCAATCTAATTGAATTTGAAAGCTGGTTGTCTCTACTTTGTTGTGTCCAAATTTTGGGATGATCAGACGGTGAAAAGGTCTCCATTAGCTGCACGACTTCTTGACGGTCCAAATTTATCCAAGAACGTAGTTTTGCTCCGAAATACACTCTTTTATCCATAGTTACCTGAAACGTCTTTCAAATCTCTAAAATATGAAAATCACTTAAAAACCTTTAAAAATTGACTTAAAACACCTGAAAAATAATATGAAAGTGATCCATAAAAATTGTCAAAACCCGGTGTTATCAACTCCCCCAGACTTAGATCTTTGTTTGTTCTCAAACAAAACAAAAATCTAAACTCGGAAAGAGGTTTTCGAAAATATAGGAACTAACAAAATTCTCAATGACCGTCCTTCTAAACCATGACCAACGTAATGCATCAATCGGACTTAGTCTAGAAAATTCTCACTAAAGTATTACAAAGCTAATCCACGGTATCCGTCATGCGAAAGTCTAACCACATAGATCCTAACTTTCAGTCAACTAGCTCTTAACATTCATTAAAGATTGCGTGATTCTTACCAAAAATATTAGACAAGATAATCGATGCTAGGCATTTACGGGCAATTTAGAAGTGAGGCTAACAGTGTTTCGGGTTACCGTATTTTCTTCGTACGATGCTAGATATTATGCAAAACAGCAAGAGAGGATGGAGTTGTTGGTACCCACAGTTTTCAGTCACTCCTTGCTCGCATAAGTGTTGCTGCAAAACTCCTCCTTCGTCGGGACATTTCTCCCTTTGAGAGAAGTTTTATGTCGTTCCCCCAGACTTAATTTTTTCTCTAGGTAATGATTCGAACAGGCTTCTTACTTCTCACATATTGAAACATAGTAGCCTTGGAAAAAATATAGACTACTCTAAGACTCTTAGGCTTTTCTTTCATTTCCTTTCGGTTTTCTCTCTTTTTTTTTTCGAAAGGGGAAACACCTTTAAACGGGGTTGATACCTCCAAGGCAACTTTTTAGCTTGATTTGTAATGCATCAATCGAAACTAACAAAATTCTCAGTGACCGTCCTTCTAAACCATGACCAACGTAATGCATCAATCAGACTTACTCACCGACATTAGTGCAATATTTGTAACCAAATCTGTCGGGATAGAGTGAAGCGCGAGAGATCGTGCGGTCTCGGGAGAATTGCTTCAAGTCGAACCAGCTTCCTTGAAGTGGAACCTCGTTCGAGAAATCGAAGTGCACGACTTGTAGAATTGCCGTGATGATGCCTCTCAAGGCGGTAGTAGCGTCCTCGATTTTTTTGGCGGGCGCGTCGTGTTTCACCTTCACCATGTTCTTCGCGACGATAGAAAATCAAGCATAGCGCGGGTCATCGGTGAAAGGTAATTGAACTGTGACAAGCTCGCTCTTGAGGATACTCCCCACGTTCGCTCTTGAGTATATGGTGTGCGCTAAGAGCTTGTGTGTATAGCGGACAGCGGGATGCGTGAGTAGGGCGGCTTTGGACCGTCTGTTGTCGTAGACGCCTTGTCCCATTATGTTCCATAAATCTTCATCAGGATCCTCCTCGGGGTGAATCTCATCGAGATATTGAAGCTTCAAAGTTTCACAAAGTTCCGGGGTCGTTAGAGCATAAGAATATCCGCGAATGGTAAAAGTAAGTGTACCATCGTTCGCTCTCGCATTAGAGCGCCTCTTGTAGCACATGGTGACGGTTGATAATAATTCTTTGGTGAGATCTTCATAGGTAGAGAGGTTGAGCTCCATGAAAGGTCGAAGGTTAAGTGCGTCGAGATACCAAATCACGTCTTCTCTAATCCCGAGCGTGTCGAGAGTCGAGTAATCTATGCGAGGTGTTGATTTGACAACAATCTTGTTAAGTTTCTCAAGGTAGTTGATATTCGGGTCCATAGGGTTCCCGATATATCGTACCTTTGGTATTCGTTCAACAGGTGGTGTTGGTTCGCGAGGAGGGAAAGGTGTCGGGTCACGTCGCGGTGGTGGCACACGAGTTCTACTCGAACGTTGTCGACTTGCAAAGAACTAGCCAAGATTCGTGTCATCTCCTACGCTTCATGTATCCGAGCTTTCTTCGCTCTCCTCGGTCCGCCTATTGGTCAATCTCCGGGATGATTGTCCTATGTAACCGCTCTTCTTTGAGCGAGTTATTCTCATTCTTTCATGGTCCATTGTTCCTACAAAATAGAGAATAATTCTCAGAAAAAGTATGAATATGGTTGTGATCGAAAAATTTCGTTATACCAATGTATTAATTCTAGTATCAATTCAATCGACCAAACGAGAAAAATTGATCACAAATTTAAACAAATTGAGTTCATGATCGTGAATTCCGGGTTTTTGACGTTCTTGCATAAAAATTTCTAGACGTCGATTTTAAGCTCAAATTTACTGAAAATTTCAGTTGATTACTGTTTGGTAATTTACGATATAAATAGACTTGTTCAAATTAATCAAAATTAATCTCCATATTTGTTTTTATTTAAGTTTAAAAATTCCAAATCACAAAAATATCAAATCCAAGGGAATTAAGTACATAAATTGAAGTTCTAATCATTCTAGAAGTTCAACCTAGAGTTCTCTAACAATTTATAACCATCAAAGACATAGATCTAGTGAATTCAAGAAAAACACTAGGTTTTTGTTCATATGAAAAGTAGAGATTTTGGTTCGTACCTTGTTGAAATTGACGGGATGAGTGAGGAATTGAAATCTTCTCCGAAAAAGAGTGAGAATGGACCAAAGAATTTTCGAAAAAGTTTTTGAATTGGAAAATGTTGTTCTTGCTCAAAATCTCCAAGTCTTTTTGTAAGAGAATAAGAAAGAGAGCATGAAACTTGAAATTCTCTTTTTGTTCTTTGAAAAACTGTTTTTATGTAAAAAAAAAATTTATGTGACTTGCATTAGCGGGACACGGAATTAAACCAGGCATGGTTCAATTTCACGTCGGGAAAATGTTTGGGATTGCACGGTTTAGTGTCGGGAACGGTTGGGAATCGACGGGACGAAGTCCGAGACTAAACAAGGCTGGCCGCGGGTTCACCTTGCGCGACCGCGGCCAAAGGTCTTCTCGCCGCGGGTCCGGCTAACGCCGGCGCGGTTGACGGCTTCTCCGGCGTGGTTTCGGCTAATGCCGGTGCGGTTGACGGCTTCTCCGCCGCGGGTCAGGCTCTTCCGGCTGCGGCCGAGCGGCTTTCTTCTAGGGTTGTTTTCTCCTTCGTTCCTTCGTCGTTTCACGATCTGTTTCGAACGTCGTCTTCATTTTTTTGTGTTTTCTGATTTTTTTTTGAATGTTTTTTGGTTTTTTTATAAAGCCTGAAATCATAAAAAGAAAAACGTCAATATAAAAAGAAAGGAAAATCAAAAGAAAAACGTACCGAATGGGTTGCCTCCCATCAAGCTCTTTTGGTTAAAGTCGTTAGCTCAAATTTTTGATGAGACTAGGCGTGAGCAGTAGATGTCTCAGGAACGAATGTTATTTTGGCACCATCTTGTTTATGATGTGTTCCGCCTTTCTTCGGTATCACCTTCTTCTTTCCACGTTTCTTCGCACCTTTTGCGTTTCGAAGAGCTTGTCTTGTCGTATCGATCATTCCTTCCACTCTTTCATCCTTGGTGTCTTTTAAACCTGGTGGAATTTTAATTGTGATCTTCGCAAATGGTTTAGAAGTGAATAGCGGACTTACCTTGGGTGGTTCCGTCTTAATCGACTTATATTTCTCTTTTTCTTTAGGGAAAATCAAGTTTTTCATCTTTTGTTCGTCTCTCGGGTTTGGAATTTCATCCTGGATAGTAGGATAGAGTCTCCTTCGATCCACATTCAAGAAGACTGCTTGACGGTTGGTGTGATCAAGGATGGCGCCAACGGTAGCTAAGAAGGGTCGACCAAAAATCAACGGTCTATTCTTGTCTCGTTCCATCTCGAGAACTTCAAGATCAGCGGGAACGAACTTGTTTCCAAAGAGTATTTGAAGATCATGGATCGCCCCTTCGGGTCTCTTTTATGATGATTCCCCAAAAATTACGTTCACGGTAGATGGTGTGAGATTATTTATACCGAGTTTCTCGGCAAATTTCTTAGACATGATGTTGATGTTGGCTCCAGAATCACACAAACAATCTACAAAATAAATTCCCGAAACCCAACAAGAAAATGAAAAACATCCCGGATCATTTGCTTTTCTAAGCCTTTGTAGCGGGATCATCTTGGATTCGGTAATGACTTGTCCATTGAGTGGGATGAATTTTTGAACTTCTCTAGGTTCCATCTTAGCATCGATTTCCTTCTCGAGTATGGTGGAAATCACGTTGCAAAATCTCTTCAGGTTGTCTTCCACTCTTCCAGATAAAATTTTGCTCGGTCTCTTAGTGGAGTCCGCTGTTTGAGAGACTTGCATATCCAACTTCTTGACATGGGTTGAAAGAGATTCAAGTTTCCCATTCTAGTCGTTGTAAATAAAATCAACCTTGACGTTAAAATCTTTCGTTGTCTTCTCGTTGCTGTGAGCGAGGAGTTGAATCGATTGTTCGAGCTTTGTTATTTGGGCAGCAAGTTGAGAGTTAGATGTACCTTGTTGCTGCGTATTTGAGTTGTTTTAAGAAGCAGCTTGAGCGTTGAAATGCGGTCTCGGTTGGAAATTTCCATTTCCTCCATAGTTCCCATTTTGGAACCGGTTTTGGTATGGCTTCGATTGCTGTGGATAAGGCTGATCTTGAGGGTTCTCCACATTCGGGTTTCGATACGAGAGGTTGTAGAAGTTCGCGTTGCGGAAGTTGTTCTTGAATCCGTTGTTGAAACGTCTTTGGTATTGACCTTGTGCTCCCACATAGTTAACTTCTTCTTCTTGAGAATACGAACCGTTGTTGTCGGGTTCGTAGTAAGTGTCATCATCGACTCCAATAGTAGCTTGACAAGCATGTACTTGGCGGTTTTGGTTGTTGAGAAGTCGGTTCATCATGTTCTTTAGCTCGGCTATCTCCTTGGATTCCGACACATTCGATCTAGTCGATCTATCGTAGTCGTGAGAATTGTTGCTATCAAACGTAGCAAAACTTTCGATGAGGGCTCTTCCTTGGTTGATGGTCTTCATGGAGAAGTCTCCATTGCTGGCCGTGTCGAGAGAAAATTGATATTCCGGCAGTAATCCTCGATAGTAAGTGTTGAGCAAATTCAGACCGGAGAAACCGTGATGAGGACAATCTCTCTCGTACTCTTTGAAACATTCCAACGCTTCATTAAAAGACTCCACCGATTGTTGATGAAAACTTTGGATTTTGTTTCTCAATGAGTTAGACCTCGACTTGGTGTAGAAATGATTTAGGAAGGCGGATTTGCACTCTTCCCAATTAGTAATAGATCTTGCGGGCAAAGATGTCAACCAAATGTGAGCTTTATCGATTAAAGAAAAAGGAAAAAGCTTACATTTCAAATAGTCAGCGGGAACTTGGTTCGTTCTCGTCGTTCCGCATATCTCTTCGAACAACTCGATGTGCTCCATCGGATGCTCGGTTGCAACTCCAAGAAATTGATTTTGCTTTACCAAAGCAATAATTTTTGGTTTGTTCTCAAAATTATTCCCGTTCGGTATAGGGAGTTGTCTGGCCGCTCGGTTTTGAAAGTGTTGATACGGTGCATCAAAATCAGAAATGATGTGGTTACGCACTTGTCTCCTCGGAGAATTATCGGGTAGTACGGGACGGTTGGCTTTTACGCCACTACGAGGAATCAATGCATTAGCTTGAGCATCGTTCCTTGTTGCATCACGAGCGACGGGAAGTTGTCGTCTCGAATTTTCAGCATTTCGGTTTTAGTTGTGGTTTTCTTCGGGATCGAGATGTGGCTGGTCATTAGCACCATGGACAGCTTCTTGATCTTCTTCGTGATCCGAAAAATCATGGTCATCCTCGCGATCTAGTTGATCGCGGTTTAGTTGATCTCCCGGGTGGTCGTTCTCGGCCATCCTTAAGTTTCTTTTGAGCCTTCGGAGTTCTCTCTCGTGTTTGTCGATATCGTCTAGTAGCGGTACGGTTCCTCTAGGAGTTCTCCTAGTGTGCATCCACCTTGGAACAATAGACAAAGATAAAGGAGAAAGTCAAAAGAGCAACAAAGAACTTTGAAATCAAAGGTGTCTAGAGCAGAAATTAGAATACAAAACCAAACAAGCTAAACTATTCCCGGCAACGGCGCCAAAAACTTGACACACCGGGAATTAACCCTGGTGTGGTGTTTTACCCTTTATATCTGATAAGCTCAAATATAATACCCTAAAAGTACTAAGTTGTAGTTGCAGTATATTTAGGGGTCGAACCACAAAGACTCAAGAAAATCACACAATCGACCAAATAGTTTCGAATCAAGCTAAGCAATTCAGTGAAACAAAAAGCAATAAACAATAAAAGAGATTGTAAGATTGATGGGGAGAATATAGGCCCATGGTATTTCTCAGGAGATCAATGACTGCAGATAACCAATCAGTCAGGATTCAGATTTAGCGTGGTTCTTAAACTCAAATAACTAAGTTATAATTAACCAACTGTCGTTGCGTGAATTTTCTAAATCTAAACTTCAGAATCCCAAATCTCTTTGCAGATTTCAAAGAATAAATCAGCCTTAATATCGAGTTTGATATGTTCACAAATCAATTAAACCAAATCTCTTTGCGAATAATTAATTTGTTCACCTATGATTCTGTCAGATTTCTCAATTGCACTGTCGTGCCTAATTGATTAACCTAAGATCTAAGTTCTAGGTGATTAGGCTAGAATTAGCTTTAAGAACAACCTATAGTGAAGAACTAATTCAGATGGTGAATCCTAAATAATCAATTACCAGCAATAAGAGAAATCCCTAAACCTAAGATGGATCTAGTCAGACATGGAATGAAACAATCAACATAACTGAATAGATCATTAAATTAAACAATAAGAAAAGAGTAACAAGAGGGTTCGAAATCTTCTCTCATACGAACAGAGTTTTAACTTGTCTCCCTCACAAAGCTCTCTCTCTCTCAAAACCAAAGTAGAATAAAACGTCATAGCCAAACTGGCTGAAAAACATAATTAATACTCCTTAAACACGTTTTGGGCTTTGTTGTAAATAATAAAGACTTCTGGGCTTGAAAGCAAAATCTCCAATCTCCTTTCTGCATTGCAATTCGCGTCTGTCTGCAGTTGGCATCGATCGATACCATAAGTGTTTAGGGCCCCCTAGTGTTACATGATCTCTGCTTTGCTCCAAAAAGCTCAAGAATGCTCCAATATCTCCAATTGTGCTCCAAACGTTCTAAAACCTGAAAAGACTCTAAAAGACTACGAAAATACGAAAAAGACTTTGTAAAAAGGACTTATATCATGGCTAAAAAAGGGTAAACACCATGATATATCAACTCCCCCAGACGTAGCCTTTGCTTGCCCTTTGCTAGCCCTCAAGCAAAACAGAAAACTAAATCAGAGAAAGAGGTTTGAAAACACTGAGACTCATCTGTTCCTGAACCATCGCAATGACCCTTTTCCTAAGCTTTCCAAATATAACCTAACCAGCTCCAGATCTAACCACCATGTACTTCTACGTAGACATTCGCAGTTTCCCAGACTCCGCACATTATCTCACATCATTGTTTAATAAAGCCCTCATCGTCAGTTTCATCGCTGTAATCTATGCCAAGAACCTTCTAGACTCTTTCCTATACAATATTATGACAAAAGAACCACCCAATTTCCACACTTTTTGTTTTTTTGGTATTATTTCCTCTCCCCAAGACTTATTTCTTATCAGGTTCTTCTACTTCTTTTTTTTTTTAGATTCGCATATACATGTTAAGGTTTGAGACACGAGTATTGATGGTGTTTGCCACCGAATCCCCAGTTCTTCCCCTCTTTATTTATCAAAGGTGTAGGCGAATAATGGTATCACAAGAAATTTTCCTAACCCTCTACTCAGAAGAAAATCATTTCATCTTTTCATGTTTTTATTTATTAACTTATAACAGGGGTGACGAATACCATTATTTTCTACACATGGGTTCTTTTGTCATATATGAATGAGGACTCAAGCTCTATGTACATCAATCACATCGATGAAGTGCAAAGAATTAGCTCAGGCTTTAGAAGAACTCTGCTGGAGAGATGGGTGTTTTCTAGTCAACTGGGCAGTCCTTGGATTTTTCATTAGTCGATCTAGAACTGATCCTGTATTACTGGTCACTCAAAAGCGAAATCAAAACAATAGATTCAAACACATGATCATAATCTCCAACATGTTTTGACTCGATAAAACATTTTTGTTTCTTATTATGACTCTAAGAAAAAAAAAAACAAAAACAATGTTAGCAACTACCTCCCCCAGACTTAAACAACACTGTCCCCAGTGTTATCAAGCCTAGAGAAGGTAAAATAAATCAAAAGAACTGAGTGGAAAGTGTTAAGGTCAAGAGGCGTTACCATTGTGGGTCAGGGTGTCGACCGACACACATCTTGGTATCGATTGATACCAAGCATGAGTCGACGCAGGTCCTCTTATTCACGACAAATGTTGCCCAAAATTGTGTCAAACGATCCAAGTGTTATGGTTAGCACTGTTAAATCACTCAAACACGAGTTAGATGCAACAAGATATCATAAAAGCATAAATCCACAAGTTGAAAATCATAAGAAAGTGCTGACAAAATGATTCAAAGTATCAAAAGAAAAGAAAAATCGATCCATAAATAGTGCGTTAAATCTGGTGTCGATCGATACTGCTCCTTCGAATCTGATTCACTTGATGATATGCTCAAATTAATACCTTAAAAGTACTAAGCAGTAGTTACAGTATAGTAGGGGTCGAACACAAGGACTCACAAAGACACACAATAGATTATATAGGTGAGAATTAAACTAAAGGATCAATGATATTGAAAACAGAACGTAAATTAAAACGGTTGTAAATTCGATTGGAGAAAGATAGGTTCAGGGTATTTCTCAAGAAATCAATGAATGCAGATAGACTAACTAGTTAGGATTCAGATTTAGCGCGGTTCTTGAACTCAAATCACTACGATATAGCTAACCAACTCTCGTTGCGAAAACTATATAAATCTAAATCGTAGGAATTCCAAATCTCTTTGCGAATCATAAAGTCTAAATCAGCTTTTACATCAGGTTTGATTTGTTCACAAACCAACTAAACCAAATCTCTTTGCGAATAGTTATTTTTCTCACCTTATGTTCTATCAGGTAATTAATCGCACTCTCATGCCTAATCATTTATCCTAAGATCTAAGTTCTAGGTGATCAATCTAGAATTAGCTTTGCAAGCAACCTATGGTGAAGAACTAATTCAGATGGTGAATCCTAATAACTAATCCACCTAGCATTCAGAGATAACCTTTATGAGAACCCTAAACCTAACAAGAGATCTACTCAGACATGGAAATTGAAGCAATCAACATGTTTGAATAAATCATCAAATAAAATAGAAAGAGTAACAAGAGGGTTCGGAATCTTCTCTCTGACGAACATAGTTTCAGACTTATCTCTCTTTAAAAGCTCTCTCACAAAATCAAAGTAAAATAATGCTTAGAATAAAACTTATCCATGAAAGTGGCTGTAAAATCCTATTAAATAACATAAATCATGTTTTGGGACTTCTTGTAAATAATAAAGTCTTCTGGGCAATTTTGCAATTCTTCAACTCTTCATTAAAGTCGCGGGTCGTGTCTGCTTCGATGAGTATCGACCGATACTAGACAGTATCGATCGACACTGAGACTTCAAATCGGGTACTCAGCTACACTAACGTTGCTTTGCTCCAAAATGCTCCAGAAAGCTCTAATATCTCCAATTATGCTCCAAACGTGCTAAAACCTGTAAAAGACTCTAAAACACTACAAAATAGTAGAAATACTCTATAAAACGGACTTATATCATGTCTTAAACGGGGTAAAAACCATGATATATCAACTCCCCCAGATTTAGCCTGGGCTTGCTTGCCCTCAAGCAAATAGAAGACTAAACCAGAGAAAGAGGTTTGAAAACATAGAGACTCACCTGTTCTTGAAACGTTGCAATGACCCTTTTCCCAAGCACCCAAATGTCACCTAACTAGTTTTTGATCTAACCACCATGTACTTCTCCGTAGACATTCGCAGTTTCCCAAACTACACACATTATTTCACAGCATCGTTCAATCAAGACATCCTCGCCAGTTTCATCGCTGTGATTAATACCAAGAACCTTCTAGATTCTTTCCCATACAATATCATGACAAGGAACCACCCTTTTCACACTTTCTGGTATTATTTCTCTCCCCCAGAATTATTTCTTATTATGTTTCTTGCATGTACATATTAAGGTTCGAGACGCGAGTAATGATGGTGTGTGCCACCGAATCCCCGGTTCTTCCCTGATATATCATGGTTTTTACCCTGTTTAAGTCATGATATAAGTCCCATTTATAGAGTCTGTATAGGATTTTGGAGTCTTTTAGAGTACTTTACAGGTTTTAGCACATTTGGAGCATTATTGGAGATATTGGAGTTTTATGGAGCATTCTAGAGCAAAACTAAAGTCTGGTGACTAAGTGCCCGATCGAAGCGTCAAGCATTGATCGATACCTCCTTGGTATCGATCGACACCCATCGAGGAGATTACGAGTCGCGACTTTTAATGAAGTTTGAAGAATTTCAAAACTTGCCCAGAAGACTTTAATATTTACAAGAAGACCCCAATTCGTGTTTAGGCTATTTAATTAGGTTTTACAGCCATTTTAATGGCTATGCGTTATTTTATTCTGGTTTTGTGAGAGAGCTTTGAAAGGAGACAAGTCTGAAACTTTGTTCGTCCGAGAGAAGATTTCGAACCCTCTTGTTACTCTTTCTGTTTTATTTGATGATTTATTCAAACATGTTTATTGCTTCAATTTCCATGTCTGAGTAGATCTCTTGTTAGGTTCAAGGCTCTCATAAAGGTTATCTCTGAATGCTAGATTGATTAGTTATTAGGATTCACCATCTGAAGTAGTTCTTCGCCATAGGTTGTTTGCAAAGCTAATTCTAGATTGATCACCTAGAACTTAGATCTTAGGATAATTGATTAGGCGTGGAAGTGCAATTAATTACCTGATAGAACCTAGGGTGAGCAAAATAACTATTCGCAAAGGAATTTGGTTAAGTTGTTTTGTGAACAAATCAAACATGATTTAAAAAGCTGATTTAGACTCTAGGATTCGCAAAAAAATTTGGAATTCCTAGGATTTAGATTTAGAAAGTTTTCGCAGCGGAAGTTGGTTAACTATATCTTAGTGATTTGAGTTCAAAAACCGTGCTAAATCCGAATCCTGTTAGTTGGTTTATATGCATTCATTGATTTCCTGAGAAATACCCTGAACCTAGCCTCCTCCTAATAGAATTTACAACCGTTTTAATTTACGTTCTGTTTTCAATATCATTGATCGTTTAGCTTGATTTTCACCTATATAATCTATTGTGTGTTTCTGTGAGTCCTTTTGTTCGACCCCTAGTTTACTGCAACTACTGCTTAGTACTTTTAGGGTATTAATTTGAGCATATCATTCCTC
The DNA here is from genome assembly GCA_030161315.1 of Eutrema japonicum. Lineage (NCBI taxonomy): Eukaryota > Viridiplantae > Streptophyta > Magnoliopsida > Brassicales > Brassicaceae > Eutrema > Eutrema japonicum. The sequence goes on along the minus strand of BSQW01000004.1, from coordinate 38,240,581 downwards.
CAAGAGTAATCAAAGGTGTAGGCGAATAATGGTATCACAGGAAATTTTTCTAACCTCGCTTCCACCTTTGTGTGATCATCTCCTCTGAAGTAGAATAATGAGATCGTTGGAATTTTTCCTAACCCTCTACTCAGAAGAAAATCATCTCATCTTTAATGCATCTTATTTATTAACATGTAACAGGGAGAGAAATACTATTACTTTTAAACACATGGGTTCCTTTGTCAGATATGAATGAGGAATCAAGCTCTATGGATACTAACCATATCGATGAAGTGCAAAAATTTGGCTCAGGCTTTAAAGAACTTTGCTGGAAATATGAGTGTCTTCTAGTTAACTGGTCAACCTTTGGATTTTTCATTAGTCGATTTAGAACTGATTGTGTAACAATGGTCACTTAGAATCAATGTTGCCTCCGACCAAGCGCTCGTTTTAAGTCAGTAGCTTGACTTTGGCTCAGGTTATCAATCAGGACAATAGCGAGAGCTTACTCCGAAACAAGCTCCACAATTAGACATCGCCAGCTTCAGAGTTCTGCTCATCACGCTCTCCAAAAACTCCTGTCCTTTCTCTTTCAGCTCCGAAGTGAGAATAACTCTATCCTTAAAGAATGGTTTCGAAGTTCCCTTGCACTTCGCCTTATATTCAATCGAATCCCCATCACACTTCTGAGGGATTAAAGTCATAGAGGGAGCACATTTTACTTTTTTTTGCTCTGCACCTTCTCCTTTGTCTTAGCTGTTTTGACGTCTTTCTTGGTGATGATAGAAGGACTATCTAGAACGGCTATGACAGTTGGTTTGTCAAGAGACTCTTCCAAAAAATCAACTACCAATGTTTCTCCTGTAACAACGGTGATGCAAGAGATATGTGTGGGAGTTCCTCTAGGGATGGCTTTGTAGTAAACCTCCTTGTCAATGTATGAGAACGAGATGTGCCTGATGGGTGTGTCCATAATGGCACCAACCGTAGCCATGAACGGTCTTCCAAGAATCAACTGCGTACGAGATTGTGCGCTCATCTCAACAACCTGAAAATCAGTAGGAACCAGGCAATCTCCTACGTTAACCAGCAAATCAGGGAGTGTTCCATATGGAAGTGAGGTGGAACTGTTCGCGAATATGATAGATGACTTGGGCGGTCGAATATCAGCTCCCAATCTCTCTGCAATTGCCCTTGACATGACATTGACGCTAGCCCCTGAGTCAACGAGAGGCTCTTTGAATTCAACTCCAGAGATAAAGCATGGAACGGAGAATATTCATGGGTCTTCCCTCTTGGTCAACTGCCTCAACGGTAGTGACTTGCTTCTTGCCTTGATAAAGAGTACTTCGATCTCTTCTAGAGTTTCTCTGCAATCTCGGAAGTGACTAAGCAGAGGGCGGTACTCTAGAGCTTCTTCAAACGTCAGTGTGAGGGGAATCCTTCGTATCATCTTCTCAAAGCCAAGCAGCTACGTCGGAGAAATGGGGTCTCTGAGGTGCATAGGTAGCATGGGGTATGGCACCTTAGGTTTGTAAACCCTTTCTGCACGCAACTCGGGTTTTGGTTCAGAAACTGGACTGGTATCGACCGACACAGGATGGGTGTCGATCGACGCTTTCGCTCTGGAATTGTCCCTGGCAGAACTTTGGACGGGTATCGCTCGATACAAGAGTGTATCGGTCGACACTGAGTTGGTGTCCGAAATCTCATCGTCATCCTTGGCATGAGGGACGAAAATCTCAAAATCCAACTCCATCAATGTGGTTAACAAATTCCACTCCATCCTTTTCAGCAAAACGAACAGCCTTCTACTGCTTGCCCATCAACAAATTGTGCATTGAATCTAACTTAGCATTCACCTCAGCAATCTGACTGCAATCCATGTTACCAGCTTGCTTCTGGCGTTCCATGTCTGCATTCTTGGTACTATTGCTAGAAACCAAGTTCTCAATAAACACATAGGCATCGTTAGGATACCTCATGTAGAAATTTCCATTGCTTGCAGCATTTAGAGCCATCTGATACCTCCAATCAATAACTCCGAAGAAAGTACCCAGTAACTGAACCTGAGTGAACCCATGGTGCGGACAATCTCTCTGCTATGACTTGAAACGAATCCAAGCAACCTTGAGTGCTTCTGTTGGTCCTTGAGAAAACTGAGAGATCTTGTTCCTGAGCTCCTCAGATCTCGCATCATCGAAAATGTTGTTCAGGAAGGCTTTCTTCGTCTCTTCCTAGGTATTCAGCGACCCAGTAGGTAACTGTTTCAGCCAGTAAGTTGCATCTCCACCAATAGAGTATGGGAAGAGCTTGCAGAAAAGGTAATCATAGGACACTCCATTGCACTTGATGCTTGTAACTAAATCCTCAAACCTCTCAATGTGATCCATAGGGTGTTCATGAGAAAGACCATGAAAAAGATGCTGACCCACAAGAGTGAAATATGCAGGTTTCAGCTCAAAGTCATTCCTCTGAAAAGCAGGAGGGCGAATTGCTGATCGATTGGCATAGAACTGATCAGGCATGTTGTACTCACCAATCGTCCTACCGCGATTAATAACAGCGTTCCTTGCATTCACATCAATTACAGGGATAATGATATTTCCAGTTTCATCAAGTCGATGCCCTCTCTCATTGCACAATTGACCCTATTGGTCTCTCAAAGCTCTAGCAGCATCCTGAATCAGAATCATTGTATTGTTCATCTCTGCTGGCTTCTTTGCTTTAATGTTTGCACGTTCCAAATTCATACATGAAACACACTAGGCAAGGCACATAAGTAACAAAAAAACACGTTGAGTATCGACCGACACTAGGTGGTGTCGATCGATATCAACAAAAAGAGAACGACGAGTATCGACATATACTAGATAGTATCGACCGATACCGACGAGCTTGGTCGAAATTCTCAAACTAAAATCTAATGGTGAATTGAATCCCCGGCAACGGCGCCAAATTTGATATGCTCAAATTAATACCCTAAAAGTACTAAGCAGTAGTTGCAGTATAGTAGGGGTCGAACACAAGGACTCACAAAGACACACAATAGATTATATAGGTGACAATTAAGCTAAACGATCAATGATATTGAAAACAGAACGTAAATTAAAACAGTTGTAAATTCGATTGGAGAAAGATAGGTTCAGGGTATTTCTCAGGAAATCAATGAATGCAGATAAACTAACTAGTCATGATTCAGATTTAGCGCGGTTCTTGAACTCAAATCACTAAGATATAGCTAACCAACTCTCGTTGCGAAAACTATCTAAATCTAAATCCTAGGAATTTCAAATCTCTTTGCGAATCCTAAAGTCTAAATCAGCTTTTAGATCAGATTTGATTTGTTCACAAAACAACTAAACCAAATCTCTTTGCGAATAGTTATTTTGCTCACCTTAGGTTCTATCAGGTAATTAATCGCACTCTCGTGCCTAATTAATTATCCTAAGATCTAAGTTCTTGGTGATCAATCTAGAATTAGCTTTGCAAGCAACCTATGGTGAAGAACTAATTCAGATGGTGAATCCTAATAACTAATCCACCTAGCATTCAGAGATAACCTTTATGAGAACCCTAAACCTAACAAGAGATCTACTCAGACATGGAAATTGAAGCAATCAACATGTTTGAATAAATCATCAAATAAAATAGAAAGAGTAACAAGAGGGTTCGGAATCTTCTCTCTGACGAACATAGTTTCAGACTTATCTCTCTTTAAAAGCTCTCTCACAAAATCAAAGTAAAATAATGCTTAGAATAAAACTTATCCATGAAAGTGGCTGTAAAATCCTATTAAATAACATAAATCACGTTTTGGGACTTCTTGTAAATAATAAAGTCTTCTGGGCCATTTTGCAATTCTTCAACTCTTCATTAAAGTCGCGGGTCGTGTCTGCTTCTATGAGTATCGACCGGTACTAGACAGTATCGATCGACACTGAGACTTCAAATCGGGTACTCAGCTACACGAATGTTGCTTTGCTCTAAAATGCTCCAGAAAGCTCCAATATCTCCAATTATGCTCCAAACTTGCTAAAACCTGTAAAAGTCTCTAAAACACTACAAAATAGTAGAAAGACTTATAAAACGGACTTATATCATGGCTTAAATGGGGTAAAAACCATGATATATCACCTGACACAAAGAAACACAAAAAAAAACTAGAAAAATAAAAGACTCATATGTACAGATTTACCAGTGGGTTGCCTCCAACCAAGCGCTTGTTTTACGTCACTAGCTTGACTTTACGGACGATCAGGCGGTGGGTGCATCATCCAGAGGCACCATGTGTCCTCTTGAAATATCGGCTTTCGCCCAATAGTGTTTTACCCTCTATCCATTGACAATGAACTCCTCTCATGATGTACTCAGCCGGACAACTGCACCGTGTGGTATGACTTCCTTGATCGTGAAAGGACCTGACCAACGAGAACGAAATTTTCCACGAAACAATTGTAAACGAGAGTTATACAGAAGTACATGGTCATTGGGTTTGAAGTGTCTGGAGAGGATCTTTTTGTCGTGATATGCCTTAGTCCTCTCCTTGTACAGCTTTGAGTTCTCATAGGCGTGATGCCTAATCTCATCCAGCTCATTCAATTGGACCAATCGCCTCTCAGCAGCATGTTTGATGTCGAAATTCATCATCTTTGTAGCCCAAGCTGCCTTATGCGCGATTTCCACTGGAAGGTGACATGCTTTCCCATAAAGCAAATGAAATGGTGTAGTGCCCAGCAGCGTCTTGAAAGCAGTACTGTAGACCCATAGCGCGTCATCCAACTTTGCAGACCAATCCTTCCTAGTAGTACCCATTATCTTCTCCAAAATCTCCTTGATTTCCCTGTTGGAGACTTCGATCTGCCCACTAGTTTGAGGGTGATATGGAGTAGCCACACGATGATTTACACCATGTTTCTTCAGCAGCTTCTCGAAAACTTTGTTAATAAAGTGACTGCCACCATCACTTATAACAATTCGAGGTACTCCAAATTGAGGGAAAATAATGGTCTTAAACAGCTTAAGAACCACTGAAGAGTTGTTGGTTTTGCTGGCAATCATTTCCACCCACTTCGAAACATAGTCCACAACAACCAAGATGTATTTGTTCTCATGTGATGAGGGAAAAGGACCCATGAAATCTATGCCCCAACAATCGAAAATTTCAACCTCAAGGATGAAATTATGTGGCATCTCATGTCTCTTGCTGATCTTTCCTCTCCTCTGACAGCATCACATTGTGAAATAAACGCGTGAGTATCCCTGAACATGGTAGGCCACCAGAAGCTTACTCGAAGAACCTTGGACACATTCTTGAAAGTGGCAAAGTGTCCAGCATACTCAGACCCATGACAATGAAAAAGAATCTCAAACACCTCAGACTCAGCAACACATCTTCTGTAGATACCATCTGAGCAGTGCTTGTATAGGTAAGAAAAATCCCATAAGAATCGCCTCATCTCGCACATAAACTTCTTCTTCTCATACTTCTTGATATGCTTCGGCTCATTATCTGAAGCAAGGTAATTAGCCATATCAGCATACCATGGTCGATCGGGGTCAGAGATAGCGGCTAGATACTCCTCAGACAAATCGATGTAGTCCATAGGCAAAGCAGGTCCGAATGGTGACGGGTATCAACCGATACTAGGTGTGTATCGATCGATACGGAAGGTCTGCACTAGCGAAAATTTCAGATTTTCGGAACAAACATCCTGAAGCTGAGTCTCAATGAAGTAGATACGTTCATCTGGTAAGAAATCATCAAAAGGCACGTCTTCATCGATCTTTATTCGCGATAGGTGGTCAGCAACTCCATTCTCAACTCCCTTCTTGTCCTTGATCTCGATATCAAACCCTTGGAGCAAAAGTATCCATCGGCAAAGACGAGGCTTGAGGTCCTTGTTCTTCAGCAAGTAATTGAGAGCAGCATGGTTGGTGTGAACAATAACCTTGCTCCCAATCAAGTAGGATCGAAATTTCTCAACAGAGAAGATAACTGCAAGTAACTCCTTCTCAGTGGTGCTGTAATTTCGCTGAGCATCATCCAACGTCCTGTTGGCATAATAAATAGCATGGAGCTTCTTGTCTTTCCTCTGACCCAACACAGCTCCAACAGAAAAGTCACTCGCATCGTACATAACCTCAAAAGGTAAACTCCAATCAGGTGGTTGGAGAATAGGAGCACTCACCAATGCCTTCTTAATCTCCTCGAAGCCCGCAAGGCAATTAGGTGTGAAATCAAATTTGACTTCCTTGCACAAGAGGGCGGTAAGTGGGTGTGCAAGGTTAGAGAAACCTTTGATGAACCTCCTGTAAAACCGAACATGACCAAGGAAGCTTCGAATCTCAGATACAGACCGCGGCGGCTGAAGGCTTGTCATGACCTGAATCTTGGCTTTATCAACTTCGATCCCTGCCTTGGAAACCTTGTGCCCAAGAACGATGCCATCTTGTACCATGAAGTCACTTCTCCCAATTAAGAACCAAGTGCTTCTCCTCGCACTCTCCTCGCATCGCTGAAGCACCTTGCACAAGTTATCCAGACAATCCTTGAATGACGATCCATACACTGAAATGTCATCCATGAACACTTCCATAAACTCCTCAATCATGTCTGTGAAAATCGACATCATACATCTCTGAAAGGTCGTTCGAGCGTTACATAATCCAAATGGCATTCTTCTGTAGGCGAATGTGCCATAAGGACAAGTAAAGGTCGTCTTCCCATGGTCCTCTGGATGTATAAGAATCTGGAAAAAGCATGAGTACCGATCGAGAAAACAGTAGTATGGGTGGCTCGCTATCCTTTTCAACATCTGGTCGATGAATGGCAGTGGGAAGTGATCCTTCCTTGTGGCCACATTCAGCTTCCTATAGTCAATACACATCCTGTGACCAGTGATTGTCCTTGTAGGGATCAGCTCATCCTTCTCGTTCTTCACCATAGTTATACTTCCTTTCTTAGGCACAACGTGAACTGGACTAACCCAAGAACTATCTGAGATGGCGTAGATAATCCCTGCTTCCAACAACTTCATCACCTCCTTCCTGACCACTTCCTTCAGGTTCGGATTCAGCCTCCTCCAACACTCAATCGAAGACTTTGACTCATCCTCTAGGTGAATCCTGTGCATGTATAGATCTGGAGGGATACCTGAAATGTCATTAAGAGAATAGCCGAGAGCTTTGCGATACTTGCGCAGCTTGCTCAGCAGTAAGGTAATCTGTGCGTTGTTCAAGGAAGCATTAACAATCACAGGGTATGTGGAATTAGGACCAAGAAAAACATACCTCAATTCGGCTGGAAGTGGCTTGAGTTCGATATTATGAGCTTTAGTTGCTTGAGTTCGATCTTATGAGCTTTCTCCTCACTCCTCACTCCAATCACCAAGCTCACCAGTCTTCTTAGGAGTTTCTACTAACTCCTCTATCGCACACGACTAGTATCGATCAATACAGTGGGTATCGATCGATACTGGATCAGTCAAATCGAGCATCTTAGCGTACCCAGCAGCAACATCACTCAGAAACTCATCTGAGTCATCGGAGTACACTAATGCTCTCTCCATTGGATCCTCAGCGTGCATCTCCAAGAAATACTCCTCAGCTATGTCGCTGAATGTATCCACAAAGAAAGTCTGCCCATCGATGGTTGGTCTCTTCATCATCTTCTCCATGTTGAACGACATAACCAAGTCACCGATGTTGAGAGCTATCTGTCCATTCTTGCAATTAATCAAAGCTCCAGCAGTTGCAAGGAATGGTCTGCCCAGGATAAGAGGATCTTTAAGCTCAGCATCGTACTCCAGGACGATGACATCTGTCGGGATCAAGCAATTCCCAATCTTGATTGGGACATCTTCGAGTAGTCCCTCTGGAAGTCGCACTGAGCGATCAGCAAGTACCAGCGAAATCCTTGTAGATTGGAAGGCTGTCATCCCCATTCGCTTAGCAACTGAGTGTGGCATGAGATTCACACGCGACCCAATATCGCAGAGAGAACGCTCGAATCTCTCTGTGAAAATAGTGCAGTCCAAAACAAAGCTCCCTGAGTCTGGTAGCTTCTTTGGGATCGTGTTGAGTAGAATTGCGCTGCACTCAGCTGTAATCATCATGACACCTTCCTCAAGGCTCACATTGCTAGACACCATCTTCTTCAGATATCTCCTGAAAGCTGGAGAAGTCTTAATAGCATCGATGAAGGAAAGCTCAACGACTAACTTGTCTAGTATAGCCTTGCATCTGGAATCCTCCACATCCTTCTTCGACTTCCTAGGAGGTAAAAGGTAGGTTACCTTGTATTTGTAAACCCTTTCCTCGACCACCGTAGGTTCCTTCTCGATATGTGTCTCAGTATCGACCGATACAGGGGGAGTATCGATCGATACACGGGATTTTGGATCCCCTCGAGCAGGTGTCTGAACTGGTATCGGTCGACACTTGCTGGTGTCAGTCGATACACGGGGATTTTCAGAATTCCAGTCGCCATCTTCAGCAAGATCAACGAAATTCTCTACAATTGGGTTGTTCTTTACTCATGTAATCACCTATTTTCCACTCCTCAGGGTGATGGCATTGCTGTGTGCCCTTGGATTTTCAGTTTTCCCAGGATGAAAACCTTTCTGCCTCTTCACAGCTGCTGCAGTCTGAGCAACATGAGTTTCCAGCTTCTTCTGAGTAAGATTGAGAGCTTCAATTTTCCCATTTAGATCAGTGTACAGAGAGTCAATCTTTCCATTGAAATCCACTTGCAACTTTTGCTGTCCCTGAATAATATGTTCAAACATGGATTCCATCTTACTCTCTGAGGACTTGGGAGATATGGGTTGGTACGACAAGTTCCCATAATTACGAGTGAAGTCACTGCTCTAGAGTGGTTTCTAAGCAAATTAATTTGCTCCAAAACCAGATTGGTTTCCCTCGAACTTGTATCCACCTCGCTGAGTGTTGTTGTTGAAGTTTTGGCTGTTGTTGTACCCAAATCGCTAACCCTGAAAACCAGAACCACCAACATAGTTAACATCTTCCACTTCATCTTCTTCCACATTAACAACCTCATCAGCAAAGTGTACTGCTTTCTTCGTTTTCCCCATCAGCAGATTATGCAATGAATCCAACTTAGCTTGAACCTCAGCAATATGTGATCCATCCATGTTCCCAGTCTGCTTCCTTCTTTCAAAGTCCGCATTTTTGGTACTATTGCTAGATGCCAAGTTCTCAATAAGCACATAAGCATCGTCAGGATACCTGGTGTTGAAGTTCCCATTACTCGCAGCATCTAAGGACATCTGGTACCTCCAATCAATCCCTCTGAAGAAAATACCCAACATTTGAACCTTAGTGAACCCGTGATGTGGACAATCCCTTTGACATGACCTGAATTTGGTCCAAGCAGCCTTAAACACCTCAGTCGCTCCCTGAGAAAACTGGGAGATCTTATTCCTGAGTTCCTCAGATCTTGCATCGTCATAGAAATTGTTCAGGAAGGCATTCCTAGTCTCCTCCCAAGTAGTCAATGATCTAGGGGGCAACTGCTTAAGCCAATAAGATGCATCTCCAACAAGAGAGTATTGGAAGAGCTTATAGAAGAGGAAATAATTAGACACTCCATTGTATTTGATGCTAGTAACCAAATCCTCAAACCTCTCGATGTGATCCATGGGATGTTCATGAGAAAGACCATGAAAAGGGTGCTGACCCACAAGAGTGAAGTATGCATGTTTCATCTCAAAGTCATTCCTCTGAAAAGTAGGAGAGTGAATTGTTGATCGATTGGCATAGAACTGATCAGGTCTGTTGTACTCACCTATCGTCCTCCCACGGTCAACCACATCATTCCCAACATTCACAACAGCTGCAGGGACAACGACGTTTCCATCTCCATCAAGTCGTTTCCCTCTCTCATTGCACAGTTGACCCTCTTGGTCTCTCAAACCTCCAGCTTCATCACGAGTCAATACCACTGGGTTATTCATCTCTGCTGTCCTCATTGTTTTTCTGTTTGCAAGTTCCAAGTTAGCTAGTTCCTTGTTGGAAAGATGAACTAGCTGAGTGCTCTTGAACCAATGGTATCGATCGATACCGACGAACTTAGTCGAAACTCGATAACTAAAATCTAATGGCAATTTTTAGAGTCCCCGGCAACGGCGCCAAAATTTAATAAGCTCAAATATAATACCCTAAATGTACTAAGCTGTAGTTGCAGTATATTTAGGGGTCGAACCACAAAGACTCAAGGAAATCACACAATAGACCAAATAGTTTCGAATTAAGCTAAGCAATTCAGTGAAACAAAAAGCAATAAACAATAAAAGAGATTGTAAAATCGATGGGGAGAATATAGGCCCATGGTATTTCTCATGAGACCAATGACTGCAGATAACCATCAGTTAGGATTCAGATTTAGCGCGGTTCTTGAACTCTAATCACTATGTTATAATTAATCAACTGTCGTTGCAAGAATTTTCTTAATCTAAACTTTAGAATCCCAAATCTTTTTGCAGATTCCCAAGAATACATCAGCCTTAATATCGAGTTTGATATGTTCACAAATCAACTAAACCAAATCTCTTTGCGAATAATTAATTTGCTCACTTAAGGTTTGTCAGATTTCTCAATTGCACTGTCGTGCCTAATTGATTAACCTAAGATCTAAGTTCTAGGTGACCAGGCTAGAATTAGTTTGAGAACAACCTATAGTGAATAACTAATTCAGATGGTGAATACTAACTAATCAATTACCAGAAATCAGAGAAATCCCTATGAGAAAACCCTAAACCTAAGATGGATCTACTCAGACATGGAGAATGAAACAATCAACATAACTAAATAGATCATTAAATTAAACAATAAGAAAAGAGTAACAAGAGGGTTCGAAATCTTCTCTCAGACGAACATAGTTCTGACTTGTCTCCCTCACAAATCTCTCTCTCTCAAAACCAATGTAGAATAAAGCGTCATAGCCAAAGTGGCTGAAAACCTAATTAATACTCCTCAAACACGTTTTGGGCTTTGTTGTAAATAATAAAGTCTTCTGGGCTTGAAAGCAAAAACTCCAATCTCCTTTCTGCATTGCGATTCGTGTCTATCTGCAGTCGGCATCGATCGATACCATAAGTGTATCGGTCGATGCTCGGGCTTCGATTCGGGTACCTTAGCTACACGATCTCTGCTTTGCTCCAAAAAACTCCAGAATGCTCCAATATCTCCAATTGTGCTCCAAATGTGCTAAAACCTGAAAAGACTCTAAAAGACTACGAAAACACTAGAAAGACTTTGTAAAAAAGGGTTATATCATGGCTAAAAAGGGGTAAAAACCATGATATATCAATATCTAGCTGCAAGTGCACATCACACGAAGTAGTACTTAGGGATCGAATCCACAGGGATAGACGTTGTCCAATTTCTAACGAGTTCTAACTTATGTCTAGACGTAAATATCTTTTGGGGGTTTATCACGGTCGTATCTATGGAATCTAAATAAACTAAGAAAGACAGTAGATAACTAACTATTTTATCGAGGTTGTGAATCAATTAAACGAAGCGTTGGGCAATCGGGAATTTTCTAGGGTTTATGGCCGTTTTTTACGAGAAGATTTCTAGGATTCCTAAAGCGACTTTTTCTCGTCTTTGGGTTCTTGAACTTGGAACACATACGCTGCATGTAGTCGACTTCCGTAATCCTACACACCTACTCACCTCTATACTCGGACATTAGCTTCTGACTCCGTTTGCGCAAGAAGTGAATGATACTCTCAAACACACCTACTCACCTCGAGATGCTCCAAACGTAAGAGATCCGCATGGGTATCGGAGGCAGACAAACTCAGAAGAATATAACCCGAGACAGACTCACATGACACAGTGAGACGATAAACCCGAGTCCAACAAAAAGATGCAAAGAAATGTCTAACCATCGCAGCACGGTTATACCTCTCTAGAACAACTGCTTTTCCCGCCAAAACCTAAACCGATCCAAAGCCAGTGTCTCACCCACCTCGCGACATGGTCTCCGAATCCACACCTCCATTCTCACCCTATAAAAGAAGCTCGCCTGAGACAGCCGATATATCAATTCCTACAAGTGCTGCGACACCGCGGGCTCCTAATGTGAATCGTATTTAGCCTTCGAGCCAAAACCCTCCCATACCCGCACCACAATGTTGGTACCCGAATAACATAAGCACATAAAAACTCGAAGAATTTTTCCAAGTAGTTCACAGCTTACCTGAAAAAGTCATATTTGCTAAAGCATTCACGCAGTACGACCTCGGGCGTTTCTTGCATGACAGCACGGAGTCAACCTCGGTAATAAAGGACCTCTTCACTTACGCAAAACGCGGAAGACCAATCGAGATACTCTACAAAATTTGGGAATATGGGCAATTTCTCATCTCGTGAAATATCCAGGGAGTTGATTTTACAAATGTCATGTGCGACTCCGGAGCTTGCCTTAACGTCATCTCCAAATCAACCGCCAGGCGTCTCGGTATCAAGCACGTCCACCCCACTCGAACAAGGATCATCATAGCCCACCAGTCCCGTACAACGCCAAGAGGGATTGTGCGCGATAAACCTGTGAGGATCGAAGATTGCATAGCCTTGGTCGATTTCTATATATGTCTTCGAAGCAAAGAAGATCTACCCGGCTCCAATAATCCTTGGGTGGCCATTTTTAGCTACGAGCGGTGCAGTCATGTGTTGGCCAAATCAACCCCTTTCCTTCACCAACATTGACATCAACAACTTCTACCCGGCCATCCAGCTTAAAGACGAAGAAGAAGGATCCCCATGTCCGGAGTATAGCGATCACACGCCAACCAAAGACGCAGAGACAAAACCCAAGAAAACCTATACGAGAAGAAGACTCTCTTTCGACTAGAACCACCTTGTCGCCATGAACTACGTGACGATTTGATCCCTGAAAAGGGTACGTAGGGAACCAATCTTCGGAAAAGTGAAACTTCAGGTATTAAATTTATAAACCTTAAAGCCTGCAAGTGCACAAATGTGCATTGTAGTACTTGATGTATCGATCCATAGGGAGAGGGTGATGTTCTATGAGACCTTAGACATTGTGTAGTAAATAAACCTAGAACGAATATATTTTTATAGGGGTTTTTGTAACTAGAATAGTAAAGAACGAAAAACTGAAAAATTCTACTAATCTTATCTATGAAAACCGACCACTACCTAAAGTAAGGGAATTTTAACTACTAAACTAATTCTAAGAGAAACTAAACCTACCCTAAAAAATTCTACGACTAACCTAATACCTAAGAAAATAGACTACTAACCTAAACCTAATGAAATCGATAATTAAACTACTTCTGAAAGGACCGCATTTTTTTTTTTTTTTTTGCAAAGAAAATAAACATATAATTAACATTAACAATATTAAACAAACAGTACAACGCAAGTACTACAGCTTAAACAAGCTAACGGTTTATATAACAACAACTGGTATCGATCGATACTCCCCTAGTGTCGATCGATACCCAAACAACAAAAGCAAGCCCCGGGTCCTAATCATCCCCTCTTCACCGCCTTGATTCCACGATCACGCCTTATCTTTACCTGCATCGACAAAAGTGATGCATCAACATTTGGCTAACCAAATGCTGAGTGAGATTGATCATCCCAACAACAGGCTACCAATAAGCACAATATAACAATATCCACAACCATACAAGAATTAATTATCCACAACTAAACTGTCACAAAACAACCGGTATCGATCGATACCCCCCCATGGTATCGATCGATGCCCAACAACACACAAGTCCCGACAAGGGACATATATCGATCGACACCCAAACACAACACTTGGTATCGATCGACACAACACGGTTCAAGTCTATCACCTCGATACACTACAATTCGAGACCACCGCCTATGGTCTGGTATCGATCGATACACACATGGTATCGATCGATGCCCACGAGACCTAAACACAGGAATCGCCATACAAGCCATAAAAGCATCAACCAAGCTTTAACAATGCACCACGCAAGCTCACTTGCTAACCTTTGGTCACAACTCACCTTAAACACGAAGGATCGAGCTCTAAAACGACTTCTCCAAGCTCAAGAAGATCTCCCTCTCTTCTCACAAGCCTACGTCGAACCCAAGCTCGTCGAACCCAAGCTCGTCGAACCTCTTCTTCGAGCTTCTCAAGCTCAAACTCTCTTTCGATCTCGCAAGATCCAAGCTTCGGCAAGCTTTCTTCTCTCTCTTTCTCCTTCTCTCTCTCTCTCTCTTCCTTTCTCTCTTTTTCGACCAACTATGGTCTTATCCTCCAAGGATACGCTTTTTATACTCGAAGAAGATAAGAGAAGAAGATAACCCCGAGAAAAACCCGGCTGGTATCGATCGATACTGCCCAGTATCGATCGATACTGTCTGGAACAACCAGAATTAATTATTTTCCCTTTAATAACCAATTCTTCCGGAACACGGGCGCTACAATTCTCCCCCACTAACTTAGATTCGACCTCGAATCTTCGTTACCGCTCATCTCCCAAGAACCGTTCATCTCCAATGAACATCAATCGTCGCAACGATTACACAAACTTTGGCCAACCCGGCCATCTCAACACTCATACGAGGTCCAAAACCAACCTCCGAGGTTTCCCACGCAGCCCCTATGCTTATGACACCGCGGCATCATATGTACTTATTGCTCAACACAAGCCAACCCCATCACTCAAGACACCGCAGCATCTCCGAGTTCCGAGCATCAGCCATATCCCGCAGGATATCCACCATACCCCGCAAGGTATCAACCATACCACATCACCCAAGACACCGCAGCATCTCCGAGTTCTGGGTATCTGCCGTACCACTCCACTCGTAATATAACCTATAAGAGTCTCAATACCCCATACCACTCAATTCTAGGCAATATATCCCACGTCTGGGACATACTCCTTACGAATCCACGGTATCACGTATCACTCTAGGCTATAAACCTCCCGAGTCTGGGTACATCGCCACTCACACTCCCAAGACACACAGTCCTGCGAGCTATCGGCACCAGAGGAACCAGTCCTCTCAACGAGCAATAAATCACATATCTCTAAGCATCTCGACTGAACTACCTTCCGTGATCCGTGTAAATCCTCGCAAGGCAACACCGGCATCACCCATATTCCACACCTGGAATATCTGGCGTGCATAACCAATAACCCGGTCATCGCACCGCCCACAACAGCAATAAGAACATCCATCTTATCACTCTCTTGCATTAACGCTTTTACCCCAAACGCAATGCGACACCGCGACTCCCAAAGTCACCAATAATAAGAAATACTCATCTTATTACACATCATAATGTAACATCGTTCTACACAACGGCAATACAAAATGAAATACACATAGCATACAGCTATAACCGAAACTGGAACCTTTCGATGGAACTCAAGCCGCAGCTTGCTTCTGGAACCACTTCTGGAACCTCGCTTCCATCCTAGCCTCTGGCTCCCAAGTTTCCTCCTGCACCCCGTCACAGTCCCACAGAACTCGCATCATCGGAATCCTCTTCCGACGAAGCTCCTTGACCCTCCGCTCGAGAATTCTCAAAGGTCTCGCCTCAACGGTCATATTGGGCTGGAGATCTGACGGAATCTCAGCCAATACCTTGTCACCCCTATGCAAACACTTCTTCAGCATCGACACATGGAAGACCTTATGAAATGCTTGCATAACCGCGGGTAACTCCAACCGATACGCTACCGGTCCAACACGCTCCACAATCCGAAACGGCCCCATATACCTCGGACTCAACTTAGTCGCAACAATGGACCTGTTCGGACCTCTCAGTAAAGCCATCTTGAGATACACACTATCTCCCACCTCAAACACAAGCTCTTTCCGCCTCCTATCGGCATAACTCTTTTGCCGATCTTGGGCCTCTTTCATGTTCAGCTTCAAAACCCGGATCTTCTCTGTAGTTTCCTGAACAAAACTCGCACCCAAAGTGCTCCTCTCCCCCACTTGTGTCCAACACAAAGGGGTACGACATGGCCTCCCATACATAGCCTCATATGGAGCCATCCCAATACTCGCCTGGTAGCTATTGTTATACGCAAACTCCACCAAGCTCAAGTGATCCACCCAGTGACCACCCCAATCCAGCACGCACATCCTCAACAAATTCTCCAAAGTCTGGATGGTCCTCTCTGACTGCCCATCTGTCTGAGGATGATACGCCGTGCTCAAGTGCACTTTCGTGCCCATCTCTGCCTGAAACGCATTCCAGAACTCCGATGTGAACTTAGGATCCCGGTCTGAAACAATACTCACCGGTACTCCATACAGTCTCACAATCTCCTGCACGTACCTCCTAGCCAAAACTGCCGCCCCATCGGACTTCTTAATGGCCAGAAAACGCGCACACTTGGTCAATCGATCAACGATGACCCAAACAGCATCCTTGGTCCGAGAAACTGGTAACCCCACCACGAAATCCATCGTGATCATATCCCACTTCCACTCTGGAATGGGTAGGCTCCGCAACAAACCACTCGGGACCTGGTGCTCCGCCTTCACTAACTGGCACACGTTGCACGACGCAACCCAATTAGCCACATCCTTCTTCATCCCGACCCAATGATAGTAACGCTTGATATCGCGATACATCTTAGTCGCTCCTGGATGAATCGAAAACATACTGGAATGAGCCTCACTCAGGATCTCTCGCCGCAAATCCTCATCCAAAGGTACGCATACCCTCCCATTAACAAGGATAGTGCCGTTCGCAGATACCTGATACTCAGAACCCTCTGCTTTCGCAGCCTTAACCAGAACCTCATCTTTTCCCTGAGCCAACCGAACTCTGCTCAAAAGATCCGCCTGGTTAGCCGCCTCTAAGCCCAAAGGTTCCTGAGATACAACACATAAACGCAATGTGCTAATCTCGCTCACCAAAGACTCAACCTCGCGTTCCCGAGCCAAAGCCACCCGCTTCCGACTCAACGCATCCGCAACCAGATTAGCCTTACCAGGATGGTAAGCTATCTCCAGATCATAATCGGCCACTAGCTCCATCCAGCGCCTTTGCCTCAAATTCAACTCAGGCTGAGTGAAAATGTACTTCAGGCTCTTATGATCTGTGAACACCTGAACCTTTCCGCCATAAAGATAGGATCTCCAAATCTTCAAAGCGAAAACCACTGCAGCCATCTCCAGATCATGGGTAGGGTAGTTGCCCTCATGCTTCCGCAGCTGCCGCGAAGCATAGGCAATAACCTTCCCCTGCTGCATCAACACACAACCAAGGCCCATCCCCGACGCATCGGTGTAAACCACGTAAGGCTCGCCCGACACTGGCAACGCCAATACTGGAGTACTAGTCAACATGGCCTTCAGTTTCGTCAAACTCTCCTCACACTCCGAGGACCACACGAAAGGAACATCCTTTCCCGTCAGTTTCGTCATAGGCTTGGCCAAACTCGCAAAACCCTTGACGAACCGCCGATAATACCCTGCCAACCCAAGAAAACTCCGAATCTCAGTGGCATTCCTCGGCCTCGGCCACGTACTAATGGCCTGAATCTTCTCTGGATCTACCGATACTCCCTCCGCAGAGATAATGTGACCCAGAAAACCGATCTCCCGCTGCCAGAAGCTACACTTGCTCAACTTAGCAAATAACTTCCGTTCCCGCAGCTTCGAAAGAACCACACGCAGATGCACCTCATGCTCCTCCCGGTTCCTCGAATACACCAAGATATCATCGATAAAGATGATCACGAACTCATCTAGATACTCCTGGAAAACGCGGTTCATCAATCTCATAAATGCAGCCGGTGCATTCGTCAACCCAAATGGCATCACCACAAACTCGTAGTGGCCATAACGAGATCTGAAAGCCGTCTTCCGAATATCTACCTCATCGATGGGAATCTGATGATATCCCGACGCCAAGTCAATCTTGGAGAACCAAGTAGCCCCTCTCAACTGATCCAACAACTCATCAATCCGAGGAAGAGGATACCTGTCCTTCACTGTGACTCGGTTAAGTCCCCGGTAATCAATACACAACCGAAAACTCCCGTCCTTCTTCTTCACGAACAACACCGGTGCTCCCCACGGTGAAGAACTCGGACGAATGAACCCTTTGTTCAACAACTCCGCCAGCTGCCTCTTCAGTTCGGCCATTTCTGCTGGAGCCATCCTATAAGGAGTCCTGGATATCGGTGCCGTCCCTGGTTCCAACTCGATCGTGAAGGGATCCGACCTAGACGGTGGCAACCCCTGCAACGACTGGAACACATCCTGGAACTCACTAACCACCCGAATATCCTGCACCCTGGCCTCTCCGACGGCCTCCGGCAAGGAAATCGTAGCTAAATACGCCTCGCAACCTTTCTCGATCAGACGCTCCGCATGCACAACCGAGATCACGAGACTCCCGGAAGTCGGTCTCACACCCTGATACACCAACTTCCCTTTTCCTTGGTCAAACTCGACTCGCCCTCGGTGACAGTCCAGATGCGCTCTGAACTTCCCGAGCCAATCCATGCCCAAGATGACATCGTACAGCTCCACGGAGCAGATAATCAAATCGGCAGCCATGGACTCTCCTGCTACCTGAACATCCACGTCCCGCACACGACCGTGAATCCTCAGGAGCTTCCCTCCGGCAACCTCCACGAAACCCAAACTCACACCGGGCTCGCTCCGTAAATTAGCCTTCTCGGCCAACTCCGGGGAAACGAAGCAATGCGATGCTCCCGTGTCAAACAACACATGACACTCTACACCTCCAACACACAAGGTCCCTGCACATACACATGTGCCGAGAACCTTAACACCCCGACGAGCACGACATTCCCCGACACAGAATTAAACTTAGACGAGTCTAAGAAAATACCTGTGATCGGCCTGGAACTCGGCTCTCCGGACTCGGCGATGGAGTACACTCGAGGCAATGATGCCGCCTGCCTGACGGGCTGCACCACCGTGGTCTCACTCTGCCGCAACTGGGGACACTGAGGCCTGATGTGACCCGGCTCCTTGCAGTGATAGCACACTCGAGAATCCACCCGCACCCCGCCCTTCTGAGGATAATTCGCCACTCGGTGATCCATGCTCCCACACCCGAAGCAACCCGGACCACCCCGACTACCTCTCGAAGCGCCTTCTCGCTTCCGCTTCTGTCCTTGCATCGGCTTACTGCTTCTGCTTGGACCGGACTGCTGCTGCACAGATCTTGCCTGAAAGCTCGGTGTAATCGCTACCACCTCGTCCTTCAGACCCTCCTCAAGCAAGGCCGCAGTCTCAACCAACTCATCAACCGTGCAAAAAGCCCTCACCATGCAACGGTTCCTCAAGTCGACCCGAAGACCCATCAGAAACCTCTGAACACGGTCCGACTCACTCTCAGCCGCTCGTCTAACATAAGACCCGAGCCGGTTGAACTCCACCTCATACTCGCGTACCGACCGATCCCCCTGAGTCAAACTCGCAAGCCTCGACTGGATCCGGTGGAACGCCTCCTGAGGGAAATACTTGGAGTTAAACTCCTCCACAAAATCCGCCCATGACATCGCGGCCTGAACTCTCCGTGATGCCACACCCCTCCACCAGAGATGCGCGTCACCCTCCAGATAATGGACCGCAATGTCCACCTGGTATCCCGCGGGACACCTACTTGAGAGGAAATTCCTCTCCACCCTTCTCAACCACGCACCCGCGTCCTCAGGATTAGCACCTCCAGAGAAGAACCCCGTGCCAATCCTCTGCATCTGCTCCACCATCCTAAGGTAGGACGGGAGCTCCTCAGCAACCGCAGCTGCCACCTGAGGTTGAACCTCCACAACTACCGGAACTACAGGAGCCTGAACCGGCACTCTCTCTGGTAACCGCTCCAACAACCTCGACAACAGATCCGCTATGCGATCATCTCGGGCCCGAGCATCACCCGCTGCTACCTCCGCAGCACCCGCTGGAACACCTGCCACACTGGCACTCACGCCAGCCACACCCTCAGACCCAATCTGACTCGCACGCGACTCCTCAACCTGCTCCTCCGGCACACGGCCACGACCTCTACCACGGCCACGACCTCTACCACGTCCTCTAGCCATCTGCACACGTGCAGAAGCACAGGCTCAGAGAACGAAAATCAATCATCACAATAAAGATACTCACCGTGGAATCTCACAAGGCTCAAGAGGATGATTCTACGACCCCACACAACACCCAATCTATTCTAGAACCACATAGGCTCCTAGAACCGTATGGGCTCTGATACCAATAATTGAAAGGACCGCATTTTTTTTTTTTTTTTTGCAAAGAAAATAAACATATAATTAACATTAACAATATTAAACAAACAGTACAACGCAAGTACTACAGCTTAAACATGCTAACGGTTTATATAACAACAACTGGTATCGATCGATACTCCCCTAGTGTCGATCGATACCCAAACAACAAAAGCAAGCCCCGGGTCCTAATCATCCCCTCTTCACCGCCTTGATTCCACGATCACGCCTTATCTTTACCTGCATCGACAAAAGTGATGCATCAACATTTGGCTAACCAAATGCTGAGTGAGATTGATCATCCCAACAACAGGCTACCAATAAGCACAATATAACAATATCCACAACCATACAAGAATTAATTATCCACAACTAAACTGTCACAAAACAACCGGTATCGATCGATACCCCCCCATGGTATCGATCGATGCCCAACAACACACAAGTCCCGACAAGGGACAGATATCGATCGACACCCAAACACAACACTTGGTATCGATCGACACAACACGGTTCAAGTCTATCACCTCGATACACTACAATTCGAGACCACCGCCTATGGTCTGGTATCGATCGATACACACATGGTATCGATCGATGCCCACGAGACCTAAACACAGGAATCGCCATACAAGCCATAAAAGCATCAACCAAGCTTTAACAATGCACCACGCAAGCTCACTTGCTAACCTTTGGTCACAACTCACCTTAAACACGAAGGATCGAGCTCTAAAACGACTTCTCCAAGCTCAAGAAGATCTCCCTCTCTTCTCACAAGCCTACGTCGAACCCAAGCTCGTCGAACCTCTTCTTCGAGCTTCTCAAGCTCAAACTCTCTTTCGATCTCGCAAGATCCAAGCTTCGGCAAGCTTTCTTCTCTCTCTTTCTCCTTCTCTCTCTCTCTCTCTTCCTTTCTCTCTTTTTCGACCAACTATGGTCTTATCCTCCAAGGATACGCTTTTTATACTCGAAGAAGATAAGAGAAGAAGATAACCCCGAGAAAAACCCGGCTGGTATCGATCGATACTGCCCAGTATCGATCGATACTGTCCGGAACAACCAGAATTAATTATTTTCCCTTTAATAACCAATTCTTCCGGAACACGGGCGCTACAACTTCTACGAACTCTATTGGTAAACTATACTACTAGAGACGGTTGTAACTATCTTAAAACTTTGTTGGGTTGAGAGGAATATCTCGGGGTATGCTCGATTCAATCAAACGGCCCCTATCTCATTAGTAACCGGTGTTTCTAGATTATAACTCCCGTACAACCTACGTCCTACAATCTATTCATTCGACCAGTAGCTTTTGTCTCTGGCCGCGCGTAAGATTGTGATATGCTAGTGGGTCCATAGGTTCACGGCACTCCGTAAGTATACTTTCGAAATCTTACGACGCACACGCCTTGTGGATGAACTTTGCTGGTGATTAGATGCAACACTTCCGTGGTTCTAAACTCCCCCTAGCAGCCTCTAGTTCATGACACTAGATTCATGCATTAAAAACTTTCCACAAGAAGAGCTCTAGAAATCAGCTAGGGTTTACCAAGTGAAATCCTTATCGAACATAGAATTCCCCTCGATAATCCTTTAAATCCAACAATCTAAACTACTCAAACATACTGGAAAAAGATATGATTAAATTCAGCATGTGATTGGTGAAGAAGCCTCATGAATCCAAGAACTAAGCTCGGTGAGAAACCTCCTCACCAATCCCGAAAATCTCGATTCAAGAGTACAAGAATGAAAGCAAAACTAATGTATGTAAAGGGTCTACAATGGTCTCCACGAAATTTCTGTCTAAAACAAGTATTTATAGGCCTTCAACATGCTTGCGTCGTTTTATTGTTTGACGGGAAAAGACGGTTTTGGCTTCGGGTTAAGAAACGACTCGTCTTGGGCGGAACTGGGCTTGGTCGTGGCAAAATGGGGGAATGGCTCCAGGGGCGGCGGAATGGTGCTTGGCCGTGGGTCCAGCTCCTCGACCCGCGGTGGACTGCTTCTTCGGGCAGCTTCGTCGATCTTCAGTGCTTCGGGTATAATTAAGGATCCAATTGTTGGATTGTCTCCAATCCACTTTCATTTGAAAACTGGTTGTCTCTACTTTGTTGTATCCAAATTTGGGGATGATTGGACGAAGAAAAGGTCTTCATAAGCTGCAAGACTTCTTGACAGTCCAAGTTTATCCAAAAACGTACTTTTGTTCCCAAATGCACTCCTTTATCCCAAGTTACCTGAAAAGAGTCTTAAAACCGCAAACATGCGAAACCCGTAATAAAAGCATAGAAAACCAAGTGAAACACTTATTAAATTATTCTAATATATATAGTAAAACGAGTAAAAATACGGTGTTATCACACCCCTAGACTTAAACCTTGTATGTCCTCAAACAAGACACAGCTCAAGCTTGGAAATGATCAAACGAAAATCATTGAGAACTAGAAATCTCAGAAAATGTCCTTCTAAACCAAAAACCATCGAATTACATCAATCGCAATCTAGCCTAGAAAAATCTCACTAGAAGTTCCCGCAACACTAGTCCACGGTATCCGTCATACCAAACATAAACTTTCAAAATCCAAAATCATGTCAACTAGCTCTCTACATTCATTAAGTATATGCATGGGTTTCTCATCAAAATGATTAAACCAATACAATCGATGCTAGGTATTTAAGGTATTTAGAGGTGAGGTTAAGAGTGTTTCGGGTTACCGTAATTTCGCCGGAGGGTGCGAGATATTATGCAAAACAGCAAGAGAGCAAGGATCTATTGATCACCACCACTCCCAGTCACTTTTTCTTGCGTAAAAATGTTGCACTTCCTCCTTTCTCCGAAAACATAAGTTTTATGTCATTCCCCAAGACTTAGAATTTTATGTGGGTTCGGAATGACATACTTTTCAGAAACGAACCATGGATGCCTCATAAGTATTTCGACCAACCTAGACTCTTTTAAGGCTCTTGTTTCCTTTCCTTTTTCTTTTTTTTTCGAAAGGCGGAAACGCTTTTTATTAAAGTAGAGTCTTAGGGGCACGATAATTGATATGTTCAAATTATTACCCTAAAAAGTACTAAAGCAGTTGCTGCAGTATATCAGGGGTCGAACACAAGAACTCAAGAAATCACACAGTAGATTATATAGATCCGAATTAAGCTAAATCAAAAGATGTAATTGAAAACAAGTATGCAATTAAAAGTTTTGTAAATTCGATCGGAAGCAGATAGGTTCAGGGTATTTCTCAGGAAATCAATGAATGCAGATAAACTAACAAATCAGGGTTCATGTTACGCACGATTCTTGAACTCAAATCATTAAAGTATAGCTAACCAATTCTCGCTGCGAAAACTATCTAAGTCTAAATCATAGAATTCCAAATCTCTTTGCGAATCCTAAAGTATAAACCAACTTTTAGTTCAAGTTTGATTTGTTCACAAAACAACTAAACCAAATCTCTTTGCGGATAGTTATTTTGCTCACCCTAAGTTCTATCTGTAAGACCAAAAATTTGCACTATAGACATGATTGGATTTAATCACGAATACATAAATAAACAGTAAGGAAACAGTAGATTCATAAAACGATAAAGCATAAATAAATCTAAGGAGGCGAGATGAATCTCTTTCCTTAACTCTAAGAATCTTCCGTAGTGCGATGGTTTATAATAGATCCATGAGTCCCAGTATACAATCAAAGGTATCTGTTATCGCAAACACTCGATAACAGATCTGTCGAACATTATAACTACGATACTCTCGAATAAAGACTTACTCTAAGCAGTAGGGAATTGAAGAACTTTTTGCTAGAACTTTTAGGATGTGTTTTTTGTGTATTAGAGGATGATTTTTAAGGTAAAAATCGGCCAGTATATATAAGAGAGAGACTAGGGTTTTTCCCAG
The DNA here is from genome assembly GCA_030161315.1 of Eutrema japonicum. Lineage (NCBI taxonomy): Eukaryota > Viridiplantae > Streptophyta > Magnoliopsida > Brassicales > Brassicaceae > Eutrema > Eutrema japonicum. The sequence goes on along the minus strand of BSQW01000004.1, from coordinate 38,216,426 downwards.
ACAGATATAGAATATTCCTCAGAATATTCTAGGGGCTGCGATTTTTTAACTCGTCCCGTCGAGTATCGATCGATACCTACAAAAGTCCACGAGCCCAAGAAGGCCCAAGACGCGGGCTGCGCGCGTGTGGTCTTTTCTTCTTTCTTGTTGTTAGTCATTTAAATCAATGACACAACTATTCCAAACTATATACAAGAGAAAACATTTCTCAACTAGCACTGTGGGATTTTTGTTCTTCCCACAAATAGTTATAGCCAATAAAAACGTTTCATTTGAATGAGCTTAACTCATTTCTTTTCACACTAACAAAATTTTATCAAGCCCTCAAGTTTTGATAAAAATTAGTTCCAACACTGTCAGGTAATTAATTGCACTCTCGTACCTAATCAATTATCCTAAGATCTAAGTTCTAGGTGATCAATCCAGAATTAGCTTTGAGAACAACCTAAGGCGAAGAACTAATTCAGATTGTGAACCCTAAACAACTAATCAACCTAGCATTCAAAGAAACCCCTATGAGAAAACCCCAAACCTAACAAGAGATCTACTCAGACATGGAGATTGAATCAATAAACATGACTGAATAAATACACAAATAAATAATAAGAAAGAGTGACAAAAGGGTTCGAAATCTTGTCGGACGAACAAAGTTTCAGACTTGTCTCCCTTCAAAAGCTCTCTCACAAATCCAAACTAAAAATAAAGCGTAGTCAACAAAGTGGCTGCAAAATCCTATTAAATAACCTACACACGTTCTGGGCTTTCTTGTAAATATTAAAGACTTCTAGGGCAATTTGCAATTCTTTAAATCTTCAATAAGTCGTGATCCGTGTCTGCTGCGATGGGTATCGATCGATACTAAGCAGTATCAATCGATACTGATGCTTCAAATCAGGTACTCAGCAACACGAACTTCTGCTTTGCTCCAGAATGCTCCAGAAAGCTCCAATATCTCCAATTATGCTCCAAACGTGCTAAAACCTGTAAAAGACTCTAAAAGACTCCAAAATACTAGAAAGACTCTATAAAAAGGACTTATATCATGGCTTAAAAGGGGTAAAAACCATGATATATCAACTCCTCCAGACTTAGCCTTTGCTTGCCCTCAAGCAAATAGAAGACTAAACCAGAGAAAGAGGTTTGAAAACACGGAGACTCACATGTTCATGATCCATCGAAATGACCCTCTTCCCAAGCACCCTAATGTCACCTAATCAGCTATTGATATAACCACCATGTACTTCTCCGTAGACATCCATAACTTTCCCAGACTCCACACATTATCCCACAGCATTGTTCAAATAAAGCCCTCATCGCCAGTTTCATCGCTGCAGCTAATGTTCAAGAACCTTCTAGATTCTTTACCATACAATATCATGACAAGGAACCACCCTTTTCACACTTTGTGTATCATTTTCTCTCCCCCAGACTTGTTTCACATCATGTACTCTTGCATATACATATTAAGGTCTGAAACGCGAGTATTGATGGAGTTTGCCACCGAATCCCCGGTTTTTTCCTCTCTATGTGTCAAAGATATAAACGAATAGTGGTATCACGGGAAATTTTCCTAACCTCGCTTTCAACCTTTGTGTGATCATTCCCTCACAAGTAGAATAATGGGATCGCTGGAAACTTTCTTAGCCCTCTACTCAGAAGAAAATCATTTCATCTTTTATGCTCTTATTTATCAACTTATAACAGGGGAGAGAGATACCATTACTTTAAACACATGGGTTCCTTTGTCAGATATGAATGATGAATCAAGCTCTGTAAACACTAACCACATCGATGAAGTGCAAAATTTTGGCTCAGGCTTCAGAAGAACTATGCTGGAGACATGGATGTTTTCTAGTCAACTGGTCAGTCTTTGGATTTTTCATTAGTCGATCTAGAACCGATCTTGTAACACTGTGCACTCAAAAACAAAATCAAATCAATAGGTTCAAGCACATGATCATCATCTCCAACAAGTTTTGACTCAATAAAGCGATAATTTTTATTTTATTTTATGACTCTAAGAAATACAAAAACAATGTCAGCAGACACCTCCCCCAGACTTGAACAACACTGTCCCCAGTGTTATCTAGCCTAGAGTCGGTGAAAGAAAACAAAAGAACAGAATAAAATTGGGAAAAACAAGAAGTTACCTTGCTGGAACATCGAGTATCGACCAACACACGTCCTGGTATCGATCGATACCAGGATTAAGTCGACATGATGAACTTCTCATTCGCGTAGGGTGTCGACCGATACCAATGGGGTATCGTTCGATAATTCAGCGATTTCGAGTTTTTGCTCCTTGTTTATCCTGACACAAACACAAAACGGAAAATAAAAAGAAAATCACTCAAAAACAAACTCAACAATGGGTTGCCTCCCACCAAGCGCTCGTTTAACGTCATTAGCTTGACTGTACCGCCATTCAGGCTGTGTACCGCCATACAGGCTGTGGGGGCATCATCCAGGGAATTATGTATCCGTATGGAATCTCGGCTTTCGTCCAATAGTGTTTCACCCTTTGTCCATTGACAGTGAACTCTTCGCCTGAAGCGTTTGTTAGGACAATTGCACCATGTGGTCGCACTTCCTTAACTGTGAAAGGACCTGACCAACGAGAACACAATTTACCAGGAAACAATTGCAAACGAGAGTTATACAGAAGTACCTGGTCTTTCGGCTCGAAATGTCTGGAGATGATCTTTTTATCATGATAAGCCTTGGTTCTCTACTTGTACAGCTTCGAGTTCTCATAGGCGTGGTGCCTAATCTCATCCAACTCGTTCAGCTGAATCAACCTCCTCTCAGCAGCAGGCTTGAAGTCGAAGTTCAGCTTCGTCGCCCATGCAGCCTTGTGCTCTATCTCCACTGGAAGGTGACATGATTTCCCATACAGCAAGTGAAATGGTGTAGTACCCAGCGGTGTCTTGAAAGCAGTCATGTATGCCCATAGCGCATCATCCAGCTTCGTAGACCAATCCTTCCTAGAAGCACCCACTGTCTTCAACAGAATCTCCTTGATTTGCCTGTTGGAGACCTCGACTTGCCCACTGATCTGAGGGTGATATGGAGTAGCCACACGATGATTTACACCATACTTATTCAGCAACCTCTCGAAAATCTTGTTGATAAAGTGAGAACCACCATCACTTATCACAATTCGAGGTACTCCAAAACGAGGGAAAATGATGGTCTTAAACAGATTAAGAACCACCGCAGAGTCGCTTTTCTTATTACCAATCGCTTCCACCCATTTGGACACATAGTCCACAACAACCAGGATGTATCTGTTATCGTGTGACGAGGGAAATGGACCCATAAAATCGATGCCCCATCAATCGAAATCTTCAACCTCAAGGATGAAATTATGTGGCATCTCATGTCTCTTACTGATCTTCCCTCTCCTCTGACAAGCATCGCACTGTGAAATGAAAGCATGAGCATCCTTAAACATGGTAGGCCACCAGAAGCCTATTTGAAGCGTCTTGGACATTGTCTTGAAAGTGGCAAAGTGTCCAGCATAGTCGGATCCATGGCAATGAAACAAAATATTAGGTACCTCTGATTCAGCAATGCATCTCCTGTAAATGCCATCAGAACAATGTTTGTACATGTAAGGTTCATCCCAAAAGAATCGCCTTACGTCACGCATGAACTTCTTCTTGTTATATTTCTTGAGGTGCTTTGGCTCTGCATCTGCAGCGAGGTAGTTGGCAATATCAGCATACCATGGTTGATCAGAATCGGTTGCAGCGACGAGATAGTCTTCAGAAACATCAAGATGATCATCAATCAATACAGGTTTGGAATCGCCATGGTATCGACCGATACCAGCAGGGTATCGATCGATACCGAAACCTGCAATTCGTGGGAATTTCTGAGTTGCTGCGAAATTCATCTGAAAACCGGTTTCAATGAACCAAATGGATTCCTCTGGTAGTTGATCATCAATAGGGACGTCTGCATCGATCCACATCCTCGAGAGATGGTCAGCGACTCCGTTCTCTATGCATCTCTTGTCCTTAATCTCGATGTCGAAACCTTATAGCAAAAGAACCCAACGACAAAGACGGGGCTTGAGATCCTTATTCTGCATCAGATATTTGAGAGCAGCATGATCACTATGAACAATCCATTTGCTCCCAATCAAGTAGGATCGAAATTTCTCAAAGGAGAAAACAACTGCAAGTAGTTCCTTTTCTGTGGTGATGTAGTTCTTCTGAGCATCATCCAATGTCCTGCTGGGATAGTAGATGACGTGTAGCTTCTTATCCTTCCTCTGACCCAGAACTGACCCAACAACAAAATCACTAGTGTCGCACATGATCTCAAAAGGCATAGTCCAATCAGGAGGTTACACAATAGGAGCACTCACCAAAGCGTTTTTAATCTCCTCAAAGGGTGCAAGACAGCCAAGTGTGAAATCGAATTTGATCTCCTTGCATAATAGAGCGGTGAGTGGGCGAGCTAGCTTGGAGAAATCTTTGATGAACCTTCTGTAAAACCCAGCATGACCAAGGAAGCTTTGAATGTCCTTCACAGAAGTCGGAGGTTGGAGACTTGTCATGACCTGAATCTTGACTTTATCAAATTCGATCCCAGCTTCTTAAACCTTGTGCCCAAGCACGATGCCGTCCTGAACCATAAAGTGACACTTTTCCCAATTAAGGACCAAGTATTTCTCTTCACACCTCTGGAGCACCTTGCACAGATTATCCAAATAGCCCTTGAACGATGGTCCGTATACTGAGAAATCATCCATGAATACCTCCATAAAATCCTCAATCATGTCTATGAAGATAGACATCATGCACCTCTGAAAAGTGGCTGGAGCGTTACACAATCCAAATGGCATTCTCATGTATGAGAATGTGCCATAGGGACATGTGAAAATCGTCTTCCCTTGGTCATCTGGATGTATAGGTATCTGGAAGAATCCTAAATATCCATCAAGAAAATAGTAGTAGGGATGACTAGCCAACCTCTCCAACATCTGGTCAATGAATGGCAAGGGGAAATGATCTTTCCGTGTACCTGCATTCAACTTCATGTAGTCAATGCACATTCGATGTCCAGTGATAGTTCTAGTAGGAATCATCTCATCCTTTTCATTCTTCACCACGGTTATCCCTCTTTTCTTAGGAACAAGGTGCACTGGACTGACCCAAGAGCTATTTGAGATGGCATAGATAACTCCTGCATCCAAGAGTTTCATGACTTCTTTCTTAACCACTTCCTTCAGGTTTGGATTCAGCCTCCTCTAATGCTTAATTGAAGCCTTTGACTCGTCCTCAAGATGAATCCTATGCATGCACAGGTCTGGTGATATACCTGAAATATCATCAAGAGAATAGCCAAGAGCTTTGCGATACTTGCACAACTTGCTCAGCCAGTAAGGTGACCTCTGCGTTGTTCAAGGAAGCATTAATGATCACTGGGAATGTGGAATTAGGACTAAGAAAACCATACCTCAGATTTGCTGGAAGTGGTTTGAGTTCCACCTTAGGAGCTTTCTCCTCGATCCAATCTCCAAGCCCAGCAGCTTGCTTAGAATTTTCGGCCAAATCTCTTTCTGGCCGCAGGGTATCGACCGATACTAGGTGAGTATCGATCGATACTGGCAGTGCTGTATCGAGCATCTTCGCGTATTCAGCAGAAACATCACTCGAATGGACCTCTGACTTAGTTGAACAGAACAATGCCCTCTCCAATGGGTCCTCATGATGCATCTCCAGGAAATACTCTTCAGCAATGTCACTAAAGGTGTCAACAAAGAAAGTCTGCCCATCGATGGTTGGTCTCTTCATCATCTTCTCCATGTTAAAAGTCATGACCAACTCACCGATGTTAAGAGCTATCTTCCTATTCCTGCAATCAATCAGAGCACCAGCTGTTGCTAGGAATGGCCTTCCCAGGATAAGAGGATCCTTAGGCTCATCATCATACTTCAGGACGATGAAATCAGTTGGGATCAAGTAATTCATAATCTTTATAGGAACATCTTCGAGCAAGCCCTCTGGAAGTCTAACTGAACGGTCCGTAAGTATCAGTGAGATCCTCGTGGAGGTGAAGTCTGTCATTCCCATCCTTTTAGCAACTAAGTATGGCATGAAGTTGACACTTGAACCAAGGTCACAAAGAGAACGCTCAAACCTGTCTGTAATGATTGTGCAAACTAAGACAAAACTCCCTGGATCTGGTAGCTTCGTTGGGATCATGTTGGTTAGGATTGCACTACACTCATGAGTGATCATCAGACAACCGTCTTCGAGGTTCACATTGCTGGACACCATCTTCTTGACATATCTCCTGAAAGCTGGAGAAGTTTTGATAGCATCGATGAAAGGAAGTTCAACAACCAGCTTGTCCAAAATTTTCTTGCATCTAGAGTCTTCTACCTCATTCTTAGTCTTCCCAATAGCTCTGGGATAAGACATCCTTGGTATGTAAACTATCTCTGCAACCGCTTTAGGTTTTTCCTCCATAACCTTAGGTGCTGTATCGAATGCAGGTTCAGTGTCAATCGATACATGGGTGGTATTGATCGATATAGGTGTGGTATCGATCGATACACGGGACTTTGAGTTTTCCCGTGAAAGTATCTTGACCGGTGTCGATTGATGCCCTGGCGATTTCAGAGTCCTCATCATCAGACTCGACAAAATTCTCAACAGTTTGACCAATTTTCGCTCCTGGAGTGACCTCTTTACCACTTCTCAAGGTAATGTCATTGATGTGTGCCCTAGGGTTCTCTCATTTCCCTGGAATAAAACCTTATTGTCTTCTCGCACCCTCTGAAGTCTAAGCTACTTGAGTTTCCACTCAGATCTTTGTACATAGCATCCATCTGACCATTGAAGGTCACTGTTATCTGATGCTGTCCTTGAACCATCTGTTCAAGCATAGTCTCGATCTTGCTCTCTGGGGTTTTAGCAGGTACAGGCTCATAAGAAGAATTCCCATAGTTCCTGGTGTAACCACTGTTCTGGAAAGGTTTCCGGTTTAATCCTCCTTGCTGGAAATTGTTGTTGAAGTTTCGGTTGTTGCTGAATTGGTTCCTCTGACCCTGAAAACCAAAACCACCAATGTAGTTAATATCCTCTACTTCACCTTCATTGAACACCTCAACATCTTCAGCAAAATGAACGGCTTTCGTTGTCTTCCCCAGCAGAAGACTATGCATAGAATCCAGCTGGGCCCGAACTTCAGCGATTTGCGATCCATCTATGTTACCAGCTAGCTTCTTGCGCTCAAAATCTGCACTCTTGGTGCTACTGCTAGATGCAAAATTCTCAATCAGCACATAAGCGTCCTCAGGATACCTGGTGTTGAAGTTTCCATTGCTTGCAGCATCCAAAGTCATCTGATATCTCCAATCAAGTCCTCTGAAGAAGAAACCCATCAACTACACATCAGAGTATCCGTGATGTGGACAATCTCTCTGATACGATCTGAATCTCGTCCAAGCAGCCTTGAACGCCTCAGTAGGTCCTTGAGAAAACTGGGAGATCTTGTTTCTCAGATCCTCAGATCGTGCATCATCATAGAAATTGATCAGGAAAACCTTCTTAGTCTCTTCCCAAGTAGTCAGTGATCTAGGAGGTAACTGCTTCAGCCAGTAAGTCGCTTCTCCACCAAGAGAGTATGGGAAGAGCTTGTAGAAGAGGTAATCGTAGGACACTCCATTACTCTTGATGCTAGTGACCAAGTCCTCGAACCTCTCGATATGGTCCATGGGTTGCTCATTGGAAAGACCATGATAAAGATGCTATCCCACAAGATGCTCAAAGTCATTCCTTGGAAATGCAGGAGGACGAATCGCTGATCGATTGGCGTAAAACTGATCATGCATGTTTTACTCACAAATCGTTCTACCACTATTAACCACAGCATTCTCAGCGTTCACTGCGTTCACATTCCCAGCAACAACAGGAGCAGGTAGAATTATGTTCCACTCTCCATCCAGACGTTGTCCTTGCTCGTTGCACAACCGACCCTCTTGGTCTCTGTAAGCACCAGCTGCATCTTGAACCAACTCCACTTGATTGTTGTTCATTTTTGCTGGCTTCTTTGCTCTTCGATTTGTGCGTTCTACAAGTGCTAGCTGCTCCAATGACAGTTCAACTAGTTGCGTGCTCTTCCTCTGTCTGGTTTCACGATTAGGCATACACCTGATAACAAGACGGGTATCGACCGATACCACTAGGGTGTCGATCGATACTCGGGCAATTTAGATGAAATTCTTAGCTAAAATCTAATGGCGAATTGAGTCCCCGACAACGGCGCCGAATTTGATATGCTCAAATTAATACCTTAAAAAGTACTAAAGCAGTTGTTGCAGTATATCAGGGGTCGAACACAAAAACTCAAGAAATCACACAGTAGGTTATATAGATCCGAATTAAGCTAAATCAAAAGATGTAATTGAAAACAAGTATGCAATTAAAAGTGTTGTAAATTCGATTGGAAGCAGATAGGTTCAGGGTATTTCTCAGGAAATCAATGAATGCATATAAACTAACAAATCAGGGTTCATGTTACGCACGGTTCTTTAACTCAAATCACTAAAGTATAGCTAACCTACTGTCGCTGCAAAAACTATCTAAGTCTAAATCCTAGAATTCCAAATCTCTTTATGAATCCTAAAGTATAAACCAGCTTTTAGTTCAAGTTTGATTTGTTCACAAAACAACTAAACCAAATCTCTTTGCAAATAGTTATTTTGCTCACCCTAAGTTCTGTCAGGTAATTAATCGCACTCTCGTACCTAATCAATTATCCTAAGATCTAAGTTCTAGGTGATCAATCCAGAATTAGCTTTGAGAACAACCTAAGGCGAAGAACTAATTCAGATTGTGAACCCTAAACAACTAATCAACCTAGCATTCAAAGAAATCCCTATGAGAAAACCCCAAACCTAACAGGAGATCTACTCAGACATGGAGATTGAATCAATAAACATGACTGAATAAATACTCAAATAAATAATAAGAAAGAGTGATAAAAGGGTTCGAAATATTCTCAGACGAACAGAGTTTCAGACTTGTCTCCCTTCAAAAGCTCTCTCACAAATCCAAAGTAAAAATAAAGCGTAGTCAACAAAGTGGCTGTAAAATCCTATTAAATAATCTATTAAATCCTATTAAACAACAAAGTGGCTGTAAAATCCTACACACATTATGGGCTTTCTTGTAAATATTAAAGACTTCTAGGGCAATTTGCAATTCTTTAAATCTTCAATAAGTCGCGATCCGTGTCTGCTGAGATGGGTATCGATCGATACTAGACAGTATCGATCGATACTGATGCTTCAAATCGGGTACTCAGCAACACGAACTTCTGCTTTGCTCCAGAATGCTCCAGAAAGCTCCAATGTCTCTAATTATGCTCCAAACGTGCTAAAACATATAAAAGACTCTAAAAGACTATAAAATACTAGAAAGACTCTATAAAAAGGACATATATCATGGCTTAAAATGGGTAAAAACCATGATATATCAATAATTTACCATGATTTTGAGTTTTTCCAAGGCATAACCAATCTCGCATCTTTGTTGAATTCACCATCACCGATCGCGTATAGTTTTCGTCTTTAATGACTGAAAGATGTGTCGTTCCTCCCTCTCCGGCGTTTTTGCACATATCTGCACATAAGTCACAAAGAGAGTTGCATGAGGTTTCAACAATGGTTAAGTTTCGGGTGGGATACCAACTAAAGATGAGATTGCCATTCATGTACGGCAAAGAGTGGTAAAAGATGAAAGAACGTCATGAATGTATGATTCGTTATCTTTGCCTAAACCTTTGATGAGAAAATTAAGTCAAGATTAAGTTCAAATAAAATGGAGCAAGCATATTCCATCCTAGAGAATCTCTACGGTCTAAATTCCTCTGGGATTTCGCATTAACAGAAACTCTAGCTATCGCCTAGCCTAGAACCAAATTACTAAAGAGCATGTTACTAGGATATAGCGTAGAAGCACACTGGTTGGTTATCATCATGGATTTCTTTCATCATTCCCTCAAAACGTATTTCTACGCTTTTCGAAAAATTTGGAAATGTTTTAAGAAAATCGTCGAAAAATGAAAAAAAAACAAAAACAAAAAAAAACAAATGAAAGAAGTGTTGGTTAGTAAGGGATGTAATCCTCCCCCAGACTTAAATCACACTGTCCTCAATGTGAAATAAATCGAGTAAGGACGAATAATAGATGTATGTAATAATTCAAAAAATTGAAGGAAAAAGAAAAGTTACCTGGATGCGGTCAGGGAATGAATGTGGGGATGGAATGGTGGTGAATGGAGGATTGTAGATGGGAATGGATGTGGAGATGTTTGAGAATAGTTTGGAATCGATCAAGGAACAAAACAATTCGTTCGGGATCGGGATGGGGCTGGCTACGGGTCAGACTTGTGCGGCCGCGGCCACTGGTAAGCCGGCCGCGGGTCGGTTGATCACGACCGCGGCCAAGGGCTAGCTCGCCGCGGGTCCGTCTTGTGCAGCTGCGGTCAGGCTTCTTTTGCAGTCGAGTCCTTCCTTGCGGTTTGGGCTGGACCGAGCAACTTCGAACCGTGTTTCCATCTTTTTGTCTTTTCGGTTTTTTTTTTTTGGTTTTTCAGAAAACTGAAAACTAAGAAGAAAAAGTTAGTAGAAAAATAAAGAAAAACTAGAAAGAAAAATGTACCTAAAATGCGTTGCCTCCCATTGAGCGCTTTTGTTTAAAGTCTTTTAGGTCGACGTTGGTATCGAGGTGAGCTCAGTCGTAGAAAGACAGTGTCTTACGACTAGTCTTCTTTGATCTCCTTTTGGTTTCCTCGTCATTTGAATCATTTCTCCATAGTAAATCGGGATCAGATTCGGGATCCATCGTGCTAGAATGTCTTTCTTCTACTTTTTTGAGTGGTACGGTAGTGTAGAACACATCTTAGTCAATGTTAGCGAATGAAACACGTCGATTTGGCCAATACATGATGGCTCCAACGGTTGATAATAACGGCCATCCTAGAATTATCGGTGTTGCATCTTTCTTCGTTGTTTGGACTATGTAAAAATCGACGGGGGCTATGCAATCTCCGATTCTTATTGGCATGTCTCGGGCAATCCCTTTTGGTGTGGTACAAGTTTCGTCGGCCATGCTGATTTTTGTCCGGGTATGGTGTATGTGCTTAATACAGATGCGCTTTGCGGTCGATTTTGACATGATGCTCAAGCAAGCTCCGGAATCACAAAGAACGTTCTTTAATTCTACTCCACAGATGCTACAAGTGATAAGAACTGATATTGTTCTTCGATTTTGTGGAGACTCCTAACGGGTTTTCCGTTCATGGCATTGTCGAAAAGATATTCTATCTCCGTTATGGACTCTTTGCTTTCATTAAAGAAATGACCAATCATATGATCCATGTAAGCTCTAGCAAAAGTAGTACATCTAGGTAGATTATGGACCACGTTGTTGAATTCCTCTAAATCTCTCGGCTTATCTTGTTCGGGTACTCTCGTTACTTCTCGGGATGGTAGATTCGGATAGCGTGAGAAGCGGCATAAGGCGTTGTTGAACGTCTCGCTCTCATGAAATAGGCGTGAATGTCTTTCTTGATTCGGATTGCTGTAGATAATTGTTTAACTGTTTAACTGTTTAACTGTTTAACTATTCATCAGATGTATATGTTTAACTGTTTGTATTATTGACAAACTATTATGGGATTGAGTTGTAGGTACATGAAAACTCTGAAGGCATATGTCTTTCGCCTGTCAGATGCTAATAGATAAAGAGATTAAAAAAAAAAAAAGTACCTCTCAAACGGATACATCCAGCGAAAGTGTACTGGTCTACCCAAGCGTGCCTCCCTTCCTAGATGTATAGGAAGGTGGAACATGATATCGAAAAGTGAAAGAGGAAAGAACCGCTCCATCTAGCACATGGTCTCGGCAAACTCAGACTCCAGGGAAATCAGCTTCTCTGGATCAATAACACGCTGGCACAACCTGTTGAAGTAGTTGCATAATAGAGTAACAACAACCCTGGGTCCTTTTGGCAACAATCCTCTCAAAGCCACAGGCAATAGATTTTGAATAAGGACGTGATGATCATGCGACTTCATACCACTAATAACAGGAGGATAAAGAAAAACACAATTAGCAATATTAGCACAATATCCATCAAGACCTCTGAACTTAGATAACCTCTTGCATAATCAAATATTTTCTTCCTTAAAAAACCAAAATGCTGCTGGCGGTAAGTAAGTTCTCTTTCCCAGTATCTGTGTGTGCAAGTTTCTTCTAATTCCCATATCTTCCATGTATTTTCTTGCCTTGAATCCATCTTTTGATTTAGCACTATTCATCAGAGTAGATAATATAACATATGACAGGTTCTTTTCCACATGCATCACATCGATGTTATGACGAACCGGGAAATCCTAAGACAAAAAATCAAACGGGTTAGTAATCAAAATAGATATTAATAATAAAAGTATTAAGTTAGTATTAAAAACTACTAACCTTCTAATATGGTAAGTCGAAAAATATTGATCGTTTCTTCCACCGCCATTGATCAGTGTCCTCTTCATACTCTTCCTCTGAAACCACATCATCTTCACATAACTCAACTCGTTTTCTTTTACTATCCTTACCTAGAGGTCTTCCAAAGTCATTCCTGAAATTCTTAATTGCTTCAAATATTTCTGCTCCGATTTGAATTTTCTTTACAGTCCCGTCCTCGACAATGTTATCAAACTATCCCTTTCTGCGTCTATAAGGGTGTCCAGGTCTGCGTCGTTTCCTATTGTAGACATACTTTTTACTAAACTTCAGCCACCAATGTGGTGTATCCTTCCCACATACATTACAAGCTTGTTTCCCCTTCACTTTACATCCAGACAAAGTCCCTAAAGATGGATAGTCACTAATACTCCACAACAACAAAGCTTTATGTGTGAATTTATCTTTTAAAAACGAGTCGTACACCTCAATACCTTCATTTCACAAGTCCTTAAAATCATCTATTAATGGTTGTAGATAAACATTAATGTTGTTGCTCGGTGCAGTTGGCCCAGGGATTAAAATAGTCAGCATGATATTCTCAGCTTTCATACACGTTGTTAGAGACATGTTATAATTCACTAATAACACTGGCCAGGTACTGTATTTGGTGTTCTGAATAGAGAAAGGGTTCATACCATCAATAGAAATACCTAGCCGAAGGTTTCTAGGTTCATCAGCAATCTCTGGCCATTTGTCTTTCACCTGAGCCCAAGTTATAGAGTCCACCGGATGTCTCATTGTACCATCTTCTGTTGCATTGCTTAAATTCCAACGCAAATCCTCAGCAATTCTTTTTGATCTAAACATCCTCCTAAATCTTTCCTTGATCGGAAAATCCTTACAGACCTGCGCAGGAATTCCCTTCTTCACATCACCATTGTGCTTATCCATTTCCCATCTTGAAGCACTACATCTTGGGCATATTTCCATCTTATCATATTGCTTCCTATAAAGAACACAATCATTCTTGCATGCGTGAATGACATCATAACCAAAACCAAATACCTTCAAGAACCTCTTAATCTCATATGTTGACTTTGGAAGCACATTATCTGCAGGTAGCATGTCATGGACCATCGTCAATAGCTGATCAAAGTAGTTCTCTGACATCCCGCTCTTCACTTTTATGCGGTAGAGGCCCATGATTGCAGAGACCTTGGTGTAATTGGGACACGTCAAGTACAATGGTGTTTCAGCATCATTCAACTTCTTTCTAAACTCGGATTCTTCTGTCGTTCCACCATCATCAAACTGATATCCACTGGGCTTTGGTGACTGTGGACTCTCTTCACCATCAAAATAAGTTGTCCTAAACAGCTCATAAGCCTCCAAACCATAAGTCTGACCATCATCATTCTTATCTTCCATTATGTCCCCATGCATACTCCACGATGTTTTCCTCTTGTACTTCTGATCCATCCCCCTAATCACTAAATGATCCAATACTGCATCGACCGGTTGATGGCAAACATTATGGCAATCGATGCATGGACATAAAATCTCGGTATGATTACCCAAACTGCTTGTTGATGCATTCACAAATTTTCTTGCTCCTTCAGCATACTCAATGTTATAGATACTAAGACTTTTCGGTCTCAAAGAGGTATCAATAGCTCTAAATACAAGTAGTATAAGAGGTTATGAATCCGTACTAGGAGATGATTCTAAACATTGAGAATGCAAGGAACCTATGTAAGTTAAACTAATTAAAAGGAGTTTTGTGATTAAGTATCCAAATTAAAACTGGTAAAGCAACTTAAACAAGATGTAAATCAATAAGCAAAAGCGGATTCAAAGATGGGATTATGGATATAAGATGACCCAAGTTCAATTCATGATTTTCATTTACTCAAGCAAGCTAATCCTGAGGCATAAGACCCTTAACTTGACTAATTCTCTTCCAAGCAATTAATCACTATGCTAATCACCTAATCCATTAACAAACTCTCATTTGTGGATAATTGATTAGCAAACATTAAGTTTAACTAACAAGATCAACCAAAGATATACCCTAGACAGCTATTATCATAGGCTAGGAGTATAAATCTCTTGTTTAGTTCATCAAGGCATTTCATCAAACACTTGGTGTGCATGAAATGCCTTATGATCTAGACCTACTTTTTCAAGCTAGATCTAGCCTTAAGAACACTAAACAAGAAGGGATATAAGAATATCTAACCCTACACACCATGAATCAAGCCTTGGATCATCCTAATCTACCCCATCTCTAAACCCTAAAAGACTACTCAAGACCCATTAAGAACCAACCAAAATCGATATGGATAGGGGTTGAATCCATGGATGAATGTTGAATAATCAAGATAGAAAGAAGATAGATGCGAGAGATTGATAGAAAACAAGTAGTAAATTGCATAAAACAAAGGATCCTCCTTACAAATCTCAAACTCTCTCAAATGTATGGGTTTTTTACTTAAGAAAAAGCATAATGAATAAAATTAGGTTTTAGAGTACTTAAAATAAAAAATGGGCGACCGGGTCAACCCGGAACAAGCCGGGTATTGACACAGTCAGATTTTGGGTCTTGTTTTCTATACCGGCGGGGATGGAGCTGGTACATAGGGCCGGTATGGGATGTTTTCGGTGAGAGGATTATGCCGGCCAAGATGGAGCCGGTACATAGAGCCGACAATCTCCATGGTCCCGTGAAGATCGGACACCGGGCCGGTACGTGCGATGCGTCTTTGGGCGGTGCAAGGGTCCTTGATGAAAAGTTCCATGTCGGGACGTTTGGAACCGGTACATGCGTCCGGCAAATCCCCTGCTCGAGTCTTCACGCTGTACCAGATGTGGGAAGTGTGCTGCGCCGGGCCGGTGCGAAAGTCTTCTCGGGGAGGATGCTTCTTGGCGACGAGCCGTTCGAAGCCGGTACATTCAGCCGGTAAATCCCCTGCCTCGGGTAAAGTCGGATACCGGCCAAGAGGTGATCTTTCATGTCGGGCCGGTGTGAGAGAAATCGTCGAGGGGGAAGTTTCTCGGCGCCGGGGGAGATGGGGCCGGTATGCACAGCCGGCGTAGGATCTTTCGAGCTTTCATGCTTCTAACCGTTGCCTCAAGATCCCGAGCTAAGTGTGAGCTCCTCCAAAGTGTCCGAAAGCCTCCAAAGTACCTTGAAAGGACTCCAAAACATGCAAGACTCTCTAGGACATAGCATGAGAGCTCTAAACTCTAAATGGAACAAAACCAATAAGAAATGTTATGAAACTATATGTGTATGAGATAAAATCTAAGCTAAATGAATGCATAGAAGAGACAAAATATGGTAATATCAACTCCCCCAGACTTACTCCTTTCCTTGCCCTCAAGCAAACAAATAAGAAAAAGTAGGGAGAGAGGTCTGAAGGTGGGAGCTCAAATCCACAAGTAGCACAAAAAGAAATCATGTTCAAAGTCCAAGTAATGTGGTTCTAAAATTCATTAGTGGTGTAACCGTGAATCATGTTTATTCAACGTCAAATCGAATTCGTTTGGCTAAGGGTTTGGTTATGAGATGAAGGTGATCTCATTATCATGCATGGGTAATCAAGTACAAGGATCTCTCATGGAATGAACAAACCTTAGCAAAATGCTAAAGGTAAAAGGCAACATATGCATACAAGGGAGAATTCTCATCTACCCAAATGCCTAGAGTTTCTCTAACCTAAAGCTTTCTAACCCGTTGAGCCCACATCCTAAGCTACCCTTTTCATCCCAAGGCATTTTGCCTTCTCAAAGCCACACATGTTTCTTGTGTTTTCGCTTCACCTTCTTCTCATATTGGGGATCGACTTCTTCTTCCTTGATGTCATGGTTTGGTGCTTCCTTGTTTTGACTTAGGTCTTCTTTTCTCCATTTTTGTTCACGCCTCTTCTCATCTTCGATGCTTGGCCTTTTCGGATTTCTTCTTTTTCCTTGAGTCTTTTTAGGTTATCTTATTCTTAGAGGTAGTCTTATTATTTTCTTTTTGCACCAACCAATCTATGTAAATTTGATCCCCTTTTTCTTTCCCTTTTTCATCTTTTCCAATCCACATTACCATTCCACATATTCCCGATCACCAAGTTTCAAAACCGTTTCCCCCAAACTTGAACCAATACCCGTCATCCTAACTAGCCTATTCCTAGATTAACTCCGTGATGATGGAGCTAAGTCTACATGAGAATTCCCTCTTGTCGCCCTAAACCTAACACATTTTGCCAAGTTTGTTCGAAAGAAAGGCCTCACAATTCACACACTAATAATAATTGCTAGAAAGAAGGTTGAGGTTAAGGTAGGGGAAACCATTCCAATAATGGGATATGGCTACTTGGATAAACAAGAATGGTAAACGGAAAAAAGATTATCCAAATATGTATATGTGATCCACGAATTCATTCAAAAATGCATAAACACAATATTTACAAGTCAAGATTAGGGTTATCACTTAAATGGGGTTGGATGCAACTCAAGCATGCTTCAATCAAGGCAAGTATGATGATACATGAGAACTAAGAATGGTGCATCTTTACTTTCATGCTCACTTAAATGCATCGAACAACTACGAACGAGGGAATTGAATTAATCTCTTAAAGTGCTACTCTACAAGGAAGATTCATCATTTTTTCCATGCATATGCAATGAATTCTAAGTATGCAATCCTAGACTCAATGTACAAATGCAAATGCATCCTAAGTGACAACCTAAATGACTTCTTTTTGCGTTTCAAAATTCAAAAATTTCAAATTTATTGAAAATGCATGATATGCATGAGACTCGAGATGCAAAAGGAAAAATAAGAACACCACAAGCAAAGTTAGATAATACACAAACCCTCCCCCAAACTTAAATTACACAGTCCCTTGTGTAAGAGAAGCTTAAAAGAGAGCTAAACAATGCATGAAAGAAAGAAGAAGATAAGATTATAAATGCTATGTACAAAGTTTGGAGTATTACCTTGGAAGTGAATGGAGGGAACGAGAGTGATCACCTCAATCCTACACACCTTTTTCCTTAAGTCCATGACCATTAGACCATCAAGAAACTTGCAACCACTAAGCAACCCATCAAAAAGAACAAGAAAACATAGAAAGAAAGTATGTACAAGGATAAGTTTGGGGTGTCTCCCAAGAGCACTTTGTTTAAAGTCACTTAGTTTGACTTTTGTTACCCTTTTAGGACGATGATGGAGGAGTGTGAGCACTCCATGGTGGTTCCTTAGTCTCGAGTTTGAGAACTTTACCCTTTAAGCTTTGAAAACCGGCTTGACCCTTCTCTCTAACCTCCGGTGTGAGGATTGCTTTGGCCTTGGCAAAAGGCTTGGAACGTCCTCTACATTTGACCTTGTACTCAATCATCCCTTCTTCATGTTTCCATTTGATGAGAGTCACGGTGGAAAGTTGGTCTAGTATGGGTCCAATCCCATTGAACATGCTTGGTTTCTTCTCATGGGACCTAGTCTGTGTCCTCTTCTTAGCAACCTTGCCACTTTCAACCTCATTCTCCATCGTGGTGTGAAAGAGGGATCTCAAGCAATATCTATCTAAAGCAAGGGCTTCTTCAACCTTTCCAATACTCACTATCGCACAAACACCCACATACTCAACCTTCCGGGCTTGGGCTTCATCGTCCCCACAAATAATAGTCCCAAAAATAGCGGTGGAAGAAGGCGTCATTGCGTAAAACTTCTTTTCATCCACTTTCTTAAGAACTACCTTCTTGTTTATAAAATCCAAGCTTGCACCGGTTGTGTTGAGGAATGGAGTCCCGAAAAGTAGTGGGAGCTTTTTGTTTGGTGCCATCTCCATTACAACGAAGTCCGTTGGTACAAGGCACTTTCCGATCTTGAGAGGGAAGTCTTCAACCAAACCGAGACGTTTCTTTGTGGAAGAGTCTCCAAATGTGATGGTGGAGGGGTAATCGTTCAAACTACTTACCCCGAGACTTTTGACCATCTCCAAAGGCATGACATTCACGGTTGAGCCCGAGTCACACAAAGCGTCATCAATCTCCAAGCTTCCAATGATGCAAGATATCGAGAATTTCACGGGGTTTCCAAGCTTTGGGAGAGTCTTAGGCTCAATCCTTGTTGTGCTTGAAGGCATTTTCTTTTGTACCTTAGTGAGGAAACGACCGGGAAATGGAAGTGGAGGCTCATATGGGGAAAGTCTAGTGCAAATGGCCTCTCTCTTTGACCCAACAAGTGTCTCCACGGTTTTCACTTTAACCACGTCCTTGATACTCTTTATATGGGTAAGTGTCTCAACCTTGTTACTCTTTTCTCCAACCAACATCATATCATTCTCACTCCCAAGGGTCACCTCCTCACTTTTTTGCTCAATGTCCTCATTGAGACTAGAGAATAGCCCGAGGAACTCCTCAATTATGTGTTATTGCTCAACAAGAGTGGAAAAGGTGTTGCAAAACTCCTTAGAGGTTTGTATTGCCTTCCCGGTTGAGGAGCTTGGAGGATGATGTGAAGAGGGGGCGGTACTCCTTTGCTCCATTAGTTGCACCTTTGAGCTCAATGCCTCAAACTTGCTATTAAGATCATTGTAAGAGCAAATGACCTTGTTAGTGGTTTCCCTTGGCCCTTGATGAGTAGTTGAAACATGCCACCAAAATCAAGGTCTTGAGGCTTGGTAGAAGGAGCTTGGCCATGAGGTGCAAAGTTTTGTTGAAAGCCGGGTGGAGCTTTGGGTTGGAATCCACTTTGATTCCCTTGAAATTGGTTCCTTTGGACATAACCTTGTTGGTTGGTGCTAGAAGTTTGACCTTGAGGTTGGAATTGCTTTTGTGGAACTCCTTGGGCTTGATTGGATTATGGAGGGTAGACTTGGTCTTGCGGATTCTCATCATTTGTGTTCCAGTAAGAGAAGTTGGGGTGGTTCCTATAGTTTTGGTTGAACCCTTGGCTTTGGTAGTTCCCTTGGTTCCCCACGTAGTTCATCTCTTCTTGAGTATTCATGTCTGCGTTCTCCCCTTGATAGCAACCTTGATTCTCATCATAAGCATCCACAAAGCTAACCGACTTTTGAGAAGACGCTAGGAGTTTATCAATCAAATTGGCTTACTTGTCCAACTTATCATTAAGCGCTTTCATGTCCTTGGCCCGCTTGTTCTCATCAAAGTCGCTAGTGGTCCTTGTGGCGTGGTCATAGTCGTCACCATAGGTCCCGTCAGTTTAGGCCAAGTTCTCTACTAGCTACATAGCTTCCTCAACATCTTTAGCCAAGAAGTCAGCATTATATACCGTGTCAAGTAACATTCAGATCTTAGGCAAGGCACCTCGGTAGTAGAGAGTGCTAAGTAGAGAGGCGTTGCTAAAGTCGTGATGTGGACATTAAGAAGTGTAGCTTCTAAATCTCTCCCAAGCCTCGTTGAAATACTCATTGGACTGTTGTGTGAAGCTTGAGATCTCGTTGCGAAGCTTAGTGGTTCTAGCCGGTGAGAAGAATTTGGCAAGAAACGCATGTTTGCAATCATCCCACGAGGTGATAGATCCTTGGGGTAGGTTCTTTTCCCATTGGTGAACCTTGTCATAAATATCTTCCATATCGTTACCAACTTCTTCTTGTACTCTTACTCGGCTTCGTCGTGCTCTTGAACCTCTCTCAAGTTGATCAATTTCGTCCCTCGGTTCTACTAGGTTAGTATTGCCACGGGAACGGGTATGCATGCACCTATAGAGAGAAAGAGCAATAAGAAGTAAAGAAGATTAGTAATATTAGTAGAAAAGAAAACTTAATCTCACAAAGAGCCTAAATCTCAAAGTTAAAATCAAATCCCAATATGGCAACGGCGCCAAATTGATACTAAGACTTTTCGGTCTCACAGAGGTATCAATAGCTCTAAATACAAGTAGTATAAGAGGTTATCAATCCGTACTAGGAGATGATTCTAAACATTGAGAATGCAAGGCGCCTATGTAAGTTAAGCTAATTAAAAGGAGTTTTGTGATTAAGTATCCAAATTAAAACGGGTACAGCAACTTAAACAAGATGTAAATCAATAAGCAAAAGCGGATTCAAAGATGGGATTATGGATATAATATGACCCAAGTTCAATTCATGATGTTCATTTACTCAAGCAAGCTAATCCCTAGGCATGAGACCCTTAACTTGACTAATTCTCTTTCAAGGAATTACTATGCTAATCACCTAATCCATTAACAAATCTCATTTGTGGATCATTGATTAGCAAGCATTAAGTTTAACTAACAAGATCAACCAAAGATATACCCTAGACAACTATTATCATAGACTAGGAGTATAAATCTCTTGTTTAGTTCATCAAGGTATTTCATCAAACACTTGGTGTGCATGAAATGCCTTATGATCTAGACCTACTTTTTCAAGCTAGATGTAGACTTAAGAACACTAAACAAGAAGTGATATAAGAATATATAACCCTAAACACCATGAATCAAGCCTTGGATCATCCTATCTACCCCATCTCTAAACCCTAAAAGACTACTCAAGACCCATTAAGAACCAACCAAAATCGATATGGATAGGGGTTGAATCCATGGATGAATGTTGAATAATCAAGATAGTAAGAAGATAGATGCAAGAGATTGATAGAAAACAAGTAGTAAATTGCATAAAACAAAGGATCCTCCTTACAAATCTCAAACTCTCTCAAATCTCAAAAAGCATAATGAATAAAATTAGGTTTTAGAGTACTTAAAATAAAAAATGGGCGACCAGGTCAACCCGGAACAAACCGGGTATTGACCCGGTCGAATTTTGGGTATTGTTTTCTATACCGGTCGGGATGGAGCCGGTACATAGGGTCGGTATGGGATGTCTGCGGTGAGAGGATGATGGAGCCGTTACATAGAGCCGACAAACTCCCTGGTCCCGTGAAGATCGGACACCGGGCCGATACGTGCGCTGCGTCTTTGGGCGGTGCAAGGGTCCTCGATGAAAATTTCCATGCCGGGACGTTTGGAACCGTTACATGCGTCCGGAAAATCCCCTGCTCGAGTCTTCACGCTGTACCGAACATGGGAAGTGTGCTGCGCAGGCCCGTTGCGAAAGTCTTCTCGGGGAGGATGCTTCTTGGCGCCGGGCCGTTCGAAGCCGGTACATTCAGCCGGTAAATCCCCTGCCTCGGCTAAAGTCGGATACCGGCCAAGAGGTGATCTTTCATGACGGGCCGGTGTGAGAGAAATCGTCGAGGGGGAAGTTTCTCGGCGCTGGGGGAGATGGGGCTGGTATGCACAACCGGCGTAGGATCTTTCCGAGCTTTCATGCTTCTAACCGTTGCCTCAAGATCCCGAGCTAAGTGCGAACTCCTCCAAAGTGTCCGAAAGCCTCCAAAGTACCTAGAAAGGACTCCAAAACATGCAAGACTCTCTAGGTCATAGCATGAGAGCTCTAAACTCTAAATGGGACAAAACCAAGAAGAAATGTTATGAAACTATATGTGTATGAGATAAAATCTAAGATAAATGAATGCATAGAAGAGACAAAATATGGGAATATCAGCTATTCCTTTAAAGAAAACATAAAGTCCAAATTAACTCAGAAACACATTTAAAATTAAAAGTATAAAAGAACATGACAGAGAGGTTCATACATTGGAAGCCAAACCCATGACTTCTCCATATTACACCAAAAACACCACATCTCCTCGACTAATTATACATACATATGTGAGCATAAATGCATTGATTAAACACTAAAAAAAAACTAACATCTTGAAGCACTTCATCCACGTCAGAACAAAAATTGAATAAAAAGAGAGAAGTATTCACTTTCTTACCGAATTCACAAAAGTCTTATGCAACAAAGAAACTGAAAAAATCACATAAAGAACAGGAGAAAAGAAAACGATTATTACTCAACTGTAAAATACAAAACCCAATTTGAACCTATAAGAAAATCAAATACCTTCGACTACGAAGCTTGAACCAAAGCTTCCTGCAAAAAGAGAAAAGAAATCGAAAAGGGTTAGTAGCCGACATGTGAAATCCCTAAATCAAAAACCCCAAACCCAGAAACTCGAATTTCAACTTCAACCTCAAATTATACCTGAGAAATTGGAATCAGCACGCCACAGACGACGATTGCTGCCCTAATTTCAGAAGATTATCACGGCGATGGCGACAGTTTTTTGGTAACCAGAGAGAGGCTACGTTTTTTTTAGGTCTAAGTTAAGAAACACGAAAAATGGCTAAATGTTTTGTTTTGTTTTTGGTCTAAGCTAAGAAACACGACAAAATTATCGAGCTAAAACAAAAAAAAAACTAAACAAACATTGTTGAGCCAAAACAAAAAACAAAGCGGGAAAAAAATTAAAGGGATCCCGCTTATAAGTGATTAAGTGTAAAAACAAAATATATAAGTGGCTAAGTGTTTTTTTTTTGTTCTATAGTTAACAAAATACTCATATATCATAAAATTCGCCAAAAAAATAAAAATGGCTAAATACCTTTTTTAGATATAGTTAATAAACACTTTGAGATCATAAAATTCGCCTGAAAAATTAAATCATAAACCCTAAATCAAACGCTATACCCTAAACCCTAAATCAAACCCTATATATTAACTTTCATAATAATATATTGTTTTTGTGTTTACCAAAAAAATTAAAACGAAAACTATATAACAATTTATGTATGACACTAAACTATAGATGAAAGTCTTTGTAACTTATCATTAGTTTGTAGGATTTGTAAATATGTTTGTAATCATTTGAAATAATTTCCAATCATTGGCAATCAATGACATTTGTTAATTGACAACATAACCTAAATCATTAATCAACATCACCTAAACCCTAAATCAACATAACCTAAACCCTAAAAGCCAATGCCCTAAACCCTAAATAAAATATTCAAGACTTAATTCTTCTTTTATTTATAATTTAAATTTTTAATTTATAGATTAAGAGACAATTTTTTGTATATTCCATTGTTAATTGGGTAATTATAATGAAATTATATTTCACACAATAAAATCTAAAATCCAATGCCCTATACCCTAAATCAAATATTCAAGACTTAATTCTTAATTCTTATACTTGGCAACTAGAGAAATATTGATATCTTTTTTCTCTTTTATTTCACTTTTCTTTTTGAGTAGAGTTATTTTCGAAAATATATTTTATAAGAATGATGTAATGAGAAAATTATACAATTGGTGAAAATCAAAATACACAAAAACGTTTTTGGCTGTTAAAGTTATGTGTATATTTTTGAGTTGCTTCTTCTCGCTAATATGTGAGAATATATGTAGATGGATTTTATTTATTTGTAACCGTTTAATTTAATAAAAATAATGTTAGGACTTGGAAGAAAATAAGTCGAACACTTGACGAATACAATTATATAATCAAAATTCTAAAGTAATAATCACTCGGTTCTATGGTGTAGTGGTTAGCACTCTGGACTTTGAATATGCTCATTGATCGATATGGTGGGGAATCTATCTGCCCATCGAGAGTATCCTGTTTCAGAATCATGCAGCACAATCAGAGGATACGAAAACTTATATTTTTCGATTTAGAAAATACAGAAGCTTTCTAGAAGAATGTAAAGTGATTTGAAATGAAAGAGATATTGAAACCGAACCAGTTGTTATGATTTCAAGAAGATCCGCCGCATCTGCCATATCCTGCAATGATATCGGTTATGCAGGAGTGATCTAAGAAGCAATTCTCTACCAACAAAATAAAAATTTGAACAACAACTGATGTAATTGAGCACAAAACACATCATACAAGTTGCATGATTATACCTGGCTCGATGAGGACAAACTTCTTGCAGTGAGCCGAGCCAAACTATCCAAGGAGCTACCGTTGAAGTTGGGTTGCTTGAGTAGAGCATTTACTGATGTGAAATCAAAGATCAATGAGCAAATTCTTGCGGCAATCATTACTACCGATGGGTCATTAGTAAAATCTGTAACAAAACGAAGAAAGAATATACCTTCCAATCATGTATGAAACAGAATTACCATGAAAAACATTTTCAACACAAAAAGACACATCAAAGAAGTTTTATGTTCTCAGATATATACCTTTGCATCTTTCAAATACTCGAGCACCACTCCAACTGTCTCGTTAAGTGTCTTACTCAAATTTAGGAAGACGTCTTCATCACTTAGAGTCCCTGATAAATTCCAAAACTCTCATATAACGAAAACAAATCAGAGATTTAGAAATAACAACATTGATTCAAATCCAAAGTCAAATTCGACGGAGTGGAAGAAGTTATAAATCTCGGAGTTATTATTGATTCTCAAAAGCATGTGTGTCTCGTCAAAATCGAAGAAGTTATATAAAAGAGTTTTTCTTAAGGTTCCTAATGAAGCTAGAAATAAGAACATCAAATTCTCAACCAGTATAAATTGGTAAGTATGCAAATATGATATTTAGTTCGTTGGTAAATTTCATCAAACATTTTGTGTGCATGAAATTCCCTATGATCTAGATTAACCTTCTCAAGCCTAATCTAGCATTATGAACACTAAATAAGAGAGGAAAGAAGTAATCTAAGCCATAGATATCACATATCAATCACGAAATCCCCTAATTTACCTCATCCATGAGCTTCAAAAAAACTACTCACTAATCATGAAGAACACATCAAATCTCATGAAAGAGGTGTTGTTAATCATGATTAGAGAATAGAAAGATGAAAGATTAGAAGAGATTAAGAAACTTAGAAATTGAAAACTTAGATTGCATAAATAAAATGAAGATCTCGTTTTCAAAATCTAAAGAACACTTAAAAAGTAGAGGTTTTTGCTAGAGAAAAATTGATAGAAAAAATAAAGCTTAGATCTAGAAAATTAGATTTGAAAATATTTAAAAAGGTCTTGGGCGGACCGGGTCAACCTGAAATAAACCGGGTATTGGCCGGGCTGGGTTTGGGTCGTGATGCTTTACACCAGACGGTGGTGGGCCGGTGTAGGCAGTCACCTTTCACACCAGACGGTCTTGGATGGGGATGACGAGCCGGTATTCGCCCTGCCTGTGTGTTGGCTAAGCACCGGACGGGGGAGGGGCGGTATGGCATGTCCTGAAGTTGGGACACCGATCGGACTTCATCTGGTGTGGTTGGGCGGTGTGGGAAGCTTCGGATTAAATTTTGGACACCGGGTGTAATACCCCGTCCTAAAGCTAAATTTCGGTAAAAAAATTGGACTTCGAGGTATCAACCAAGGGAAGACGTAACCCTCAAAATCGTGGCAAGAAAAAGCAGTTTGGCGAGCCAGAATGAGTTTGGCACTAGCCGTTTTGAAGAAACGGACCTGAAAAGATTTATATGTCCACGAGAAGACCGGAAAGGCACTCTGATATGCTCAAATTAATACCCTAAAAGTACTAAGCAGTAGTTGCAGTAAAGTAGGGGTCGAACACAAGGACTCACAGAGATACACAAATAGATTATATAGGTGAGAATTAAGATAAACGATAAATGATATTGAAAACAGAGCGTAAATTAAAACGGTTGTAAATTCGATTGGAGAAAGATAGGTTCATGGTACTTCTCAGGAACTCAATGAATGCAGATAAACTAACTAGTCAGGATTCAGATTTAGCGCGGTTCTTTAACTCAAATCACTAAGATATAATTAACCAACTCTCGTTGCGAAAACTATCTAAATCTAAGTCCTAGGAATTCCAAATATCTTTGCGAATCCTAAAGTCCAAATCAGCTTTTATATAAGGTTTGATTTGTTCACAAAAAAACTAAACCAAATCTTTTTGCGAATAGTTATTTTGCTCACCTTAGATTATATCATGTAATTAATCGCACTCTCGTTCCTAATCAATTGTCCTAATTTCTAAGTTCTAGGTGATCAATCTAGAATTAGCTTTGCAAACAACCTATGGTGAAGAACTAATTCAGATGGTGAATCCTAATAACTAATCAATCTAACATTCAGAGATAACCCTTATGAGAACCCTAAACCTAACAAGAGGTCTACTCAGATATGGAAATTGAAGCAATAAACATGTTTGAATAAATCAACAAATAAAACAGAAAGAGTAACAAAAGGGTTCGAAATCTTCTCTCGGACGAACAGAGTTTCAGACTTGTCTCCCTTCAAAAAGCTCTCTCACAAAACCAAAGTAAAAATAAAGCGTAGCCATCAAAGTGGCTGTAAAATCCTATTAAATAACCTAAATCACGTTTTGGGGCTTCTTGTAAATAATAAAGTATTCTGGAAAATTTTGCAATTCTTTAACTCTTCATTAAATTCGAGGGTCGTGTCTGCTTCGATGAGTATCGACCGATACCAATGGGGTATCGATCGACACTGATACTTAGTCAACTACACAAACGTCTGCTTTGCTTCAAAATGCTCCAGAAAGCACCAATATCTCCAATTATGCTCCAAACGTGCTAAAACCTGTAAAAGACTCTAAAACACTACAAAATAGTAGAAAGACTCTATAAAACAGACTTATATCATGGCTTAAACGAGGTAAAAACCATGATATATCAACTCCCCCAGACTTAGCCTTTGCTTGCCCTCAAGCAAATAGAAGACTAAACCAGAGAAAGAGGTTTGAAAACGTAGAGACTCACCTGTTCTTGAAACGTTGCAATGACCCTTTTCCCAAGCATCCAAATGTTACATAACCAGCTTTTGATCTAACCACCATGTACTTCTCCTTAGGCATTCACAGCTTCCCAGACTACACACATTATTTCACAGCATCGTTCAATCAAGCCATCCTCGCCAGTTTCATCTCTGTGATTAATGCCAAGAGCCTTCTAGATTATTTTCCATACAATATTATGACAAGGAACCACCCTTTTTCACACTTTCTGGTATTATTTATCTCCCCCAGACTTATTTCTTATTATGTTCTCTTCTTCTTTTTTTTTTTTTTTTTGCTTTGCATATACACATCAAGGTATGAGACGCGAGTATTGATGGTGTTAGCCACCGAATCCCCGGTTCTTCCCTCTCAACGTATCAAAGGCGTAGGCGAATACTGGCATCATAGGAAAATCCTAGCCTCTCTTCCAATCCTTTGTGTGATCATTTCCTCTGAAGTAGAATAATGTCATCGTTGGAAATTTTCCTAACCCTCTACTCAGAAGAAAATCATTTCATCTATTAATGCATCTTATTAATTAACTTGTAACAGGGAGAGAAATACCATCATTTTAAACATGTGGGTTCCTTTGTCAGATACGAATGATGAATCAAGCTCTATGGACATCAATCACCTCGATGAAGTGCAAAAATTTGGCTCATGCTTTAAAGAACTTTGCTGTAAACATGAGTGTTTCGAGTTAACTGGTCAACCTTTGGATTTTTCATTAGTCGATCTAGAACTGATTCTGTAACAATGGTCACTTAGAAGCAAGGTCAGGTCAATGGATTCAAGAAAAAGATCACAGTCTCCAACAAAGTTTTAACTCAATAAAACAACGAATGACTAAAAAACGACTGACTTTAAGAAAAACAAAAACAAAGTCAGCGACTACCTCCCCCAGACTTGAACAACACTGTCCCCAGTGTTATCTAGCCTAGAGTTGGTGAAAGAAAACAAAAGAACCAAATGGATTAAGAAAAATCAAGAAGTTACCGTGCTGGAACATCGAGTATCGACCGACACACGGCCTGGTATCAATCGATACCAGGCTTAAGTCGACATGATGAACCTTTCTCAATTGCGTAGAGTGTCGACCGATACCAATGCGGTATCGATCGACACAGGCGATTTCGTGTTTCAACGTCTAAGGTCAGACGTTGCTCCACAAATGTGTCAAACGATCCATGTGTTAAATGTAAGCACTGTTAGACCACTCAAACACAAGTTAGGTGCAACAAAATATCATAGAAGCATAAATCCACAGGTCCAAAAACATAAAAGACACAAACGTTCAAACGAAAATAAAAAGAAAAGGGAAAAAAAAAACAGCAAACGTGATGATCAGATAGAAAGAGGACTAATCCTCCTTAGTGGCGTCAGAATCATCGCCAGCAGTGCCAGATGGTCCAACGTAAGTGGGTGTGCATGGTGAAACAGGACAGCGAGACGAAGGACCAGCTTCCGTGTCAGTCATGTAGCGGCAGCGGGAGATAGCAGTCCAGATCGTCTGCAAACTCGTGACGACGTTTCGCTGAAAAGGATCCATCTCCATCTCAGGTGGTGGAAGAAGAGAAAGCGCATCAGCAATAGGAGATGGCTCCACAAATCCAACATCTCTCTCAAATATAGCAATCTCGGCCAAGTGAAGTAGCCAGTATCGACCGATACCAATGTGGTATCGACGATCACACGAAGAACATGAATTCGAAAACTCCAAAGTGCAAACCAAGGGTAATTAAGTGTAATGCAAGATTCGACTAGGCCTAAAATACAAAAATCAAGTGATAATCATCGAGCAAAACAAGTTCTAAGAGCCTAAAAGTTGAAAATCCAACCTTGGTTCACGAATTGAAAAGGTGAAAATTCGGGTTGCATACCTTGTAGATCGCGAGAATGAATGAGAGAATGAGATAGAGCACGAAATTCCGAGCAGAATAGACCCAAGAATCACTCAAATCCGTTGAGAAACGAAGATTTGTGATTATGAGAGAGAGAGTTTCGGTATATGTATCGAGCGATGGAGGCGGTGGGAGAAGAAAGGAAAAATCGTAGGGTTTATAAGGAAACTTACCTGCATATGGAGTATCGATGGATACTAGTGGGTGTCGATCGATACTGAGTGTGTGGAATGATGAACTCGCCACACGGAGGTCGGTCCAGAATATGTATGTTTAACGACGGGTATCGACCGACACCAAGTGGCATCGATCGAAACGGGACCTCCGATTTTGATTCACGTGATACAACGAAACACAAAACAAAAAGTAGAAAAATAAAAGACTCATATGTACAGACTTACTAGTGGGTTGCCTCCCACTCAGTGCTTGTTTAACGTCACGAGCTTGACTTTACGGACGATTAGTCCGGATAAGAATGAGAGTTTGCAGCAATACAGGCTCCACAACTTGACATCTCCAGCTTCAGAGTTCTGCGCAACATGTTCTCCACAACCTCTTGTCCTTTCTCTTTCATCTCCGGAGTAAGAAGAACTCTAGCTTTAGAAAATGGCCTTGAGGTCCCTTTGCATTTCACCTTATATTCGATCGAATCTCCATCACACTTCTGAGGGGTTAAGGTTACATGTGTAGTGCTTTCGGCTTTTCTGTTCTTCACCTCCGTCTTTGCCTTAGTCTTTTTAATGACTTTCTTAGTGATTTTAGGAGGACGATCCAGATCTTTGATGACAGTTGGCTCATCGTAAGGCTCTTCAAAAAAATCAACCATCAACGTTTCTCCTGCACCAACGGGGATGCAAGATATCTGTGTTGGAGTTCTTCTAGATGGGATGGCTTCGTAGGAGACCTGTTCGTCAATGTACGAGAACGAGATTCTCTTACTGGGCGTGTCCATAACTGCACCAGCAGTAGCCATGAACGGTCTTCTAAGAATCAAAGGTGTGCTAGATCTCGCATGCATCTCCACAACCTGAAAATCAGTAGGAACCAGACAGTCTCCTACCTTAGCCATCAAATCAGGGATTGTACCATATGGAACCGATGTGGAAGAGTTTGCGAGCGTGAGAGCCATTTGAGTATATCTTATGTCATTGATTTCCAGCTTCTCTGCAAGTTCTCTCGACATGACATTGACGATAGCCCTTGAATCAACCAGGGATTCTTTGAATTCAACTCCAAAGATAGAGCATGGAACTGAAAATTTTCCTGGGTCTTCCCTCTTAGTCAATTGCCTCAGTGGATGCGGTGTACTTCTGTCCTTGATGAAGAGTGCCTTAATCTCGTCCTCAGTTTCTATGTAATCTCGGAAGTGACTGTAAAGAGGGCGATACTCAAGAGCTTCTTCAAAAGTCAGTGTGAGTGGAATTCTTGGTACCATCTTCTCAAAGCAAAGTAGCTGTTTGGAGAAATAGGGTCTCTGAGGTGTCTGGGTAATCGAGGGTATGGTACCTTAGGCTTGTAGACACGTTCCTTGATCATCTCTGGTTTCTTCGCGATCTCTGGTTAAGCCTCAGAGGGGGTGTCGATCAATACAAGGTTGGTGTCGATCGACACAAGGCTCATGCGTCGGTTCTTCAGGTTGGTATCGATCGATATCAGCAGTGGTATCGATCGATACTGACAAGTCAGGTTCGGAATCACCTTTGACAAGTTTTTCGAGATTTCCTACACCTCTCAAGGTGATTGCATTGACGTATTCCTTCTGTGCCTGAGTCGTCTTTCCCTTGACAGCTGCTGCAGTCTGAGCTACTTGCGTTTCCAGCATCTTCTGATGAGTATCGAGAGCATCGATCCTTCCACTCAGATCTTTGTACACATCATCTATCTTTCCGTTGAGATTCACTGTGAGCTGTTGCTGTCCTTGAATCAGTTGTTCAAACATAGACTCGATCTTGCTATCTGGGAGCTTAGCAGGTATGGGCTGATAAGATGAGTTTCCATAGTTCCTCGTATACCCACTGTTCTGAGATGATCTCTGACCAAACTGATTCGAACCTCCTGGCTTTCGGTTGTTGTTGAAGTTTCGGTTGTTGTTGAATTGGTTCCTCTGACTTTGAAAACCAGAACCACCAATGTAGTTAACATCCTCTACTTCATCCTCGTTGAATACCTCAATATTTTCAGCAAAGTGAACAGTCTTTTGTGTCTTGCCCATCAGAAGATTGTGCATAGAATCCAACTTAGCTTGAACATCAGCAATTTATGAACCATCCATGCTACCAGCTAGCTTCTTCCGCTCATAATCAGCATTCTTGGTGCTATTGCTAGACGCCAAGTTCTCCATCAGTACATAGGCATCATCATGATACCTGGTATTGAAGTTTCCATTGCTCGAAGCATCCAAAGTCATATGATACATGCATTCAATTCCTCTGAAGAAGAAACCCATCAGCTGAACATCAGAGTACCCATGATGTGGACAATCTCTCTGATACATTTTTAATCTCGTCCAAGCAGCCTTGAATGACTCCGCAGGTCCTTGAGAAAATTAGGATATTTTGTTCCTCATATCATTGGATCGTGCATCATCATAGAAGTTGTTCAGGAAAACAGTCTTAGTCCCTTCCCAAGTAGTCAGTAATCCAGGAAGTAACTGATTCAACCAGTAAGTTGCCTCTCCACCAAGAGAATATGGGAAGAGCTTGCAGAAAAGGTAATCATAGGACACTTCATGGATCTTGATGCTAGTGACCAAATCCTCAAACCTCTCAATATGGTCCATGGGATGTACATTGAAAAGACAATGAAAAGGGTGCTGACCCACAAGAGTGTAGTATGCAGATTTCAGCTCAAAGTCATTCCTCTGATAAGCAAGCGGACGAATCGCTGATCGATTTGCGTAAAACTGATCTGGCCTGTTGTACTCACCAATCGTTCTACCAAGATTAACCACAGCGTTCCCAGCGTTCGCGTTCCTAGCGACATTCCCAGCGACAATCTCTTCGACAACGGGAGCATGTGGAATGATGTTCCCCTCTCCATCCAGACGTTGTCCTCTCTCATTGCACAAACGAACCTCTTGGTCTTTGTAAGCACCAGCTTCATCTTGAACCAACTCCACTTGAATTTTGTTCATCCTTGCTGGTTTCTTTGCTCTTCTGTTTGTGCGTTCCAAAAGTGCTAGCTGCTAGAGTGACAGATCAACTAGCTGAGTGGTCTTGCTCTTTCTGGTTTAACGATTAGGCATACACCTGAAAATAAGAGTCAAGAACGTAAGTAACAAAAAACGTGATGAGTATCGACCGATACCATGTGGTGTCGATCGATATCAACAAAAAAAGAACGACGAGTATCGATCGATACTAGATAGTATCGATCGATACCGACGAGTTTAGTCAAAATTCTCAGACTAAAATCTAATGGCGAATTGAGTCCCCGGCAACGGCGCCAAATTTAATATGCTCAAATTAATACCTTAAAAGTACTAAGCAGTAGTTGCAGTAAAGTAGGGGTCGAACACAAGGACTCACAGAGACACACAATTGATTATATAGGTGATATATCATGGTTTTTACTCCTTTTAGGCCATGATATAAGTCCGTTTTATAGAGTCTTTATGCTATTTCATAGTGTTTTAGAGTCTTTTACAGGTTTTAGCACATTTGGAGCCTTATTGGAGATATTGGAGCTTTCTGGAGAAGTTTGAAGCAAAACTGAAGATTGTGTTGCTGAGTACCTGATTTCAAGTCAAGTATCGATCGATACCACCTTGGTATCGATCGACACCCATCGCAGCAAGACAAGACCCGCTACTTTAATAAAGAGTTGAAGAATTGCAACTTGGTCCAAAAGTCTTTAATATTTACAAGAAGCCCCAAAACGTGATTTCGGTTATTTATAGGGATTTTACAGCCACCTTGTTGGCTATGCTTTATTTTACTTTGATTCTACTTTTGGTTTTTGGAGAGACAATTTTGAACTCCTGTTTTTATTGATTTCTTTGATGATCTATTCAATCATGTTGCTTTCAATCACCATGTCTGAGTAGATCCACTTTAGGTTCAGGGTTCTCATAAGGGTTATCTTTGAATGCTAGGTTGATTGATTTATTAGGATTCACCATCTGAATTAGTTCTTCGCCTTAGGTTGTTCTCAAAGCTAATTCTAGGTTGACGAATCTGGAACTTAGATCTTAAGATAATTGATTAGGCACGACAGTGCGATTAATTACCTGATAGAACCTTATGTGAGCAAATTGATTGTTCGCAAAGAGATTTGGTTTAATTGATTTGTGAACATATCAAACATGATATTAAAGCTGATTTAGACTTTAGGATTCGCAAAGAGATTTGGAATTCCTAGGATTTAGATTTAGATAATTCTCGCAACGACAGTTGGTTAATTATACTTTAGTGATTTGAGTTCAAGAATAGTGCGTAATCTGAATCATGTTAGTTAGTTTATCTGCATTCATTAATTTCCTGAGAAATACCCTGGGCCTATATTTCTTCCACTGAATTACAACTCGTTTACTGCTTATTGTCTTTTGTTTCATCTTATTTGCTTAGCTTGATTTGACACTATACAATCTATTGTGTGATTTCTGTGAGTCCTTGTGTTCGACCCCTACACTTACTACAACTACTGCTTTAGTACTTTTAGGGTATTAATTTGAGCATATCAAATTTGGCGCCGTTGCCGGGGACTCAATTTCGCCATTAGATTTTAGCTGTCGAGTTTCGACTAAGCCCGTCGGTATCGATCGATACTATCTAGTATCGGTCGATACTCGTCTTTTTCTTTTGTTGATATCGATCGACACCACTTGGTATCGATCGATACTCATCGTGTTTTTGGTTACTTACGTGCCTTGTCTAGTGTTTTGTTTTCAGGTGTATGCATGTTCGTGAAACCAGAAGGAACAATAGCACTCAGCTAGTTGAACTGTCATTGGAACAGCTAGCACTTGTGGAACGCGCAAACATAAAGACAAAGCAGACATCAGGGATGAACAACCCAGTGGTTTTAAGAGCTGATGAAGCTTGAGTCTTGAGAGACCAAGAGGGTCAAGTGTGTAATGAGAGAGGGCAGCGACTTGATGACGCTGGAAACGTCATTGCCCCTCCTGTTGTTTTTGGTCAGATTGTCGCGCCATCTGCGCAAGCCAATCCTAGGAATACTGTTGTTAATCGTGGTCAAACGATTGGTGAGTACAACAGGCCTGATCAGTTTTACGCCAATCGATCAGCGATTCGTCCTCCTGCGTTTGAGAGGAATGACTTTGAGCTGAAACATGCATACTACACTCTTGTGGGGCAGCATATCTTTCATGGTCTTCCCAATGAGCATCCTATGGATCATATCGAGAAGTTCGAGGACTTGGTTACCAGCATCAATAGTAACGGAGTGTCCTACGAGTATCTTTTCTGCAAGCTCTTCCCCTACTCTCTAGGTGGAGATGCGACTTACTGGCTGAGGAATCTACTTCCTGGATCACTGACTACCTGGGAGGAGACTAAGAAGGCTTTCCTGATCAATTTCTACGATGATGCACGATCTGAAGATCTGAGGAACAAGATCTCTCAGTTTTCGCAAGGTCCGACAGAGGCACTCAAAGCTGCTTGGATTCGTTTCAAGTCCTATTAGAGAGACTGTCCGCACCATGGGTTCACTAGGGTTCAGCTGCTAGGTATCTTCTACAGAGGAATCGATTGGAGGTACCAGATGGCTTTGGATACTGCGAGTAAAGAGAACTTCAACACCATGTATCCAGACGATGCGTTTGTACTGATTGAGAACTTGGCATCTAGCAATAGCACCAAGAATTCTGATTTCGAGCGGAAGAATCAGGCTGGAGGAATCGATGCTTCGCAGATTGCTGAAGTTCAAGCCAAGCTGGATTTCCTGATCGGGAAAAATCAAAGAGCTGTCCACTTTGCTGCTGAGAATGAAGTGGAAGATGTTAACTACATTGGTGGTTCTGGTTTTCAGGGTCAGCGATTTGGGTACAACACCAACCGAAACTTTACCAACTATGCTCAGCAAGGAGGGTACCAATACCCACCACCCAAAGTTTCTGAGAGTAAAATTGAGGGTCTGCTTGAACAGCTAGTTCAAGGGTAGGAGAAGATTACAGTAACCTTCAATGGGAAACTGGATGATGTGTACACAGATTTGAGTGGAAGGATCGAGGCTCTCAATACCAGTCACAG
This sequence comes from Eutrema japonicum, assembly GCA_030161315.1. Taxonomy (NCBI): domain Eukaryota; kingdom Viridiplantae; phylum Streptophyta; class Magnoliopsida; order Brassicales; family Brassicaceae; genus Eutrema; species Eutrema japonicum. The sequence goes on along the minus strand of BSQW01000004.1, from coordinate 38,181,234 downwards.
GATGCTGGAAACGCAAGTAGCTCAGACTGCAGAAAATGTAAAGGGAAAGACGGTTCATTCACACAATGCACACGTCCATGCAATCACCTCAAGTGCAGAAAATTTCTATGAGGATCCTGAAATCACCAACGAGTCTATCGATACCCCCAAGTGTCGATCGATGCCAGTAACAATTCTGAAACGCGATACTTCCAAAACCCGTGTATCGATCGATACCCCATTGGTATCGGTCGATACTGAGGCGAATTTTGAGGAGACACCTGAGATTTTGACTGTGGTGCCTAAAGTAGTTGCAGAGAGAGTTTATATACCGAGGATACCTTATCCCAGAGCTGCTGGGAAGACTAAGAAGGAGGTAGAGGACGCCAGATGCCAGGTTATGCTGGATAAGCTGATTGTGGAGCTTCCTCTTGATGATTATATATCTGCCAAGGATGATTCAACAGCGATAGCATCGATCAATACCCTGCCTGGTGTCCATCGATACCCATCGCAGATCGAGCCAGAAACTGTGAAAACACTTGAGTTGATCGAAGAAAGAGTTCGCAAGCCCAAGAAGCTAAATCCTATTCCTCGACACCTCAAAGATCCCATTTCTCCAAAGCAGCTGCGTGGTTTTGAGAAGATGGTACGAAGGATCTCCCAGGAATCGTCTTTTGAAGAAGCTCTAGAGTCTCATCCTCTGCTAAGTCACTTCAAAGATTGCAGAGAAACTGAGGAAGAGATTAAGGCACTATTCATTAAGGCTAGAGGTGCACCACCTCCACTGAGACAGTTGACCCAAAGGGAAGACCCAGGGAAATTCGCGGTACCATGCTCTATCTCTGGAGTTGAGTTCAAAGAGTCTCTCGTTGACTCATGAGCTAATGTCAATGTCATCTCAAGGGCAATTGCAGAACGGTTGGGCGCTGATATTCGATCTTCAAAGACATCTATCACGTTCGCAAACGATTCTACCTCGCTTCCATACGGTACTATCCATGGTTTGCTTGTCAAAGTAGGAGATTGTCTGGTGCATACTGATTTTCAGGTTGTGAGATGAGTACAATATCTCGTATGCCTTTACTCCTGGGACGACCGTTTATGGCTACTGCAGGCGCAATAATAGACATGCCTAATAAGAGAATCTATTTCTCTTACACTGACGGAGGGGTCTATTATGATGTCATTCCCCCTAGAGGTGCTCCCACACGTGTCTCTTGCATTGAGGTTGTCACAGAAGATACATTAGCTGTTGATCTTTTGGAAGAGCCTCCTGACAAGCCAACTGTCACAGACGTTTCAGTTGAACCTCCCAGCATCCCCAAGGTAGTTGTCAAAAAGGCTAAGGCAACAAAGAAGAAAGCCAAGAGCAAAATAGTCGAGGATGGAGATTAGATTCCTCAGAAGTGTGATGGAGATTAGATTGAGTACAAGGTGAAGCGCAAAGGGGCCTCCAAACCATTCTCTAAGGGTAGAGTTCTTCTTACTTCTGAGCTGAAAGAGAAAGGAGGCAAAGAGAAAGAGTTTTTGGAAAGTATGTTGAGCAAAACTCTGAGGATAGCGATGTCAAGTTGTGGAGCCTGTTTTGGTGCAAGCTCGCATTCTTATCCTGCCTAAAGGGCATTACAGTCAAGCTACTGACGTTAAACAAGTGCTTGGTGGGAGGCAACCCACTGGTGAGTCTGCTTTTGAGTCATTTTTCTTTTTATTTTTCATTTTGTGTTTGTGTCAGGATAAACAATGAGCAAAACTCGAAATCGCCTCAATGTCGATCGATACCCTGTTGGTATCGGTCGATACCCTACGCGAATGGAAAATTTCATCAAGTCGATTTAAACCTGGTATCGATCGATACCAGGCTGTGTGTCGATCGATACTCGATGTTCCAGCAAGGTAACTTATTGTTTTTCCCAATTTTATTATGTTCTTTTGTTTTCTTTCACTGACTCTAGGCTAGATAACACTGGGGACAGTGTTGTTCAAGTCTGGGGGAGGTGTTTGCTGACATAGTGTTTGTTTTTCTTAGAGTCAGTTGTTTTATCGAGTCAAAATCTGTTGGAGATGATGATCCTGTGCTTGAATTGTTGTTTTGATTTTGTTTTTGAGTGACCAGTGTTGCAGGATCAGCTCTAGATCGACTAATGAAAAATCCAAGGACTGACCAGTTGACTAGAAAACATCCATGTCTCCGGCAGAGTTCTTCTGAAGCCTGAGCCAAATTTATGCACTTCATCAATGTGGTTAGTGTTTTTAGAGCTTGATTCATCATTCATATCTGATAAATGAACCCATGTGTTTAGAGTAATAGTATCTCTCTCCCCTGTTATAAGTTGATAAATAAGAGCATAAGAGATGAGATGATTTTCTTCTGAGTAGAGGGATAGGAAAATTTCCAGCGATCCCATTATTCTACTTAAGAGGGAATGATCACACAAAGGTTGAAAGCGAGGTTAGGAAAATTTCCCGTGATACCACTATTCGCCTACATCCTTTGATACATTGAGAGGGAAGAACTGGGGATTAGGTGGCAAACACCATCAATACTCTCGTTTCGGACCTTGATGTATATATGCAGATCTAAAAAAAGAGAGAACATACTAAGAAATAAGTCTGGGGGAGAGAAAGTGATATAAAAAGTGTGAAAATGGATGGTTCCTTGTCATGGTATTGTCTGGTAAAGAATCTAGAAGGTTCTTAAACATAAGCTGCAGCGATGAAACTGGCGATGAGGGTTTTATTTGAACAATGCTGCGAGATAATGTATGGAGTCTGGAAAAGCTGCGAATGTATACGGAGAAGTACATGGTGGTTAGATCAAAAGCTGGTTAAGTGACATTTGGATGCTTAGGAAAAGGATATTTGCAATGGTTAATGAATACGTGAGTCTCTACATTTTCAAACCTCTTTCTCTGGTTTGGTCTTCTATTTCCTTGAGGGCAAGTAAAGGCTAAGTCTGGGGGAGTTGATATACCATGGTTTTTACCCCTTTTAGGCCATGATATAAGTCTGTTTTATAGAGTTTTTATGCTATTTCGTAGTGTTTTAGAGTCTTTTACAGGTTTTAACACATTTGGAGCCTTATTGGAGATATTGGAGCTTTCTGGAGGAGTTTGGAGCAAAACTGAAGATTGTGTTGCTGAGTACTTGATTTCACGTCAAGCATCGATCAAAACAACCTTGGTATCGATCGACACCCATTGCAGCAAGACAAGACCCGCGACTTTAATAAAGAGTTGAAGAATTGCAACTTGGTCCAGAAGTCTTTAATATTTACAAGAACCCCCAAAACGTGATTTATGTTATTTATAGGGATTTTACAGCCACCTTGTTGGCTATGCTTTATTTTGTATGCTTTATTTTACTTTGATTCTACTTTTGGTTTTTGGAAAGACAACTCTGAACTCCTATTTTTATTGATTTCTTTGATGATCTATTCAATCATGTTGCTTTCAATCTCCATGTCTGAGTAGATCCACTTTAGGTTCAGGGTTCTCATAAGGGTTATCTTTGAATTCTAGGTTGATTGATTTATTAGGATTCACCATCTGAATTAGTTCTTCGCCTTAGGTTGTTCTCAAAGCTAACTCTAGGTTGATGAATCTGGAACTTAGATCTTAGGATAATTGATTAGGCACGACATTGCGATTAATTACCTGATAGAACCTTAGATGAGCAAATTGATTATTCACAAATAGATTTGGTTTAATTGATTTGTGAACATATCAAACATGATATTAAAGCTGATTTAGACTTTAGGATTCACAAAGAGATTTGGAATTCCTAGGATTTAGATTTAGATAATTCTCGCAACGACAATTGGTTAATTATACTTTAGTGATTAGAGTTCAAGAACAGTGCGTAATCTGAATCATGTTAGTTAGTTTATCTGCATTCATTGATTTCCTGAGAAATACCCTGGCCTATATTTCTTCCACCGAATTACAACTCGTTTACTGCATATTGTCTTTTGTTTCATCTTATTTGCTTAGCTGGATTTGACACTATACAATCTATTGTGTGATTTCTGTGAGTCCTTGTGTTCGACCCCTACACTTACTACAACTACTGCTTTAGTACTTTTAGGGTATTAATTTGAGCATATTAATAGGTGAGAATTAAGCTAAACGATAAATGATATTGAAAACAGAACGTAAATTAAAACGGTTGTAAATTCGATTGGAGAAAGATAGGTTCAGGGTACTTCTCATGAACTCAATGAATGCAGATAAACTAAATAGTCAGGATTCAGATTTAGCGCGGTTCTTGAACTCAAATCACTAAGATATAGTTAACCAACTCTCTTTGCGAAAACTATCTAAATCTAAGTCCTAGGAATTCCAAATCTCTTTGCGAATCCTAAAGTCCAAATCAGCTTTTATATCAGGTTTGATTTGTTCACAAAACAACTAAACCAAATCTCTTTGCGAATAGTTATTTTGCTCACCTAAGGTATATCATATAATTAATCGCACTCTCGTGCCTAATCAATTATCCTAAGATCTAAGTTCTAGGTGATCAATCTAGAATTAGCTTTGCAAACAACCTATGGTGAAGAACTAATTCAGATGGTGAATTCTAATAACTAATCAATCTAACAATCAGAGATAACCCTTATGAGAACCCTATACCTAACAAGAGGTCTACTCAGACATGGAAATTGAAGCAATAAACATGTTTGAATAAATCATCAAATAAAACAAAAAGAGAACAAAAGGGTTCGAAATCTTCTCTCGGACGAACAGAGTTTCAGACTTGTCTCCCTTCAAAAGGCTCTCTCACAAAACCAAAGTAAAAATAAAGCGTAGCCATCAAAGTGGCTGTAAAATCCTATTAAATAACCTAAATCACGTTTTAGAGCTTCTTGTAAATAATAAAGTCTTCTGGGCAATTTTGCAATTCTTTAACTCTTCATTAAAGTCGTGGGTCGTGTCTGCTTCGATGAGTATCGACCGATACCAATGGGGTATCGATCGACACTGATACTTCAAATCGGGTACTCAGCTACACGAACGTCTTCTTTGCTCCAAAATGCTCTAGAAATCTCCAATATCTCCAATTATGCTCCAAACGTGCTAAAACCTGTAAAAAGACTCTAAAACACTAGAAAGACTCTATAAAACAGACTTATATCATTGCTTAAACGGGGTAAAAACCATGATATATCACACTCTTGACAAGGGAAAGGTCAAGAGAAATTTCAAGATGATCAAAGTTGCAAAGGAAATGCACTCTTGACAAGAAAAGGTCAAGAGAAAACGTTTGGTCGAGTCAGTTTTGGCAATGGACTGCTCAAAACGGATGTACAAGCATAAATGAAGTTTTAACTGAGAGAATTATTGCCGAAGCAGTTTTAGCCGAGGAATTCTTGCCCAAGAGTTTCACCGGAAGAAAATCTTAGCCAGAAGATTTTAAGCCGAAGGCAATTTTAGCCGAGACCAATTTTAGCCGAAAAATTGAAAGATTGCCAAATGGAAGGGGACCACTTGGAGATGCTAAAGGAGGACAATTCTTGAGGATCAGGCGAATCAAAATCAAAAACGAACAAAGTGATTGAATGATATTCACCTAGGAACGGGCAAGCCCCACGAAGGAGCCAAACCAAGAACTGGTAAACTTTTGGTTAAGGAATTTTCCAAAACAAACTTTACATGAGTGTTGGCATGGACTACGCACGCTAAACGAGCATCTTAAAAGGAATAAAATCAATAAGTCAAAATTTGGTCATTTGGATTTGGGCGAGGCCGATCACGGGCGAGTGACCGGGCCAGAACGGAGGGGCCATGGCATGAATGGCCATCCGAGTTTCAACATGTCAGAACTTGAACCGTTGGAACAAACGTGAGACGGAGGAGGAGCCATGTGGCACGACGCCAACCATAAATTCCGGTCGATCAACCGCCGCAAAATCCGAAAAAGGCGGAGGTGCGTGTCAAACGAGGAGTGTTTTCCGCCATTTACGGAGCAAGGGCGACACTTGGAGAAGGCCGAGTTGCTGATGGACAAATGGCGAGAGTCGAATCGTATTTATAAGTGTTTAAAACTTGTGGAGCAAGTTTTCACTAAAACCCTAACCCTTAAGGTCTTAGTGGCTGACATGAGTGGGTGGGGTCAAGTCTAGTGCTAGTGTGGTAGGTAAAAAAGTGAACTCACCTACCACCTACACTACTACCTACCATGAAGATTTTTGGTCATGAAGCACTTAAAATCGCTTAGTGGGGAGCAAAAGAAATATTTGCGTAAGCTAGCTAAAGGACCTACGGGCTAGGGCACTTGCATGGCAAGTGATGAATGCTCAAGACCAGTTAGTGGGCAAGTAGAGAAACAGAGACTTGGGCCGCAAGTCTCGCCATTTGTCGGCACACATGTCTCCTTGCATGGGAGCTGGACGACAAGTGGAAGCGCTTAAACCGACCTCCTTTGGCTATAAATAAGCTCCGAAATTTTCAAGGTAAGTATCACTCACCAAATCTTAGTAAAAACTAGAAAGATGTTAGAGCAAAAGTGTAGAGTGAGAAAGTACCTTAAGAGGGAGAGCCTCAGCTTACATCACGTGCATCTAAACCGAGAGGAGATCCCGCCAAGGAAGGTAGAGAACCTAGAAGTATAAGTCTTTCCCGTTTGGCCGACACAACTCAAGGTGAGTTCCGGTAGCATAGTTGCTTATCGTTTCTCATTGTTTGGGCGTGAATAAACCGTGTGACGTTTATTCCGCCATTGTTTGATTTTCTAAATTTAAACCTAGGTTGAGGTTAGTTTAGAATGGACTTAGATAATTATTGTAAATTGATCTAAGTAATTAGCAATGTGTTAGACGTTCATGCATGCATAGGAAGGTGTCCATGCATGGAATGAAACATCATAAATAACACGGGAAGTTAAAAAATAACAAAAACCGAGTAGGGACCAAGGGAGGTTCACGCGAGAAGAAATAGTTAGATTTCTTGTATGTCGTTGTGTGTTTTAGCTATGGGCAAGCCGTTCCATAGTTTGCTTGTGAAAAGCACCTTATATGATCTAGGAGAGATCATATAAGTTTGGATAGAAAACTATAGGTAAGTTTTCTATAGGTTAGGGGATGTAGTACATACCACCATTAGGCTCGGAGGCGTTCTTGGGTCGCTCCCTTGACCGAGTATGCACGACGGTGCACGAAGATCAGATAGTCTAGGTAGACTAGATCAAGATATGACACAAATCTATGATCCTTTGTTATGTAGGAACAAGGGGACTTGCTCTTATAAGGGGGGAATCAATGGATATGATATAGCTGGCTGTACGACACTTTCTAGATGATCTAAAGAGATAGATCAATGGATAGATGATGGTGACTCTTCAGCTGGCTGTACGACATTTTCTGCTGAGTCAAAGAGATGGTTTGATAGATGGATGGATTGAGAGACGCCACACAGATCGGTGAAAGGATCTATGATAAGGCGGATATACTCTAAGCTTCAAGAAATCGCACACATGAAGTTTAGAAGAAAACTATTTCTTTCACAGAAAATAGCAAGAGAAAACTCTCAAATTTACTTAAAAACAAGACATAGTTTCAACCAAGAGTTACAAGAAAGATATAAAGAAAATAAAACAAGTATGCATGAAGGAGAGAGAAAGAAACAACATTAAACTCAATTTTGAAATTCAAAGAAAGACTCTTGAACTCCTTTTTTCGAAATTCTTCGTGGACTTGGGCTTGAGGAAGATCAACTAAATGGGCCAATAATAATGTGAACCATTTGCCTCATTAAAAACCTTTCCTAGAAAACCCATTGGGACAAAAGTTGGACAAGGGAAAAAGAGCACAAATGGAGTACATACCCATATAGTGATTTCTTTGGGCCTTGATCTTTTAGGCTGCTTGATCTTGATCTGAAATGATAAATAAGGTAAATTCCTTCTTGAATTACTCTTGCACGTCCTTTTGCACTTCTTGATGTATGATGGGAGTGATCCTTTCTAAAGACTTGTTGAACAGCTCGACCATGTTCCTTGCGCCAGATCTGGTTTGTGGAGCTTGCCTCATAGTCGGTATGGTGAAGACCTCCTCCTTAGTTTCTGTTGAGATTGCATCGAGGTCCTCATCACTTTGTGGTGATTAGATGTGGGGATCAGGGGTGGATTGTGGATACATCATAGTAAAAGAGCTCTAGGAGAATTAGTCACGAGGACAAATTTAGGTTTAGTTTAGACGTTGAAATTAGCTTTCGCATGTGTACTCTAGTAGAGTAGGTTGTTTAGTTTTAGGACTTAGCCGTATGTGCCGCATTGCTTGGTTTGTCTTTGTGTGCTTCCTGGTAGATTTAGGCTTCAGCTATCTAGGGATGGGGATTGGTGACTAACTTGCAGGGTAGGGGTCCTGAACTCACTGGGCATTTAGTAGAAATGCTCATTATTCAATTTTTGTCACATGTAACCTTAGTGGCGAATTTAGGGGGAGCATCCGACATTAGGCAAGCCAGAAGTAGATTGCGGTGTTTGTGTAAAAGTAAAGTAGGATTTATCAAAAGGTTTTAGGATAAAACTATGTTAAGCGTATGTAAGAATTTTATTAAGTAAATAAAATTAATTGTTTTTCTAAAACCTCGAGTCCTAAGATACAAGACCCTAGTCCGGGGTCGAAATAACTCTCAGCCAGCTTTACGGGTTGAAAATCCTTAGCCTGCTGGACGAGAGGTACTAAAGAGATGCAACCAGCCGGGATGAATTTGTTGGGAAGTAGTATGGGATGCCTCCTGACTGGTTCGTTTCGGAGGTTCTCTCTTCACATCAATGGCACTCACGGTCCCGGTTCTGCGGAGAATCTCAGGCCGAGGTCGGGGGTGTTACACCAGGCCGGCCATGGGCGGTGCAGCCAGCCGGTAATTCCCCTACCCGAGAGTTGGCTAAGCGCCGGACGGTGAACACTAGACCAGCAAGGGGCGGCCTGGGCTATCCTGAGGTTGGGCACCGGTTGATAACACCATATTTTACATGTTCTTAGGACTTTATTTTCATATGTTTCAATCTCACTTTGTATAGTTTTTGAGATATTTTCAAGCATTTGAGTCATTTATGATTGTGTCTTGCATTTTAGATGTTTAGAGTGTATATAGTGCATTAGCATGGCACATTTTGCATGTTTTCTACGCATTTAGGTATCATGGATTTTGGAGGACCAAAGAGACTTGGTGTAGAGTGATGAAGAACAAAGGAAGAAGAAGTTCCCATCGACCACGACATCGATCAACCAGTCTATCAGACGGCAATTTCGAAGAGCATTGGTCAAGCCAGATGAGTTTCAATCGACCCCCCCCCCCCCCCCGCCACTGGTTGATTGAAGGGTCAATTGAAATGCAGATTACGACCCCCTATCCTATTTAAGTGTTCTAGAACTATTTTATTAGCAAGTCTTCTTCTTGTGAGAGTGGGGCTCGACCCAAACTCTCTTTTCTTGAGGTTCTTGGATTGTTCTTCATACAAATGCCACTCTAGAGAAGATTTCTTCACTCTATCTTTATATTATGTTTATTAATTTATTATTTTTCATATTTATGTATTTTTCTCTTGTGTTATTCATGTTCTTTGTGAGTTTACTCTTTTTTTGGATCATGGTTTGCTTGATTTTGATGGTTTGATGATTGATTTGTGATGCTTAGGTTCTAGATCTTTGCTTTCCTTGCCTTTTTAGTGTTCTTAATGCTAGATTAGGCTTGAGAAAGTTAATCTAGATCATAAGGAATTTCATGCACATAAGGTGTTCGATAAAATTCCCCAATGAACTAAATAAGAGATTTGCATATCTTAACCCATGAGAGATGATGTTTAAGGTGTATTTTGGTTAATAGAACTTGTTATTAATGCTTGTTAATCATATAATCATAAATGAGAGTTTGATTGATTAGTGATTAACAAAGAGATTAGTGTCATGAGAATGAATTAATCTTATTCAAGTGTTCTAGACCTAAGGAATAGCATAGATTGGGTGAATTAGTATCATAAATGATGATGATTTGGATTGCATCTTGTTAGATTCGTCACATAGGTTGATCTTAATGCTAGTCTTTAATTTAGAGATCAAGTCTAGAACTTAAGCATTTCATGCCCGGGAGGTGTTCGATGAAATGTTTGAACCAAACTTATTGGGAGCTTTTCACATCCTAGCCAATGAGAGTTTATGTTTAGGGTGATTAGTGAACTAATTAGAATTATTTATTAATGCTCATTGATTATCTAATTGCAAACGAGAGTTTATGTCAATTGTATGATTAGTGAAGTGATTAGTGCCATGAGAATGGATTAGTTATATTTGTGAATTCCATGTTCTATGATAGTGTTTAATTCAATCTCTATCATCATTGTTTGATTGTTAATCATTTCTTTGATAGTCTAATTCATGATACAACACTTCTATCTTTTGTTTTCTTTCTTGCATTTTACTTTCTTAATTTAAAACGAAAACATAAAAACCCAAAACATTTGCTCTAGCGTAAGAAGTTTCATGCATTCCTAGTGCATTAATCTTAACCTCTATGGATTGACACCTCTTAACCTACAATGACAAGCATAGAGGAATTGATATGAACTTAACAAAAATCCTTTATCACCGGTCTGGAATTAAGGGATGCAACGGGCCGGCATTTTCCCTGTCCGAGCCTTGGCCAAGCACCGAACCGTGACACCGGTTGATCTTGGGCCAGTGCGGTGTTGTGTGATGGTCTCACGGCCAGAAGAATGTATCCTTAGTGAAATCGCCATATCTCTTGAACTACTCATCCAAATTACCGGAAACCACCTCCACACGACAGCTAACTCATGTTTCCATCATTTTAATAAAGACCTTGGGAGCTAATTCTGATTGCAAACACTTCGTCTGGCCAGCTATTTTGATATCATCATATTTTGCATCATTCTAGCATCCATTTCATGTAGGTTTCGAGTCATTTGCATATAGTTCATGTTATCTCTTTAGCATTTTAATCATTTTAGGAGTCTAATGTGTCCACATTTAGTCCTAGAGAGTCCTTGCATGTTTTGGATCGTATTTTAGGTGATTCGGAGGAGATTCGAGACCCGAGGAGAGAAGACAGAGAGTGTACCGACGTCACTGGTCGGTATCTCTCATCGGTATTGAAGGCAGAAGGATTGCACCGAGGTCACTGCTCGGTGGAAGACGGAAAAGGCAACCCCAGTACCGACGTGCAACACCGAGGAGTGACGTCGGTATCGAAGCTTCAGGGGATTGTACCGAGGTCACTGCTCGGTGCAACTGATCGGTGTTGCTCTCGGAGGAAACCCGGGGGAAAAATCCCTTAATACCGAGCAACGATACCGAGGAGTGACCTCGCTATCCATCGAAGACACATCAAGCATCTCCCCTCAATACCGATGTCACTGCTCGATACCCCTCGTCAGTGCACAAACCCATGCTCTATACCGAGGTGTTGTACCGACGAGTGACATCGGTATTGGCCGACCATAAATTTTTATCCATCTAAACCGGGTCGACTCGGTTCATTACTATTCATTATTTATGCCCAAAAACCTAATTTTGATGGGCTAAGTCTTTTATTAAGCAAAAACCCTCTCTAAGAATGATTTGTAAGAGATTGATCCTTTTGTTTAATGCAACTTGAGTATTGTTTTCTTGATTGAATCCATCTATCTTCTACTTTCTAATCATCCAATCATCTTGATCATGAGTCTTGACTCTTCTTTTATCGGATTTGTTGACCTCATGATGATTAGTGAGTAATCTTTACGATCTTGAGATAGGGTATATTAGGGTGGTCCAAGGTTTGATTAGTGGTGTTTAGGGTTAGATAATCTTATATTTTTTATTGTCTAGTGTCCCTAATGCTAGATTCAGCTTGAAAGAGTGGATCTAGATCATATGGCATTTCATGAACACCAAGTGTTTGATGAAATGCCTTGATGAACTAGACAAGAGATTTATGCTCCTAGCCTATGATAATAGTTGTCTAGGATGTATTTTTGGTTGATCTTGTTTGTGTTCTTAATGCTTGCTAATTAATGATTCATAAATAAAAGTTTGTTAATGAATTAGGTGATTAGCGTAGTGATTAGTTGCTTGAAAGAGAATTAGTCAAGATTAAGGATCTTTTCCCTAGGAATTAACTTCTTTGAGGGAATGAACACCACTAATTGGATTTGGATCACCTTACATCAATAACCCTATCTCTTGCTCCGCTTTTGTTTATTGATTTACTATCTTGTTTAGTGCTTTTGCTTGCTTAATTCGAATTGGATACTTAACAACAACAACACTTGTTTAGCTTAACTTGCTTTAAGTACCTTGCATTCTTAGTGCTTAGAATGATCCCAATTATGGATTGATAACCTCCTTACTACATCGTATTGGGGATATTGGTACCTCCTTAGAGACTAAAAAGTCTTGTATCAATTTGGCGCCATTGCCATATTGGGATTTGTTTTAACATTGGGATTTAGGTTGTTAGTGAGCTTAAGTTTTATTTTCTACCAAAGTTACTAATGTCTTTCGCTTTCCATTGCTCTCTCTAAACATATAGGTGCATGCATACGCGATCTCGAGGCAACAACAATCTAGTTGAACCAAGAAACGACATACATCGCTCATAATGAGGGCTTAGAACAAGGGAAGCACGTGTGAGACAACAAGAAGTTGAGAACGACATGGATCACTATGAACATGTTCCACTTGGGGACATTCATGACAATGTGGACAACCTCCCACATCATCATCAAGGTGGTAAGGGAAACCACCCCGCACAAGGTGGTAATGAAAACCACCCCGCACAAGGTGGTAATGGAAACCACCACGCACCACGCCCACAACGCGCCACATCCACCCGACCGGCCAATGAGAGGCCCTAACCATCCCCCAAGGGCTCAAAACGTGGATGGTGCGGGTGATGCCGCCAATGCCCATCAAAACCGTCAAGGGATCCAAGCTCCACCGGTTGAGAACAACAACTTCGAGGTGAAGCCGGGTTTGATCAACATGGTTCAAAGTAACAAATTCCACGGTCTATCTATGGAAGATCCATTGGATCATATCGATCAATTTGATAGGACATGTGGGTTAACCAAGATGAACGGTGTTTCGGAAGACAGTTTCAAGCTAAGATTCTTCCCATTCTCTCTTAGAGAAAAAGCCCATTAATGGGAAAAGAGTTTTCCTCAATGTTTAATCACGTTTTGGGACAATTGCAAGCGAGCTTTCCTTGCAAAGTTCTTTTCTCTTTCAAGGACCGCCAAGTTGAGGAACGAAATCTCGGAGTTCACACAACGCGGAAACGAATCTTTCAACGAAGCTTGGGAACGGTTTAATTTAATAAAAATAATGTTAGGACTTGGAAGAAAATAAGTCGAACACTTGACGAATACAATTATATAATCAAAATTCTAAAGTAATAATCACTCGGTTCTATGGTGTAGTGGTTAGCACTCTGGACTTTGAATCTGCTCATTGATCGATATGGTGGGGAATCTATCTCCCCATCGAGAGTATCCTGTTTCAGAATCATGCAGCACAATCAGAGGATACAAAAACTTATATTTTTCGATTTAGAAAATACAGAAGCTTTCTAGAAGATTGTAAAGTGATTTGAAATGAAAGAGATATTGAAACCGAACCAGTTGTTATGATTTCAAGAAGATCCGCTGCATCTGCCATATCCTGCAATGATATCGGTTATGCAGGAGTGATCTAAGAAGCAATTCTCTACCAACAAAATAAAAATTTGAACAACAACTGATGTAATTGAGCACAAAACACATCATACAAGTTGCATGATTATACCTGGCTCGATGAGGACAAACTTCTTGCAGTGAGCCGAGCCAAACTATCCAAGGAGCTACCGTTGAAGTTGGGTTGCTTGAGTAGAGCATTTACTGATGTGAAATCAAAGATCAATGAGCAAATTCTTGCGGCAATCATTACTACCGATGGGTCATTAGTAAAATCTGTAACAAAACGAAGAAAGAATATACCTTCCAATCATGTATGAAACAGAATTACCATGAAAAACATTTTCAACACAAAAAGACACATCATAGAAGTTTTATGTTCTCAGATATATACCTTTGCATCTTTCAAATACTCGAGCACCACTCCAACTGTCTCGTTAAGTGTCTTAATCAAATTTAGGAAGACGTCTTCATGACTTAGAGTCCCTGATAAATTCCAAAACTTTCATATAACGAAAACAAATCAGAGATTTAGAAATAACAACATTGATTCAAATCCAAAGTCAAATTCGACGGAGAGGAAGAAGTTATAAATCTCGGAGTTATTATTGATTCTCAAAAGCATGTGTGTCTCGTCAAAATCGAAGAAGTTATATAAAAGCGTTTTTCTTAGATAGAAAAATTGATAGAAAAATTGAGAAAATTTGATAGAAAAAATAAAGCTTAGATCTAGAAAATTAGGTTTGAAAATATTTAAAAAGGTTTTGGGCGGACCGGGTCAACCTGGAACAAACCGGGTATTGGCCGGGCTGGGTTTGGGTCGTGATGCTTTACACCAGACGGTGGTGGGCCGGTGTAGGCGGTCACCTTTCACACCGGACGGTCTTGGATGGGGATGACGGGCCGGTATTCGCCTTGCCTGTGTGTTGGCTAAGCACCGGACGGGCGAGGGGCGGTATGGCATGTCCTGAAGTTGGGACACCGATCGGACTTCATCTGGTGTGGTTGGCCGGTGTGGGAAGCTTCGGCTAAAAGTATGGACACCGGGTGTAATACCCCGTCCTAAAGCTAAATTTCGGTAAAAAATTGGACTTCGAGGGATCAACCAAGGGAAGACGTAACCCTCAAAATCATGGCAAGAAAAAGCAGTTTTGCGAGCCAGAAAGAGTTTGGCACTAGCCGTTTTGAAGGAACGGACCTGAAAAGATTGGAAAGGCACTCTGATATGCTCAAATTAATACCATAAAAGTACTAAGCAGTAATTGCAGTAAAGTAGGGGTCGAACACATGGACTCACAGAGACACACAATAGATTATATAGGTGAGAATTAAGCTAAACGATAAATGATATTGAAAACAGAACGTAAATTAAAATGGTTGTAAATTCGATTGGAGAAAGATAGGTTCATGGTACTTCCCAGGAAATCAATCAATGCAGATAAACTAACTAGTCAAGATTCAGATTTAGCGCGGTTCTTGAACTTAATTCACTAAGATATAATTAACCAACTCTCGTTGCGAAAACTATCTAAATCTAAATCCTAGGAATTCCAAATCTCTTCGCGAATCAGCTTTTAAATCATGTTTAATTTGTTCACAAAACAACTAAACCAAATGTCTTTGCGAATAGTTATTTTACTCACCTTAGCTTCTATATGGTAATTAATCGCACTTTCGTGCCTAATCAATTATTCTAAGATCTATGTTCTAGGTGATCAATCTAGAATTAGCTTTGCAAACAACCTATGGTGAAGAACTAATTCAGATGGTGAATCATAATAACTAATCAATCTAATATTCAGAGATAACCCTTATGAGAACCCTAAACCTAACAAGAGGTCTACTCAGACATGGAAATTGAAGCAATAAACATGTTTGAATAAATCATCAAATAAAACAGAAAGAGTAAAAAAAGGGTTGGAAATCTTCTCTCGGACGAACAGAGTTTCAGACTTGTCTCCATTCAAAAAGCTCTCTCACAAAACCAAAGTAAAAATAAAGCGTAGCCATCAAAGTGGCTGTAAAATCCTATTAAATAACCAAAATCACGTTTTGGAGCTTCTTGTAAATAATAAAGTCTTCTGGGCAATTTTGCAATTCTTTAACTCTTCATTAAAGTCGAGGGTCGTGTCTGCTTCGATGAGTATCGACCGATACCAATGGGGTATCGATCGACACTGATACTTCAAATCGGGTACTCAATTACACGAACGTCTGCTTTGCTCCAAAATGCTCCAGAAAGCACCAATATCTCCAATTATGCTACAAACCTGCTAAAACCTGTAAAAGACTCTAAAACACTACAAAATAGTAAAAAGGCTTTATAAAACGGACTTATATCATGGCTTAAACGAGGTAAAAACCATGATATATCAACTCTCCCAGACTTAGCCTTTGCTTGCCCTCAAGCAAATAGAAGACTAAACCAGAGAAAGGAGTTTGAAAACGTAGAGACTCACCTGTTCTTGAAACGTTGCAATGACCCTTTTCCCAAGCACCCAAATGTCACCTAACCAGCTTTTGATCTAACCACCATGTACTTCTCCTTAGGCATTCGCAGCTTCCCAGACTACACACATTATTTCACAGCATCGTTCAATCAAGCCATCCTCGCCAGTTTCATCGATGTGATTAATGCCAAGAGCCTTCTAAATTATTTTCCATACAATATCATGACAAGGAACCACCTTTTTCACAATTTTTGGTGTTATTTATCTCCCTCAGACTTATTTTTTTATTATGTTCTCTTCCTTTTTTTTTTGCTTTGCATATACCCATCAAGGTATGAGACGCGAGTATTGATGGTGTTAGCCACCGAATCCCCGGTTCTTCCCTCTAAACGTATCAAAGGCGTAGGCGAATAATGGCATCATAGGAAAATTCTAGCCTCGCTTCCAATCCTTTGTGTGATCATTTCCTCTGAAGTATAATAATGGGATCGTTGGAAATTTTTCTAACCCTCTACCCAGAAGAAAATCATTTCATCTTTTAATGCATCTTATTAATTAACTTGTAACATGGAGAGAAATACCATCACTTTAAACATGTGGGTTCCTTTGTCAAATACGAATGATGAATCAAGCTCTATGGACATCAATCACCTCGATGAAGTGCAAAAATTTGGCTCAGGCTTTAAAGAACTTTGCTGGAAACATGAGTGTCTTCTAGTTAACTGATAAACCTTTGGATTTTTCATTAGTCGATCTAGAACTGATTCTGTAACAATGGTCACTTAGAAGCAAGGTCAGATCAATGGATTCAAGAAAAAGATCACAGTCTCCAACAAAATTTTGACTCAATAAAACAACGAATGACTCAAAAACGACTGACTCTAAGAAAAACAAAAACAAAGTCAGCGACTACCTCCCCCAGACTTGAACAACACTGCCCCCAGTGTTATCTAGACTAGAGTTGGTGAAAAAAAACAAAATAACCAAATGGATTGTGAAAAATCAAGAAGTTACCGTGCGGAAACATCGAGTATCGACCGACACATGGCCTGGTATCGATCGATACCAGGCTTAAGTCGACATGATGAACCTTTCTCAATCGCGTAGAGTGTCGACCGATACCAATGGGGTATCGACCAACACAGGCGATTTCGTGTATCAACGTCTAAGGTCAGACGTAGCTCCACAAATGTGTCAAACGATCCAGGTGTTAAAGGTAAGCACTGTTAGACCACTCAAACACAAGTTAAGTGCAACAAAATATCATAGAAGCATAAATCCACAGGTCCAAAAACATAAAAGACACAAAATTTCAGACGAAAATAAAAAGAAAAGGGAAAAGAAAACAGCAAACGTGATGATCAGATTGAAAGAGGATTAATCCTCCTCAGTGGTGTCAGAGTCATCACCAGCAGTGCCAGATGGTCCAACGTCAGTGGGTGTCGGTGGTGAAACAGGACGGCGATACGAAGGACCAGCTTCCGTGTCAGTCATGCAGCAGCAGCGGGAGATAGCAGTCCAGATCGTCTACAAACTCGTGACGACGTATCGATAAAAAGGATCCATTTCCATCTCAGGTGGTGGAGGAAGAGAAAGCGCATCAGCAATAGGAGATGGCTCGTGTCGCGGTTGACCCCCAACAGGGTCATCTGCAGGTGGCTGTGCTCTAGTAGCGGAGCCTCGACGTCTAGTGACCGGTGCAGGCTCCATGTCATCATCAGGGTGCGAAAAGTAGCTGAGCAGGGTCACCACCTATGTCCGTCAGATCGGTGTTGGGGAGCTGAACCAGATAGTCCCCAACATAAGTGCTAAAAACCCAACGCATGTGAGGATTCAGCCAACACAGGTGCTCCAAGTGCGCCTCGTCCATAAGCTCGCGGGAGGTTACGATCGAAAAACTGGTGGTGTTGATTTCCAGGTGCAAGAAAATGGGAGTGAGAAGACTGCCCACCGTTTATGTCTTCTTACGACCTGCAGTCCTAGAAGCCTTGCCACGTCCTGTGAAAGGCTTGACCTTCAGCGACTCCAAGTGATGTGCGAATACAACACCCATGTTAACCGCGAGATCCAAGTCAGGCCACTAATATGGCTCATCAAAAATGAGATCTCCAATCCCAATAGACAGAACAACCAGCTCAGCAACTCTCATCTTGTTTGGCTCCATCTTACACAACAAAGTGTTGCTCAGGATCCTCACAAGGCAGCCCAGGACGGGATGGCGCACATCCATCTGTGTAGTAGTCTTACTGTCATAGAACCCATGCCCAAAGTGAGACCATAATGCCTCAATATCCATGAACTTGCAAGGAAGCTCGCACTTCGAGAAGTCTCGGTGAAACCCATATATGTCGCAGAGCTCCTGAAAAGATATCCTATATCGCACACCGAGAATCAAAAAAGGCAGAACACCCTGATGTGCAGTCACTTGAGGTTCACCAGTGTAGTAGACGCGGACAGAAGCAAGGAACTGACGGACCAAGTCCAGGTACATGTCATACTGCCGCATAGGCATCGTTGCCAATCCGATCTTGCGGATCAGTCCATCAAGCTCCCTGTCAAATCCCAAGTGCCTCATAGTATGTGTATCAATAAACCGAGTGGGGGCGCACATCAACCTCCTGCCATGCATTGTAGAAGATCGAATCGTAATCGTCCCACTCCTCGGAAATAGGTCTATGTGTGCAAGCCTTGCTCTCCGTAATCTCCTTATCCGACCCTCGTAATCATCCCTCAAACGTATCCTAGCCTTCTCACTGATCTTAGGCCATGGAAAACGAACAGTTGCATGAGGAGGCACATGTGATGAAGGTGTAGGAGCCTCAGATGGTGCGTCGCGTAAGTTGGTGCCGAAAGCCACTGTGAAGTCGGTGGAGTTGGTGGTCTGAACCATGTAACGATTCTGGGTGAGACAAGCTATAACTGATCCTGGCGTCCAAACCCCATTGTGTAAGAATTCGAACCGAGCACCCAACTGGTACTCCTTCAGTGTTGGGTTAGAGCTGGATGCGGTATCAGTGCGTGTTTTCTTCCTAGGTGCTATCTGCATCATCAACAAACACAAAGCATAGCATAAATCCAACATCTCTCTCAAATATAGCAATATCGGCCAAGTGAAGTAGCCAGTATCGACCGATACCAATGTGGTATTGATCGATACTGAAACATGTATCGACGATCACACGAAGAACATGAATCCGAAAAATCCAAAGTGCAAACCAAGGGTAATTAAGCGTAATGCAAGATTCGACAAGGCCAAGAACACACAAATCAAGTGATAATCATCCAGCAAAACAAGTTCTTAGAGCCTAAAATTAAAAGTTGAAAATCCAACCTTGGTTCACGAATTGAAAAGGTGAAAATTCGTGTTGCATACCTTGTAGATCGTGAGAATGAATGAGAGAATGAGATAGAGCACGAAAATCCGAGCAGAATAGACCCAAGAATCACTCAAATCCGTTGAGAAACAAAGATTTGTGATTTTGAGAGAGAGAGTTTCAGTATATGTATCGAGCGATGGAGGCGGTGGGAGAAGAAAGGAAAAATCGTAGGGTTTATAAGGAAACTTACATGCGCATGGAGTATCGATCGATACTAGTGGGTGTCGATCGATACTGAGAGTGTGGAATGATCGAATCGCCACACGTAGGTCGGTCCAGAATGTGTATGTTTAAGGACGGGTATCGACCGACACCAAGTGGCATCGATCGACACGGGACCTCCGATTCTGATTCACGTGACACAACGAAACACAAAACAAAAACTAGAAAAATAAAAGACTCATATGTACAGACTTACCAGTGGGCTGCCTCCCACTCAGCGCTTGTTTAACGTCACGATCTTGACCTTACAGAAGATCAGTCCGGATAAGAATGAGAGCTTGCAGCAAAACAGGCTCCACAACTTGACATCTCCAGCTTCAGAGTTCTGCGCAACATGTTCTCCACAACCTCTTATCCTTTCTCTTTCAGCTCCGGAGTAACAAGAACTCTAGCTTTAGAAAATGGCCTTGAGGTCCCTTTGCATTTCACCTTATATTCGATCAAATCTCCATCACACTTCTGAGGGGTTAAGGTTAAATGTGTAATACTTTCGGCTTTTCTGTTCTTCACCTCCTTCTTTGCCTTAGTCTTTTTGATGACTTTCTTGGTGATGTTAGGAGGATGATCCAGATCTTTGATGACAGTTGGCTCATCGTAAGGCTCTTCAAAAAAATCAACCATCAATGTTTCTCCTGCACCAACGGGGATGCAAGATATATGTGTTGGAGCTCTTATAAATGGGATGGCTTCGTAGGAGACATGTTCGTCAATGTACGAGAACGAGATTCTCTTACTGGGCGTGTCCATAACTACACCCGCAGTAGCCATGAACGGTCTTCGAAAAATCAAAGGTGTGCTAGATCTCGCATGCATCTCCACAACCTGAAAATCAGTAGGAACCAGACAGTCTCCTACCTTAACCATCAAATCAGGGATTGTACCATATGGAACCGATGTGGAAGAGTTTGCGAACATGAGAGCCATTTGAGTAGATCTTATGTCATCGATTTCCAGCTTCTCTGCAAGTTCTCTCGACATGACATTGACACTAGACCCTGAATCAATCAGGGATTCTTTGAATTCAACTCCGGAGATAGAGCATGGAACTGAAAATTTTCCTGGGTATTCCCTCTTAGTCAATTGCTTCAGTGGAGGCGGTGTACTTCTGACTTTGATGAAGAGTGCCTTAATCTCATCCTCAGTTTTTCTGCAATCTCGGAAGTCACTGTAAAGAGGGCGGTACTCAAGAGCTTCTTCAAAAGTCAGTGTGAGGGGGAATTCTTCGTACCATCTTCTCAAAGCCAAGCAGTTGCTTTGGAGAAATGGGGTCTCTAAGGTGTCTGGGTAATCGAGGGTATGGTACCTTAGGCTTGTAGACACGTTCCTTGATCATCTCTAGTTTTTTCGCGATCTTTGGTTCAGCCTCAGAGGGGTGTCGATCAATACAAGGTTGGTGTCGATCGACACAAGGCTCATGCGTCGGTTCTTCAGGTTGGTATCGATCGATATCAGCAGTGGACCACTGCCAGTGGTATTGATCGATATCAGCAGTGGACCACTGCCAGTGGTATCGATCGATATCAGCAGTGGACCACTGCCAGTGGTATCGATCGATACTGACAAGTCAGGTTCGGAATCACCTTTGACAAGGTTTTCGAGATTTCCTACACCTCTCAAGGTGATTGCATTGACGTATTCCTTCTGTGCCTGAGTCGTCTTTCCCTTGACAGCTGCTGCAGTCTGAGCTACTTGCGTTTCCAGCATCTTCTGATGAGTATCGAGAGCATCGATCCTTCCACTCAGATCTTTGTACACATCATCTATCTTTCCGTTGAGATTCACTGTGAGCTGTTGCTGTCCTTGAATCAGTTGTTCAAACATAGACTCGATCTTGCTATCTGGGAGCTTAGCAGGTATGGGCTGATAAGATGAGTTTCCATAGTTCCTCGTATACCCACTGTTCTGAGATGATCTCTGACCAAACTGATTCGAACCTCCTGGCTGAGAGTTGTTGTTGAAGTTTCGGTTGTTGTTGAATTGGTTCCTCTGACTTTGAAAACCAGAACCACCAATGTAGTTAACATCCTCTACTTCATCCTCGTTGAATACCTCAATATTTTCAGCAAAGTGAACAGTCTTTTGTGTCTTACCCATCAGAAGATTGTGCATAGAATCCAACTTAGCTTGAACATCAGCAATTTATGAACCATCCATGCTACAAGCTAGCTTCTTCCGCTCATAATCAGCATTCTTGGTGCTATTGCTAGACGCTAAGTTCTCCATCAGTACATAGGCATCATCATGATACCTGGTGTTGAAGTTTCCATTGCTCGAAGCACCCAAAGTCATATGATACCTGCAATCAATTCCTCTGAAGAAGAAACCCATCAGCTGAACATCAGAGTACCCATGATGTGGACAATCTCTCTGATACATTTTTAATCTCGTCCAAGCAGCCTTGAATGACTCCGCACATCCTTGAGAAAATTGGGATATTTTGTTCCTCATATCATTGGATCGTGCATCATCATAGAAGTTGTTCAGGAAAGCAGTCTTAGTCCATTCCCAAGTAGTCAGTGATCCAGGAGGTAAATGCTTCAGCCAGTAAGTTGCCTCTACACCAAGAGAATATGGGAAGAGCTTGCAGAAAAGGTAATCATAGGACACTCCATTGATCTTGATGCTAGTGACCAAATCCTCAAACCTCTCAATATGGTCCATGGGATGTTCATTGGAAAGACCATGAATAGGGTGCTGACCCACAAAAGTGTAGTATTCAGGCTTCAGCTCAAAATCATTCCTCTGATAAGCAAGCGAACGAATCGCTGATCGATTTGCGTAAAACTGATCAGACCTGTTGTACTCACCAATCGTTCTACCACGATTAACCACAGCGTTCCCAGCGTTCGCGTTCCTAGCGACATTCCCAGCGACAATCTCTTCGACAACGGGAGAAGGTGGAATGATGTTCCCCTCTCCATCCAGACGTTGTCCTCTCTCATTGCACAAACGACCCTCTTGGTCTCTGTAAGCACCAGCTTCAACTTGAACCAACTCCACTTGAATTTTGTTCAACCATTAGGCTCGGAGGCGTTCTTGGGTCGCTCCCTTGACCGAGTATGCACGACGGTGCACGAAAATCAGATAGTCTAGGTTGACTATATCAAGATATGACATAAATCTATGATCCTTTGTTACGTAGGAACAAGGGGACTTGCTCTTATCAAGGGGGAATCGATGGATATGATATAGCTGGCTGTACGACACTTTCTAGATGATCTAAAGAGATGGATCAATGGATAGATGATGGTGACTCTTCAGCTGGCTGTACGACACTTTCTACTGAGTCAAAGAGATGGTTTGATAGATGGATGGATTGAGAGACGCCACACAGATCGGTGAAAGGATCTATGATAAGTCGGATACACTCTAAGCTTCAAGAAATCGCACACATGAAGTTTAGAAGACAACTATTTCTTTCACAGAAAATAGCAAGAGAAAACTCTCAAATTTACTTAAAAACAAGACATAGTTTCAACCAAGAGTTACAAGAAAGATATAAAGAAAATAAAACAAGTATGCATGAAGGAGAGAGAAAGAAACAACATTAAACTCAATATCAAAATTCAAAGAAAGACTCTTGAACTCCTTTTTCGAAATTGTTCGTGGACTTGTTGAACAGCTCGACCATGTTCCTTGCGCCAGATCTGGTTCGTAGATTTTGCCTCATAGACAGTATGGTGAAGACCTCCTCCTTAGTTTCTGTTGAGATTGCATCGAGGCCCTCATCACTTTGTGGTGATTAGATGTGGGGATCAGGGGTGGATTGTGGATACATCATAGTAAAAGAGCTCTAGGAGAATTAGTCACGAGGACTAATTTAGGTTTAGTTTAGACGTTGAAATTAGCTTTCGCCTGTGTACTCTAGTAGAGTAGGTTGTTTAGTTTTAGGACTTAGCCGTATGTGCCGCATTGCTTGGTTTGTCTTTGTGTGCTTCCTGGTAGATTTAGGCTTCAGCTTTCTAGGGATGGGGATTGGGGACTAACTTGCAGGGTAGGGGTCCTGAACTCACTGGGCATTTAGTAGAAATGCTCATTATACAATTTTTGTCACATGTAACCTTAGTGGGGAATTTAGGGGGAGCATCCGACATTAGGCAAGCCAGAAGTAGATTGCGGTGTTTGTGTAAAAGTAAAGTAGGATTTATCAAAGGGTTTTAGGATAAAACTATGTTAAGCGTATGTAAGAAATTTATTAAGTAAATAAAATTAATTGTTTTTCTAAAACCTCGAGTCCTAAGATACAAGACCCTAGTCCGGGGTCGAAACAACTCTCGGCCAGCTTTACGGGTTGAAAATCCTTAGGCTGCTGGACGAGAGGTACTAAAGAGATGCAACCAGCCATGATGAATTTGTTGGGAAGTAGTATCGGATGCCTCTCGACTGGTTCGTTTCGGCGGTTCTCCCTTCACATCAATGGCACTCCCGGTCCCGGTTCTGCGGAGGATCTCAGGCCGAGGTCGGGGGTGTTACACCAGGCCGGCTAGGGGCGGTGCAGCCAGCTTCTAATTCCCCTGCCCGAGAGTTGGCTAAGCGCCGGACGGTGAACACCAGACCAGCAAGGGGCACATGGGCTGTCCTGAGGTTGGGCACCGGTTGATAACACCATATTTTACATGTTCTTAGGACTTTATTTTCATATGTTTCAATCTCACTTTGTATAGTTTTTGAGATATTTTCATGCATTTGAGTCATTTATGATTGTGTCTTGCATTTTAGATGTTATAGTGTATATAGTGCATTAGCATGGCACATTTTTCATGTTTTCTACGCATTTAGGTATCATGGAATTTGGAGGAGCAAAGAGACTTAGTGTAGAGTGATGAAGAACAAAGGAAGAAGAAGTTCCCATCGACCACGACATCGATCAACCAGTCTATCAGACGGCAATTTCGAGGAGCATTAGTCAAGCCAGATGAGTTTCAATCGACCCCCCCCCCCCCCGCCACTGGTTGATTGAAGGGGTGATTGAACCCGGCATAGACTTTCAATCGACCGGCCAATCGACCCCCCCTGTCGATTGAAATGCAGATTACGACCCCCTATCCTATTTAAGTGTTCTATAACTATTTTATTAGCAAGTCTTCTTCTTGTGAGAGTGGGGCTCGACCCAAACTCTCTTTTCATGAGGTTCTTGGATTGTTCTTCATACAAATGCCACTCTAGAGAAGATTTCTTCACTCTATCTTTATATTATGTTTATTTAATTATTATTTTTTATTTTTATGTATTTTTCTGTTGTGTTATTCATGTTCTTTGTGAGTTTAATCTTTTGTTGGATCATGGTTTGCTTGATTTTGATGGTTTGATGATTGATTTGTGATGCTTAGGTTCTAGATCTTTGCTTTCCTTTCCTTTTTAGTGTTCTTAATGCTAGATTAGGCTTGAGAAAGTTAAACTAGATCATAGAGAATTTCATGCACATAAGGTGTTCGATAAAATTCCCGAATGAACTAAATAAGAGATTTGCATATCTTAACCCATGATAGATGATGTTTAAGGTGTCTTTTGGTTAATAGAACTTGTTATTAATGCTTGTTAATCATATAATCATAAATGAGAGTTTGATTGATTAGTGATTAACAAAGAGATTAGTGTCATGAGAACGAATTAATCTTATTCAAGTGTTCTAGACCTAAGGAATAGCATAGATTGTATGCATTAGTGTCATAAATGATGATGATTTGGAATGCATCTTGTTAGATTCGTTACATAGGTTGATCTTAATGCTAGTCTTTAATTGAGAGATCAAGTCTAGAACTTAAGCATTTCATGCCCGAGAGGTGTTCGATGAAATGTTTGAACCAAACTTATTGTGAGCTTTTCACATCCTAGCCAATGAGAGTTGATGTTTAGGATGATTAGTGAACTAATTAGAATTGTTTATTAATGCTCATTGATTATCTAATTGCAAACGAGAGTTTATGTCAATTATATGATTAGTGAAGTGAGTAGTGCCACGAGAATGGATTAGTTATATTTGTGAATTCCATGTTCTATGATAGTGTTTAATTCAAAGCTTAAGGGGATTGTACTGAGGTCACTGCTCGGTGCAACTGATCGGTGCTACTCTCGGAGGAAACCCGGGGGAAAAATCCCTTAATACCGAGCAACGATACCGAGGAGTGACCTCGGTATCCATCGAAGAAACATCAAGCATCTCCCCTCAATACCGATGTCACTGCTCGGTACCCCGACCTCGGTATTGGCCGACCAGAACTTTTTATCCATCTAAATCGGATCGACTCGGTTCGTTACTATTCACTATTTATGCCCAAAAACCTAATTTTGATGGGCTAAGTCTTTTCTTAAGCAAAAACCCTCTCTAAGAGTGATTTGTAAGAGATTGATCCTTTTGTTTGATGCAATTTGAGTATTGTTTTCTTGATTGAATCCATCTATCTTCTACTTTCTAATCATCCAATCATCTTGATCATGAGTCTTGACTCTTCTTTTATTGGATTTGTTGAACTCATGATGATTAGTGAGTAATCTTTAGGATCTTGAGATAGGGTATATTAGGGTGGTCCAAAGTTTGATTAGTGGTGTTTAGGGTTAGATAATCTTATATTTCTTCTTGTCTAGTGTCCCTAATGCTAGATTCAGCTTGAAAGAGTGGATCTAGATCGTAGGGCATTTCATGAATACCAAGTGTTTGATGAAATGCCTTGATGAACTAGACAAGAGATTTATGCTCCTAGCCTATGATAATAGTTGTGTAGGGTGTATTTTTGGTTGATCTTGTTTGTATTATTAATGCTTGCTAATTAATGATTCACAAATGAAAGTTTGTTAATGAATTAGGTGATTAGCATAGTGATTAGTTGCTTGAAAGAGAATTAGTAAAGATTAAGGATCTTTTGCCTAGGAATTAACTTCTTTGAGTGAATGAACACCACTAATTGGATTTGGATCACCTTACATCAATAACCCTATCTCTTGCTCCGCTTTTGTTTATTGATTTACTATCTTGTTTAGTGCTTTTGCTTGCTTAATTCGAATTGGATACTTAACAACAACCATACTTGTTTAGCTTAACTTGCTTTAAGTACCTTGCATTCTTAGTGCTTAGAATGATCCCAATTATGGATTGATAACCTCCTTACTACATCGTATTGGGGATATTGGTACCTCCTTAGAGACTAAAAATTCTTGTATCAATTTGGCGCCGTTGCCATATTGGGATTTGTTTTAACATTGGGATTTAGGTTCTTAGTGAGCCTAAGGTTACTACCAAAGTTACTAATGTCTTTCGCTTTCGCTTTCCATTGGGATTTAGGTTTATTTTCTACCAAAGTTACTAATGTCTTTCGCTTTCCATTGCTCTCTCTAAATCTATAGGTGCATGCATACGCGATCTCGAGGTAACGACAATCTAGTTGAACCAAGAGACGACGTACATCGCTCATACCGAGGGTTTAGAACAACAGAAGCACATGTGAGACAACAAGAAGTTGAGAATGACATGGATCACTATGAACATGTTCCACTTGGGGACATTCATGAAAATGAGGACAACCTCCCACATCATCAACAAGGTGGTAAGGGAAACCACCCCGCACAAGGTGGTAATGGAAACAACCACGCACAAGGAGGCCACGCCCACAACGCGCCACATCCACCCGGCCGGCCAATGAGAGGCCCTAACCATCCCCCAAGGGCTCAAAACGTGGTTGGTGCGGGTGATGTCGCCAATGTTCATCAAAACCGTCAAGGGATCCAAGATCCACCGGTTGAGAACAACAACTTCAAGATGAAGCCGGGTTTGATCAACATGGTTCAAAGTAACAAATATCACGGTCTATCTATGTCGGTTAATTTGATAGGATATGTCGGTTAACCAAGATGAACGGTGTTTCGGAAGACGGTTTCAATCTAAGACTCTTCCCATTCTCTCTTGGAGAAAAAGCTCATCAATGGGAAAAGAGTTTTCCTCAAGGTTCAATCACGTCTTGGGACGATTGCAAGCGAGCTTTCCTTGCAAAGCTATTTTCTTCTTCAAGGACTGCCAAGTTGAGGAACGAAATCTCGGGGTTCACACAACGCGGAAACGAATCCTTCAACGAAGCTTGGGAACGGTTTAGAAGCTACACCTCTCAATGCCCGCATCATGGCTTCTCCAATGCCTCTCTTTTGAGTACTTTCTATCGCGATGATCTACCAAAGATAAGGATGATATTAGACACGGCTTCTAATGGGAACTTCTTAGCCAAATATGTCGACGAAGTTATGGAACTAGTGGAGAACTTGGCCCAAAGTGACGGGACCTATGGCGACGATTATGACCGCCCCACAAGGACGACAAGCGACTTTGATGAGAACAAGCGGGCCAACGACATGAAAGCGCTTAATGAAAAATTGGACAAGCAAGCCAATTTGATTGATAAACTCCTAGTGTCTTCTCAAAAGACGGTCAACTATGTGGATGTTTATGACGAGAACCAAGGTTGTTATCAAGAGCAGAACGTAGACATGAACACTCAAGAGGAGGTGAACTACGTGGGGAACCAAGGGAACTACCAAAACCAAGGGAATTACCAAAGACAAGGGTTCAACCAAAACTATAGGAACCACCCCAACTTCTCTTACCGGAACACAAATGTGGAGAATCCACAAGACCAAGTCTACCCTCCGCAACCTAATCAACTCAAGGAGCCCAACAAAAGCAATTCCAACCTCAAGGCCAAGCTTCTAATACCAACCAACAAGGTTTTGTCCCAAGGAACCAATTCCAAGGGAACCAAAGTGGTTTCCAACCCAAAGCTCCACCCGGTTTTCAAGGCCAACAACAAGGGTTTGTGCCTCAAGGTCATGCAACTACGTCTAAACCGCAAGAGCTTGATTTGAGCTCCATGTTCCAACAATTACTCAAGGGACAAGCGGAGATCAATACGCGGGTGGATTGCTCTTACAACGACCTCAACACAAAGATTGAGGCTTTGAACTCCAAGGTAAAACAAATGGAGAACAAATGTGTTGCTTCTTCTTCACGCGCACAAGGTCAACTCCCGGGAAAATCCGAAGCTAATCCTAAGGAGTATGTAAACGCCATCACCTTGAGAAGTGGTACGGTTTTTCCTCTAATAGAATCTCCTTCTACTCTCAATGAGGACATTGAGAAGCAAAGTGGGGGGGGGGGGTGGAACTTCAAGAAGATAACGAATTGGTTGAAGATGAGGTAGTAAGAGAGCAAGACAAGGTTGAAGAAGTTTAAAATGTCAAGCCTAGGGTTATTGTCGATCAAAAGAAACCGAAGAAGAATGTGTTTATCCCTAAGCCATACGTTCCTAAGCTACCTTTTCCCGGGCGGTTCAAGAAGCAACTTATGGACAAGTACAAAGCCATCTTTGATAGGCAAATGGAGAAGGTGGAACTCACAATGCCTTTGGGTAATGCCAAGTTCTTACTTGTCCCTCAATACGCCAGGTTCTTGAAAGATGCCGTGAATGAGAGGGCTAAGGAGGTGGAGTCTATGGTCATTTTAACTCACGAGTGTAGTGCCATAATACAAAAGAAGATGGTGCCAAAGAAGCTAGGAGATCCGGGATCATTCACTCTACCTTGTGCACTTGGTCCTCTAGCTTTCAACCATTGTTTGTGTGATCTTGGAGCAAGTGTAAGCCTCATGCCATTTTTGGTAGCCAAGAGACTAGGCTTCACACGCTACAAGGCATGCAACATCTCCCTAATATTGGCGGATAGGAGCGTGAGGGTTCATATTGGTTTGCTTGAGGATCTCCCTATCGTGGTGAAGGATTTCATTGTCCCCACGGATTTCGTGGTACTTGAAAGATAAGGAACCGAAAGACCCTCTTATCTTTGGTAGGCCATTCCTAGCAACCGCGGGAGAAATAATTGATGTAAAGAAAGGCAAAATAGATCTTCATTTGGGTAAAGGAAAAGTCCTTGAGTTTGATATCAACAAGGTGATGAAGAAGCCCACCATAGATTGCCAATGTTTCTACATAGAGACCATGGATGAGCTAGCCGATAAATTGCTTGAGGAAATGAGAGTAGAAGACGGTTCGGAAGTGGTTTTGACTAAGGAGACAGGTGATCATGGGTTCTTGAGTAAAGAGAGTCAAGGTTATGAACTACTCATGGACTCGCACAGGCCGGCTGAAAAGGATACACCATTTGTTGAGTTGTGTGTTCGTGATACCGAGGTTCAAGATGGGTTAAGGGTTGGCACAGTTCAAGAGGAGTTTGTTCTAGCCATTGAAGAGACTAGCAAGGGTAAGTCTATTCTTGAAGAGGACGATTGGAGTGAACTGAAAGCCCCAAAGGTGGACCTAAAGCAACTTCCCGCGAGACTAAGATATGCGTTCTTAGGTCCCAACTAGTCTTACCCGGTTATTGTGAATGAGGGTCTAGATGAGAAGAACTATCCTCCCTTCTTGTAGAGCTTATGAAATATAGGAAATGAATTGGCTATTCTTTGAATGATATCAAGGGTATTTCCCCTAGTTTGTGCACGCATAGAATCTATTTAGAGGATGAATCAATGACCTCTATTGAACATCAAAGAAGGTTGAATCCTAATTTGAAAGATGTTGTAAAGAGAGAGATTCTTAAGCTCTTAGACGCGGGCATTATCTACCCAATATCGGATAGTACTTGGGTCTCACCGGTTCATTGTGTGCCTAAGAAAGGGGGGATTACGATAGTTAAAAATGAGAAGGATGAAATGATACCGACTAGGACAATAACCAGGCATAGAATGTGCATTGACTATAGGAAGTTAAATTCATCTACTCGTAAGGATCACTTTCCATTACCTTTCATAGATCAAATGCTTGAACGTCTAGCTAATCATCGATTTTATTGTTTCCTAGACTGTTATTCGGGTTTCTTTCAAATACCCATACACCCGAATGACCAAGAGAAAACGACTTTCACATGCCCTTACGGCATCTTCGCGTATCGAAGAATGCCGTTTGGGTTGTGTAATGCACCCGCGACATTCCAACGTTGCATGATGTCCATTTTCTCTGATCTTATTGAAGACATGGTATAAGTCTTTATGGACGACTTCTCCGTGTATGAGTCTTCTTTTGGTGTTTGCTTGTGTAATCTTTGTAGGGTCTTGCAATGGTGCGAAGAAGCAAACTTGGTGCTAAATTGGGAGAAGTGCCACTTCATGTTACGTTAAGGCATCGTGCTTGGGCATAAGATCTCCGAGAAGGGGATTGAGGTAGACAAGGCCAAGATAGAGGTGATGGTTAGCTTGGAGCTGCCTAAGTTGGTCAAGGACATCCGGTATTTCTTGGGTCATGCGAGATTCTACCGAAGGTTCATCAAAGACTTCTCGAAAATCACAAGACCTCTCATAAGATTACTTTGCAAGGAGGTTGAGTTCGTGTTTGATGAGGAGTGTATGGTGGCATTTCTAGAGATCAAGAAGGCGTTTGTTAGTGCTCCCATTGTCCAAGCACCGGACTGGGATCTTCCTTTCGAGATCATGTGTGATGCTAGTGACTACGCGGTTGGAGCGGTCTTGAGCCAAAGGAAAGACAAGAGAACCAATGTCATCTACTATGCAAGTAGGACCTTAGATGACACTCAAGTCCGGTATGCCACAACGGAAAAGGAGTTGCTAGCCGTGGTCTTTGCAATGGAGAAATTTAGGTCTTATGTTGTGGGATCAAAGGTGATTGTCTACACCGATCACGCGGCCCTAAGATACATTCATGCAAAGAAAGACACAAAGCCAAGGCTACTCCGTTGGATCTTGCTTCTACAAGAGTTTGACTTGGAGATAGTTGACAAGAAAGGGATAGAGAATGGAGTCACGTATCACTTGTCTAGAATGAGGATTGAAGACCTTGTCCCAATTGATGATAAGCTCCCCGAGGAGAGCCTCATGGTTGTTGGTGTCTTAAAGAAAGGGATTGAAGCCGTGCAAGGACTAGGGAGTGCTAATGGGTTACAAGACGAGAAACTACCATGGTTTGCGGATCTAGTGAACTACTTAGTGTGCGGGAAGGAACCGCCTTTGGATGGGTATAAGAAGAAGAAGTTTTTCCACGACATGACGAGATATTATTGGGACGAGCTCTACTTATACAAGTTGTGCTCGGATGGTTTGTATAGGAAATGCGTGGCGGAAGAAGAAGTCCAAGGGATCCTACTACATTGTCACGGGTCAAGCTATGGCGGGCATCATGCATCCTACAAAACCGCTACAAGGGTCTTGCAATCCGGTTTTTGGTGGCCTTCATTATTCAAGGATGCGCACCTATTTGTCTCCACATGTGATGCATGCCAAAGGAAAGGAAATATTGGGAGGAGAGATGAAATGCCCCAAAACTCAATCCTTGTGGTGGAGATGTTTGACGTATGGGCATCGATTTTATGGGACCTTTCCCGTCATCGTATGGTAACCAATACATATTGGTGGCGATTGATTACGTCTCTAAATGGGTGGAAGCCATTGCAAGCCCGACCAACGATGCTAAGGTAATTATTGGTTACCATACCTTAGTGTTCATACGATATGGTAATCTTCCCAAGTCCGTAATCTTCCCAAGGTTCGGAGTTCCAAGGGTGGTCATTAGTGATGAGGGTAGTCATTTCATCAATAAAGTGTTTGAGAGTCTACTTAAGAAGCATGGTGTGAGGCATAAGGTAGCAACACCCTACCATCCTCAAACGAGTGGCCAAGTATAAGTATCCAACCGGCAAATCAAAGCCATACTAGAAAGGACGGTTGGGAGTTCAAGAAAAAATTGGGCCAACAAGTTAGATGATGCTTTGTGTGCATACCGGACCGCTTTTAATACTCCTATAAGGACTACACCATTCAAATTGCTCTATGGAAAGTCATGCCATCTACAGGTTGAGTTGGAATACAAGGTCTTGTGGGCGGTCAAGCTTCTTAATTTCGACATCAAAACCGCACAAGAGAGGAGGTTAATTCAACTTTGAGAGTTGGAGGATACTAGGCTTGAAGCCTATGAGAGCTCGAGGATCTACAAGGAACGGACCAAAGCCTTCCATGACAAGAATATATTGCGTAAGGACTTCAAGGTTGGAGACTTGGTGCTATTGTTCAACTCCCGGTTGAAACTTTTTCCCGGGAAGCTCAAGTCTAGATGGTCGGGTCCGTTTGAGGTTAAGGAAGTAAGGCCATATGGAGCCGTGGTACTTGTTAACAAGGAGGGCCAAGATTTCATTTCAAATGGCCGAAGGCTCAAACTTTACCGAGCAAATCAAATCGTCGGAAAGGGAGGCTCGATCCCTCTCGATGATTTACCTCTAGCTTGAGAATGGTAACAAACGTCGAACTTAGTGACGTTAAACAAAGTGCTTTTGGGAGACACCCCAAGCTTATCATTGTATATATTTCCTTTTTGTTTATCTCTTTTTCTATCTTTGCTAGATCTTTTTGATGTTTTTGTTAAGTGGTTATAGGGGTTCCGATGTCAAGGGCGAATACCGAGGAGAGATACCGACCAGTGACGTCGGTATGGACTTGCCAATGGACCAATACCGACGTCATAGATCAGTATAACACGTCGGTATGGAAACAGGAGGAAAATCCCTTAGCACCGACGTGTGGTACCGAGGAGTGACCTCGGTATGTCCATACCGATGACCAGTACCGAGGAGTGACCTCGATATGTCCATACCGATGACCAGTACCGAGGAGTGACCTCGGTATGATAGTACTGATGTCTAACACCGAGGGGCCAATACCGACGTCACAGATCGGTACAACATGTCGGTATGGAAACATGAGGAAAATCTCCTTAACACCGATCTGTTACACCGAGGAGTGACCTCGGTATGTCCATACCGAGGACCAATACCAAGGAGCGACGTCAGTATTCAACGAAGAATTTTTAAAAAAACTCAGTCAATACTGAGGTACAATACCGATGAGTGACCTCGGTATTGACCATTTTTAAAAAAATTCGCGGTACCCACCCAGGTAAAATCCAACCCGACCCAGGTAAGTCTTCTTCTCCTTCTTCTTCCACGCGACATTAGCCTCCTTTCTCAACCTAGTTTCACGATTTCAAGAGCAAATTTTTCCCCATCTCCCTCTTTTCTCAACCAAATTTCGTGATTCCAAGCCCCATAGTTTCGATTTTCACTGCTCATTTTGGATTTATCATCATCGGAAGAATTTAATCCCAATCCCCCAAGGTATTATTCAACTAAATTTTCGAAAACCATAGTTTTGTTCTTAAAGAAATTTTGCTTGAATATGGTTTGATATTGCTTTTCACTTGTAAAAATACCTTGGGAATGGTTTCACTATGCTTAAACTTGATGATTATGCGCAAATTGTTGATGGTTTGATGATTTTGAGAAATTGGGATTTTGAGAATTAGGGATTGTGAATTGGGATAATTTGCTTGTTAAGTGTGAATTGTCACCTTGGTTCATTGCTCTTAACTCATTTTTTGGTGAACCTTTGTTGATTTGATAAGAAATTATACCTATCCTCACAAATTATCTCGAGGATATTTGTAGGTACAATGTCTGACAAAGGCGCTCCATCGACACGGGCACGAACCAAGGTTTCGACAGTTGGAAAAGGGAAAGGAATTCCCCAAGCTACGGCCGCGGAAAAGGGAAAAGGGATTGCCAAAGGTAGTACCAAGGCAAAGGCTAAAACCGCGGCTACGAGCTGTAAAGCCAAGAAAACGGCCAAGGGAAAGGGCAAGAGAGTTGAAGAGGTCGAAGAAGAGGTCGAGAGTGAGAGCTCAAGTGGAGAAATCCCAGTGGCGCAACGAACAAAGCCAAGCGAGCAAGATTACTTCGACAAATTTTGCCAAATGAAGTTCGAGCAAGGGAAATTTGTCGATGCGGAGATGATGGACAAGATGGGGATAAGTGATGAAGTGTGGACTCTTTTTGAGAATATGGGGCTAAGGAAGTTCATGAGCATGAAGCATGAAGCTTTCAAGGCACTCTCCAACAAGTTCGTAGCCACCCTTCGAGCTATGTTCTACGAAACGGAAGATGCAAATTCCGGGTTTGGAGTTTTAAAGTTCGGGCTCATGGGCACCACCTACACCATCACTTTCCACGAGCTTTGCAAGATATTCGGGTTAAGGAAAGAAGGTACCTACGGCGGGCAATACTTTGATTATCCGAGACTCGACCTCTGAAATCTTTGGGCAACGATTGCCTCCGGGGAATTTGAGGCCGGCGCCTCTAAGAGTGCAAGCATACGGCACCCGGCTATTCGCTACGCGCACAAGGCATTGGTCCACAATTTCTACCACAAGGTGGAGATTGACACGGTTACTACGGAGGAGATGGAGTTGTTGGGGATTGGTCTAAAGCCCATTCTCCACATTCTCCGCAATGGTAAAGCGTTCGAGGGGCCGGAGAGACTTCCTTGTCTCCCAACACTCTTTGTGAGACACTTGTTCGCTTACCGGAATTGGGCTTGGAAGACAAATAATTGGTTCTTCACCATAGGTTGTGTTCAAAGCTAATTCTAGGTTGACGAATCTCGAACTTAGATCTTAGGATAATTGATTAGGCAGGACAATGCGATTAATTACCTGATAGAACCTTAGGTGAGCAAATTGATTACTCGCAAAGAGATTTGGTTTAATTGATTTGTGATCATATCAAACTCGATATTAAAGCTGATTTAGACTTTAGGATTCGCAAAGAGATTTGGAATTCCTAGGATTTAGATTTAGATAATTCTCGCAACAACAGTTGGTTAATTATAATTTAGTGATTTGAGTTCAAGAACTGCGCTAAATATGAATCCTGACTAGTTGGTTTATCTGCATTCATTGATCTCCTGAGAAATGCCATGAGCCTATATTTCTCCCATTGAATTTACAACTCGTTTACTGTTTACTGTTTTTGTTTCATCTAAATTGTTTAGCTTGATTTGACACTATACAATCTATTGCACGATCTCTCTGAGTCTTTGTGGTTCGACCCTTAGCTATACTGCATCAACTGCTTTAGTACTTTTAGGGTATTAATTTAAGCATATCAAATTTGGCGCCGTTGCCGGGGACTCAATTTCGTCATTAGATTTTAGCTGTCGAGTTTCGACTAAGCATGTCGGTATCGATCGATACTACCTAGTATCGATCGATACTCATCTTTTTCCTTTTGTTTATATCGATTGACACCACTTGGTATCGATCGATACTCATCGCGTTTTTGTTACTAACGTTCTTGATTTTTGTGTTTCATGTGCATGCCTAATCGTGAAACCATGAAGAACAAGAGCATTACGCTAGTTAATCTATCGTTAGAGAAGCTAGCACGTTTAGAACGCACAAACAGAAAGACAAAGCAAACATCAGAGATGAACAACCCAGTGGTTTTAAGAGCTGATGAAGCTGGAGTCTTGAGAGACCAAGAGGGTCAAG
Organism: Eutrema japonicum; assembly: GCA_030161315.1. NCBI lineage: Eukaryota > Viridiplantae > Streptophyta > Magnoliopsida > Brassicales > Brassicaceae > Eutrema > Eutrema japonicum. Next base: position 38,145,174 of record BSQW01000004.1, on the reverse strand, counting down.
TGTGCAATGATAGAGGGCAACAACTTGATGAAGCTAGAAACGTCATTGTCCCCCCTGCTGTTGTTGGTCAGATTGTCGCGCCAGCTGCGCAAGCCAACATTGGGAATGCTGGGATTGATTGAGGTAGAACACTTGCTGAGCACAACAGACCTGATCAGTTCTTTGCCAATCGATCTGCGATTCGCATCCCAACTTTTCAGAGGAATGACTTTGAACTGAAGCCTGCGTACTACGCTCTTGTAAGTCAGAAACTTTTCCATGGCCAACCTCATGAGCATCCCATGGATCATATCGAAAGGTTCGAGGATTTGGTCACTGGTATGAAGTACAATGGAGTGCCCAATGAGTTCCTTTTCTGCAAACTCTTCCCGTACTCTCTTAGTGGGGATGCTGCTTATTGGCTAAAACAATTAGCTCCTGATTCGCTAACTACATGGGATGAGACGAAGAATGCATTCCTGTGCAATTTCTATGATGATGCGAGATCCGAAGAGCTCAGTAACAAAATTTCTTAGTTTTCTCAAGGACCAACAGAGGCACTCAAGGCTGCTTGGATTTGTTTCAAGTCATATCAGAGAGATTTTCCGCACCATGGGTTCAATCAGGTTCAGCTGCTGGGTACTTTCTACAGAGGAATTGATTCGAGGTACCATATGGCTTTGGATACTGCGAGTAATTGGAACTTCAACACCAGGTATCCAGATGATGCGATTGTGCTAATTGAGAACTTGGCGTCTAGTAATAGCACCAAGAATGCTGATTTCTAGCGGAAGAAGCAGGCTGCAGGAATTGATGGATCGCAGATTTCTGAAGTTCAGGCCAAGCTGGATTTCCTGATCGGAAAGTCGAAGAAGACTGTACACTTTGCTGATGGAGTCGATAATATCGGTGGAGCTGAAATGGAGGATGTTAACTTTGTTGGTAGTTCTAAATTTCAGGGTCAGCAATTTGGGTACAACAACAACCGTAACTTCAACAACAACACTCGCAATTTTGAGAATTCTTCATACCAACCCATCTCTCCAAAAACCATGGAGAGTAAGATGGAATCTATGATGGAACATATTCTTCAGGGACAGCATAAGTGGCAGGGGGATTTTAATGGGAAGTTTGACTCTCTGTACATTAAGCTGAATGGGAAAATTGAAGCTATCAATCAAACCCAGAGGAAGCTGGAAACTCAGGTCGCTCAGACAGCAGCAGCGGTGAAAAGGCAGAAAGGTTTTCTTCCAGGGAAAACTGAGAATCCAAGAGCACACGTGGTGTAAGCCTCGGTGGTGAGGTCTTAACCGGGATAGATGGTGGAACCAAAGACAGGCGGTCGCCCTCTCCTTTGGTCGAAAGATGGTCGATTGGCGGAAGGACTTGACACGATGGCGATCGCTTCTCTCGTGTGGAGTCGATGAGTGGGCTGATGGTTTTGATTGACTCTCTCAATCTATGAACGAAATAGGATGTTTGAATCACACAAACACTCTAAGTCGCAGCCTCTAAAGAGTTAAGTGAATCGCACACTTAAAACTAAAGAAAATAACAATTCTTCAAAGACACTCTTTGGAAGAAAACGAAAATACTTTATAAATTCTTGGTTGAAAAGGTTGACTACAAATGAAAACAAAGCTGAGCTTATATAGTGCTCGTAAAAGAATATTCTAGAAAGCTAAAATAAAAGGACTAAATCGCAAAGCAATCACAACTAGCCGTTAGGCTTAATTGCTCGTCTTGGCCGAATAAGGTAAGTGGATCTGCGCTTGAGTCTTGACAGCTTGGGCGAGTAAGTGTGATGCCTCGGGGCGTCCATGTGCGTTGAATCTATGCTGAAGTTGCAGTATTTTCGAAAATAGAGCTGTTGGTGATTTAAGACCCCAAGTGTGAACGTGACCATAAAAGGAAAGTCGATATGCAAGGGGATCCGCCTGATCCTGTGCGTGATGGTGCATGGTGGGATGATATTTGAGGCCTCTAATTGGTAAATGAGCTCTCCTGGTCGCCATTGTCGATTTGGTAATGATTTGACCCAATTGGATCTCGGACTTGCCTTAAACGGAACCAGGTAAACCCGTATTGGGAAAAATGGCATAACTTTGTGATCCTTCGGCCTTTTCCTTGGATCTTGGGCTTGTTGGAACCATAAGAGATCCACTAATATTCTCCAATTGGTTTTAGGTCGATATCGTTGCTGAGTTGGGCTGTGTAGCACGATATTTGGCCTTGTCGCGGAATTGGGTTCTAAGCAGGTCCATCGACTTGTAAAATCGATAACTCTCAAGTCTGAACTGGGAATGAGATGAATCCAGTTGTCGGTTCTTCCCTGATGGATCAAGATTCCAGAACAAGTCGGTTTGTAGCTTAATTCCTCCTGGTTCGATTGGAAACCTCCAATTAGTGCGTATGTGTCCAAATCGGGTAAGTTGGGAATCACCCGAATTGTAAATTCAATAACTCCTTCTTCTGATCTCCGTTTGGGTTGATTCCACTTCGAGGCATTCTCTGGTGGAGCTGAGAATGTAGGCCAAGTGGTTTCACGGCCTGACTCCTTCTGGTTGAGGCAAACTTCTTCAAGACGTGCACTTTCTTTCATTTGATGGGTGCTGGGCAATATTAGCGTAGGAGCAACTGTCCCAACAACATAGAAGAATCGCTGTCGCCAATAAACAAGACCAGCTAGTGATCTTGTCGTACGCTCAGTACAAATCCTCTCTGAGGTGGTAGTATTTCCATGCGCTTTCACATTAACGATTGACGCGGCCCACGGTGGTGCATGAGGCGCCTTTGAAGGTGACTCTGGCTTCGGTGCGTCCCGTGCGTGCAATGACTTGGTGAAGTCTTCTAGGAGGTCTTCTTGAACAGAGAAGCCATCCTCTTCGAGCTCTTGCAATTCCTTAGCTTCAACACCTTCTTTAGCCCTTTGTTGGTCCTTCCCGGCTAGGCGGCTTGTGATTGAAGCAGCTGGCTGTTCTGCATCTCTAAGAAGGAAACTACTCGACCTGTTAGCCTTAAAATATTCACTTGGTCGAGAGAACTTACTTCCCTCAGTGAAGATCTGGTCGTTTGGACGGTCATTTGGATTTAGCTCCTTTGCCTCGGCTAAAACTGTCTCCGGGTAAGGTCCTTCGGCTAGAACTGGTTCCGTGGCTCTGGGACAAAAACCACTCGACCTGTTAGTCTTATCATGTTCACTTGGACGAGAGAACTTACCTCCCTCAGTGACGATCAGGTCGTTCGGACGGTCATCTGGCATGGGCTCTCTTCTCTCGGCTAAATCTTGAAATGGGTCGCCTGGTCCGGTTGTAGAGCCGATGTCCTCATCATTCCCTCCCTCTTCAAGAGGTTTTGTCCACAAAACTGGATCTAGACCTGCATTAACAACCTTTGGCAAAGACAAGTGCATCAAATCTGAATTCAAAAATTTAAAACCAGAATTTTCTAGACAATTATCTAATGAATTCAGTTTCGGCTCAAGTTTGGAAATTTTAATCTCTTGTCTCTCAGGGCACACAGCAGCAAAATGACCTCTCTCATGACATCTATAACAGATGGTGTCATTTATTTTTAAAGTTTTAGAAGACTTACATTGCTCTGTTTTGACTTGTGGCATATCTCTCCTAGTCTCCATAATCTTGCGGTTTGGGATCCTCCGAATGTATCGTTCCTTGATTCCTTGTAAAAGGTCTCTTGGAACATACTTCTTATTCATGAGCAACTTCAATTCTTCCCAATTGGTGATGGCTAGTTTTCCATATCTCCTTTGATCTCGTTCTTCTTGCCTCCACCACTCATATGCCCATCCGGAGAGTTGGTCGATGGCGTGGGACAGCGTCTCCTCTTTTGGAATATGGTGGTACCAAAACCACTCATCCATGTCTCTTTCCCATTCTAGATATACCTCTGGATTTCGCTTACTTCCTGAAAATTTTGAGAGTTGAGGCATAAATCTGTTATTACCGGGGTGTGGGGGCAGCCATGGCTCAGTTCGTCTTGTGTTTCTCCATTGATGGTCAGGTGGTTCGGGATCAGGCTGCTTTGAATGTGGTGCGTATCCATAGATTCTATTTTGTTTACTGTCCCAATAATTGCTGCCTTCTCTTCTATAGAACATCGTCTCTTCTCTCCTTGATTGGTAGCCATTACCATACGTTGCCATGGATGTTCTTTGATAGACCTTGCAAAAGAAAATTCACAGGAATCAAAGTCTAGTTCAAGAACAAACAAGAACACAAAAAAACTGTTTTTCGCACAGGAATTTTCCGGTTCAGTTTTGCTTGAACTAAAACTATTAGATCAACTTCTAAAATTCCAGAAACAATTTTATATTTTTCTATGATGAGTTAACAAGCAAACACAAAAGACGAAATGTTTTTATGAGTTTTTATGATTTTATGAAAATTGAAACAAACAGACGGGTAAAGCAGAAATTTTTTTTTTTTTTTTTGACTAAATTAATTCGCTGGGGTTATAAAACTATTAAATCAAATTTTAAAATTCCAGAAACAATTTTATATTTTTCTATGATGAGTTAACAAGCAAACACAAAAGACGAAATGTTTTATGAGTTTTTATGATTTTATGAAAATTGAAACAAGCAGACGGGTAAAGCAAAAATTTCTTTTTTTTTTTTGTAGTTTTCGAAAAACGGAAAAGCAATGAAACAAATGAAAAAAAAAAAACTTAATCAAGGAACGAGGTAACCTGATAGATAGGAGCTTTTGAGCTCTGATACCAGATGGTGTAAGCCTCGGTGGTGAGGTCTTAACCGGGATAGATGGTGGAACCAAAGACAGGCGGTCGCCCTCTCCTTTGGTCGAAAGATGGTCGATTGGCGGAAGGACTTGACACGATGGCGATCGCTTCTCTCGTGTGGAGTCGATGAGTGGGCTGATGGTTTTGATTGACTCTCTCAATCTATGAACGAAATAGGATGTTTGAATCACACAAACACTCTAAGTCGCAGCCTCTAAAGAGTTAAGTGAATCGCACACTTAAAACTAAAGAAAATAACAATTCTTCAAAGACACTCTTTGGAAGAAAACGAAAATACTTTATAAATTCTTGGTTGAAAAGGTTGACTACAAATGAAAACAAAGCTGAGCTTATATAGTGCTCGTAAAAGAATATTCTAGAAAGCTAAAATAAAAGGACTAAATCGCAAAGCAATCACAACTAGCCGTTAGGCTTAATTGCTCGTCTTGGCCGAATAAGGTAAGTGGATCTGCGCTTGAGTCTTGACAGCTTGGGCGAGTAAGTGTGATGCCTCGGGGCGTCCATGTGCGTTGAATCTATGCTGAAGTTGCAGTATTTTCGAAAATAGAGCTGTTGGTGATTTAAGACCCCAAGTGTGAACGTGACCATAAAAGGAAAGTCGATATGCAAGGGGATCCGCCTGATCCTGTGCGTGATGGTGCATGGTGGGATGATATTTGAGGCCTCTAATTGGTAAATGAGCTCTCCTGGTCGCCATTGTCGATTTGGTAATGATTTGACCCAATTGGATCTCGGACTTGCCTTAAACGGAACCAGGTAAACCCGTATTGGGAAAAATGGCATAACTTTGTGATCCTTCGGCCTTTTCCTTGGATCTTGGGCTTGTTGGAACCATAAGAGATCCACTAATATTCTCCAATTGGTTTTAGGTCGATATCGTTGCTGAGTTGGGCTGTGTAGCACGATATTTGGCCTTGTCGCGGAATTGGGTTCTAAGCAGGTCCATCGACTTGTAAAATCGATAACTCTCAAGTCTGAACTGGGAATGAGATGAATCCAGTTGTCGGTTCTTCCCTGATGGATCAAGATTCCAGAACAAGTCGGTTTGTAGCTTAATTCCTCCTGGTTCGATTGGAAACCTCCAATTAGTGCGTATGTGTCCAAATCGGGTAAGTTGGGAATCACCCGAATTGTAAATTCAATAACTCCTTCTTCTGATCTCCGTTTGGGTTGATTCCACTTCGAGGCATTCTCTGGTGGAGCTGAGAATGTAGGCCAAGTGGTTTCACGGCCTGACTCCTTCTGGTTGAGGCAAACTTCTTCAAGACGTGCACTTTCTTTCATTTGATGGGTGCTGGGCAATATTAGCGTAGGAGCAACTGTCCCAACAACATAGAAGAATCGCTGTCGCCAATAAACAAGACCAGCTAGTGATCTTGTCGTACGCTCAGTACAAATCCTCTCTGAGGTGGTAGTATTTCCATGCGCTTTCACATTAACGATTGACGCGGCCCACGGTGGTGCATGAGGCGCCTTTGAAGGTGACTCTGGCTTCGGTGCGTCCCGTGCGTGCAATGACTTGGTGAAGTCTTCTAGGAGGTCTTCTTGAACAGAGAAGCCATCCTCTTCGAGCTCTTGCAATTCCTTAGCTTCAACACCTTCTTTAGCCCTTTGTTGGTCCTTCCCGGCTAGGCGGCTTGTGATTGAAGCAGCTGGCTGTTCTGCATCTCTAAGAAGGAAACTACTCGACCTGTTAGCCTTAAAATATTCACTTGGTCGAGAGAACTTACTTCCCTCAGTGAAGATCTGGTCGTTTGGACGGTCATTTGGATTTAGCTCCTTTGCCTCGGCTAAAACTGTCTCCGGGTAAGGTCCTTCGGCTAGAACTGGTTCCGTGGCTCTGGGACAAAAACCACTCGACCTGTTAGTCTTATCATGTTCACTTGGACGAGAGAACTTACCTCCCTCAGTGACGATCAGGTCGTTCGGACGGTCATCTGGCATGGGCTCTCTTCTCTCGGCTAAATCTTGAAATGGGTCGCCTGGTCCGGTTGTAGAGCCGATGTCCTCATCAACACGTCAATGCAATCACCATAGAAAGTGCAAAAGAAGCCAGTGCAGTGGTTGAGAAGGGTTTTGATGCAGGAACTTTCGACGATGCTGTTGAAAATGACGACTGGAATTCTGAAATCGCCCATGTATCGATCGAAACCAGCCAGTATCGATCGATACCAGTCCAGACGCCTGCACAATTGGATGGAAAATCACATGTATCGATCGATACCCCTCTAGTATCGATCGATGCTTAGACGCAGGTCGAGAAGAAGGCTGAAATTGTCAAGGAGAGAGTGTATATACCCAAGATACCTTATCCTATGCCTCATATTATGACAAGGAAGGAATGGGAGGACGCCAGATGCAAAGCTTTGTTGGATAAATCGGTTGTGGAGCCTCCTTTTGATGATGATATATCTGCCAGGGACGATTCAAGAGCGAGAGTATCGATCGATACCCTACCTGGTGTCGGTCGATACCCCTCGCAGATCAGGCCAGAAACTATGAAAATGCCTGGGTTGATTAAAGAAAGAATTCGTAAGCCCAAGAAGCTGAATTCTATTCCTCAACACCTCCGAGCTCCCATCACTCCAAAGCAGCAGCGTGGCTTTGAGAAGATGGTACGAAGGATCTCCCATGAATTGTCTTTCGAAGAGGCTCTAGAACACCGTCCTCTGCTAAGTCACTTCAACGATTGCAGAGAAACTCTGGAAGAGATCGAAATGCTCTTTATCGAGGCAAGACACAAGTCACTACCACTGAGACAGTTGACTAAGAGGGAAGACCCAGGGATATTCTCAGTTCCATGCTCTATCTCTTGAGTTGAATTCAAAGAGTCTCTCGTTGACTCAGGGGCCTGCGTCAACGTCATGTCAAGGGAAATTGCAGAGAGATTGGGAGCTGATATTCGACCTCCCAAGACGTCTATCACATTCGCAAACTGTTCCACCTCACTTCCGCACAGTACAATACATGATTTGATGATCACAATAGGAGATTGCCTGGTTCATACTGATTTTCAAGTTGTGGAGATGAGTGCAATATCTCGTACGCAGTTAATTCTTGGAAAACCGTTCATGGCTACGGTTGGTGCGATTATGGATACGCCAGGCAAGAGAATTTCTTTCTCATATATTGACAAGGAGGTGTTCTACGAAGCCATTCCTCGTAGAGGAGCTCCCGGACGTGTCTCTAGCATCGACGTTGTTATGGGAAAGTCGTTAGCGGCTGATCTTTTGGAAGAGCTTCCTGACGAGCCAACTGTCATAGACGATTCGGTTGAACCGCCCAGCATCCCCAAGGAAGTTGTCAAAAAGGCTAAGGCAACAAAGAAGAAGGTGAAGAGCAAAAGAGTCGAGAATCCCCATGTCACTTTAATCCCTCAGAACTATGATGGAAACTCGATTGAGTACAAGGTGAAGTGCAAAAGAGCCTCGAAACCATTCTCTAAGTCTAGAGTTCTTCTTACTTCTGAGCTGAAAGAGAATGGAAAAGAGTTTGTGGAGAGTATGTTGAGCAAAACTTTGAAGATAGCGATGTCAAGTTGTGTAGCCTGTTTTGGTGCAAGCTCGAATTCTTATCCTGCCTGAAGGGCGTTACAGTCAAGCTAATGACGTTAAACAAGCGCTTGGTGGGAGGCAACCCACTTGTGAGTCTGCTTTTGATTTTTTTTTCTTTTTATTTTTCGTTTTGTGTTTGTGTCAGGATAAATAAGGAGCAAAACTCGAAATCGCCTAGCTAGTGTCGATCGATACCCCATTGGTATCGGTCGACACCAATCGCGAATGAGATGGTTCATCACGTCGATTTAAGCCTGGTATCGATCGATACCAGGCCGTGTGTCGATCGACACAAGATGTCCCAACACGGTAACTTCTTGTTTCTCTTCGTTCTATCCTTTTCTTTTGTTTCTTTTACCTACTCTAGGCTAGATAACACTGGGGACAGTGTTGTTCAAGTCTGGAGGAGGTGTCTGCTGACATTGTGTTTGTTTTTCTAAGAGTCAGTTGTTTTATCGAGTCAAAATAGTTTTATTGAGTCAAAATTTGTTGGAGATGATGATCATGTGCTTGAATTGTTGTTTTGATTTTGTTTTTGAGTGACCAGTGTTGCAGGATCAGCTCTAGATCGATTAATAAAATATCCAAGGACTGACCAGTTGACTAGAAAACATCCATGTCTCCAGCAGAGTTCTTCTGAAGCCTGAGCCAAATTTTTGCACTTCATCAATGTGGTTAGTTTTCACAGAGCTTGATTCATCATTCATATCTGACAAAGGAACCCATATGTTTAAAGTAATGGTATCTCTCTCCCCTGTTATAAGTTGATAAATAAGAGCATAAAATATTGAAATGATTTTCTTCTGAGTAGAGGGCTAGGAAAATTTCCAGCAATCCCATTATTCTACTTAAGAGGGAATGATAACACAAAGGTTGACAGCGAGGTTAGGAAAATTTCCCGTGATACCACTATTCGCCTAAACCTTTGATACATAGATAGGGAAGAACCGGGGATTCGATGGCAAACACCATCAGTACTCGCGTTTCGGACCTTGATGTGTGTATATGCAAAGCTGAAAAAAAAAGAGAACATAATAAGAAATAAGTCTGGGGAGAGAAATAATACCAAAAAGTGTGAAAAGAGTGGTTCCTTGTCATGATACTGTATGGGAAAGAATCTAGAAGGTTCTTGATATTAATTCGCAGCGATGAAACTGGCGATGAGGATTTTATTTGAACAATGCTGCGAGATAATGTGTGGAGTCTGGAAAAGCTGCGAATGTCTACGGAGAAGTACATGGAGGTTAGATCAAAAGCTGGTTAGGTGACATTTGGGTGCTTGGAAAAAGGATCTTTGCGATGGTTCCTGAACAGGTGAGTCTCCGTGTTTTAAAACCTCTTTCTCTGGTTTAGTCTTCTATTTGCTTGAGGGCAAGCAAAGGCTAAGTTTGGGGGAAGTTGATATATCATGGTGTTTACCCCTTTTAGGCCATGATATAAGTCCATTTTATAGAGTCTTTCTGCTATTTCGTAGTGTTTTAGAGTCTTTTACAGGCTCTAGCACGTTTGGAGCACAATTGGAGATATTGGAGCTTTCTGGAGCATTTTGGAGCAAGGCTGAAGATCGTGTTGCTGAGTACCCAATTTTACGATAAGTGTCGATCGATACCCCCTGGTATCGATCGATGCACATCGCAGCAAGACACGACACGCGACTTTAATGAAGAGTTGAAGAATTGCAACTTGGTCCAGAAGTCTTTGATAATTACAAGAAGCCCCAAAACGTGATTTAGGTTATTTATAGGGATTTTACAGCCACCTTGTTGGCTATCCTTTTATTATGTGCTTTATTTTTGCTACTTTGATTTTACTCTGGTTTTTGGAGAGACAACTCTGAACTCCTGTTTTGTTATTGATTTCTTTGATGATCTATTCAATCATGTTGTTTTCATGCTCCATGTCTGAGTAGATCCACTTTAGATTCAGGGTTCTCATAAGGGTTTTCTCTGAATGCTAGGTTGATTAATTAATTAGGATTCACCATCAGAATTGGTTATTCACCATAGGTTGTGTTCAAAGCTAATTCTAGGTTGACGAATCTGGAACTTAGATCTTAGGATAATTAATTAGGCACGACAGTGAGATTAATTACCTGATAGAACCTTAGGTGAGCAAATTGATTACTCGCAAAAAGATTTGGTTTAATTGATTTGTGAACATATCAAACTCGATATTAAAGCTGATTTAGACTTTATGATTAGCAAAGAGATTTGGAATTCCTAGGATTTAGATTTAGATAATTCTCGCAACGACAGTTGGTTAATTATACTTTAGTGATTTGAGTTCAAGAACTGCGCTAAATCTGAATCCTGACTAGTTGATTTATCTGCATTCATTGATCTCCTGAGAAATACCCAGAGCCTATATTTCTCCCATTGAATTTACAACTTGTTTACTGTTTACTGTTTTTGTTTCATCTAAATTGTTTAGCTTGATTTGACACTATACAATCTATTGCACGATCTCTCTGAGTATTTTTGGTTCGACCCCTAGCTATACTGCAGCAACTGCTTTAGTACTTTTAGGATATTAATTTGATCATATCACATAGCACGTAGATAATGCATTGCATGTGCATAAGGAGCTAGAATGATTCTTCCTTGTGAAATGTCACTTTAAGAGTTTAAGTCCTATGCTCTAGATCTTGTGTGCGAAATCAAGGTCGAACCATGTTTGGATTTCATGTCTCATTACTTAGGTCTTAGCCGAAGCAAGTTTCGATTTGAATCCAATCCTATCTAAGTGAGAACCTTAACTTTGACACATTAATTGTCGTGTTCATGCATTGCATAATGAACTCATGGATTCCGCATACATACTTGGGTCATCTTATTCCTTTTTCCCACTCTTGTTGGCCCAAATAGCCAATTCCCATCTTTGGAATGGTTCACCCCACCTTGAACCCGATCTTCTTTCAAGCCTACATGTTTAGTGAGCGTTGTGAGGCCTTATTTTTGAATGGACTTAGCAAAAATTGTTGGGTCTAGAGCGACAAGGAAAGGCTTCCATGTAGAACTAGCTCGCGCAACATGAGCTATATTAGGCTAAGTCATATATGATGGTATTTGGGACGAGGGGAATGGATGAAAAAGAAGGAAAAAAAAGATTTTGGGATTGGAAAAGTGGAAATAAAGGAAGAGATTCGGAAGGATGACTAGGGGAAGCAATAAGGTTGTAATGGTTGGCAAGAATATATGTGGTTTAGCTCTAAAGTGTTGAAAAGATAGTCTGTAGTTGTGAAAAGAAAGAAAATAAACCAAAATGGCTAAAGAAAGTCATGAAGAAAAATGAGAGAGACTAAAGAATCTAAAAGAGGAGCTAGGCCAAGGAAAGTGAAGAAAGCTAAACCATTGGTTGAAGAAGAAACCCCCTAAATGCTTATGTAAAAGGAAAGATGAGGAAGAGTTGTGGGATAAGAAGGCAAAAATGCCTTGAGAAGGGTAGCTAGGATTGATTCCTTGTTGGTTTAGATATAGGGTCGAATTTGCGTTGGGACATTGGATAGATGGAAGTCTAGCCTTGTATGCATCGATTGCTTTTCACCCTTAGCATTTTGCCAAGGTCCATTCCTTCAATGAGAGATCCCTTGTTCGGAAACCGCCTCATGCATTGAGATCATCTTTGTCTCAAAACCGTATCCTTAGCCAAATGAGTTTATTTGCATTGCATGAACATGATCCACTAGACACCGCTAATTAAATGTCAAAGGATTGATAATAGGAAGGCTTGTGTAGGTTGAGGCTTAAGCTTGATTCATGTAAGGATGGACATGGCTAGCCCCTTTTGGGTAGACATGTTTGATTGTACCTTAGAGTTTGCACTTGGACTTGAATTCTTTTAGTAATGCTTTGGCTTGAGGACAAGCAAAGAAGTAAGTTTGGGAGAATTGATATCATCATATTTTGCATCATTCAAGCATCCGTTTCACTTAGGTTTCGAGTCATTTGCATATAGTTCATGTTATCTCTTTAGCATTTTAATCATTTTAGGAGTATAATGTGTCCACATTTAGTCCTAGGGAGTCCTTGCATGTTTTGGATCGTATTTCAGGTGCTTCGGAGGAGATTCGAGACCCGAGGAGAGAATACAGAGATTGTACCGTCGTCACTGGTCGGTATCTCTCATCGGTATTGAAGGCAGAAGGATTGCACCGAGGTCACTGTTCGGTGCAACTGATCGGTATAGAAGACGGAGGAAGGCAGCCCCAATACCGACGTGTAACACCGAAGAGTGACGTTGGTATCAAAGCTTCAGGGGATTGTACCGAGGTCACTGCTCGGTGCAACTGATCGGTGCTGCTCTCGGAGGAAACCCGGGGGAAAAATCCCTTAATACCGAGCAACGATACCGAGGAGTGACCTCGGTATCCATCGAAGAAACATCAAGCATCTCCTCTCAATACCGATGTCACTGCTCGGTACCCCTCGTCGGTGCACAAACCCATGCTCAATATCGAGGTGTTGTACCGACGAATGAACTCGGTATTGGCCGACCAAAACTTTTTATCCATCTAAACTGGGTCGGTACCCGGTTTATCCCGGGTCGACCCGGTTCGTTACTATTGACTATTAATGCCCAAAAACCTAATTTTGACGGGATAAGTTTTTTCTTAAGCAAAAACCATCTCTAAGAGTGATTTGTAAGGGATTGATCCTTTTGGTTAATGCAATTTGAGTATTGTTTTCTTGATTGAATCCATCTATCTTCTACTTTCTAATCATCAAATCATCTTGATCATGAGACGTGACTCTTCTTTTATTGGATTTGTTGAACTCATGATGATTAGTGAGTAGTCTTTAGGATCTTGAGATAGGTTAGATTAGGGTGGTCCAAGGTTTGATTAGTGGTGTTTAATGTTAGATAATCTTATATTTTTTCTTGTCTAGTGTCCCTAATGCTAGATTCAGCTTGAAAGAGTGGATCTAGATCATAGGACATTTTATGAACACCAAATATTTGATGAAATGCCTTGATGAACTAGATAAGAGATTTATGCTCCTAGCCTATGATAATAGTTGTCTAGGGTGTATTTTTGGTTGATCTTGTTTGTATTCTTAATGCTTGCTAATTAATGATTCACAAATGAAAGTTTGTTAATGAATTAGGTGATTAGAATAGTGATTAGTTGCTTGAAAGAGAATTAGTCAAGATTAAAGATCTTTTGCCTATGAATTAGCTTCTTTGAGTGAATGAACACCACTAATTGGATTTGGATCACTTTACATCAATAACCCTATCTCTTGCTCCGCCTTTGTTTATTGATTTACTATCTTGTTTAGTGTTTTTGCTTGCTTAATTCGAATTGGATACTTAACAACAACCACACTTGTTTAGCTTAACTTGCTTTAAGTACCTTGCACTCTTAGTGCTTAGAATGATCACAATTATGGATTGATAACCTCTTTACTACATCGTATTGGGGATATTGGTACCACCTTAGAGACTAAAAATTATTGTATCATCTTTCAGACACCTCGGTTTACCTTAGCACTTTCTTTTGCTATATCACTCCAATCATCCCCAAAATGTCACCAAGGCACCTAAACACACTCCAAAACATGCAAGACTCTCTATGACCTAGTGAGAACTCTCTAAACTTTAAATAAGAACAAAACATCAAAGAAATGCTAAGAAAACACATGCATGAGACTCAAAATACCTAGATAAATGCATGCTAAAAAGAGTAAAATATGAGAATATCAACTAACCCAAATTTATTCATTTCCTTGTTCGCAATCAAACAAACAAGAACAAGAAGAAAGAGACATGAAGAAGGGAGCTTAAATCAAAGAGGATCACACAAAAAAATCGAATTCAACGTCCAAGTTTGTAATTCTAAAATGCACTAAATGAATCTTATCCTTCAACCATTTGACATTTCTATCTCCACATTCATTAAACTCAAGTCCCAACCTACACAAGCAATCTTATCCTTCAACCATTTGACATTCATTAATGGTTTTTGTGAATCATGCTTATGCAAAATTGAATAAAATCGTTTGGCTAGGGGATTAGGTTTTGAGATCTCAATCACATATGCTGGTATTCCAATGCAAAGATCTCTCTAGGAATGAGCAAACTTTAGCAAAATGCTAAAGGTAAAAAGGCAACCTATGCATACAAGGGTGAATTCTCATCTACCCAATGCCTAAGATGTCTCTAACCATAGTCTATCGAACCCATGAAGCTCCATCCTAAGCTACCCTTGTTTTCACAAGGCCTTTTGCCGTTATGTCTCACACGTTTCCTTTTCTTTCTTCTTCATCTTCTTCTCAATTGGGGAATATCTTCTTCTCCATTGAACTTGTGGCTAGGTGCTCTTCTTTTATTTTTTTTGTTGCTTTAGCTCTTCTTTTTCAATATTTTTCTTGCCTCATATTTCATCACGTGATGCTTTAGCCAATTTTTGGCTTCTTTCTTTGTTTTCATTGAACTCACTGAGGCTAAATTATATGCTAAGAGCTAATCTTATAACTTGTCACCAACCACTTCACCTTTTTCATTCCCCTTTTTCCTTTTCCCCATATTTCCTTTACGTTCCACTCTTTTTTGTTGTTTCACACACGTCCCAAACAAACACCACAAGACTTCCCATCTTAGCTAACTTATCCCTAGACTAACCCCTTGGTGTTGGAGCTAGATCAACATGAGAACCCATCCTTGTCGCCCTAAACCAAACACTTTTTGCCAAGTTTGCTCGAAAAGTATGCATCTCCATCACTCACGAAAGTTATAGGCTAGAAAGAAGGTTTAGTTCAAGGTGTGGGAAACCATTCCAAAAATGGGATATGGCAACTTAGATCCACAAAGATGGTAAAAAGGGGAAAGAAGATCCAAGTATATGGGTATCGACGAGTCCATTCAAAGATGCGCAAACACGATAATTGCAAGTCAATATTAAAGTCCTTATTAATATGGTTGAATTCAATTCACAACTTGCTTCAATGAAGACAAGAACATTGATGCATGAGATCTAAAGATGGTGCATCCTTACTTTCAAACTCACTTGAATGCATTAGACAACTATGAATTTCTTAAAGTGATACTCTAGCTCATCATTGCTCCCAATGCAATATGCAATACATCCTACATGCAAACTAGACGCAATCCTACACATTAAATGCAACTCGATGACTTCTTTTCGAGTTGCAATATTTCAAAAAAATTCGATTTTTATGAGTTTTCTATGCCATAAGTATATGCATGATATGCATGAGACTCAAGATGCAAAATCGAGAATAAGAATAAAGAACACAATGTTAAATACCGGTCCCTATCCCAAACTTAAATCACAACGTCTCGGTGTGAAAGAAATTTAAGAGAGAGACCAAAAACAAAAGATAAAAACAAAGACCCATAAGAGAAGAGTTACTTACAAAGGAGTGGTACCATGGGAATGGAGAGAATTGAGAGTTTCGAACATCAAACACTGTTGTTGCTTTACCATGACACTGCTACCATCAAGAACCTTGCACTCACTTGACAAAACATTAAAAAGGACTAGAAAAGATTGAAAATATGTACAAAGATAGACATGAGAATGTCTCCCAAGTGCGCTTTGTTTAACGTCATTAAGCTCGACATATGTTACCCTTTTAGGCGGGTGTGAGAGGAGTGTTAACACTCCTTGGTGGGTCCTTGAGCTTGAGAGTGATGATCTTGCTCATGAGCTCTTGAAGACCGGCTTGCCCCTTCTCTTTAAGCTCCGGTGTGAGGGTTGCTTTAACCGAGGCAAAAGGCTTAGACCATCCCTTGCACTTGATTTTGTACTCAATCACCCCATCTTCATGTTTCGAAGGAGTGAGAGTCATGATGGAAGGTTGATCTAGCATGGTCTTATACTCATCAAACTTGCTTGGTGGTTTCTCTTTAACCTTGGTCCTTGTTCCTTTCTTTGTACTCTTTCTTTTTTCAACCTCATTCTCCATTGTGGTTGGAGGGAGCGATACCAAACAAGCCTCATTGATGACCAAAGTTCCTTCACTATTACCATAACCAAAAGCGCTTTCTTCTTAAGATCCTTTATTCTCACAACTATCTTTTGGGAGTGAAGCTACATCCATCTTTTCACAACAACCCACATACTCTACCCTCTCAACAAGAATCTCACCATACTCAATGGTAATCGTGCCACAAAGCCCATTTGATGGAGGCTTCATTGGGTAAAAGAGCTTATCATCCACGTTCTTGAGAATTACTCTCTTGTTTTTGAAATCAATGCTCCCACCGGCGGTATTGAGGAATGGAGTCCCAAGAAGGAGATGTAACTTTTTGGTTCGTTCCATCTCCATTACAATGAAGTCCGTTCGTACAAAACACTCTCCGATTTTGAGGGAATAGTCTTCAACAATGCGAAGTGGTTTCCTCGAAGAAGAATTTCCAAACGTGATGGTGGAGGGGTAATCCTCCATACTCTTAATCTCGAGACTCTTAACCATCTCCAAGAACATGACGTTCACACTCAAACCCGAGTCACACAAAGCATCATCTATCTTCAAGTTTCTAAGAGAGCAAGAGATGGAGAATTTACTGGGATTTCTAAGCTTGGGGATATACTTAGGCTCACCCCTCGTTAATTATGCTTGGTGAATCAAAGACCGCCATAAGCTCTTCCAATTTCTCTCGGTTCTCAAGTATGTTTTTGATGAACTTTTGGTGTTGTGGGACTTGTGAGAAGTCAATCTCACTAGGCAAAGGTGTTCCAATCTTATCCATGTTTGCTTTGAATCTTGAAAGCACTTTCTTTTGAGCCTTGGTGGGAAAACGACCGGGAAATAGAAGTGGAGGCTCATATGGAGAAGGTCTAATGCAAAAGGCTTATTTCCTAGACATCACATGTGTCTCCACGTTTTTCTTCTTAACAACGTCCTTGAGAGACTTCTCAACCTCCATTTGTGTCGAAATCACTTACTTTTCATGTATGTTTTTGCCCTTTCTCTAAAACAAAATCACATCATCTTCATTTCCAAAGGTCACCCCCCCCCCCCCCCACCTTGTTTCTCATTGTCCTCATTGAGGTTTGAGGGAACATCTATAGGGGAAGTTCTTCGACTTGTGAACCATATATTCAAAGCTCAATTTTTCTAATAGGATTAAATTTCATCATTGGTATGCAATTCATTTGAGGATATAGCATTACAATCCTCATTTTGGTTCTCATCGACTTTCCCTTTGAGCTTCTCCATAGGTTTAGGAGAGATGTAGCTTCCTTGAGTACCTTTGAGCCATGGTTTCAAGCTTTGTGCTGAGATCGTATGAGAAATCCACGTTAGTGTGGATCTCGGCCATATTTTTGCTCATATCCATTGTTCTATTAGCTTGAACTTGAAGAATTTGTTGAAGCATGTTTTTCATATCGAAGTCTTAACGCATAGAGTTGTTTCCTTGAAAGTTGTTCTTGGGAACATAACATTGTTGTTGATTGTTGGAGGTTTGACATTGGTTAGCTTGATGGGGGTAGACTTGGTCTTGTGGATTATCCACATTTGGATTTATATATGAGAGGTTAGGGTGGTTTCTATAGTTGTTGAAACACCTTTGATAGCCACCTTAATTCCCAACATAATGCACTTCCTCTTGAGTACCTAAATCCACATTGTCTTCTTGAAACTGTTGGTTTGCATCAATATCTCCAACAAAATGAACTGACTTTTGAGAAACATTGAGAACTTTGTCTATCATGGTGGATTGCTTGACCATCATGGTAGAGTGTTTGTCCATCATGTCATAGAGAGCTTTCATTTCCTTGGTTCTCTTTGACATGATGGACAAACAATCTACCATGATGGTCAAGCAATCCACCATGATAGACAAAGTTCTCAATGTTTCTCAAAAGTCAGTTCATTTTGTTGGAGATATTGATGCAAACCAACAGTTTCAAGAAGACAATGTGGATTTAGGTACTCAAGAGGAAGTGCATTATGTTGGGAATTAAGGTGGCTATCAAAGGTGTTTCAACAACTATAGAAACCACCCTAACCTCTCATATATAAATCCAAATGTGGAGAATCCACAAGACTAAGTCTACCCCCGACAAGCTAACCAATGTCAAACCTCCAACAATCAACAATAATGTTATGTTCCCAAGAACAACTTTCAAGGAAACAACTCTATGCGTTAAGACTTCGATATGAAAAACATGCTTCAACAAATTCTTCAAGTTCAAGCTAATAGAACAATGGATATGAGCAAAAATATGGCCGAGATCCACACTAACGTGGATTTCTCATACAATCTCATCACAAGGCTTGAAACCATGGCTCAAAGGTACTCAAGGAAGCTACATCTCTCCTAAACCTATGGAGAAGCTCAAAGGGAAAGTCGATGAGAACCAAAATGAGGATTGTAATGCTATATCCTCAAATGAATCGCATACCAATGATGAAATTTAAGCCGCTATTAGAGAAATTGAGCTTCGAATCTATGGTTCACAAGTCGAAGAACTTCCCCTAGAGATGTTCCCTCAAACCTCAATTGATTAGTAGGGTTTTTACTTAAGAATCAATCCTTAAGCTTGCTCATATCATTGTAGTACTTAAGGTGTCAATCCAATCGGAGTTTAATTTAATGAAACAAGAATGCAATAAACTCTTCAATTCAAGTAAACAAAGTGGTTTTGGGTTTTATCTAGCAACCTAATGGTTTAAATTGAAAGCAAGCAAGTAAACAAACAATAAACAAGCACTAAACGAGATTAACAAATTGATAAAGGCAAGCCCTTGGATGAGGTTATTGACTTTGGGGACTTTTATGATCAACATATGATGTCATTACACACAATCATGATTAACAACACCTCTTTGGAAACCAGGCCGGTTTGGGGCGGTGCAGCCGACCGGTAATTCCCCTGCCCGAGAGTTGGCTAAGGGCCGGACGGTGCACACCGGACGGGCAAGGGGCGGTGTGGGCTGTCTTGAGGCTGGGCACTGGTCTGGCAGAAAGGGGTGCAACGGGCCGGCATTTTCTCTGTTCGAGTTTTGGCCAAGCACCGGACGGTTACACCGGTTGATCTTGGGCCGGTGCGGTGTTGTGTGATGCTCTCACGACCAGAAGGATGTATCCTTAGTGAAATCGCCATATCTCTTGAACTACTCATCTAAATGACCGGAAACAACCTCCAGACAACATCTAACTAATTTTTCCATCATTTTGATGATGACTTTGGGAGCTAATTCTGATTAAAAAGCCTTCGTCTGGCCAGCTCTTTCAGATACTTCGGGTGACCTTAGCACTTTCTTTTGCTCCATCACTCCAATCATCCACAAAATGTCACCAAGGCAGCTAAAACATGCAAGACTCTCTATGACCTATTGAGAACTCTCTAAACTCTAAATAAGAACAAAACATCAAAGAAATGCTAAGAAAACACATGCATGAGACTCAAAATACATAGATAAATGCATGTTAAAAAGAGTAAAATATGAGAATATCAGATTAACATTAACAACATATCACACCAAGCCGAGGGAATAAGGAAGCTATACCAAGCCGCAGCACGACGGTCTCAAAGAGCCCGCCTCGGACGCCTCACCACGGCAAAGCACTCTTGAGCAGAACAGAGCCGAGTCGAGGCCGAGATAATGATGCCTCCAGCTGAACCGAGTTTGAACCATAAGTAGAACGGAGCCCATTAGATTACAAACGGGCCGAGACAAACGTTCCATGGGCCGAAACGAGATCCACTCACCAGCTCTCAAGGGCCGAACTAAAAGGCAAGATCATCTGATACCCTAGTCGGTGGCCGCGCGAAGTAAAAGGGAAATTTTCCTTTTCCTTCAGAAATCCACGTTGATCAAAACTTGTATAACAAATGGTCATAATTCTTTATAACAGATCATCTTGAAACCCTAGCATAAACTCTTAGCAAATCATATCTTGTACTCAACCGCCTACGAATCAGCGATAATAAAAGAAACAATCTTTGGATCTCTTCTTGTGTTTTCGTTCTTAGAAGCTTATGTTTCCTCTTAAATCCTTCACAATAATCGATTGTGCGAGTTTTGACTCACACAATTTTGCGTCTTTCTTTTTAATTTTTTCAAATTTTAAAAAGTAGGAATACGTTTTTGAGGAAATGATGACAAAAATCCATGACGATAACCGACCATGTGCTTCTACGCTATTTCCTAGTAACACTCTCTTTTGTAATCTGGTTCTAGACTAGGCGGTAGCTAGAGTTTTCTGTTAATGCGAACTCCCCAGAAGAATTTAAACCGTAGAGATTTTTTAGGATGGAATATACTATCTCTATTATACTTGGATTTAACTTGACTAAATTTTCTCATCAAAGGTTTAGGGAAGGAAAACAAATCATACATTCATGACGTCTTTTTCATTTTACCACTCTTTGTCGTACCTGAATGGCCAACTCATCTTTAGTTGGTACTCCACCCGAAACTTAACCATTTTTCAAACCTCATGCATTCTCTCTTTATGTCTCATGTGCAGATATGTGCAAAAATACCGGAGAGGGAGGAACGAGGCATTTTCCAATCACTAGAGACGGAGACTATACACAATTGGTGGAAGTGAAATCAACAAATGCAAAAGCTTAGTTTTGCCTTGGAAAACTCAAAAACATGGTAAATTTTTGTGCCACTAAAACTCTATCTCTAGATAAGGCGTTTCCCCCTTCGAACAAATAAAATAATAATAATAAATTATAAAGAAATGGAAACAAAAGCATAAAAAGAGTCTAGGTTGGTCAAAAGTTTTATGAGGCATCCATGGTTGGTTTGTGAGAAGTTTGTCGTTCCGAGCCCATAGAAAAATATAAGTCTGGTGGAACGACATGAAAATTATGTTTTTGGAGAAAGGAGGAAGTGGAACAATTTAACTCAAGAATAAGTGACTGGAAGCCGCATATCTCAATGATTTCATCCTCTCTTGCTGTTTTGCATAATATCTCGCACCATCCGGTGAAATTATGGTAACCCAAAACACCTTTAACCTCACCTTTAAACTCCTTTAATACCTAGCCTAGATTGTCTTGGTTTGATCCTTTTGATGAGAATTCACGCTTATACTTAATGAATTTAGAGAACTAGTTGACCGGAATTTTGAATTTTAAAAGTTTAGATTTCGTATGACGGATACCGTGGACTAGTGTTACGGAAACTCTTAGTGAGAATTTTCTAGGCTATGTTGCGTTTGATGAAGTTCTATACCGTCTTGTTTCTTTGGAGTGTTTTAAGTCGATTATTGTGTCTAAAGTTTGATATACCTTAGGTTTGTGTTTCGCGAGTACACTGAATTGAAGTCGATGATTATCCCATTCACCAACCTTAGAGTGCAGCTTATTGGCCAATTCTCTCTAGCAGAATATTGATGGCTATACATACCCTCAGAGAATTTTACCTGATTGATATAGGAGTGAATTGTACACATACTACTTCCTTCCTTATATCGATGATATTGATAGAAGCTATCTGCATACACGGCGCGATTGATTCTTAGTAGCTAAGCATGAAGCCAATGATAAGAATCAAGTTGAAGGAATTGGCGAAGTAAGTATCTTTTTACAATAGTTGGCCATAATCTGGGCTTTCCTACCACTTGGTTATCGTTTGGTGGACGGATCGAGGGAAGAATCCCAAGGGTCACTCATCAGGTCAAGACCATATACACAAACTGACCAAACCATGTTTAAATAGTAAGTTCTAGATAAGAAACAAACGAAAAAATGGTTTGCACATGAGGATAAAATGGAAACGAGGTGAGCTCCCTACTGTTTCAAGGCAAATTGGCACTTTTAACATGCTGCCACACCACAACCGAAACAATCTCCTGCGAGAGATTGAAATGCAAGGGATTTTACGAAGTCCTCTGTAGCATCAAAAAGTAAAAATCAAACAACACATCATTGAGCTAAGGCAAATAAAGTAAAAGACCGTGAATTCAAAAAAAAAAATTGAATGAGAGAGGTGAAACAAAGTTTTCAAATAAAAACAATGAGGAATAAAGTCAGAGATTTCTATAGGAAGAAACAAGTAATTTTCGACAAAAGTGCTGAGGAAGAATCATTATTTTGGTCGTCGAACAGAAATGTAAAAATATATGTAAAAAAAATTGAAAAAATGAAAAAAATGATGAATAAACAAACGAACGACAATGAAAAGTCTTAGAAAGATTCGATTGGCTGATAGCTACTGAGTTTCTTGCCTCAATGCTCAAGCCCCATAAAGTCGTTGTTGAGGTAAGACTAAAATTATGTATGATGTCAATTGAAAGGTTTGCAAAAAGGAATGAGAATACAAAATTCTGTAATATAAAAGAATTATGTTAGACTAAAATTTGTCACACGTATGAGCTTAATTTGGTGAGAGGGCCAATGTTATTTCTAGAGAATTATGTGGCCCATTTTGCATATGATGTCAAAGGTCATGGCAAATAGAAATTATATATCTTGCATCAACATGCTATGATAAAATACCCATATGTAACTACTCTCCAAATCTTTATTAAGAAAATGGAGAGTGGGGGTTAAGTTGTTGGGTGTAATTTTTTTATTAGGCTTAACTGTGCCAAATTTAATATAAGCTCAACAAAGATTTGACACCGAACTTATAAAAAATTCGACTTTATCAGATAAGGAAAAAGAATTTTCAAAAAGCTTGCCATTGGTGTCAGACTTTATCAAAAAATGAAAAGGGATATTTGCTTACTTATCCGACGAGGATTCGGGTTAATAAAGATACCTTATAAAAAGAGGGCGAGGGAGCTTGGAAAGATCCATCCGAAAACAAGAGTAAGAATCGATCCTTTCACATGGTTCATAGTGCATAGATCGATTGATAGTTTATTGAGTCTTGCTTTTGCTACTCATAATTCTACAATAAAAACCAATTCTTCAACCTCAATTATGTGTTTTATGTAGTTCTTCAACAAAATTGATTATTTTTCACCCCAAGAATTTAGCGCTAGAAAGAGGGATAAATTTTTCACGACGTGAGATATGATGAATGGAGAGAACAACAACAAAGCCACTACATAAGGCATAGTCCTTCCTAGTCCCGCCAATCAATTGCCGGCCTTCACCACCAATCAACTGGTAACACTCACCACTGATCAACTAACAACAATCATCGTTCAAACGAGTCTCATTAAGCAATAAATAAAAAGATTAGAGAAGTGAAAAACAACGACGAAGTGAAATTTCGAGGTGAAAGACACGCCGGAGTAACCTTTGGTCAAAAGAGAATAAATGCCGAAGTCAGCCAACCCAAAATTGACTAAAGATTCATTCAAACCAATGATTAAAAGCGCCAAAGAGTATCGGCCGTAACCACTGGAGTAAATGTCATTAATAACAAATCAAACAGAGTAAATGAGAACGTTAAACACAAATTCAAAATATAAAAGCAGGAGCAAAGGCAAAGAGACATGGACAATCTTCTTGACTCGCACTACACTTTAAAGCAGGAGAACGAAGAGAAGCTAGTCCCCCTTGAGGCAGAAAATGCTTCTCTGAGAACATAGAATGATTCTTTAGTCAACAAAGACATCAACACCAAGGCCGACCGACACTTTAGGTTTCGAACACGCGTCACCCCGATGCAATCGCTGGGCGAAACCCCAAAGTCTATAGATGATGGGTTAGCGTTGCAAAACGAAAGAAACAAACTAGGAACATGCACTGGCAGCGATCATGCAACCTCATATCCTGATCCAGCGATAAGCCAATCAAAAGAAGACTTGTACATGAAGGCTATGTTCTCACAACGTTTGGGAGCAATTGAAGCAATGATCGAACGACTACATGGGGTAGCTCCACCCATCCAAAAGAGTTCTCTACACTCTTACGATGACACCCATTTCTCTGACGAGATCGCACTCACTGAGATGCGAACCCTTACCAAAGACCTCAAAAGAAAAACAATAGCAGAAGAAGCAAGAATAGTGTCAGTAGCAGACCAGTCAACATAATCGAAATCGAGAAACGCACATCAATTATATGGTTAGACATCAATAATCTTTCAATTTCTCATGCAGATTGATCAGTGTGTTGAATCAAATGGCTAGAATAGTAAGGTGGCCTTATAAAGTGTAGACCCCGGGTGAAAAACATGATTCGTAGAAGTGGTGTGATTTTCTCAGTGATCATGGCCATAGAACAGAAGATTGCATCACATTGAGAATGGAAGTGAACGATCTACTCAGAAAAGGTCACTTAAAGGAATTATTGTCAAACAAAGCGATAAAACGCATCGATGACAGATGCAATGAGAAAGATCGAACCAAAGCGGTTCCTCCTTCATCTCCAAAACATTACCGAGTCATCAACATCATCTCATGTGGCTCTGAAGTGAGTGGAGTAACGCATCCATTTGCTAAAAAATATGTTAGAATAGCTAGAAATCGTCATGACGATATTGGAGCCATAAGTGACCAAATATCGAAGTGCGAAATTTGTTTTGCATCAGATGAAGGTGGAAGAATCCTAAACCCCCATCACGAGGCTTTAGTTATATCTCTGACGATTGCTAATTTCTTAGTGAAAAAGATATTAGTCGACAATGGAAACTCGACAAACATTCTCTTCATAGAAGCCTATAGAGGATTGGGCTTGGACGAAGCCAGACTAGCACGAAAATTTACACCATTGGTGGGATTCAGTGGTGAAGTGAGGCATACCGTAAGGGAAGTGACACTATATGTGTTTGCGGGAGGGTTGATTAACCAACCACATTCTTGGTCTTGGATTGTGCTTTTGCTTACAACGCAATCATGGGACGTTTTTGGATTCATGATACGGGAGCTGTTACAACAGCTCTCCACCAAACCACTAAATTCTCTACTCCATGGGGTGTGAAAGAAATCAAAGGGGAGCAAGAGAATTCACGATCATGTTATCAATCCACATTGTTGATGATCAAATCTCGCTCAGGGTGAAGTTCCTTCGTTTTTTCCTATGCGGCTAGTGATATGGATCCACTTGTAACTGATGCATGATAACCTCAAGGTTAATTCAAGGCGTGTCAGCGTGCGACCAAAGAAACCATTCGGCGTTGAACATGGGGAAGTCGATAAGTCTATGCCGTATATCCACTGGTAGCCTTGAACCGATGTTTACCCTCATCTCTGGGTTGTTCTCGATTAATCATCAAGTATTTCCAAGTCTATCTCTTCGTTGTGGATGATCGACGGGGATCTCTGTATTTACATTTTTGATTGGCTAGATTAACAATAGTCTTCGGGCTAATTGCTTCTTGAACAAGAGGTGTGATGACAATTATTTTGGTTGGCCAATCCTTAGCTAAATGTCCCCGGCCTTGACGCTTGTAGCAAATTACTTCATGTGATTTTATAATGCTAGAGAACTTACCTTGCTCGTGTTTGGTTTGCGATTTACACAATGGAGTTGGGCTGGGATCATGTTTGATCTCTTCAACCAATATGATGTTGTGATTTTGTCCTAGCCTGTTGGTAGATGTGTGCACATGTTTTATCTCTAGCTGGGTTTGTTGATAAACTCCTTTCGAATTACTTCTGGTGTAACTCTTTTTGTGTCTACAACTTTGCGGCTTGAGATCTTCCGGGTCTATTGTTTTTTTATTCCATGTAAAAGGTCTCTTTGGACATACCTCTTGCTTATGAGCCACTTCAAGTATTCCTAAGTGGTGATGGGTAGTTTTTGATATCTCTTTTGTTCTCTTTCTTCTTGCGTCCACCACTCATATGCCCATAAGGAGAATTGGTTAACGGCGTGGGACGACACCTCCTCTTTTGGGATATGGTGGTACAAGAACCACTCATCCATGTCTCTCTCCCACTCATCCATGTCTCTCGACAAGGGTGTGCACTCTCACCATATCTCTTTGTCATTTGTATGAATGTTTTCTCCAAAATGTTTGATAAAGCGGCGGTGGAAAGGAAATTTGGGTATCATCCGTATTGTCAGAATCAAAACTCATTCACTTATATTTTGCTGACGACCTAATGGTCTTCTCAGATGGAAGAAAGCAATCAATAGAAGGTATCGTTCGGATTTTTAATGAATTTGCAGCAGTCTCGGGCTTATTCATAAGCATGGAAAAATCTACGATTTACATGGCAGCAATTACAGAGATAAATCGAGAAAAATTCTTGGACAATTCCCTTTTGAAACGGGAACGCTACCGGTTTTTACCTAGCTAGGGCTTCCTTTGCTCACAAAGAGAATGACATCGAGTGGTTATGCGCCTCTATTGGTATTGATACAATCTCGAATCAGTTGCTGGATTGCGAGATTTTTATCGTTTGCAGGGAGATTACAATTAATAGATTCAGTAATACATAGCTTAACAAACTTCATGATGTCTGCGTTTAGACTTCTGAAAGCGTGTGTCGGAGAGATCGACAAGCTTTGCGCAGCTTTGTTATTGTCCAGACATGACCTTAACCCCAAAAAGGCGAAATTGGCATGGAGTGAAGTATGTAAGCCTAAAGAAGAAGGAGGATTGGGTTTAAGATCTCTAACGGTGATAAACAAGGTGAGCTGTCTCAAACTTATTTGGCGTGTTCTCTCTTCGAAATCCTTATGGGCAGATTGGATTCAAAAATTTCTAATACAAAAAGGATCTCTATGGTCAATGAAAGAAACGATATCGCTATGATTATGGATGTGAAAAAATGTTAAAATATAGGGAACTTGTTGCTAACTTCATGAAGGTTGAAGTACGTAACGGTGTCTCAACCTCATTCTAGTACGATAATTGGACTCACATGGGAGGACTATTGGATCATCACACGGGTTTGAGAGGTTGTATTGACCTGGGCATTGACATCCATTCATCGGTTGAAAAGGTTCTGATCCATCATCGACGGCGGAGACATCGTATAGAGATTTTGAACTAGATTGAAGATGCGATAGAAGCACAACGTCGACATGGTCATACTCTTGATCATGATGTGGTTATGTGGAGATACATTTAAAAAAAAATTAAGTTCAAAAATAATGTGGAAGAAAGTTCGTATAGTGCAGCCGATTTGCGAGTGGTATAAAGGCGTTTGGTTTCAGTTTTCAACGCCTAAATACTCTTTCATCTCTTGGCTCGCTATACCCAATAGATTAGCCACGGAAGATAGATTCGTGAACTGGAATGTGGGAGCTACAAGTATTTGTATCTTATGCCAGGGAATGGAAAGCAGAGATCATCTTTTCTTCGAATGTAAATTCTCGGAAGAGATATGTGCAGCTCTAACAAAAAAACTTCTAGGCGGAAGGTACACATCAAAATGGGAGGAGATCATTGAACTTATAAAGATTTCTGACCAGAACGCGATCATATTATTTTTTCCTAGGATACGTCTTTCAAACCACGATCCACTCGATTTGGAGAAAAAGAAATGAATGAAAGCCTAGTAAGCCTCACACTCTCTCATCACGGGTTATCAGACACATCAACTAGCATGTCCGAAATCGCCTAACATATTTTCGAAGATTGTGGGATAGAAGATATGAAAGAGGAATGCAAGCTTGGTTGGCCACTCGTTGTGGAAGACCCAAAAAACAATTTATTTTCAAGTTTTGATATCTGTTATTAGGAAATTTTTTACAAAATTTTAATTAAAGTTGCACTCGTTGTAAAAACGATTTTTTGGTTTGAATAAATTTTACATTAAACTAAAAAAATAAAAATAAAATAAGGGTATATATTTGAGATAGGGCATCCGTAACAATGTTCTCCTTGCATTTCTTATACTTGATGATGTAAAGGAATGTTTCTACGGACTCTAACCATCTCGCATATCTCCTCTTGAGTGTAGTTTGGCCCCTCAAATGCTTGAAAGTCTCGTGGTCCGTATGAATAACGATTTTCTTGGCCAACAAGTAATGTTGCCAAACTTCAAATGATCGGACCAATGCGTAGAGCTCCTTGTTGGGTAGTTGAGAGTGGCTCCATTTAGTTTCTCACTAAAGTAGGCCATGGGACGTCCTCCTTGTGTTAAAACAGCTCCAATGCCTAACCCGACGCATCACACTCCACCTCGATCTTCTTGTCAAAATTCGGTAAAGCTAAGATCGATGCATGGGTCAAGCTATCCTTAAGTTTCTGAAACGCCTTATATTGCTCTTCTCCCCACTTGAAAGGAACATTTTTCTTGATGACGGCGGTGAGTGGTGCTGCTATAGTGCTGAAATCTCTCAAGAAGAGGCGGTAGAATTTAGTTAGACAGTGTAAGCTCCGTACTTGTCTGATGCTAGTTGGGATCGGCCATTCTTCTATAGCTCGTATCTTCTCTTTGACTACCTGTAATCCCTGCGTACTAATGATAGTGGATAATTGTGTGTATCCAAATTAATTACCCAAACACTACATCATTGTAGTATTTAAGGATCAAACCAAAGAGGTTAAGATTGAAGCACTAAGAATACATGAAACTTCCTAAGCTAGAGTAAATCTTTTTGGTTTTTATGTTTATGGGAAAAGAACTAAGAAAGAAAACAAATGCAAGAAGGAAAATAAAAAATAAAAGTGTTGGATCATGAAATAAACTATCAAATGAATGATTAACAATCAAATAATGATGACAAAGATTGACTTAAACACTATCCTAGAACATGGAATTCATAATTATGACTAATCCATTCTCATGGCACTAATCACTTTGTTAATCACCAAATCAAGATCAAACTCTCGTTTGTGATAAAATGATTAACAAGCTTTAATCTCTAATTCCACTTAGTTCACTAATCACCCTAGACATCAACTCTCATTGGCTAGGAATGAAAAACTCACAAAAGATTTGGTTCAAGCATTTCATCGAACACCTCTCGGGCGTGAAATGCCTTAGTTCTAGGTTTGATCTCTCAATCTAAATCTAGCATTAAGAGCTAACCTTTGTGAAGGATCTAACAAGGATCAACATAATTCATCATCATCTAACCATCAAAACAATCTATGTTATTCCTTAGGTTAAGATCACTAATTATAACTAATCCCCTCTCAAGGCACTAATCACTTTGCTAATCACTAAATCAAGATCATACTCTCATTTGTGATAAAATGATTAGCAAGCATTAAGATCAGCATTCAAATCAACCAATAAACACCTTAAACAACTTCTCATATGTTAAGAATGTTTATCTCTTACTAAGCTTCTAGGGGAATTTCATCGAACACTTGGTGTGCATGATTTTCCCTTTGATCTAAATTGACTCTTTCAAGCCCAATCTAGCACTAGGATCACTTAGAAATAAAGGAAATCAAGGATTAAGAACATAAGCAACACAAATCAACCATCAAACCATCAATAATCAAGCATAATCCAAAAACCCAACGAAAAGGTCTAAGGTCTAAACATGAAGAACAAAAGAGAAAAAGATATAAAAATAAGGAAATTTGCATAAATAAAAGATAGATTTGAAGAAATATTCTCTAGAATGGCATAGATGTGAAGAACAATCCAAATCCCTCAAGAGAGAGAGAGAGAGTTAGGGTCGAGCCCCCACTCTTACAAGAATAAAACTTAGGTTTAGAAATGTCTAAAATTTGCATAAATACACAAAGTGTTCGAACCGGGTCGACCCGAGGCAAATCGGGTCGGATCTTGGACTGTGCAGAGTTGATATGTGTCCACTAAATTGGCAATAACTCCTGAAATATTACTCTGAATGAGCTGAATCTTCTCGAGTTTGAAATCTAACTCAATTTCGCATGACTTTCATCAAGCAATCAGATTAAACCGGGCAAGGGAAGGCTTCCATCCGACATGATCTTGCAGCTGTTTCGGACTGCCTCTGCATTTTCCAACAGTGACATGTCTTCAATAGCTCACCCGTATCTCCTGAACCGCGTATTGGAATGACATGATTCCAGCTGATATGAACATCTAACTCACTCCCCTACAACTTCTATGAAGATCATTGAAGCTGTATCAGGCCGGAAGCTTCTCATACAGTCACATCTTGGAGACGCTTTGGGTGAACTATTCCTTCTCCTTGTCCATGTCCGGACGGTTTCAACTCCATGTCCCCAAATATTCTCCAAAACACCTAAAATAGACTCCCAAATATGAAAGAACTCACTATGACCTAATGCAAATGTCCTAAAATCTAAATGAGACCTAAATGCAAGACAAAACCATGATTATCCATGTAAATGGCACAAAACTCTAAGTAAAATGTATGCTAGAACATGTAAAATATATGAATATCAACTAACAAGCCATGACCGTCCCCCGTGAATCTATCCGGATCTGTGACCCGTTGATCTCACGTCCCTTTTTACCCAATGATCCGCGTTCTTATAGCCGAACCAACTCGCACCCACGATCCTCCTTTGGATTAAGGATGGGTTGTTTCCCGACTCTTACCCGAATCCCTCAATCCGGCTCGACAATGCGCACACATCCATTCCCGGCTTGTGCGCCATTGCCGTAACCAATCTCTTCCTCTCGGCCGAACCGCCAAGTCGTTCTCGATAACCGTAGTCAGGACAATGATCCCATCTGTTCATGTTCGACTATGCCCGATCCTTCCCATTGATCCGACTCATCCTCCTCGCTTCGCACTAACGATCCTTTTCCCCGGATCGTAGTTGACAACGGTTGGCTGTAAGTCAATCCTCATTTCGCATTACGCCGGCTATAACCGTTAGTCGACCCTCCATTCAACTCGATCGGCCAGTTATGTCGATCGGCCAGTTATGTCGATGTAACGACTAAAACTCAACCATCCTGATGGATTCCGACCGTTCTCGGTCTAATCTCCACTTTTCCACCGATCCACTCTCGGCCATTGGTTAACCTTTGGTTGTGTGATCCTTCCCAGAATCCAACCCTTGCCAATGATCTCCCTTTTGATCGCGGTAAGGATTGTTTCCAAATTCTCTCCTGAATCCCTCTTGTCTGGGGGGGTTTATGCCTTAGGCGAGATTTCTCGCTTTTTTGGTAGAGAGCATTCTCCCTTGGGCGTGGATGATTGTTTGTTGATTTCTATTAACACCATCCTTTTATATGATATGGATAGGTGTTACTTACAAAACCACCCATCCCTGGTACCCCAATCTCGGACATTGATTTCTTCAACGGCCTAGATCGCACCCCTTGGATCGATAGGTGGTTATAAGACCTTATCCACCTTTTGGTCGAATTATCCAACCGCCCATGGTCCAAAGCGGCCACATTCCCACCTAGCTCGTTACCTAGCTGTTAGTCTGCCCAGCTGGGTTAGTACTCGACCAGCTTACCGAGCTAGGTTGAGATGTCGGTAAGTTCGTCCATCTAGCTCAGCTAGTAGCTGATAACACCGTATTTTTACCCATTTTACTATCTATTTTAAGACATTTTAATAAGTGTTTCATTTGCTTTTCTATGATTTTAGTACGGTTTTCGCATATTTGGGTTTTCAAGACTCTTTTCAGGTTACTTAGGGAAAAGCATTGCATATTGAAGAAAAACAAGATTTTTGGCTCAGAGTCAAACAGTCGCCAAAGAGGTTCTTCTCATCGTCTGATCCAGCCCAATTTTGGAGATATTCAAGAGGGACCAGCTACCTTTCTATTACAATTGATTTGAGGACGATCTAGCGGTTCAATCAAAAGACACATGAAGATCAAGATGTCCCAGTTCACCCCGGGCAGACGCCCTCCACCCGCGGGCAAGAGGCAGTCCGCCGCGGGCAGGAGCCTTCCACCCCCTGCCAAATGTAGCTTCGCCACTGTCACAGCCAATGGACATGCGTCCCATTTCAAGCATGTTCGATTTCCGACGTATCTAAAACCCTAGAGACTCACAAAAGCAAGGAAGAAGACCTATAAATATGTGTTTTATAGACCAAAAACCTTGTGCCCTCTTTAGATTACTTTGTTAATGTTTTTTTTTTTAACTTTTGCTATTACTTTAGAGATTGGTGAAAAGGTTTTCTCCGGACTTAGTTCTTAAATTCGAGAAGTCCCTCTATCAATCTCCTGTTTTTAATCTATTCATGTCTTTACTTTCAATCATGTTCGGGTAGTTTCATCAGTGGGTTTAAAGGGATTATCGATGGGGATTCATATGCTTGATAAGGATTTCATGGAATAGACATAACCAAATTCTAGAACTCTTCCCTATAGGTTGCTTTTAATGCATGGATCTAGCGTCATGAACTAGAGAAGTGATCCTAGGTGTGGCGAGACCCACGAGAGTGTTGAATCAAGATCGCCGGAACCATTAATTTATAGGAGCGTACCGCACTTTAACATACGAAAGTATACTTATAGAGTGTCGTGAATGTATATGACCAGCATGTGTCATAAGAGGTTATTGCGTGGCCAGAGTCGAAGGCTACTGGTCGAGTATTTAAACTCTAAGTGTATTGTGGTACGAAAGTATTCTTTGCATATTTTTATATCCCAGTTCGTGGAGTTTACTAGAATCGATGTTACTAGGGTTTTATTCACCATGATTGAATCAAGCATCCTGAAGAGATATCCATGACGACCCAACACCGTTTTATCATAAGTTTACAACTGATTTTTCTCTTAGTTTTTCATTGCCATCGATTTTCATCATTAAGTTTGTAGCAAATTTACTTTTTACGTACCTTACATTTTATGTCTCAAAAACCCTATAAAAACCCTTCTAGTCTTAGACTTCCTTGCTAATCTTTTGTCTAAGGTCTTGCAGAACAACATTCCCTCCCTGTGGATCGATACCTAAAGTCCTATAACACACATTTGTGCACTTGCAGACATTAGGGTTATAAATTTAAAACCTCACGCTAGGAGTAACCCTGCGAACGCATCAAGCTTTTGGCGCCGTTGCCGGGGAGGCAATCGCTACTTGTTCTGCCACACCTTAGAGGTTGTAAATCGACTCTAAGACAACTTTTTCATTTTAACTTTTGGTTTTGTTTTTCTTTGTTTCAGGATTTTGAAACATGAACTCGCCTCTGGAGCGAGATTGCTACTACGAGCAGGGTTTCTGTGACCCATCTAAAGCTCATTACTCTCACGATTCACACTGCTACCATGACTCGTTCTACATGGATCGTAAACCGGCCCTGACCAGCTATTCTAGAGGATGCCACGATGCTCCTTTTTACCAAAACAAACCTTATGTGTCTCCTTTTGCTAACTCTCGACCACGCCCTTCGTCTTCCTCACCAAATCTTGCACCAGCATGAAGACAACACTGAGATAAGCCTTCTTTTGGAAAAACTCGAAGCAATGATTAACCAGACCATCCATGCCCAAGCTAAGTCCTATGTTGCCTTGAATGAGAAGATATATGCTATTTCTACCGAGTTCCATAAGATGTTTGATGATCTTACTATCGACGTGAAATCACTTGAGGAGCAGGCCCAACAAGACGCTGCAACACTCAATGAAAGGATGAAATTCGTTGAACAAGAACAGGGAAAGCAAAAATTCGATGTTGGAAAAGCTAATGATTGATATTCCCATATTTTACATCTCTTAGCATGCATTCTTGTCATTGTTTTGTGTTTCATGCATGTGTCTTGCATAGTTTTTAAGGCATTATGTCTAAATTAGGGTAATAGGTGTATGCATTAGGTCCTAGTCAGTTTTGCATGCATTTGGAGTGTTTTTAAGTTATTTGGAGACAATTGATGATATTTGGAGAAATGGGCCAAAGTAGAATGCAAAGTCCATC
This sequence comes from Eutrema japonicum, assembly GCA_030161315.1. Lineage (NCBI taxonomy): Eukaryota > Viridiplantae > Streptophyta > Magnoliopsida > Brassicales > Brassicaceae > Eutrema > Eutrema japonicum. The sequence goes on along the minus strand of BSQW01000004.1, from coordinate 38,111,278 downwards.
CGAGACGCCGGAAAGATGTAGCTGGATGGAGATCTTCCGCTCCGAATCGGCTGGGCTGACCTTCATAAAAATTGTAGAGGGGTGAGTTATCTGTCTAGCGAAAGTTGAATCAAGCCATTCGAACCAGTGGTTCGAGATTTACCATGGTTTGACTGGAGACATATCCGCCTGGTCGAGAAACTAGTGCCTTGTACCGGCCAACCACACTGCGGGCCTTCCATCCGGTCTGATACATCCGGTGCTAGCACAGGAGAAATTACCAGCCCATTCACAAATCCTCGACCGGCCAGAAGCCACACGGTCCAACACAGCAGCATTCACACCGCCCACTATCTGGCCGGTCTATTCTGGCTGGTCCGAAAATCATGCCAAATGAAGACCTTACCGTGACCAGTTTAATCTTATCTCTTGATGAAAGTCATGAAAAATTGATTTAGCTTTCCAACGCGATTATATTCATGTCATTCAAATAAGCGGTTCAGGAGATAAGGGTGATTTATTGAAGACATATCACTGTCGAAAAATGTAGAGGGAGTCCGAAGCAGCTGAAAGATAATGGTGGCTGGAAGCCTTCCCATGCCTAGTTTAATCTGAGCTCTTGTTGAAAGTAATGCAAAATTGAGTTAACTTTCTAACGCGAGAAGATTCAGCTCATTCCGAGTAATATTCCAGGAGGTATCGCCGGTTTGGTGGACACATATCAACTCTACCCAGTCCAAGATCCGACCCGATTTGCCTCGGGTCGAGCCGGTTCGAACACTTTGTGTATTTATGCAAATTTTAGACATTTCTAAACCTAAGCTTTCTTCTTTCTAGAGTTGGGTTTTATCCCAAACTCTTCTTATGATTTTGGAGGGATTTTGATTGTTCTTCATACAAATGCCACTCTAGAGAAGATGTCTTCACCCTTATCTTTATATTAATGCATCTTCTTTATCTTTATTTCTTCTTCTTTTATGTTCTTCATGTTTAGACTTTAGACTTTTTGTTGGATTTTGGATTTTGTTTTATTTGGATGGTTTGATGATTGATTGTTGATGCTTAGGACTAGATAAAGATTTGTTCTCATGTTAGGAAGGATCTTAATGCTAGGATTGAATTGAAAACTCATTTCTAGAACTTAGACATTTCATGCACATAAGGTGTTCGATGAAATGTCTAGAAAACTTCTAAGCATGCTTTTCATTCTAAATGATTGGTGGATGCTGACTTTTGGATGAGTTGTTGACTAAAATAGAATTGTGATAAATTAGGGACTATCTAAGTGATCGGTGGATGCTAACTTTAGATGATTCGTACAATGATTAGTGTCATGAAAGTGAACTAATCTACTATAAAGTGTTCCATGTCATAATAATAAATGTGCATTGAATATTTAATCATCGTTAGTCAATTCTCATGATGGTTAGATGATGATATTTTAGGTTGCATCTTATAAGATCCTTCACTTAGGTTGATCTTAAAGCTAGTTTTGGATTGAGAGATCAAAGCTAGAGCTTAAGCATTTCACGCCCGATATGTGTTCGATTAAATGCTTGAACCAAACCTTTTGTGATCTTTTCATGCCTAGCCAATGAGAGTTGATGTCTAGGGTGATTAGTGAACTAAGTGGGATTGGAGATTAAAGCTTGTAAATCATCTTATCACAAACGAGAGTTTGATCTTGATTTGGTGATTAACAAAGTGATTAGTGCCACGAGAGTGGATTAGTCGTAATTGTGAATTTCATGTTCTTGGATAGTGTTTAATTCAATCGTTATCATTATTGTTTGTTCATTAATCATCTTCTTAATAGTTAATTCATTTTCCAACACTTTTATCTTTTGTTTTTTTCTTGCATTTGTTTCTTTTCCCATAAACATAAAAACCCAAAAGATTTGCTCTAGATTAGGAAGATTCATGTATTCTTGGTGCATTGATCTTAACCTATTTGGTTCGATCCTCAAATACTACAGTGATATGAGTAAGTTTGAGTAATTGATATGAACTTAACACAAAATCTATCTATCAATTTTGCGTCGTTGCCGATCATTAGGATTTTGATTCTTCTTAAGACTAGAGCTTTTTATTTTCTTTTGTTGCTAATCTTTTCAATTTTCTTTTGATTTTGATGAAGGGAGTGACAATGAGGAAGCAACCATCAAGCTAGTGACGTTAAACGCGCCCTTAGGGACCTCCCCAAGCCTATCCCTTGTCAAGCTAGTGACACAAAACAAGCATCAATAAGGGTCTTTTGGGCCCAAGGTCGTGGTTTGTGATGAAAGGAGGGCTTGAGGAACAACATGTCATACTCCTCTCTTCACCATCTCTATTCCACTAATCTCACCGAGACGTTGTGATTTAAGTTTGGGGTAGGGATCGGTATATAACCTTGTGTTTTGTGTCTTATTTTTCAGTTTTGCATCTTGAGTCTCATGCATTTTCAATAATTTTGAAATTTTTTTTTGAAATTTTGTGCATTTCATATAGAATTGAGTCTAGATGCATAGCATATAGGGTTGCACTCACTTGCATTGGGAGAATGATTCATGTAGAATATAAACTTAAGAGCTTGATTTAATGCCCTCGTTAGGAGTTATTTGATGCATTTGAGCAATCACAAAGTTAAGGATGATCCATGCTTTGATCTCGCGTTTTGAATGTTTATGTCTTGGTTGAAGCATGTTTTGATTTGATTCCAACTCTATCGATTTTTTGAACTCTAATCCTGACTCATAATTATCATGCTTATACATTGAAAAGTTGAACTCATAGATACCATATACATATTTGAGCTATCTTCTCCCTTTCACCACTATCTTGTTAGCTCAAATAGCCATTTCGCACCTTTGGAATGGTTCACCTCACCCTTAACCTTAACCTTCTTTCAAGCCTACATTACTAGTGTGTGTCGTGAGGCCTAATTTCGAATGAACTTAGCAAAAAGTGTAGAGTTTGGAACGACAAGGAGAAGCTTCCATGTAGAACTAGCTCACATATCATTGAGCTAGACATAGGCTAGGGTACATAGGTTTGAGTTTTGGGTGATTGATTGAAAGGAAAGAGAGTGTGGAGAAATGGAAAGAAATAGGTAGAAGGAGATGGGGATAAGCAATTGATTGAGATGGTTGGCAAAATAAAAGTTGGGTTAGCTCTAAGTGATAAGAAAATAGTCTCTAGTTTTGAAAAGAAAGAAAAGAAGCAAAACAACATGGCTCAATCTAGAAAAGAAATGAAAAGAGAATAGAGAAAGGCAAAAGAAGAGCAAAGGAAAGAAACTTGTGAAAGCCAAACCATTTGCTCATAGGGCGAAGATGAGAATCCCCTAAGTGTTCAAAAGGAAAAGAAGTGATGAAACATTGTGGTTTAAGAAGGCAAACGGCATTGTGAAAAAGGGGTAGCTTAGGAAAGGTCACTTTGAGTTTAGAAATAGGAGTGAAGTTCATATTGGGGCATTGGGTAGATGGAAGTCATCCTTGTATGCATCGGTTTTTCCTTACTCTCAGCATTTTGCCAAAATTCTTTCTTTCATGAGAGATCCCTTGCACCGGAATACCCACATTGTTTGAGATCACTCTTATCTCAAGACCTCTCCCTTAGCTAAATGAGTTCACTTGATGTGTATGAGCATGATTCACCATTTGCACTTAATGAATGTCAAAGAGTTGGATGATAGGAATGCTTGTGGATGCTAAGTCATAGACCTATTTCGTTTTGAAAAGAGTATGGCTAAATCTTTTAAAATAGAGGTTGTTTGTGCATCATATAACTCCTCTCAAGGGCATTGATTCAAATTCTTTTGTTAATATTCTCGGATTTGATCTCCTACTTTCAAACCTCTCTCTCTACTTGTTTGTTTGTTTGAGGACAAGCAAATGAATAAGTTTGGGGGAGTTGATATTCCCATATTTTACATCTCTTAGCATGCATTCTTGTCATTGTTTTGGGTCAATTGCATGTGTCTTGCATAGTTTTAAGGCATTTAGGTCTAAATTAGAGCAATAGGTGTATGCATTAGGTCCTAGTACGTTTTGCATGCATTTGGAGTGTTTTTAGGTGATTTGGAGACAATTGATAATATTTGGAGAAATGGGCCAAAGTAGAATGCAAATTCCATCCGAGGCGCCGGAAAGATGTGGCTGGCCGGAGATCTTCCAATCCGAATCTTCTTGGATGACCTTCATAAAAGTTTTAGAGGGGTGAGTTAGCTGCCCAGCGGAAGTTGAATCAAACCATTCAGATTAGTGGTTCGAGTGTTACCATGGTTTGACTGGAGACGTATCTGCCTGGTCGAGAAACTAGTGCCTTGTACTGGCCAACCACACCGCGGACCTTCCATCCGGTCTGATCCATCCGGTGCTAGTACAGGAGAAATGACCGGCCCATTCACAAATCCTCGACCGGCCAGAAGCCACACGGTCCAACACAACAACATTCACACCTCCCATTATCCGGCCGGTCCGAAAATCAGGCCAAATGAAGACCTTACCTTGCCCAGTTTAATCTGATCTCTTGATGAAAGTCATGCAAAATTGAGTTCGATTTCCAACGCGAGTAGATTCATGTCATTCCAATAATTGGTTCAGGAGATAAGGGTGATTGATCGAAGACATATCACTGTCAGAAAATACAAAGGTAGTACGGAGCAGCTGAAAGATCATGTTGGATGGAAGCATTCCCTTACCCAATTTAATCTGAGCTCTTGCTGAAAGTCATGAGAAATTGAGTTAGCTTTCTAACGCGAGAAGATTCAGCTCATTCCAAATAATATTCCAGGAGTTAACGCCGATTTAATGGACACATATCAACTCTACCCAGTCCAAGATCCGACCCAATTTGCCTTGGGTCGACCCGGTTCGAACAATTTGTTTATTTATGAAAATATTAGACATTTCTAAACCTAAGCTTTCTTCTTTCTAGAGTTGGGTTTTATCTCAAACTCTTTTATGATTTTGGAGGTATTTTGATTGTTATTCATACAAATGCCACTATAGAGAAGATTTCTTTACCCTTATCTTTATATTAATGCATATTCTTTATCTTTATTTCTTCTTCTTTTATGTTGTTCATGTTTAGACTTTAGAGTTTTTGTTGGATTTTGGATTTTGGTTGATTTGGATTGTTTGATGATTGATTGTTGATGCTTAGGACTAGATAAACATTTGTTCTCATGTTAGGAAGGATCTTAATGCTAGGATTGAATTGAAAACTCATTTCTAGAACTTATCCATTTCATGCACACAAGGTGTTCGATGAGATGTCTAGAAAACTTCTAAGCATGCTTTTCATTCTAAGTGATCGGTAGATGCTGACTTTACGATGAGTTGTTGACTAAAATGGAATTGTGAAAAATTATGGACTATCTAAGTGATCGGTAAATGCTGACTTTAGATGATTCGTACAATGATTAGTGTCATGAAAGTGAACTAATCTACTAGAAAGTGTTCCATGTCATAAGAATAAATGTGCATTGAATATTTAATCATCGTTAGTCAATTGTCTTGATGGTTAGATGATGAAGATTTAGGTTGCATCTTGTTAGATCATTCACTTAGGTTGATCTTAAAGGTAGTTTTGGATTGAGAGATCAAAGCTAGAGCTTAAGCATTTCACGCCCGATAGGTATTCGATGAAATTCTTGAACCAAACCTTTTGTGAGCTTTTCATGCCTAGCCAATGAGAGTTGATGTCTAGGGTGATTAGTGAACTAAGTGGGATTGGAGATTAAAGCTTGTTAATCATCTTATCACAAACGAGTGTTTGATCTCGATTTTGTGATTAACAAAGTGATTTGTTTCTTTTCCCGTAAACATAAAAACCCAAAAGATTTGCTCTAGATTAGGAAGATTCATGTATTCTTGGTGCATTGATCTTAACCTCTTTGGTTCGATCCTCATATACTACAATGATATGAGTAGGTTTGAGTAATTGATATGAACTTAACACAAAATCTATCTATCAATGATGGTGTGCGTACCTTGAAATACAAGCTTGAAGACTTGGACAACTCCATCAATGAAGACAGAAACACTGCCTATGACAACACCCTCGAGCTATGTGAAAGAGTAGGAGAAGTAAAAGACAAGTCAAGAGAGATCGATATTACCTTAAATCGACTCATTTATGCCATTGATAAAGTGGAAGAGAAAGTGCAGAAACTTTCTAAAATCATGAGGAGTATGATGGAACACTTGAAGTTCTTGCCCTTGGCAAATAAGAGAAGCCAAATGATCCTCAAGAACCTGAAAATACCACTGGAGATGAAGAAGACGGCGAACCGAACAAATCCCCCGAAACACTTCCACAGCGCTCGCGAACTCTTTGCCCGCTGCCAATCTCTCTTCTGCTGCGGTCGTGTGCCCTCCGTCCGCGGCCAACTGCCCCTCCACCGCGGTCGCAACACCTCGACCCGCGGTGAGCTTCTGCTCGTCTTCACTTGGACCTCTTGTGTCCTGAACACGTCTCTTCGATCATGCAGTATTCTCCATTGTTACTCAAGCATCAGTTGAGCCTTCAACCAACTTGGAACCAGACTTCGTTGCACCTAGCAACATGGTTCGATCAAGTCAATCTTCCAATGAAATCGAAGAAAAATATTTCGAAGAAGAAAATCCAAGGTTGTTTTTCTGAGAATCTGATTTCACTTTAGAGTACGGCCCGGCCCTTGAACCTACGCCTCCAGCAAGTCCAATACAGAAGAGCCAAAGACACAAAATATCACCCGTGAGAGATTGATCGAATTTAACAACTTTGTTAGATCAATCCCGATGCACATCTCTTTCGAAGAAGTTTGTGAAAGAGGACCGCTACATGCTTTCTTCTCCTACATCATGGAGAGCAAGCAAGATATTCGGACCTACTTCAGAAGAGCAAGGCATTCATCATCGCCTTATGTTTCTTCCTATATCGTTCGAATATACCATCCCGAGAAGTACCGATGGTATCCGAACAAGATAAGTCGAGAGATGCTAGAAGAATTCAACAATGTGGTTCGCAGTCTACCTCGAGGTACCACTTTTGCTTTGTATGGATAACATGATTCTTCATTTGTTTTGTGAAAGAAAGGAGTCCATCACGGAGATAGAAGATCTCTTCGACAATGCCATGAAAGGAGAACCGATTCGGACTCTCCATAAGATCAAAGAAAAATGTCAGTTTCTTATCTCTTGCTGCATATGTGGAGTTGAGGTTCAAGACGTTCTTTGTGACTCCGGCACTTGCCTAAGTATCATGTCAAAATTGACCGCAAAACGCCTCGGTATCAAGCACGTTCACCTAACTAAGGCGAAACTAAGCATGGCCGATGAAACTTGTGCCACACCAAAAGGAATTGCCCGAGACATGCATGTGAGGATTGCAGATTGCATAGCTCCTATCGATTTCTACATTATCCAAACAACGAAAGGCGATGCAACACCGATAATCCTAAGATGGCCTTTCTTGTCAACCGTCGGAACCATCATGGACTGGCCAAATCGACGTGTTTCCTTTGCTAACATCGACAAGGATGTGTTCTACACTGCTATACCGCTAAAGAAAGGAGGAGAAAAATGCTTCAACCCGATGGATCACGATCCCAACCCCGATTTACAAACAAGTGAATAAATTCCTACAGAAGAAGCCGAAAGGAGATTGAAGAAGACTTGTCGTAAGACATTGTCTTTAAGAGACTGAGCTCATCTTGCTGACAACGTCGAGCTAAACGACTTTAAGCAAAAGCGCTCAATGGGAGGCAACCCATTTTAGGTATGTTTTCTTTTCAGATTGTCTTTCTTTTTCTATTGATTTTTGATTTTCTTAGTTTCAGCTTTCAAAAAAAAATCAAAAAACCAAAAAAATCAAAAAAGTGAAAAGACAAAAAGATGGAGACACGGTTCGGAGCTGCTCGGTCTAGCACGAACCGGGAGGAAGGACTTGACCGTAAAAGAGGCCCGGCCACGGGTGCAACACCCTGAGCCGCGACCAGCTCTACACCCGCCGCGGTCGCGACCTACAGACCTGCGGCGAGGAACCATTTGGCCGCGGTCGCGCACCCCCGCTTTACTTCGACCCAAAATCGATCCCAATCCGTTCCAAACCATTCCCATTCCCATTTCCAATCATAAAATCACCATCTACCATCCCCCATCCATCACCAAATCCACTCCACATCACCACTCAAACCACATCCAAACCCGACCAATTCCAGGTAAGTTTTATTTTTCCCAAAACTTTTCAATTATTACATACTCTATTTATATCCTTGCTCGATTTATTTCACAATGGGGACAATGTTATTTAAGTATGGGGGAGATTCCATCCCTTAGTAACCACTTTTTATTTCATGAGTCTTTGCATTTTGCATTTTTCACCGTTTTCTTTAAATTTTTAAATTTTTTTAAAAGTAGGAATACATTTTGAGGGAATGATGAAAGAAATCCATGATGATAACCTACCAGTGTGCTTCTACGCTATTTCCTAGTAACATGCTCTTTCGTAATTTGGTTCTAGACTAGGCGGTAGCTAGAGTTTTTGTTAATGCGAAATCTCTAGAAAAATTTAGACCATAGAGATTCCTTAGGATGGAATATACTAGCTCTATTATACTTTGACTTTAACCTGACTTAATTTTCTCATCAAATGTTTAGGCACAGATAACGAATCATACATTCTGGACGTTTTTCCCATTTTATCACTCTTCGTCGTAGATGAATGTCCAGCTCATCTCTAGCTGGTACCCCATCCGAACCTTAACCATTTTAAGCATCATGGCCACCTCTCTTTGTTTCTCATGTGCATATATGTGGAAAACGCCGGAGAGGGAGGAACAACACAGATTATGTCACTGAAGACGGAGACTATACGTGATTGGAGGAGGAGAATCAACAAAGATGAAAGCTTGGTTATGCTTTGGAAAACTCAAAAACTTGGTAAATTTTTGTGTCCCCTAAGATTCTATCTTAAGAAAGGCTATGTTGCGATTGATGTAGTTCGATGGTTATGGTGTAGAAAGACGGTTTCCGAGATTTCAAGTTCCCTGTGATTTCTGTTTGATATTTCCAAGCTTTGGTTATGTGTTGCTTGAGGACAAACAAAGTTTAAGTTTGGGGGGAGTTGTTAACACCGTATTTTTACCCATTTTACTATCTATTTTATGACACTTTAATAAGTGTTTCATTCGCTTTTCTATGTTTTTAGTATGGTTTTCGCATATTTGTGTTTTCAAGACTCTTTTCAGGTGACATAGGGAAAAACATTGCAAATTGGAGAAATACCAGATTTTCGGCTCAGAGTCAAACCGTCAGAAGTTCAACTGCAAACGAGGTTCTTATCACCATCTGATCCAGCCCAATTTTGGAGATATTCAAGATAGACCAGCTACCTTTCTATTCCAACTGATTTAAGAACGATCCAACGGTTCAATCAAAATATACATGAAGATTAACACGTCCATGTTCACCCTGGGCAGAAGCCCTCCACCGATGGCATGGAGGCAGTCCGCCGCGGGTAGGAGCCTTCCACCCCCGGCCAAATGGAGCTTCATCGCGGTCAGAGCCAGTGGACACGCGGCCAACCTGTTTTCGTTTCGGAATCCCAATTTCAAGATTGTTCGATTCCCGACATATCTAAAACCCTAGAGACCCACAGAAGCAAGGAAGAAGACCTATAAATATGTGTTTTAGAAACCAAAAACTGTGTGCCCTCTTTAGATTACTTTGTTTAGGTTTTCGCTTTACTTTTCTTAAGCTTTTGTTCTTACTTTAGAGATTGGTGAAGAGGTTTTCTCCGGACTTAGTTCTTAAATTCGAGAAGCCCCTCTATCAATCTCATGTTTTTAATCTAATCATTTCTTTACTTTCAATCATGTTCGAGTAGTTTCATCGTTGGATTTAAAGGGATTATCGATGAGGATTCATATGCTTGGTAGGGATTTCATGAAGTAGACATAGCGTCATGAACTAGAGAACTGATCCTAGGTGTGTCGAGACCCACGAGAGTGTTGAATCAAGATCACTGGAACCATTAATTTATAGGAGCAAGCTGCGCTTTATGATACGGAAGTATACTTAAAGAGTGCCATGAATGTATATGACCAGCATGTGTCATCACAGGTTATTGCGCGGCCATATTCGAAAGGTACTGGTCGAGTATTTAAACTCGTGTATTGTGGTACGAAATTATTCCTTGCATATTTTTATGTCCCAGTTCGTAGAGTTTACTAGAATCGATGTTACTATGGTTTTGTCACCATTATTGAATCAAGCATCCCTCGGAGATATTCCTGTCGACCCAACGCCGTTTTATTATAAGTTTACAACCGATTTTTCTCTTAGTTTTTCATTTCCATTGATTTTCATCATTAGGTTTTTAGCAAATTTATATTTTACATACCTTACATTTTTTTTCTCAAAAACCCTATAAAATCCCTTCTAGTCTTGCAGAACAGCATTCCCTCCCCGTGGATAGATACATAAAGTCCTACAACGCACATATGTGCACTTGTAGACATTAGGGTTATAAATTTAGAACCTGACGCTAGGAGTAACCCTGCGAACGCATCAGTAGCTCATCTACTTCAACTCGTCCAGCTGGTTTAGCTCGACCACTTTCTCCCCTTTCTCCCGATTAAGTCATTTGGTCTGATTCTCGGCCTTGACTAAGTTTCCCGATCCTTCCTTTTATCATGCCTTATTCACGATCATTTTCTTGATCTGACCCAAGGGATTTCTTATCCCCGAAGCAAATCGGCCCGATGTGACGTTCGCGGAATGCAGGCGTTACAAGTATCCCCCACTTAAATGGAATTCGTCCTCGAATTCGGTGGTGGGTAGAATCTGGTTTCCCTTGACCTTGGTCCATCAAGACTTAATCTCATCCCTAGATTTTAGTCGTTCTTTGGACTTGGTCTAACTTTCCCCGATCTTAGTCATGCCCGACTAGATCTATATCCGATCTTGGTCCTTCCCGGACCATATCATATTTTTCCCGATCTTAGTCCTTTTCGACTATATCTTTACCCGATCTTGGTTGATTGATTATATCCCCCCAATCTTAGTCTCATTCCCGCTAAGTTGGATACCCAATCATAGTCTAAATCCGAATAAATTGCTATATCATAGTCTAATTCCAACTAGATCGCCTTTTATGATCTTGGTCAATCCAGACTCGATCATAACCCCCAATCTTAGCTTCAAGCTAAGTTGGTTTCCCAATCATAGTCTAATTCCGACTAGATTGACTGATCCTAGTCTAATTCCGACTAGATCGGCTTTTATGATCTTGGTCAATCCAGACTCAATCATATCCCCCAATCTTAGCTTTCAACTAAGTTGGTTCCCCAATCATAATCTAATTCTGACTAGATTGCCCGATCATAGTCTAATTTCGACTAGATCTTTATCTGAATTTCGTCCTTCCCGCACTTGATCATTATTCATTGATCTTAGCCAATCCCGGCTAGATCTTAATCTGACCTTGGTCCATTTTTGACTCTATCATATTCCCCTAATCTTAGTCTCATTCCAGCTAAGTTAATTACCAATCATAGTCTAATTCTGACTAGATTGCCCGATTATAGTTTAGTACCGACTAGATCGCCTTTTCCATGATCTTGGTCAACCCTGACTCGATCATATCCTTATTTTGCTTTGATCCTCCGAATTTTGGGAGCAATCTCTTGGTTCACGGACACACTTTGGCAAACACTTTCCCATTCCCTAACATGTTTGCCGATCTCACTTCAATTCCCAACTTGTTTGGATACTTAGCATAATTTGATCCTTTTCCTTGGTCCATCTTCGAATCCTTGTTTTATTGAACCGGTCATTGTACTTGTCACGCGTACCAATCTTTGATTCCGGTAATAATTTCTTGGCCCATATATTTTCCTTAGCGAACAATTTTCCCGGTTCCTAAGCGCTTATCTTTCACACCTCAATCTTCCGTTTAACCTGGACTTGCTACCGTGATCCATTTACCTAGAACTTGGTTCATTCCTGGTTATTACCGTTTCCAAGTTCTGATCGAAATCTTTCCAACTCGACCAAAACTTACCGGCCCCACCCCCGGTTTAGCCAACCAATCCGTATTATGTATCTTGGGATTGGAACGTTACATGTTCTCCCCCACTTAAATGGATTTTGTCCTCGAATTCGGTGGTGGGTAGAATCTTGTTTTGATTCTCATAACACATCCCATTTCCCACTCTGAATAGACTAGATCGCTTAACCCTTTACGTTTTCTGGTTATTACCGTTGGGTAGTCAATATTTGCTCAGCTGATAAGCCTTGGTAAACCTTCGCGGTTTCCATGTACATATCCCATCTTGTATAAACTCCCAATTGGCTCACCATTGATCACATTTTTTGTTTACCGACTTAGCCTTTCGAGTGCTTTTAGCTTGGAGTTAACCTTGTCCCTTGCTATTCGATATCCTAGATTGCAGTTACCACTTGAACCCGATCCTACTCCTGACTTTAACCCTTCATTCATAGTGACTAATACCTCCGAGAAGGAAAACAATTTGATTAGTGCAAAAGATGCACCGCTTGAGGTTTGCATAAAGACTCTATTGTTGAAGAGTCTCTGGAACTAGCTCAAGGTGCATGAGGTGGTTGGTTGAACACTTACTATAAATTAGAAAGTCATCGAAATATAGCACCACAAACTTTTTTATAAAGGCTCTTAGAACATGGTTCATAAGCCTCATGAAGGTGCTCGGTGCGTTGATGAGATCGAATGGCATGCCCAAACATTCGTAGAGCCCTTGTTTAGTTTTAACGGCATTCATCCATTCTTCACCTTCCTTCATTATGACCTGGTGATATCCACTCTTAAGATCTATTTTGGAGAAGATAGTGGATCCACTAAGCTCGTCTAACAAATCTTCTAGCCGGTGGATGGGATGCCGGTATTTGATAATGATATTGTTGATGGTTTGGCAATCCACGCACATACGCCATGTCCCATCCTTCTTAGGGACCAACAACATTGGCGCGACACATGGTCTTAGGCTCTCGCAGATATAACCTTTGGCTATATAGTCTTGAACGTGTGCCTCAAGTTCCTTAGCTTCTCCCACATTCATCCTATAAGCCGGTTGGTTTGGCAAGGCTGATCTATGTACTAGGTCGATTTGGTGTTCAATGCCTCAAAGAGGTGGCTGTCATGGTGAGATCTCCTCCGGGAAGACATCCTTACACTTCTCTAGCAAGCTTGAGACCTCCATGGGTAATTCTTTATCATATAGACTTGAGAACAAGCTTTCTTTGAAGACCATAAGTAACACAATGTGTTTAGAAGTTAATGCCTTACTAATCGTGCTTGGGGTAATATAGAGACTAGATTTAGTAACCTCGGCCTCCTTAGTCATTTTGGTTTGAAGCTATGAATTTGGGATGAACTAAGTGGTGCGAGAGTGTACTTATGCTTGTCATGCACGAAGGAGTATTTGATTGTTCCTACCACTGTGAAGTGTCTCCTTATCAAATTGCCACAAACTCCCTAGTAAGAGGTGACCAGCTTGCATTGGGACAACATCGCACGTCACTTGGTCATGGTACTTGCCAATACTAAAAGATACATTAATTTGCTCTGCAATCTTCAACTCGGCTTGGTCATTAAGCCAACTTAACTTGTAAGGCCCCATATGCTTTCTTTTCTCCAAACCTAGCTTATCAACCATGTATTAGCCAACGATGCAACGAATGTGAAAGATATTCTCTCGGTTGATTGCCTCCACGGGCTCAATCATGACACTAATTAAGGACCCCTCTCGTCACCAAGAACTCACTGGTGTCTGGATATTCTATCTCATCGTCAGGTTCAGTCGGTTCAATGTCTTGCTCCTCTTGTGACTCATATTTTCCTTCGGCCTTGAGGATAATCACCCTATGGATTGGGCAGTCCCTTGCGTAGTGTCCTCTACACTGACACTTTAAACAAGTAATGTCACATGTCCTTAAAGGGTTACTAGTAGACTTACCTTGGTCTGGTCGTGTGACTTTGGGTGGTCCACATGTCGGTTTTTGCGTTTTAGGCCAGCTTGCTGAAGTTTTTTCTTGAAATGATGCTCGGCTTATGTTGGGCCCAAATTCCATACTCAAAGTCCAGCCTGATTAAGAAGGCCTAGAATCAAGCCTAACTCACTGTAAAACCTCGTAGAGCAAGCCCGCGAGCTGAGAAGGAGCCGAGTACGCAGAAAAGGGGGAGATCGTTGGGAGAAGGAGCTTGCAGCTAGTAAGTCAAACACATTAATCCAAAACCCCAGGATCAAGCTCGATAATAAATTCTTAGATTATAAAATTAAGTCTGAATTAAATTGCGTATATTTAGGACTAAGCGGTCACATTCTTGAAGAGCGTGTATAAGTTTAGAATATCGACCATAATGTAAGATCACATAATTCTTTGATAAAAAACCATAATAATAATACACACATTTTTCTCTCTGAAATTTCTTTGTTATTTTCTTAAGATCATACAACCTTCAAGTTTTCTCCAATTTTTTCTAAGTTCTAAAGATATTCAACCAAAGTCAAGTCAAGAATTGTGGTATTGAGATCCAGCTCTCACAATTTGGCGCCGTCTATGGGGAAGAGCAAAACAACTTCCTCTTTGTAACCTACGAAACTAACCATTCAAAAGAAGATAATGGCAGACACAACAAGTGCGAGAGTCACTACATCATCCAGAGTCATAAACACCTCCATTCCTCTAATCCAGTCTGATGACATCGCTCCGACAGACCTGGATGGAACAACAAACGTTCCCATTACCACCTCGGGAGCAAGTGTCTCGACTGGGATCGATGATATTGCTGATCCCTCGGGACCTGCAGCCTTAAACCAGCCAGTTTCGGATCAAATAGCTAAGATCCGGAACCTGATATCGTTCCTCATATAGCAGAATCACTCAATGGCAGCACGCCAGGATGACCTCGAAAGAACAGCTCGGGCAGGCGCCATCGGGTATCTAGCCCTCCCACCTGGGACACAATCCCTTTTTGCCCCTGGGCAGGGAGGATTACCATTCCCACCTCCACCGGTGACAAGGCTAAACTTTTCCGATATCAATGCTTCGACCAGCAGGATGGTTGGCTCAGCCACCGCCTCACGGTTCAACTCGATAATATCGGACCCCATATTCACTCCTTCCACGATCCAGATCGCGGAAGGAGGAATTACGCCAATTGCGGCCTTACCGGGAGTAGACCCGACCTCAAATCTACTAATCGATCAGGATCGCTCGGGGAATGTAAATGAGGTCGAACCTCGGGATAATCCCGGTGGCAGCAATCATTTCCAGCATGCCGGAGAACCCTTGCTCCGCTTCCCGAGCAATAATGAAAATAACTTGGGATCCGGCGGCTCACATGGGTTTGAATAGATCAAGAAATATTGCGAAGAAACGAACGCCGAACTACAGCTGATGCGATCGCAGATCCACGCTGCTCTAAGCTCAGCACCTGAGATAGACAGACTGATTGATGAAGTCAACAACACCCCATTCACCTCACGAATCGCAAGCCCTCAGCTCGGCGATATAGGGAATATCCGATTTCCTCGGTTTAACGGAGAAACCGACCCCAAGGCATTTATGAGAAGTTTCAAATTTTTCTTTTCGAGGGTGCGACTACTCGGGGGCGACCTCGAGTCAGCACGATGTCGTTTCTTCGCCGAAAATCTAACTGATTCGGCCTTAGAATGGTTCACATCCTTGAAACCAAACTCGATTGACAACTTCACCCAACTTCAAGCGTCATTCTTGAAGCAGTATTCGATATTTATCCAAATCGAGACCTCGGAGGCCGATATGTGGATACTCACTCAAAAACGAGGCAACTCATTGCGAAAGTATATTGACATCTTTAAAGCCGTCAAAGCAAAAATCGCTGATCTACATAACCCAACGGCCCTGAAAATCCTCCAAAACGGACTGCTAAAAACCTCAAAATTCTTTGAGGACCTCACAGTTCGTGAGCTCGTATCACTAGATGATGCATTACACCGCGCTTCGCACTGGATTATTCTCGAAGAAGTGAGTGCAGCTCAAGCAAAGTAGCATGCGCCCGCAACCTCGACTAAGCAAGCTCAGATAACCAACTCCCAAGGACCTAAAAATTCCGGGAAAAAAGAGTCCCAAGATCAGAGACAAAGTCAGGGGATACACTCATACTTAGTGGGAAGCCCACCTCGTAATAGATTCAAGCTTTACGATCCCGGCAAGTGGTGTGATTTTCATAAAATCAAGGGCCACTCAACCGAGGAGTGCCATGAGGTGAAGAAGCAGCTCGCCACCAAATTTACAGCAGAAGAGCTGGGTAAAATTTAGCTGGAGAAACCTCCTCCGAGGAAAAACTATTATTCAGCTCGAGACGATGAAAAGCGGGACCGCCTATCCGAGGATGATCGTAAGCGAGAACGTTCAGCCGAGGACACGACGATGAGAGATCCCCCCAAAGACAGGGAAACATATATGCCTCCTCCCAGCACGAAGAAAAGAATTAACTTTATTCATGGATGATCCCAGCTATGTCGCAACTCCGTAAACTCAATTAAGAAACATTAACGAAGGGTAAATACCGACACACACGATAAGACCCCGTTCAAGGGACCTGACATGCAAATCTCGTTCTGGGAAAGCGAGGGCGCTGAGCTAGATTCCCCACATGATGATGCTCTTTTAATCATGTTAGAGGTGGGAGAATATGAGCTCACTAAGATGCTCGTGGACACTGGGAGCTCTGTAGAACTCATCCTCCTAAGCGTACTTAGAAAAATGGATATACAGGATCACGAAATCGAAGAGAATAAGATGGTGTTAACCGGCTTTTCCGGAGAAACCACGCTATCTCTCGGAACGATAAAACTTCCTGCTGGAGTAAGAAGGATGGTCGAATTCACGGTGATAGACAGGCCAGCCCCATTCAATGCCATCCTAGGAAGAACCTGGATACATTCAATTAGGGTTGTATCCTCAACCTAGTATCAATGCATAAAATTCCCTACCCAGCATGGAATCACAACAGTTAAGGGGAGTCAAAAGGAATCCAGAATGTGCTACATGGCAGGTTTCCATATCGCAAAAGAAAGTACCATATACCAACTACAACGTAAAGACGAGCTCGCATATCGCCTAGCCAAAAAGAAAAGTGGTCCAGGCTTCATCGGACCTCGCAAAGATTTTATCGAAACAATTATGGTCAACGAGCCTCATCCTGACCAGAAAGTAGGAATTGGGTCCGAACTCTCCAAGGCTCAAAAGGACCAATTAATAACATTCCTCAATGAAAATTCTGGCTCATTCCCATGGACGACAGCTGATATGCCCAGAATAGATCTAAACATCATTTCACATGAGCTCAATGTGAATCCAAATCACAACAAACCAGTACGTAAAAAGCGTCGGAAATTTGGACCTGACAAGACCGAGGCTGTTAACAGTGAGGTCACCAGATTGCTAAACGCTGGATTCATCAAGGAGGTAAAATATCCTGACTGGCTAGCAAATCCGGTCGTAGTAAAGAATAAAAATGGCAGATGGCGAGTAGGCGTGGATTTTACAGATCTAAACAAAGCATGTTCAAAGGATAGCTTCCCACTACCTCAC